>JAUDYJ010000004.1:59068912-60318912 GCA_030761175.1 Masticophis lateralis
CAGAAGTTGGGATAGCTGGAGAAGAGGTACCTTCCGCTGGGTCCTGATTTGTTGCACCAATGTCCTGATGTTGTTCACTCTGTCTTGGGACAGGAACACCTGTCCTACAGCCGTGTCGATTATTGCCCCCAAATGAAGCAGTCTCGTGGTCGGGACAAGATGACTCTTCTGGTAGTTGATGGTGAACCCGTGGGAAAGGAAATCCCGGATCACTGCCTCCATATCCAGTCTGGCCTGTTGGTAAGTCGACGACAAGACAAATATATCGTCTAGGTAGCAGAGAAGATGGACAGGAAGAGTCCTCAGAGACGCGGCTATGACCGCCACCAATTTGGTGAAAGTTCTCGGGGCGGAAGAGAGCCCGAATGGCATCGCACAGTACTGGTAGTGATGGTTGTTGAACTCGAACCTCAGATACTTGCGATGCGCCGGGTGTATCGGGACATGTAGGTAGGCTTCCCGAAGGTCTGACTGTAATAAATCGTTGCTCCAAACGCAAGCCAGAATCGTGGTGAGCGACTGCATCTTGAACCGGCGATACAAGATGGATTTGTTTAGTTGCTTCAGGTTCAAGATGCCTGTGTGTCCCCCCGATGACTTGGCAACTAGAAATAGAATGGAATAGAAGCCGGCCTTCTCCTCGTCTTTGGGAACAGGCTCTATTGCTCTGATGGCCAGAAGATGAGCAATCTCAGCCTCCATCAAATGACGCTCTTGTGGATCGTGAGGCACCGGACAACGTTTGAAGCAGAAGGGAGGAATCCCGACAAACTCTAGGCAAAGTCCGTATTGTATTGTGCGTCGGATCCATTCCTCCGATGTCGAGAGATCCCACTGGTGGTGAAATAACTGGAGGCAACCACCAATGGGACCTGGAGGGAGAGAGTCATTTGCCCCTCTTGGTAGGATGGAAACTGCCTCCCCGGAAGGATCGCTTGTTTCCTGCCTGGGCTCGGCCACCGCTCCTGAATGCTTGTCTGTCGGGCCCACGGTCTGTCCCCTGGGGGAAGTATCTCTGAGAATAGGACCCAGAGGGTCCGGAGTAAGCCCGAAAGGGCTGCCGTTGAGAATAAGGGACAAACCTTCTTTCTGGACGCCGATAAGAAGATGGGAGGATCTTTCTTTTATCTTTGTCCTCCACCAATAGAGGTTCTAATGAGGCCCCAAACAATGAAGGTGCCTTGAATGGAGATGCCGCCAACTTCCACTTTGCCTTCGAATCGGCTTTCCAGTTTCAACGCCAGAACAAGCGTCGATTGGTCACCGCAGCTGCCAAGGCTCGGGATGCAAATTTAGCGGCTGTTAGAGAGGCATCTGCCGAATACTCAGTAGCCACTATTATTTTATTAATGTCCTGATGGATGCGCTTCTCGTTGGAGGGGAGGCACTCCTGCAGCTGGCGGAGCCACATCAAAGATGTTCTGTTGAAGAACGACGTTGCCGTCACTGCTTTAATTGCCCAAGAGGCCACTTGATGAGCCTTGCGGAAGCCCAATTCTGTCTGTCTTTCTTCCGACTTTAGGCCATCCAGTACATCATGGAGGGTGATGACAAATTGGCAACTGGCGCATCTACTGATGGCAGTGCCAATAAATCCTCCAATTCCGTTGCCACACAGTAAAGCCGTTTGTCCAACCCACTCGGGGCGGTAGAAGATCCTGGTTGTCCGAATGCGCTCTGAACCACGTTGGCAAACAGAGGTGGGCAAGGGATAACGTCTTTATCTGGCTTGGAAATTTGGAATAAGGCATCCTGCGGCGCCGGGAGGTGCTTAGTACTGTCTGCTGGATCAATTATCAGTCCAAACTGAGCTGTGACCTTCGCTTTATGCAAAAAAGACTTAAGACAGATGGGCGAAACAGCCCAGCGAAAACAGGCTTGTCAGGCGGTAGGCCCTCGTCCTCCGAGTATTCGAAGTCGTCTGGACCCTCCTCCACCTGGTCTGACTCGTCAGATGAAGAATAATCGTCGCGATGCGAAGTCAAAGGCTTGGAGTGACGAGAAGAAGAAGGGCCATGATCCTGCAGTCCTGATGTAGAAGGCTCAGCAGGCCCTGTAGTTTGTTGCAATCCAGCTGCCAGGATCTTTGCCAAAGCACCTGAAAGCATTGACCGTAAGTCTAGTTGAGGAGCATAGGTCTCAGGGCAGAGGCCCGCAGCCGTAGGTGTAAACGTAGCTTCAGGTGCACGCCTTGGACAGGCAGACTGGTCCGCGTGAGGCGCCAAAGATACATTAGGCAACGAAAGAGACACCCCCCTTGATCTTTCAAGATTGGACTCTGGTAAGGATTGAAGGCCAACAGAGCTGACAGGCTCCTGTAGAGGTAAGGAAGACTTGTCATGCGACTGGAGCTCATCTGAGACAGGCACCGATTGAGTAGTATAGTGGCCCTTGGACTTTTTTACTTTTTCAAACTGCCACTCGAGGGTCTTGTGGCGCCTCAATTCAGCTGCTGTATGATCCAGGGAGGGAACAGACTAGATCCCTTTGGACGATTTTGCAGATGATGACCTGGCCTTAGAACCCTTGCGCGCTTCACGGCGCTTGGCTTGAGGAGGGGGTTGGTTATATTGTTGCTCAAGGTCGGATGACAAATCCGAATCCACCATGTCTGCCCCTTATATATATAGTACAATAATTGCGCAATTGGCGCCAAAATTGAAGCAGGCCGAGCTATCTGGGTACAGGCCACAGGAGTGCCAACTAGCCCAAATAAGGCCTTTTAGAAATTGGTAGGCCAGAAGATGCAACAAAATCAGTGAGCTAGCGCCCCCCCCCCAGGCACTTCAATCACTCAGAGGCCTCCTCTGCATAACCCCCTGCCCAGAGTCACACCTTGAAGGACGTTCAAAATGGTGTCCGCCAGACCTCCGTCCTCAAAAATGGCATCTCCCGGTGTTGATTGTCCGCTGGGCAAGGTCCACAAGCAGGCAGTCCAGCGAGGCCTCAGCAAGGGCCCGAATCGCCGCCTCAAAGCACCCCTGAATGCTCCCGGTGGCCTAGGGATGTTGTGGATGAAAACAAAATGGCGGCCGCCACAGTCCAAACTTTCAAAATGGCGGCCGCACTAAGAGAAACGGGCCAGAATGCCTTCTGCCACCCTCTGGGGTTCCCCCCTTGTGAAACGATGCTTGCCTGCCGTCAGAGTATGCCGGGAGCCCGACAGGAACTCCGGAGCCGCTTTGATGTCCTTGGGGCTAAGGCGCTCGTGGCTGAAGGTTCCCCTGACAAGCCAACGAGTCGCCGCGGCTGAAAACACACAGATCCGCCCAGCTCCAGCTGGGTCAGAATCCGGCTTGCTGCTGCTCCTGAACCAAGTTTTTAAAGGGGAGAGATATAGAGGGAGAGAGGATCGGAACGGCCTGGATCCCCAGGTACGTTACCCCTCCTCAGCAGCTGTAACGATCCCTCGTAGCAGCCCCCAAAGTAAAAGAGTCAGGAAGAGTTCCAACAGGAAAAAAAGGAAGAATTCAGGAAAAATAAAAGAAAATAAAATAAGGTCAGCCAGCTATCTACACAAGAGCAAATAGAAATCCTAGTTTCCACAGAAACTGAGTGAGAAAGACTGACAGTTGGCAGCACAGAGTGGGCGTGGTCAGCCAGAGGACATTTGAATTCTGCACTCAGTTTCCATGGAACCAGGGTGTTTCTACCCATCCAATGGATTGGATGAGCAGCATGCTGGAAAATGGTTTCCTCCTGGGAAGGCAGATTAGAAACAACCTGAGGGTAGAGTTAGATGTTTTAGAATATTATGAAACACATTCCGAGGAACAAATGGCATTAGTTTTCCTCGACGCCCAAAAGGCGTTCAACAATTTAAATTGGAGATTTATGATTCAGCAAATTAAAGAAATGAATTTTGGAGGAAATTTTGTGAAAATGATTACAACAATATATGCTAAACAAAGAGCAAACTTTATATTAAATGGTGACATGACAAAAACTTTCCAGATTAGTAAGGGGGTGAGACAAGGTTGCCCGCTGTCACCGCTTCTATTTATATTGGCATTGGAAGTTCTGCTAAGAAAAATTAGACACAATGAGATAAGAGGACTGAAAATTAGGAGTGAAATATTTAAAACGATGTTGCATTAATTATGGAAAAACCATTAGAGACGGGGAAAAAAGTATTGGAAGAATTGGATGAATATGGAAAGCTATCTGGATTTAAATTGAACAAAACCAAAACCAAAATATTAACCAAAAATATGTCAGGCGGGCAACAGAGAATACTAGAAGAAACTTTGGGTATATAAGTAGTTAAAAAGATAAAATACTTAGGGATTTGGATAACAGCCAGGTGCTCGACCTTAAAGGAAGACAATTATGTACCATTATTAAGTAAAATTCTGCAAGATTTGGAAAGGTGGGGGAAGCTGCAAATATCAAATGTTAGGTAGGATAGCCACCATAAAGATGAGCATCCTACCTAAATTGGTATATTTATTCCAAACTACACCAGTTAATATAGATAAGATTTTTTTTTTAGATTTGAACAGGGCCATAAGGAAATTTATCTGGGGAGGAAAAAATCTGAGGATTGCACTTCGAACATTGCAGGAAAAAAGGAATAGAGGCGGATTTGGCCTCCCAGTGTGGGAGATATACCAGAGAGCCGCCAACCTAGTGTGGTTAAGAGACTGGGATACATTAGGAAATAAAAGACTCTTGACATTGGAAGGATACGACCTGCAGAAAGGCTGGCACGTCTATCTATGGGATAAGGAAAAGGGGGCAGAGACATACTTCCATAGACACAAAATTAGAAGTGTATTAATGCAGACCTGGAAAGAAATTAGATATAAACACTATACAAAAATTCCAAAATGGACCTCCACAATGGAGGCAATGATCTATCCATATATAGTAGGAATGGAAAAAATGTATAAATACCAAGACATATTAGATGATAGTGGCAATCTTAAAACAAATGAGGCTTTGGAGGAGCAAGGGATCCACATTGACTGGTGGCCTTATCTACAAATTAAATCACAATATAAAAAGGATAAGGAGGAATGTGGCATAGAAACGGGGATTCATGGATTTGTTAAAATATGGATGGGAGTAGAGAATAAATTATTAGCTAAATTATACTTGTATATGGTCGAATATGATAGGGAAGGAGAAATAGTCAAAGATCAGATGATTGCATGGGGGAAAAACATTGGCCACAATATAAATTTAGATGACTGGGAAGAAATGTGGAATAATAACCTCAAACTGATCAAAGCAGTTACATATAAGGAGAACCAGTACAAAATGCTGTATAAGTGGCATCTAGCGCCAACTAGGAAAGCAAAAATATACCGGAATGCAAAACCAATGTGTTGGAAGTGCGGCCATAATCAAGGTACTTTCTACCATATGTAGTGGATGTGTCCGGAAACGAGGAAATTCTGGAAAATAATACAAAAATGGATCCAAGCAGTAATAGAGGAGAGTATCAATCTGGAACCAGAAATTTATCTACTGGGAATACTAAAAAGGGCATACAAGAAGAAGAATAAATATTTAATCATACATATCATCACAGCCGCTAGATTAGTATATGCGAAACAATGGAAAGAGAAAGGAGGCCCAACAGAAGAAGAGATAATCAGTAAAATATTAGAATGTGCTGAAATGTGTAGACTAACATATATACTGAATGAGAACGAGGATTCGGAATTTTACACAGTATGGGATATGTGGTATAGATGGCTGGAAAACAAACGTAAATTCTAATTTGAATCAAGGGGGATAGTATCAAACTATTTATGTAACCTATATATGTAAAGTAATGATATATCTCAATAAGTACTGTAAGAATCTATACTTTATATCTTAAATTTTAAAACATACACACATACACACACACACATATGATACCACTTATATAATATATATAGCATGACTGCACGTAGTCGAACCAAAAACGTTGAATTGTAATAACTTTGTTTATTCAATAAAATTCAATTTTTTTAAAAAAAAAGATTGCTGCTGGCACAATCCCACCAGCATAGAATAACTTTTCAGGCTGCTGTATTGATTACAATAGGCCCAATTCAAAGTGCTGACCATTACCTTGAAAGTTCTTTACATCACAGCACTAGGACACAACAAGCAATGCCTTGTCAGGATTGAATTTGTCCAGAATAATAATATATATCAGGCCTGTTGAGAGTCTTCATTTCTTGAGTGGTAGGTTGGGTGTGAAGCAGAGGCAGGCCTTCTCAGTGGTCTTCTCCCAGCATTCCATTGACTCCAATCCTTGCAATCCACAAACACATAAAGTCATATTTTTCCTATGAATCTTTGCCACTGATTATTTCTAAGGGGTGATCACAGAAATTTTGAATACTGTTTCCTGACTTTTAATATTAAGACAATGGGGTAACTGCTGGCTGCATGCGACCTTGGACAGTAATAAAGTGGCCCAACAAGATCATAATAATTAAAATATTTTTAAAAGGAAGCTTGTTATTTATATACATTAACTATATTATATAGTTAACTATATTTTATAATGCCCAAGGCAATTCCTCTTTACTCAATATGACCTAAGCAAGCCAAAACCAGAATCTGTAGGGCACTTCAGCCTTGCTGGTACTCTATTTATATGTGCAGCCATGCATCCAACATTTTTTTTTTTGCACTTGTAACTTTCCTTGCTGGGAATTAATGATGACCACCCAGCCTGATCCTACATCCTGAAATCTTGGTAGTTCACTTTTATTTTAGGTACGAGAGCTTTTTTCTCACTTCTGACTTGAGATTTAGAGTAATTAGTTAATATACCAAATGTTTGTTTGCCATTTTGGAAATATTCAATAGTTTTAATTCTTGATTTCTATTAATATTTTTGATTGTAACTATGCCACAAAAGGAAGTGGGAACTTTTCCATGTCTGCACCTGTATGAGCACAAATATTCAAGAAATTTCTACTCAGAATGGACCCAACTCATTATAAGAAAGTAATAAAATATTCTTGGGTTTGGTGGAAGGTTACTTGCAATGAGACACATGGTTGAACATAAATAGGAAGTCTTTTTGTGGCTTATGTTTTGCAAAGCACAACGTAATATCCAAGTGTTGATTAGGCAGCCCTCCTAAAATAGTTCAGTGTTCAAATATTGTAAATTCATTGATGGCATAGCTTTAAAAGTAATGCAAAACACTTTTTTTTAATGAATCAGCTGCAATATTGGTTTTTTAAAAAATAAACCTAGCATCCTATTCATATTTTAGCTTCTATTGACCTTTTGCTTTCTTGAAACCAACTCTTCAGTTCTGGCCTGGTCAACTTCTTCATGTATGTCTTTGTTCTCAAATCTTTTTTTGAGGTTTTTGTATAGCCCCATCATTTTCTTCTGTTATCCATTTCTCCCCTCAGTGGGATTATTTGTCATTAGTATCTCTTTAAGAAATTTTCTCTTTTATCTTCCTACTTGTCACTGCTTTGCATTAGTTAATATTTGTCAGGAATTTCCTGGAAGGGCCATGTTTGACTTTCTCATCTGCCAACCAGCACTGCAGTAATTAGTCATTATTTCATGTCTCTTTGAAAGATCTGCAATTTGCTTTTACAAAGCCATCAAATCTGACTAATTTCTAACCCTTACAGGATTTAGAATCTAAATAATGATGAACCTCACAGGCCTGCTTCACAAAACGGTGATGATGAAGATAACTGCAAAGAACAAAAGTGACAGCAGATGACAAGCCAGTAAGAGGCATGGTCTGTGGACAAAACCTATATAAATTATTAAGAGCATAAAAACAAGATGCTCCTTCCTAGAGTGAAATCCGGTAACCTACTAGAACAATTTAAAGCAGTGGAGAAATCAAGCAACATTTATTTGCATTCTTGGCACACTGTGTATCAGTCCCATAAGGTAGATCAGGCTTGAAAATCAACTCCAAAGGAAGATTAGAACTAGTTTATTAGTAGGCTATAACAAATCTTCTAAATTGGATGTATTTTTCTCCCTTCTTATACCTCAGTGAATCAAGGACGAGCTAACTTGAGTCTTTTAATATTGTCTCTGTTCTCAAGCAATGCCTTTGTCTTTTTTGCTTATGTAATAGTTTCTGAACATCTATTTGAAGCTTACCTCAAATAATGAAAAATGCACGTTAACCTGATGGCAGAATGTTGGTATTTTATTTTATGCATGCCTTTCACTGCTATGAGAAATGCACAAATTATCAGATCCTCAAATTTCTTTTCTGGATATGTTCTTTAAAAAGAAAGCCTTGCAAACTTATATTAAGAGCTACTGGTTACAGATCAGAAATTCACAGGAAATTTTAATTAAAATCCTGTTATGCCTAAGCTTTTTTATTTGGATCTTTCATTTCATATAGGTCTGGAGGTTAAATATCGTGCTATATTCAAGAGCAGAGAGACTATAGTTTTATTTTATAACAAGTATATAGTTTTTCTCAGAATATGGAAGATATCTATATATTTGGATCAAATGTCTCTGCTACGATAATTGTATGTGAGCAAAGGGACATTTTCTCATTAAAGGCATATTTTACCTCCAGAATTTCAGCACTGAAACACAATAGCTTCTTCATTGGAAATAGGCACAATAAACACCACATTAGTCCTTTGCTCAATTTGTAAACCGATACTGTTATCCCATCAAATGAAACATACTGAAATATAAGACAGTCAGAATTCTCTCTTGTCAGGTTGTCCAGTTTTGGGGTATTTCAGATAAACCATATTTGTTTGTATAAGCAGATAATACAAATTTCAGTTTACATATTGAACAATACAAACTATATCTGTGGGGCTAAGAATAAGTACCAATTCTCTTCAACCCCATACTTGAAAGTTCTATGTATTACACTGATTCTGAAATTATTATCTGAAGTACAGTAATAAGATAACTCTGTTTTGAAACTGATTTTGGTCACAGTTATTTCTGATTTTCCTCTTATCCTTCTGGAGGCATGATCTGCTGAGAACAATGTAAGGACCATCATTTCAACAAATCTTGATTATTTCTTTCAACAACATCAAATATAGTAAGACATTTATGGAACTTAACAATTATCAGTTCAATGCAGAAGTTTATGAATCAGTAAACTAATTCACTGGGATGAACAAAGAACTTGGATTTCAATTTAATGGGTTTTCATGTGACAGGTGAAGCATATGGGAGCAACTGGTTAAAAAGAAATATTATCAGTAATTTTAAACAAAGAACATGCCCTAAAGGACACTAATGCTTTAAAAATTTATCAGTGATTAAATTACATAATACGCAAAAATATAGCATGATTTGTACTTAAGACAACGTAGCCATATGCTTGCTAAAAAACAACTGGAATGTACATTTCTTATTTTGGTTAGGTAAAGATATCATTCTCAAACTATTTCCTGTATAACTCCTTACTAAATTCCAAGGTGCCTAAATTGAATCTTCAAAATCTCATTAAGTTATATTTCATTGGAGCTGCTAACTAGGTTATTTCATTTATTACTTCTACAATTTGGCATCAGCTATTAGTCTGTCATTGCAGGAAGTGCAATTTAACAATAAATCAGTCTGGACATATATCTTGAGGATTCATAATTTTAAAGCAATATTTACAGTAGACACCTCAATTCTACCATATATATGTAAAACTTAAAAACAAGAAAATGTTAGGCTCTAATCTTTATACATATATTTATATTCAGTTTTATATATATTTATATATATATTTATATATATTATATATACACACACACACAAAAGAGTATATATAAAATATATATAATCAGATTTTTAAAAAAATCAACAATAATGGGGCCATGTACATAATTTTTTAAAACTCAAACAATACAAAACTTTAAACATTAAACAATTTTAATAAAAGTTTCTGTACAATGCTAAGCAGTTTTATTTACATATAGAAAATGTAATAGGAGTAATGTTTGAAATTACAGAACTCCTTAAAATTTCAATGGCAGGTAATCTGGAAAAAATAACAGCATTCCATTCACAAATATTTTCAAGCAATAAATATGTATTTATAAATAGTGTAAATTTACATCAAGATTAGAAACAAAATCACAAATCTGAAGTTTATTCTTTAGTCTATGTGCAACCCATTTATCTTTGTGACTTGGCTGTTAATTTTTTAACATTTCATTTAGGAAAGAAAAAGTAACCATCGTGGTTTCAAAACAAGAGAATAACATAAAAGCAGTAGAAAAAAAAGTATCACCTAAGTTTCACATTAAAAAAAAAGTAGCCCAAAGAAAGACATAAAATTCTAACTACCTTACATAGAAAGGACCAGCTAAGCCGATATTTTTCCAAGAAGAAGGGGAAAAAAAACTTTGAAGGGGAGTGGGATACAGAATTTGATGAAACCAATTCATCAGCCCAGAAACAGAAAAATAGAAAAAAGGTGGTCTTTAGTCAGTAGTCTATATAATGTTGCCAGTTTTGTCAGATATATACAAACCATGGGATTTTTTTTTCAATTTAGTTGAATGAGCTTTCTATTTTTTAAAATTCTGGAGTAGGAGCTGTGCTCTCTCCTTTCCAGTTGGTTGACACTCCACACTTCGAAGGTTGCATAGACACAGCTTTCAGCCAGCAGCCTTATGGGATCGCTACAAAAATCCGTGGTGCAGAACTGGGTCACTTCCTGAATATCAGAAAAGATTTTATATAAATGTCCTTGGAAATATGTCAAGATGAAGATGATGGCAATGGAGGTGCCTGAAAAGAGAAAGCACATCAGATTTACCTTTAAAATTTTTTTCCATGTACTATAGGACAAGTGTCCAGTACATACAGAATACTGACTTGACCTACAGTATAGTTTTTTAAAATTTATTTTAAATGCTATTCCATTGCAGCTTTTCAAAACACTTTGAAATTTCAATGGTGAGAAAGTAAACGAATATTTTAGAACCATCTGCAATCCTGCACTACTATAACCTATAATGCAATTAAAACTTCATTTAAAACCTATTGACAGAATCAAATTAAACAAAAACCATACAAAACAATGTACTGTACTATGGTATGATTTTACTGAGTATGTTCATTATCTTTGTTGGAAAAAGGATAATCAGCTACTAAAGGGTAAGTTGAGTCAGATATTTTAATTTAGGAGAATCTAAGTACGAGGGGCCATTTACGTAAGAAACACATTTTGATTATCACTATCAAAGTAGGCTCTTCTGGACAGTTTTATGGACAAGAAATCTATATACCTAAAAAACACATTGTCAATGTTCATAAGAGTGGAAAGAGATACAAGACAATAACCAGACTATTGTCTCCACCAACGTGGTCTGGATGACATTGTACAAATGGACAAAATGCAATCCCACTCATATTTTTCCCAAGACATCCAAAAAAGGTTCTTCAACAAAAATCATTCCAAGAGTAAAGTGTACAATATACAGGAGGTAAAAGAAAACTCCAGAGTAAATAGCAAAAGATCTGAAAGCTATCACAATGATGCACACATGGGATGATACCAGGAAGAAAATCCTTGCTACGTGGACAATGTTTTGAGACAATGTTCTGTGGAAAAGAGGAGTTGAAAATGACATGAATTATTTTGAAGAAAATAATACCTTCTATTCAGTAGTGAAATGTAAAATTTGTTACTAATGTTTCTGTGGGCATGGCTTGGTGTTGGTGGGGCAATGTGACTGGATAGGCGTGGTCAACTTTTTTTTTTAACTTTTAAAAGCATTTTTTCCTACCACCTCTTTGGCCGAAGAGGTTGTAAAAGAAATGCTTTTAAAAGCCTCTGACGATCCCAGCTGAGTTGCCTGATCGTCAGAGGCTTTTTTTTTCTTTTAAAAGTATTTTTTCTACAACCTCTTCAGCTGAAGAGGTTGCAGAAAAAAATGCTTTTAAAAGCCTCTGATGATCAGGTAACTCAGCTGGGATCGTCAGAGGCTTTTAAAAGCATTTTTTTTCTACAACCTCTTCGGCCAAAGAGGTAGTAGAAAAAATGCCTTTAAAAGCCTCTGACGATCCCAGCTGAGCTGTGCGATCATCAGAGGCTTTTTTAAAACTTTTAAAAGCATTTTTTTGGCCAGAGAGGTTGTAGAAAAAATGCCTTTGAAAGTAAAATAAAAAAAAGCCTCTGATGATCACGTGGCTCAGCTGGGCATGGGTGGGTGGGTGGGGCACAGGGATTTTTGCTACCGGTTCTCCAAACCATGCGCCATCATTGCTACCGGATTGGGCGATCTGGTCCGAACCGGGAGCATTTCACCCCTGCTTCTATTCCAATAAAAGACCCCTCATCCTGTGAAGCATGATACTGGAGCTATTTTGAAGCCTCAGGACTTTAACAAGTTAGCATCATTGAGAAAACTGTACTAGAAATTTCCACAAGATAATGTCATGGTATCTGTGAGTCAAAGCTTAAACTAATGTGGTTCATAAAGCATGAAAAAACCCTGGAGCATTTTAGGATGACCGAGTCCACACCTTGATTTTAATTCAAGATACTGGAAAGACCTGAAATGAACAGTTTATGGAAGACAGTTCAAAAATACCAATCAATTTAAGCAGTTTTGTAAAGAATAATGGACCATAATGCCTCCAGACCAATATGTGGGGTTCATCAACTGGTAAAGAAATATTAGTTTGAAATCTACAACACGGAGTACCATCATTACTAAATTAAAACTTTCCCCTGCTTTCCCCAAAACAAGCAGTGAATTATAGGTGAATGTTATATTTTTAATCAAATCCATATGTTGTAGGGGTTTTTTTAACCAATATGTCTTTATATATTAATATGACTTTGATGAAGCTCAGATCACATTGCAAGTGAAAATATGCAGGATATGCATTAATGCAAGATCTAAAAAGTTCAGTTTCTGTTATCTCCATAATCAGAGGACATTTTAATATTTTACTCAGCCTTCCATCCTTCCGAGATAGGTAAAATGAGGACCCAAATTGCTCGGGACAATATGCTGACTCTGTAAACTGCTTAGAGAGGGCTGTAAAGCACTGTAAAGCGGTATATAAGTTTAAGTGCTATTGCTATTACTAGTCATTTTCTTCAGTTCATTTAGAGATACTTTCTCATTCTCTGCCTGTTTGAAACTTTACTCTTAAAAGTTCAGAAATTACCTGAATTACTGCAGGAAATTATTTTGAAAGATCCAGACAAGTAAAAGGGATGGTGGAGATAACTGAAACTAACACCTAAGTACATTAGAATAAGGTAAATTTAAAGCCAAGTGCTTGAATCTGAGGGGATGCAGAATTTGCTTTGATTTTCTTTTAACAAAATGGGGCACTCTCCAGTTTATCAAGAAAGGTAGGAGCATATTAAATTAAACCAAAATATTACTTGCAGAAGTGCAACAGCATTAAAAGAAACTTCCCATGAAATTGTACAGAAAATCAATTGATGGGCTAAGAAATGGAAGAAAGGCTCAGGTCAGCCAAGAAGAATTTGCTCTGAAGTTTCTCTTCTATCTCTGTTATTCTATTATTCTGCTAATTTTCTGGAATGTTGAAGAAGATAAACAGATCTGCTCACCTAGAACCTATTTTAACTTTTTTCCAGAAGGGGATCTATATTGAAATAGATCTAAGCAAAGCAATTGACAAAACGAATGTGTCAAGATTGAACTGTTTTTCAAGCCTAATGCTTTTCAACTTGCCAATGAACTGGGGGAGGGGAGGGAGATGGAATGTGGAGAATGTATGCAGAAATCGTGAGAGCTTGGAGCCGGCAAGGTTACTATTATAGGTCCTTTAGAAAGAGATAGACCATTCTCATAATTGGGCAATGTGATCAACCAGAGGTGGGAAGAAGGGAAAAGGATTGTTTAACTGCACATTTGTTCAGGAAACTTGAGTTGGTTTTGTTTCTTCAGTACCAACATGGTGCATCCAATAAAGTTGTACTTTTGGGAATTCTCAATTCTCAAAAGAGTGTTTCCTGGTTTTGGGTTCGCTAATTGGACAGTTAATGGGGGGAGGGCACAACCCAAGTTATCAAGAGATGGATAAGGAGCCTATGACCAACATGAATGAATTTAAGCCTCCAGGATCAAACCAATTACATTACAGGAACTTGCAGATTTCACCTTGGAGCTACTTTCTATGATTTATGAGAAATAATGGAGGTGAAGCATGGTGCTTACACTTTTAACAAGGGGAAACAAAAGCTTAATAAGTAATAACTATGGACCAATCAACTTGATATTAATACTAAGCAATACTCTTGGATTATCTAGCAGTTGATCTATCAACATTTAGAAAAGAATGCAGTGCATAGAGACAGCTACCATGAGTTTATCAATAAACTAGACAATTCATGCCCCATTGAGTTGTTTCAAAGATATTTTCTTACCAGATTCCTCAATGATTTCAACAATGACAACACTTTTAATGTATTGCCTACACTGAAAAAGCTGAGATAGATTAATAGGTATATCTGCTTTGAAAATAGGCCATGTTGGGTTGTATAACACAGACAAAATCAACATAGGAATATTTTATGACATTTTGTATTATGTCATAAACTGCTTCATGATGTTTATGTCTTCATGTCATAAAACATTTCATACAATTTGCCAAATTTCAATTTCACAGGAGTCATGGATTCCTGTTTTTGAATACATTCTATAAGTTAGTCCATTTGCAATACTTTTGTTCAAAAGGTTTGCCCTATGGCCTACCATTTTCCTCAGTTAAAAGATTCAGGAACCAGAGCTTTTTAATAGTAAACAGATTGTACCTAACCAGTCTGATTTCCTTTTCACAGAGTGAACAGTTTAAATGGCTATGGAATGTGGTGGTCAATCCTTTGTATTTGTATTGATCAGACCTCATGCAGAACATTGCAAATGGCTCTGGACACTACATAAAGGAAAGATATTGAAAACTGAAGGGTATCCAAAGGAAAGCCATCAAGATGATCACGGGACTGGAAGGAAAAAAAATAATGAACAGTTAGGAGGAACTGGGTATACTTGGTCTGGAGATGAGAAGCCTAATAGGAGACATGGGGCAGAATTGTTTTGAAAGACAGATAAGAAACAATATATTTACATTACAAATAAGTAGCTTTTGGCTGGACTTGGAAAAAAGATCCCATTAGTAAATGTTTCTGAACAATAAACAGGATTTTTCAAGAAGTAGTAAACTTCTTTCACTTAAGGATGTGGTGGTGATGTTAAAAAGAATTTGGATAGCCATTTGTTAAGAGGATATTGTAGTAGTGGATTCTTGCAAGGCATAGAAACTTGGATAGGATGATCTCCCAGATCATATCCAGTGCTTACATTTACAAATGCATAATTCTCTACTTTTCTGTTATATTACTTCCATGGGAGCAAGGCTACTTGATAAGTTAGGACATGGGAAATAATTTAAAATCTAAAAATATTGTAGCAAATATTTTTCTATGGGGTAAGGAAAACAAAGCCAATATTCAGCTGACAGCAGTCAGGCCAGTTTCAAACTGCATTAAAAAGAAAAAAAAAGAGAGAAGTTTCTTGTTAAATGTGGCTCTAAGACTGCTGAATGAAATTGCTAAGTGGGAAAATGACTGCAACTGTGCTTTCTGAGTGAAAAAGACCAGACTTCTGTATTCAGTTTCACATCTTCAGCTTTTGTTTGCCTCCTAACGACTTTCCCATCCTTTGGCATGCTTGAATGCCTGTTTACCTGTACACATTGAAAAAAAATGTGATTGTACAGGAAGTCTAGGATTGGTAGCCACAGGAGTACTGCACAAACAAGATACTCTCTTGTAATTTGATCCTTTCCAATCTCTTCATTCTGTGAGAAGGTGAGAAACAATCAGGCAAAGGAGAGATTGTCTACAGACATTGCTTCTTCCCCAGCTTGCAGAGTGAAGAGATTGGAAAGGAAGGAAGTATAAGAGAATACTGTATTTTTCGGAGTATAAGACGCACCGGCTATAAAATGCACCTACCAGAGGAAAACAAGAAAAAGAACTCTGCCTCTGCCTCCCAACAATTTTGCCTCTTTGCAGCAAACAGCATGCTTTACTTTCACTTTCATTTTTAGCATAGCTTGATTAGCACAAGGAAAAAAAATATCTGCTCCAGCAATTTACCTCTTGCAGCAAGCAGCAGAGGCCCTTGCAAAACAGCTGAGAGTCAGGAGGCTGTGCTGAAGCTGAAACTAGCTGCTGCTTCTTGCTGCTTGCTGCTGGGAGGCAGAGGCCAAAGGGTGGGGGCCAGTGGGTGGGTGGGGCTACATTTGGTGTATAAGACACACCTAAATTTTCATATAAGGTGCATCTTATACTCCAAAAATACAGTAATCTGTTTGCATAGCTGCCTGCTACTCTCAGGTCCAGGTGGATGACACAACTGCATTGGTTTTGATGAATAGAACAACTTACTCTGTTACAATCCCTTTGGAGGAAAAAAAAATCCAGGACAACATATACTGACTGAAATGGAGATTTAATTCAATTCCCTTCAACCACATGGTAATATCTGGAGGTACAACTAAGTAACTTTGCAATTTACTCTATATAGCTCTATATACCCCTGCAATCTCTTCTTGACATGTCTAGTTGCCCTGCATCTCACAGTGCCATTTCCTGGATAATGCAAAGTCAGATGTCATGGAATGTAAGGCTATCAGGTGATCTTAAATATTATCATTCAGCATTCAAGGAATGAATTTGCTTTATAGAAAGAATACAGATGGACAAAAGTTAATTTGGAGCGATTAGTAAGCTTTAATTTTCTGAAGTTAATAATTTAATAGCATTATTCAAACATGGTTTATTTACAATAAAGCATTCAAAGTACTTTATATCTTCATCACTTACTAATGTAAATTGGTCATAGATTTGCATTAGATCCTCCATTCTGTATTGTTCTAGCACCACAAAGTTTTCCAGGTTCCCACTTATCTTTCGTGCACAGTCTAGGCAATTTACAACATAGGTTTTTTGAGAATTACTCTCATTTGTAACATAAAGCAAATTGAAGACTTCTACCTGTTGAATTACAAAAAGATGATAAAACTAATGTTATAACAGTAGACAAAGTTAGAGGGGAAATCACAGCAGTTTAGGATGTACGTGCAAAGTCTAATCCTAGACAAGGCATCACTTTCATAGAAAATAAACTCAGGTACTCATACTATCACCTAAATGAGAAAAAGGAGCTGTAAAGGCTCTCTCTCTCTCTCTGTGTGTGTAGGGGTATGCTGAAATAAGAATAGAAATCTATGCTCTGAATTAATAGTATTCTTCCTTTAGCCTCTGATGATCCAATTCCTCCAGAAATTCTAATCAGTGCCCATTAAGAACATTCCACTATTTTTCTGAAAATATATAGTTTTAGTTATAAGACTTTTTTCTGCCATCACCAGATACCTTGAAAAGAATGAACTTGAGAACTGAAATAAAGTAAAAATATTTAGAATATTAATTTATGAAAAAACTTTTAGTCCTCAAATGTTCTTCAAAATCTTAATAAAGGAAAAGATTTCTCCATGCTGTATACTTAAAATTCCTGTACTGAAGTTTAGAAATACCTGCAACACAAAGATACTTTGGGGACTCCAAGAGGTGCTGCTATTTTCACAAATAACAGAAGAAGTCTTCTTATTAATCTCATATTTTGTGGAAATAGATTAGTAACGCACTTATCAGATTATCATCACACATGTTTATGGATAAACTACAGTTACTTTTAATATATGAAACTTTATGATTTGTAGATATCAGAATCTGATACTTTATTAAAATTTCTTTCTTTGTTTTTAAAAGGAGAATATCTTGGAAATTTCATTTTTTTACCTTAGGATTCAGCAATACAGCACCAAAATGCCACTAGGTAATGTCTACTGTTACTTCCTCATCCTTCCCCCAAATTAAATAAATACAATAAAAATGGTCAGAATGTAATGAGATGTTCCAAACCTTACAAGATTTCGATGTCCTTCAAGGAGATCTTGGCCATGCAATTTTTTAAAAAAGTATTTTTAATTTTGTGCTATTCATAATTTTTTTTACAATTATGAATTTTTGAATTCCATTTTAGATTTACCTGATGAGTTTCTATATTTGTTCATCAAAGCATGCTTTTCACAGTTCAAAGAACACAGATCTGTGATTAGTTTTATAATAAATTACTACATGAGATTTAATGGCAATGTTTTCTTATACTTCACTAAGTGAGTGAAGTATTGGATCTTTCCAGTGAATAGAATTCATTTTCCAGTGAATACAAAATAGTGAAATGTTTGCTTAAAGCAGGGACCTGAATGATGACTTGAAGCCAGATTTGATGACAGGCACCACCCAAAATCTGTTAGTTTGGTGGTAAAATGTCAACAATATGGTTTAGCAGTATTCTGGGTTTGTTTTGCAAAGTGGAATTTGTAATTCAACAATGAAGAAAGGTTTTGTTCTTTGCTGATGACAATATCTAAGCTTAAATGTAGAAAAGCTACATGCAAACATTTTCTGTTAAATGTCTTAAAACTTATTGATGAAAGGCTACAATAAACTTTTTTTAAAAACAAAAATAAAGTATTTGTATGAACTGTAATTTATATGCTAAAAAAATTAGTCTATGATATCATTTGTGACCTCATAAAAATGAAAAGCTGTATAAAGGAACTCATAAAAATGTGTTACTATTGACTTCAAAGTTTACATCTTTTTATACCTTGCATTAAATAGAAACTTTTGATAGTTAACATCACACCTAGAAAAATAATTTGTTACAGCTAGGTCCAACAGAAGAACGTTATACTTGAGAACGGGTAGATTAAAGAAGAGTTTAAAATTACCACCATCTACAGAGAATACAAGAGAAATTAGTAAAAAGCTTTTAAGAATATGTTTTTAAAAAAAATTAAATATTAAACCACAGCACACATATATTTACTAACCTCACATATGCTACAATAAGGAGCTGGTTCTTCTTTTGTTCTCCCATGCCATACAATCTCCTTTCCTGCAGCAATTAGAGCTTCCCTCAAAGTCTGACATTGCTTGAGAGTTCTCAACAGGCAATACCTTAAATATTAATTAATTTAATTAGTTTGTTTAAAAATATGGAATCTGATCATATGAATTTAATTTTGAGCATTCACAAATATTCCACAAGAATCTATTGGATTAGATGATATCATTTTTCAAATCTATGCAATCCTCCCACTGCATATACCCATCTTGACTTTTCTTCCTTATTTATCTAGTGATGGGATAGTGAAAACAATAATATCTCTTTTCTGTTCCAATTCCTCTATCAAGATGCATAGAAATATACTAAAGTAGCACCACTGCAGTTGTGTAGCCATTCTTGGACAATATGGTCCTTTAGTACTCTCAAGATATTTATTAGAACTAAGAAGTTCCTGTCTTCTAAATTTGATGTCATCCTATTGGAGGAAAGAATAAATCTTTCTGCTGCTTTAACCACATCTTCTCTGGCACAACTAGAAGTAATAGGGTGGTGTGATCCCATTGCAGATCAGTAGTGAAATCTGATATAAAATTAAGTTCTGTGGTAGATAATATGGAATACTAATTTGATTTCTGTTAAACAGATATCCCCATTTTTCTTTGATATTAACAAATTACATAACAAAATTCAATATTGATATTGATAAGATATAAGATAAGATTGGTTGAGTCTAAAGATGGGCAACAAAAATGGTGCAGGGTCTGAGGGACATAATGTATCAGGAGAGATTGGAGTCATGAATATACAAACTAGAGGTCAGAAAGGAAAAGGATAACGTGATTGAAATCTTTAAATATATTAAGGGTTTGTGCAAATAAGGTTCTAGAAGGCAGTATTTTTAATATTAAGCAAAAATCAAGAACAAGAATGGGGGCATAATTCCAAGTGAAAATCAAAAATAATGTTAGGAAGTATTATTTCACAGAAAGAGTAATAGAAGCTTGGATCCAGCAGAGGTAGTGAGTCAATCATCAGTACCTGAGTTTAAACATGCTTGGAATACACACATGTCCATCACCAACAAAAGTTAAGAAGTAAAATAAAAATAAATACAATATAAACACAAAATCAGTTCAAAGGGCAATGTTAGGCTCCAAATAATGCACCCATCATACAAACAAATCTCCACCCCACCGAATTCAGGCTTGACAGGCTCAATGGATTACTAGGACTTTTTCTGTTTTCTATGTTTTTATATTTTAATATACCTTCACGTTTTTAATTAAAGGTCTTAATATTTATATATTTAAATTGATGTACAGTATATGTCTGGATATGATAAAATCACTGGCTGAAGGAGAGGGGGCTCTCTAGGGGGACTAAAGAGATATAACAGCTGGGAGTCATTTGGGGAAGGGAATGCCTGAGATCAAACCCATAGGTCTGCATCTGCTGTTCCCCAAGGGAAGGCAGACTGTTGATGATATTCTTGTAATATAGGTAATCAATAATAAAATATCTACTTGGGCCTATTCATGAGTGGTTCTGGTTGCTTAAGCCTGACATTGCTCATCTCACAAATATAACTCATAGAACAGAACAGAACAGAACAGAACAGAACAGAACAGAACAACAGAGTTGGAAGGAACCTTGGAAGTCTTCTAGTCCAACTCCCTGCTTAGGCAGGAAACCCTACACCACTTCAGACAAATGGTTATCGAATCTTTTCTTAAAAACTTCCAGTTTGGAGCATTTACAACTTCTGGAGGCAAGTTGTTCCACTGATTAATTGTTCTAACTGTCAAGAAATTTCTCTTTAGTTCTAGGTTGCAGTGGCTGACATGGATTAAAAATATACTATAAAAACACAATATACAAAAACCTAAAATACACTGCAGAAGCATTCCACCTATTTTTTTTGGTAAGTATTCATGAGCCAGTTTTATTTTAGTTCATTATAAAACTGATAACATTCATTATCTTGATTATAAAATGTGAGGAACTAGACAATTCAACTTGGAAAATATAGCTATGAATGGTGAGTAACTACATTTTTGGAAAAGGAGTGCTACTGCTCATATCTTCATGAAAATTCAATTTTCCCTCCCTTTTTCTTTTTCCCTCCCTTATTTTACTTTTACATTTTTAAGATTTTATATGCCACCTTGTCAAAATAAAAGCTTTCTCAAAGCAGCAGCTTTGAATATTAGAAATTCATGTTAAATTAAAAAGAATTCTAATCAGACTAATTAAAAAGTATAATACATTAAAAGAACAATTTAGACCTTTGAGAGAAAATATTACACATACAAAGCCTTTCTAAAAGGCTGCTTTTCAATCATGATCACCAAAATGATAGACCTGCACCAATCTCATAACAGTGAAAAAATGGGATCAGGACAAAAATAGGCTGCCTAGCACAATTCTTTAGAATGTTTTCTTTTAGACTCTAAATAGTTGCATTCACTTCATATTCTTTTTACTCTTCAATCCTCCTTTTTCTGTGAGAACTGGAGATTAATGTAAGTCTTCACTGTATCCTCATAACTTTAATTTTTGATGTATGATCTGAAAGATTGGAATTAACTATGGGAAATAATTACTTAGTGAGTCTTGGTCTCAAATTTCATCCGTCAGTTTTGTTAGAAAAGTATAAAGGCAACATGGGAGCTGAACATTTCTTACTAAATACCTGACATAATTTCATCTGTTTTTTGCTTTGACTACTAAATTTAGAAATACCTATTTGATACATTATGCTTCAACTGATCATAGGTATCATTCTTGCAGCATCTACATCACAGAATTGCAACAAAGGATCTTTTGTTGCATTACACTTCTAATGCAGCAGCTGTAAAGACCTCTTGGTAGAATCTCTTTTTATAAGCATAAAATCTACAAGTTCTTAAATATAACTGTTTCTTTTTTTCTTGATATTGATATTAAAATTGGATTTCAAATTGTTTTTGAATTTCACTTGGTTATTGAACATTAAATAGTAAAGTACTATTATTTTATCTGTTCTTTATATATTTTATTTCTTTAAAATATTGTTGGACTGATTTAAATTTTAATGTATTACTGTCACTTTAATTGGGCTAAATGATAAACAATTTGGTCAATGAATTCATTCCTTTCTTATTTTTTCATTTGTATCAACAATCAGCTTTATAAAAGATTTGTATTTTGCTATATTTATGTAGTCATTTGGAAAAGAATGTAATCATTTACTATACAGCAATGGTGATGAGTCAGATTTACGTCCACTAACTCCTTTAAACACCTGGTAACTAAATGGAATTAGGCAGTAATAAAGAGGAAGAGGAAAATGAGAAAAGTGTGCACTATATTAGCATACTCAATAGCTTTCTGAAAAGATTTGCAAAACCTTTTAATCTTTCTTCACAATGCATATATTTGAAGGAGTGAAAAAGAATATAATCTATTGGGAATATAGCTTTGATGCTTTAAAGTAGTATCACATTCACTTCCTCATCAGTAAAACATTATATATAGCTATCATGCCCTCCCCCCCCCCATATGATCCACAGTACAATATTAGAAGTGAGCAGTATTCAAATTTGAAGCAAGAAAAGGCTTTTAGATTTGGTATGAAAAAATAGGAGGCGGAAGGAGTGTTGGATATATTCACGGACTTATTTATAAATAATTAAGGTGGGATACAATAAATAAATAAATAAATAAACAATCAATCCATTGAAAGCTCTTTAAGTCACATCTTTTCCTGAATTTACCCATAGCTGAGTGGTCCTAGAAAAATGCATGTTTTAAGAAATTCCCAGTAGGTATAGCAAGCTGGATTCAAAGCACCTTTCCAACTTTAGATCCATATATTGCATTTTACTATATTACATATTACTATATAGCAGTGATGGCTAACCTTTTTGCTGTCATGTGCCAAAAGCGGGGGGAGCGTGGTGGGTCACGGGTACATGTGCCCACATCCATAATTCAATGCGTCCCGCCTCCCATGCATGCGCACATGACTCTCCCAACTTCCCCCTGCTTTTGGCACGCGATGGCATGATGGGCCCGGTAGGCCCGTTTTTTCCCCCTCCCCAGGCTCCAGAGGCTTTCTAGGAGCCTGGGGAGGGCAAAAACAGCCTTCCCCATCTCCCCAGAGGCCTTCCGGAGGCCAGAAACAGCCAGTTTCCCGACTTCCGGTGGGACCGAAAGGCCTGAAAATCAGTTGGCCGGCGCGCACATGCGCGCTGGAGCTGAGCTAGGGCAACACTCACGTGCCCACTAATATGGCTCCGCATGCCACCTGTGGCACCCATGCCATAGGTTCGCCATCACGGCTATATAGCAAGTAAGTTACAGTTACTCATATACAATACTTAATCCAAATAAGCAAAACTATTACATATTGTCAGGTTTTTCATCTTTTAACATAAAGTGAACCATTCAACAATTGATACTGCAAAGCCAATAATCAAGAGCAGATGATTTGTTGCTCTTTGTCAGAATACTAGATATACAGTACTGTAGTAGCCTTGTTTTAATTAATTATAAAGCAGTAAATAACTTATATTTCCAAAATTGTCCTTTACAAATCAGTTACATTTAACAGTAGTGATAAGCTTTCTTCAATATTTATATTTCTGCACTAGGAACCACTAAATTGTTTCACTTATTGTTCTTTCTACAAATAATAATTCACTAAGTAAATATATATTGATTTAAAATGACTTACTTGATCATTTCAAAAAGCTTTGGATCTGGTACTTTGATATTTCGTGCTATGTTCCAAGAAAGATGAACCATAGGTACTACTGACTTCACACTTTGCAATTTATTCCACTCGTACCGTTCCACAGCTAATTTATATTGACAAGCTATAATAAAAATGAAAAATATGTGGGCCTCTTTGTTATTGAATTATCAATATTCAATAATTATGAATTATCGTTCCTTCCATCAATGAAAAAATCTAGTCATTAGAGATTTTAAACATTCTATGAAATCACTTGGCCAAAATTCTTGATTGTATATGCCAAAGTAAAATGTCAAAGACAGAAGGGAGCATTTACAGTGAGGCATTTTATACTAAGCACATTTTTTTATTAGAGGCAAATAAAAATGAACAGAATTTCAAAAAAGAGTTGTCAAAAAAAATCTCAACAGGGCCTTTTGTGATGAAACCATATTGACAAAACAATATGTTGGGTTTAAGTACCAATAACACAGAACACAGAATATGGTTGGAAGAGACATTGGAGGTCTTCTAGATGCAAGAGATCCTATACCATTCTGGACAAATGACAGTCCACTCTCTTCTTGAAAACCTCGAGTGATAGTGCACCCACAACTTCTGGAGGCAAGCTGTTGCACTGATTAATTGTTCTGTCAGGAAATTTCTCCTTAGTTCTAGGTTGGACCTCTCTTTTATGATTTTCTACCTGCTACTTCTTGTCCTGCCCTCAGGTGCTTTGGAGAATAGGTCAACCTCTTCTTCTCTGACAGTCCCTCACTACCTTCGAGTGCTGGAAGTTTGCTATCCTATCATCCCTACTCTTTTTCTTTGTTACATGAGACATACCTAGTTTCCTCAATCATTAACTCATAAATTCCAGACCTCTTATCATCTTTGTTGCTGTTCTCTGCACTCTTTCTAGGATCTGATTTTTATTTTTGTTTTATTTTTTTCTTGTTTCTTACATATTGAAAGAAAATTATTTTAGGTATTCGTTGCAAGTCTTAGTTCATCCTCATCTCAGCTTTCCTGATTCATCCTTGCAGGTTTGGGCTATTTAGTGGTATTCTGTTTTAGTTTTATGTCCCTCTTTCCATTTTTAATACTTCTCCTTTTTTTCTTTCCCTTTGTCAAAGAGCTCTTTATGCAACCGTACATCTGGGGTCTCTTGTTTTTTCCCCTCTGTGGTATTATTTTATATTGGGCTTTTATAATTTCATTTTCCAGAATTCCCAAGCACCTCATTTTCCCCTTCCCTTTAGGATTTCCTTCATGAAATTCTTCCTAAAGTCTTAGTTTGTTGAAGTCAGCTCTGCTAAAGTCTAAGACAGTAGTTTGATTTAGTTCAGTTAATTGTGCCTGCATTATGTTGAATTCCGGTATGACATGGTCACTTTTTTTCAAAGTTCCCACAACATCAATCCACTCCATCAATTCATCTCTGTTAGTAAGTATTAAATCCAATACAGCTGACCCTCTAGCTCTCTCCTCTACCTTTTGGATTACAAAGTTGTCAGCTAAACTGTCAAGGTTTGACATGCTGCAGAGCTTGTCTCACACTTGATGTCAGGGTACTTAAAGTCCCCCATTACTATTGTGGTGATTCCTGCATACCTTACCTAATTGATTAGCAAAAAGTTCATCTATTTCGACTGGTTGATTGGGTGACCTGTAGGTAACCTTATAGCAATGTGATTTTTTTTTTGCTTTTACATTAACCCATAAGTATTCAAGAAGACTTTCATCCTTGGTTTTATACATTTCTGTAGAGATGTAGTGATTTCTTACATATAATGCAACCCTACTTCCTCTTTTTTAGGCCTGTTTCCTTTGAACAGAAAGTGCTTAATTTTAACATAGGATTTTAAACCAAGGCATATGAATGCTTTCAGGTGACAGGCAATAAAATCCATGACTTGGGATCAGAAAAGGTATCTGGTAAGTTCACATATGCTATGGATAAGACGTTTGATTTGGTTTTAGTTTAGCATGTTTGTGAATTTAATTACTATTTTATGCAAATTATGGCACCTGTGTTTTTATGCTTTGTGTATGTCAAGCGTTATTCATTCAAGAAATCACAATTAACCAGCCATACCTTAGTAAGATATGTGAACCAAGTCACAATGTGCCTCCACTAGTCCTCCTGCACCTGCTTAATAAGACTTGAAAAGCTGCCATGGGAACTAATGGCTAAAAGTTTCCTTTTGAATTAGGATTGACAATTATCATTCAATTGAAGTTTATAAAAGTTGTTCAAAGTTGATGTCAAGGACAAATCATAGTCTGATAAACCAGAAAATATTCATCTGGGTCAAGTGAAAAAACATGTACAAATGAAAGAGGAAACGGTTTATTTCTGATTATTAAAATCATGATTTAGAAGAATACGATGCTGAATATAGTTTATGATACTCTGTTCACTACTTTCTCAACCTCTGTATAATACTTCCACATAATTTTCTATTAAAATGTATTACTTTGCAAACATATTTTAATATCATTTAATTAATTCTCTTACAATGAGTTTGGGTTCTTCTGGGTGTTTTTTAAAATGGCTGTTAAGATATCAAATTATCTTATCTATTACTATAATTTCTAGCGCTACAGCTCAATCTAATGTTGGGTCTTGTAAACATATTACATATCTGTTAGAAGTTGAAAGTTCAGAAATATTTCTAAATCATTTTCCAATTGTAAGATATATCAATATCCTACCTGTAAGAGGGCCAACATTCCAGGCAATATTATTACACCAGCCAATAGCCTGAACCCAATGAACAGTCCCAGCATTTATCCACACTAGATCTCCAGGTCGTTGAATAAACCTATAAACTGGAACATTGGCTTCATACAAATCTTCCAGATTAGGCCACCAAGAACCCATTAGAAAATTCATATTGTTTCTGTAAAAGAAGAATGAATATTTGGAAAAGTTTACTTACAGTGGGGCAAAAATTATTTAGTCAGCCATCAATTGTGCAAGTTCTCCCACTTAAAAAGGCTTGTAATTGTCATCATAGGTAGACCTCAACTATGAGAGAGAAAATGAGAAAACAAATCCAGACAATCACATTGTCTGATTTGGAAAGAATTTATTTGCAAATTATGGTGGAAAATAAGTATTTGGTCACGTACAAACAAGCAAGTTTTCTGGCTCTCACAGACCTGTAACTTCTTCTTTAAGAGGCTTCTCTGTCCTCCACTCATTACCTGTATTAATGGCACCTGTTTGAACTTGTTGTCAGTATAAAAGACACTCGTCCACAACTTCAAACAGTCAAACTCCAAACTCCACTATGGTGAAGACCAAAGAGCTGTCGAAGGACATCAGAAACAAAATTGTAGACCTGCACCAGGCTGGGAAGACTGAATCTGCAATAGGCAAGCAGCTTGGTGTGAAGAAATCAACTGTTAGAAAATGGAAGACATACAAGACCACTGATAATCTCCCTCAATCTGGGGTTCCACGCAAGATCTCACCCCATGGGGTCAAAATGATCACAAGAACGGTGAGCAAAAATCCCAGCACCACACTGGGGGACCTAGTGAATGACCTGCAGAGAGCTGGGACCAACGTAACAAAGGCTATTATCAGTAACACACTACGCCACAGGGACTCAGATCCTGCAGTGCCAGATGTGTCCCCCCGCTTAAGCCAGTACATGTCTGGGCCCATCTGAAGTTTGCTAGAGAGCATTTGGATGATCCAGAAGAGGATTGGGAGAATGTCATATGGTCAGATGAAACCAAAGTAGAACTGTTTGGTAGAAACACAACTCGTCGTGTTTGGAGAAGAGAGAATGCTGAGTTGCATCCAAAGAACACCATACCTACTATGAAGCATGGGGGTGGCAACATCATGCTTTGGGACTGTTTCTCTGCAAAGGGACCAGATCGACTGATCTGTGTACAGGAAAGAATGAATGGGGCCATGTATCATGTGATTTTGAGGGCAAACCTTCTTCCATCAGCAAGGGCATTGAAGATGAAATGTGGCTGGGTCTTTCAGCATGACAATGATCCCAACACAGCACCCGGGGAATGAAGCAGTGGCTTCGTAAGAAGCATTTCAAGGTCCTGGAATGGCCTAGCCAGTCTCTAGATCTCAACCCCATAGAAAACCTTTGGAGGGAGTTGAAAGTCCGTGTTGCCCAGCGACAGCCCCAAAACATCACTGCTCTAGAGGAGATCTGCATGGAAGAATGGGCCAACATACCAGCAACAGTGTGTGCCAACCTTGTGAAGACTTACAGGCAACGTTTGACCTCTGTTATTGCCAACAAAGGATTTATAACAAAGTATTGAGATGAACTTTTAATATTGACCAAATAGTTATTTTCCACCATAATTTGCAAATAAATTCTTTCCAAATCAGACAATGCGATTGTCTGGATTTCTTTTCTCATTTTGTCTCTCATAGTTGAGGTCTACCTATGATGACAATTACAGGCCTCTCTCATCTTTTTAAGTGGGAGAACTTGCACAATTGGTGGCTGACTAAATACTTTTTTGCCCCACTGTATACATAAATGCTTGCTTATCCTCAAAAGACTATTAGACTAGGAACCTCTTCATCACATGTGATCCATCTAATCTAAATACTTACAATAAAGTATAAGAAGCTGCTTTCTAAGAAATTACAAGGATTATGGCATAAGAGTATTTTATCCTGGTTAAATATATTCTAGCTAGGATGATAACTTTTATCTATACTTGTATACCAATATTGTCATTACCTTAGAAGTTGCATAAAGACTACAGAAGAAAAAATATAGGTGACAATGACAAACATAATGAATATAATTAAAAACAGAACTTTTTTTAGAGAAGATTCACTAGGACTTTTTCTTATGTTTTCTATGTTTTTATATTTTAATATTCCTTTACATTTTTAATTAAAGGTCTTAATATTTATGTATTTAAATTGATTTATATGACTGGAGGTGATAAAACACTGGCGGAAGGAGAGGAGGCTCTCTAGGGGGTTTATTTGGAGTTTCTGAGAATTACAGTCTGTCCGTACCTGAAGTATTATCACTTTATCATCTCTGTTTTAGAAATAGAGATACACAAAGAGAATTCAACACTTACTTTTCACAGAAATCATTCATGACACCCCAGTAATTTTCTGGAACAACAAACCATTCACAATCACCTGGGCCTATATTTATATTGACTGAGCAAAAGTTGTTATTTTCCTGATGACCTACAATTAAGACAAAATAAGTGATGATATATTTACAATATAAATAATGAGCAATACACACATAGAAAAACAACAGAATCTTAAAGATATCAGTGTAAATTTTCAAAGCAAGACTATTTTTGTCTGAGATGATATGCTTATTCAAAGCAGTATAAAGAATGAAGGAGAAACAAAGACCTCCACAAATGAAACAAAAAGAAAATTAAAGAAGGGGTACAAGTGTATGTTTTTACTATTATTATCTTGATGATACTTACTCTGTTTTCTTGAAAATAAGACCTAGCCTGATTTTTTAAGAGTGCCCCCCCTCCGTCCACTCAATCCCATCGTCTGTTTTTGTTTGCTCATGGCCATGGCAATGATGGGGCAGGTGATCGCACGGCAAGTCCGGCAATCCAGATTGTGCACGGATTGCGCACTGCACATCTGGCAGTCCAGATCGCCTACCTGCTGGATTGCTTCATTTTTAGAAGAGGAAAGCCAGCATGGCCATGACTGGAGAACCAGAGAAAGGCACAGGCGGCGAGATGGAAGTGAGGTGGGGGTCAGGGGTCAGCCCCCCACCAGGCTGCAGCAGGAGATAGAGGGAGGGAGCTGCCCAAAGGACATTGGCCTGCATGCCTCAGATCAGCTGAAGTGTGCCTTGGAGAGCATGGCTGACACGGGCGAGCGAGTGGTAGAAACACACATGGACTCCAATGCAGCGGCAGTTTAGTGCCTGGCTGGCTGGGATGGCCCCACTACTCCTGCAGTGAGAAAGAGGAAAGAAACCCACTCAAGACTCCATTGCTGCACCAAAACACCAACTCGAGAGGAAATTAATTTTTCTGCAGATGGTTCCAGAAGGGTGAGGTGAATCTACCCAGGGCAGCCGATTGCTGCAGCGCTGCCACCAAATGATCGAGTGAGACATGGAGTGCGAGCAGCGCCCCTGCCCCTGCGCGCCCCTGCCCCATGCCTCACCGGATTGTTCAATTCAATTCAATTCAATTTATTAAATTTGTATACCGCCCTTCTCCTGAAGGACTTAGGGCGGTGAACAGCCAAAGATTAAAATACATACAATATAAAAGTTAAGATAGTTTAAAACATAATTAAATCAATTTTGGCTTCCCCAATTTAAAACCCATCACTAAAATTCACCCATTAAAATCTTTTTAAGCCAGCCTGGCTTGCTGAAATAGAAAGGTCTTCAAGGCCTTGTGGAAAGTACGGAGGTCTGGGATCAGTCGTATCCCTGGGGGTAGCTCATTCCAGAGGGCAGGTGCCCCCACAGAGAAGACTCTCCCCCTGGGGGCCACCAGTCCACATTGCCTGACTGATAGCACCTTGAGGAGGCCCTCTCTGTGAGAGTGCATTGGCTGGTGGGAGTGTATCAGTGGCAGAAGGTGGTCCCGTAAGTACCCAGGTCCTAAGCCATGGAGTGCTTTAAAGATGAGAACCAATACCTTGAAGCGCACCCATAAGACCACTGGGAGCCAGTGCAGCTCGCACAGGAGAGGTGTTACATGGGAGCGCCAAGTCACCCCCGTAATCACCCGCGCTGCCGCATTCTGGACCAGTTGGAGTCTCCGGGTGGTCCTCAAGGGGAGCCCCATGTAGAGAGCATTACAGTAGTCCAGGCGAGAAGTGACGAGGGCATGAGTGACCGTGCATAAGGAATCCCGATCCAGAAAGGGGCGCAACTGGTATATCAGGCGAACCTGATAAAAAGCCCCCCTGGCCACGGCCGTCATATGATCTTCTAAAGACAGCCGTGCATCCAGTTACGAGCCCTCTCCATGGGGGCCAATGACTCATCCCCAACAGCCAGCGAAGGCACCAGCTGGCTATATCGGGATGCCGGCAGCCACAGCCACTCGGTCTTGGACGGGTTGAGTCGGAGCCTGTTCCTCCCCATCCAGACCTGGACGGCCTCCAGACACTGGGACATCACTTCAAGGGCATCATTGGGGTGGTCTGGGGTGGAGATGTACAGCTGAGTATCATCAGCGTACAGATGGCACTGCACCCCAAAACCACGGATGATCTCACCCAGTGGCTTCACATAAATGTTGAACAGGAGCGGCGAGAAGACCGACCTTTGCGGCACCCCACAGACAAAGCACCTTGAGGTCGACCTCTGCCCCCCTGCCAGCACAGACTGCGACCGGTCGGAGAGATAGGAGGAGAACCACCGCAACACGGTGCCTCCCACTCCCAATCCCTCCAGCTGGTGCAGCATGATACCATGGTCGATGGTATCAAAAGCCACTGAGAAGACCCCTGTCCCAAGCCCTCCAGAGATCATCAACCAGCGCGACCAATGCCGTTTCCGTGCTATACCCAGGCCTGAAGCCGGACTGGAATGGATCTACACAGACAGTTTCATCCAGGTACCGCGGTAGCTGTCGTGCAACCACACTCTCAACAACCTTTGCCACAAAGCGAAGGTTGGAGACCGGACGGTAATTTGCCAAAACAGCTGGGTTCAGTGACAGCACTCTGCAGCAATTCATTGCTCTGAGTGGATTCAGCGCACCCTCCTGAAACCATCTGCAGAAAAAGTAATCCCCTCTCATTGAGTTGGCATTCTGGTGCATCAACAAATGGAGCCTTGAAGCCTCAAGTTTCTTGAGATTTGTTGCCTTTTTCCCGCTGTAGGAGTAAAATAAGCAAACATGGATGGGCAAAGTTAGAGGAGCACTGGAGGACGATGTAGGACAATGGGGGTGGAGCACACAGGGGGTATGGCATGGCATGGCGCTACCCCTGCCCAACCTCATGTTGGTGGCATCAGCTTGCCAGATGTGCTGCACAGCCGCCTGTGTGAAAAAGCAAGACATCCTCTGAAAATAAGCCCTAGTGCTTATTTTAGGGCCCAAAAGAAAATAAGACTGGGTCTTATTTTCGGGGAAACTTGGTAGATATTGTAGCAGATATGGAGAAGTAGGGACTGAATCACAATTTTCCTACAAAAAATAGGCTTTGAACTAGGATTAAAAAAGGGAGAGAGAGGTGGCACCAAATAGTATATTTGAAGGTAGTTTCATGAATTAAAAATAGGCAAGGAAAAAAGTTGACTTCAATATGCATTTCAGCATCTTTTCTAATTTCTCACAATCCATTTGGCTGTATGAAGTCTAGTCATTTCAATCTTCCTGACTTTCCATGTAGCAGGCGAAGTATGCACATTCCATCATTCAAGGAATTTTCTACTTTTCACTCCACTAACTCTAGCAGGCTTCTGGTTTCTGCCATTTAAGGGCATCTTCCCTCCTTTAGCCAACTATCAGCTTAAAACTTTATGTTCTCAGGTTCAGATTTTGTATCTGGTTTCCCATCTGTGCACCCCAACTGGAAGATGGTTGTTTGTCTGTGGGATGGGTGGTTCATATCTATGTAATTCAATTGACCTATATGGATTCTGGCTCTTCACTCTTGACCATGGTTCTTCTGACAACCATGCTACTTCCTTTTACACTGATCTTTTCCTTTTTTTACCTAGCTGTGGGTGCACAAGTAGCTTACATTCTTCCTTTCTCTGGGTATGACAAATGGGAACAGCCTAAAGGCAATAAGTCCGTAAGGAGAAGGGCGGTATACAAATCTAATTAATTAATAAATAAATAAATAAATAAATAAATAAATAAATAAATAAATAAATAAATAAATAAATAAAGTCTCATCCATTCTCTCATCCAAGTTCAAGGGATCTGGAGGAAATCTCCAGAAAGTAAGCATGAGATGGAAAAGCTCCAATACATAAAATATAAATACTTAACAAAGTCTAGGCAGTGTATAATAAAACATAACATAATACATTTATAAAGAATTATCACGTTTCTAAACATAAACTTATGACAACAACAGTTGTATCCCTGGTTATCCAATAATAGCGCAACAAAAAGCTGTTTAAAAAGTAACATTTTAATGCCTTCTTGAATCCCAAGAATGAAGGAGAAAAGGGGAACAGTGTATTATATAGTGTAGAACCACAGAGATCTCCCATTTGATCCATGCCTCATCCCCTCTTATGGTAGCAGAATCTTAAATTGGCCCTCTGCATGCATTCTCAGAAAACAGCATGATGTTGGAAAAGGTAGTCCCTGTATGTCTCAAGAACACTGAGCCAGAAGGGAGAAGATTTCTATCCCACATCTTATCATGCATAATCACTCTAAGACTTGAGAGGTTTTTTTTGAAACTCTCAAGTTTTTTTGAATGGGGGTGGATAGGGAACAATACCTCTATGTTTGGTGCCAAAATTTACTTATACAAACTAATGGGATCAGAGCTAGCAGTGACTGATGAGGAAAAATCAAAAATCAGTTTTCCTTGGAAAATCGTAAACTATTCAAAGAAGATGCCAAAATGGTGTGCATCTGCTGTAGAAAAGGCCAAAAGCGAATTAGAGATAATAAGAAACGGTACTGAACAATTAATAGTCTTATGGGATCTGGAATGCTGCATAGTTTTGGTTGCCATACCTTGGAAAGGATAGAGGGGAGATAATGAAGGTTCAGAGTGGAGCTAAGAAGATCAAGGCATTGGAAAAATGCCTTGATCAAGGCATTGCTGTTAGGCAGGTGGCAACATTTCAGCCTTTTTAGTCTAAAACTGAGGCAAATGAATGGGGACCTAATTGAAATATAAAATTATGCATAGTGTAATTTAGCAATCTTCAAATTTGAGATACCCGAGGAACCATTTCAAATCATATAGAAGTATTAATAAATACATTTCATGAAATACCTTTATTTGGACAAAATGTTACAGCAATACATTTATAAATACATTTATATGATGTAAACAGAATCTATCATGTGGGGACACAGTTTGACTATTGTGAGTGTAGGTAAAGAAAACAAAGAGAAGCTATTTTCCTCTTCCCAAAATATTAGAAAAAGAAGCTACCCAATGAAAAAGAAACTTGGAAGACTTAAGACAGAAAAAAGGACTTTTTTTTTCTTTTACACAACACAACATTCAACTTTCAAAGTCAGATCCACAAGATGCTACCAAGTTGACTGACTTCAAAAAAATGCTGGTCCAATTCATGGAGGTTATGGGGAATCAATGGTTAGTAGCCTTAATGGCAGTGTGACTGCCTCCGATGGACATATATTAGGAGACTAATGGTTAGCTTTTGTGAGGACAGCCTGTTGGACTACATGGGCTAAGAGTCAAATCCAGCAAGGCACTGCTTATGTCATGAAATCTGGTCATGAAGACATTGTCTACAGCTACCCAGAATCTCCTTCTAGTGTCAATGCAACCCAATTCTTTCTGAAGTGAAGCCAAAATTCATTCTACTAGTATTTTCTCCTCCAATCCCTGAAATGGAACATGTACTTCGTATAACTTACCTGATGTTCTGCTGCCTGGGACTTTCATATACAACTGAACTGTATTCATTCCCAAGACTGTATGACCAATATGACTAAGAAGGTTTCCTGCTGATACTACTCGCACAAAAGCAGGAAGCTTTGTAAGTTCATGAAGCTGTAGTTTCCATCTGTTACAAAACAGCAAATTAACTGTTATATAATATTTTGGGGAACACAAAGCATTTTTATTTCCTGAAAAGTTTTTAATAACTGTATATAATTACAGTAAAAATCTAAAGGAACCTTAAGCATACCAATTGAACCCCATGAGAAAACTAAGCAACCAAGTGTAATAATGACAGTTGAAAGGGAGAATAACATAGGTGAACGAAAAAGAAAATTATTAAGTTGTTACAATGTATTAAAGCAACTTGTCCAAAACAGGTGTTCAAAATGAGCATACAATTCAGATATATATAAATCCAATTTAATTAATAATTCTTAAGCCATCATCTGCATATATCAACCCTAAAAAGATGAGCATCAATGTCCCTTCAATCTCTCAGTTGAGATATAATATTTAGACCTTCCACTTTTAATCTTATTCTGCAAAAATGCATGATTTCAAATTAGTCTAATTCCAGGGAAGAAGTATTTATTCTTCAGACTATAAGGGTACTGATGGTGTATGTAAACTGTCCTGATAAATATTATCCACAATGGATAATCAGATAAGAATTTGAGATACTAATGGATGTGGCTGGCAGCTTGATGTTCTCTGAAAAATTTATTTCCTGAATGCTCTGGAAAACTTACTCCAGTTATTTTAGGTGGAATACAATTTTAAATAAATAATTGTCATCAATTAAGAAAGATGATTTGAGTGAATAAAGGCATTATTTTAAAGGAAAATCAATAATATCTCATTTATACATTGATCAAGAAAAATAATTGAACGGAGTTTCTCTTCAGAAAAGAATTTATCTGTTTTGTTCTAGATTCTTACATATAAAAGCAAAAACATACAACTTTTTAAAAAGTAAATCAGGGGTGTCAAACTCAATTTCATTGAAGACCGCATTAGCATTATGGTTGCCCTCAAAGGGCCAGTAGCTGGGATGCCGCAACTAGACGAGCGTGGCTGATCCAATGCCGCTCACTGGGTATGGCTGACTCAGGGCTACTAGGTCAGGATGGAACAAGTCGCACCAGCTAACTCGATGTGGGGACAATTCGATGCCCTACAAGCTCCCCCCTCCCAATTGCTGGCAGTCAAGTGCATGTGTGCATGCTCACACAGATGCACACATTCCAAGTTTGGGAACTTTTATCCACAAAGGAGAGGGCCTTTTCCCCAAGCCCAGGCATGATTTGCAGTTTGTGAGTGCAGATGTGGATAAAAATCTCCAAGCTTGGAATGAGGTGAGCAAGAGGCAGCAGGGGAGCAGTTAGGGTTGCACAAGGGAGGCTGGCCCTTCTTGAAAGGAATCCCCTTTCTAATTGTGGGTAAGGATGCTGGCTTGTGGGGGCAGCCTTTCCTCATGCAGCTCCCCCGCCACACCCTCCTCTTCTCCAGAGATCTGTCAAGACAGAAGCTGGACTCGGACTTCCGGACTTCCACATGAAGCAGCGTTGTCCTCTGCCTCCTGTGGGGGGACAGCCAAAGCTGTCCCTTCCCTGCGCATGTCCAAGATGGCGGCGCCCGCTGGGACGACGATCTAGGCGGGGGGCCCCGACCTATCTTTTGGGTCCTTGGGGGTCAGTTTTTTAAAGTTATGACCCCAGGACCAGTTGGGGGAACACCCTGCCAGCAAGGAGAGGGTTTTCTCCCCTCCTTGACTGAGCAGGGGGCAAAACGGCGGCGCTGAGAGCAGTCGGGCTGCTCAGCTGGTCGGCGGTGGGGCCTCGGCGGCGTCGGCGGCGTTAGCGGCCCTCTCCTCATGGCGGAGATTCCCAGGACAGCGGAGCAGCGGAGCAGCGCTGCGCCTGAGGACAGCCCATGGTGGGTGAAGATTGAAACCCAGGGGGGTGCCCAAAGGGTTGTAGAAGGTGTTGGGCACCCCCCCCTGAGGACCCTGGGGGCACCCCCATCCCCCCCCAGCAATACTCCTCCCCCTTCGTGGGGTTGGAATTGAGGGGTAATTGGATGGCAGCTGCTTGGCAGCTGGAAGACGCTGGCGACCCCCCCCCCGCTTTTCGAGTGGAAGTTGGGGGGGGCAAATAGAATACAAACTGTCGCTGGAACTTGGCTGGCCCCTGATATGATATCTTGGCCTGGGCCTTGGGGGGGCCTTTAATCTGAACCCTATGGGGTCTGGGGGTGCTGGAGACAACTGCCCCATTCCGCTCCCCTCTTCCCCAGCGCTTCCCTTTTTGAGACCTATGCCCACCTGACCAGAAATTAGCCTGTGAGACTCACGTATCGCCATGTATTTGTCATCTGCATTCCCCTGACTGTGGAGAGAACCATTTCCATCTGAAAACTGGAGGCCGGGATATGGCTTCATCCCGTCGGCCGAGGGGGCTGGACATCAGTTAACCACCGTGAGAGGGTGGCCTGGTGTCGGGGTCCCTGGAGGCCGAACCGAGATGACTTCACGTTTGTACCTTGTCAACGGAGGGGCGTGGACCAGCCACTGTGAGAGGGCGGCTTTTTGGACCTTTTTGGACCTTGTCCCCTGGACGCTATGGTTGGCACCGGTTCATTGCTGCCATTCACCACAAGAAGGGGTTGATCAGCCAACCAAACTACCGTGAGAGGGTAGTTGGACTTTATCTCCTGCTCCCCCAGATTGTGGTCGTCTTGGAATTTGGACTTTGTCCCCTGTGGTGAGAGGACAGTGGACTTGGCCCCGTGAACAGGTCTTTGGGACCCCTCCATGTCTTCTTATTTCTTCTCTCCCTTGGACCTTTATGGACCCTCAGACTATGGTCGTGTTAACCCGCTGAAATCAAGATGTACTCAGCAGCAGAGCTTCTTGGTCTGCGAGATTCCCCCCTCTCGCAGGCTTGGCCCTCTACTCTATCGAGGGCCTACCTCGATGACGGGTTTTGGAACCCCGAGAGGTGGCATGCCGCAAAGAGGGGGTTGCGGGGTTTTTAAAAATTGTCTTTGTCTAACCTTTTAGGGGGATGGGGGAGGGGGGAGGGGAGGGAGGGCTATAGGCCGGGCTCGTCACAGGGGCCTGAAACGGGAGGCAGGGAACGGGGTGAGGAGGAGCTCGCTGCAGAAGGTAAGGAGGGTAATTCCATCAGAGCCATGGTTGGGAGGGGCAGATATGGCGGGAGCAGGGGGCCGTATCATGTATTGGGGGCACGTAGCCGCTGTCTCCAAGCGGTGGCGTGCCTCGGCCCTCAAGACTCTTCTCGCTCCCCGAGTTGCTCAGAGTTACGGCGTCCGGGCCTGAGGTTGATGTTGTGTAATGCCAGGTCCGTGGTTAATAAGGCCCCCCTCATCTGTGATCTTATTCAGGAGGGGGGTGCGGACCTGGCAGGTATTACGGAGACCTGGTTGGGCCAAGAGGGGGGGGTCCCCCTCGTAGAGTTGTGCCCGCCAGGTTTCCGAGCATTTCATCGGCCAAGGGCCCAGGGCAGGGGTGGGGGGGTGGCGGTCATTATAAGGGAAAGTCTGAATCCAAGGGAGACCACTGTACCTCAGATAGCCGGATGTGAGTCGCTCCTGGTGAAGTGGGGCCATGGTGTGTGGGTGGGCTTGCTGATCGCGTACCTGGCTCCCTGCCACGTGACAGCAGCCCTGCCCGAGCTTCTCAACGTTATTGCCGAGGTGGCGGTTGATACCCCCAGGCTTTTGGTCATGGGGGATTTCAACCTGCCGTCTGTCGGTGAGGCGTCTGGGTTGGCTCGGGAGTTTATGGCTTCCATGACAGCCATGGACCTGACACAATTAATTCTTGGCCCCACTCACACAGGAGGACACACTCTGGACCTGGTTTTTGTCTCTGGTCAGTGGTTGAATGGCCTAGATGTAGGGGATATAGTTATTGAACCCCTGTCGTGGTCGGACCATTCTCTCCTGAGGCTAGACTTTCTGACCGCCGAACCCCACCGCAGGGAGGCGGAACCGATTAGGTGGTTCCGCCCCAGGCGCCTGATGGACCCTGATAGGTTTCAGAGGGAGCTTGGGCCAATGCCCGAAACTCTGGCTCACCACTCGGCCGAGGACCTGGTGGCCGCCTGGGTTAGGGCGGCCGCTGGTGCCCTGGACCGAGTTGTGCCTTTGCGGCCTCTGACCCGGCGTCGAATCTGCCCGGCTCCTTGGTTCTCTGAGGAGTTGAGGGAGATGAAGCGCCGGAAAAGACGCCTAGAGAGTGGTTGGAGGGTGAGTCGATCTGAATCCGACCGAACACTAGCTAGGTCCCATCTTAGGACCTATTTGGTGGCGATAAAAGCGGCAAAGCGTAATTACTTTTCCGCTCTTATTGCATCGGCAGATAATCGCCCAGCCGCCTTGTTTAGAGTGACCCGCTCCCTCCTACATCAGGGAGCGCGGGAGGACCTCTTGCAAGGGCGGGCTGAGGATTTTGCACAGTATCTGCACGATAAAGTCGCTCAGATTCGGGAAGGCTTGGACTCTGACTGGGTAGTTTCCAGCGAGGTGACTGAGGCTGGTCTTGAGAACGTTATCTGGGATGAGTTCGATCCTGTAACTTCCGAGGACGTGGACAGGACTTTGAGGAGTCTAAACGCAACCACATGTTTATTGGACCCGTGTCCTTCCTGGCTGGTACTGGCCACTCGGGAAGTTACACGAGGCTGGCTCCAGGGGATTATAAATGCTTCTTTGAGTGAGGGTTTCTTGCCTGCCGCCTTGAAAGAGGCGGTGGTGAGGCCCCTCCTCAAGAAGCCTTCTCTGGACCCGGCTGTTTTGGCAAATTTTCGTCCTGTCTCCAACGTTCGCTTTGTTGCGAAGGTTGTTGAGTGTGTGGTTGCGCGCCAGCTCCCACAGTACCTGGAGGAAACTGTCTATCTAGATCCGTGCCAGTCCGGTTTCAGACCTGGGTACAGCACGAGACGGCATTGGTCGCGTTGGTGGATGATCTCTGGAGGGCTCGGGACAGGGGATGCTCCTCTGTCCTGGTCCTGTTAGATCTCTCAGCGGCTTTTGATACCATCGACCATGGTATCATGGTTGAGGACCCAGTTTGTGGGGGCAATAAGCTGACTTTGTATAAAATATAAATATACAAAAGTATGAAGGCTATTGCTTAACGCATTGTAAGCCGCCCTGAGTCTCTGGAGAAGGGCGGCATATAAATCAAATTAAAAATAAAAATAAAAAAATAAATCATGCTGCGTCGGTTGGGGGGTCTGGGGGTGGGAGGCACCGTGCTACGGTGGTTCTCCTCCTATCTCTCCAACCGATCGCAGTCTGTGTTGGCAGGGGGGCAGAGGTCGACCTCGAGGCGCCTCGTTTGCGGGGTGCCACAAGGGTCGGTCCTCTCGCCGCTCCTGTTCAACATTTATGTGAAGCCGCTGGGTGAGATCATCCGTGGTTTTGGGGTGAGTTGCCAACTGTACGCTGATGACACTCAGCTGTACATCTCCACCCCTGACCACCCCAATGATGCCCTCGAAGTGATGTCCCAGTGCCTTGAGGCCGTGCGGGTCTGGATGGGGAGGAACAGGCTTCGTCTCAACCCTTCCAAGACCGAGTGGCTGTGGATGCCGGCGTCCCGGTATAGCCAGCTAGTGCCATCGCTGGCTATTGGGGGTGAGTCATTGGCCCCCACAGAGGGGTCGCGCAACTTGGGTGTCCTCCTGGATTCACGGCTGTCCTTACAAGGGCATGTGGCGGCCGTGGCCAGGGGGGCCTTTTATCAGGTTCGCCTGATGCTCCAGTTGCGCCCCTTTCTGGATCGGGACTCCATGTGCACAGTCACTCATGCACTCGTCATGTCTCGCCTGGACTACTGTAACGCTCTCTACATGGGGCTCCCCTTGGGGTGCACCCGGAGGCTCCAACTGGTCCAGAATGCGGCCGCGCGGGTGATTTTGGGAGCGACAGGGCGCTCCCATGTGACACCTCTCCTGCGCGAGCTGCACTGGCTTCCGGTGGTCTTTCGGGTGCGCTTCAAGGTGTTAGTTTTGACCTTTAAAGCGCTCCATGGCATGGGACCGGGGTACTTGCGGGACCGCCTGCTGCTACCGATAACCTCCCACCGGCCAGTACGCTCACACAGAGAGGGCCTTCTCAGGGTGCCATCAGCCAAGCAATGTCGGCTGGTGGCCCCCAGGGGGAGAGCCTTCTCTGTGGGGGCACCCACCCTATGGAACAAGCTGCCTCCAGAAGTTCGTTTGATCCCAGACCTCCGCACTTTCCGAAAGGCCCTTAAGACCTATTTATTCCAACAAGCCGGCCTTGCTTGATTGTTTTTAATGGGGTTTGAACAAAATTTTTTAATTGATTTTTGGGGTTTTAAATTGGGTATCTTAATGGGGTTAGAATTTTATTTGGAACGCCAAATGAATTTAATTTAATTTTATAATTCTTTTAATGTTTGTATTATATGTGTTTTAAATCTGGTTGTTCACCGCCCTGAGTCCCCCTCCCGGGGAGAAGGGCGGTATATAAATTGAAATAATAAATAAATAAATAAATAAATAAATAAAGCTGGAAGGGGTGTCTGGAAGACTCCAGCAGAGGAAGGTGACACCAGGGTGAGTGCCAAAGCCTAGTCCACCAAAGGAGCCTTATTGTCCCTCTCAGGCCATGTAGAGAATCCCCAGATGGCGGTGGGGGCAAGCACCCAGCTTGGCCCTTGAGCTCCCGGGGCACTGGGACCCTATAGTCCAGCACAGCACAGCAAGCACAGCACACTCTTCCCCAAGGGGGCGCAAAGCTGCACTTACCTCCTTTTCAAGGCTGTTGCTGCTATGCTTGCTCTCTTTGGCCAGGTTGCTCATGGTGGGTGCGGGAGGGCAAAGTGTGTAGGTCAGAGAGAGACCCTTTCCCTCTCCCTGCGAGGAGACTCAATATTGTAACCAAAGCAACCTCAGTGATAGGATGGGAGACCACCAGGAGAGGCCAGGAGAAGAAGCAAGGGGATGGCAAAAGGGCAGCAGTGTGGGTCTGAGGGAAGTCCTGCCTGAGCCCTTGGCCACCGCCAAGGGCTCAGGCAGGACTTCCCTCAGACCCACACTCTCTCTCATTCCAATCTCCCTCTTTACTTCCTTTCTTCCTGTTTCCCTGCCTTCCCCCTTCTCATTCCCATCTCCCTCCTTCCTTCTTTCTCACTCCCATCTTCCTTCCTTCCTTCCCTCTTGTCTTCTCATTCCCATCTTCCTTCCTCCCCGTTTTTTCCTGCCTTCCTCCTTCTCATTTCCATCTCCTTCCTTCCTTCCCACTCAGGAAGGGACAAAGGGAAGGGAAGAGATGGGCAAGGCTTCCAGTGGTTGTGCCACCAGCGGTCGTGACTTTCCCACGCAGGGGTTTGGGTGGTCCCAGTGAAAGGGAAGCCTCATGGCTGCGAGGTCAGGCCAGCGAGTGGGCCATGGAGGTGCTGGTGTGGGCGTGGCACTGATCTACAACTTGGTAGCAGCCATCCGGAATGCAGTCAGCCTTAGATCTGACCTGCACGGCCACCCTGGAGCGAGGACAGGAGGAGGTGAGCGTGCGGGGGCCAATATCCTGGGTGAAAGGGAAGCACTCAGAAGTCAGTCATCCTGTGGGGTAAGACGGTCACCAGAGACACCAGATCCCACGTGCTCACCACCTCCTATGTGCGCACCCAGGGGGCAGAGTGGCCCCTCACTGGCTCTAGGGCAGCCCTGCAGATCTAAGGCTGACTACATTCTAGCCTGGATGGCTGTCACCAAGTTGTAGATCAGTACCCAGCTCGTGCCGGTCCTTTGCTGTCTCTAGGGCGGCCCCACGGACCAGATCTAACCACATCTCTGGCCAGATCTAGCCTGTAGGCTTTTGTGTTTGACATGTTGGAACTAAACTGTCTTACACTGAGTAATTGTAATTGTAGCAGAATTTGCAACACAATATTAGAAACAAATGATGTACAAAACAGGCTGTTTAATTAAGTAGATTTTTGTATTTTAAAAAATATGTTAATAGCCATCACTGTAATAATAATGCTTAAAATAATGAAGCCAAATATACTTGGCAACACAATCTAAGAAAAAAAATAGTAATAAAAGGAAAGTGTTTAATATTGTATATGTGGCTTTACTTACTTCTTGTCATCTGATAAATCAACATTGGTCCCAAACTTGATAGTTTTAAAAGGTCCCCTTTTCCTCTTCCCAGAACTGTAAATTAAAAGACAAAATAAGACACCAATAAATATATTTTGTTTTTTATTTTAAAATATTTTAAACAAATTATTTTAAAATCTTTGAGTACTAGCTTATAGTATACATACATTTGAAAAGTCAGACAGGTTTTAATAATTTATTTAGGGCATTGAATCAGATGAAGAATGCAATCAAACAATGCATTAAAACAGAGATTATATATTTTTAGCAAACCTTACCCCCTTACATATAAATTTAAACTGGCTTAAATGTTTACTAAGCTATTGATAATTAATAGATTTTAGTTCTGTTAGATGAAATAAAGCCTCTACCAGATCAGCAGTTACATTGTTATGAAGCATTTATTCATGCACCAATTAACTGCAAGCTTAAAAATTATATGTATTTGGTCTAGTGGTGCAGTTTGGTCTAACGCAGGGGTATCAAATTCAATTTTATTGAGGGCTGCATCAGCATTATGGTTGTCCTCAAAGGACCAGTACCCGGGTCACCGTGACTAGGTGGACATGGCCAGCTAAATGCCACTCACTGGGCATGGTAAACTCGGAACGGCCGGTCAGGACAGAACAAATCGCACTAGCTAACTAGACACAGGGACAACTCAGTGACTCACAAGCACTGCACCTCCCCAAACTGCTGGCAGCCAAGCACGTGCACACACAGACCACATTCCAAGTTTTGGGACTTTTATCCACAGAGGAAGGAGTCCAGGCATGATTGACAATTTGTAAGCTCAGATGTGAGTATAAAAGACTTCAAGCTTGGAACGGTGTGTGTGTGTGTCTGCGTGTGTATGGGTACGCGCCCAGCATATCAAAGAATATGTTCTTCTCCCAATCCTAGACATTGTTGGAGTTTCCCTGTCCGGTGCCCCCTTCCGGCAAAGCAGGAGGTGGAGGACAACGCTGCTGTGTGTGGAAGCACAGAGGAGAAAGTTTGCAGGAAGCAATTTCCTCCATGTCTAACTTCTGCCTTGACAGATCTCTGGAGAGGAGGAGGGTGTGGCGGAGAAGCTGCATGAGGGAAGGCTGCCCCAACAGGCTAGCATCCTTATCATGATTAGAAACAGGGATTCCCTTTCAAGAAGCACCAGCCTCCCTTGTGCAACCCTAACTGCTCCCCTGCCACCTCTTGCTCACCCCATTCCAAGCTTGGAGATTTTTATTCACATCTGAGCTTACAAACTGCGAATCATGTGTGGAGAAAAGGAGGAGGCAGGGTAGCAGTGCTCCCTGGTCCTACACAAGAGAGGCTGGCCCTTCTCAAAAGGGGATCCCCGTTTCCAATAATGTGTGATAAGGATGCTGGCTTGTTGGGGGCAGCCTTCTCTCACGCAGCTCCCTGCCATCCACTCCCCTTCTCCAGAGATCTGTCAAGGTAGAAGTTGGAGGAAACTGCTTCCTGCAAACTTTCTCCTCCATGCTTCCACGCGCACCAGCGCTGTCCTCCACCTCCTGTGGGGGATCAGGCAAGGCTGGAAAGGGGGATCTGGAGGTCTCCAGCAGAGGAAGGTGACACCAGGGCAAGCGCCAAAGCCTAGTCCACCAAAGAAGCCTCACTGTCCCTCTCAGGCCCTATATAGAGGGCCCCTGGATTGTGATATGGACTGCCCAGAGCCCTGAGCAGCATAGGACAAGTGCCCAGCCCAGCTCTTGAGCTCCTGGGGCACCAGGACCCTGCAGCCCAGCCCAGCCCAGCTTCCCTGAGGGGCGCCCAGCTATGCTTACCTCCTTTTCAAGGTTGTTGTTGCTATGCTTGCTCTCCTTGGCCAGGTTGCTCATGGTGGGTGCGGGAGGGCAAGATGCGTGGTTCAGAGGGAGTCCCACTACCACTCCATGTGAGGAGACTCAGTGTTGTAACCAAAGCATCCTCAGTGATAGGATGGGAGACCACCAGGAGAGGCTAGGAGGAAGGGCAAGGGGATGGCAAAAGGGCAGCAGGACTGCTGGTGGCCAAGTGCTAAGGCAGGACTTTCCTCAGACCCTCCTCATCTCATTCCAATCTCCCCCTCCCTCCCTTGCTTCTCATTCCTTCCTTCCTTCCCTCTCCTCCATGCCCAGGAAGGGAGCAGGGTAGGGGAGAGGTTGGCAGTGCTGCCGGTGGCCGTGGCTTTTCCACACTGGGACAGGGCCATTGGCTGTCCTGGTGAAAGGGAAGTGCTAGCCGGCTGCAAGGCTGTGCAGGAAGTGGGCCATGAAGGTGCTGGTGGTGGGCGTGGTGCGGCACGGTGCTAATCTACAACTTTGTGGTGGCCATGCAGGCCAGAATGCAGTCAGCCTTAGAAGTGGCCCATGAGGGTCTTATTTAACTGTGAAATTGCATATATTATTTTTAAGGCTAAAAAATATTTGTCCTGCTTTTAATCAGATTTAAAACCTTTATGAAGCACTGCCTGCCTGAACAGTTTCATTGATATTTTTCTTCTTTCTAAATGACTCCAGCAATATGAAAACTATTTTATATACTTGAGGGCACTTGTAGTAAGTTGTAGCAACATAATCACATACAGAAGAAACAGAATATACAAAGGAAATTAATATGACAGGAAAAAGAAATTAAATAGAGTAAAACACTATATACTTACTTATCTGAAGATGTTGACTCACTATCTGAATGGTCCTTATGATGACTCTTTTTTTCATTTTCTTCCTGCAAATGTCATATAATTTAATACAATTTTTATAGTCTACCACCAATATACAGTATATGTACAATGTAAAGTGTCTATAAATATTTCTAAGATATCCAATTCACTTCTACTGTCATAATCAATATCTTATCTTCCAGCCATTTACTCTATTCATGAAGGATTAGCTTTCAATGTAATTATTGTTTAAGATAATTATCTCCCTTTATAATCTTACTGTTGATGTTTGTTCTTTAAAACATCAACAGTGATGTTATAAAGACTATAGATACATTACAATTCTATATACTTATACACACAAATGCACATACACACACAAACACACATCACTCAATCTTTCCGGGGTTGAGCCATAGCCAGTTTTCCCTCATCCATACCCTCATTGCCTCCAGGTATTGGGAAGCATCACATGGTCAGCCCAGGATGGAGATGTACAACTTATTATCATTGGCATACTGATGATACTATACTCCATGCCAGTGGATGACTTTGCCCAACAGCTTCATGTAGATGTTAAACAGAATTGGGGAAAATGTACCAAGCAAAGGCTTCAGACTCAATCTCTCCCTTCTGATCAACAATGAGTGGATCAGAGTCAAGGAGAGGAAATATGGTGCCTGTGATGGAATCCTGTATCAATTTGCAGGGGGAAGGAATGAAGCAACAAATCAGCACTGAGTTGTTGGTATGCAGAAAGAAAAGTTCTTCTGTAATGCTTCACAGCATTTGTCTGATATATATGCAGAGTGTACTTCAATCTGGCAAGATTCCTATTTATACGCAAAAAAACTATTTTGAGAAATTTGTCCTCTTCTTAGTTTCCCTAGGCCATACAGTTCCTCCCACTCCTAATCCTGAGCTGGCCCAGAACGATATCATGTTCAAAGTCCAGTGATGATCTCTTAAGCAGGGAGTGGACAACTGCCTCCTTCAAGGCAGATAAAATTGTTCTCTCTCATAGAGAACCATTTACCACCACCCATAGGCTCAACCACCTGCTATCTTCCAAACAGACTGGGGATTTAAAACACAGGTGATCAAACTCACAGCTCCACTTCATTAGAGCAAACAGTTTCAAGTTTTTTCCAAGCAAGACCATGTCTCAGACAACTTCTTAGTGTTACAGAGCTGAATTCCAACTTTGAGCAAATATGAGCAACTTTATCCGACAGGTGCCTAGAATAAACTTCAGCTCTGTAAGAATTCCTGGGACTCCCCCTTACAAAGAAGGGACCAGGTAGGGCTTCCGGCGGTGATGACACCGTGGAGCAGGCAAGGGAACTGGGCTCCATTCCTGAAGCTCGAAATATCTTAATTAAGAACTCTTCTAGGTCATTACCAATCACGTAGAGAACGGCAAATTAAAGAGGAAGCTCAAGAGACTCAGGTGGAAGGCAAACCCCCAAGTTGATTGGAGCGGCACTCTTAAAACTTAGTGGAGGAGGAGCTGGTCTTCAAGATCGACCTGGAGCGCTGGCGGCCGCGAGAGTGGGAAGTGAAAATTTAAAGTGACAGCTTTGTTCTGGAAACATGTGGAATCCCAGAAGGAGGTGAGGAGGTTTTGGTGAGAGATGGCACAAAATTAGTAAGGTGAATAAGAGGAAAAACACAAAGTGTCGAGAAGGCAGTGACTAAAAGAGGGCAAAGCAGAGAATTGAGAAACAGATTGGATTAAGAAAACTGTGAAGAAGGGGAAAGTCCAAAGAGAGGAGCTGATAAAAAAGAAAAGATTAGAAACAGATTAAAGAGATGGTGAATGGGAGAGGAAATGGAAGATACTATTGGGGATGTATTGACTGAATGAAAAATGGCGATTGAAGGATTTTGAGAAACTGACATGAAGGATTATAAAAAGCTGAAGGGACAATTGGACAGTGGAGAACAAAGTGTTAACTAAGGAAACTGAACTTTGAGGAAGGAAAAGATAACTACAAATAAGAAATTATTGACACAAAGAAGGGGACAGTGTTTACTGAATATTTTGGAGCCATTGAATATACTGGAAGGAAGATAAGAACAGGAGACATCTGGTGGAGTGGTGGATATATTGAAGGCAAGGAAAATCTGGAGAGAAGGCTGATGCAAGATTGCAACAGACAGACACAAGCGGATAATAAGTGATAAGAAGGAAAATGATTATAGATATTGATGTAAATGAAATGGTCAGAATGAATTGAATTAAGGTATATAGATATAACTGAATAAGTGAATTGATTGAAGAATAATATTATTGTATTGTAAAGAAATATACTTAGTTAAATAAAAATGATAATAGAAATTTAGAAAATTGTATAATTATAAGTATTGTGATTAGAGTTATAAAGTGATAAGAATATCATAAAATATAATATATAAGGGTGAGAGAGAAAACAGGAAAATATTGCTGTTAAAGTATAGCAGTGATAATCCTCATCTTGAACTTAAATTCTAATACCGGTATATTGATATATGTTAATTTGGAAGAATATTGTACAGGTGATAAAGATGAAAAAGCACAGCAACAATAACCAAAACAGGCAAAAAAGCAGCCATAAACATTACACCAACAAATTCTTCCACAAGTCAAAGATCAATAGTGACTATGTTAGGAAAAGAAAAAACAGAACAGGCAATGAGTACACAAAGAAGGGACCAGGTCACTGTAAACAGGGTCGCTGGCCAACTCTCTATAGATGGAATAAGGGCAGAAAACTAAGTAAATTTTGTTGCCCTAATCATCACAAGTAATCCTTAAGGAAGATTTTGACCCATGTTTGGATTCACTATTTGTTTTCCTTCAGTGGGTATTTCTTATGCCATTTCATCATCTGAACCACCTATGAAAACCATAGAACCCACCATAATCCATAGATTATGCAAGCATAGAGAAGATGTATAGGCATGATCTGGTCCAAGGCTAAATTTGGTCTCTGGGAAACAACACAGTTGAACTGTGTACCAAAGCGCAAAGCACAATCCTAGACTCCTTGTAAAATAGGGTCCATCAAATGCTTAAGGCACGTTTAAATAGGTCTTGCCTCTCACTTCTGGCGGAACTGCTCGCCCTTGATGTAGCAGAGATGTTGATCTCTTTACCGTTTCTCCACAGTTACAGGTTTAGAATGTTTTCTAAGCCAGAAGAAACCTCTCCGGGAAAGGAGAGGCTTTGAAAATCAATCCTTTTGCTCCCCAGACACTCTCAGACTGCTTCTTGGAGAAGAAGGTGAGTCCCTGGCTGAGGCAGGGCAACCATGCAAGTTCACTGTAGAAGAATCAGCCATTTATAATGGTCAATAAAGGGTGCTACCGCTTCTTAAGCACTAGTTTTTCTGTATATTTACCTTTCATGCTGAAAGAGCCTTTCTCTACTTGCAGCCCGTTGTTTCCTTTTTGTGGAACCATAGTATTGCTAATTTTTAAAAATATCTCACTAGCATAATTAAACCAAGTGGATTTTATGCTATAAATCTATAACTCAAAATTATTAATTAAAAAAAATTAAAATATTTAAATTAATTTTAAAATTAAAATAATTGTATAAAATAATTAAGTTCAAAATTTTAATCTCAGTTATATATTGTCCCAATGACCACATGAAATAACACAGAGAGACTTGAGAGATTATCAGGTAATATAGAACTTCTAAGGCCTTTTATGGATGAATACACAGCCAAAACACATGAATTAATTCAATCGACGGGAATAAAGTTTGAAACCAAGACTGATGCTCTAGCAAGGGAACTCTAGGAGAAAAAAATGTCGGAATGGAGACATTGAACAAGTGAAGGATAGAATGGACCTTACAGAGTACAAATTGGAGAAGACAAATAATTTGTGTGAAGCTGAATTGGGTGAGATAACAATTTTGGAATCTCAGATTAAGGCATTTCAATTAAGATTTCGAGCAATTCCTGAACAACCAGGAAAAGATAACAGGCTAAGTAAAGATGATAAAGGCTGACTCAGTTAATAAACAAAGAAGTAGTATACAGAGTAAACTCTAGATTTGGCACCATGAGAAAGCTACCAAGGGACGTTGTAGTTCACTTTGCAAGAATAATAATAAAAGATTATGTTTTGGATTGCCACTTTAAGCATGAACTGAGAATGGAAAACATGGATATAATTGTTCTGAAGGAAATTATGGTTAGAATTTTGAGAAAAAGGAAAGCTTGCCTTACACCTTCCCTACTGACATCTTGAAGAAGAGAAAAGTTATTTTCCATTGGGATAAACTGGATGGATTATTACTTACTTATTGAGACCAAAGATTGAGATTGAATTCTATAGAAAAAGCCAAGGATTTCTTGATTAGACAAACTAATTTCAGACCTAGGTAAAAAAGTGGATATAGAAAAGAAGTTAGAGGTAGAACAATCTCAAAAAGTTGGTACTGAAGAAGAAGGTGGGGGCTAAGATAGCTGTACAGGAACCTACTACTTTGTCTAAAGATGGAGACTACTACGTGGAACATTAACAGGGCAAATGTCCTATCCAAGGGTAAAAAACTATTTTATTACTTGAGAAAACTTAATAACCTGCCTTCAAGAAACACATATTAAGAAACAAGATAAGAAATACTTAATAAATTATTAGGGGAGGAATATATATCTGCTGGTTTAAAAAAGATTAATCGAGTTTTTCTCTATATAAAACCTCAATTTAAACCTAAGCTACTTATAGCAGGCAAATATAGTAGATTTGTAATAATGGAACCTGAACTTAATGAGATAAAATCAATAGCGGTTGGTGTGTACAGGCCAAATGATGAGAAAAGTAATTTTTTTGAATATCTAATGGATAATTATTACCCTTTTCATATGAAAACTGCTTATGTTGGGGGATCAGAACAGAGTGATTACATCAGCTTTGGATAGATCATCTACTAAAGGGATTAAACATTCCCAGGGTAAATTATCAAAAACCTTTGTTGAGATGATGGACAATTTAACTCTTAACAGATTCATGGATGTATAAAAATGGCTCTACTACAGAATATACCTTTTTTTTCCAGAAAGACATAAATATTTTTCAAGGATTGAATGATATGGACTTCTAAAAATCCTGCAAATAAAAATTTAAAGGTAGATATTTTACCGAAATCCTTTTCTGATCATACTCCAGTGCTTTTGGTATTAAGTGGAAGGAGTCTGAGCTTCAGATGGAGATTAAATGAATCTATCCTACAAAAGGAAATGATTGTAAAAGATTGTAAACCACATGAATACTTTGATAATAATTTAGGTAAAGGGATAAGTTTAATGACTGTGTGGGATGCTAGTAAAGCTGTTATGAGGGGTTATTTTATACAATATAATCGCTTAGAAAAGAAAACATCCCAGGAAAAGATGCAAAACATACTGGATGAAATCAGACAGAGAGAAGTCAAACTGCAAAAGACACCTATGCACTCTAAAAGTTTACATCAAATTAAATTGCTAAGGCAGCAATTGTCCATATTAACAGTACAAGAAATAGAAACAAAACTGAAATGTGCTAAACAAAGACACTTTGAGTTTGCAAATAAAGCAGGGAGATGGTTGGCATATGAACTAATAAAGGAAGGGGAAAAGAGAATGATTGAGAAAATTTGTGAAGGTAGCAATGTAATAACAGATAATGAACTTATCAAAAAGTTTTTTCATAATTTTTATTCTTATATAAAAGATAGGAGTTAGATATGTCACAAATAGATTAATATATTTCAAGACAACAGCTGCCTAAATTATCACAAATTGGGAGACAACTTATGAATGATCTAGTAACTGTCTTTGAGATATTAGAAGCCATTAAAAAAATGAAATCAGGTAAAGTTCCAGGCCCAGATGGCCTTATAAGCCAATACTATAAGTGCTTTGAGGATGAACTTATTCAACCATTAAAATATGGAGTGAAGGGGCATTGGTCCTATCTGATACGCACCTTCTCGTTGGGTGGAGACAGCAGCCAGTGTGGGTAGTGTCAGCCAATCAGCCTGAAGGACTGAGTCTATTAATCTTCTTAAATCCCGCCCCTGTTGCTGGGTAGGCCAGCTTTAGGCAAAGGAATGAGATGACAGACTCGGAGTGTGGGAGAAATAAAGACAGGCAGCAATAAAGAAGGAAGCAGACAGAGATAAGACCAGACTGGCACAGGGAGGGTCTGGCTGCTGTCTCCATCCAACGAGAAGGTGCGTATCAGGTAGGACCAACGTCCCTTCTCCATTGAGGGTGGCGATGGCAGCCAGTGTGGGACATACCCCAGTTCACTGTCTCAAAATCTGGGGGGGACCAGGCTGGTCCGAAACATCCTCCCCAGCAACAACCCGCTGTAACACTTGTTGGCCAAATGTCGCCTCCGCTGAAGCAAAAGAGTCCAGTTTATAGTAACGGATAAATGGGGCTGGTGAAGTCCACGTAGCCGCTCGACAAATTTCCAGCAAGGGAGCCTGCGTAGCCCAGGCCGCAGATGTGGCCGCACTGCGGGTAGAGTGTGCTGTTAGACGGGAAGGTCGTGGGAGAGACCGAAAGTCATAAGCCGACGCAATAGTGTGTCGTATCCAGCGGCCGACGGTAGAAGACGAAACCTTGTGTCCCAAGGAGTCAGGTAAGAAAGAGACAAAGAGTGCTTCCGAACGACAGATGGCAGTTCTTTTGAGATAAATTCTTAGAGGCCGCCTGACATCCAGGGTGTGCCAATGACGTTCATGAGGATGAGCGGGGCGGGGGCAGTTTGGAAGAATCAGCTCTTGTGAGCGATGAAAAACGGAATTGACCTTCTGGACGAATGTAGGGTCCAAGTGAAGAACCACGCGGTCAGCGTGGAATATGCAGAGATCAGCCCTGGTGGAAAGGGCAGCAATCTCTGAAATGCGGCGAGTAGACGTTATGGCCACCAGGAAGGCGATCTTACAAGAAAGGAGACGAAGGCTCGTCATCCACAGAGACTCATACGGAGGACCCATAAGTGATTCAAGGACCAAGGGGAGGTCCCAAGTCGGGTAGCGGTGCAGGACTGAAAAAGAGAGGTTCATAGCGCCCTGGAGGAAGCATCGAATCAGAGAATATTGAGACAAAGAAGACAAGGATCCGCAGGTGAGGACAGACAAAATCGCAGCCACTTGGCATCGTAAAGTGTTAGGTGAAAGACCTTCGGAGAGACCTTTCTTAGAAATATCAGAATATCCACGATGGAGGCCTGAAAGGGTGAAATGCCGCTTTGATCACACCATGAGCAAAAGGCCCGCCAAGTAGCAGAATAAATACGGTCCATGGAAGGACGTCTTGAGGCCTGGATAGTACGAATAACATCCCCGGGAATGTTTGCGCTTCTCAAAGAGAGCTGCTCAACCTCCAGGCGGTCAGAGCAAGCCAAGGAAGGTCCGGATGGTTCAAAGCCCCCTGAGTCAGAATGTCCACTTCGAGAGGAATGTGCCAGGAAGAAGTGACTGAGAGGGATACTAAGTCCGCAAACCAGGCCCTCCGGGGCCAATGAGGAGCCAGAAGGACAACTTCTGCCTGTTCGCACAGGATTTTCTGGATGGTCCTGGGAAGAAGGGACGTCGAAGGAAAGGCATATAGGAGGCCTGCCGGCCAAGGAACATGAAGGGCATCGACCGCCTCTGCCAGAGGTTCCGGAAAACGGGCGAAGAAGTGAGGCAGTTGGGCGTTTGGGTGTGTGACAAAGAGGTCGAGAACTGGAGAACTGGAGAACTGGCAGTTGGGCGTTTGGGTGTGTGGCAAAGAGGTCGAGAACTGGAGAACTGAAACAAATAGACAACTTTGAAATATCCGAGGATGGAGGCGCCATTCCGCATTGTCCATGTGTTGTCTGCTCAACCAATCGGCTTGAGAGTTGGTGGCCCCGGATATGTATTCCGCTCGAAGAGAGCTGAGATGACGTTCTGCCCATAATCCTAGAGTCAGTGCCACTGATAGAAGGGACCTGGACCTGGTACCTCCCAACTTGTTTAGATGAGCTTTGGCAGTAACATTGTTCGTGAGGACTAATACGTGCTGTCCGGAGGCCAGATGGCTGAATGCCTTGAGTGCTAGAAACACCGCCTGAAGTTCCAGCCAACTGATAGGCTGACGAGCCTCCAACGCTGACCATGTTCCCTGCACTAACTGACCTTCGCAATGGGCTCCCCAGCTGTGAAGACTGGCGTTGGAGGTGACCACCACCCGTTGGGGTTCGAGAAAGAGGCAGTCTGCCGAAAGGGCTGGGGACCTCCATCACCTGAGTGACCTGCGGGCCGAGGAGGAAACTGGAACCGGCTTGGTCAACATGCCTCTGCCCGCCTTCTGTAAAGGTAAGAGAAACCATTGAAGCTCACAGGCATGGAGCTGTATCCAGGGAACAATGGCTATGGCCGAAATCATCTTCCCCAAAAGTTGGGAAAGGACATATGGGGAGACTGCCCGACACCTTTCAACCCTACTCACTAACTCCCTCAGGCTAGCTTTTCGTTCTGGTGAAAGAAAAACCTGGCCTTGAACCGAATTAATTAGTGCCCCTAAATGGATAAGGGAGGTAGAAGGAGTTAAATTATTTTTTTCCAAATTAATTGAAAACCCATGAGAAGCTAACACCTCCAGGGTAAGCTGAACATCCGCAACAGCCTGCTGAAGGGAAGAGGATAATACCAGAATATCGTCCAGGTAGCACAGAAGTCTGACTGAACGAATTCGGAGAGAAGCTGCTAAAGCTGCCAGCATCTTCATAAAGGTACGGGGGGCAGAGGAGAGACCAAACGGTAGGGCCCTGTATTGGTAATGGACATCCCCGTAGCAAAATCTCAAGAACTGCCTATGGGCAGGGAGAATAGGTATATGCAAATAGGCCTCTCTAAGGTCTATAGAAGAGAGGAGATCGCCCCTCCTAACGCTGTCAAGGATAGATTTGAGGGATTGCATCTTAAATTTACGGTATGCAACATACCAGTTTAATCGTTTAAGGTCCAGAATGGGACTTAGGAACCAGGAAAACACGGGAATAGAATCCCCTCCCCTTTTGATCAGGAGGTACAAGTTGGATAGCCCTGATCGCAAGGAGATGCTGCACTGCCGTGTCCATAAGAGGTCTTTTTTCGGCATTACGAGAAAGTGGACAGCAAACAAAAGAACTCGGGGGAGGGGAAAGGAATTCGATGGCCATCCCTGATCTTAAGGTGGCCAGGACCCATTTATCAGAAGTGGACTTCTCCCAAATGGCAGCGAAGAGAGCCAATCTGCTGCCAATGGGAGGGTCCAAGATGCAACTATTGACGGTGGTGGTAGGGACGACTTCCTCCCCTCGAAAGGGCCTCCTAGACATAAAGGCTTTTCCCCAGGAGATCCTATCTTGGGAACCTCGGTGACGACCAAAGTTGTTATATGGTCGAGGAGGAAAAAAGGAGGTAGAAGGGCTCTCACCATCAGCTGTACGAGATTGAGGCCGACCACCGTAAGGCGAGAAGCGAGACTCTCCTCTGCGGTAGACAGCCGCCAACACCTTTTTCTTATGTGTTTCAGTTAAGAAAGGGTCCAGAGCATCTTCAAACAAGCGAGTGCCTCCGAAAGGAGTGGAGGCGAGGCGCCACTTGTGCCTGGCATCTGCCTTCCAATGGCGAAGCCAGACCAAACGACGAGCAGTGACTGAAGAAGCCAAAGACTTAGCAGCAAAACGAGTGGCATTGAGAGTTGAGTCTGCTGAAAATTGGACAGTGGCCACAATCTTATTGAGGTCCTGTTTGATGCGATTGTCCTCAGGTGCCAGTTTCTCCTGCAACTGTCGGAGCCATAGTAAGGTGGTGCGGTTGAAAAAAGAGGCCGTGGAAGAGGCCTTAATCGCCCATGCTGCCCCTAGATGAGCCCTCTGAAGGACCAAATCAGAACGGTGCACCTCAGGCTGTAAGCCTTCTTCCGGATCCCCAGGAATGTTGGCATTGGGCAGAAGGGCAGCTACTGGAACGTCGATAGATGGAATTTGCAGCAGCGAGTCCAGAACAGCTGCAACATTAAAATTGCTCTTGTCATTAGAGGAAGGCTGAGGGGCGGAGCCAGACGAAGCCCACTGTTGTTTGACGGTATCCAAGAAAAGGGGAGGAGCAGGGATGGCAGTAACCTGCTTGACAGGTTCAGCAAACATCGGGTCCATAGTTCCAGGCGGAGCTGTAGTGGAGGCCTGAGCCACAGGGGAAGATAGTTGAGCCGTGTTTACAGCCTTAAAGAGGAGGGACTTAAATAAAGCCTGCAGGAACAGTCCCGAAACCACCGGTTGGTCCTGAGGAAGGTTATCATCTTCCGATAAACCAGAATCATCATCATCCGCATCAGATAGAGAGGAAATATGTCTCGCCTGAGAGATCGAAGGAGATGCAGGTGCCCTGGTGAGAACCTGCTCAGTGGCGTGAGATCGTTCAGGTGTGATTGAACACACAGAACTAGCTACAGATGAAGAACGACGGCCAGCAGCCAAAGTCTTTAGTACTGCAGCTTCAATGAACCTTTGCAATCGATCAGGAGGCAGCTGGAGAGATAGTGTGTCAGAAGACATAGCCTGAACAGGAGCAGGAGTGGGCGTGTCTTGTGTCCCCGCCACAGGTGGAACAGGGGAAGGAGCGGAAGATTCAGCACCCCACACGTCAGAACTGGAAATATCAATAGGACAATCCCGGAGGGAAATTTGGTCCAGAGTCCCAGGCTGAGGAGCAGAAACGGTCTCAACAGGCTCAGAAGAAACAGGAGTCACCACTGCTGAAGCTTTGAGATATGCGCTCGCTTTATCACAAAGTTTAGTGAGAACCTTGTCTCGGCGCTTTTCCACTTTAGTGGAAGTACCGCCATGTTTGTGACATTTGTGATGTGTAGCCTGAGCAGGGAGCTGCGGTGCCAAGGAAGGCTGGGCAGCAGCTTCATGGGTAACCGACAAGTTGTTGGATTGTCCCTGATTAGTAGCTCCGGCTTTCTGCCGTGCTTTGTCTTTGTTAGGGCCTTAGGCATGTTGTCTATTTTAGGCCAAATTCCACAATATAATAAATAAGAGGAGGCAAGGGGGCGCGAAAAACTCCACAAAGCACTCCTTAATTGCCCAGGTCAATTAAACACTGCACAGTAAGCGTGCAATCTCCACAAAATGGCTGCCACGCGCCTATTGCAATTAATCAAGTAGCGGATCGTGGCCGATGACCAAGCGTCCAAGGTAGGAATGCCCAGAAATATATGAAAGGGAGAGCTTCAGTCTCCACAGTCCCAGCAATGTTGAATGTCAGAGTATTGAAAGGCAGCCGGGAGCCGAATAGTTAAATATGGGCTCAGCTGATCGTCGGGGCTTGAAAGAAAGTCGCTCCTGATGTTTGGGGCTAAAGCGCCAACAGCTCCTTGCCTACGAGAGGCAGGCAACCGTAAACAGGCAGTCCAGTTAGCAAAAACACTCCCAAGCGCTTTGAAATTTAAATAGAGGCAGCCGATTGAAGCGCTGACAGAAAACGAGGCCGCGGCACTCCAGCAGCCCAATTGATGACAAATTGGCCGCTGCCATTCAAATGGCACGAAAATGGCCACTGAAAGCCGTACGGGAGCCGAAGAGCCCAAGCGCTATTTTTCAGGCAGCAAAACTGTCCGATTCAGTAAGGAGACCCCAAAGGCAAATGTCCAGCTAGGTTAGCGAAGGAATGAGGTTAACGAAGGAAGCCAAAAAGTCCCCCAAGGGGAGGGGGAGTTCCAAGGGGATTCCCGTTGCCTCAAGAAACGTCAGCCCCGGCCAAAGGCAAATCTATAACAACTCACAATGAAGTTCAAGTCACCAAAGTCCGAAGGGATAAGCAGAAGCCGTAGTCAAACAAACCAGAGGTAGTCAAAAACCAGAAAATCGAATTTAAGCTAGAATGATAGAGCCAGAGTCCCACACGCCAGTCCTGACTGAAGGACTGAGTCTAAAGCTGGCCTGCCCGGCAACAGAGGCAGGATTTAAGAAGATTGATAGACTCAGTCCTTCAGGCTGATTGGCTGACACTACCCACACTGGCTGCTGTCTCCACCCTCAATGGAGAATGATATATTATAGCAGGAGAGATATACCTCAAATGTGGAAGGAAGCTAATATTATGTTGTTACATTACAAAGACAAAGAATTACAGACCAATTTCATTATTAAATAAGGATTATAAACTCTTTGCTGCAGTTTTGGCAGAAAGATTACAGAAGATTTTACAAGTGTATATACATGAAGACCAATCTGGCTTCCTTCCAAAAAGACAGCTAAGAGATAATATGAGGACTGTACCAAATATTATTGAATATTTACAATATAATGAGAAACAGGCAGCTTTAATATTTTTAGATGCAGACAAGGCCTTTGACAATTTAAATTGGGCGTTTATGTTTAAAGTACTGGAAGAAATGGACTTTGGAGAGAACTTTATTCAAGGAGTCAAAGCTGTTTACATGTCACAGAAAGCAAAAATTGTTATTAATGGTGATTTAACTAACCCATATGAAATTCAAAAGGATATGAAACAAGGATGCCCTTTGTCTCCCTTACTGTTTATCTTGGTTTTGGAAGTTTTGAATAGAGATATAAGGCAAGATGAGAAAATAATGGGTATAACTATCAAGAGAGAAGTTTATAAATTGAGGGGATTTGCTGTTGATCTGGTTATATTTTTCCAAGACCCAAAAAATAACATAGAATATTTGTTGATGAAATTAAATGAGTTTGGGGCTTTGGTTTTAAAACAAACAAACAAAAACCAACAATGTTGATTAAGAATATGTCATCTCAGGACAATGATACATTGATTAAAAAGTCAGGTTTTAAGGTTCAGAAAAAACATGAAATACTTGGGGGTTATGTTGAGCAAATAAATTTTTGGGGTAAGATTCATATTTTAATATAGGAAATCCTTGAAATGAAGATGGGGATGAAGCCAAAGACTTTTCTTTTGGGTTTAATGGAAAAAGACTTAGGAAAAAAAATTGGAACCTTGATCTTACATATGTTGAGAGTAGCAAGACTACTGTATGCACAAAAATGGAAGGACATTTTGATTCCCACCATGGACGAATGGCTACAGAAGTTGGAGCTGGCAGAGATGGCTAATGTTGTGGTCTACTAGCAGCCTGCAGAGCTGGCAGCAGAGTCAGACAGTGAGGAGGTTGGGGAGGAACATGGGCCAGTCCTGGAGTCTAGGAAAGGCTTGGACGAGGGCTCTGCGTCGGAGGCAGAGATGGGGCAAGGGTCATCTGGGAGTTATATGCGGAGCCTCCAGAGTCAGATATCAGAGAGGCAGAGGAATAGGGGGAGCTGTTCCCAATGTACATGTGTGCAGAGCTGCCAGAAGGCAAGAACAGTTAAAACAAAAGGGATGGCTCGGGAGTAGGGCTTGGAGATGATTGGCCCCTCCCATAAGACTTAAAAGAGGAGCAAAGGCATGTGGGCCTTTGCAGGAAGCAAGGTTTTTCATTCTGTTCAGCTCTGTTTGATTCTGGACTCCATGTGGCTTTGCCAATTAGGTCTTTGGCAGTATGTCAAGGGAGCTAAAGGTGGGTGATTGCAATGTGCCTACATTGCTTAGCCGATGGCACCCTGAGGAGCCCCTCTCTGTGGGAAAGTGTTGGTCGGTGGGAGGCTATTGGTGGCAGAAGGCGGTCCCGTAGATATCCAGGCCCTAAGCCATGGAGCGCTTTAAAGGTTGAATTGCACCCGGAAGACCACCGGGAGCCAGTGCAGCTCACGCAGGAGAAGTGTCACATGGGTGCGTTGGGTCGCACCCATAATCACCCGTGTGGCCGCATTCTGGACCAGCTGGAGCCTCCGAGTGCTCTTCAAGAGGAGCCCCGAGTAGAGACAGTTAAAGTAGTCCAATCGGGATGTGACGAGGGCGTGAGTGACCGTGTGCAGGGCGTCTCGGTCCAGAAAGGGATGCAACTGGCGCATCAGGCGAACTTGATAGAAAGCCCCCCTGGCCACAGCCGTCATGTGTTCGTCTAACGACAGCCATGCATCCAGGAGGACACCCAGGTTGCACGCCTTTTCCGAGGGGGCCAATACTTCACCCCCAATAGTCAATGATGGAGCCAGCTGACTATACTGAGATGCCGGGAGCCATAGCCACTCAGTCTTGGAGGGGTTGAAGGACTTTTTACAATTAATTGAGACTCATCTGTGAATGAACAGAATTCACAGCTGTTGCAGTAAAAGAGGTTTTTGGGACAACTTGTGTGTTTTAATGACTCAGGAAGCCTAGGTCAGAACAGCTAAATTGATTGTTTTGATTAAAGAAAAGAAGATAAATATTTTTTTTGCTACATGGAGACCGCTTCTGGACTTTGTGCTTGAGGTGGAAAGAAATTAAACTTTGATTTTGGGTTTTACTGATTAGATTGGTTTGTTATTATAGAAATGGCTAGTTTATATTATTTTGGAAAAGTAAAAAGTTGAGATTTGATTTTAATGCTTTATTCTACTGAAACAGAGAGAGTAGAATATCAATGCTTTTTCTTTTCTTTCCTTTTTTTTTTCTTCTTTTCTTCCTCACTTTTCTTTCTCCCTTTTCTCCCCACTATGTCCTATTATTTGCTTTCATATTTTTGTATTTTATTCTATAATCTAGTAAAAATCTTTAAAAATAAATAAATAAATAGGTTTTGTGTCTATTCAGGGAGAAGCACCATCAGAGAATCTTAGAGCCAGCAGGGAGCGACCTGCACATGGCAAGGAACTGATAGAAACATCCTTCAACTGCAAATCATATTGCCACAGCCCCAAGATAAAAACTAGGCCTAAAATTCTCTGTAAATTGAGCCAAAGATGGTTGGCTGAGGTGCATGATTGCCACAAACTTTTGATCTGCCTTGGAATCTATACCCAAGGACAGCAGATTCAAGTCTCTAGAATCATAAATCTAAAGAACTCCACTGCCAACTCAGTCACATACTTTAGCAGCTCTGGTAGAGAGGATGTTGTGCAGCAGAGAGGGTGGTACACAACCTACAGTTTCTTCTGTCCCCTATAACCTAACTTCACAAATAAAGTTTCATACCTAGCAATTTATAGAGAGGCGCCCTGAAAGTGACTAAGGTTTTCAGACCCCAGCCCCAACCCTGAATTTATGAATTCCCACAAGAAACACAACTTGGCAAATCTCAAAGAGGGGAACCTCCTCCATTAGGCCCAGCCAACAGGTTTGAATAATGCAAACAGTCAGCTCTCTCACCCACAATTTAATTGTGGATAAGGAAAGTCGTATTAGGCTGACCCTATATTAAGTAGTAGCAGCTGGGTTATTACCAGGTTTTGGATCAGAGCATAGTAAATTGGAAGGCAATACCAACACTAAAGCTTGAAGCCAGCTTCTATGAAACTTGCCCACCCTCCATTTCCTACCATCTCTCTTTCTGCCTGTTACCACCCTTGCCTGTATATTCCCGCCTGATCACCCCAGACTCCCTCGGCCCAAAATGCTACATCTCCAAGTCAGAGGATCCCAACATTCTAATCCACCTTTAAGAGTTGACCAGTATTGGAATGGGAAGCCTTCTGCCGTCCCCTGAGCATCTCTTAGTTTAGGCTATCACATCTCTCTTTCCATCTTGTTATACATCACACAAAAAATTACTCCACACAAACTGCCCTGCTGTCATCTGGAATAGAAGACCCATAGCCCACATGGCAAGGTTAACACAGAATACATCTTTGAAACTCTTCTGTTACACAGGGGAAGACAGTAACAGTTGCCCAGAAAACATCCAGATCCTAATCCTAACATCGTCAAAGTCATAAACTCTCCAAATGGCACTGGAGAGACAGATCCAAACAGTAGATGAAACAGGACTCCAGTTATGCAATTGCTTCAGCTGGCTGGCAAGTTGTATGCAACTGACAGAAAAGATGAAACTAACAAAATGGTTGTGGTACTAACTTGTTGGTCTGAACAGTTAGAACACAGGTCAGTGTCTTTCAAAAGCCTCCTGCCTGCTCCTGCTGCCATTCTGTGCCAAATCCAGAGACCAGCATTACCAGAAAATACAGGCATAGTTTCATCTGGCTGAGAACATAATCCAACAGCCCATAAGTCTGATCATAGATCAGTCTTTGCTGCTGCTGCTTGGAAGTAGCACAGCACAATTTACCATTTTCTCTAAAAATCATCAAGAGCTGAGTAGCTGAGCCAAGGCCACTGCCAAAAGCTGATATGCAATGTGCTGGAGAACCAGCTCATCTGAGACTTCCACTACCACTTTAGCCAATCCAGGCAAAAAAAGCAGCTCTGAGCCTACAATTCCAGCCAACTCCCAATCTCCTCCGAATTACCAGGTAGCTCTGTCTCCATGATCCTTCTGAACGCTTATCTGAGGAGGCTGCATTGTTCCAGTTTTCCTTAGCTTGGCCATCACAACCCCAGCTCCCCATCCTCATGCCCAGCGTAAATGGAGGGTTTATACACCTAGTTACAAACTATCCATGACATTATTTTTAATACCATCTTTTATATAGCCCACAATATAATAGAACTCTTTACATTCTTTTATTTTATTTATTATATTTCTATACCATTTCCTAAACAAAAGCCTACGTCAAAACAATATAAAAACATATTCATTAAAAAGTTGGGGAAAGGAATAAAAAAACAAAATAGTCATTCACAAGTAATATACTGAAAACCCAAGTGAAGAGAAAGATTTTCAAAAGTTGTAACAGTAAGTTTATTTCAGGGAAGAAAGCTTTCCAGATTCCCGATATCATTACAGGAAGCCTTGCCAAAGAGTATAGGAGGTCCTTGACTTACAACCATCATTTCAGACCAGAAGGGGCGTTGGTCCTACCTGATACGCTCCTTTTCATTGCGTGGAGACAGCAGCCAGCGTGGGTAGTGTCAGCCAATCAGCATGAAGGACTGAGCCTATCAATTTTCTTGAATCCCGCCTCTGTTGCCAGGCAGCCCAGCTTTAGGCGAAGGAGTGAGGTGATAGACTCGGCGTGTGGTAGAAGTCAACAGACATAAATACAAAGGAAAGGAGAGAGAGAGAGACCAGGCTGGTACAGGGAGGGTCTGGCTGCTGTCTCCATGCAATGAAAAGGAGCGTATCAGGTAGGACCAACGCCTCTTTTCCATTGCTGATGGAAACAGCAGCCAGCATGGGACATACCCAAGTTTACTATCCCGAAACCTGGGCGGGACCAGACTGGTCCGAAACAACCTCCCTAACAACAACTCTCTGTAACACCTGCTGACCAAATGCTGCCTCTGCAGAAGCAAAGGTGTCAATTTTATAGTGTCGAATAAAAGGAATCGGAAATGTCCATGCGGCTGCTCAACAAATTTCCAACAAAGGAGCCTGGGTAGCCCAGGCCGCTGAGGTGGCTGCGCTGCGGGTAGAGTGTGCCGTCACCTGCGAGGGACGAGTCAAGGAATGGAAATCATAAGCTGAGGCAATAGTCTGTCGGATCCAGCAGTAGACAGTAGTAGAAGATACCTTCAGACCCAAAGAGATGGGAAGGAAAGAGACGAACAAAGCCTCTGAACGTCGAATAGAAGCTGTGCGCTTAATGTAGATGCGAAGTGCCCGTCTGACGTCCAGAGTGTGCCAACGACGTTCGCGAGGGTGAGAGGGTCGTGAGCAGAAAGTCGGAAGAATAAGTTCCTGAGAACGATGAAACGCGGAATTGATTTTAGGCACAAAGGTCGGGTCCAAACGAAGGATGACACAATCAGCGTGGAAAACGCAGAGGTCTGCCCTGGTGGATAAAGCGGCCAGCTCTGAAATTCAACGAGCTGAAGTGATTGTCACTAAGAAGGCGACTTTACAGGACAGCAATCGCAGAGAAGCCATTCGCAGAGGTTCGTAAGGAGGCTCCATCAAGGATTCCAGGACCAACGGGAGGTCCCACGTAGGGTAACGGTGCATGACAGGAGGTGACAAGTTAGTAGTACCGCGGAGGAAGTGCCGGATGAGGGGATGCTGTGCCAATGAAGAAAAGGACCCACAGGTAAGTATTGAAGAGAGCTCCGCAACCTGGAGGCGGAGCGTGTTAGGCGAGAGGACGTCAGCAAATCCCTGTCGCAGGAACACGTCCACAATCGAAGGCTGAAGGACAGGAACGCCCTTCTTGTCGCACCAAGAACAGAACACCCTCCAGGTGGCAGAATAGATTCTGTTAGTTGAAGGACGACGGGAAGCCTGGATTATTTGTATAACGTCACCCGTAATGTTAGCTGAGCTCAAGGAGAGCTGCTCAACCACCAAGTGGTCAGCTTGAGCCACTCTGGATCCGGATGAGTCACTGTTCCTTGTATTAGACAATCCGCCGTGACCGGGATGCGCCAGGAGGGAGCGACAGAGAGGGAAACCAAGTCCGCAAACCATGCCCTGCGAGGCCAGGAGGATTACTTCTGCCTTTTCGTCCAAGAGTTTGTGGATCACTCTGGGAATTAGGGACGCCGGTGGGAAGGTGTATAGAAGGCCTCGCGGCCAAGGGACTCTGAGGGCATCGATGGCTTCCGCCTGAGGTTCCGGAAACCGGGCGAAGAAGTGAGGTAATTGTGCATTTGCCCGGGTCGCAAAGAAGTCTATGACCTGGGTCCCGAAGAGGCAAGCCAGATCGCAGAATATCTGTGGATGTAGTCGCCACTCCACACTGTCCACCTGTTGACGGCTCAGCCAGTCCGCCTGCCTGTTGTCGACGCCCGAAATGTGTTCTGCTCGGAGAGATCCGAGGTGGAGTTCCGGCTAGAGGCCGATTTTTAGGGCCACTATCAACAGAGACCTTGAATGAGTGCCCCCCAATTTGTTGAGATGAGCCTTGGCCGTCACGTTATCCGTTAACACAAGGACATGTGCATTGGAGAGTAGATGTTGGAACACTCTGAGGGCCAGAAAGATGGCTTGCAGCTCTAGCCAGTTGATGGGTCACCGGGCATCCATCTCGGTCCATACCCCTTGAGCGATCTGACCCTGGCAATGCGCCCCCCAGCCCCGGTAGCTGGCATCCGTAGTCACTACAACCCTCTGGGTCTCGAGGAACAGGGAACCTGCTGCAATGGCCGGAGACCTCCACCACCGAAGGGATCTGCGAACTGCTGGAGGAAGCAGGACCCGCCGTGAAGAAGTGCCTCTGCCCGCCTTCTGTAAAGGTAGAAGAAACCATTGGATTTCCCGGGCGTGGAGTTGCGCCCAAGGAACGATGGCTATGGCCGATACCATTTTCCCTAATAGCTGAGAAAGAATATACGGGGAAACCTTCCGAGATCCCTCGACTTTAACCACCAACTCCCTCAAACTAACCTGACGCTCTGGGGAAAGGAAAACTTTACCCTGCAGCGAGTCAATCAGCGCTCCCAAATGAACCAGTGAAGTAGAAGGGACCAAATGGCTTTTTTCCAGGTTAATGGAAAAGCCATGGGCAGCTAATATTCGCAGGGTAAACTGAACATCAAGGGCAGCTTGGTGGGAGGAAGAAGACAAAATCAAAATATCATCTAAATAACAAAGGAGCCTAATCGAGGAAAGTCTGAGGTAAGCAGCCAAGGCCGCCAACATCTTAGTAAAAGTACGGAGGGCGGACGAGAGCCCGAAGGGCAACGCCCGATATTGATAGTGCATACCCCCGTAGCAAAATCGCAGGTAACGTCTGTGGGAAGGGAGGATAGGGATATGCAAGTAAGCCTCGGTAAGATCAATAGAGGAAAGGAGATCGCCCCTCCTAACGCCGTCCAGGATGGATTTGAGAGTTTGCATCTTAAATTTCCGGTACACGACGTACCGGTTCAATCTCTTTAGGTCCAGAATGGGTCTCCACCCCCCCCCCCCGAGGACTTGGGCACCAGAAAAACTCGAGAATAGAACCCAGTCCCAATTTGGTCAGAGGGGACAGGTTGGATAGCCCTGATCAAAAGGAGATGCTGAACCGCAGCATCCCTTAGAGCTCTCTTTTCGGAGTTACAAGAAAGCAGACAGCAAACAAAAGAACTCGGAGGAGGGGAAATGAATTCAATGGCCAACCCAGATCGTAACGTGGCCAGGACCCATTGATCTGAAATGGACTCCTCCCAAGTGGCGACAAAGAGAGCCAATCTGCCACCAATGGGAGAGTGAGAGATGCATTTATCGATGGCGTCGGTAAGAACGACCTCCTCCCCCTCGAAAGGGCCGTTTGGCACTGGGAGGTCTGCCCCTGAAGGACCGATCTTGAAAGCCCCGCTGCCTACCAAACGTATTGTATGGTCTAGAGGAAGGGAAGGAAGACAAGCCCCCACCCTCAGCACCACGATTCTGGAAACGGGGGTTATATGGCAAAAAATGGGAGGCACTTCTGTGATAAACAGCCGCCAACACCTTCTTCTTATCCCTCGTCTCTGTGAGGAACGGATCTAAGGCATCCCCGAAGAGCCGGGACCCCCCAAAAGGGACAGAAACCAAGCGCCACTTGTGCCTGGCATCAGCCTGCCAGTAGCGGAGCCAAACCAATCGCTAGCCGCAATGGTGGAGGCAAGAGTTTTAGAGACAAAGCGAGTGGCGTGCAACGTGGAGTCTGCCGAGAACTGCAAGGCGGCGATAATTTTATTCAGGTCCTGCCTGACCCTTGCGTCTCCAGGGGTCAACTTCTCCTGTAGTTGTCTCAACCACAATAAGGTGGTACGATTAAAGAAAGAAGCTGAAGTTGCTGCTCTGATTGCCCAGGCAGCGCTTTGATGAGCCCTTTGGAGTACCAAATCGGAACGCCGCTCTTCTGGGCGAAGACCCTCGTCTGGAACACCAGGAACATTCGCATTAGGAAGAAGGGCAGCAATAGGAACGTCGACCATCGGTATTTGAAGGAGGGTTTCCAAGTCATCTGCCACGTGGAAGTTTGTACAGTCCACCGAAGAAGGCACAGGAGCCGAACCTGGAGAGGACCATTGACGCTTTACCACATCTAAGAACAATGGAGGAGTTGGGATAGACGTGATGGGCCTGGAGGGTGCTGCAAACATGGGATCCAGTGAAGCAGAAGAAGAAGCCGGAGAAGGATCCACCATAGGTGAAGACAACCGAGCAGTATTAACAGCTTAAAATAATAAAGACTTAAACAGTGACTGAGGAAACAGGAGGCTAATCCTGAGGCAGATTTTCATCATCAGATAAGGCAGAGTCACTGAAATCCGCTTCTAATAAAGCCGACGGATGGCTGGAATGAGAACAAGTAGGGGAACCTGGTGCCAGGGCCAAATCCTCCCCTTCGTTTTGGTGCTCTGGAGATGCAGAAAATTCAGATTGAACTGACGAAGACCTGCCAGCATGGAGTCCTTTAGCTTCCAAAGACTTTTGGACTGCAGATTTTATCAAAAAAAGGACTAGTTCTGAAAGCCTGAGCAGCCTGAGCAACTTGGACAGGGGAAGCAGATGTTGGAGGAGGAGGCTCGTGCGAGGCCTCCAACTGGGAAGCATCCGGTTGAGCCTGAGTTGTAGATCCCCACAGATCACCAGTAGAAATTGTGACGGGACAGTCCCGAAGGAAAACTTGATCTGGCGTGGAAGGTCTAGGAAGAAGAACAGGGTCTGGAGTGGCAGCAGAAGGGGGGGGGGCAGTGGCATCAGTCGAAGGCAGCTTTTTGCTGGCCTTTTCGCACAATTTAGTCAAGACCTTGTCTCTACGTTTTTCAGATCTAGAAGCCCCGCCATGCTTATAGATCTTGCTGCATGGGTGAATGGAAGGGGACTGCTGCCTTGGTGGCACCTGATCAGCAGGATGATGAACCTGCCCAGAGTCTGACAGCCCATGAGCAATATTACTGGTCCTAGAACCATGTTTAGACTTAGACTGGGCTTTAGGCATGTTGGCAATTTTGTGTCCAAGCACAATATGCCCAAGAAAGGGAGCGTAACGACTCCTCAATTAATATAGTCCAAAAATTGTGCTAGTGTCCAAGTACAAAATGCCCCAGAAAGGGAGCGTAGCAACTCCTCAATTAATATAGTTCAAAGAATGCCACCAGATAATAGTTGGAATGCGGGCGCGAAAGCTCCACAAACAGCCACCAACTGAGGCCCAATCAGGTTCAAAGGTCCCCAATCGCCACTGGAAGAGGCCACGGAAGCGTAAAAACTCCACAGTTCGTCAGAGAAAATCCAAAATGGCCACCACGCCTGAAACGAAGAGCCCCCAAAATGGCTGCCAGTCACATTGCCGCTCCAATTGCTCCCGTTGCGCTCTTCTCAGCAGCGCTGAGAAATGCGACCGAAATTGTCTTTTCAGCCCTCCGGAGTCTTTATAATTAAGGCGACGGCAACTGTAAGCGGTAGAAAAGAGCGCCAAGCGCTCCACTGAGATTCCGGCAATAATCGGCTTCAAATGAAAGGAGCGATCGTCAGGTGAAGGAGGTGGGGGTGAGCGCGAAGCTGCACAAGCAAAGAGACGCTCCCAGGCAAAGTCACTGGCAGAAGCCGTTTGAAATGCTCGTCAGAGAGAAAAGCGGCGCGAAGTTGAGACAAAATGGCCGCCGCTGCTGTGAAGGAGCTCCGTGAGGGGATTTCCCAACGCTGAAAGATAAATAAGCCAAAAAGGGGAATCGTTAGAGGTCCACTACTAAGTAGCAACCCTAACAACAATTCCCCCCCCCCCATAAGTCTCCCCTGAAGGGGAAGGGGAAAAAGGGGCAAGGAAAAGGGGAAAAAAAACTCCTAACCCCCCAAACACAACAAAAAGTCCAGCAAAGGAAGAAAAACTCACAAAACAGCCAATACTCAGGGAAAGTCCAAATCCGAAGTCAACAATCCAAGATCAAATACCAGAGAAAAGTCCAATTAGAATAGCCAAATAGCAAGGTAATAGTGGGAATAAAGAACTACACGCCTGTCCTAGCTGAAGGACTGAGCCTAAAGCTGGGCTGCCTGGCAACAGAGGCGGGATTCAAGAAAATTGATAGGCTCAGTCCTTCATGCTGATTGGCTGACACTACCCACGCTGGCTGCTGTCTCCATCAGCAATGGAAAATTTCCATTATTAAGCAATAATAATTGTTGTTAAATTGCACCCGATTCTACCACCTTTTCCTCCATGATTGTTAAGCAAATCATTGCAATTGTTAAATGACTCATGTGGTCGTTAAGTGAATCAGGCTTCTCCCATTGACCTTCTTGGTCAATGGGAGAACCTGCTGGGAAGAACAGGCTTCACAAGCCAGCTGGGAAGATCGCAAATGGCAATTATATGATCCTGGAATGCTATAACTATTGAAAATACATGCCGGTTGCCAAGCACCTGAATTTTGATCATGTGACCACGGGGATGCTGCAACAGTCATAGGTCCAAGGACCAGTCATAAGTCATTTTTTTCAGTGCTGTTTTAATTTTGAATGGTCGCTAAATGCATGGTTGTAAGTCATGGAGTTTCTGTAAATGGCGATCAATCTTAGCAAATACCATAGATTAGGGGTCCCAACCCCCGAGCCCAGCCACAGTCCACTACCAGTCCGTGGTCCAATCAGAACCAGGCCACAGAAGTGATGGGCGAGCCTGCACTGCCCATTTGTGCAAGTGGCGAACTGGCATGGAACCATTCTCCCCCCCACAAGAGGGTCCGCAAAGCTGGAAAGGTTGGAGATCTCTGCAGCAGATCACTCCTCTGATGATCTCAATGATTTATCAGGTCTATTTAGGGCTGCACATATAAAAACCCAAGGCCTGAACATGACATAGTAGCTAACCAGAAATCATTAATCCATATTCCCTCATCTGAAATGGTTACTACCACTACATACTTGCGTGTATTCTTCATTTTGCTTGAATATTATACATTTCTGTATTCTAGTATTTTTCAACCATAAAAAATTTCAACCATAAAAAAAATAATAACCTTCAGGCAATATAAAAATGGTGTACCTACCCTTAAGGATTCCTGGAAAGAGGAGGCCTGGTATTGTGCATATTTAGCAATTGTAGACTGAGATTTACTGCTTTCACAATGCCATGTTTTTTTTGTTCCAGTAGGATCCCAGTTTTCATCTGATGATTGCAATAATTGTGTCCTTACTTCAACCAAGTGTTCATTATTAGCTTCTACCAAAGTTTTGGTAGAGAAGAGTCCCAGATCTAAGAAATAGGTAAAGTGTTTAATAAAAGAAAAAGCTTTCCTAATAAATGCAATAGCAGAAAAAGTTACAGACATTACCAACAGAGATTACAAAAAAATATTGCATTATTCCCAACCAAAGCAAATGCTGTTTTAAATATGATAACATTTGGGTATGTCTCTTTAGCAAATATTCATAAAAATAAAATCAGCCTCCTTTGCTCTGCCCCAAATTTAATTTTTATATATCAAACATACCTAATTTAAGAGCTCCAGCAAGGCCACGTATTACAGTAACAGGATTGTTTGGATTTGTACAAAATTGGTGTAAAGGTGGGAAGAAAGCATCACGCTTATTTTCCAGCTACAAAAATAGAAACTAACACTGTAATTTAAATATCATTGTTATTTCAAAATATAAAATTGATTTAGTCCTTTGATTATTTTGCAAAGATGATTTCATATTAATATTCAAATCATAAAAATGGTCATTTAATGCATTAAAAAACAGTGCAATAATAATCTTCAAAGAAAGGTATAATCAGCTAGATGTTCAGATGCTTATAAAAATTGCATAATAGTACAAGATATGTAGCTGGAGTTTTTAAAGTGTCTAAGAAATAATATACATCATTATACTTGGAAGCATAAAGAAATAAATAGGTTTATATGATAACTTTTATACAGAATATCTATGCATAATATTTACAAGTATAATATTCTTTTTTACTGTAAATCTATTTCCCTAATCAATGTCTTAAAATGATGCAAGTAAGTAAGCTTTCCTGAAAGAAGTGTTGTAGATTGGTTTCTGTATAGAATGTTTTCTCTTTTTTAATAGCAGTCTGGTTACTGAATAAACCACTTTTGAAATCTATTTGAAATGAAATACTGGGATGACAATGGAAGTCTTATTGTTTTGGAAAACGTGAAATAGAGTAGCTCTCTGTACTATATATACTAATAAGCTGCAAGAATCACAGATAATTGAAAATATATCCAATACCTTAAACTAAATTTTGCTTTTAATAGGCACTATCATACTTTTTACAACTATCTCTAGACAATACGTACATAAATACTAGGTGTAGGTGGATTCAGCTTATCCTTTGGCAAGGGAGGATATGGAGGTGGTGGTGGTTTTGGAGGAGGACATTTATCCAATAAAATGCTACTGTTTGATAGGCCGTTTTTGCCCAAATTCCTAAGAAACAAAATAGTTAAAACCTGATAAACACACAAAAATAAAGACCATGTATTACTCTGCACACAAATTGTAGAAATCATTATTAAGCTTGGAAAAATATATCCTTCATATATTTAATGAAGAGCTTCAATATTTAAAAAGGCATTCCTTATCCCTCCTCAGTCTGCAACATCAAGATAATTAACCCATAAAAACTGAGAGCTACACAAAGCAGAAAAAAGACTTAACAAGAAAATAAATTGTGTGATCATTTACAGAGAACATCCTTTTTATCCACACCAGTGAAAAAGTACAAATACCATGGATAGTACTCAGACACAAATTTACACTTGTGAATAAAGGATGTTATGTCCGGAAATGGGCCAATTTCCACAGCCAACTTGCAGCGGCCAAGCTCGCCAGGGCCAACTCGCCACAAGACAACTTGTTGCAAGACAATTTGGCAATTCTATTTAATTATTTAAAATAAATAAAAATTATTTTAATTTTTGCCACTCAAATTTCATTCTGTCCCTACTTTTGCATTCTATTCCACCATGTCTTTGATATTAGTGTAACTCTTGTCCCATAGTGAGTTGTCCTGTGGTGAGATAGCTGTGGCGAGTTGTCCTGCAGCAAGTTGGCCGTGGCAAGTTGGCCGTGGCAAGTTGACCATGGCGTGTTGGTCATGGTAAGCTGGCTGTGGCAAATTGTCATATACCCATCATGTCTAAGTCAATACCCTCATCTTAAGAAGTGCTATTAGTATAATTAAAGACATACAATATTTTAGAAATTCACAGGAATAACACTTTATCAATGAAACAGGGACAATTGTCAACTTTAAATTATTCAATGTTAACTTTTAAAATACTTCATGAAACTTGGAAAATATTTTAAGAAATATTATATTTTCATATGTAATAATTTGATTGCAAGTTAATTAAGCTTTTCTGTTACATATAATTTAAAAAATGCCTACCAGATTCAGTATCATAACCAAGACACTTATTTCTTAGAGTTAACTTCGGAAGAGGTTCTTCATTTTATACTCATTATTCTATACATCTGAAAATTGCCAAAGTTGGGAAACATTGTTCTAACAGAATCAATTTATTTCCTTATTTCAGCATTTTCCAATAGAACTAGCTTTGCAGTATACTGGAAAAATTCATGGATAATGTTCAGTTTCTTCTTCCGCTGATGGAAACGGATGTAGTTTGCTATGATATGAACAAATCAAACCCAACTTTCTATTTTAAAAACTCAATAAACAAAACAATGTCAACAAACAACTTTGAATTAAGGTGAATTTTTGGGAATATAGAAATCAATGACCAATTGCTTTTCTAGAAGCAAAATTAGGAGTCAAAGATTTGGGTTTACTTGTTAGTTGCACTCTATTAATCCACAACTCTAGAAATTTCCCTTAAACTGCAGCAATCTGGGGAAGGGATAATTAGCAACTGTATCAAGGCACTACCCAACTATATTTTTCCCTTCTTAATCCTATACAATAAAATACTCTAACAGGAAAAATTATAGTACCCAGTTTTTAGTAGCTGGAGTATGTTTGTGTATACCAAATATAGGTAAAATACTACTATTAACCATTATTTAATCTAATTCACAAGAAAAAGACCCACAAACTGTAAGTATACAGCAGGGGTGAAATCTGAATCGGTTTGCTACCGGCACCGGTATGTGCCAAAAGGAGGCTTGGGAAGGTAAGTAGAACAGCGAGTGGAGGCGGGGGGAATCAGCTGTGGTGCACAGTTTAGCTTCGCTAGAAAGCAAGACATCCTTTCTAGCAAAGCTAAACCGCGCTGCACAGGTGATTGTTGGATCGTAGCTTTTTTAAAACTACCAGTTCAATTGAACCAGTAGCTTTTTTTTAAACTACCGGTTCGACTGAACTGGTAGTTGTTATCGCTACCAGTTCGCCCGAATCGGAGCAAATCGGTAGCATTTCACCCCTGGTATACAGTAAGTAATAATCTTTTGTTTGTAGCTCTAGAAACGAACAGCATTGCTGTATTTAGTAGCAAACTATTAAGAAACTGTATTTTTACAGCAGATATATTTAAAAAGTACAGGTAATTCTTGAGTTACGAATATAATGGAGTCTGCCAATTACATTCATAACTCAAAGACTCATAGGGGTGAATCACATAACTTGAATGTGATCACTCTCTGCTTTCGCCCACGCGTTCTCTAAACAAATGTGTGGTTTGTTAGGTGCACAAGGTATCTCAGGGTGGGGAAGGCCATGGGGGCCTAGTGATGGAACAAGCCACCCAAGGCCTCTCCGATCCACTGAGATACTCAAGTTTCACTCCCTCCCATCCTGCCACACCGGATTCACTTACCTTGCAAAGATTTGTGTCCTCCGTACCATGGTTTCTTTGCCTTTGAAGGAGAGGAGAGGAGGAAGATTTCCCTTCCAGCGTTTGGTTAGCTTGCAAAGAATGAAATAATTTTTCACTTCCGGCATAAAAAGCATTTGCAAGCCAACTGGTAGGCTGGAAGCAATGCAATTTCACTTCCAGCATCCAATCGACTTGCAAATGCTTTTTGTTCCGAGAATGAAATATTCTGGGAGCTGTGATCTCGTACAACTTCAGGCACCCATCCACTTTTGCAGAGAATGGGTACCTGAAGTCACACAAGATCACGGCCCCCAGAACACTTCACTCTCGGTGTGAAAAGCATTTGCAAGCCGATTAGATACTGGAAGGGAAATCATCCTGATCTCCTCTCCCTCAAAGGCAAAGAAACTGTGGCAGAGAGGAGACAGATTGTTGCAAGGTAAATGAGTCTGGAGTGGAAGAATGGGAGGGGGGAAGCAGTTGTGGGGAGTGGGAGAGGGAATAGAGTGAATGTTGCAATGCCTCTGGGGTCATTTGTAAGGGTGAACCAGTGGTGGGTTGCTCCAGTTTGGACTGGTTTGCAAGAACCAGTAGTAAAACCGGCAGGAGGCTCTGCCCACCAACCCAGAAATCATCAGGAAGTTTCTGCACATTTGCAGAAGTGAAGTAAATTTGGGCACGTGCTCCCATTGTGAACTGTAGTAAAGGTAAGTAGAACCCACCACTGGGGTGAACCGTGGTGCTGCAACATTCGTAATTGTTGTAAACACTTGGGAGAGGCTTATTGGATAACTTTGAATGGTTACTAAGTGGACTGTTCTAACTCGAGGATTACCTGTATAATTATTTTATGCTTAATGTATCAAAACAAGGTGAAATCCACAACTTTGTTGTCTGTGGAGAGGGCTTACTGGAGAATCCCAGATTCTAATAAGGCATGATGAGAGGAACTCAAAAGTGAACATCCTCTGCAGAAGTTCCCTTCCTGTGGCATTCTTTCCCACCAGTTATAGAAACTTTACTCTGGAAGTTATAGAAATTCCTGGAATTTATGAAGCTTTTAAATGTGTTTGGGGTCTGAGGTGAGAATAGGTGATGTATTTGAGTTTGGATGCTTCTAGCTATTTTGATGTCATTTGGTCTTCTGGTTTTATAACATTTATTATTGAGAGCAAGTTTGATATAAAGAAGTCCTTGTTTAGCAATCACAACTAGGACTGCTAACTCTGTTGTTAACTGAAGCGATCACTAAGTGAAACTTAGTCACTAAGTGAAACTGAAGTCAGATTCTTATGATCTTCAGCTTTCCTTTGCTTTACAGATCTGCAAAGGTCAGAAATTCAAAGTTGGGTCATAAAAGTCATTTCTTCATCACTGTTATAACTGTGAACAGCCTCTAAACAAGGATTACCTGTAGTGCGTAAGATACCTTATAAAATATCAGTGTTAGTCCTGTCTTGGATGTGAAAGCAACCAGGCAACTTTGGACCAGTGCTTCTTTCTAGGAAACAGGCAATACCAAACCACTTCTGAAAATTATTGCTATTAATGAAATGGATTGCATATTTTGTTGTACAGGTAGTCCTTGACTTACAACCATTTGAATGAGGACTGTTCCAAATTACAACAGCAGTAAAAAGATGACCTATGATCAGTCGTCATACTTACGATCATATGCACTCATTTACAAAATGTAAACACCATCTTCACAGCTAGTTCACAATCACAGCATCAACATTACTTCTAGCTGAATTCTATTTCATTTAGGAATGTTAGAAGCTGAATAATTATATTTTGGGCAGCTATCATCCAACTTCCAATCTTTCCTTTGTGGGGAAGGTTGGGGAAATGGTGCCAGGATGGCAGTTACACAGGCTCTTAAGGAAAATGAATTATCCCAAACCACTTTTGTTGGGTTTCAGGCTGGGTGTATATTATGGAGACTTGCTTGTCAATTATCTTTGGCCAGGTTAGGGTGGTGAGATGGTGCAGCCATCCAGCCTTGACTGTGGTCAATGCTCTTGACCACAGTATTGTCTTGTACCAACTGCAAGGGCTGAGAGTGGGAAGAATTGTGTTGGAGTGGTTTCCAGTTTGTGTTGACTGGAAGGGAGCGACTCCACCTGTGATCTCTGTCCATCCAACTCTCTCTTCTCTCCTCTTTTAATCTTTTAAGAAGAGATTGCACAATCATTTTTCTGAAACAATATAGGGTTTCTTGTTGAGCACAATGTTGAACTAGAAGACTTCCAAGGTCCCTTTCAACTCTGTTATTCTGTTATTTTTTAACAACTACCTGAAACCACTGGGCGAGGACATCCACCAGTTCAGAACTCTGATTCTCAATCATGAGTTGCACAGATGAAGCTGTCCATATACTAAACCAGGGTCTAGACACTATTCAGGTCTGGATAGGGAGGAACAAGCTTTAGCTTAATCCCGAGAAGATAAGAGTGGCTGTGGCTATTTGGCCCCCTTGGAATGGATCATAGTTCCATCACTGAACTTTCATGGATGTCACTTCCCTATTAGAGACTAATATGCTACTATTTTTGATGGGCAGGAATAGCATGACCAGTGTCTCTGCATAACGTCCTCTGGACTATTGCAATATGTTCTACATGGGACTGTCCTTGCAGATCATCTGGAAGATTAGCTGGCATAAAATGCAGCAGCATGAGCAGTAATGGGCACCTTCCTCCCTTATTTTCCCACATGTGTAGGGTTAAATTTTTGAATCAAGCAGATGTTGATCCATTGGTTGTGGCAGAAATTGACTGATCAGCTTGTCACCTGGCATTGTGAGTTGAGTGTCAGTGACTGGCCCAAAGTCATCTGGCTGACTTTGGGCCAGAACTGTTTCCTGGTTTCTACCTTGGTGTCTAAACAACTAGACTAAACTGGCTCTCAGTAATGGGCACTTCTCATATGTCCATATGTCATCACTGCTTCACAAGCTGCATTGGTTGCAAATTCACTTATAGGTGCAATTGAAGGTCCTGGTTGTTACCTATAAACCCTTCATGGTGTCAGGCCTAGTTATCTGATGGACCATCTGCTTCCAGATTTCGGTTCACCTGGCATGTTCAAGCACAGTGGACGTGCTACAAGTACCCTCAATTAAACTTTGTCACCTTGTACGACTGAGGAAGCATCCCTTCCCTGTTGCTAAACCTACCCTCTAGCATAGCTTCACCTCAGAGATATATGTGATGCCCACTCTCCTGGACTGTTCCCAGGTCTTAGGATAGTGTTTCTGGGAAGTTTATTATTGTGGTTTTGTTGATAGATTTCTCTATCTTATAGCAGAACTCAACTACATAATACAATTGTATTTGTATAAGAAGTGGTATTCTCAATTTCAACAATTTCACATTTAATATGCTTCAATAATTTATCAGTCCCTAATTTTCTATTATATTTCTTACTCCTACATGGTTTATCACTTGCAATATATGTTTACAGTAAATTCTTTTAATATATAGCACTCTACTCTGTACTCTACTGAGCTTTGCTCTTTAATGTAATTGTTTGGAAGAAATATATTCATATAAATACATGAACATTTCTATATTTATTTGCTGTATTTCTATACTTCTTCATAGACTGACATTTTATACAACAGACATTTATAACAAATTGCACAGTAAAATCTAAAATAAACTTAAATAGCTACCGAAGAGAAATGAAATAAAATCAGATTCAATTGTGAAGAATTTATAAAACACTGACAGTTCTTTTTAATACAGAAATAAAAACCTTAGGAGGGTAAAATGTCAGAGCAGAATCCTAAAGCAATCCTTTAGAGGTAGTCTGTGGGTTATGACATATCTTATTCAGAGATCATTCAAAGTTACGATGGTGCTGAATGAATGGAGCTTATAACCAGTCCTCACACTTCTAGCCAATGCAATGTCCCCACAATCATGATCTAGACACTCAGCCTCTGGCTCATGATCACGACACAATAAACCATGGTCATGTGACTACAACTTCTGACATTGTATACCAACTTCCCACAAGTTAAGTCAATAGGGAAGCTGACAGGAAGTCAGAAGTCATGGTCACAGGAGGTCCTTGCTTAATGACTCGCATGGTCCTTGGGTTATGATGCCAATCTGGACTATTACATTTTTTGTCGCTAAGCAATGTAGGCAGTAATAGAGTGCTGACATATAAGATCCTATTCAAACATTCAAAAGAATGAAATATAGTCAATATTTCATTTGGCTGCTAATAATTTTCAAACATTTTTTATGTTTTCAATTACATTATTCATCCATATTTATATTCATGAGTTCATTCCTTTCCCTGATTCACAACTGAGCTTCTATAGTAATCCTCTCACCACCATATTCCTTCATTGTCATAAAGATGTTTAGAATAAAATAGAGAGAAAACTGAGATTGCCTATTAAAATATATGCACATCAGGTATAAGTATGTGCTTGTTTTAAGAGTTATAGAAAGCTAAACCAGCTCTAGTGCGTCCTGTAGTTTGCAGTATGGCCTATGCAGTAGTAAGAATGCAACATTATAGTTACTGGAAATACTTAAATTTTGACCATGAATACATAATGCCAAATCCAAAAAACTCCAATATTTGCATGCACTGAATGTTTCTTTTGAAAGAATGGAATGTTTCTTATTTATTTTATTATTTATATTTCACACTTCTGAACTGCCTCTAAGAGGGACTCTTTTTTCCTTTCTTTCTTTATAACTATTTAGAAACGTTGTTATGTTGTTAAGGCAGGATGCATCATGATTGGCTGCTCTTTGAAAAAAAAAATAATCCAAAGACTCTTTGGGTTTATGAAAATAATTCCACAATGCCATAGTTCCAAGAATTAATATTTATAATAAAATCTTAAGACCAATCATGACAATTATTAAAATCCAAGATGAAAATGCTGCAAATCCTACAATCTACAGAAAGATGTCCCCAAAGCCTAGAATTGGTTATAAGAAGGACAGCAGAAGTATACTTCCAACCTTATCTCTACACTAGTAGAAACTTCTGTAGAGTCCACTTGTCGGTTTTTGTCAAAAAAGGAGAAATTTTCATCTTGGGAGGAAACCATTAAATATATTAGCTAACTTTAAGACAAACATATAATGTTATGCAGTGGTGGGTTTCAAATTTTTTTACTACTGGTTCTGTGGGCATGGCTTGGTGGGCATGGCATTGCTTGGTGGGCGTGGCAGGGGAAGGATACTGTAAACTCTCCATTCCCTTCCCAATCCAGGGGAAGGTTATTGCAAAATCCCCATTTCCTCCCGATCAGCTGGGACTTGGGAGACAGAGAATAAATGGGGGCAGGGCCAGTCAGAATTTTTACTACCAGTTCTCCGAACTACTCAAAGTTTTCGTTACCGGTTCTCCAGAACTGGTCAGAATCTGCTGAATACCACCTCTGATGTTATGAATCATTTTTTAAAATATATTCCTATTATATGGAAATTCATGTCTGAACAAAGCTATTTTTGCACAGATATTTTTAACAGTTTACTAAAAAACCTCATGCAGATTATGTATTGAAAATTATAATGAACTATTGTTACTGTTTACTGAAATCTTATATAGAACTTTTGTATATGTATAAGTGAATACATGCTCTGTATTTTTCTTTTTTAGTTTTCTTTTTTCTGTCATTTTTTATTTTTTTCTATTGTATTAATAGAAGGAAAAAACCCACATGGTTAGAAATTTAAAAATTTGAGAAATGTTGATGTTACCAAAACATAAAACTAAAGTAAATATTTCCTACTTCAGAGTTTGTTTTCGTGGTGGATGTGGGGAAAACAGACATTTTTGAATTTTTATATCTGTTCAATTATTTAAAGAAATTTTCTTACTTCAGAAAGTTTTAAATTTGTACTTTAGTGATAATACTATATTTTAATATTAAAGTTAATGTTAGTGTCTGCATTTAACAATGATGCTTAGTAATATTTTGTCCCAAAATATTCAATTAGAAAGAATTGTGAAAATATGCATAGTTAAAACAGAATTTAATATTCAGAATGTAAAACTTCTATTTTTTCATAAAGAATTACAGTGCCTTCTTCAACCTTTTGGCCATGCAATTGTTTTTTTAGGGAACAAAAGAGCAGGCTCACATAGGTACAAGGAGTTGTTTTCAACTCCAATTCTTTTAAATTGCTCTTTTCACCTGAACAAGCAAGGGAATCAATTCCTTGTTTCTAATGCAATCTCTAGAGCAGTTAAATTTATTGCTGTTCAACACAGACTGACTGGGCCGATCTCTTCCTGTTTGCTGAAGTATAACGTGGTACATAGCAGTACCGGGTTCACACCCTTCCAGATCCTTTAGATGCCAAGTCAGCTGGTCAGAAGTCAGAAAAAAATCTACCAATCTCTTTAAAAGTGAACCAAAAACCCCTTAAGTGCGGCCCAGGACAAAAAGAACAGGAACCAAAAGTGTACTTTGTGCCTAGCTCTATGCAGGGAAGACATATTGGGAGTGGAAACTCCTTCACCTTAAATAAAACCAATCTTTTCCCAATTATTTCAATGGGCCAGAGGAGAATATGAACATTTACCATATTTACAGTGGATATAAAAAGTCTACACACACCCTTGTCAAAATGCAAGGTTTTCAAGATGTGAAAAAATAAAACCAAGATAAATCACTTCAGAATTTTTGTACCTTTAATATAACATATAAGGTACAAAATACCTTATATACAATTATTATATTCAAAATATGTACATTCAATTGAAGAACAAATTGAAATCTGGGGAGGGGATAACAATAAAAAAGTACAATAAGCTGGTTGCACAAGTCTGCATACCCTATTATAAGTAGGGATGTAGCTGTGTTTAGAATTAACCAATCATCGGGATTCTGAAAGCGTCACGGCAAGACAGTTGGGCATTAGCAGGCTCTGATGAGCTCCGCGAAATCCCAGGCTGACGAACCATTGCAGAGGGGTCTTTGGACCAGATTTGTCCTGTAGGAACAGGAAAGAAAGAGAGGCACCTCAGAAGACCAAGAGGAGCAGGAAAGTTCCTCGGAGGACAGAGGAAATTCTCTCTGACTCTGCAGCAGGAGGCGGTGACCATTATGACCGCTAGTTAGCTGGGGCAACTGGACCAAGCACTGTACTGGAGTGGAAAATTGAGCAAAAATATTGATGCCGGGTGAGTGATATTTAACTCATAGGCAGAAAGAAAAAAAGAGGATTTTTAAAACAATTGTAAATGTCCTGGTGTGATAACAGCAGCTAATAGGCGTGGGAAAGGACGGAAAAAGATTAAGCAGAAATTATAAAGTGATAAAACCTGATCTGAAAATTGTTTTTTTGGATTTAAGTATTTGGAGAAATTTTTAAAAAAAATCAGAAGAATTAAGAACCTGAAAAGACCCTTTTTTAATTTGGGAACTTTAAAAGGAGGAAGGAAGAAAAGCTTGTAATAAAAAGGACTGGTTAATGACTTTAAATTAAAACTAAATTGGAATGTAACGTTGAATTTGGACTATGCAAATCTGGATTGAATTTTAAACTGATCTTTATTTATTTTATTTATTTTATTTGTCAGATTTATATGTTGCCCTTCTCCCGTAGGACTCAGAGTGGCTCACAACAATAAAACAATCTGACAATAGATAATATTTAAATAATATTAAAACCAAATTTAAAATCCCCAAATTTCCAAATTAAAATCCACAACAGATCAGGGAAGTTGCTGAAAGAGCCATGTCTTTAGGTTGGCACGGAAGTTGTGGAGGTCGGGGGCCGTCTGGAGTTCGGTGGGAAACCCATTCCAGAGGATCGGTGCGATCATAGAGAACGCCCTCATCCTGGGGACTGCCAGCCAACACTGTCTGGCCGAGGGGACTCGGAGGACGGCAGCCCTATGTGAGCGCACTGGGTGCTGGGAGGCCGGTAGGAGGTGATCCTGCAAGTATCCCGGGCCCATGCCATGAAGGGCTGTATAGGTGAGTACCAGCACCTTAAAGCGGATCCAGAGGACCACCGGAAACCAGTGTAGCTCGCACAAAAGTGGTGTTACATGGGAGTATCAGGACGCACCCGTAACTACTTGTGCGACCGCATTCTGGACCAGTTAGAGCCTCCAGATGCATCCCAAGGGCAGCCCCATGTAGAGGGCATTGCAGTTATCCAACCGAGAGATAATGAGAGCATGAGTGACCGTATGGAGGGTGTCCCGGTCTAGGAAAGGGCGTAACTGGAGCACCAGGGAAACCTGTGCAAATGCCCCCCTTGTCATGGCCGTTAGATGGTCCACTAAAGATAGCCGTGAGTCAAGGAGGACGCCAAGATTACGAACCGTTTCTGAGGGAGCGAGACACTTCCCTCCCATCAATAGTGATGGGGGAACTAGATCATGGGACGCCAGTATCCACAGCCACTCTGTCTTGGAGTGGAGATTTGTTGAATATAAAGGTGAAAAAGAAGAAGAAAAATTAAATAAGTAAAACTTGTTTAAAGCTGACAGCAAACAAAATGGACACTTTTCCAGCTTGTTGATTGTAATAGTGGATTGCAGAGAGCCATCTTCAGGAGAAAAAAATTATTGTAACACTGAATCTTTGCTTTGGAAAGAAAAAAAAACCTTGGACCTTGAAAGGGATAACAGCATGTGAGAATTTTTAAGGAGGCTTTATTTGTTCACAAGTGCCTTGGCTTTGGAAAAAAAAAAGAGAGAATTACAACGTAACTTCAATTGGAATAATATTAATCTAGAAAGAACAAAATGGTGCAGGAATTTAAGGAAATGATGAAAACAATGTGCTTATCATTGAAAATGGAAATAAGGGAAATGACCACAATCTTGCATGGAAAATTGAAACTTGATAACCAAAAAACTGACTTAGGATACATTCAAGCTGACAAAGAAATAACTAATGAGGAGCAAGAAAAAGAGACTGACAATAAAGAAGAAGACAAAGACAAGGAGATTGTTTATGGAAATTTAAATGCTTATGTGGGTAGCAATAATAAAAAGGAGAATTTCAAAAATTACATTGGGATTAACAATGGAAGAATAGAAACAATAGAAAACCAAGAAAGAAAAGAGAGAGGAATAGAAAGAAAACATAAATGATTATACTGGGATTATCAGTGAGAACGTAAGAAAAAGAGAAAAGGGTTGGAAAAGAATGGGAAAGATACAGCAAAATAGAAGAGTGTATGCTCTTAAAAACAAAATGATTGTATTGGGTATAACAGTGGAAAGGTAAGAAAAAGGGAAAAGAGAGTTCAGGACTTTAAAATGCAAAAGAAAAGAAGGGGAAAGAAAAAGAAAAAATATAAAGATAGAAAGGGAGAGAAATGGAAGAGGAATATGAGGTAAATGAAATAAACCTTAGAGAAAAGATGAAATTGTATTTCTAATGAAATGATTTTAAACTATATGGATGTATGATGAATGTGATAATTGGAATATTTTTAATTAATGAAGGGGATTGTAGTAACTGGAATATTTTCAATTGCATATTTGGAATTTAACTAAATAAGAAAAGAAAGTTGAAATGATATTGGATTATGAATGAATTAGATATAATTAACTGGTTTTTATAAAAATGTTGAAGTGTACTATTTGGAACAGTTGATAAAGAAAAAATTATTTGAGACTGGAATAAGAGATTCTAAGAAAATAATTAGGGATTGTATTATATTGTATGAGTCTAAATTTAGGGGTACTGGAATAAGATTGATATTTAATTGATTTTTCATTGAATATGTTTCCTTAATTAGTGAAATTATCATAAATGGATTACTTTTAAAATAAGAGATAAGAATATAAATAATTGATGAAATAATATAATGGTAATAATGAATTATTTAAGTCAATATTAAGACATGACAAAATGTAGGGATGTCTAAGATTTGAAAATAAGACCCAGAAATAAGAAGTTTAATACATGAAATTGCAGTAGTCGGAACATTTGGGTTAAGATATATAGTTAATTGGTTTGTAATAATATGATGAATTGTATTATTGGGAATAGTTGATAAAAGAATCATTGGTGATTAGAAGAAGAGAATTTAAGGAAATAATTGGGGACTGTACTATGTTATGTGAATCTAAATTTAGGGGTTCAAATTTTAAGGAGGGAAAAGAAAAATTAAGCTATAATAGGATGAGAACTCAAGATGAAGGGTAATATTGGTTTTTTAAAATTAAAGATAATAAATGCTATGAGAAAAATTGAACATAAAATTGTGTTAAAGATGAACAAAATCTGTACAAATTTAAGACCGGGGCAATATTCTGTTCAGAAAGGATGTACTGTATGCTTGTTTGTGTGTTTAAAAAATAAAAGAAACTTTAATAATAATAATAATAATAAAAAAACAATCACATTCAAACTGATGATAAATTGTAGTGAAGACCCATCTGCCACCAATTAAAGTGATTCTGTTCAAGCCCATATAAAGTTCAGCTCTTTTGGTAGGCATTTCCTGAGATTTACTCAATTGCATCTTATACCAAAAGCCATGGTCTACAAAGAGCTTACAAAGCATTAAAGGGACCTCATTGTTGGAAGGTATCAGTCAGGAGAAGAAAAAATTCCAAGGCATAAAATGCTGAAGATGAAAAGGAATGTCACCTTTCAATATGATATTGACTTAAAGCATACCTCCAAATCAACAGAATGGCTTCGCCAGAAGATCAATGTTTTTGAATGGATCAGGTACAGCCAGGACCTGAATCCAATTGAAAATCTATGGGGTGATCTGAAGAGGGCTGTACACAGAAGATGCCCTTGCAATCTAACAGATTTGGAGTGCTTATGCAAGGAAGAGGGGACAAAGATTCCCAAGGCAAGATGTGCCATGCTGATAGGCTCCTACCCCAACCGACTGAATACTCTCAGAAAATCAAAAGGTGTTTCAACAAAGTATTAATTTAAGGGTGTGCACTTAAGCAACCACATTATTATGTGCTTTTTATTTTCATTCCCCCCTAAAAGATTTCAATTTGATTTTTCAACTGAATTCTACAGCCTATAGGTTACATTACAGGTGGAAAAAATTTGAAGTGATTTATATTGGTCTCATTTTTTTACATCTCAAAAACCTGTCATTTTAATTGAGTTTTTATATCCACTGTATATTCTGCCTTCATTCTGACTCATGATGGCTACTCCATTTCTTCTGCCAGAATTTGCTATAATATTGGGTAGGGGTAAGACTGCTCTTCAATTACATTTCCAATACATATTCAAACATGTAGTTATGTGTATATATTCATAATTTTTGTTTTTAAAAGAGCTTAAAAGTCAGAACACATCCATTTTCAATGGGACATACAATAATTAAAAACAAGTATCTATAAAAACAAGTATCTATCGTACAATTTAATGATTTTTATTTCAATAAAATTAAAAATATTTGGGACAGAAACAGTACATACAATATAAAATTGTTACTTGCAATTAAAGGAGTTTGTGCACTTACCTGCATGCTTTCAGAACCTCTGCGGAACTTGGATATATAGATACCGACATAGATGGTATGATCGAGGAATTAGGTTTGTGTCCAGTAAGAGGAGGATTGATTTTTATGGGACTCTGAAAGTCCTCCAATGCCTCTCCATTAACTGCATGTCCACTATGAGGGCTGTTAAGGCTGGTAACACTGTTTGTGGTAGTCTGTTCAGTAGATTTTGGAGAAGGTGTTGCTGTGGAAATGGCTGAAGATGGTGAAGAGGCAACAGAATTCTCAGTCTTTGTATGAACCGTTGGATGGACGTTATTGACTTTGTCACAGGTTCCAGTACCCACATTGTTATTGGCTTTTCCCATCAACAAGGCAGAGAGCTGAGGATTGTCTGAACTAAGTAAACCTGGTGACTTTGAATCTCCATGGCTAGGGCTAGAAACAGCATCTACCGTCACCTGATGGACATGATTAGGAAGTCCTTCTACACTGGCAGTGCTGTTAAGTGTCTCTCCAGAATGCCTGTTTATGTCAGGCACTGCTGATGTATTTCCTGAAGGCTTGCTCTCTTTGGTTAAGGTAATGCCTTGTTGTCCACCTGAGGTAGCAGTGTGAGAGGGGAGGTGATTGAGAGCAGCCCCCTGTGTTACTGACTTGCTAGGCATGGTAGGATGTCCATTTTGATTTTGAATACCAGTGCCAGCTGCCTGGAGATGCTGGGAAGGCCCAGTGGAAGAGAGAGGTTGTTCACTATTAGGACCTGCCAAATGTGAACTCTGACTTTTTTGAAGCCCCTAGAGAGAAGAAAAATGATTTTATTTAAATACCTGAACATATATTCTACAGTTTAGGAATCAGATATAACTTCAATATTTTCTCAACACTGTCCAATATTTGTTTTTCCAATAGTTCTCAATATTTTCAACTCGTAGTTTGAAAACATGGATTTCAAAAGCCTATTTTGAAAAGGAAGTATCAGAAGGTCTCACCTCATCGCTCAAGCTTCCAAATCTCTCCAAAAGAGCTGTAGCAGCATTTTAAAATAAACTATCATAGAAGTCCATTCTCAAAAACAGCATGAGACAAATGATGGTTATTATAACTCAAATTCAAAAACTGTCGAAAGCATTAAAAGGCTTAGCTATCTGATTTCTAGTGGAAATAGATCTACCTAGATTAAAGACAACTTTTATTAGTCACAAGTGGTAACTTCCAAAACTATTTATTAAATTTATATATCACCCATCTGATAGTATGTCAAAGGAAGCTCTCAAAATAAATACTTCAAATATACCAATAAATCTGGGAATAAATTCAGGACAATTTATCATTATCATCATCATCATCATCATCATCATCATCATCATCATCATCATCATCGCCTTTATTGTCATTGTACATCATGTATACAACGAAATTGGTTTATCTTCTATAAACCAATCCATGCAATCCATAACAGAAAATACAGGACAGTACAATTCCCAATTTATAAAAGTAATTGGGGAAAGAAAGAAACTAGTCATATGTTTCCATATGTATGGACCTTACTGAAGTAAATGTACAGCAAAATATTGGCAACAAAACAAATTTTCCTTTTTTTCATCAATGGCACTACCAAGAATGCTCTATTTAGTGTAACATACTTTAATTTTTTAGCTATTGTTTTAAAGTGAGCAAAGCTGAAAGTCCCTTTTCCAGTTAATTCTTTTTCTTCTCTGAACGGTAAGGAAGACAAATATTTAATATTAGAAATTATAATGAAAGCCTTAATGCTATACTTAGCAGGACACTCTAAATCTTAATAACTTATTCTAATTAATATTTTTAATTTGCAATAAACTTAAAATGGTATAGCCCATCCTACTTCTATTTGTATAATGTTTAAATAATGGCAAAAATAAATAATGAACTAAATTTGATTCAAGTTCCAATGCTTCATTAACTAGTTTGCATACTAAAGAGTGGGGATAGGAGAATTTTACATTTCTCTTTGGGTAGAAACCTGTAACTGATTTGATATAGTTTTTCCTAGTTGCAGATGTTGCAGTCACCCAGCTATCTGATATAACTCATTCCCCTCCCATCCACCAGCAAGCATACGTGCCCATAGGAAGTATTGAGACATTTGCCTAAAATAGTATGAACAATGGACTCACTTGAGGCATAGCGCAGGCGTTAGTTGTAGAGAAGTATGGCAGCCAGCCTCAGTGAGCAAACTGATATAAACTACTGCCCTGTGCCTTTGAGGGTATAAAATGTTAACTGTTTAATTTTAAATGTTTAACTTCAGCTGCATTTCTACAAAATACAAGACCCAATGAGTCTCTCTCTGCGTGTTATATGAATCTAGACATGATCTAAATGTAGAACTAGAAACTTAGTCATTCCAGCTCTTTGCCCAGCTTTAGCTGGTTGCCAATTGCAGTCTTTCCTGGGATCCACTGAGGGTAGTCATTCATATCATTGTCACCTGTCATCCTCCTTGGACAATTGTAATTTATCCTATGGGGGCTGCCCTCAAAAGACCACCTAGAAATCTCAACTGTGCTTATGGATTGGGCCTATTTTTTGTAACATTACATTGCTGCTATAAGAGCTGCACTCGCTTCAAGATGCTGGGTGGTACTATGAAGCCCTATATGAACTGAAATTTGAAATTGTTGAGACTGCCTTTTCTGTGTATAATTTGCTTGTCCCAAATATGTATGAGAATTTAGGCAGAAGTTGTCCTCTGTGGGAACTTCTCCCTAATAATAGTTTGTTTCTGAAAGGAAAAAGTGTTTCCTTTCCTGATGACTTCCAAAAATTGTCAAGATTAAATTATTCTGGAAGGCCTCTGAATGGGTAAATTGTTTTGGAATGCTTAATTTTGACTAATATATGACTGTTGTTAAAATTTATACTTTTTATTATACAATTTTGGTTATTTCCTCCTAGAGATAATTCCTTATACAAAGCTGTCTACAAGTCCCATAGGTAAATATTCCAACATTTTACTTTTCACCTGGAATCATGGAGCCCAATAACCAGCAATATTGAGCATTATTCTTTAAAATTAACCCTTTAAAAATACCTGCATATCATATTCCTTGCAGGCCCAGAATTTGTCTTTTTAATTCTTTGGAATTCTCCCCCCAATCTCCCAAATCATTGATACAAGTAGGGAGATCATCAATTGTGTTTAATGAATTGTATGCACTCCAAAAGTAAATTACTATAATTTACCCATTGTCTTTTTAAAATCAACAGCTCCAAAGCAGCTTAAATTTGATTGTTGTTCAGAAAATTCATTAACTCAAGCTAGATAAGCTTAAAGGCTGCTCTGTTGAAAGGTGTGGGGGTTGCAATCAAACTGCAGAGGAAAAGAAAAAGGAAAAAAAAACCCCAAGCCTGTGGAGGAAGAACCAATTGGAATTAACCTTATCAGGGCTTGTATACTCTTATACGCTGTCTGGCTGGGATCCAGCTCAGTTTTCAGACATGGTACAGAATTGGTTTCTCAAGTTAAAAAGCCTAGAAAAAAGGAAGGGGCCAGAGACTTTCAAAGTACAGAATTGTAGAATGCTATTGAGCCTATTGGTGAAAAGTTGAAATAATAAGCCTCAAATTGTTGTAGCTTGACCTATTTTCTTTCTTGGTTTGAATTTTTTATAAATTTACCTATAAGTTGGTTTGAACTGCAGATTTCCAAATAGTCTGGTTTTGTTTTTAGTTCCTGACCCTGAATGCTTAAGGTTCTGGGGAGAATAAACTACAGCAGGTTTATTTTATCTTTTCATAAAAGTGTTTGCTTTCTTTTACTCATTTCAGTTCCAGACATCTCTGTTTACAAGATACTTTGCCACAAAGGAAAAGTATATTCCTTCCTACCATCAATAATGATTCCTTCCAAATCTCTCTAGCAAAGTATTATCTTTTACTGAACCTACGAAATCTATGTTTCTATCAAATGTATACATATTATTTCCCCAAAATGTAATGTTAACTTTACTACTTTGAGTTATACACAATTGTTATTGTTAATTCTATTACCTACTATTATTGTTGTAATTTTAAATTGATGTTAACTGTGAGGAAAACAACAACAAATATTTAAAGCTACCATTACCTTGTTTTCATTCACTTTAAAAAAAAAGTTCTCTCCCAATACTTGGCAAATTCCTATCAAAATGAACTGGCTGATATTGCCAACTATCTCAAGTTGCAGTAGGTAATGTTACTTGTCTTTAATTTTTTAAGATTGTTATTTTAAATGTTTTCAGACACATCTTAAAGATCTTCTCAGGATGAATAAATGCCACTCCTTCTTGCACGTACAATATAACTGAATCATTGCATCTGTTCATACAATGCTTTACCTAGACAAAGACTTAGCCCTGGCATGCATGTTACAGAAGAGAAATGGGAATGGAACAGAACAGAACAGTTGGAAGGGACCTTGGAGGTCTTCTAGTCCAATTCCCTCCTTAGGCAGGAAACCCTATACCATTTCAGACAAATGGTTATCCAATCTCTTCTTTAAAATTTCCAGTGTTGGAATAGAATAAAAACTTTATTGTCAATTTAAATGTACACTAATCATCATTCATTAAAATGAAATTTAATATTAAATAACATGTTACATGCTAAGCAGGGCTTATTTTTACTGTGTGTTGTATATTTTGTGAATTGGGTTTAGTTCAGTAGTTTATGATACGGTATATTGTGTGAACCTAGAAAATGATACAATTAGGAAATGAGGGCAAATGAGATTTAAACCATTCTTTAAAGAACCTTATTATGTGATGGAAAAAGTATCCATTTAATTTTCTCACACACTTACATTATTAAAATTCACATTTTTGTTATCTTTATGAAGAAATCCATAACCTTAAAGGTCTTTAATTTTAAATTAAATATAGTTACCACATGAGCCAAGAATTTTCTTTGCTTAGCTTTTCCAAATTATAATCTTCAAATTTGGGCACACTGGTTTTTGTCTAAGATACTGAATTTTCTGGCCTAGTGTGCATTAACTGTTTTTGAAAAGCATCATCTACATTATAATTTTTGCATCCATATCTTTGTTAGGTAGGCAATAATAAACATCAACATAATTTGTCTTTCTATTCTCTGTCAAATGCTTTTATATTATTAGTTGAAACCTGTCTTGTTTATTCTCATGCTGAGTATTAGTATTTAGATAATGAAATCTAATAAACCATTCCCTATGACACTCCTGAAATGTCTTTTTCCTTTTGAAAAGTCATGGCTTGTTTCTTCTGTAAGGGTTTGATATGTATTCTTGGGTTTCAGCAGCACAACCTTTTATTGTCTCTTATATACAGTGGTGTAATTCTGCCAGTTCTAGGAAGTTCGGCCGAACCGTTTGTTAAATTGCTGGCTCGCCCTGCCCCTTGCCCCATCCCTTCGCACCACTATTTATTGACAATAAATAGTGGTGGGCAAGGAGTGGGCGAGCCAGCAATTTAACAAACAATTCGGTGGTTTTTTATAATTTTATTGGCCTCGCAGCTGCCGCGGGGCTTCAAAGGGCCGCCCTACAGCTGACAGTGTTAAAAGAAAACAAATGAGTAGACCAACGCCTGCAAAAATAAATGGGTAGACCCAGTGGTGGGATTCTACTTTGGTAGAACTGGTTGTTAAGTAGTTAAATAGTTAAGCCAGTGGTTGCCAAAGTGGGCAGTACTGCCCCCCGGGGGGGGGGATGCCTTAGGGGGGCAGTAAGAGGCAAGGAGGGCAGCAGGGGGGCACTAGAGGCAAAAGGGGGCAACAGGGGGGGCTAAGTGGCAAGGAGGGTGGCCCCCATCCTTTGGCCTGTGCCTCGCAGCACTTACCTCCTTGCAAGCAAACAGCAAGAAAAAACAGCCCCTTTCAGCTTCAGCATAGGTTAATTAGCATAAATTGATTAGATTGGCCTCCCGACTCTCAGCTGTTTTGCGCAGGGCTCTGTTGCCAGCTGCAGAGTGCTGGAGCAGATTTTTTTCCCTCCTAGCTATGTTGAAAAAATGAAACTGAAAGTAAAGCAGGGTCTGCTGCAATGTGACAAAATGAGGCAGAGAGATTTCTTTTTCCTCACCAAAAAAGGTAGGTGCAAAACTGCAAACAATGGGAAATTTAGGGCAAAAGAGGAAAGTTCAAGATTTTAAAACACAAAAGGAAAAAAAGCTCTATTTAACTAGGGATTTGTAATAATTGAGATACTATTAATTGTATATTGTGTTGAAAGCAGAAATGGTTAAGTTGCGGTTTGGAGGAATATATGGGGGAATTATTTGGTTTATTATTATTGGTAAATATAATTAATTGATTTGTAAGAAATTGGATTGCATGGAAATAATTGGAATATTCATGTTCATATTTGAATATATAAAAAAGATAATTATATAACTAATTGATTTATATTAAAATGTTGAATTTGTATTAAACAATTGTATTACATAATTACATAATTAACCAACATGAGGATGGATATAAAAATAGATGACAATGGGAAGGGGTATAATATAGGATAGAAGGGAAAAATTGAATTTGATTAAGATTAGAGATGAGGATGAAAGGTAGTATTGTTTTTTAAAAAAAATAGATGAAGAATAAATATGGCAAAAAGGAAATATAGAAATTGTAAATTTATTTGAAACAGTGACTAAACACTGTTTAAATATGTGAACCGGCCAAATACTCTGTTCAAAGAAAATACATTGTATGTTTGTATGTGTTCTAATTATTGCTATTTATTCATATTTGTTCTCTTTTATTCTTTAAAATTTAACAATTCATTCTTTATCTTAATATCTTTATATTTATTTGGGGTTAGCTTCTCTTTCATCTTTTTTATTGCACAGCAATCTTTCTCCTCAAACCTACCACCTCTCTTTTCTTTCCTTCTTACTTTCTCTTCCCTCCCTCTTCTTCTCCTCCCTACTTCCTCTTCCTTTCTCCTTCTCCTCCTCTCTTCCTCCCTCTCTTACCTTCACTCCTACTCTAATTTCCCTTCCCTTCCTTCATCCCTCTCTATTGCTGTATCCTTTTATGCATATGGACTACTCAGAGGGCTGAAAAAGTTATTTTTGACTGGTCCTCGCACTTTTGACCAGTCCTCGAATTTACAACTGTCCTCACATTTTACGTTTTTGCCCTATCTTGTCACCATGATGAAGAGAAGCAGTTGTGAAATGAGTGACACGGTTGTAAAGAATGCCGCAACAAGCATAAATGTGACGATGGTCATAATGTGAGGACCAGTCAGAAATGACTTTTTTCAGCCTTCTGAGTAGACCCTATGCACATAGCCACGCCCACCTGGCACATGACCAGCAAGCCACACCCACACGGTCACATGACCAGCTAGCCACACCCCCAACTAAGCCACGCCCACAGAACCAGTTGTTTTAAAAAAACTGAATCCCACCACTGGTTACATATGTTCATCAGACTATTCCTTTGACTGAAGAGTGGATTTTTAGTCCTTTTAAAAATGTTTCATAGGGGAATGTAAAAACACAATTCTGATTCATAGGAACATGAAAAGCAGTTAAAGGAAAAAGTATATTTTTCTAAAAGTAAACTTTTAACAACAGAATCAAACTGAGCATAGAGATACAAAGAATAAATTGGGGGGGGGGGAAACATCTTGAAAAACATCTACTACAAGTTTCACAAATCAAAGGGTTGACAAAGTATCGTTTTACCATCACCTTCAAAACTCAAATGATCTCTGCTATAAGTATTGCACAAGGTTGATTCTCCATGCTTTGGATAAGAAAGTAAAAGTGTGATTGATATATAGATTTTCACACAAAGGAAATCCATCAGTTGGTACTAAGCCAATTAAGTTAAAAGACTCTAAAAAAAGGAGGACTACAGTTAATGAAACTAGCCTGATATAATAAACTTGCAGTAATCAGTCATATTGGAACTTTACTTAGCTGCTCTTAGCAAGTGGAGGTTACAGTGAAGAGAACAGGCACTCATTCACCAGTAAACTATAACTTTTTCCTGCTCTGATGAAAAATTAAGAGATGGAAATTCAAATGGGTGGATTCTGAGTTCCAGCAAAATGGAATAACTACTAGTAAAATGCCCTTCCTGCGAAGTAGACTCAAATATTCAAATGCAAAAATATTTTTGTTGGCATTAAAAAAAAATCATGATGGTATTCTAGTAGTAATCTGGAACAATTTCTTTAAACAAGATTTTGAAGCTCATTAAAGGTTTCCAGATTACAGGAAGCTCTTTTCTACTGATATAGACCTGGGTGTTTAATTTCCAGGTAGATCATCTCCTTCAAGCTGTCATTACACGCCAATGGGTTTCCCATTTAAGAAAGCTCCAGTGGAAATATCCCACTATTTATTTCAACAAGAAAGAAAGAAAAGAGATAAAGTTATTGATATTTTCAACACTAGATTCATTATTTTTATCTAAAGTCAAATTAGTAGGAATGAGGAGTCTCAGGAATGGCAAGGAAAGAATATATCAAGCATATTAAGAATTTGGAGAAACAATATATTAAAAGGCAAGCAGACTGAGTTGTTCTGATTGAAAATTCTAACAGTAATGGTTTCCCTTGGCAGAATCAGGGAACCTGATTATTTTTCTTTGATTTCTCCTGCAGAAGCTAAACTATTTGGAAAGTCTGCAATAGAATGGTCAATGGTTAATGATAGAAATTCTGGGAAAAGGTAAATAACAGGATACCAAACACACAGTAGCTTGCCCGATGTAAGAGCCTCATTGAGCATAAAACCAATGTGCTCCTAGACTATTATGGTAGCTGAACCAGAAGCACATTCTTATTAAAATTGGAAGTTTTTAAATAGTTGTCTAGATCTGTACCAATGCTACATTATGAGATGCTTAATATGTTTGTTTTCACAGCACAACAATAAATAGGAAGGAATGGCTGCAGTGGTCTAGTTTACTAGATATGTTGTTGTTATTTTTGTTTCTGTCTATACACAGTGACCAAGTCCCATCTTATATTAGTTTGTGTTGGATTTTTATGATAACATATTGTGAGTAACACAGAGTTAGTTGGAGTTAGGCACTGTCTAACTGAGTAAACGAAATCTGACAGGGAAGACAGGAGTCCAACAACTGTCCTTTTTCCAAACACAAATGATACAAAAATGTTAATCTGAAGGGAAGCTTACTTCTAAATTTAACACATTTCAAAAAGGGAGTTTTCTGGGTCATAAAGTGCGAGGAGTTATAATAAAGGTGGTGCTGCAATTAAAGTCACTGTATCATAGCATCATTTATTTATTTGTTTGGGTGTTTTGTTTTCTTGGACGAATTCCAGTATCTAAGTTAAATAGGAAAATAAAAGAGGAAATACAGATTTTTGCACAGATTGCATCTTGATGGAGTGAGAACATGCTATTTGTGTGCTTGTTTCCCCACCCTCCACAAAGGAATATAAAAGTACACACAGTAGAAAGGGTAGTCTCTGGAAATAGCTTATTTCTAGAAAGTTTAGAGTATGCAAAGAAAACCCTTATGTGTAATGCACATAGAAATATACCTGAAATGGTTCATAGGTAAATTAAAACTAGTTTGCATGGTATCCAAATTCATAAAAAATATCTAAAAAGTTGGTTATAGGTTTTAATGATTCATGCCTGCTAGCTGCTGTGTACTCAACTTTTTATTGGAAGCTGGTGCTTTGTAACTCACTTATGAAAACAATTCCCAGTAGAAAGGGAATATACAACTATAAATACCCCTGGTAACCAAAGGAGAACAACTCCACCAACAAATTCCTAATTTATAATAAGCATCCATTATTTTAGCAATAATAATTCTCATCTCAAAAGACCTTAAGCATATCCACACACAGACATCTCAGTTAAGAGAATATATAGTTACAGTTCAATATATAGTTACAAAGAACAGAACAAAAGAACAAATTGCTGGAATTTGTAATAGAAATCGATAGCTATGTTCCTTCAATTTGTTCATAAATGATTCAGAGGAGACTAAGGAATCATTGGAAATGGTCAGACTATTTAAGGATGTTAAAAATAAATAATAAATACTGGGATTAAGTTCCCTTTCCTGCCCTAACCAGTGATTTTAAAAAATTAATAAGAATATAAATCTCATAATAGGAGGTCATGTGTAGTATAACAGACCAGAGAAAGTTTCTGGTTGGGGAAGATAGTTTAATAAGAACACTAACACATAGTATATCTACTAGGAAAAGAAAATTTAAAAAATCACTTAATTGATTGAAGAATTGGGACAGAATGAACACGGGATGGAATAATATTCAGCAAAGTTGTATTTCAGGTTCTTTAACTTTAAAAAGGGAGAATGAATCTGGGATGTTGGGATAATGTGACATCGATATACTGTGTTTCCCCCAAAATAAGACCCTTATATTTTTTTGAATCCCGAAATAAGCGCTTGACCTTATTTTTGGGAAGGACTTATTATTTTTGGGCACATGAAGCAAGATGGGGCTACTCTTGCCATCTTACCTGATTTCTAGCTCCGTGTTAAAATATTTTTGGGGAGGGCTTATTTTTGTGCATGCACTCAAAAGCCCGATTGGGATTATTATTAGGGATGTCTTATTTTCGGGGAAATGGTATAAAATTATGAATTTCGCAGGAAAAAAATGATGGGAGTTTCTATTTGTTACAACATTAGAATCATCCAACTGAGCTGAATAGTGGTGATGGAGAGAGATTGGGACAAATGAAAATAAGACGTTCACACTTGGACTAAATAAAGAATTGACCACAAGATGTAAAGTTAGACAATTTTAAAGTGGGATTAAAAAATTTCTAGTATGTGTCTAAGTAATAGTGTTAGGGAACTAATAAGCAAGAAGATATGATATTGCATCTTGTTATGGCTTCCTCATCAGAATCTATTTAGCTACTATGAGAACAGAATAGTAAACAGGTTCTTTGTGTTTTGATTCAATACACCTCTTATATACATTGCAATTAAGGCATTTCGGCAACTGAATATGAAGTTTGCAGGAAATTTACATCCCTCTTGTATTACAGTAGCTATGTATCTGTCCTTTTAATGCAAATTATTAAATTATTTGTATTAATAATTTACAATTATTTGTTGAACTGGAAATCTGAATACAGCATCCTTCTATAGTTGTGTCCAAATATGGTGGAGACAAGGCATCTCCTCTACTTCTTAGGTGTCTCTAGAATTCATGAAAAAGAAATCTAAGCCTTGACCAAAGACAAAAATATTTTGTGTGTTCACTTGTAAATTTTAAATGTAAATAAATATATTCAAAAAGAATCTTGAGCTATATTTCTAGAATAATGCCTCCTTTAACCAGAAGATGACAAGGACTTTTCAATGTAGAGAAAAAAAAATCTCACCCCAAAAAGAAGATGTAAACAAGCCATATCATTCTGAGATTAAACATCCTAATACTGGTATTAGCAGTTCTCTCCAGCTACTGAGAAGAATTTTTCTTCTGTTACCTTGTAACTGTCATCACTGAACAAACTGTCAGCTGCAATCACATGGATATTACTTCATCTAAGCCCCACTGTATATGTAATGATGTTTGATTTTCTTTTTTAAAATATAGTTTTATTTTGAATGAGATTCTGTAACATGCAGTTTCAATACAATTCACACATCAAGTCACATCATTACTTATAATTCTCAACACAAATCTATACTCATCAGAAATGCTACCATTTTAAGAGAAACTAAAAGGAAAATCAATGTGGTTAAATCAAAACTCGTATTTATTTATTTATTATTATTTATTTATTTATTTTTAATATTTATTTATTTATTTTTAATATTTATTTATTTATTTAAATTTATTATTTATTTATTTATTTATTTATTTATTTATTAGATTTATAAACCGCCCTTCTCCCTGTGGACTCAGGGCGGTGAACAGCCAAAATAAAACATGGTATACAAAAGTTAAAAACAATTAAAAATTATTAAATATTTTCGGCCAACAATTAAAACAACCCAATTTCAAATCAAATTTAAAACAGAGGATGGGATCAAGCTAGCCCAGCTAGATGGAACAAATGGGTTTTAAGGGCCCGATGAAAGGTCCGGAGATCTGGAATCTTGCGTATCTCCGGGGGTAGGTCATTCCAGAGGGCGGGCGCTGCCACAGAGAAGGCTCTCTGTGCCACGTCGCTCCCGTAATTCCTCGTGTGGCCGCATTCTGGACCAGTTGGCGCCTCCGGGTGCACCTCAAGGGGAGCCCCATGTAGACAGCATTGCAGTAGTCCAGGCGGGAAGTCACGAGAGCATGAGTGACTGTGCGTAGGGAGTCCCGATCCAGAAAGGGGCGCAACTGGCGTATCAGGCGAACCTGATAAAAAGCCCCCCTGGCACGGCCGTCATGTGTTCTTCTAAAGACAGCTGTGCGTAAATTAATTATAAGGACATAGTTCTATTTACAAAGGGGCTATGTTCTGAGACTGTTCATAAATCCGTATTATTTGTGAATCCAAACAAGCATAAAAAATATTCAACTGGAAGTTAGGAAAAGGCAGGAAAGGATTAGTTTAGTTTAGGTTGGAGTTACGGACAGTTTGTATTAGCGGAAGTTTGCAATTAAAAAGTTTGTATATGATGACTGTATAACACGTGTAGTTTATTAAAAGTAAAGAAAAGAAAATCAGACAAAAGAAAAATGAGAAGCTGGAAACTACGAACTTTTATCAATTAAATGGCTTATTGTGTATGTGTGTATATGGGGGGGCCTTCAGCTGGTATAAAATACAGCAGTATAGGTAGGTTTTTTTTAAAAAATATTACTATTACCACAACACAAAACACAACACACAAACACAATACGTGTTTCTTTTTACATATCAATTCGTTCCTGTTACTTTCTACTATATACCTTCCCCATTTTTCCCATCCTTTATTATCATTATCTTTATCGTTCCTTTATATTTAATTTTCTTAATTTACAATATTTTGCACATTTGTCACCTTCTTCTCTCCATCGTTTATTCACATTTACTTTCCCTAATCTTGAGCCAATCATACCACTTATTCCATACTTGATAATATTCTGTATCTTCCTTTTCTTTTATTTCTTTCGTTAATTTATCCATCTCCGCACGTTCAGGATTTTCTTAATTATTTCTTCCTCTGTTGGGATCTTTTCACTTTTCCAGGACTGTGCGTTTATCCTTGCCGCTGTAATTATATGCAGAATCAAATATCTAATTTCTTTACTGTAAATTCTGTTCAATATCTCCAGTAAAAACGTTTCTGGTTTCCAATCCACATTATAGCCAATTATCTCTTCTATCCAACTTCTAATTTTAATCCAATGTTTTTTCGCATTGGGACATGTCCACCAGAGATGATAATATGTTCTGGGGACTTTTTTACATTTCCAACAATTTGAAGAATTGTTCGGAGACATTTTAGCAAGTCATACTGGTGTGAAGGGCCATCTGTAGAACATTTTAACTGGTTTTCCTTGAATGCCATTGAAAGAGTCAATTTAATATTTATTTCCCATTTCCCATTATTTCCCATAATTTTTCCCGTTTCTCCAATTCTATATTGAAGCCAATTTTTTTGGCTCATATAATCATGGTATCTTTAACTACCTCTTCTTGCATTTCATACCTCAGTAGATATTGGTATATATTACTAATTAATTTTATCTCTGTTCCATGAATAATTTTATCTAATTCTTGTGGCTCCTTTTGTATTTCATATAACTTTTTATCTCTTACAAATTTATATTGCACTTGTGCAAATGTCCACCAATCCATCACCCTACCAATTTCTTGTTCCAATTCTTGTTGCGTTTTCAAATCTCCTTGATCATTTACCAATTCCTTATATCTAATTATCTGGTTTTTCTCCAATAAATTTGGGTATATCCTTCTATTGGTGATAACCACATTGAGATTCTAATATAGTGTTTTTGTTTTGTTTTTTTCCAAATCTGTGTTGTAGCCCACCAGCGGCCTGCGTGGATCGTGGCTGATCCTGACGAAGAGGAGACTGGTGTGGTGTCGTGCCAGCAGCCTGCACAGCCAGCGCTCACGTTGGACAGCGAGGAGGCTGAAGAGGAGGTGGTGTCAGAGGCAGAGACTCAGCCAGGGTCTTCAGAACCTCCAGAAGTTCCTTCAAGTAGAGAGAGTGAAGTGGAGGAGCCTCTCCTCAATGCTCGAGCACGCAGGGCTGCCAAAAGGCAGGAGTGGCTAATCAGGAGGAGGAGGAGGTCTACTCGAGAGTAGGGCTTGAGGATAATTGGCCACTCCCTTAGCCTATTTAAGTCACATGCAACTAGTGCTTTCTTGCTGGAGACAACTAGTGTTTATTATCAGAGTATTTTGGTTTATCGTATCTTGTTTTCTGGACTGGTTGCCAACCTTTGCCAGTCTTGTTTATTCTTGCTACTTAATAAATTTGATAAGGACCGTTGGTGTGTGTCAATAGCCTCAGAAATCTGGAGCTGGGGGAGGACAATCTGTAGCAATGCATTCCTGATCAAATGTGTTAAAAAATATTTATGTGATTTATATTTCTCATCCCACAGGAATGCATGCCATCCTGCTTGCAGGTCATGGCCTTCTACTGTTAGTACTCTGTTATTTTTCAGCTCCATCCAGTCTTTTAACTATACTAAACTTGCCACTTGGTGATAAATTTCCCATTCTGGTAATGCCAATCCTCCTCTATCCCTTATGTCTTGCAAAAGCTTTAATTTAATCCTGGGCTTTTTCCCTTGCCATATAAATTTGGAAATTTAATTTATTTAATTCTTGAAAAAAAGTTTTCCCTAATTTTAATGGTATCACTTGGAACAGAAATAAAATTCTCGGCAATATATTCATTTTTACTGTTGCGGCCATCCCTAGAAATGAGATTTGTAATTTTTCCCTATTTTCTAAGTCTTTTTTTATTTGGTGTATCAATTTATCATAGTTGTCCTCCTTAATTAAGGAGCATTTCGCTGTAAGCCAAATTCCCAGATATTTTATTAGTTATCTTCATATTTATTTTGTCCTCCAATTCCTTTTCCTGACTCTTTGTAAGATTTTTTGTTATTAATTTCAACTTATCCTTATTAATTTTGAGTCCCGCTACTTCACCATATTCTTCTATGTTTTGTATCAATTTAGAACCTATTTCTATTGGATCTTCCAAAATAAATACCATATCATCGGCAAATGCTTGAGTCTTGTATTCTTTCTTCCTAATTTTAAGCCCCTTATTTCCTAATTATTATTAGGAATTATTATCTTCCCTAATTTTTGTTAGAAGAGTTTCGAGTGATAAAATAAATAGAAGAGGAGTTAAATATTAGTCTATTTAACATTTCTCTTTGTTCATCAGAATTTTTTTCCATTTTGGCCGCTTCTATATATTGTTTAACTTTCCCATCTGCTATGTTTTCCTGCTTGTACAGCTTTGTAAAGAAGTTTTGTATTATTTCCTTTTTTTCTTCTCTCCTATAATGTATTATACCATTTTCATCTTGTAACTGTTGTATTATTCTCCTTCCTTTTTCTTTTCTTAATTTATATGCTAGCCATTGGCCTGTTTTATTCCCATTCTCAAAATAATTTTGTTTCACTATCCTCATTTTCTGTGCTATTTTTTTTTTGTTATCAAATTAATCTTATGTTTTGTAATGTTCCATTTTTCCTTTATCTTTTTATTTTGTGGATCCTTTTGTACTTCATATTCAATTTTTTAAAATTCTTCCTGCAAGCTTTCTAGTTGCACTCTCTTTTCTTTAGTTTTCTTAGAATTATATCCGTTGGTCAATCCCCTTATATAGGCTTTTGTGGTATTCGACAAGTTTTGTATCAATGTATCTTTTTTTTATTTATTTGAAAAAATGTTTTCAACTCCCTCTCTAACATCTGTCTATATTTTTTATCTTTACAAAATTCTGATTCGTTGTCCATCATTTATTTTCCATTTTAATATAATTGGATTGTGATCGGCCCAATCATTTACTCCTATTTCAATTTCTTCTAATTCATTTTGAATTTCTGCTGTTGTCCAGGCCATATCAATCCTGGACCACGACTGATGTGGGCATGAATAAAATGTATATTGTTTATGTGTTCTATGTGTCTCTCTCCATAAATCTCGCAGACTGAACTCAGATGCTATATCAAAAAAGGCTCTTGGTAACAAACTTTTTTTCTTTTTATTTTTTTTACTACTTTTATAGTCTCTCTCGACTTACACCACCAAATTAAAGTCCCCAATCATACAAATCCTTTCATAGTCCATGTCCACTAATTTCTTGTGTACATTTGTAAAGAATTCTTGCTGATTTCTATTTGGTGCATAAATTACTGCAAGTAGCATTTGTTTCTGTTCTATCTTCAATTCCACCATCAAGATTCTACCTTCGTCGTAGATTTTATTTTATTTTTTCCTTTACATATATGGCAATACCTCCTTTCTTTTTATCTGCTAAAGTTGTGTATAATGTTCCTAATTTTCTATTTTCTAATAATTTTCTGTCTTCTTTTTGTATATGAACCTCTTGGAGGCATATCACTTCAGCTTCCGATTTCCTTAATTTATTAAATATTAGCATCTTTTTCTATGAGATATTTAATCCATTAATATTTACTGAGAAAAGTTTAATTGCTTCTCCCATCTTCTATTTGATCTTTTTGTGTTTCTAGTCTCTCTTACTACCCTTCCTGTCGCTCCTTCTCTTTCAATCCTGTCTTTCTTGTTTCTTTTATAAGTCTTTCTCTATTTCTAGTTCTTCTGATTTCTCTTCCTCCTGGCTTCTAGTCTCTAAAACTTCCCTACTCCCTTGATCATCCCTCTGCACGAAATGGTGTTCATAAAATTCTTTTGCCTTCTCCAGTGAATCAATCCTATCCTTTTTTTCTTGCCATGTCACAAGGAAGTCCTCAGGTATAAACCATCGACACAGTACTTCATATTTAATTAATTGCGTTGTTAAAAATTGATATTGGCGTCTTTGATCTCTTATCCTTCTTGGTACCTGTTTCAATACTATGATTTCTTTGCCTCTATATGTTAACGTTTCCTCTCTTGTCCTTTTATATACTTTGTCTCTTATTGATAGTTTTGTGAATTTAATGTGTATGTCCCTCGCCAACCTATGTTTTTGTGAGTAGTTTATGTATACTCAATAGGTTTCATCAATATCTCGTCTTATTTCCTGTTTATCTTTTTCTAATATCTCCGCCATGATTTCTGCCATTTTTTCTCCTAAATCATCTTCTTTCTCTTCAACAATATTTTGAAATCTAAGGAAATAGGAAGATTTCTCCATTTCCAGAAATATGATCGATTCGGCCAATTCTCTATTTATTTGCATCGATTTCTGTTCCCACATTTCCATTTGCTTGTCAATCTGATCAATTTTTGTTCCACTTTTTGGATTCTCTGTTCATTTTCTACCATTGTTTGTTGTATATGCCCTATCTTATCATTCATATTTTTTTTTAAAAAAAATAATCTTTATTTACATTTATAGTTAAAAAAAGACAACACATCAAATAAATAACAAAACAAGATAACAGAATAAAGAACATAAATACATATAGATAATACCTCTGTAATCAAATATTTAGTACAAACTTATACAGTAAATTCATACTACATTCCGGAGGAGACGAAATTACCGATTTTAAATTTTTAAATCAATCAGGTCTATCTGACCTCACTTTAAGTATATAATAAAATATTGTCAGTAAATACAATGCCTATTTGTATTCTTCTAATTTAATTTTGATGTTCTTTTTGATAGTCAAATATACCATTTTTCCCAAGATAAACATGTTTGCATTTGGTCTCTATTTTTCAGTTTTTTGTTTAGTCTATCTGCTTCTGCACAATCCAAAATCTTCTTTATTGCTGCTTTATCAGGTGAGATATTTTTATCTTTCCAGAATTCAGCAAACGTTATTCTCGCTGCACTGATGATATGTAGTATGAGGTACCACAAATCTTTTTTTACATTTTCTGGTTTGGAGCCAAGCAAGCATATCTCTGGAAGCAATTCAAACTCCTGGTTTAGGATTTCTTTCAGCCATTTTTAAATTTTCCCGCAAAATTTAATTGCTTCTGGACATGTCCACCTTTGGTGATAATAGGTACCACATTCAAATCCACATTTTCGTATTCTTTATCTCACTTTTCATTTCCCCAATTTCATCTTTAATTTCTTTGTGGTGTACTCTCGGCTCCTTGTGGTTATCTGCCATTGCCTCCTAGGTCTTCATCATTGTTTCTTGTATTAATTGTAATGCTATCTGCATACTTTGTGTACTCATTGCCTGTTCTGTTTTTTCTTTTCCTAACATAGTCATAATCTTTGACTTGTGGAAGAATTTGTTGGTGTAATGTTTATGGCTGCTTTTTTGCCTGTTTTGGTTATTGTTGCTGTGCTTTTTCATCTTTATCACCTGTACAATATTCTTCCAAATTAACATATATCAATATACCGGTATTAGAATTTAAGTTCAAGATGAGGATTACCACTGCTATACTTTAACAGCAATATTTTCCTGTTTTCTCTCTCGCCCTTATATATTATATTTTATGATATTCTTATCAATATAACTCTAATCACAATACTGATAACTATACAATTTTCTAAATTTCTATTATCACTTTTATTTAACTAAGTATATTTCTTTACAATACAATAATATTATTCTTCAATCAATTCACTTATTCAGTTATATCTATATACCTTAATTCATTCTGACCATTTCATTTACATCAATATCTATAATGACTTTCCTTCTTATCACTTATTATCCGCTTGTGTCTGTCTGTTGCAATCTTGCATCAGCCTTCTCTCCAGATTTTCCTTGCCTTCAATATATCCACTACTCCACCAGATGTCTCCTGTTCTTATCTTCCTTCCAGTATATTCAATGGCTCCAAAATACTCAATAAACACTCTCCCCTTCTTTGTGTCAATAATTTCTTGTTTGTAGTTATCTTTTCCTTCCTCAAAGTTCAGTTTCCTTAGTTAACACTTTGTTCTCCACTGTCCAATTGTCCCTTCAGCTTTTTATAATCCTTCACGTCAGTTTCTCAAAATCCTTCAATCGCCATTTTTCATTCAGTGCTCCAGGCCGATCTTGAAGACCGACTCCTTCTTCACTAAGTTTTAAGAGTGCCGCTCCAGTCTACTCGGGGGTTTGCCTTCCACCCAATTCTCTGGAGCTTCCTTTTTTATTTGCCATTCTCTACAGGATCGGGAATGCCCTAAACAGGTCCTTAGTGAAGATATTTCGAGCTTCAGGAATGGAGCCCCATCCCCTCACCAGCTCCATGCTGACGTCACCACTGGAAGCCCCTGGCAGTTTATGTGCTCCTAGAGCAATGAATATATTACACTTCATTTTAGCAAGTTGTGTTATTTCTAACTTCCAATTCAAACTCGAGACCAACATTTGGTAGTCATGGTCTGGTTTCAGCTTGTTTGATAGTTTGAGTGGCTGGCTGCTGTTACTATTTTCCACCAATAAGTCAATAAACAGACACATTGACCCAGTCTACCAATCACTGAGAAAGAAAGAACTGCATCAACCATGGTCCCGAAGACAGCATTTAAAACAAACAGGCACCCCACTACACAGCAACAAAATTATAACCCATTGGCTCACAAGAAATTGGACCACATCTCAGTAACAACAGCCAGATCATGACTCAGAAGCACCCAGATAAACAACTCTAATCCTAATCTGCATCTCACAGACAATACTTAACTGGGGTGCTTAGAACTGGTCTATAGGGCCTATCTGGAAATAGCAAAGGACCAGCCTGTGGTGCCTCTGCTAGCAAAAATGGGGTGCAGGTGGGGTGCTTGCGTTCCCCGCAATAACTTTTGGCCTCCAGACTGGTCCAGGAGGCCTTCCAGGCTCAAAACAGAGCCTCCAGAGTGGCCCAGGAGGCCTTTCAGGCCCAAAATGGGGCCTCTGGAGTAGCCCAAGCCTTCCAAAACCAAAACGGGGCCTCCGGAGTACTGCAGGAGGCTGTTCTTTAGAAGGTTATAAAAGGAAGGAAAAGTAAAATATTTTCCCTGTCAGGCTTGCAGGATTCTGCTACTATAGCCTATGTCGATAATTTATAGTTCTAGTCTTCCTATGGAGTCAGTTTCTTGATCCGGTCTCTCTTTCATAAGGTGATCAAGTATATCAAGTAAGTATTAAAAAACCTAAATCACAGAAATGAATGTCTTCCTATTTTTATAAATTTATAAAACCATGTCTGCGGAGATGCGGTTCCGTGTCATGCCCACCTTGGCCACATCCACCATGGCCATGCCCACATCCTCACCCTGCCCTCAAAGGTCAAATCCAATCCTGATGTGGCCCTCAATTAAATTGAGTCTGACACCCCTGTCTTAAGTTGTTGAGCCTAACACTGTTTATTTTGAGGCCAGCATTTTTTCCAGTGCTTTGTTGAAAATTGATTTAGAGTAGATATTAAAGAACAATGCAGACTGTCTCACCCCTCTTCATATTTCCGCACCATCTGAGTATATTTCGTCTAGTCTCACATTTGCTATCTGATGTCAGTATAGATTCTTTATGATTCTGATGTTTTTGTCATGTAGTCCCACTTGTTTCAGGATTTGTAATAGTTTGCTGTGTCTCATTTTATCAAATGCCTTTTCAAAATCAATGAAGCACATGTAAACACTGTGATTGATATCTCTATAATACTGTGCAAGAACTTGAATGCTGAATAGGGCATCTTGTGTACCAAGATTGAAACCAAATTGGGTAACTTGAAAAAGTATTCATCACACATTGCCTAAGTTCCTTGCAGAAGTCTACAAATCTATCACCTCTACCATTTCTGGTTCCTAAACCAAAGTTTCCAACTACAGGAGCATCACTTCCTCCTCCCACTTTTGCATTGAAGTCCCCCATGAGTATTGTGTTATCATTACTTTTTAGGGTCTTCAGTACACTGCTTATATCTTGATAGAACTTCTCTAAATCCTCAACACTGTCAGCCATTGTAGCGTAAACTTGTATAACATTCATATTTACCGGAGTACTATTTAGTTGGATCATTATCATTATTGGATACAAGAATAAAGGAGTTAATTCATTTATTTACAAGACTGTTTATGATTATAGCTACTCCATTTTGATGTTTACTATTTTCTGTGTTCTAACAGATGAGCACAACTCAAAACGCACTGACAATGATGTCTCCTTGAATGGTGATGAAACATTTGCAATCAAATTCCCAAGCTCAGAGCTCAAACCGACAGCCTAACTACCAACCTAAGCTACTAATAATCAAACACATTTCAGGATGTACTCTTTTTAATGGGATTCCAAGGCCCAACAAGTCTTTGATTGACTTAACCAAGCCTTCAGTTTCCAGAAAATCCTTCATTATTCTTCCCCACGTATTCCATTCCTGTTAGCATTTGCCAGTCAAGTGATACTATTATATACAATGCAGTTTAAAGGTTTTGAACCCTGCATAAATATAACCTAAAACAGACTCTATTTTTACACAGCCCTAAAACTAGATAAAGAGAACCCAATTAAACAAGTCAGTCAGAAACATTATATTTCACTGATTCATTAAGGAAAATAATCCAAAACTACATATCTGTGCATGACAAAAGCATGTGAACCTTTGCTTTCAGTAACTGTGTGTCCTCCTTGGGCAGCAATAATTTATTGGTAACTGTTGATTATGCCGGCACGTTGTTTTGGGGAAACTGTAGCCATTCCTTACAGAGCAGCTTCAGTTCAGGGATGTTGCTGACCTTTTTCATATGAACTACTTGCTTCACTCCTTCCAGGACTGAGCTCTGGGCTTTGATGTGGCTGTTCCAAAACATTAACATTCTTCTGTTTTAATCATTCCATGGTTGTATGATTTATATTTTGGATCACTGTCTTGCTCCTGCATGATCCACTTACTTTTGAGGATCTATTCACAAACTATCATTTTCCAATAGAATTTGCTGGTACAATTCAGAATTCATAGTTGCATCATAAACGATACTTCTGCCCTTATCCAGAGGCAGCAAAGCAGTCCCAAACCATGATACTGGCACAGCCATATTCCACAAATAGATTTAGAATTTTATATTGGAAAGTTAGTGTTTTGCCAAGCATAACACTTTTCATTCAAGCCAAATTTTGGTCTCATTTGTCTCCAAAATATTTTTTACTGGCCTTCTCTTTATCCATGTCTTTCGCAAATTGAAGATGGTAAACAATATTCTTTTTGAGGATATTGGCTTTCCCCTTGCAACCCTGCATACATACCACTGTTGTTCAGTGTTTTCTTGATTATGATCTCATAGCCAATCCAAGAGGTCTTTAGTTCCCTAAACGTTATCCTGGGGTTCTCTAAAATAGAATGGGACAATTCACCATAGCCAACTCGCTGTGGCCAATTTGTCACAAGACAAGTTGCCATAGAACAATTTAACAAATCAATTATTTAAAAGAATTTTTTTTTTTAAATTTTTGTCATTCACATTTCATTCTGTTCTTCCTTTTGTATCCTTTCCTTAATGGTTCTATTCCACCATTTCTTTGATATTAGTGTAACTCTTGTCCCATAGCGAATTGTCCCTTGACAAGTTGGCTGCAGTGAGTTAGCCTGTGGTGAGTTGACCTGCAGCAAATTGGCTATAATGAGTTGGCTGTTGCAAGTTGGCCATCGTGAATTGTCATAGACACCCTCTGTGAGACTTCTGAGAATATTACACACCTTGTTCTTGGTGTGATCTTGGTTAGTCAACTACTCCTAGTTGGTGTTAAACTATATTTATTTGTACAATGTCTGCTTGGCAGTGAACTAATGGAGTCCAAACTCTTTGGAAATAGTTTTGTAGCCTTTTCCAGCATAGTGGACATCAACTCTTTTTCAGAGATCTTCAGAAATCACCTTTATTTGAGCCATGTCATATTTCCATATGTCTGTTTTGTGAAGATCAGACTTAGATGATGAATACCCAGAATTATGTTGATTAATAGTTATGTTGATTAAAGGCAGGACATCACACATTCCCACCCAATTATCAAATGAATGAAACATCTCAATCTACTTTCCTCTTCAAATGAACTAGTAATCCTACAGGTTCACATATTTTCACAACAAACAAATAAGTAGCTTTGGATTATTTTCCTCCGTAAACCAATGAAAAGATATGTAAAAGTATAAGTACAAGTATATTTTTTACTAATTTGTTTATTGTTTGATATAAGCTGCTCAGAGTCACCTGAATCGCAAGGTGGGTGGTAAATAAATTTGATAAAGTTTTTAGCCATCATGGATGCTTTCAGAGCTGGTGTCATTTGTTAGAAAGGGCAAGAATCAAACTGGGTAGCACAATCTGTTTCTGTTTCTGACTTATAAAACACTTGAATTTCCAAGCAATAAGAACATGAATGCTGGGACCTTGTCAAATAAGCTTCTTGTGCCTTACGAATTCCTCCAGCTTCCATCTTATGCCATAATTCTCTCCCATTTGTATTGGGTTTGTATTATATTGTTTTTGGAAGACAGACTTCTTCCGGAGCAAATCCATGCTAAGATTCCAGAAAGTTTATATACAAACTAGGAGGGATGACCTTCAGAGGACCACTTGTAATCATCATATTCTGGTGGAGAATTTCACCCAATGATCTTATGTCTTTTCTCATAGATGGAGAAGATTCTCCAACTCTGTCATGACAATTGCCCAGACAGACATTGTGCCTCCTCCCCGGTGAGATGGGGCGTTGGTCCTATCTGATACGCTCCTTCTTGTTGTGTGGAGACAGCAGCCAGAGTGGGTTCAGCTCACTTGTTCAGACGAAGGACTGAGCCCGCCTCCAAAGTCAAAATCTGCCCCTGTTGCTAGGAGCTCCCAGCTTTGCGAAGGACGAAGGCAGGCTCTACGTGTGGAAAAACAAGAATAAATAACAAACAGAAGTCCAGACTGAGAAGGGTGGGGCTGGCTGCTGTCTCCACACAACGAGAAGGAGCGTATCTAGTAGGACCAACGCCCCTTCTCCATTGTGGGTGGAGACAGTAGCCAGAGTGGGACATACCCAAGTTCAACGTCCCAACTCCAGGGAGGGATCAGTCTGGGCTGAAGAGGCCCCCGTCCTTGCCACTGATTGGAGAACTCGACGCCAAAAGGCAGCCTCAGCAGAAGCAAACTTATTAATCTTGTAATGTTTAACAAAGGGCGAAGGGGAAGTCCAGGTAGCAGCCCTGCATATTTCAAGTAAGGGAGCCTGTGTAGCCCAGGCCGCTGAAGTCGAAGCACTTCTCGTAGAATGCGCCATCACTGCCGCAGGAGTAGGTAGAGAACGCAGCTCATAGGCCGTAGAAATAGTACATCGGAGCCAACGACCAATAGTAGAAGAAGAAACCTTAGATCCCAAAGTAGCAGGAAGGAAGTATACAAACAAAGACTCAGAGCGATGGAAAGCTGCCGTTCTCTTGAGATAAATCCGAAGGGATCTCCGAACGTCCAACGTATGCCAGCGACGTTCCAAAGGATGAGACGGTCGTCGACAAAAATCTGGCAGGACCAGTTCCTGGAAACGGTGAAAGGGGGAGTTAATTTTTGGGAGAAATGTAGGGTCCAGCCTCAGAACTACTCGGTCCGCGTGGAAGACACACAAATCACTCCTCATGGAGAGGGCCGCAATCTCTGAAATTCGTCTCGCCGACGTTATGGCAACGAGGAAGGCCACCTTGCACAATAGAAGTCGTAGGCTGGCAGTTCTTAACGGTTCGTACGGTGCCACCGAGAGAGAGTCCAAAACAAGCGACAGGTCCCATGTGGGATATCTGTGTCGAACAGGCGGAGATAAGTTTGTGGCCCCCCGAAGAAAACGTTGAATAAGCAGGTCTCGAGACAAAGGTTGGCGAGAATTATAAATCAACACCGACGAGATGGCTGCCACTTGATGCCGTAAAGTATTAGGCGATAATCCTTTTTGGAAACCAGCCTGAAGAAAACGCAGAACATGTACGACAGAGGCTTGTAGAGGCAAGATGTCGTGGGTAGAACACCAAGAGTAAAAACTCTTCCAAGTTGCGGAATAAATTCGATCTGTGGAAGAGCGATGGGAGGCTTGAATAATGGAAATTACGGCGGAAGGGACCTCGCCCCGGCGGAGAGAGACCCGCTCAATCTCCAGGCGGTCAGTCGTAACCAGAGAGGATCCGGATGCAGAATCGCTCCCTAGCTGAGGCAATCGGGACATGCCGGAAGGGGCCACGGAGGAGCCACAGATAGGGACATGAGGTCGGAGAACCACGACCTCCTCGGCCAATGAGGGGCTATGAAGATAACCTCCGCTTGTTCCAGGATAAGTTTCCGCAGTACCCTCGGAATGAGGGGGATAGGCGGAAATGCAAACAGCAGACCCGGAGGCCACGGGGAACGTAGAGCGTCCACTGCTTCCGCCTGAGCTGTCCGAAACCGGGAGAAAAAATCTGTCGACCTGCGCATTCTGGGGGGAAGCAAAAAGATCCACTAAGGGAAGACCGAAGCGGATCGACACCATTCGAAACAGTCTGGGATGGAGGTGCCATTCCGCATGGTCTATGGCTTGCCGGCTAAGCCAATCTGCCCGAACATTCGCCGCCCCCGCAATGTGGTCTGCTCTCAATGAAATCAAATGGCGCTCCGACCATAGACAAAGTCGTTTGGCTTCCAGCATCAGCGACCGTGAACGAGTGCCCCCTTGGAGATTGATGTGGGCCTTCGTGGAAACATTGTTGGTGAGGACCAATACCGGCACCAGCCGACACCAGCCGATGAAATCCTTTGAGCGCGAGGGAGACTGCTCGAAGTTCCAGCCAGTTTATGCTCCGGGAGGCCTCGTTGCTTGACCACGTGCCCTGAGCCACTTGAGAGCCGCAGTGAGCACCCCAGCCAACGTTGCTCGCATCGGTGGTCACCGTCACCCAATGCAGGTTCAAGAACGCACAGCCCTTGGCAATTGCCGATGAGCGCCACCACCTTAGGGACGCCAGTACTTCCCTGGGGAGAGGAAGTCTGGTTGGAGAGGAGCCCTTCCCCGCCTTCTGCAAAGGCAAAAGAAACCACTGAAGGTCTCGTAAGTGAAGCCTGGCCCAAGGGACAATATCAATGGCCGACACCATCTTCCCCAATAATCTAGAAAGTAACAAGGGAGAGGCACGCTTGTCCCGCATGATCTGGGAAACTAAGGATTTCAGTCCTTTTTGACACTCCTCTGACAAATAGACCTTGCCCTCAGCCGAATCGATAACAGTTCCCAAATGAACAATAGTAGTAGAAGGGATGAGATGGCTCTTATCCACGTTAATGGAAAAGCCATGGGCCGCTAGAGTCTGGATGGTTAGGCGAAGGTCAGAATAGGCTTGAGTCAGAGAAGAAGACAAAATTAAAATGTCATCCAGATAACACTGGAGACGTACAGATCTAAGCCTGAGAGAGGCTGCCAAAGCCGCCATAATTTTCGTGAAGCTACGGGGAGCCGAAGAAAGCCCAAAGGGCAAGGCCCTGTACTGAAAATGTTTTCCTGCATAGCAGAAACGCAGAAACTTCCTGTGGGAAGGTCTAATGGGCACGTGAAGGTAAGCATCAGTTAAATCAATAGAACAGAGGAGATCGCCCTCCCGAACGCCGTCTAGAATAGAATGTAAAGATTGCATTTTGAACCTTCTATATACCATGAAGCGGTTCAAACGTTTAAGGTCCAGAATAGGTCTCCACCCCCGGAGGATTTAGGAAGGAAAACTCGAGAATAGAACCCCCGCCTCCCCTGATCAGGAGGCACAGGTTGAATGGCCCTAATGGATAAAAGGTGATCGATAGCCGAATCCATAAGGGATCTACGCTCGGAGCTACCAGACAGGGGGCAAGTAAGAAAAACAGAAGGAGGGGTGGAGACGAATTCTATGGCCAGCCCAGATCGAATGGAGGCCTGAACCCAGCAATCAGTAGTAGTACGCTCCCAGGTGGCAGCGAATAGGCCCAATCTACCGCCAACAGGAGGAATGGAAGCACTACTAACGGCGACGTCGGTAAGAACGACCCCCTCCCCCTCGAAAGGGCCGTCTAGAATTAAAGGGCCTGCCCCGACCTGACCTATCAGGGAACCCACCTTGTCTAGGGACAAAGGAAGACCTACCACGAGAGGATCCAGGGGCCCCATCAGACGATCTAAATTGGGACCGAGAGCCATAAGGTGAGTATCTGGACTCCCCCCACGGAAAATAGAAGGCAAAACCTTCCTTTTGTCTTTGGTTTCGATGAGAAAGGCATCCAGTGCATCTCCAAACAATTCCCCCCCCCCGGAACAGAACAGAGGCTAACCGCCATTTATGACGGGTGTCGGCTGACCAATGCCTCAGCCGAACCAAGCGGCGGGCAGCCACTGCAGAAGCCATCGATTTAGAAGCAAAACGGGCAGCGTTCAAAGTCGCATCTGCGGAGAACTGCACCGCCGCCACAATTTTGTTGATGTCCTGCTTAAGTCTGGCGTCCTCAGGCGAGAGCTTGTCCTGGAGTTGACGAAGCCAGAGAAGAGTTGAACGATTAAAGAAGGAGGCCGTGGTGGCCGAACGAATGGACCAAGCTGTCGCCAGATGGGCTCTTTGCAGGACCTGCTCGGAGCGTCTCTCCTCCGGCTGAAGATTCTCCTCGGGATCAACGGGCACAGTTGAATTTGAGAGCAATGCAGCGATGGGAGAGTCCACCGTAGGCACTTGGAGAAGGGAAGCCAATTCATCCGAGACGGTGAAATTCCTCCGGTCAATGGAAGACGGAACAGGGGCTGTGACCGGAGACGCCCATTGTTTCCGAATAACGTCCAGGAAAAGAGGAGGCGTAGGGACAGCTGTCACTGGCTTTGGTGGTTCTGCAAACAAAGGGTTTAAAGTCCCCTCTCCAGCAGGTGGTTTGGATTGATGCGGCGCCCCTAGTTGTGCCGTATTCACAGCCTTGAACAGCAGTGACTTGGAAAGGGCCTGAGGAAAAAGTCCAGTAAAGGGAGGCTGATCAGGGGGAAGACCTTCATTCTCTGACAGCTCAGGTTCCGGGGGCTCAATTTCCTCTCCGACAGAAGCGTTACTGACAAAGGATGGAGAAGGGGACCGAGGATCAGTCACAGATATAGCTCCGTCCTCCCCCCCCTCGTCAGAAGAGATTGAAGACACCGACAGAGTCCGGGAGCGCCCGGACCGAGATAAACGATGTTCCGCCAAAGACTGTTGCACAGCCGCCGCTATCATCCTTTGGATGTCCTCAGGTCAGAGAGAAGAAGGCAATTGACCCCCAGCCGGTCCGACTTCCGAAGAAGTACGGACCGGAGCAGAAATAACTACAGGAGGGTCCACATCTGGAGGAACTGGAGGAGCAGGAGTAGTCAGGGTCGGAACCACCTCAGAGGGAGCAGAGCCCCACAAATCAACACTCTGAATGTCCAGGGGGCAGTCTTGGAGAGAGATCTGATCCGGGGTAGGAGGAGAAGTTTGAGTGCAGACCCCAGAAGCCACATTAGCCAAGACCTGAGATGAAGGGGGAGGAGCCTTGCTCGCTTTATCACACAGCTTCCTTAACACTTTATCCCTACGTTGCTCAGCACGGGAAGGGACTGAGGATAAGCTCTTGCTATGAGCATGGGCCTTCTTGCGTTTATGCCCCAGTGAAACTTGGGTAGGATCAGCGGCCACAATTTCATTATCAGATGACTGTGACTGGTGTTGCACCGTGGCCCTGCGACCATGTTTGGTCTTCATTAAAGCTTTAGGCATGGTAGGCCTCAGAAAGGGCGAGCAGGCCAGGAATCGTAAATAATAATAAAAAAAGGGAAAACCCCACCAAAATGGCCACCAAGGGCACAGACAAAATGGCCGCTTCTGCTGCTGGGATAATGTCCTTGAGGAAACAAACCACTGCCTCAAAGAAACCTCAGCGAGGTCCTTTTAAAACTCAAAGCCTCCCCAGAAATGGAATAGGAAAAAAACGCCCTTTTTTCTGTTCAAGGCACAGGCTGATGCCTGGAGGCCTGACAATCACCAAAACACCGCAGGAACAATTAAAATGGCGTCCGGTAAAAACTATAGCCTCAGGGTCACAAAATGGCGGACCCAGCAAAGAAAAGCCGCTTTTCGGGTAAAAAAATGGCGGCCGAGGCAGACAGTCAGTGGGAGCGTTCAAGCTCCACAGCGGCAGGCAAAAAGTGCTAAATAGCAAGGGGCCAATAGGCTCCGAAGATCGGAAGCCTTCAAAGGACGCCGGAGCTGAAAAACAGCTGATCCGGCGATCGGGCGGCTAGCGGCAAGGCAAACAGCGGGAGAGAGCTATTCTCCTCAAGCGCTGGCGTTCTCAGAAAAAATTTGCCCCAAAACAAACAGAACGGGAGCGCAGCAGCTCCACAGAATGGCTCAGGCTGGAAAGCTAAAATTTTGAGAGCCGCGCCTCTAAGAGGCAAAGAAAAGCCGCCCCCGCCCCAAAGGGAGTGAAAAGCTCCACTTTCCCCTCAGACAAGCACAGATCAAAGTGCCACGTTAAAAAGGGGGAAGAAGAAAAACAATACAAAGGCTTATCTATATAGGCAGAGTCCAAAGAGAGTGTCCAAAAACGATCCGAAGTCAGAAGCCAGAAAATCCAAACGATGTAAAGAAAGCAGTAAGTCACAAAAGGGAGAAACTTTTCCACACTGTGTCCAGTCTGAAGGACTGAGCAAAGCTGGGAGCTCCTAGCAACACGGGCAGATTTTGACTTTGGAGGCGGGCTCAGTCCTTCGTCTGAACAAGTGAGCTGAACCCACTCTGGATGCTGTCTCCACCCACAATGGAGAATCACACCCACCCTTCTGGTCTTCCAAAAAAGGCCTGAAGATGCTCTACCAACTGGTTTGGAGCCCCAATGGGGGTGGCTCCATTCTGGAGGTGGTCAACAGACTAAAACTCCATCTTTTCCCCATGTGCATCTTACTCCCTTTCCCCATCCTTGTTAAGCTAATTTAATGTTACTATTTATTGTTTTAATGTTGTACTGTTTCTTATTGGGTTTTTAATTATTGTAAGCTGCCTAGAATTGCTACTAGGTGAGATGGCAGCATATAAATTGGATATCTAAAAAAAAACCTACCAAGCTCCAGACTGCAGCCCCCACTCACTTGACAAAAGCCTTAGACTTTACAATTGACCTATCATGTCCATGCTCTAAATACTGTTTGATAATAGATGATACTTGTCTAAGATGGTCTACTTCATTCTTTGCCATGGCTTTTTTTCTACTGGCATTTATCCATGTTCTCAAAAATTACAAGTTGGTCAAACCCCTGATTCATGATGTAGGCTATCATTCATGATATGCTTCTAGCAGACCTAACTATTGGAGGTTAAAATCCAGTTATCTTTGGATAATTACCCAGTCACATGGGGGAAGTTCATATGAAAGCTATACTTTTGTTTTTGCAGCCAGAGAGAAGCTTTCAGCAATGAAGACTAAGGGAGACAAAAAGTACATACCATCCATTTATGCTGCTCTGCACCTGTAGGAACCCGGATGCTTTACTATGGATCAGAGGGAGGAAAAACATTCTGTATCATAAAGAGTGGTTTCTGATCTTTCCAGACACCCAGAAGGGGGGGAGGTGTAATAAAGAGAACGATGATGTAAGTTACATGATTATATGAACAACCCATTGCTACCTAGCAACATGACTGAGAATCACAAAGCAAGGTAAGGGGAAGGAGGAAAAAAGCAGCACTGGATTTAAACTGTAATATAGAGGGGACTATATCCTTGCATAAACAGAGCAGTTACTTGCCCACAGTAACTTTATTTCACTTGCCTAAAATAACTTCATTTCATTATGCACTGAAGATTATCTAGCTGTACCAACTTCACTATTTAGGCAGATTTTGCCTTTAGATCACTGCAAATAACAGCACAATTCATTACCAATTAGAGGTTATAGGCAAATAAACTCTGCAATAACTTATATTAGTAAAATATTGTAACCAGATAGAATGCCTCTGTAAAAAAACATCTAGTTAATATTTATAAATTATTATGTTCACAATAGTAAAAAAAAATCACAGGTCATAGTTCTTGAGCTGGTGTTGGCTTTAGGCAAATGTAGTTCTTTTCATAACCTAAGAAATAGTAATGTATCAGCACAGTATGCAGATCCAAGTAATGTGGCCTTTTGCAATTGATACATGAAAATTTTGTCAATGCACAGATTTTTCTAAGTGATATCCAAGATTTTTTAGCATGGCACCAAATGGGTCAATAACCAATCTGCTTTATGCTAGAATTTTTCAATTTTGATTGTCAGATCTAAATACATTGTAACCTTTCCCCAATTCTTTGTCTTCTATTCTACTATTCCTTGCTACTGCCACATTAATTACCTATACTTTCTTCTTTTAAACCACAGTTATAGCTGCTGTGTTATAATACACCCAAGATTTTAAGAGTTTGTATTCAGAAATCCCACAATATTTTAACCTGCTCATTTTCAACTACGATTTCTAATCTATTTTCTCATCAATTTGTCATTAATGGTATAGGATAATTTTTACACAGTTCAGTAAGTCATTTTGGCAACTTATGGTTTGTTGCAAAGTCAGCCACATATTTAAAAGGTTTGGCATTTTTATTCACATATCGAGCACTTCACAAGGACCTGGGATAGGCAGATGTTGTTCTTTGATAGTGTTAAAAGTACAATTGCAGGAGGTGTTACAATTGTTTTGGGACTGTAATCAAGGAATTTATGACTATTAGTACTATCTTTGCATTGTCATAGTTGTTTTCCTTCTATTTTCAGGTTTGGTATTTTGTGATTTTCTTCAGATTTTCTCTTCTATTCTGCTATCTCCAGGTACTGCTATGTCTACAATCCAGGCTTTTTGGTATTTTTTACTAACTAACATTAAGTTGTTTGTCTGCTTGAATTCTAATGTCCCAGGGTACTTTAGCTTCTTCAATTTCTATTACTTTGTCTATTTTCTCGTCCCACCAGATCTTGCTCACAGGAAAATAGCATTTCTCGCAGATATTCCAAGGCAACATTGTTAATACCTTGTCAGACCACTGTTTGTAATGAACAATGGTCACTACCATTGACCATGCAGCAGCTAAGTGGTCTACTGTTTCTTCAGCTTCTTTGCAAAGGCAACATTTGCTGCCTGTTGCTGTCTTCGCAATTCTGGCTTTGTATGTCTTGGTCTTGTGCAGACAGAATCAGTTCCCGTCTCTTAGTCTTGCTATTATCTGCAATTTTTTTTAATGTATTGGCCTTGTAAAACTTTGCCTTGCCACATCTCTTTTCTATTATTTCATTTCATTATTCATAATCTTACAGGCCAGTTTGGTCTCTCCAGTAGTCAGTTAAGGCTTACTGGTATACTAGCTCCAGTACATCTCTGATCAAATATTCTTCCCCTGCCCCTTTTTCTTCTTTAAGGTCTGATGTACTCGTAATATTCCACGCCCCCCTATTTTTGTTGCTAAATAAAATCTACCAACTTCACTCTATGGATGAATGACATGATTCATTATTTTTCTCATCTTCCTACTTAGGGCTTTTAGTTCTGTTAAGAGTCTAGTTCACTATTCCAGCTGTGTTATCTAATGAGAGGAATTGGTCAGGTATTAATTCCCTTGAAGAAATTTCCTCCACTCACTTTGGACTAAGATCTTCTTAACTCTTTTGACACATTCACTTCAAATTTCTTTTCAATTTCAGTGTACTTGATGTTGAGCTTGAAGGATGCTCAGGTATTTATAGTAATAGGGCATCTTGATTCCTTCAGTTTTCACTGTTTTTCCCCTGGAAAGGGTTACACATTTGTCCAGTCAAAACTCCACTGCAGTATCTTGACTGTATTGAGTCAAGATACTGTAGTGTATCTTGTCAAGATTGTATAGTCAAGATTGTATAAACAGAATCAGACCAAAATGTTTTTTTGCCCAACAGATACATCAAAAATAATATGAGAACCTTTATAAATGTACTTGAATATTATGAAGCCCACCCAGACAAGCAAGTAGCTTTGATATTCTTAGATGTGCAGAAAGCTTTTGATAACTCGAATTAGGACTTTATAATAAACCAATTAATAGAAATGAATTGGGGAAAATTTTTATAGAAATGATTAGAGCGATTTATTCTAGCCAGAGAGCAAAAATAATTATAAACGGTGAATATACAGAAAGTTTTAATATAGAAAAAGGAGTACGACAGGGATGCCCTCTGTCCCCCCTATTATTCATCCTATCCACAGAAATATTAATGTCATAAATCAGAGAAAATTTGGACATAAAAGGATTAAAAATTAAATCACAGGAATATAAAGTCCATGTATTTGCCAATGACCTGGTATTCAATATTGAGGATTAAAATCTGGACAATTACTATTTGAAAACATAAACCAATTTGGTAAAGTGGCAGGGCTCAAAATAAACAAGGACAAAACTAAAATGTTGACCAAAAATCTAACAAATAAACAGAATGAGAAATTATAGAGGAGAAATTGGGGATTTTGAGAGTCAAAAAAATTAAATATTTAGGAATACAGCTATTGGCAAAATACACCACAATATAAAAGATAATTATGACACACTGCTACAAAAAATCCAAAAGGATCTAGAAATTTTGTCCAAATTGCAAATATCGTTGATTGGTAGAATTTCAACAATAAAGATGAATATACTACCCAGATTGCTAAATTTGTTTCAAAGTATACCAAACAAATTAGAGAAAAATTTCTTTGAATAATTAAATAAAATTGCATCAAAATTCATTTGGTCAGGGAAGAAACCTCGAATCAAATTTAAAATATTGTAAGATAGTAGAAGTAGAGGCAGCTTTAGTCTCCCAAATTGGGAGCTCTATTATCAGGCCGCAGCACTAACATGGCTTAAAGAATGGATTCAGTTACAAAACAAACTAGTACTAACGATAGAAGGTCATGATCTCCAGATTGGTTAGCACAGTTTTTTCTGGGATGGGAAAAATAAATATCATACATATTTTCAAAGACATTTACTAAGAAATGCCCTTTTACAAGTCTGGGACAAAAATTAAGAAAGATCATTACACAAAAGTCCCAATTTGGCTATCAACTCCGGAAGCAATATTACACCCAAAACATCATGGACTTGAGTAAAATGGTAAGATATGCAGAACTACTTGATGAAAAAGGGGAATTAAAATTAATTCAAGATCTGAAACAACAAGGATTAAACATGGAACGGTGGCCATATTTACAAATAAAAACTAGATTCAAAAAAGATCAGGAGCAATATGGCATACAGAGAAAAATTGGATATAGATAAAATTTTATTAGGATCGGGGGAAAAAAGGTTAACAAAAATTTACAATCTCTTATTAAAATACAACATGGAAGATAAAAAGTAAAAGACATGATGATCTCAGGAACAATATAGAATTAGAAAAGTGGACAAATTGTGGGATAGAAACTATAAATTAACAATGGCAGTAGCCTATAAAGAAAATTTGTATAAAATGTTCCATAGATGGCACCTGGCACAAGCGAAATTGGCCAAAATGTTCCCAAACTTATCACCTAATTGTTGGAGATGTGGTTACAAATTAGGCACATACTACCATATGTGGTGGATGTGCCCTAAGATAAATTTTTTTTGGCATAAAATTAAAAATTGGCTGGAGGAAATTACCTACCGTATTTTCCGGCATATAAGACGACTTTCTAACACACAAAAATCTTCTCAAAAGTCGGGGGTCGTCAGCCCGAAAGGCTTTGACGAGCCTTAAATGGCTCTAAGGAGCCAAGCTGAATTGCCTGCTGAGTTGCCGCTAATTAGCTGAGTTACACGCAAACCCTGTGTAAAAGGGAAAAACTTTCCTTTTACACAACTCTGGCCATCCCAGCTGAGTTGCCTGATTAGCAACTCAGCTGGGATCGTCAGAGCTTGGATGGCCAAGCCCCATTTAAAAAGGAAAAACTTCCCTTTTACACAACACTGGCCATCCCAGCTGCTAATTTTTGCCTGCTAATTGGTACGTAGCAAAAATCCCCCCCCCTTGCTTACCTTAGCTGCTAGCCGCAACCCTTGCCTTGCCTTGCTTGCAATCCATTGCATCAGCAAGCAACTAAATCTCCCTGCCTGCAATCAAGCAGGCAGGGAGTTGTGGACTTCAACTCCCAGAATTACACAGCCAGCAAAGCAAAGCTGGCTGAGGAATTCTGGGAGTTGAAGTCTACAAGTCTTAAAGTTGCTAAGGTTGGAGACTCCTGTTCCATTGGGTAAGTTTTTTTTTCCTCTTTGGGAGCTTTAAAAAAAATAGTTAATTGGGGGGTTTTTTTAGTTGTTCTTTTTTAGACCTAGCCATTTAAAGGCTAGGTCTAAGTTTTAGGCTAGGAAGTTTTAAATTTAGCTTTCATAAAATAAATAAAAATAAAAATAAAATAAAAAAAATAAAAATAAAAAAAATAAAAATAAATAAAAATAAAAATATAAAAAAATAAAAATAAAATAATAAAATAAAATAAAATAAAATATTTGTGCAGCTTTCTGAGATTTAGTGTGTTTCTGTAGTGTTTCACTCTAAATACACAAACGCACAAAATCTCACAAAGCTGTATGTGGAATTTTGTGTGTGTAAAGTGTAAAAGTTGTTTTTTTGGGCTTTTTGTGGCTGTGTGAGGTTCCTGCTTGTTGCAGGGGCCATTTTGGGTCTAGCACAGCTGCTTTTACATTGTGGGTGAGCCAGTTGATGTTTTTTAATTTTTATTTGGTGTGCGTTGGAAGAGAGGTCGTCTTATGCAGCAAGTATAGCCCAAACCCTATATTTTTACAGGAAAAGTCGGGGGTCGTCTTATACGCCCAGTCGTCTTATACGCCGGAAAATATGGTAATTAAAAATGGAATTTAAACCAAAACTCTATTTATTAGGAATAATTAACCCAAAAATAGACAAATCTTTACAATATCTAATACTTCATATATTAACGGAAGCAAGGATTACTGTCACATATGGATGGAAACAAAATAATGTACCAGGAGAGGAAACAGTAATTTGAAAAATTCTACGATGTGCAGAAATGGATAAGATGCTGGAAATTAAGGAGAGGGAAGAGTCGGAATAGTATAGAGTGTGGAAAAAACGATATGATTGGTTAGAAAAAAGAAATCAAACTAATAATTCGGAATGTTAATTTAATCAGTTTAAAACTAGGAAGTGTAAATTACTGAATAATGTTAACTGGATAATGGTTCTGTAAATAGATACAAATGTAAATAAATGTAAATATAAGTACGTAGATGAATGATTGAATAAAAATAGAGAATATATATCCATGTTGATACAGTAAGCTGTAAAATAATATATGATGTAATGTTATGTTTGTTATGTGTTTTTAATGTGTTTTCATTTTTTGTTGTATTTTTCTTTATTTTGTTCTTAAAAGTCAAAAGTTCAGTAAAAAATATTTTTTTAAAAAAGATTGTATTGACAGTGTTGAGCAGTGATATATATTTATTTCAGATAGCATTTTTCCATATAGCTTCATGCAAAGGAAGCTTGGAAGATGTTTTTGATATTTGATAGCCATGACTCAACATGTTCAGTATTGTTGACAGAAGAACAAGGCAATGACGAATAGCAATGGTGATAATGAGTCTCCTTGAAAGTTTTGTCTCTTGATATTAATCTCTCCCTGTCTCTCACTAATGACCTTCAACTGTGTCTTCCATTGTGCTACTTATCTTTATACAAAGCTTCTGATGTTCCTGCTGATTCATGTTATTTCTAGGCACTTGATTATCCTTCTTGTAATCACTCCAAGCTACATTCAAGATGGTTTTCTTTCTCAGTTTTCCAGAAGCATCTTGTGAATTAGTACCTGTACTTTTGTTCCTCTACTGTTTGGGCAGTTTCCTTTCTTATTTTCAATTAGATGCTCTTAGAGCTGCATCAGCTACCACCATACAACAGTTAGCAATTTGAAAGTTGTTGTTAAGCAGGAAATTGGCATGGAGTTGTCTGGTGTTGTCAATTTTGTTGGATTATTCATTATCAGGTAGATTTTGCCAGATGCTAACTAATCTTCAATTCTATTTCCTTGCAGTATGTTGTTAAACTGCTTGACAATGAGTGACTATAGACTAGTTCTTGTAGTGAGCTGGTGCTTATATTTGCTATTACAATATTGGCATCTTTTAAATTTGTGCTAGTTTTTTAAAATAATAATTTGTGCTAGTTTTTTTAATGTTGTTTTTATGCTGTTCTGGATGCTCAGTTATTCTTTGTTTCAATTCTTTTAGTTAGAAGGCTTTATTCTTTCTGAGAAGGAGGCAGAGAGGGTGCCTGGATTGGGAATGAAAATGTTTCAATATCTATGCTGGTTTCCACTATGATGGCTTCATGATTTACTTCTACAATGTGAGCTATTTTTGGAAAGGCTTCAATTTCTGTGCTTGGGGTAGGCCTTTGCAGTTCTTCCAACCTGTTTCTGTGAATAGTTTCTTTCATATTATAAATTAACCTTGATCTGCTTGTCACTGTTCTGCTATTTTTGATGCTGGATGTTGTGTCCAGAACTGATGCATTCTTTTCAGATATCCTCTTCTTGTTGGACTTCATTTGTAACAGTATATTTATATTTCTTTCTTTTCAATTCTTGTACATTTGTGCCAAATAAAGATCTCTTCACCCAGTAGTCCTGCAGTTGCTGGTTCTGGTTGCTCAGTTAACAGTCCTGAGTCCTCTACGCCAATTTATCCAGGAGCTCCAACTATCCTTGTTGCTCTAGAAATCAATCTTTCTCTGTAAATTACATCTCACCATGTTGTTTATGGGAGAGTGACTCTGCATCTAGCTCCTCTGATAAGACCTATCTAATATGGTTGAACATCTGGCATAGCATCCCTCTTTCTCACAGCACACAAGCCCACAATCACATCAAGGCAGTGTCCCACTATGGGGTTATTATTATGGTTGGTAGCAGACTCAGCCATATGTTTAGACTGGATAAGAGATTTTTATCCATCTACTGAGTCTTTCCCAAGGACCGGGATATTAAATTTGTATCCCACTTTTTTGAAAAAAAAATGGGAGGGGGTCAACTCAAAGTGGCAAACATGTATCTGTCTACCTCTTATTTTGTATGTATCTGTCTACCTCTTATTTTGTCTCCCACCTCACAACCCTGTGAGGTGGGAGTGGGCTGAGACAGAGAGACTGTTCCAAAGTTACCCAATTTGCTCTCAGTCTAAGGGAGAAAGAACTAAACCTACAGTTTCTTGGTTTCTATGTAAGCATTTTAACCACTAAACAGTTCTCTCATAAGGAAGGCCACACATCAATTCATGTACCACAGTGAGTGTGGCAGGTGGGTTGTAAATGTGGTGAATAAGCACTTGTCTCTAGACAAGATAGTTGGATTGTGAGGGCTAGTTATAGAAATTAAATAAATAAATTTTATTTATGCTATTAAGAAATAAAAGATCAAAAGTCCTTTGTTCATTATGTTTCTGACATTTTTAAATTATAAAAATCAGATTATAAAAAAATCTTAGAGATCACCTTTTTTCATGAGTCTATACCCATCCAACTATGGGCATGGGCACGCTGCACATACCATCAGCCAAAAAATGTCAGCTGGCAAAGACCAAAAGGAAGCTTTTTCTGCAATGGCTCTATGGAACATCCTCTCTTCAGACATCAGAATGGCCCCAATCCTGTTACCTTTTGATAAATCCCTAAAATCCTGGCTATGTTCCCCAATATGCAGTGCTGAATGTGCCAAGAGTCCTGCTTCCTATATTGCTATAGGAATATTGCTAACTGGTCAAATATCATCTATCATCTATCACTATATTGAATTGGATGCTTTTAATGTTTTTACCGTTTTATTATTTTAAAATATTTTTAAATCTTTAAATTGTAATATATTTTCTGAATTGTAAATTGCCCAGAGTCATTGACTGAATGAATGAATGAATGAATAAATGAATGAATGAATATCTAAAATGGATACAACAGGATTTTATAGATTTCTAACACATTTCTAAATTCATTATACTCAAAAGATACCATAAACTAGAGTAAATTGATAGTAAATGATGAGAACTCTTTAATGCAAAAAAGAGAAATGCACGGATTTACTTAGGTCAAAAGCAAATTCTACCTGTTCATGTGAATTTCCTGAGAAATTATGAAAAACACTTGAAAAACACTTTCAGTATTATTTTAATTGTACATTGTATTATTTATTATGCAATTATCTTAAAAAGGTCAGATTTTTCATTTTAATTATCTGTATTCAAATTTACTTTACTTTTTAAAAAAACTTTTCTTCTTACCGGCCCCTAGAGGTTCTTGACCAAATGTTCTTTCCCTCTAGAGCATAGGTGTCAAACTCACAGTGTCCCATTGCTGTCATGTGACGTATTGCAACTTTCCCCCCCTTCTTGGAGCTGGGGTGGCTTGGCCTGCGCATGACACATCCGGCCCATAGGCCACTAGTTTGACACTCCTGCTCTAGAGCATTCCTGTTAAATGAGTTTACTTACACAGAAAAACTTGGAGGAAGATTAAACAGAAGCATTTCACAAGAAGCTATAGAAACCGATGGAGAAAAGATTAGGAAAAATAGTTTTTAATCGTTTTCTTTATGAACTTGATACATTTGAAACATTATTCATTTAGATTATAAGAGTCAAATAAGATTCCAATTTACCATTCAATTTAACTGACTTAAAAACAAACTTTCCCCCTTGCTTTCATCATACTGTAAAGCAGTCAACCTAGATAAACATGGTTTTACATATTAAAGCCCATTCAGGGGGAACTAATTTTCTTTTGCTGTTCCCATAAACTTTAATTGGATGAAGTGTTGCATGATCGGGCAACATACTACATATGGAAGATATTTCAAATGGGCTAACATATAGAATGAATCCAAAATCCTGGACCCATGACTCTTGTGAAACTGAAATATTGCAAATTTTATAAAACATTTTATGACTAAAATTATATACTGTATTTTCCTGTGTATAAGACTACTTTCTTTTTTTTTATTGAAAAGGTTTTACACTACATTTTATTGTAAGACCCCCTTCCCCCTCCCCCTCCCAACCCCCTACTTAACCCACCCTCCCCCCCTACCCCTCCCTCCCCCCCTTGACTTCCGCTATTTAACAAACATCAACCTTAACATATTTAACAATTTTTGAAGGTGAGATCCCTCTAAGAAAAAAAACCTCTATAACCTTATTTTAAGACATTTTTAACCTTAAATAAAAAAACACTTAACCCTAAACAATCTATTTAAGAAATCTTATAAAATGTTTTGAGCATCGTACAGATACTGAAAGTATATAACATTAACTATAATTCCCAACATTGAACTTGTAAATTCCATTACATAAAATATAATTAAAAATCAAATTCAATACATTCCATTCTTTAAATATAAAAAAAAATAATAATACATTTCTCTTTAACATTTAGTCTAAATATCAAACTTATAAATTCAATTACATAAAATATAATAATACATTTCTCTTTAAAAATAGAAATTTATCAAATTCAATACCTTTCTTTTAAATTACTTAAATATGTAAAATTTAAATTCAACTGAGCACTGATTGAAACTTCTTACTTTGATATTTATTCTTCATATATTCTACCCATTTCCTCCACTCCTTAACAAAAACTTCATGGGTCCTATCCTTCAGGTATGCAGAAATTTTGGCCATCTCTACCAAATTAGACATCTTCAATATCCATTCCTCTATAGTAGGCACATTATCTTTCTTCCAGTATTGACCTATCAATAATCTAGATGCAGTAATCATGTGTAAAATTAATCTAGTATCAATTGCTGAACAGCCCTTAACTATTCCCAACAAAAAAAACTGAGGAGAAAACTCCAGCTTCTTCTTCAAGATATTCTGCATTACCCACCAAAGTTTAATCCAAAATGGTTTCAGTTTTCTGCATGTCCACCAAATATGGAAATATGTTGCATCCAAACAATCACACCTCCAACATTTAGGTTGAACATTTGGATACATACATGATAGCTTTTTGGGATCTAAATGCCACCTATAAAACATCTTATAAAAATTTTCCCTCAAGTTCTGTGCTTGTGTAAATTTAACATTCTGGACCCAAATCTTTTCCCATGTTTCCAACATTACTGGTTCTGCAAAATTCTGTGCCCACTTTATCATGCAGTCTTTAACTAATTCACCCTCTGAATCTCTTTCTAACAATAAATTATACACTCGTTTAATATGCATCGGCCCTTTACATTTTATCTGAGTCACCAAATCTTCTTCATGTAGCATCAATCCAATTTTCTGATCTTCTCTCCATCTTGCTTGAAGTTGAAAATACTGCAACCAGGTTAGATTGACTCCTTCTTCCAACAGGGTGTTCAAAGATTTCAAACACCATCTGCCCCCATCATTAAAAAGTATCTCTTTGTACAACAACCCCCCGAGTGACTTTATATTTGGCATAATATGCCCAAGATCCAACCACAAAGGTATTTTGTAATCCAATTGAAGCTGGTGCTTCTGCCAAACTCTCAGCCAGGCGTGTCTCAAGATATGCCTATTAAATACACTGTCTCTCTTATCTTCATAAAGTAAGTATGCATGCCATCCAAATTGCAAATCATGGCCTTCTATGTTCAAAATTTCTCTTTTAGTTGTTCCAATCCAATCTCCAACTTGTGTCAACACTGCAGCTTCATAATATAAACGTAGATTTGGAACTTTAAGGCCACCTCTTTCTCGAGCATCTTGCATAATCTTAAGTTTAACTCTTGGTTTTTTCCCATTCCAAATAAATTTATTTAAACCTGCTTGCCATTCCATCAAGAACTTATCATTTTTAAGCACCGGAATCATTTGAAACAAAAACAGAAATCTAGGTAGAACGTTCATCTTAACCGCTGCTATTCTACCAAGCAAAGATAGTTGCAGCTTCTTCCATATATCAAGATCCTTTTGAATCTTATGCCAAAGTTCTTCATAATTATTTTGAAAAAGTTTTATATTAGATGCTGCAACTTGTACCCCTAGATATTTCACCTTTGTAGCTATTTCAAAGCCTGCCACCCTTTCAAGTTCATTCCTTTGTGGTTCCAACATATTTTTAACTATCATCTTAGTCTTTTTCTGGTTCAGGCTAAAACCTGAAACCAGACCATATTCCTCTATAATGATTTTCATCTGGATGATTGATTCCAAAGGTCGTGTTAGGGTAACAATCAGATCATCTGCGAATGCCTTTGTTCTATAGTCTCTTTGCCTTATAACTATTCCCTTCAGTTTGTCCGAGTCCCGTAGAGCATTCAACAGCACTTCCAGAGTCAAAATAAACAGTAATGGAGATAATGGACAGCCTTGTCTTGTTCCTTTCTGTATGTTGAAATTGGTAGTCAAACTGCCATTAATAATAATTTGTGCTGTCTGTTCTTGATAAATTGCTGAAATCGCTTGTATAAACTGTACCCCAAAGTCCATTTTATGCAATATCTTTTTTAGAAAGTCCCAGTTGACTCGATCAAAGGCTTTCTCCGCATCCAAAAAGACCAGCACCGCAGAGATCTGTTTCTTTTCCTCAAGATATTCCAACAAATCTATAAGTTGCCTGACATTGTCCTTCATATGTCTACCTTCTATAAAACCTGCTTGATCTTCATGAATCACATCTTGTATAACTGGCATCAATCTGTTGGCTAATACTTTAGCATAAATTTTATAATCCGTATTCAGGAGAGATATTGGTCTAAAATTTTCAGGTTTAACAGATTCTTCTTCTTTAGGTATCAGTGAAATAAAGGCCGTCTTCCACGAGGGGGGTATTTTACCCCCCTGCTGAATGTTACAAAACAAGTCCTTAAGATGCTCAACCAATTCCTCTTGCAAAGTCTTATAATATACTGCCGTCAAGCCATCTGTCCCAGGAGCTTTAGATAATTTCAATTGTTTTATTGCATATAAGATCTCTTCCGATGTTATAGGTCGGTCCAGTCTATCACTTTGTGTACTCGAAATTTTTGTAACTCTCTTCTTCTGCAAATATTCATCGATAAGGTCCTCTTTGATTTTATCAGCTTGGTACAATTTAGAATAATAGGTTAAAAAAGCTTGATGTACTAAGTTTTGCTGATGCACTCGTTTCCCTTTGTACTCAATAGTATTTATCATACGAGAATTTTGTTGTTTCCTCAAAGTATAAGCCAACCATCTGCCAGGTTTATTAGCATTACAAAAAGTATTATGTTTAGCAAATTGCAGATTAGTTGCTGTTTGATCCGCCATCAATATTTGAAATTGATCTTTCAAGAGTTTTATCGTTAATTGTACCTTTTCATCAGTCGGATTCTTAATAAGCAATTGCTCTTTCTCCTTTATCTCTGTCTCCAAATCTATTCTTTTCTTCTGACGTGTTGATCTATATCTAGAATTTATATAAATCAGTACACCCCTCATATAAGCCTTGGATGCATCCCATACTATTTCAATAGGGGTACCTTTGTTCAAGTTAGTGTCAAAAAATTCTTTAACATTTTTCTTAAGGTCCATAATGTACTTTTCATATCTAAATAAATTTTCATTCATACGCCAAGATCTCCTTTCTCTCTTGCCCAAATTTATCTCCATCCACACTGGACTATGGTCCGTTAAAGTTCTAGGAAATATTTTTGTCTTAGTCACAATAGTAAGTAAATCAGTAGTAACCAACATAAAATCAATTCTCGAAAAAGATTTGTGTCTATCAGAAAAAAAAGTAAAGTCCAATTCCTTAGGATGATGAATTCTCCAAACATCCTTCAACTCTAATTCTTCTTTCAATGAGAAAAAAGTCGGTGGTAGCTTATTCCCTTTCTTAGCATACGTCTTTTTATCAAGCGTTGCATCAATCACTCCGTTCCAGTCACCCATAATCAAAAAAGACTTATAATTCCACTGCAATATTTTATCATTCAGCATTTTATAAAAACTTTCCTGCTGCTGGTTCGGGGCGTAAATGCCAATTAAGAGCATCGTAGCATTCTGTACAGTTATTGCAACTGCAATATATCTCCCCTCATCATCCGCTTCTATAAGTTTAGCTGGTATTCTTTTAGAAATATAAAAAACAAGTCCATTCCTTTTAGCCACACTAGAAGATATAAAATGTGATCCAATTTTTGAAATTAAGAGTTTCTGGTCCTGGGTTCTAATATGGGTTTCCTGCAAGCAAACAACATCATTATTATATTGCTTCAAATAGTGAAATATTTTTCTTCTTTTCTGTGATGAGTTCAAGCCATTCACATTCCATGATAAAATTCTGAGTGTCATTCTGAAAGTGATCGAAGCCCTTTGAGCATTTCACGAAGACTCTCGCCAACCGCCGACGTCTTCGGCCTTGCCCCTCCCACGGCTTCAGAGCATGATTTTTTCCCCTTTATTCCATTCTCATCCTGTGGTATCTTCCCCTGATGTGTCTCCAATCTTTGCTTCCCTGCGGCTCGAGTTATACGTTGATCCTTAGGTTCTTGCATCAATAAATCCAGATCGGGCTCCACCTCTCTTGTAGCTCTAGATTGCTTTGGTTTCACCTCAAAAAGTTCTATTAATGAATCCTCTGAAAAACCTCCTACCGCACCTAGAATTTCCTCCCTTGGAACTTCTTGATTAGCCTGTCCTTCTTTAAGCAAGGCCTCTCCTTGAATCCCCTCTTGAGGAGCCTTCTCAACTGAAATGTCTTCAATAGGTAAAAGTGTAGAAGAGCGGGGTGATATTGAAATTTTTTTCAAAACATTATTATAGAACTGTTCCGCCTTCTCCACAGAGTTAATGCGATATCTTACATCCTCATGTCGTAAAATGATACCAACAGGAACATCCCACCTAAATGGGATCTGACGCTTTTTCAACTCATTCACAAGGAAACCAAAATCTTTCCGATCTCTTAGCATCTTTGGTGGTAACTCTTTGTAAACCCCAATTTGGTTGCCATCATGTTGAACCGTAGTTTGGAAGGAACACTGCAAAATGTCATTTCTCAATTTCCTCTCAGTAAAGTAAATCACCACATCTCTTGGCAAATTCCTCTGTTTCGCTATACGTGAGTTGGCTCTATACAGCTTGTCAATTCTATTGTCAATCACATCTGGTTCAACTTTTAAAATCTTCGCCAACACCTCCACACAGGTTGCCCTCAAGTTTTCTCTATTATTCTCCCTTAAGCCTCTTAATCTTATGGCAAACTCCATATTCCGAAATTGTAACATCGTGATCTCCTCTTCAAACCTCTGGTTCTGCACCCCCACCTTAAACATCTGTTCCTTTACTTCTTTTTTGTTGGCTTCCACTTCAAGATTTAAATCCTCCACTTTTTTCTCAATCACCAGTAGGGCATCAGTGAGAGCTGTAGCTACTTTGGTTACACTCTGATGTAATCCTTCAGTTTTTTCTTCCACCAACTCCTTCACTTCCCCCACCACCATTTTCATTTCTTTTTGATTTTTACTCATCCTTTCCTCCAGTTTACTCATTTGACCAGAAAGCTCTCCCAAATATTTGTGTATAAATGCTTTCAAGTCTTCTGTCTCACTGTCCTGTGACTGTTTTGGCTGTTTTGAGGCTGACACTGACTTTTCCTTTGTCTGATGTGTGGGGGAATCCCCCCCCCCCGTTCTCTTTGAAGCCATGCCTGAACAGAGTTTAAATCTTGGAAAAAAAGAAAAAAATCTTCCTCCTTTTCCTGACCTCCCCAGTTTTACAGAAAAGGAGTAAAATTCATTAACTTTTGCAATAAAAAAACTTGTAAAACTTGTAGATAAGCACAATACAATTACAGGCAGGCACACTTTCCCTTTCCTGTTGCACTTTCTTCTTTCCGCTTTCACTAACTCTGCTTTAATCAGCCGCCATTTTCAAGCACTTTTACACTCAGACAGCTTGCTTTTTCAGAGTTAAAAAAGTCCATTTAAAAACATTATACTTATCAAGAAGGATTCCAAATCTCACCAAACTAGTTGATAGTCATTTGAAAATTAGCTTCGTTCGTTGGCGATTCCTCCCCGTCTTGTTCTGGCTTGCAGAAGTCCGCACCGCTCGGAGATCCAGCAGCTTGGAGAGGGAGCCCAAACAAGAAGCGCTTGCCAGGGCTCAAAGACTTTCCTGGCTGCACTTCTGGGGCTCAACCTGTCACTGCCCACTCTTGCTCCCCCTTATTACAAAAGGGGAGCTTTTCGAGCCACTTTTTAGTGAAAAAAGCGGCTCTACAGGCGGCGGGGGCGGCGGCCGAACTACTTTCTAACACACAAAAATCTTCTCAAAAGTCGGGGGTCGTTTTATATGCCGGGTCTCATTCTCCTGTAACCAGGCAGACCAGCCCATAAGGCTCTGACGAGCCTTAAATGACTCTGAGGAGGGTCGTCTTATACGCCCAGTCGTCTTATACGCCGGAAAATACAGTATATAAAAAAACAGTTTAGAACATAATATAAAATGTCACAAAACCTTTGTTTGACTGTGCTATAAAGTTCAACATGGGGTAGTTTTAAGGTAGATACATCTCTGAATATCTCCCTGAATTTTTAAGAACTTTTTAAGTATACTTGAAGCTCTCCCATTGTTTAAAGCATTGAGGAATCTGGTAAAAAAATATCTCTAAAACAATGACCCAAGATGGCAATTTTTCCTTGAAACTGAAAAAGGAAAAATCACAATGTAGAAATATAACATCCAATATACAAATAACATGAATGAAGAAGAGGAATATCTTGATACCTCACATTCAGATATCCAATTGGAACCATCTCTGTAGAGACATATGGTTACTTAATTAAACACCAAATGTATTGTTATTTCTCCTAAGATAAATAAATTCAAAGCTCAATATTTAGTAAATAGATGAGCTAAGTTCAATGATAAATAAAATTCTTCCAAATCAATCCCCTTAAATTTTTGATTAAATTTTTGACTGTGTTTAGAATTTCATTAATATTTTTCTACCATGAAAACTGATAAAGCAAATAAATTACTTTTGTGATTACACCCATTTTGTATTGGTGGAAGAAAATCATATTACTTTTCGAAGTAAGACATACCATATAACATACCTCCTTTCGTCGGGAGCTGAAGACTTGGCTGTTCAAGCAGATAGGCTGACTCTTGATTCTGGGTTTATTATTTATCATTAATTAGTTATTTGATTTAAAATACGATTTTATTGTACATGTTTCTTAACTTGTGTTCGCTGCCCTGAGTCCTTCGGGAGAAGGGCGGCATATAAATACATGTAATAAAATAAATAAATAAAATAAATATTTTTTGGAGTATAAGACGCACATGATTTTTGCCCTCCGTGCATCACATTATTGGCCACAGCGTGTTGCGTTTTCAGCCTCCAGATGCTCCATTTTAGACCCACTCCAGGCTATGGGGATCGCCACAGCACATCATCGCCGATCGCTGCCTCTGCGCATCGTGTTTTCAGCCTCTGCACGCTTTATTTTTGGCCTCCATGCATCACATTTTCGGCTGGTTCCAGGCAGTGGTGACAATCTCCACTACCTGGAACTAAGCAAAAATGCAATGCGTGGAGGCAAAAACGGGTATGTGGAGGCTGAAAATGCGATGTGTGGAGGCGGCGATCAGCAGCAATGTGCTATGGTGATCCCCTCAGCCTGGAACGGGTATAAATCGGAGCTTGTGGAGGCCAAAAACACAATGCGTCGAGGCCAAAAATGGCTGAAAGGTGGGGCCGGAGTGTGGGCAGGGCTTCAGCAACATTCAGAGTATAAGACACACAGACATTTCCACCCACTTTCAGGGGGAGGAAAAGTGTGTCTTATACTCCAAAAAGTATGTTAGTTCTACTTTGTTTATTTATTATTTATTTATTTATTATTATTTATATTATATATAATATAAATATAAATATAAATATAAATATAAATAAATATATATATATATATTTCTATACTGCCCTTCTCCTGAAGGACTCAGGGCAGTGGACAGCCAAGATAAAAGCACAAACACACAATATCATCAATATAAAATTTAAAATTATTAAACAGTTTGGCCCAATTAAATTTAAAAAACCCAGAATTAAAATACCAATTAAAATTCATTTAGATGGTCAGCCCTGTCTGTTGGAACAGCAGGGTCTTGAGGGCACGGCGGAAGGTGCGAAGGTCAGGGATCTTATGTATTTCCAGGGGCAATTCATTCCAAAGGACGGGGGCCCTCACAGAGAAGGCCCTCCCCCTGGGGGTCGCCAGTCGACATAATTTGACCGACGGCACCCTGAGGAGTCCCTCTCTGTGAGAGAGAACCGGCCAGTGGAAGGCTATCGGTGGCAGCAGGCGGTCTCGTAAATACCCAGGACCTAAGCCATGGAGCACTTTAAAGGTGGTAACTAACACCTTGAATCGCACCCGGAAGACCACTGGGAGCCAGTGCAGCTCATGCAAGACAGGTGTTACATGGGCGCAATGAATTCTGGACAGGTTGGAGCCTCTGAGTGCTCTTCAAAGGGAGCCCCATGTAGAGAGCATTACAGTAGTCCATATGGCAGGTGACGAGGGCATGAGTGACTGTGCCCAGGGCGTCCCGGTCCAGAAAGAGAGGCAAGTGGCAGATCAGGCAAACCTGATAAAAAGCCCCCCTGGCCACAGCCATCATATGGTCTTGTAAAGACAGCTGTGTATCCAGGACACCCAGATTGCAAGCCCTCTCTGTGGGGGCTAAGATCTCATCCCCAATAGTCAGCGATGGCACCAGCTGGCTATACTGAGACGCCGGAAGCCACAGCCATGCGGTCTTGGAGGGGTTGAGTCTGAGCTTGTTTCTCCCCATCCAGATCCATACAGCCTCCAGGCAACAGGACATCATGTTAAGGGCATCGTTAGGGTGGTCCGGGCTGGAGATGTACAGCTGTATATCGTCAGCGTACTGATGGACCCTCACCCCGAATGATCTCACCCAGCGGCTTAACATAAATATTGAATAGAAGGGGCGAGAGGACCGACCCTTGTGGCATCCCACAAACAAGGTGCCTCGAGGTTGACCTTTGTCCCCCTGCCAACACAAATTCCGAACCGCCGGAGAGGAAGGAGAACCACCGCAGCACGGTGCCCCCTATTCCTAACCCCTCCAACCGGTGCAGCATGATACATGGTCGATGGTATCAAAAGCTGCTGAGAGATGTAATAGGACCAGGACAGAGGAGCAACCCCTGTCCCGAACCCTCCAGAGATCATCAACCAACGCGACCAATGCCGTTTCCATGCTGTATCCTGGCCTGAAGCCTGTCTGGTACTTTAATAGTTATATATATAAAAAAACTGATGTCTTATTTTGACTTTTCAAAAAGAAAAAAAAATACTATATTTTCTTGGCAAACATTTCCTATGTTTGTGATTTTTTTTTTTTAGAAAACTAAAATTTTATTAAATATATATAAATTCTTAAATAAAATACTAACAAATTCTAAAATAATGAATCTACTCAATTATGTTTACTTAGTAAATATAATTGTAATTAATTGTAAATATAAATATCACTTGGTGATTCAAATATTTCATGTTCTTTCTGATTATTAATGAATGTTATGTTTTATTTAAACATATCTGTAAGTATCCTATAAACTGTTCCATTTTGGAAAATACTTTACTTAGTAACATAGATTAAAGACTGCAATCACATGACCCTGAGACACTGAAACTGTTGCAAATACATGCCAAGCACCCAAATTTTAATTGTGTGACCATCGGGATACTGTGATGGTTGTAAGTGTGAGGACTGCTCGTAAGTCATTTTTTTCAATGCCATTGTGACTTTAAATGATCATTAAACAAATGGTTGAAAGTCGAGGATTACCTGTACATTTCTACTGAATGGAAACTGTCATCTGGAAAAGAAAGTTATGCTCTTGCATCAGCATTAAAAATTAAATTGATATTATCATTTACCTGAGTGGAGTTAGATAGTTGTTTTTTCCACGGCTCCTCTGCGCTGCTGGTCAGGTTTGTGCGGTTATGAGGTAGAGAGAGTGCGTTTCGCTGCAGGTAAGGCACGTTTCCATTACTTCCACTTCCTGTTATGTGATTATTGCCTATCAAAATAGTGTCTGTACTACTCAGCGTTTTTGCTGTGCTGCAGGGAACTGAGCCTACTGGAAAGGGTCCATTTGCCATAGGCTTCCCAGGACAGGTTGGACGGATTCCGTGCTGTGTGATGTTAGGCACTCTGGTTAGAGCAACCTGTGGCTGCTGACCAGAGACAGAGTTTGTAGGCAGTGATGAGTCAGTCGTTGGCCCATTAGCAATTCCAGTAGATCGTACCTGTGCAACTCCCATCTGCCTCATCTAACAAAAAGGAAATAAAATATTTAAAAGGTTGGCAAATTAGACTTACGATTTCCTCAAGCATTTTTGGTGAAGCAGGTATTAAAGCCCGAACTACATTCTTCTAAAGTTTATAAAGGTATACCCCATAAAAGTACAAAATTATACAAGCCCATAATATGACATATGAATCATTCTGTCTGAGCAAGATCATATTGAGCAGTAACAATGAAAAAAATGTTATCCCTTTGGCATATTTTATAGGCAAAAGTTGCATTTATGTACATGGTTGTCATTCTTAAGTCATTGTGTACTTTTCAAAAGTACACTGGCAAAAATGAAATAAATACAGCAGCAGCATAGTAAAACATAATAATAACAATCCAGCAGGAATGAGGAATAAGTGATACAGCCAGGAGCAGTATACAGGTGAAACTCAAAAAATTAGAATATCGTGCAAAAGTTCATTTATTTCAGTAATGCAACTTAAAAGGTGAAACTAATATAGGAGATAGACTCATTACATGCAAAGCGAGATAGTTCAAGCCTTGATTTGTCATAATTTTGATGATTATGGCTTACAGCTCATGAAAACCCCAAATTCACAATCTCAGAAAATCAGAATGTTACATGAAATCAATAAAACAAGGATTGTACATAGAACAGTATCGGACCTCTGAAAAGTATAAGTATGCATATGTACTCAGTATTTGGTTTGGGCCCCTTTTGCATCAATTATTGCCTCAATGCGGCGTGGCATGGATGCTATCAGCCTGTGGCACTGCTGAGGTGTTATGGAAGACCAGGATGCTTCAATAGCGACCTTCAGCTCTTCCGCATTGTTCGGTCTCATGTCTCTCATCTTTCTCTTGGCAATGCCACATAGATTCTCTATGGGGTTCAGGTCAGGCGCGTTTGCTGGCCAATCAAGCACAGTAATCCTCATGGTCATTGAACCAGGTTTTTGTACTTTTGGCAGTGTGGGCAGGTGCCAAGTCCTGCTGGAAAATGAAGTCAGCATCCCCATAAAGCTTGTCTGCGGAAGGAAGCATGAAGTGCTCCAAAATCTCCTGGTAGACGGCTGCGTTGACCCTGCACTTAATGAAGCACAGTGGACCAACACGAGTAGATGATATGGTTCCCCAAATCAACACAGACTGTGGAAACTTCACACTGGACTTCAAGCATTTTGCAGTGTGTGCCTCTCCATTCTTCCTCCAGACTCTGGGACCTTGGTTTCCAAATGAGATGCAAAAGTTGCTCTCATCAGAAAAGAGGACTTTGGACCACTGAGCAACAGACCAGTTCTTTTTGTCTTTAGCCCAGGTAAGATGCTTCTCACGTTGTTTGTTGTTCAGGAGTGGCTTGACAAGAGGAATACGACATTTGAAGCCCATGTCCACGATCTGTCTGTGTGTGGTGGCTCTTAATGCACTAACTCCAGCCTCAGTCCACTCCTTGTGAAAGTCCCCAACGCTTTTGAATGGCCTTTTCCTGACAATCCTCTCCAGGCTGCAGTCATCCCTGCTGCATGTGCACCTTTTTCTTCCATACTTTTCCCTTCCACATAACTTTCTATTAATGTGCTTTGATACAGCACTTTGGGAACATCCAACTTCTTTTGCAATTACCTTTTGAGGCTTTCCCTCCTTATGGAGGGTGTCAATGGAAAGAGCTTGTCATGGAAAGAGCTGTAGCACTAATAAAAGTCACGTTGCTTACCTGCTGCACGGAGTGAAAGCGTGAATTTGTAGCACAGCGCACCGGAAGGCTGAGAATGGTTTTCTGCACAACTGTCAGGTCAGCAGTCTTTCCCATGATTGTGATTCCTACTGAACCGGACTGAGAGACAATTTAAAGGCTCAGGAACCCTTTGCAGGTGTTATGGCTTAATTAGCTGATTAGAGTGGGGCACTTTGAGCCTAAGAATATTGAACCTTTTCACAATAATCTAATTTTCTGAGATTGTGAATTTGGGGTGTTCATGAGCTGTAAGCCATAATCATCAAAATTATGACAAGGCTTGAACTATCTCCCTTTGCATGTAATGAGTCTATCTCCTATATTAGTTTCACCTTTTAAGTTGCATTACTGAAATAAATGAACTTTTGCACAATATTCTAATTTTTCGAGTTTCACCTGTATACTTCAACATAAAATGTTTGCCCCAGTTTTTCTTGTTAAAGCCAGACATATTTTTTGCCAAAACCATTATACAAAAATATGCATCTTCATTTTTTTAAAAAAAAACTATGCTTCAAGTAGATATCCTGTCATTTAATAAAGATCGGAATAGTACTATAAAATAACACTTTTGAGGTTTTACTTCACCAAATTCTCTAGCATCTCTATATAAGTTCATAATTAATGACAGAAAATAAATACCATCTTATGAATGTGTACTACTTCCATGTCAGTAATTGAAGAATAATTGCACTATATTATCTCAATGCCTCTATGAAAAAATAAGCCTATGCTAATTCACCATATGAATTCCTTATAATCTATTTCATCTATTTATTCATCCATCCTTTCCCCCCCATACTTACAAAACTGACCAATAATGACTAAAATGTTCATACATATTTACAATCCTAGAATTTTAAATGTCCACCCAATTTCATTTATAAGACAATCTGCAAAGTAAATGTGTTTGCTGGCACCTGCTGGTGTTGCTGCATCAACACAAACTGACTCTCCAGCTGTTCCAGCATAAGTTTCTGTGCTGGATTTAAACTATTTCTATTTGCACGCAGCTGTTCCAAGTGCTGAAAAAGAAATAAAAATATATCTCCTATCACAATATGACCAAGGTATCCCCTTATTTACTTTCCTTTTAAAACCAAGTTTTAACTTTTTCAGTTATGCAATAGCAAACTAAAATCCACTCAAAATCAGGACAGTTTAAAATGGAATTTCTTATGGCGACAGTTTATATAATAACAAAGTTGTTAATTTTGATGACAGATGCTGACATCAAGTCTTTGCAAAATTAATTATGTTTCATAGAGAATACTACACTGTATAATATGCATAACAATAAATATTAATGGCTTTACATCTATCTCTACAGTTCTTTCAGCTATTTTTCTCTGTCAACCCCCTTACTTAGAGAGAAAAATGATACTGGTTTAAAAAGGGCATTCATTCTGGTAAAAAACCAGAGGTGTCCAGTTTTTTGATTCAGTATACCAAGAATATCTTTTGAGTATTTCATTTATTCATCAAATATTGTAGGGTATCAAAATTATACCCTACAAAAAAGTACTCTCAGAGTAAAAACATTTTATGAAATGACTACTATTATGTGACATGTTTGTCATGACATCCGATTCAAACAATAAAAATGTGTTTTCATACACATGCAATGCTTTCAAGTAACATGCTCAATATGTACAAAAACTGTTTTAAGTACAGTAATAATTTATATGAATTTAAATGTCTTAGAAGAGGAAAACAATGCATAAGTAAAAAACATTTCGTAAATACACTCACATCGACACACACATACACTAAAAGTCATGAGGCAAGATATGAACATTCTGATTTTATAGTTATATGTTATTAAGTAAAAAGAACCACAAAAAACCCCCTTCACCTGTAATTTCTGTGGTGTCAAGCACCAAGAATGTATTTGCTGCTGTACTGGAGGAGGATGTGACATTGTATGGCCACTGTTCCAAGCCTCTAAAGTGTTCTAATAACAATAACAACAACAATAATAGTGTTAGTAGAGTTTCTAAAATTCAAATTATCTCAGTGGTGCTCACTACAAATCGATTCTTAAAGGAACAGTAAAATACACCAAATACAATAAAATATTGGTTAATATGTGAGATAATGCAAAAAAACCAAACAATTATGATGAATAATTAAATAAAATCAAATGATATATATTTCATAGTTCACCAAAATTCATTTCAGTTTCTATGATACCATCCATGTGATGATTCAGGATTCCAAATATAAGCAAAGATGATAGACAAAATGGCATGGCCCTTTTCAAATCTTCTGCTATGGTACTGTTATAGCTATTGTAATGGTGAAGTACTCTTACACCAATGTCACAGTTGTGAATATTATAACTGTTATAAAGACCTATCTTGGTAATTGCCTAATTCTTTTGAAGGGCTGATTCTTGAAACTAAGTGGGGCTCTTATATGAGTATATATACCTTGGTTGGACTAGATGGTCTTTTCCTCTTGGCTGGACTGGACAGGTCATCTACATGGCTAGAAGGAATCATGTGTAGTGGCAACTGCTGTGAAATAGGTGTCTGACTGAGGCCTAGTACAGGTTCAGTATTTTGATGAGGTTTACAAGCCTAGGAATTAGAGGGAGAGAAAATATGGTTCTATTCATTTTAAACTGTTCCTTGAATAGTATCTTTTACCAGTTGTACATTTTAAAAAGGGCTGTGAATTTACTCTGAACTTATTTACTGAAAATCAATTTCATAGTATCAAAGAAGTAGTGTGTACCTTTCATGGGTTTGTTTTCAAAACAGATAAGACAAAAAACTGCTGCAAATTCTATGTGGGATATCTTCGTGATAATTATGAAATTCACAAAGGTTCTAAAATGGTAATCCCCATATTTCTTCCATGACAGGGAGGTTCCTTAATCTCCCTCTGCTATTAAATCTTATTACCAGTGAAAACTAATTCTGTGCTACAGCAAAATAATTTTGACTACTACGATTGATTGAAAAGAACCCTTAAAAAGCTGGGCACCTGCAGAACATAACCCAACTTCTCACCTGCTGTGTTGTGTTCATGGCACCCTGCCTGGAGGTAAGCTCTGCGGGGATTGGTAGGCTCCATGCCTCCTCAATACTAGGAAGTAATTTAGTTTTATTCTGTAGACTACCTTGTGGAAGGTTACACAACTGAGCCTAGGAAAAATTATGTAAAAAGTGAATTTAACACAAGCCTAATTTAGTAAGATCAAGTCCATGAAATTTTCCTAAATTCTGTACTCTATTATGTCTTAGAAAGGATCAATTTTAAATCTGGGACTTCAGAGAAATGCTAAGGATAAAGAGGGTAACCAGATATAAACCTTTGTGAGAATTGGAACAAAACTGAGCTCTGATTTCAGTGGTCTCATTAATCCTTTGGTTCTGAAGTTGCTAACAAGAGCAAAAGATAGTGTGTGTATTCTCTTACTAAATGCTATAACTTAAAATGTAGACAACACAAAATATGCATAAATTATATCAAGATACAAAAAATACTTAAGAATAGAGACCCACTTAAAATGAAAAATTAAATGAAACTGCAAGCTATGGCATGTCCTGAAAGCATATGGAAACAGACTGTGAAGCTTATGAAACAATCACATATAAAATGTCTGTGTCCTTATTTTCCTCCTTTCTAAGCTTGATATTATTGCTAAATAGATCCCTATTTTAAGACCATGTTTTTACCTGTAAATACTTTATTCGTGCTGCAAGTGCAGAGGTATTACTACAGTTTTTGCTTCTGGTTGCATTTAAGTAGCATTTAATGGCATCCTGAGACTGATTGCAGGATTCATAGAGTGTGCCAAGATCCATCCAGGCTGCAGCATGGCCATGGTCCAATTGTACAGCACAGATATAGGCCTGTAATGCATCCATAGGCTGATTCTGTTGTTGGTACAGCACACTAAAAAGACAAATACTCAATTGTAAGTAACAAAATCATTTGTTACAAAAAAAAAGTTTCATCATTTGTCTCAATTTGTACTTAAATAAGTGATAAGCATAATTCTTTAGAATAATTAAGCTATAAAACCTATAAATATAAAGCTATAAATGGAATGTTTGGAAGCGTTTCAAATCTTTTTAAACAAGAAATTGTATTGTACAGTGCTTAGTAAATTTTGCCTAAAAGTTAGTCTCAACATTAACTTTGAGAATATATACATCTCAGATGTGAAGAATATCTAGCATAAAAAATAATAACTTTATATTTCATAAAAACAGTTCCAAGATAGTTATATGATAAAACATCTATTAAAAACCATCTCACTGAATTATATTAAATTTTGTTACATTACTTCTCTCATAATCTCTTACCCTATAGAACACCATGTGTCTGCACTTGCTTCTGATTTATCAATAGATTGCCTGTAAGAAATAAAGGCATCCTGAACTTTCCCAATACTTGAATAGCACCTGAAAGAAAGATGGATAAAAACAAATATAGAGGCTGATTTTATAATTGTTTGCTTTTATTACTGCATAGATTAATTACAATTCATGCTTTCTTACAATTTGCTGTCTGGTTCAATTTATCTTATCAATTTAACCAGAACCTTGCAACCATCAAAAAATTTCTACCATTATAAAATACAAGTGGCAATTGTATGCATCATTCATAGGTTATCTACTTATAATAATTGCCAATATTACATAATAAATGAAGAGCCAGTATAGAATGAAATGTGAACTGAAAGCAACGAATATTTTATGTTGAAAATCTGTCTTTTATTTCTCTTCCCCCCAAACTAAATAGAATAGAATAGAATTTTTTATTGGCCAAGTGTGATTCGACACACAAGGAATTTGTCTTGGTACATATGCTCTCAGTGTACAAAAAAGAAAAGATATGTTCAACAAGAAGCATAAGGTACAACACTTAATGAAACACTAAATTGAAGGAATTAGTTTTAGAGGCCATAACTAAGGGTACAGAAAATTAATTTAAAATAAAGAATTCAGTGATATTATTTCAGAATACAATTAAGCATTAAAATTGGAATAGAATATAAACCATCGGGAGTATTTTCATACATTCTGCAGACTATTAAGTAGATAGTTACTACAAAGAATATACTTTCCTAATAAAATCTCAGACTTATTTATGTTTAATTTACGTTTAATACAGCAAGACAGACAGTCTTTGTCTGTCTTATGACTCCAATAGAGAATGGAAAATTCTGCATTAAATGGAGTGGTCATTACATCTCATTAAGTGCAGAGCATCACATCCAATTTTATTATTTTTTGTTGCAGTCATTAAGACATCATGTGACCACAACCTGCAACCTTCCTGATGGATTTCCCAATGACTTTGCTTGTAGGAAGCTAGCTGAGAAAGTTGCAAATGGCAATCCCAGATGTTGCAACAGCCACAGATGTATGATGGTTGCCGAGCCTCTGAATCTCTGAATGACAACAGACCTAAGTGTGAGGACCAAACATTGTTGCTTTGTTTTAGGATTGTGGCAACTTCAAACAGTTGCTAAACGAAAGGTCATACTATCTACATAGGCACAGGAAGACTATCAGAAACTAGCAATGCAAAATTGAGGAAAATAGAATCTTTACTGAACTGTTTTATAGACATCATATATTAGAAATAGGGACCAGCTATCCCTTGTTACTGGGCATACAAGCTATGATAATAAAGATTTTGAAATTGAACCAAAAATATTTCAGTGTATTTGTTTTGCCATGCAACTATTCAATGTGAAATAAGCTAGAGGAAGAAACTCAAAAACATAAATCAATGCTTTCATAACATGGTATTTATTTTTGCAGCCTAAATAAAAAGGCTTAGAAATCTCGAGTATGAGTTGCTACAACTGTATAATTGCCATTATTTGGCTTAAAACATGGAAGCTTCACAAATTTAAAGGATGACAATAAATCAAACTTCAAGAGCAGCACTTCACATACCATACTTTTTGGAGTATAAAATACACTCCCCCACCCCCCAAAAGAGGGTGGAAATGTTTGTGCGTCTTATACATTGAATACAGCCATTTTTGGTCTCCCGAAACTCTGCCCCGTGTGTCCCGTTTTCGTGAAAAATAGGCCCATTTTTCACAAAAATGGGATATGCAGAGGGTTTGGGACGCCTGCAGAGTACTCTTGGGGGCTGGGGAAGGCAAAAGCATGATGTGTGGGGGGGTTTGGGAGGCCAAAACCAGGTCCATTTTTCATGAAAACGGGGCCATTTTCCCAAAAATGGGGGTGTTATTGTCCTCTTCAGCCTCCAGGAGCACTCTGCAGGCCTCTCAAACCCTCTGGGCATCCTGTTTTTGTGAAAAATGGGCCTGTTTTTGGCCTCCCAAATCTTCATGTTGAGTTTTTGCCCTCCCCAGCCCCCAGGAGCACTCTGCAGGCCTCCCAAACCCTCTGCACACCTCATTTTTGGCCTACCAACCCCCCCACAAAACAGGATGCGCAGAGGGTTTGGGAGGCCTGCAGAGTGTTCCTGGGGGCCGGGGAGGGCAAAAACATTTTTTTTCTTGTTTACCTGTTTGAAATCTTGGTGTGTCTTATACTCCAGTGTGTCTTAATAGTCCAAAAAATATGGTAGATTAAAAAATAATATCACATAAACTTCTCTTTAAGTAACCACATGTAATTTTTCTACTGATTTCATATCTATACTTATTCTGAACAATCCCAGGCATATTAAAAAATATTATCAGCATTGAACATTTTTCTACAAAACGGACGTTGTCTTACCTGAACGTCCATTTTCATCGCACTGTGGGGATAATCCATGCATGGGTTAACTCTCATCTATCTGTCAGAGACTGAGTGTAGATTTTTTTCCTTTGACCACGCCTCCTATGCTCGGCTGAGCTTCAGTTGTTTCATGAAGGCCTAGTCCTCCAATGTGTCCTATGAAAGAAGAAAAACCCACCCTGGGGCATAATCAGGAAGACGAATGGGCGGGATGGATTATCCTCATAGCACAACGAAAATGGACGTTCAGATAAAACAACACCCGTTTTCCATAGTGCTGCTCGGATAATCCATGCATATACCCAAGCTCAAGTACAATGGGCGGGAGGCTGACTGACCTCTGGGCTCCGGGTGGAGAGTACACTCTGCAATACCCGTCATCCAAATGCAACCTCTGCTGAGGCATATTTGTCCAATTTGTAATGGCGTATAAATGGCAAAAAAGATGACTAAGTGGCCATTCTACAAATGTCACTGATGGAAGCCTGCATAGCCCAAGCAGCAGGGAAGGTGATACACACCATACAGACGTCTGATTTACAAACCTGATTTACAACGCTTCCTGAAGTTCCTTCTGTCTTTGGTGTTTCAAGGAGCACATTGACCCTACTTCGGCATCTGTTTCTGAAGTCCTCGACTTCCTGCAAGCAGGATTGGACAAGGGGTTGGCTCCCACCACTCTAAGCTGGCAAGTTGCGGCCAATGTGTGACGACTAGCAACACTTCTGCTCTTTCTGCCAGCAGTTTCCGAAGTACCCTCGGAATGAGTGCGAGGGGTGGGAATGCGTATAACAGTCCTGGTGGCCACGGAGACTGGAGAGTGTCGCAACCTTCCACCTCTGGGCCCAGGAATCGAGAGAAGAACCGTGGGTGATGTGTATTCTCTGGTCGAGCAAACAAGTTGAGGATTGGTTGGCCGAACCTCAGGGAAAAGCTCTTGGAAAATCTGCGGATGAAGATGTCATTCTGATGGATCCAGTTGCCGCCTGCTCAGCCAGTCCGCCTAAATGTTGGATGAGTCAGAAATGTGCTCTGCCCTGAGGGGGAGCATGTACTTCTCCACCTAGTTCAGCAAACTCTCTGCTTCTGATATGAGAGCTCGTGAATAAGTGCCCCCTTCTCGATTTATATGTGCCTTCGTGGCCACATTGTCCATCAAAATCAATACATGTTGACCTGTCACTGCATCCCAGAAGTGGCAGAGGGCAAGGTGGACTGCCTGCAGGTCTAGCCAATTGATGCTGTTCTTCTGCTCCATTCGGGACATTGTCCCTAGGCCACTCGGGAAAGCAGATGTGCCCCCCATCCAGATAGGCTCACATCCGATGTGACTGTCACTCTGTGTGGTTCCTGGAACATGCAGCCTTTCTCAAGTGCCATAGATGTCCACCAGTAGAGGGAAAGATGTACCCATGTGGGAACCATAACCTTGGACCTGGAGTTGCTGCGTCCTGTTCTCTGAAATGGCAGTAAGAACCATTGCAGGGGTCGCGCATGACTGTGTGCCCATGACACCATCGAAATATATGAGATCATTTTCCCTAGCAACTGAGACAGAAGCAGCAAGGGAACCGACCTGTGTGAGGCAACTCATGACACCAACTCCTTGGTGCTGGTTTGACGATCTGGGGACAGGTAAATCTGACCTTTGAGCGAGTCGATCACTGCTCCAAGATGGAGTATGTGGGTGGTAGGTTGCAGATGACTCTTTTCCCTGTTCAAGGAAAAACCATGGCTTTAAAGAATGTGGCTGACCATCTCTAAATCCTTCATGGCTTGTGCTTGGGTAGATGACAAGATTAACATGTCGTCCAAGTAGCACAGGATGCATACTGGAACCAAGCGTACTATTGCTTTCTACCGTCACCAACAACTTGGTAAATGTTTTGGGGGCTGATGACAGGCTGAACGGCATGGCTCAAAAGTGGAAGTGGCGACTGGCATACGTCAAACTCAGGAACTTGCGATACGCTGGGTGGATCGGGACATGTAAGCAGGCCTCTTTGAGGTCCACAGATGTTAGAAGATCGCCCTCCCTTATGCATCCCAGGTTCGATCTGAGGGATTGCGTTTTGAACTGTCAATATAGGATAAATTTGTTGAGTTGCTTGAGGTTCAAGATCCCACTCCAGCCCCTCGAACTTTTGGGCACCAGGAACAGAATGGAATAGAACCCGGTTCATTCTTGTCCTACCTGCACTGCTTCAATGGCTTTTATGTCCAATAAATGCTGGACCTCGGCGTCCATCAGCTGATTTCTTAGTGGATGCTGAGATACTGGGCAAGATAGGTAATTGTTTGGAGGGCTGGATCAGAATTTTAAGGTGAGGCCTAGCCCCACCATCCGAAGAACCCAAGCGTCTGTTGTGGATAACTCCCATTGGTGATGGAAACGATGGAGATGACCACTAATGGGATGAAGAGGTTGAGCGTCACTTGCCCCGCTGAAAGGATCTAGCAGCAGTCCCCCGAAAGGGTCTCTTTGCAGGCAGTTGGCGCCTAACTCTGTCTCTGAAGGACAGTCAGTCTGAAGGACGGTCAAATCCCTGGGAGTAGAGACGTTGAAAGTCAGGCTAAAAGGTCTGCCGCTGTGAATACAGGGAATACCTATGGTCTGGCCTCTTGTATGAGGAGGGTAACACCTTCCTCTTGTCCTTTCCCTCAATCAGAATTGGATCTAAGGCGTCCCCAAAAAGAGCCGACCCTTTGTAAGGAGCAGAAGCCAGTTTCCATTTAGCTTTCATATCTGCTTTCCAATGGCATAGCCATAATAGGTGACGTGAAGTCACCACTGACACCAAAGCTTGAGAAGCAAATTTGGCCGCATCCAAAGATGCATCTGCCAAATATTCAGTAGCAGCCACCAATTTGTTAATATCTTGGTGGAGCCATATATCATCTGGAGGCAACTGCTCTTGTAATTGGCGGAGCCATATCAGGGAAGCTTAAGAAAAAAAACAATGTTGATGTTGCAGCTCTAATAGCCCAAGCGGCCACCTGGTGAATCTTTCTAAGGGCAACTTTGGCATTCCTATTTTCCATTTTAAAAACTTCCAGGAAGTCATTAGACAAAAACTGTGGAAGATCTTAAACTAACCACAGGGGCATCTACAGTGGGAAGTTGTAGAAGGTTTTCTAGGCCTGGCACCGCAGAGTAAAGTCTTTTATCATGATGGCTAGGCGCAGCTGAAGTACCTGGCTGACTCCATTGCTTCTGAATAACCTCAGTGAATAGCTGTAGGCAAGGAATAAATTCCTGATCAGGTGTTGGTACAGAAAAAAGGTCCCCATGTGGAATAAGAGCCCATTGTGATTGGTCTATTGGAGTCTCATCAACTCCCATATTAGTCCTGACTTTTGCTTTATGAAGCAATGACTTAAACACCGAAGGTAGAAAGAGACTTGTAAAGGCTGGCCTATTTGGTAACACCCCCTCATTATCTGAGAACTCAGGATCACCCTGGTCCTCCTCTCCTGTCCAAGAATCAACATCCTCAACTGAGCTCTGCTGAGATGGAGAATCCGGTCTTGGGTTCTCCAGAACCTGAACCTGACTCTGGGGCTGATAGTTGGCTGAAAAGGAGGGTAAATTACTCCCTTGAGAAAGCCCTGTAGCAATAGTTTTTATGAATGCTTCTGTAAGTAGAGCTTGAAAGTCTAGGGTTAGCCCCGAACCTTGTCCCTCCCTGGAGCGGAGCCCCGCTGCCATCAGGGTAAATGTCGCTTCTGCGGCTACATGTGGATCCTGAGGGGCCCTCGCTAACCCAGACTACAAAAGGCTAGGTAGAGGAAATGCCTCCCCCTGGGACACTGCAAACTGGTGTAGGTGCTGCTCATCAGCCCCTCCCAGTGACCAGCTCTGTATCTGTTCCTGCTCCTGTTGAGATGCAGGAACTGAAACATTTGAGGCAGGCAACACAGTTTCTGCAGTAGAAACGACCTGAGGCCATTTATCCTAGGCTTGTTGCTGAGCCTTTGCGAATTGTCGCTCTAAGGCCTCATGGCGTCTCTTCACGTCTTTGTCACTGCGGGTAGACTTTGAAAGAGGTATAGGCATTGAAGGCCTACTGTTGCCTTCAGTATTCCTGGAGGTAGGCTGTGAGCTCTTATTGTCAGGATTACCAGCCTTATGGGCCGTGATAGGACCCCCTAGATTGGGCAGTGTCAGGAGATAAGTTAGGATCAGCCATAGTGCTGTAACCGCTGGAAAAGGGCCAAATCAAATCCAGATCCTGAGGCAAAAGATGCCCAGAACAAAAATAGTCTGTTGGCTATGACTTAGACCAACGAATAAATCCAGGAACTACTGACTGACCCTTCAATGGAAGTCCCCAGCCCAGGATTGTTATCTGGCATGAAATGCCAAGCCATTAAAATAGGCGCAAAAACTCCGTTGCCTTGTTAGCGTCTTTAATTGGCCCAAAGGTGTAAGAATGAACCATCCTCCCAGCGTCCACATAGCAGCCCAAACAGGGGCAATCAGAAAGCACGGAAGTGGAGCCCCAACTCCCTCAGCACTGCTTCGCTATTGGTAAATGGCGGGAAATTCAAATGATTTTTTCCCACCTCTGCAGCTTGTTGAAAGAAAACAAAATGGTGCGCGAGCCAACAAACTTGCCAAACGTCTCCGCAGTATTACTCACGATTGAAGAGAGAGTACACTGACTCTCTGCATGCCTCTGTGGATGACAAAGCCAGGAAAGAGCACAGGCACGAAAGTGAAAGGCTTTCCTAGCGCCACGAAGGTTCCAAAGTCCTCAAAGTTTGCCATGTGACCTGGGCAGTGACTCCGGAGCTTCCCTAAAGTATGGGAGCTATGGGCAGTGGCGGTTGTGCTGGCGGACCAGGGAACCAGCTCACCCACCCGTGGCAATCCAGAAAATTCAAGCTGGTCGCAGGTGCCCAGAAAGGGACAGAACTCCGAATGCTGCTTTACAATTATCTGGGCAGCGGCAGTCAACCTCGAGTCCCAGGAACGACTAGCCAGCTGCCAGCAGCTGAGGGCAAGCCACAGCCGCAAGCTGCCCTCCCACAGTAATGAGGAAGAACTTCAGTTCCTCATACAAAAAAACCAGTCCAAATTCAAAATAAATTCAAAATAAGAAAAATAAGAAAAAAACCTAATAGACTCCAATGCTGAACATAACTCTAACTGCCAGAGCAGTGATACACATGTCTCTCTAGCTAGACTGAGTGAAACAACTGAAGCTGAGCAGAGGAGGCGTGGTCAAAGGACAAAAAAGAAAAAAAAATCTACACTCAGTTTCTGGCAGATAGATGAGAGTTAACCCAGGTTGACTCAGCCTTCCATCCTTCTAAGGTGGGTAAAATGAGGACCCAGATTGTTGGGGGCAATATGCTATTTAGTATACTGTCGATTATTGTAAGCCGCCCAGAGTCCTCGGAGAGTGGGTGGCATAGAAATATGATAGATAAACAAACAAATAACCCATGCATGGATTATCTGAGCAGCACAATGGAAAATAATTGTCTTCAAACAAATCACAGATAGGCTTGGTTAACAACCATTTGTTCAGTAACTGTTCAAAGTTATGAGGTCCTGAATGAGGAGGTTTATAGCTGGTCTTCAAATTTGCAGCTATTGCAATATTCCCATGGTCACATTGTCACAATTCATGGCAACTGACTTGCAATTACAATTGCAGGGTCCTGCAGTCACATGAATGCCACCTGCAACCTTCACTAACTTCCAACAAGCAAAGTCAACAGGGAACTTGGCAGGAGGTCACAAATAAGGATAATGTGATCGTGGAACACTGTGACTGCATGGGATTCACCTAACAGCCACAAATAAAATTACCACTGTAGGTCTACGTAGTCATATGATGCTACATTTTGCTACTGCATTGCTTAGCAATAGATTTCCTGGACCCAATTACCATTATTAACAAATTGTGATGTCCTGTGGGTTTTACTCCACTAGTCATAGCTGACTTTAGGAGGTGAAGCTCATCTGTTTTTTTAAGCCATTTCTATGGTCATGTGGCCAGCATGACATCATGCTGCAGTGCAGAGTATATGGCAAAACAAGGAACGCTGTCACCTTTACACTGAAATGGGACCTATTAATCTACTGGCTATTGGGGGCGAGTCATTGACCCCACAGAGGGGTCATCCTGGACACACGGCTGTCTTTAGAAGAGCATATGACGGCCGTGGCCAGGGAGGCTTTTTATCAGGTTTGCCTGATACGCCAGTTGCACCCCTTTCTGAGTCGGGATTCCTTATGCAGTCACTCATGCTCTCGTCACTTCTCGCTTGGACTACTGTAACGCTCTCTACATGGGGCTCCCCTTGAAGAGCACCCGGAGACTCCAACTGGTCCAGAATGCGGCCGCGCGGGTGATTACGGGAGCGACCTGGCGCTCCCATATAACACCTCTCCTGCGCGAGCTGCACTGGCTCCCAGTGGTCCGGGTGCGCTTCAAAGTGTTGGTTCTCACCTTTAAAGCGCTCCATGGCTTAGGTCCAGGGTATATACGAGACCGCCTTCTGCTACCGATAACCTCCCATCATCCAATACTCTCTCACAGAGAGGGCCTCCGTCGGCCAAGCAATGTCGGCTGGTGACCCCCAGGGGGAGAGCCTTCTCTGTCAGAGCACCCGCCCTCTGGAACAAACTCCCTCCTGGAATAAGATTGATCTCGGATCTCCGCACTTTCCGCAAGGCCCTGAAGACGTTTTTATTTCACCAAGCCGGCCTGGCCTGAATAGGTTTTATGGGTTAGTTTTTAATTGTATAGCTTGGGGTTTTAAATTTTGGGAGGCCGATTAATTTAATCTATTTTTAGTAATCTTAATTTTTATATTGTGTGTTATTTTAATTTTCGGCTGTTCACTGCCCTGAGTCCCTTCGGGGAGAAGGGCGGTATGCTTCTAAACTGCTAGGTTGGTAGGAGCTGATGCAAGTGATCGGAGCTCATGCCATCATACGGTGGTAGGACTCAAACCGCCAGAGCATAGACCTTCTCTGGCATCTTTTAAACCACTGAGCCTCAAGGAGTAACTGTATAAAATGTAGTAATTGTACAAAATAACATTACCCTATCATATAAATCAGGCATTTGCTTCCTCTACCTATATATTTGCTGAACCATAAACTTTGTTATAATAATTCATTCTTACCTTCCAAGGAAATACCAGGATTGGCCAGAGTTGGGATCTGCCTCTAGAGACTTTTGGAGACACTGAATAGCATAGTTTTCCTTGGTGGCTTTATCTCCTAACTGATCCACTGTATGGTGCATCCAGCCTAAGAAAAGAAACATGTATATATTATTTGGTATTTATGTTTTAGAATGAACCAGATTACTTATTATTTTATTTATTTATTATGTGTAAACCTTCCTATAAATATAGTTAGCAGAGATATTTACTTTATCAATTCAAAGAATTTTCTCACATTCTTTTTCAAAGAAAATTAGCACTATAATTAGCAGACAATACATTCTGCTTAAATCTGAGCATCTTTACCAGTGAACCATTGAAGTTTTTCTTACAATCTCTCATTTTCATTTGCTTTATCAGAATAAATTATTCTAAACAAACTCTCCTTTATGAACCATTATATGTAAGGGGGAAAAGCAATATACAATTAGGGAAATATAAATAATCATAAATAGAACATTAAAATGAAGAATAAGTACATCATTATAAGATTTAAGCAGCCACTAAAAGGTAACATATAGGAATAGATATAGAATATATAGAGATCCTGAATTCATTACAATAATCTATATCAGAGAGGAACATCTTTATTAGTAGGAGTCTTCGTACATTTTATTTATTTAAAAATACAAACAGAACAAAACAAGTAACAACAAAACATACAGAACATGTAAACATGAATTCAAATATACATCTTATCAAAGTTGTCGCAACTGTAATCTATGTTCTTGTTTATGATTTTGACTCCTCCTTGCTTTGGTCTTTCTCTTATATCTATCTTTGTAGTTCACTGTTAACCTGCATTATGTTCCTATTTCTATATTAGGTCACTCCAATTACTTCCTAGTCTTTATTCCCCTTTCTATCTTCTTTTTCTTGTAATTCCTTTGTGAGTCTGTCCATTTCTGCACATTCCATGATTTTACTAATTACTCTATCTTCTGTTGGTATGTCATTACTCTTCCAATTTTGTGCAAAAATTATTCGTGCTGCTGTTATTATATGAATGATTAAATACTTTATTTCCTTTTTGTATTGTCCAAATTTTTATGCCTAGTAGAAAGGTTTCTGGCCTCATTCTATTCTTTGTTGTGCAATTTCTTCTGTTTGTGTTCTAATCATTTGCCAGTATTATTTTGCCTTTGGGCAGGTCCACCACAGGTTCCTTTGTGAAGTTTGCATTTCCAGCATGCTAGGGAAGTATTGGGGAACATTCTTGCCAGTCTGGCCAGTGGAAGATGCCACCTATAAAACATTTTGTACAGATTTTCTTTATAGGGTACAGACATTGTTAATTTATAATTTATTGTCCATAATTTTTCCCATTTGTCTAATTCAATATAGCCGTAATTCTTTGCCCAAATTATCATGTTTTTTTTAACCACCTCTTCTTCTAATTTATAACCTCGTAAACAGGGGTGGGTTCTAAATTTTTTTACTACCGGTTCTGTCATGGCTTATTTTGTGGGCGTGGCTTAGAGGTCATGTGACTGGGTGGGCATGGCTAGCTGGTCATGTGACCGGGTGGCCATGGCTATGTGTATAGTCACTATTCAGAGGGCTGAAAAAAATCATTTCTGACAGGTCCTCGCACTTTTGACTGGTCCTCACACTTATGACCATCCTCACATTTATGCCCGTGCAGCATTCTTAACAACCATGTCACTCATTTCACAACTGCTTCTCTTCCCCATGGTGATAAGATAGGGCAAAAAATCTAAAATGTGAGGACAGCTGTAAGTTCGAGGACTGGTCAAAAGTGTGAGGACCTTCTATTCTATATTATACCCCTTCCCATTGTCATCTATTTTTATATCCATCCTCACATTGGTTAATTATGTAATATTACAGTTGTTTAATACAAAGTCAACATTTTAATATAAATCAATTAGTTATATAACTATCTCTTTTGTATATTAATCAATATGAACATGAATATTCCAATTATTTCCATGTAATCCAATTTCTTACAAATCAATTAATTATATTTACCAATAATAACAAATCAAATTATTTCTCCCATATATTCCTCCAAACCACAACTTAACCATTTCTGCTTTCAACATAATATACAATTAATAGTATCTCAATTATTACAATTCCCTAGTTAAATAGAGCTTTTTTTCTTTTGTGTTTTAAAATCTTGAACTCTCCTCTTTTGCCCTAAATTTCCCATTGTTTGCAGTTTTGCACCTACCTTTTTTGGTGAGGAAAAAGAAAAAGAAATCTCACTCTGCCTCATTTTCTCACGTTGCAGCAAAGACCCTGCTTTACTTTCAGTTTCGCTTTTTCAGCATAGCTAGGGGAAAAAAACCCTGCTCCAGCACTGTTTGCACCTAGCAAAAGAGCCCTGCGCAAAACAGCTGAGAGCAAATCAGCTGAGAGGTGGGAGACCGATCTAATCAATTTGTGGTAATTAACCTATGCTGAAGCTGAAAGGGGCTGTTTTTTCTATTTTTGCAGGCACCGGTCTACTCATTTGTTTTCTTTTAACACTGATCAGCTGTAGGGCAGCCCTTTGAAGCCCCGCAGCAAGAGTTTAAACTTGCTTTAAGTTTTTTTTCCCTCTAGCCATCAGCTGGGACTCAGGAGGCAGCAATAGATTGGGAATGGGCAGGGTAAGCGAACGGCAACTGGGCCAGGAACCAGTTCGGGGGCGTGGCCAGCCAATTTTATTACCGGTTCTCCAAACTATTAAATTTTTTTACTACTGGTTCTTGTGATCCAGTGTGAACTGGGAGCAACTCACCACTGCTCATAAATAATTATAAACTTTTTTTATCAATTTGCCCTGTGATCCTTGTAAAATTTTATCTAATTTGTATTGACCTTTTTGGAATCCAAATTGAGCCAAATCTTTCTTATACTTTGATTTTATTTGTAAGTATGGCTACCAGTCAGTGTCTGTACCCATCTCCTTCCATTCTTGTCTTCTTCTTAGTTCCCCTTGGTTATTTAGCAAATCTGTATAGGTTTTCATTTTGGTGATATCCATGGTGTTTGGGTAAATCTGAGCTTCCATGGTTGATAACCATTCCGGAATTTTATTGTGCTTTTTTAATGTCCTGCCATGTCTGATATACTGCTTGTCTGACAATATGTCTCTGGAAATATCCATGTCGTTTATCAGTGTCCTCCCATAGAAATGCGTGGCATCCTCGTTGTAAATCGAATCCTTCCAAATTCAGTAATCTTTTATTTTTAAGTTCCATCCATTCCTTGATCCTAATCAGTGCTGATGTTTTATAATATGTTTCTCAGTCTGGTAGTGCTAGTCCTCCTCTTTCTCTTGAATCTTGTAGGTGTTTTATTTTAATTCTTGCTTTCTTCCCTTGTCAGATGTAATCTGCTATTAATTTATTGAAATCCTTAAAAAAATTCTTCCCCAGTTTTATTGGGATCACTTGGAATAAATATAGAATTCTAGGTAGGACATCCATTTTAATTGAAGCAACCTTTCCCAAAAGAGATAGTTGTAGTTTTTTCCAAATTTCTAAGTCTTTTTTAATTTGTCTTGTCAAATTTATCATAGTTGTCTTCTCTAGTTGATGAGCTTTTATTAGTGAGCCATATTCCTAGGTATTTTACCTTCTTTGTTGTTTGTATACCTAATTCGTCTTCTAGTTCCTTTTCTTGTTGATTAGTGAGATTATTTGTTAGTAGTTTTGTTTTTTGTTTACTGATTTTGAGTCCGGCTACTCTCCCATATTTTTCTATTTTATCTAATAATTTAGTGCCAGTTGTTATTGGTTGTTCTATAATAAATATGTCCTCGGCGAAAGCTTGGAGTTTGTATTCCTCCCTTTTAATTTTCAGACCTTTTATCTCCTTATCTCTTCTAATTTCCTTTAAGAGAGTTTCCAAAGCTAATATAAATAAAAGAGGAGACAGAGGACACCCCTGTCTCACTCTTTTTGATATTGGAAATTGTTCTGTCAAGTCGCCGTTTATTGTTATTTTTGCTTTTTGGGAGGAGTAAATTTTCTTTATCATATTTGTAAATTTGTTGCCGAATTTCATAGCTTCCAATTGTAATGTAAGAAATTTCCAATTTAGGTTGTCGAAGGTCTTCTGTGTGTCTAAAAAAATTAAGGTCAGTTATTTGTCTGAATTTGTTTCATAATATCCTAATACATCAATTATTAATCTCATATTGTTTTTTATCTGTCTCTTTGGGATAAAACCGTTCTGATCTGAATTAATGTATTTGTTAATTATTTTCTTAATCCTTTCAGTGATAATTGATGTAAATAATTTGTAGTCCACATTTAAAAGTGATATCGGTCTGTAGTTTTTAATATGTGTATAGTCTGTCTCTTCTTTTGGTATCAATGTAATGATGGCCTCTGTCCAGGAATTGGGAATTGTAGCTTCCTGAAGTGCGTCATTAAGTACTCCGAGTAAAATTTCATCATTGAATGTTGGCAGATTTTATAAAACTCTGCAGGTATACCATCCGGTCCTGGGGTTTTGTTTATTTTCTGTTTTTTCCTCACCTCTATTAATTCTGTCATCGTGATTGGCCTGTCCAACAGGTCCCTGTGTGTTTCTTCTAATTCTTTGATGTTGGCTTCGTTTAGGTAGTTTGATGTCCTCTTCTGAAGAGTCTTCCTGTTCATTTAATTTTTGGAAAAATGTTCTTGCTATGTTTTTTTGTCCTTGTTCCTATGATATATCTCTCCTATATCATCCTGTAGTTGATGTACTGTCCTTCTCTCTTTTTCTTTCTTCAATTTGTACGCCAACCATCACCCTGTCTTATTTGCATATTCGAAATGGTTTTGTTTTACTAATTTAATTTTCTAGCTATTTCTGTTTGTGTGATTAAATTTATTTTGTGTTTTGTCAAATTTATTTTTTCTTTGATCCTTTTATTTTGAGGTTCGTTCTGTAGCTCGGATTCATACTTTTTGAATTCCTTCAACAAATTGTCTATTTTCTGTTGTTTTTCTTTATTTTTCTTCGCCACATATGCTATTGTCAGGCCTCTTATATAGGCTTTCACTGTGTCCCATAAATTTTAGAAAGAGGTTTGCTCTTTGATGTTGATCTCGAAAAATATTTTCACTTCTTTTTCTATCATTTGTACATAATCTTTGCCTTTTAAGATTTTGGTGTTCATCATCCATCTCTTCTTCTTCTTCTTCTTCTTCTTCTTCCGATAACCTTTCCAAATTATTTTTACCGGATTATAGTCTGCCCATATGTTTGTCATTATTTCTATTTCTTCTAAGTCTTTTGTAAGATCTGTTGTCGTCCAAGCCATATCTATTCTAGACCAGGATAGATGTGGATTGGAATAGAACGCATACTGTTTTTTTTCTTTATTTATTTCCCTCCATTTCATTTTCATTTTTCATTTTATTTGATTTATATACCGCCCTACTCCCAAAGGAGTCAGGGCGGTGAACAGCAAAACAATAAAAATACATAAATATAAAATTTAAAAAATAGCATAAAATCGAATTAAACACTTTGGCCCAAACAAATTAAAAGACCCCAATAATTTAAAACCAATTTAAAATTTTACATATTAAAAGAGGGAAAAAGATTAGGCCAGGCCCGCCTGGTGAAATAAAAAAGTCTTGAGAGCGCGGTGGAAGGTGCGCAGATCCGGGATCCTCCGTATCTCCGGGAGGAGTTCATTCCAGATAGTAGGTGCCCCCACAGAGAAGGCTCTCCCCCTAGGGGCCGCCAGTTGACATTGTTTGGCCAACAGCACCCAGAAGAGCTCCTCTCTATGAGAGCGTACCCGCTGGTGGGAGGCTATTTGTGGTAGTAGGCGGTCCCATAGGTAACCAGGTCCTAAGCCATGGAGAGCTTTAAAGGTGGTAACCAAAACCCTGAAGCACACCCGGAAGACCACTGGGAGCCAGTGCAGCTCGCACAAGAGAAGTGTTACATGGGAATGCCATGTCGCTCCCATTACCACCCGCGCGGCCGCACTCTGTGCCAGTTGGAGCCTCCAGGTGCTCCTAAAAGGGAGCCCCATGTAGTGAGCGTTACAATAGTCCAGGCAGGAGGTGACGAGGGCATGAGTGACTGTGCGTAGAGAGTCCTGATCCAGAAAGGGATGCAACTGGAAGATCAGGCGAACCTGATGAAAAATCCTCCCGGTCTCGGCCGTCAAATGCCCTTCTAAAGACAGCCGTGAATCCAGGAGGATGCCCAAGTTGCAAACCCAATGTTTCGCCCCCAATAGTCAGTGATGGCGCCAACTGACTATATCGGGACGTCGGAAACCACAGCCACTCGGTCTTGGATGGGTTGAGCCTGAGTCTGTTCCTCCCCATCCAGATCCGCACGGCTTCCAGGCACCGGGACATCACTTCAAGGGCATCGTTGGGGTGGTCCGGGTCGGAGATGTACAGCTGGGTGTCATCAGCGTACTGGTGGTACTTCACCCTGAAACCATGGATGATCTCCAGCGGCTTCACATAAATGTTGAACAGGAAGGGCGAGAGGACTGACCCTTGCGGCATCCCACATTTGAGGGGCCCCGGGGTCAACCTCTCCCCCTGTCAACACAGACTGCAACCAGTCGGAGAGAAAGGAGGAGAACCACCACAGCACAGTGCCTCCCACCCCTAACTCTTCCAACTGGTGCAGCATGATACCATGGTCGATGGTATCCAAAGCCGCTGAGAGATCTAACAGGACCAGGACAGAGGAGCACCCCCTGTCCCGAGCCCTCCAGAGATCATCAACCAACACAACCAATGCCGTTTCTGTGCTGTACTCGGGCCTGAAGCCCGACTCCAGGTATCCTGAAGGCATAGTTCTTGCACCAACTCCTTAAAAGTGTCTGGGAGGGTCTTTTTCTTAAGTTTTATTTTTTCTAGTACTCCAATAGTCTTTTTCCGTGTCCGCAATTGCATTGAAGTCACCTACAATGCAAATATTCTCATAATCCAAGTCTTTTACTTTGTTGTGTATGTTTTGGAAGAAGGCACGTTGATTCTCATTTGGTGCATAAATCGAGATCAATAATATTGTTTTTAATTCTGTTTGTATTTCGATCATTAGAATTCTTCCCTCTTCATCTGAGTATACCTGTTTTGTTTTTAAGTGTGTAACTGTAATGTAAACTGCAATGCCTCTTTTTCTTTGTTCTGCTAGTGAAGTGTAAAGGTTCCCTAATCTTGTATTTTCTAAGATCTTTTGGTGTTGTTTTTTGATGTGAACTTCCTGTAGATTTATAATGTCCATCTCCAATTTTTGTAATTTGGTAAATGTCCGGGTTCTTTTGATTGGGGCGTTTAATCCATTTATGTTGATCAAAATCATTTTTATTTTCTATTCCATTTTTCTTCCTATCTATTCGTTGTACTTAGTTGGGTTGTGAGGAAGTGATAGTTTTTTCTCTGGTCCCTTACCCGTCTCGGAATTTGCTTCAACGTAATTATTTCCGTAATTATTTCCTTCCCTTTTTAAAAGATTGCATCCTCATTCATTCTTCTATATATCTCCTCTTTTATTGTTTTCTTTGTGAATTGGACTTGCACTTCCTTTGGCAGTTTGTTTCTACGTGCATAATTGGTGTGCACCCTGTAGACTTCATCAATATCCCTTCATATGTCATCTTTATCTCTCTGTTTTGTTTCAGCGAAAATCTCCGTCATTGTCTCTTCCAGGTCTTCCTCTTTAGTTTCTACTATGTTCTGGAACCTTAAGTAAAATGATGCCTTCTCCATTTCCAAGTAGGTAAGTGAGTCTTCCAGCTCTTGCTTACTTGCCATCTGTTGTTCCAGCATTTCTACTTTCTTGACCAGAGTCTGTTCCATTTTGAGTTGTGTCTTTTGAATCCTCTGTTCGTTTTTGGCAATATTCTGTTGGATCCTTTCTATCTTGTCATCTATTTTATGTTATCATTTATCTCTCCCACATCGGATTTCAAATCATCGTGATTTCTTTTTTGTCTCTGCATGGTTATTAGCAATCGATTCCTGCATCTTATTCATCGCTTCCTGTATCATTGCCAAGACTGACTGGATGTTTTGCATGCTGGAAATGGAACCAATCTTTTCTTTTTCTGTTCCAAGCAGTTTCTATAGATCTTTGTTGTGCAGGGGATGCTGTAAGGGAGGCTTGATTTGAAGTTATTTTCTTATTTGCTTTGGTTATGGTGGTTGTTCCAGTACTTGTCATCTTAACTCTTTTTTGTAGGTTCTCCCAAAATTTCATGCACTGAACTACTTTTATTGTATTTCAGTTTCGTTATCTACAGTGGTATTTTTGTCAGTGGTAATTTCTAGAGTCTTATGTTGTGTAGATCTTTAACTAATAGTTAGTCTTATTGGGTTGTAGATTATTTCTATAGATGTCCTTAACATTCTAATAATTAATTAAATATATAGATATATACTCAAGTAGGGGGGAAGAAAGATAAGGTGAAGGAGATGGGGGGGAAACTTAAAATTCTAACACTTCATTAAATCTTAATATAGTTAATACAATATAATAATCAGTCTATCAAATCAAATCTATCAAATCAAATATCACTGATGTCAATATATAAGTAAGAGTTAAATTAGTTTAAATTAATATCCACTTTAAATTAATATCCACTTAAACTATTTGTTCCAATTAGTTCTTAATTAATCATCCATACAGTTGTTTAGTTATCAATTAATCAAGTGTCTCACAATCAAAAGGTATTAGTAAATAATTATACTATTATTAAAATTATATTATTTTACAAGGCTTAATCAGGTATATATATGAAATTATTTTGCACTTAATATACAGTTCTCTTTCACTGTTACATGTGAAGTTCTTGTATCCAAGTTCTTATATAGTCTTTAATAGCTCTCTCTCCAGGAGTATCCAAATAGCCAAGAATCCAACTCTCCAAAGTTCAGCGCTTTAATATAGCCGGTTCACCGTTATCAGTTAATTAATTTTTGTACCAGCTTCTCAGTTATTTTCCCAAAACACCGCTTCTCCACTTGCCAATCTGTTGCACCACTCTCACTTGCTCTCCCGGCTTCAATGGCTTCCGTCACTCTCAGTTTCACCGTTTCGCTGTCTTCCTGTTATTTGATCTCTGGATAGTTCCATCTGGTTTGTTATAGGTCACTAATCAATTCCAAACACCCTTCTTCTCTGATAAATCCAAATCCAAAGATGGTCCAAATTGTCACCACGTAGATCTTTTTGAAATTTCTCGTTCCAAGCAGTCTCTCTTTTTCGCGCAGTCACCACCTGTCAGTTCTTCTTCTGCCTTTGTCATCTTTCGTCCCCGCTTTCTCTGGTTGCTGTTCCGCCGTCTTTTGGGATCTCAATTTCCCTGCTCTCCGCTCTCTGCTTCACCTTATAGCTGTGGTTTGCTCACTCCGCTTTTATCTCAATCCACTTTCAATTCAAATTGGATACAGTTGCGATCTTTCAGTTTGATCTTCCCTTCCTGCTGTTTGGCTTCAATGCTTCGGGCCAGCCAAAATGGCTGGTTTTTTCCCCTCCGGAATTAGGAGATTGCTCCTGAACCTTCGGGATGGTTGCTTTCCCCCCCGAGATCCTTGGAAGTTCCTCCTTTTTCTATTGATATCTTCAAGATCAATAGTGCCTGGAACGGCTTCCTAGATGGGAATCTTGGAGTTTCAAGAATGGAGCCCTGTTCTCTAGCTTCAAACACGTTGACGTCACCGTTGGAAGTCCCATTATTAGTAGGAGTCTTAATGTTAGACTACCCAGTTTCTGTAAAGGAAATCTATTATAGTATGTAAGATTGTATGTATGTAGAATGAGTTAGAGGTTCATGTGGAGCTTTAGGTTACTAATAAGCTTTATTTGGCTGCAGCTTTATTTGGCTGAAGCCATTCCTATGTATGCCCTTTTTTAAAAAGAGCTTGGCTCTTCTCAGAAAACAGTTAAGACTCAGTTCCCAGTAGCAAACCAGCAAACTGTAGTTCCTTCTATAGCAGCACTGATAGCTGATTTCAGAGAATGCAAAAACATTGCTAGTTCTGGATAAAAATGTATTTTATATACTGGTTTATTTTATAAAGTTCTATACAATTCTTTTTCTATATTTTTATATAATCAATCCCAACCTGTAATTGTACCATAGAAAAACTGCAGTTGCAACAAGGAATTGAAAGTAAAAGAGTAAGTTTTCCATTTACTTAGTTTGGATATTAATATCATTCTGAAAAAATGAGCTATTTAAAGAAAAAAGATAATAGATGGTAATATATGATTTAAAGCTGTATCCTTGCATCTCCACATTTAGAAGATTGATGCAAAAATATCAAATTATTTTTCTAATGAAAAATTAAAATCTGAAATTGAATTTTTGGAGAACTAGATGCATTACAACTTCCTGCAAATCGAAGAATATTAAAAAGACTCTTTCATTTCTTCATTTATACTTACCTAACTGCTGCAACACAGTTGCTTTCACTTGTGCAGGAAGGTTTTCAGACTGCAAAAGTTGTTCATATTCCTTCTTTGCCAAATGATATTTTCTCTAAAAGGTAGAATGAGATGTTAATTGAAGTGATACTTTTTTAAAACTGGAAGCTGGATTGATATTACATACATACGAACAGCAATTAACACATTACAGTAGAATACTATGCTTTTGATGAAGAAATTATTTAAAGAAGCAAATTCAAATATAATATTTGAATCTGGTGAATCCTGATCTATCAGCTTACTATTAATTAAATATGAAATATTCAAATTCTACTATATTACTAATGCTCTACTTGGGTGGTGATGACAATGTCCATCCAATAAATTTAGACTACCATATGCAACTCCAAAATGAAGAGGAAAAATAAATTACTGAAGAACCAACATAAATTGATGGAAGTGAATAAATACAATCCATTAAATTAAACAAAAGCTAATTATATTCAAAATTTTCTCAATGTTGAACATTATCATTTTCTGATTCTCAAATTTCTATGCTTCACATTAGGATTAAATCTCCTACAGGGTATGTAAAAGTAAATGGAAAAGATGTGGAACAAGTGAGGAGATCCTTAATCAAAGAGGGTTTTTAAAATATAACGAATACTGTCAAGCAACTAGAACATCTGCCTTTTCAATTCAAACATACTGGGTTGGATCCAGGGCTGCTGCTCCACAAATGGAAGAGCCTCTTCCGTTCCCAGAAGTGAGTTGGATCCAGTGGATGCTCCTCCTCAACTGGATGCTTCTGCAGATGGAAGAGGGGGAAGCAATTTTCACTGATTTCCCCTTCCCCCTGCAGCCCTCACTGCTATGTCAAGCGAAAGGCATGCAGGCTGTAGCGGGAGGGGAAAATAAGCAAAAATAATTTCTTTCCCTCACCCCTCAACTGAGGGATCTGTTCAGTTCTGCCCCATAAAATTCTGTAAAGAGATCTTTTATTTAATATGTGACAGGCACTAGGCCCAACTAAGTCGGACAATCATTGCAGCCATTTGGATCTGTGAAATAGCATCTTGTCGTATTTATTTACTTAGATGTATTATGGGAACCCACTCCAAAAAATTCTGAGTGGCTTATAGTATTGAAATATACAGTTAAATCAGTTAAAAATAACAAAATCTAACGACCCAAAAGGGGAAAAAATCATAATAAAAATAACACACAGGGGCTTAATAAACACATTAGCTTCAGGCCTGGGAACAGAGTAGTTCTTAAGGGCCTTCCAGAACCGCAGGAGAGTAGGCACCTTACAAATCTCCGGGGGGGGGGGGGGATGCAGTTCCAGAGGGCAGGGGTAGAAATAAAGAATGCTGGCTTCTTCAGTCCCTCAGTTGGCAATACTTGAGGGATTGGACCGTACCCATTCTGCTGAAATCTGCTAAAATATACCAAGTGGGCAGAAAAAAATGGGGATAGCTATGTATGAAAATATAATATAGCTAATAATAAGATGTGAATAAATGGATAAATATTTGAGAGAATAGTTATCATGTTTAAGTGTAATCTCAAGACTCAATTAATGTAGGGTGTGTGTGTTATCATTTCATATACCAAGGTATATAAAAGGTATGCTTTTTATTCCAACATTATACATATTTAGCAGAAAACAGAAATGGAACTCAATATTATTGAGTTTTTTTAACATATTTGAACACTGCAATAAATCATTATCAGGCTGTTAATTAGAGTTCAAAAATATTTATTATATTAGTATCATTGATCAGATCAATAAAGACGTTAAGTTACTTGAATATTCTCTGAAAATATTGTATGTGTCATTTGAATGCACGTACTATTTTAAGGATTTCATATCTTATGTTACATATTGTACTTAATGTACATTTTGACTGTTCAATAAATAAATTCCTTTTGGAAATGCAAAGTAGTACTAACAATGCTACATACAATAAACAAGTAACAAATAACAACAAAAACATTTTTGTAAGTCCTTAAGAATAGCCCAGTTATGTACACTGAGAGCATATGCATCAAGACAAATTCCTTATGTGTCCAATCACACTTGGCCAATAAAAAATTCTGTTCTGTTCGTTTCTGGTTAACAAAAATATAAAAGAATAAATAGTTTGACCTATTACAACTAAAAATATAAATTAAGTTGTAACTATTTTTAAAAAGAAAAAAATTGTATCATCTTATTGGTTTGTCTCCTAGAACTACTGTATGTGATTTTTTGAATTAAGGTTGAAGAACTTTATTACAAAATATAGCTCCATTGACATATTCCAAATTGTTATATTTAATATTCAAAAGGTATTACATGCTTACCTGGGTTTCATATAAATGGGCAACATGAAACCGAACTGTGAAAGTATGGAAATAAAAATATTAGGAATAGCAGATTCAAGATAAGTACTACATATATGTATAACTTTACTTGTTATTGCTGTGTAATCAGGGAAGAAAAGGACATACAGAGAAGCAGAGAATATATATAAAAAATTAGGGCAAAGGAAATAGCCTGCAAATGGGTTCTGTTTCAATTCAACTGAAATATACTTGAATAGCTTTTTGGGCTTCAAAGAAAACATCCTTTTGTTCCATTCTCCAAAATACCCATTTTATGCAATGACATTTACTGATTTCAGGAACAAAGTATTTTTGAATTACCTAATCATTCAATGACTATTCAAGACAATTTATAATAAACCATCAATAGCTCAATATAGCAAGAAATTAAACATACATTTGGAAAGCCATTAAGTGTCTTTATATCCCGGGTTATCATTTCTCAAGTGACCCTTAATTCAAATAACAACTCCTTCATGATAGAAACTTACTTTGACACAAGCTTCATCCTAAAAATAATTAGTCAAACAACTTTTGTCTATCCATCTTCTTATTGTAAAAGAAGAGACTATATTTTCGCTATAAGATGCTTTTATAAGATGTTGAGCAAGGTAAAATGAGTATCTTCATTTTAGCTTTCTGACATATTTTTTTAATCGTGTTACAATTTAGACTAATCATGTAAGGGCCAAATATTAATTTATTTCACAGCAACTATAATACTGGTTGTTGAAAAAAAAAATAGAATATGAAGAAACAAATACAGTTATTAACCAGCATTACACTAGTTCTTTTCCCAAGCAATATTAAAGTTATCAAATGCAAAAGGATTTTAAAAAGGGCTATAAATGAATTTATCAATATATGAATTCATCCCTTAGAACTTAAATATAAATTATATTTTGTGTTTCACATATCAGTCATATTTATAAATCACAATGTTTTTTTCCTAAAGAAAATTCATTCTTTCAAGATTTTTAATGAAGGGAATTTGTTTTTTCTATAATTTAATCCTTTTACATTACTGGCAGTACTACACTATTGTACAGTATTTCTTAAGCAAGAAAAGAGGACTATGGAATATGCATGAGTTTGCCAATGTGATGACACCAGTATAAGCCACCATATCTCAAAACATCTGCAGAAAGATTATTTCTCTTGCAATAATATTTTTTAAATTCTCTGAATAAAATTCAAATTACTTCAGAACAAAACATTATCCTCCGCCTGATTTTTTTAAATAAATGTTTTAAGGAACATACAGTAGTGTTTTATTATAAGATGCAACTTTGTTAGGCCCAAACAAGGTGGGAAAGGGTAAAAAAGAGAAAAGGAATTTTCTTTGGTGCGCAGGGAATATAATTAACTGAGCCCAGTACAGGTAGTCCTTGGTTAACAATGGTAATTGTGGTAATTGGGACTACAATATCCGCAGCTATGTGGTCATAAAGTGTGATATAATATAACTGTTTACAGATTATAGTAATTTCATCAGTCCCTATTTTTAATCAAATCCCACTGGTATTTAGGTAAAGACCCACCTCAATCCACAGCATTCATGGCTTGGTCTTTTTCAATTTCAAATCTTTCTACCTCCGCTTGAATTCCCTTCACATGGCTATCTCCCCATCTCTGCCTTTTGGTTGCTCACCTACACATTACCCCCACTGCCTGGCTGGCCTCCTTCCATCATATCCTCCATGCTGTCTGCCACTGCTATATTGCTGGGGCCTTTTTTGTGTATATGGGTACTGCCTTCTTTTGCACTGGGCTTATCTTGGACCCTGCCCAGGACCTCCATTCACAGTTCATCCAGGGACTTTGTTCTCACCACACCCAGGATTCCTGTTTGCAAATGAATCTTGGCACATGAAAGAAGGCCCTGGCTACGCCAACATGAAAGAAAATCCTTCTTCCACAATAGCACCTTTTTCCATTAAAGGCCCTAGGTGAGGCATAAGAAAAGCCCAGGCTGTACTGTCACAAAATGCAGTGTGAAAGAAGACTCTGGTCAACACAGAATACCAATACAGAAGATGGCCTACGCACGGCAGCAGACTGGCTGGACAGCAGGGGTATTGGGTAGGTGGGTAGCCAAAAATGGTCATAAATGCAGTGGTCTCAGCTGGCATGGATTTTTTTCACATGATTGCAGGTGAATTATAACAGCTGGAACTTTGAGGACCAGTCTCATTCAGTGCCATCGTAACTTTAAATAGTTGCTGAATGAATAGACGTTAAACAAGGAGTATTTGTACTGGGAAAATGCAGTATGGACTCTATAAAGAAAACAGAAAATGAGAATAACTCCCAGTATTTTGTGAACTGGACATGCCTCCCATGAAAATTGTTGTTTGGTGATACCAGAACATTTTCAAAGTTGTAAATGAATCTCAGAAAGGCACAACCTTTTATGGGCAAACTATCTGTGTTGCAACTTGAAACCTCCATTCTTCCTCCATTTTCTGACATTGCAGAAGCCACACAAGAATGTGGTGTGCTTTCATGCAGCCTCCAGATCCTCTGAAGACTGCAGCCTCAAAAAGAACTCAAGAATGAAGCATGTTTTCTTGCTGTTTTCAGAGGCCATGCAAGAGCATCCTCTGAAAATTACTTCCAGACTGAAGGCCTCATGTAACCTGGAGCTCAGATAGGCACATTTTTCTAAGAGTTACCTGGAGCTCTGGCAGAATGTTTTCTTGTATTGTATCAGGTGATCATTTCAGACAATAATGAATACTTTGGAAATGTGAACCAGGGGACTTGCTGCCTTTATTCCCTTTTCCAAGCTCTTAACAAACTATTCTCTTTTGTATGTTTAATTGAAAGTGAGATTCACCATAGCTAAATGACAGGCACTATTCTAAATCAGGTAGTGACACGAAAGACACTCAAGGTAGGGGTCCTTTCAGCTATCTTTCTTTACAGCCATACCCTACCTCAGTTACTTATAAATGATAAAACTAGTTTAATAAAGAATGCTTTTTCATTGTTATTATTATACCAGTGTCTGAGTTTAGTTCTCATTACTGTATAAGGAAAAGGCAAAGCTAAATACTGACCATTCACAAGAAATTGTTCAGAAGAATTATTTGCAATATATTGGTCCAACATTTACTAAGAAGCTAATTACAAGATTTATCTGTAAATGTAAAATACTAATGTACATACTTTAATGCCAATTACAAGGTGCTATATGAAATGTAAATCATCATACAACCATAGAAATTAATTATAAGAATATGATATAGGACATAAAATTATTACAATAAATACAACTGTAATAAATACTTAAAATACTTACTTTCAGCATTGGACAAAGTGCAAGGATTGCAGTCAATCAAAGCTAACTGAAAATGCTGCAAAAGGAAACAAAATAATTAATATTCTCCTAATGAAAACTAATGATTTTTGAAAAATACTTTGAAAGATTTGAAACATATTTTCATTCTAATAACTCAATGAATGAAAATCTTTTGATAACATGACCATTAACATACAGTTAAATAATAGAATTGTGAATAGAAAGCCAATTAAATTTCTAAAAATATAAACAATATTGCAAAAAATTCTAATTTGTAGACAAGCAACTGATAATGGTAATGATATAATAAAATGATACATAATTTTGTAAATCTTCACTTCCGTTTTCAATTTCACTTCAATTTTGTAATTCATCAAACACATGAAGCATGATCACAGAAGTAGTTTAAGTAAATCAAAGATCAAATCTGCTGTAGTTACAGCAATTTAAAAGAACTTATATATAAAAACAAATTGGGTGTATACCAGTGGTGGGTTGCTCCCGGTTCGCACCGGATTGCAAGAATCGATAAACCGGTATTAAAAAAATTTAATAGTTCGGAGAACCGGTAATAAGATTGGCTGGCCACGCCCCCGAAACCGGTTCCCGGCCCGGTCGCTGTTCGCTTACCCCGCCCACTCCCAATCTATTGCTGCCTCCTGAGTCCCAGCTGATGGCTAGAGGGAAAAAAACTGTTTAAACAAAGGGCCGCCCTACAGCTGATCAGTGTTAAAAGAAAACAAATGAGTACAGTGCCTGTAAAAATAGAAAAAACAGCCCCTTTCAGCTTCAGCATAGGTTAATTACCACAAATTGATTAGATCGGTCTCCCACCTCTCAGCTGATTTGCTCTTAGCTGTTTTGCGCAGGGTTCTTTTGCTAGGTGCAAACAGTGCTGGAGCAGTTTTTCCCCCCCTAGCTATGCTGAAAAAGGGAAACTGAAAGTAAAGCAGGGTCTTTGCTGCAACGTGAGAAAATGAGGCAGAGTGAGATTTCTTTTTCTTTTTCCTCACCAAAAGAGGTAGGTGCAAAACTGCAAACAATGGGAAATTTAGGGTAAAAGAGGAGAGTTCAAGATTTTAAAACACAAAAGAAAAAAAGCTCTATTTAACTAGGGAATTGTAATAATTGAGATACTATTAATTGTATATTATGTTGAAAGCAGAAATGGTTAAGTTGTGGTTTGGAGGAATATATGGGGGAAATAATTTGATTTGTTATTATTGGTAAATATAATTAATTGATTTGTAAGAAATTGGATTGCATGGAAATAATTGGAATATTCATGTTCATATTGATTAATATACAAAAAAGATAGTTATATAACTAATTGATTTATATTAAAATGTTGACTTTGTATTAAACAACTGTAATATTACATAATTAACCAATGTGAGGATGAATATAAAAATAGATGACAATGGGAAGGGATTCAATTTTTCCCTTCTATTCTATATTATAAAGGGAAAAATTGAATTTGATTAAGATTAGAGATGAGGATGAAGGGTAATATTGTTTTTTTTAAAAAATAGATGAGGAATAAATATGGCAAAAAGGAAATATAGAAATTGTAAATTTAATTGAAATGACTAAACACTATTTAAATCTGTGAACCGGCTAAATACTCTGTTCAAAGAAAATACATTGTATGTTTGTATGTGTGTTTCTAATTATTGCTATTTATTCATATTTGTTCTCTTTTATTCTTTAAAGTTTAACAATTCATTCTTTATCTTAATATCTTTATATTTGTTTGGGGTTGGTTTTTTTCCCTTTCATCTCTTTTATTGTACAGAAATCTTTCTCCTCAAACCTACCACCTCTCTCTTTTCTTTCCTTCTTACTTTCTCTTCCCCCTCCCTCTTCTTCTCCTCCCTACTTCCTCTTTCTTTCTCCTTCTCCTCCTCTTCTCCTCCCTCTCTTACCCTCAATCTTACTCTAATTTCCCTTCCCTTCCTTCATCCCTCTCTATTGCTGTATCCTTTTATGAATATGGATTATTCAGAGGGCTGAAAAAGTTATTTCTGACTGGTCCTCGCACTTCTGACCAGTCCTCAAACTTATGACTGTCCTCACATTTTACGTTTTTTGCCCTATCTTATCACCATGGTGAAGAGAAGCAATTGTGAAATGAGTGACATGGTTGTTAAGAATGCTGCATAGGCATAAATGTGAGGACAGTCATACGTGTGAGGACCAGTCAAAAGTGCGAGGACCTCTCAGAAATCACTTTTTTCAGCCCTCTTAGTCCCTATACACATAGCCATGCGCACCCGGTCACATGACCAGCTAGACACGCCCACACAGTCACATGACCTCCAAGCCACACCCACAGAACCGGTAGTAAAAAAAATTTAGAACCCACCCCTGGTGTATACACATACACTCACGGAAACAAATCTTACAAATAATACTTATTATCCCTAAGTTATTTGCCCTTTTAAAACATTCAGGAACCATACAATTGCAATGTATTCTAAAATGTTCCTCTTATACCTATTGAAGTATATATATATTTATGAAAACTCTACTGCAAAGAAAATATCACCGAGCATTTTTCATTTTCAGTGAAAACGAATACTTAAGTGTTCATTTGCATTTAAGTAACAGAGTATTTTTCTCATCACATGCCAACATCAAAAGGTACAGATATATAATTAAAAATAATTTAGCACTATATAGCTACTTCTAATTATAAATGTGCATCGATGAACAAACCTATGAATTTTGAACAATCCAGTACATCTAAGAAATTACCAAAGTTAGTTCTGAGAAGTATTATTTTTTTAAAAGAATCAAAAACATGTAGAACAAAGCTTTTTTACCTCCAAATGTCTATAGAGATTCTCAATTATCCAAGTCATGGTTGTCCCAAAAGTGCCTTTTCAAAAGGCAACTGGACTTTCTTTGTTTTTCCTTGAAGATGTTTCGCTTCTCATACAAGAAGTTTCTTCAGTTCTAACTGAATGGTGGAGAATGGAAGGATTTATATTCCTTGCAGTCATGTGGTCCTTAGTACTCTCTCTGCGAGTCATTGATGCCACTTGGAGGATTATCTGTACCCTCAGGATCACCTAAATTGTGCAAATGGCTGTGGAACTTTCAGTGGTTCCAAGAAGGTTCTATACTGATTTACACTATTTGTGTGACCATGAGGGCACAAATAATCGTCCAAGTTGCTTCAATGACTCTCAGAGAAAGGGTACCAACCAGATAACTGCAAGGAATATAAATCCTCCCATTCTCTACCATTCACTCAGAATGGATGTTGGCTTATCTGAACGTCCCTTCTATGCGCGCTGCTTGAGAATCCAAAAGTGTGGGTTATTCTTAGTCTGTTAGCCAGAGACTGAGTGAATATGTCTTTAAATTTTGTTAACTCCGCCACCATTGCCTGGCTGAGGCTAAGTTTTGTTCATGAAGGAGGAGACAGGAAGAATGTCAAGTTGAGCCATTTGGAACCGAAAAGCAGAAGCCAGCCAGGGTGGGTTGGATTCTCCAGCAGCGCGCATAGAAGAGACATTCAGGTAAGCCAACGTCCGTTCTCCAGCGCGCTGCTTGGAAAATCCAAAAGTGTGGGATATACCCAAGCAAATACTACACAGGGAGGGAGGCTGAATGTTCCCGGGTGGCCGTTGTAGAGTGGACAGATTGTAACACCTGCCATCTGAAGGACGCCTCAGCTGAGGCAAAGGAGTCAACCTTGTAATAGAGTATGAATGGTATAAGCGAAGTCCAATTGGCCACCCTGCAAATGTCGGTTACAGAAGCTTGAGTGGCCCAAGCTGCAGTGGTGGAGGCACTCCTTGTTGAGTGCGGCAGGATCCATCCGGGCAGGGGCTTGTGCTTGAGTGTGTTCGCCTTGCATATGCACACTTTAATCCAGCGGCCGATCGTAGATGAAGATACTTTCCAGCCCAATGATGCAGGAAGGAAGGAGACGAAGAGTGCGTCAGACCTTCGGAAAGGTGCGGTCCGTTTAATATACCTGTGGAGGGCCCTCCTGACGTCCAAGGTATGCCACTGGGCTTCTAGTCGATGTCTTGAGTCCGAGCAGAAATCAGGTAGCACCAGTTCCTGTGCGCAATGGTATAATGAGTTGACCTTGGGCAAAAAGGAGGGATCCAATTGCAGGACTACTCTGTTCGGATGGAAGATACAGAGATTGCTCTGAACGGACAAGGCAACAATCTCGGATACTCTTCATGCAGACGTGATCACCACCAAGAAGGTGACTTTCAAAGTTAGAAATCAGAGGCTGATGGATCCCAAAGGTTCGAAGGGAGGCAACATGAGCATTTGGAGTACCAGGGAAAGGTCCCACACTGGGTAGCAGTCCTCGAAGAAAACTATGAATCCTCAGGTGCTGTGTAAGAGGGTGAGTTACTGTACCCAGTACAATGTTGTGCAGGGCTGCTACTTGCCTGCAAATTGTGTTCTGGGCGAGACCTTTGTCGAAGCCATCTTGGAGGAACTCCAGGATGTCAGACATGGAAGCTGAGGTTGGATCGATGTGCTTCCGAGAACACCACAAGCAGAACGACTGCCATGTGGCGTTGTAGATCCGGTTCGTGGATTCGCACCTAGAAGCTTGAATGGTGGAGATCACCCGCCCTGAAAGGTCGTCCTTCCTCAGGAGGATCCTCTCAAATGCCAGACGGTCAGCTGGAGCCACTGGGGCTCTGGATGCTGAATGATCCTCTGGCTGAGAGAAATCCTGCTCCGGGGAATCCTCCAGGGATGGGGGACAGACAGACTCACTAAGTCCGCATACTACAGTCGGCAATGGGGGGCAACAAGAAGAATGTCCGCACCCTCCTCCAGGATCTTGCGCACCATCCTCGGGATGAGCGGGAATGCATAGAGGAGGTCCAGCGGCCAAAGACATTGGAGTGCGTCGACCCCTTCTGATTCCGGACACAGGAACCAGGAAAAGAACCAGGGGAGCTGAGTGTTGTTGGAATGGGCAAAGAGATCTACCATTGGAAATCCAAACCAGTGCGACAGCTCTCTGAATAGTGTGGGATGTAGATGCCACTCCGCCTGATCTATCTAAGTCCGGCTCAGACAATCCGCCTGAATGTTGGTCAACCCAGAAATGTGTTGTACTGTGATGGAGAGAGTGTGCCTCTCTGCCCAGGACAGCATCTTTGCGGCCTAGTCCATGATGGCTTGGAACGAGTGCTGCCTTGCGGTTCACATGTGCTTTTGTGGTTACGTTGTCTGTTAAAATTAGCACGTGCTGACCTGCCACGTCTGAGCAGAAGTGTCGGAGGGCTAGATGGACTGCCCTCAGCTCCAACCAGTTGATATCATTCTGGAGTTCCGACGATGACCAGTGACCATGAGGCACTCTGGGGAGAGATGAGCACCCCAACCCATCAGTCTTGCATCTGTTGTCACAGTGACCCTCTGTGGCTCTTGGAACATGCATTCCTTTGTTGTGGCCATGGAAGTCCACCAAGTGAGAGACAGGCGGACCGATCGTGGAATCAGCACTTTGGCTCTGGAGTTGCTGTGAAGAGACTTCTGGTACGGGAGCAGGTACCATTGTAAAGGATGGGCATGGAGTCGAGCCCATGGTACTATTGCAGAGATCATCTTCCGAGCAGTTGAGATAAGAGAAGCAGGGGAACAGATCTGAATGCAAGGACCTGAGATATTAAGGACAGAGTGCTGAGGCGATGATCCGGAGACAGGAAGACTTGTCCCTGGACCAAGTCTATCACCGCACCTAGATGGAGAATGCGAGTGGTGGGTTGTAGATGACTTTTCTCCAAGTTCAGGGAGAACCTGTGAAGTTGTAAGGTCCGGCGTACCATCGCAAGGGCTTGTACAGCTTGTGTGTGAGATGATGACAGGATGAGAATGTCATCCAAATAGCAAAGGACTCTGATGGGAATGAGTCGGAGAGTGGCAGCCACTGCCGCCAGAAGTTTCATGAAAGTCCTGGGGGCCTACGAGAGGCCAAAAGGCATGGTCCAGTATTGAAAATACCGATTGGCATAAGTGAAACACAGGAACCTTTGATAAGATGGCCGTATTGGCACATGAAGGTAGGCCTCCTTGAGGTCTATGGAAGTCATCAAGTCTGCCTTCCAGATGCAACCCAGGATCGATTTGAGTGATTGCATCTTGAATTGGTGGTACACCACCAGCTTGTTTAGTTCCTTTAGATCCAATACCCCCCTCCAGCCCCCGGAACCCTTTGGAACGAGGAAAAAGATGGAGTAAAAACCTGTTCCATGATGTTCTATGGGAACCGGCTCTATGGTGCAGATGTCCAGGAGATGCTGGATTTCCACGTCCATCAAGTGTCTTTTGTCCTGGTGTGCTGAAATTGGACACTGGATGTAACGGTTGGGAGGGCTGGAGGAGAATTCCAAGGTGAGGCCCAGCCTCAGGGATTGTAAGACCCATGTGTCTGTTGTAGACTGCTCCCATTGGGGAAGGAAGTGCTGGAGTCGGCTACCAATAGGGTAGGTGGGTTGGCAGTCACTTGCTACGTCAGAAGGGCTGAGTGCCCAATCCTCTAAATGGACGTTTGGCCTGGGGCTGGTGTCTACCCTGATCTCTAAAAGAGGTCCGGTCAGATGGATGGTCAGACCCTTGGAAATAAGGCCTGTACGATTGAGACACACCGGGTCCCGGCTCAGTCCGAAAGGGCAGCCTTGGCGCATATGGAGTATATCTGCGGTCAGTCCCGTCTGTAGAAAGATGGCATGATTTTCCGTTTATCTTTGTCTTCCACCAATATAGGGTCCAAGGCTTCTCCAAAGAGGTTGGAACCCTTGAAGGGTGCCGATGCAAGGCGCCACTTGGATTTTATGTCTGTCGTCCAGTGGCGTAACCAAAGGAGGCAACAAGATGTTACAGTGGAGACCAAGGCGCGGGAAACGAATTTCCCAGCAGTCAGAGAGGCATCAGTCGAGTATTCGGTGGCTGCAACCAGTTTGTTGATATCTTGGTGCAGCCTGGTGTCTTCCGGGGGGAGGCTTTCTTGCAGTTAGCGGAGCCAAATCAATGACGCTCGATTGAAGAATGACACCGAATTCTGGATATATAAAATCAAGAAGAGAAAGAAGGAATTCAAAAAGCATTTGTTAAGCGGATTTAATACATAAATTGGATATTTTGTGTCTTTGTCATTTTGAAACTTGTGGATTGGAGAGAGACATCTGCTGGCAGAAAAAAGTACTACAATGAACAATTTGAAATCTGGAAAAATTACAATGACCTTGAGCTACAAGAGCCGTGAGAAGTTTGAAGGAGGATTTGTTTTCTTTTAAGCTGTTTGATCTCAACAACTAAAGGAGGTGGAAAATAACGAAATTGTAAATTTGAGTTAAAAACAAACCAGAACATCAAAATATGGCAGGAATTAATTGAGATGGTTAAAATGATGTGTCTATCATTCAATCTGGATAGAAAACGAGGAATTGTGTCAGAACATATTCAATTCAATAAAGAGACTAAGAATGAGAAGAAAACAGCACTGAAGATAAAGACATTGATGATGAAAAATTAAATGATTGCACTGGGAGTAACAATGAAAAAAAGAGAAGGGATAGGAGGAAACAACCTAAAAAAAGCAGCAAACTAAGGGAAGAAAAGGAAAAGGGAAAAGGCTAGAGGAAAATAGCATAACTGGTTACATTGGGATTAACAGTAGCAAAAATAGAGGGAATAGAATGAAGCAAGAGAGAAAAGGGGAAAGGATCAGGCACAAAAAAGAAATGATTACACTGAGGTCAACAGTGGGGAAATAAGAAAAGTAAGAGGAGAAAAGGGGAATAGATCAGATCGAAACTTAGGGCAAACTAGACGTATAAAGAACTTAAAAGTCAAAGGAAAGATATAGAAGAAAAGACACAATAACTATAAAAAGAAAAAAAGAAAATGAGAGAATGGGATAAGATGGATGGCTGGATGGATGGACCCAGAGAAAATGGTTAAAAGGATTAATTAATGGAAAAGAGGAAGGGTAATATGATATATACCTATAGTAATAAGTGAACTATATTATTATTATTAACATTTGTGATTGTAATATGAAATATACTGCATAATATGAATGGTAGAATGGAGAAAAACAAAGGAAAGGAGGAAAGGAAATAAATTGAAGTATGATACAAGTTGGGAAATTCAAAAAGAACTGTAGAAGGATCAATATGATGTTATGATGTATTTAGAAGAGGTGAAGATATGGAAATTTAAATGAAACTGTTATCAATAGAAATTAAGAAAAAGAAGATGATGAAGAGATTAAAATAATGGGTTTTTTTTGTAAATATACTTTATTAGTTTTATAAAAACAAAGAAAAAATACCAGATATTTCCAATATTGTCGGAAGTACAGTGTCTATACATATTTATCAAATATACCGCAGTTATATTTCACGTTTCAGATACAAGAATACAAATATACCTACTCTCATATTTCCTTCCTATTATAAAGCCACTCGTACCATCTACCCCATACTGCATAGTGTTTGGACTTTTCGCCATTATTTAGCTCATTCGTTAAATTGGACATTTCCACACACTCTAAAATCTTATAGATTACGTTATCCTCCGAAGGAGAAGTTTTGTCCTTCCATGACTTTGTGTATACCAGTCAAGCTGCCGTGGTGATGTGGATTATAAATTGAATTTTTTCTTAGCCATCCTCTCCCTAATTATACCCAAAAGAAAAATTTCAGGGGCTAGGTCTAATTCTTCTTCAATTATCTCCCTCAACCAGACCCGAATTTTGGACCAAAACTTTTTTGATATTTGGCAGGACCACCACATCTGAAAGAAGGTGCCTACTTCTTTACCACATTTCCAACAAGTTGCTAGGACGCTGGGAATCATTTTTGCTAGTCTCGCTGGCGCTAGGTGCCATCTGTTGAGCATCTTATACTGGTTTTCCCTAAGATGTTTGCCTTCGGATTATAATATATATTCTCAATCATCTTCCTAAAATTGGTCCCAAAACCCATTAAATTAATTTGGTTAACCATGAAGCTCCAATTTAAATTATCGAACGCCTTTTGGGCGTCCACAAAAACTAGAGCCAGCTGTTTATCTGAATGTTGTTCGTAATATTCTATAAAATTTAATACTGTTCTCAAATTATTTCTGATTTGTCTTCCAAGTAGGAATCCGTTCTGGTCTTTATGAATCCAGAGATTTAAAATATTTTTCATTCTTTCCACTATGATAGACATAAAAAGTTTATAATCAGAGTTCAATAAAGAAATTGGCCTATAATTTGCTATGTATTTCAAATCGGCACCTTCCTTCAGTATGAGAGTGATGTGTGCTTCCCTCCATGTATCTGGGATACTTATACCTGCCAATACCTCATTAAAAGTCTCTAACAATTCTAATTTTAGTGGTTCATCTAATTTTGAGTAAATTTCTCCTGGTAATCCATCAGGGCCTGGAGTTTTATTCTTTTTGATTTTAGAGAAAGCGGTTTCAAGTTCCTGTATTGAGATCTGTCTATTTAGCATATCGCTTTTTTCTTCTGTTATTGAGGGTAAATTAGCTTCCATCAAATATTGTTCTACCTCCTCGGCCTTAGTCTTTTCTTCTTTATATAATGCTTCATAAAAATCTCTTACCCAAACTAATTTATCCTTTTCTTTTGTCAGGAGGTTGCCCTTGGAGTCTTCCAGTACCAGAATCTGGTTTTTTTCACTTTTTTAAGTCTATACGTGAGCCACCTTCCCAACTTATTGGCATTCTCAAAGTGGAATTGTTTAGCTCTTTTTATTTTTTCCGCTACCTCCTCCTGATCTAAGATATTCAGCCTATGCCTCGCTAACATCCAATTCTGTTTTGACATCTCCTCTCCCGGCTTCAGCTATAATTTATTTTCTGCGTCTTCTAATTTCTTAATAAGGGCCTCTCTCTCCTTCCTTTTCTCTTTATTCTTATACGACATATATGAAATTGCCACCCCTCTCATATACGCCTTCATCGTGTCCCACACTATTTCTCTAGGTGTACCTTTATTTCCATTTTCAAGAAAAAACCGCTTGACTTCTTCATTTAATTTAACTATGAACTCTTTTTCCTTCAATATATTCGTATTTAATCTCCATCTCTTTTGAGTTGTCTTTTTCGTATGGATCCAATTTATTTCAAGAAATTTATGATCTGCCCATGTATTTGTATTTATCTCTACCTTCTGTATTTCCAAATCTAATTTCCTGGTAACCCAACCATGTCTATCCTAGACCAAGAGTTCTGCGGGGATGAATAAAAAGTATATTGAGAATCTACAGGATGTAGTGTTCGCCACATATCTATTAGATTTAATTCGTCCACTAGATCAAAGAAGCTTTTTGGTAGAGGTATTCTTTTATTTTTCTTAATTTTCCCACTTTTATAATCTCTAATAGGGTCTACAATGCCATTAAAGTCGCCCAACATACATAATTCGCTATGTTCCCATTTTCCTATCTGCTCTTGCAGTTTCCGATAGAATTGACCCTGTTTCTTATTTGGGGCATATATCCCTACCAATAACATTTTGGAGTTACCTCTCTTTACCTCAATTATTAAAATTCTTCCTTTGGCATCATTATATTTCAATTCTGCCTCTATAACTTTCTTAACATATATAGCAACCCCCCCTTTTTTTTTCTCGGCTGAGGACACAAAAACTTTACCAAATTTGGGGAATTCTAGCTGTTTGGCCTCATCTTTTTTTATGTGAGTCTCCTGTATACAAATAATATCCGGATTATGTTTTACCAATTTTGACAATATTAACTTTCTCTTCTTATAATCATTTAGACCATTAACATTCTGGGACAAAATTTTCAAGCCATTCATTCTTATTATCTATAACTGCTCCCTAGTTCTTGTTTTTTAAGGTTACTGCTCTCACCGGTCGGGTTTTCTTTCCTGTTTCTTCTTCTTCTCCTCCTCTTTTCTTCTCGTCTTCTATATCTTCCCTAGTGCTTTGTTCTTGGGACGTTTATTCTACAGTGTTGACTATATCAACCTCCTCCTTACTATTTCGCTCCTCTTCTTGACCTCTTATTTGATCTAAGAACTCTTGTGCAGCACTAAGATTATAAATTTTTATCTTTCTTCCTTGCCAAGATACTAACAACCCCTTTGGCAGGAGCCATCTGAATAAGATGTTTCTTCTATTCAACTGACTCGTCAAGAATCTATAATTCCTCCTTCCGTCCCTCACTCTTTTTGGCACTTGTTTGAGGATATTCACTTCCTTCCCTCTAAATGTAATTGTTTCCTCTCTCGCGATATTGTATAGGATATCCCTCACTTTCCTCCTGGCAAACCTTACATGGACCTCTCTAGGGAGCTTGTTCCTTCTCACATAATTTGTTTGAACCCTATATATCTCATCAAGCTCCCTAATAATGTCCTGCTTATCTTGCTGTAGCGTTTCCACTATTAGCTCCGCCATCTTGTCTCCTAAATCTTTGTCCTTATCTTCAGCAATATTCTGGAATCGGAGATAGAATGAAGCCTTATCCATTTCAAGATGTATCAATGTATCTTCCATTTCCTTACCCTGAACCAAGAGCGTTTGATCTACTCTGTCTAACTTCTTTTCATTTTGTTCCATCCTTTCCTCAACTTTTTGGATTCTTTTTACATTGTTAGCTATAGACGCTTGAATCTCACTCATCTTAGAATCTAAAGCGTGCATATCGAGCTTCAATTCTGTATGATTATTGACAAGTTTCTCTTGCATTGCAAGCATCGTTTCTTGGATTAATGACAAAGAGGCCTGAACTGTTTGCAATGATGGTGGTGTTGGCAGTTTATCTGATTTCTGTGAGCTTTCAGAGGGCTTCTGAATGGCTGAAGATGACATCAATAGAGTAGGATTTGATGGTACTTTTTTGCCAGTTTTCAGAATTGTTGTAGTCATGTTCGCCATTTCTTTCAATATTGACTTTTGTTCTCTTATTATATATTCTATATTTTTCCAAATAATCATTCAGTGGCACCTGCCACAATTTCCGCTATTTGCTGTTGCTAAAGATCCAAATTAGATTCCCTATTTTTTTTAACTTTTAAATTTTTTTTAAAGGTTTTGTTACTTTATGAGATGGATATAAGGTGTCTGATAATTGAGAAAATTTCCCTTAGATCATTAATCTCCTTTGATTATTTCCAGTAACTTCTTTGATTGGTAAAATCACTATCGCAGTATAATTAATAATTCTTGACTCCTATTAAACTTTAAATCCTCCAGTAAAAGTGGATTCTATCAAATTAATTAATCCCACACTAAATCAATTAGCAGATTTAGAAGAATTAGGGAAGTTAGTTGAGTATAACAATTTGTGTTAATTATTTAAAAAATTACTTAAACTATGATCATATAATTAATTACCGACAAGTAAAATTCTCAAAAGATACACTAAGCCTTAAAAATACTTAATTAATTAACAAGTCACTATAATTAATCTACTAAGTTAATAGTTATCTAAAGAAACAGTTAATTATAAGAAATATTCATAAATCAGAGCCTATTCCACTAAGACAATCTACCATAAGCTAAAAATTATATTTAGTATTGATAAATATATAAGTATCTTATGAAAAAACTATATGTAAGTAAATAAGAGTTATTAGTAATTTGTAGTAAATAATTAATACAGAATTTAAAGTACAAAAATTATCAGTAGAAGCCTCAAAATATCTCACACGTAAAGAAGTGTCATAGGGTTACCAAATAAACAGAAATCTCATTTGCAAAGTAAAATAGATCCAGTTATTATCGAGAGCGGGACAAAGTCTAAAGTTGAGTATTCCAATTTATTAAAGGTGTCCCAGATGGTGTTTTCTCAATCTAGGTCTCGCTCCAAATCAGGCATGCAAATAGTTAACACTGTCCCCAGTTCTCTCAATATAAGGAAGTCTTCTATGTAGTCCTAATGATGACTGGCAGTTCTCCTTTGTCCGTAATGGCCACACTTCCTGCTTTTCAAAACAACCCGGTCCAGCTAAGTCAAATCTCTCCACTCTTTCCCGATGATAACAAAACAGCCAAAAGACTCTCTCAGAAGCTCCTATTTCGACTGCATATATCGGACCGCTTTCCACGTGTACGAAATCGCTTCCTCACCCTCTCCTTCTCCGCTCCGGCTATCAGGTTCTTCTTGTACAATCCACTCTCTGATCGCAGATGCCGCTCCTTTAGCCTTTGAGTTCCTCTTGCCCGATTCCACCGGCTCCTCGTTAATATCCAAAGCGTCTAAATGGGGGTTGTATGTCTCAGTTTCGCCACTGCCACCTCCGATCTCCCCTTGCTTCCTTTCTAATTTGTCGGCGGCTACAGCTTCGGGTCTGACATTAGCTGTCAGACTCACCGCATTGGCTTGACAGAGCCTCCCGGTCTTGTGAGAAGCATTTGCTCATTGCTTTCTCACTCACCCGGCTCTCTCCTTCGTCTGTGGGATCCTCCAAATCCTCACGCCCCCAAAGGGATCCCCAAAACGCAATGATAAAGGACGTTGAGGGGTAGCAGTCACCAACTCCACGCCATACCGCTGAAGCTCACCAACCGGAAGTCCTTAAAATAATGTTTTTATCTGAAAAAGGTGCTGTGAAAAACAAATCTGAAGAAATATATTGTTTTTGGTAAAATTGTAAAATGAGTAATTGGGTAATAAAAAAATGATAAATTGGTCCACCTTAGAAAATAATTGACATTAAGAGACAAAGGTGCAATATCAAGCTATATGACTATGTTTAAATTAAAGGGTTTCAATAGAAAAAAAGGAAATAAGAGAAAACAAATGGATGACAATTTACAAATATGGTAAATGTATGTGATAAATGGAGAAATAAGATAATGAAACGAAATAAAATTAAGAGTGGAAGTTAGGGTTGATGGCAATACTGATTATATATTAAATATTAAGTAGAGATGAAAAATTAAAAAGTAGAAATATTATCGCAAAAATTGAAATAAATAAATTTTATTTGGAAAGAAAATTCTTCTTAAGAGGATGCTAATTTAAAATATTATACTTATAAACTGACCTCTCATGGACTATGAATGCTAACATACTTGTGAAGAAAGCACAGAAGAGGCTGTACTTCCTGAGAATGCTCAGGAAGATAAATCTATCTCAGGAAGATAAATCTATATCAGCATCTACTTCTGTCCTTCTATTGCAGCACCATTGAGAATGTCCTGACATATGGCATTCTTGCATGGTATGGGAGCAGCTCTTGTAGTGGACAAAAAAGCTCTACAGAGAATCATTAAAACTGCCCAGAATATTATCGGACTCCAGCTACCAGCCCTGGACGACATCTTCGAATCTCGCTGTTTGAGGAAGTTGCATAACATTCTCAGAGACTCTTCCCATCCTGCTTACAATCTTTTTGGACTGTTGCCTTCTGGCAGAAGATACAGAACAATTAAAACTCGGACCAGACGTTTTCTGAATAGTTTTTATCCCAGAGCTATAATTGCACTCAACAATGAACTAAAGGGCCACCATCAGTGAACTGTTGGACAGTATTACTTGGATGTTTAGGTGGTTTAGGGGTGGGGAATTGTGGTGGGTGGGAGTGTATTTGGGGATTATGTGTGTGGGATCTGGTCTTTAGATGTCAAGTAAATTTCGTTGTATGTGTATACTGTGTATACACATACAATAACAATAAAGTTTATTTATTTATTTAAAATTTTTGACTTGATCAATACTCCATTCAGAAAAAATGTACTGTTTGTATGTTTTAAAAAATATTTTTTTAAAAAAAAACAGGAATCAACAGTATAAGCAGGACAAAAACAAAGCATTTCAACTGCACAAAATGAATAAAGAAGGTCTGGTCTAAGATCACAGGCTTAGATCAATTCTTTTCTTACATGGCAATATTTTATGCCTAAAAGAGTAATGTATTAAAATATTGAGACATCAGTTTATTTCAATCCAGGTTGTTACAGGTTCTTTAGAAAATTCCAGTAAAAGTTACTGAAATGAAAAAAGTTTCTAGACTGCTCTAATTTTGATTCTGTACTTTTCTTCAACTTCTTATTGCTTGTCTTTATAATTCTCTTTATCAGTCCCCACTCAAAAGTTCTTTTTAATTTTCTTATCCAACAATTTACAAATGCCCAATATTAACAATGTCCCTTCTTTCTAAAATCTGATTAATGGTGTGTTAAATCCCTTGATGTTACTTTGCACTAGAAAGCATAAGGGCTTCTGACTTTTAGATTGCTGTCAATAGAAGGAACATTGAGCTGCGGTGGTGCAGTGGTTAGAATATAGGTATGCGTAGGTATCTATTTTGTAATGTCTAATGAACGGGGTAGCTGACAACCATGTGGCCGCGCGGCAAATATCAGATAAAGAGGACTGAGTAGCCCAAGCTGCCGAAGTAGCTGCGCTCCTTGTGGAATGAGCATATATACGACCAGGAGTTTGGCGAGCATTACGTTCATCGGCAGTAGAGATACATGCCCTGACCCAGCGTCCTATTGTCACTGATGAGACTTTCTGGCCCAAGGTTCCAGGATGAAAAGAAACAAACAATGCTTCAGATTTCCTAAAGGCAGAAGTACGTTTGATATATCTGCGCAATGCCCTTCTCACATCAAGAGTATGCCAGTCTTTCTCCCTTGGATGGCGAGGGGAAGGACAAAAGTCAGGTAGTATAAGTTCCTGCGCCCTGTGAAATGCCGTGTTAATTTTCGGGAGAAACGTGGGATCAAGGCGTAGCACAACCCTGTCCGGGTAGAAGATGCAAAGGTCTTTGCGAATCGACAAGGCTGCGATCGTTACAGCCTAGCGGACGTTACAGCAATCAGAAAGGCCGTTTTGAACGAGAGAAGTTTAAGACTCGTGGAAGCTAACGGTTCAAAAGGCTCAGATGTAAGAGACTGCAATACAAAAGGTAAATCCCACGATGGGTATCGATGTACACTTGGAGGAGAGAGTTTAGAAGCTCCATGAAGAAACTCCTTGATTCTTGGATGCTGCGCAAGTGTGCGAAATGGTTCGCACTTAAGCACGGTCGAAATCGCTGCCACCTGCCTGCGGAGAGTAGCTGGTGCCAAACCTTTCGCCAATCCTGCTTGCAGAAACTTAAGGACGTCAGGGATACCCGCTGATGTAGGGTCTACATGTCTACTAAGACACCAAGATGCGAACGTCTTCCAAGACGCCTGATAGATTCTGGCGGTTGATGGACGCCTTGATGATTGTATGGTGTGGACAACGTTGTCTGGTAAACCATCCTTCTTTAACAGGATCCGCTCAAGTGCCAGACGGTCAATCTGAGCCACCCCGGGTCTGGGTGAGCGACGACCCCCTGGCACAGAGCAATCCTGGATGGCGGAATGTTCCAATGAGGAGCGATTGAGAGGCTCCGAAGGTCTGAGTACCAAGGTCTCCTGGGCCAGTCTGGAGCTACTAGAAGAAGCTCTGCTCTCTCCTTCATCAGCTTCCGAATTACACGTGCCATTAGAGACAGTGGCGGGAACGCATACAGGAGTCCTTTTGGCCAGGGGCAACCAAGAGCGTCGCAACCTTCTGCACCTGCTTCTGGATAACGTGAAAAGAACCTTGGTAGTTGAGCGTTCCTTGGCGTTGCGAAGAGATTGACCTGTGGTTGGCCGAATCTCTGAACTATGTCTAGAAAGATGTTCGGGTGGAGCTGCCACTCTGCGGGATCTAGCGTTTGTCTGCTGAGCCAGTCTGCTGTTGTATTTTCCTGACCGGATATATGGCCCGCCTGGAGAGAAAGAACATGACGTTCCGCCCAGGACAAGATCCTCTCTGTTTCCGCCATCAGCAACCGGGATTTGGTTCCCCCTTCCCGGTTGATGTGCGCCTTGGTGGTGACATTGTCGGTCAGAACCAACACGTGTTGATTCTTCAATGTCGGTTGAAAGGACTTTAGCGCAAGACGAACAGCCCTCAGCTCCAGCAGATTGATGCTCAACTTCCTCTCCCTCGGGGACCAAAGACCCTGAGACACTTGCCTGTCCAAGTGGGCCCCCCAGCCCTGTAGACTTGCATCCATAGTCAGTATGCGCCTTTCCGGATCGAAAAAGAAACAGCCTTTGAGGATTGCCGGGGACATCCACCATCTGAGGGAGAGATGTACATGAGGAGGGACAACAATGGTACGAGGAGACGATGCTTGCCCTTTCCTTTGGAAGGGGAGGAGAAGCCATTGGAGAGGTCGAGAGTGCCTGCGAGTCCATGGGACAATTGCCAGGCAAGACACCATCTTCCCCAACAACTGCGACAAGAGGAGAACCGGGGACTCCTTCTGCGACCTGACCTGTTTGACCATGCTGACTAGACTCCGAATTCTGTCCGGAGAGAGGAAGACCTGTCCCCTCACTGAATTGATGACTGCCCCCAAATGAAGAATTTGAGTGGCCGGAACTAGCTGACTTTTCAGGTAGTTGATCGAAAACCCGTGGCTTTGAAAAACTTGTATCACTGCTGCACTGTCCGTTGTTGCCTGATGGACGGAGGACGACAGAATCAGAATGTCGTCCAAATAGCAAAGAATTCGGACAGGGAGAAGGCACAGTTGAGCTGAAACTACCGCTACCAGCTTCGTAAACGTCCTGGGGGCCGAGGAGAGCCCGAAGGGCATTGTACAATACTGGTAGTGCCTGCTGCCATACTCGAAGCGGAGATATCTGCGGTGAGACGGATGTATGCGTATATGGAGGTAGGCCTCCCTGAGGTCTACAGACTGCATCAGATCCCCTTTTCTGATGGAGGCCAAGATGGATCACAGGGATTGCATCTTGAATCTTCTGTAAGAAATAAACAGATTGAGATGCTTCAAATTCAGGATGCCGCGCCAGCCGCCCGAGGACTTGGGAACTAAAAATATTGAGGAGTAGACACCGGTCCTCTCCTGTCCAGCCGGAACAGGTTCTATGGCATTGATCATTAATAGATGACGAATTTCTGCCTCCATCAAGTTCTGCATTTCCGGAAGAGGAGAAACAGGACAGCTGACAAATCGATCCAGGGGAAGAGACTGAAACTCCAGAGAAAGTCCGCATTTCACAGTTCTCAATATCCAAGGTTCGCTTGTTGACTTCACCCATTGAGCATGGAACTGCTGGAGTCTGCCTCCAATGGGCGAGTCGGTGGCTGAGTCATTTGCCCCTATGTGTTGTTCTGAAGCCGGAGCCTCGAAATTGACGTTTCGGAGGAGCAGTGGTCTGGCCTCTGTCTCGAAAGGGCTGCCTGTCAGTAGGGCGAGTTGAGCCCTGAAAATTGGTTCTTTGGGTGTAATAATTTCCAGCATTGTAAGAATAGCGGAAGGACTGCCGCTGGGAGTATGGTGAGAAACGACGTTCCTGGCAGCGAAAAGAAGATGGAAGAATTTTCTTCTTATCCTTGTCCTCTATTAAGAGGGGTTCAAGAGATGGGCCAAACAATAGGGGGGACTTGTAAGAGGAGGTAGCAAGCTTCCATTTTGTTCTGGCATCCGCCCTCCAACTGCGGAGCCAGAACATCCGGCGTGATGTTACAGAAGAAGACAGGGCACGGGAAGCAAATTTTGCTGCGTTTAGGGACGCGTCCGCTGAATACTCCGCAGCTGCAATCAATTTGTTGATGTCATGATTTAAGCAAATGTCATCCGCTGGTAGTCTTTCCTGCATTTCTCTGAGCCACAACAAGGAAGCTCTGGTGAAAAATGAAGTAGCAGTTGCTGCACGCACCGCCCAGGCTGAAGCCTGGTGAGTCTTCCTGAATGCAAGTTCGGCCTTCCTATCTTCAGCCCGAAGCCCATCTACAATATCACCAGTAATCAAAGCAGAGGACGATAAAGCCGCTACCGGGGGGTCTACAGAAGGTAAAGCTAGCAGAGATTCCAGTTCTGGGCTAGCACAATATAACTTCTTATCTAAAGAACTTGGCGCAATCAGGGATCCTGGTTGAGACCACCCACTTTGCACAACTTCAGAGAAGAGAGGTGGACAAGGTATAAAATCTTTTTCAGGTTTGGAGACCTGAAAGAGTTGGTCGTGAGGAGCTGGTACTTGATGTGGCCCATCAGTAGAAGTGGGAGAGAGACCAAATTTAGTGACAAGTTTTGCTTTATGAAGCAACGACTTAAAGAGGGCCGGTCGAAACAGACCAGAGAAAGTAGGTTGATTTGGCAAAAGTCCTTCGTCCTCTGAGAGTTCCATATCTTCAGGGAAGTCTTCGTAGATGTCAGAATCGTCACTAGAAGCATCTCCTTCATGAATAGCTGTGGAGACTTTGGTAGAAACCCTGCTAGGGCCCGGCTGAGGTTGAGAGGAATCAAGGCTCAAACCACCTTCCTGATGAAGACTTGCAGCCAAGACTTTGGCCAGCGCGTCAGAAAGCACCGAATGGATGTCCACCTGTGGATTGGTAGGTGGAGCCTGCGAACCTTGAGGTGCAGACACAACTTGTGTCCCTGCAGCTGAAGCTGGGTTCTGGGTCGGTTGTGTAGAAGAAGCTTGAGTCAATGACTCTGGAGCAGCCTGATCTGACAGTGGATCATTGCGAGAAGCTGGTGGGAGGTGATGAGGCATGGAACCAAAAACAGGTTGTGCAGGCGACTTATTGGAAGAAGCCTGAAGAAAGGCAGACTTGCGCGCTTTGTCAAATTGGCGCTCAAGGGCCTTATGGCGGTGCAGAGCGCATCTGTCAACAGTAGCAGTTGCCCTGGTTCGAGGCTGAACTACCTTAGGGGCCTTGCTTTTGGCCTTTGCCTTGCCAGATTTTTGTGGCTGTTGTTCAGCAGGGGAATCAGACAACTCAGGCTCAAGGTCTGATGAAATTGGGGAATCAGCCATTGTGCAAAATTATAATCAATCAGCTAATTAATTGAAATTCAAAATCAATAATAGAGGCAATTGATTAGTTCCTCCTTTTTTTTTTTAAAATATAATCGAGACTCAATACAAGTAATCACATTTGGGAGCAAATTAATTAATTAAGGCTCCAATCAATGGCTGAATTAATAAGGCCACAAGGTTGCTGCCTAAATAGGCTGATTAAGGATAATACGTTATTGGTAAGGGCTAGGCTCAGCCGAGCCAGCAGGCGCCCTGTAAAACAGCAGGTTAAGCGGCTTAGAAAATCGTTGGTGGTAAATGGCTAGGCTCCTCCGAGCCAGAAAGCGCCTCTGCTTAAGCGGTGGTGGTAATGGGGCAATTTGCTTAAATAAATAAAAGAGGCGCCCGTAATACAAATGGGCTTCAAAATGGCGCCCGTGACTCAAAGGCAGTTTAAAATGGCCGCCGGGACGATGAAATGAGGCTTCAAAATGGCGCCCGAGCCTGACAGGCAAGAAGAAACTGTCGCCTCACTTAATAGCGCCAAAATGGCCACCGCAGCCAAAAACGGCGCGAAACAGCGCTGGGCACAAATAATTTAGCCCCCCAACAATATAGCACTCACAGCACCGGATCTGAAGAAAGCGCACGATCCACAGCGCTACCACCAGCCGCTAAGACGTCAGAGCTTGCCAGGCACATAGGCAGAGGCTCCGGAGCCGCCAGAAAAAAAAAATACCGCTGCTGACGCTGAGGCGGCCGCGGTCACAACCAGCGCACCGGTAAGCCAGCGGATCCGCCTGCGGCGAAATGAGAGCTAGGTGTCAAAGCAAGAATCTTTCTCTCAAAAACTATGGCCTGCGAAGCTGCCTGGAGCCCCAGGCACTTCGGCCCTCCCTGACAGCTAGGGCAACGAAGCAGCAAACAGCAGAAAACAAAAAAAGGACACTAATAAAACAAATAACTAACTAACGCACCACTAACGACAAAAATAAAAAATTTCTAAGCTAAACTAAACAATTAATAAGCAATAGCTCAGAGCTAGGCAAAAACACTCCAGTTCCCTCAACAACTGAGTGAACAGACTGGAGGAGGAGCTACAGAGGGGGAGTTGCCTAGAAGGAAGGTAGATAGATCTAAGAAGGGAAAAAAACCATAGATCTACACTCAGTTCCCTAAAAGCAACATGAACATCAACCCAGCCGATGGAATGCAGGAGCAGCACTTTGGAAAAGGAACATTGAGCTGCGGTGGTGCAGTGGTTAGAATGCAGTACTGGAGGCTACTTCTGCTGACTGCTGGTTGTCAGCAGTTTGAGTCTCACTGGCTCAAGGTTGACTCAGCTTTCCATCCTTCCGAGGTAGGTAAAATGAGGAGCCAGATTGTTGGGGGCAATAGGCTGACTCTGCAAACAGATTAGAAAGGGCTGTAAAGCCCTGAGAAGTGGCATATAAATCTAAGTGTTATTGCTATTGCCTATATCATAAATCACTCAGTTTGCATGCTAATTATGCAACTGGATAACTACATCCTTACTCTGGTGTAGTATTTTGTGAATAGTCTTTAAATCTACAAGAATATTTTCTACTAAGTCCAAAGCTTTATTTCACTGAGCAATAATCAGACCCTCTCGGAGTGGAGTGGAGTGGAGTGGAGTGGAGTGGAGTGGAGTGGAGTGGAGTGGAGTGGAGTAGAACAGAACAGAACAGAACAGAACAGAACAGAACAGAACAGAAGAAAAGATATGGCCCCATGCCCTAGTAGAAAAGATACATTCATCAAGAATCTTAAGGTACAACACTTAATGATAGTCATAGGATACAAATAAGCAATCAGGAAACAATATCAATATAAATCGTAAGGATACAAGCAACAAAATTACAGTCATACAGCCATAAATGGAAGGAGATGGGTGTGAGAACGATGAGAAAATTAATAGTAGTGCAGACTTAGTAAATAGTTTGACAGTTGAGCAGTGGTGGGTTGCTCCGATTTGTACTGGTTCACAAGAACTGATAGTAAAAATTTGTAGTAGTTCAGAGAACCGGTAATAACATTGGCTGGCCACGTCTCCCAACCAATCCCTTCCCTGGTCGCTGTTCGCTTACCCCGCCCACCTCATCAGAGGCTTTTTTAAAAAACAAACTTTTAAAAGCATTTTTTCTACAACCACTTTGGCCGAAGAGGTTGTAGAAAAAAAAATGCCTTTAAAAGCCTCTGGTGATCCCAGCTGAGTTGCCTGATTGTAAGAGGCCTCTTAAGGTTGCAGAAAAAATGCTTTTAAAAGTTTTAAAAAAAAAAGTTGGCCACGCCCACCCAGTCACATTACCTCCACCAAGCCACGCCCACAAAATAAGCCACACCCACAGAACCGGTAGTAAAAAAAATTAAAACCCATCCCTGGTGTTGAGGGAATTATTTGTTTAGCAGAGTGATGGCATTCAGGAAAAAAACTTCTTGTTTTTATTATCCGGAATTATTTTTAAATAATAAGAAAATTGAGAGAAGAAGGATGGAAAGTTGTGGTGCATGTTTATGATTCAGGTAGGTACAGCAGCAAGATTATTACAGGTAATCCTTGACTAATGCCCTAACTGGAATTGAAACTTCTGTCTCCAAGCAATCTGCTGTGTTTACTGTTTTGTTGTGGTCATTAAGTAAATATGGCTTTCTTTCATTGACTTTGCTTGTTGATAGCCCCCTAGGGAAGTTTCAAATGGTGATCAAATGACCTTGGGATTCTGCAACTGTCATAAATACATGCAGGTTGCCAAATATCCAAATTTTGATTGTTGTGACATTGCAATGATCATAAATGCAAGAATCAGTAATGTCACTTTTTTCTGTTGTAACTTCAAATGATTGCAAGTCGAGAACTACTAAGGACATCAGAGATCGGTTAAGTTCAGTCAGAACCCAAGGCTGTGTTTTAATAAGCAGCAAAGAATTTTGTTTACTTTTAAAATAGTTCATTAACTGCATATTTAATATTCTTTTAAAAGGACTGTCAATTTTCAGTAATCAAGTATTCAAAAATTATAATCAAAGCAAGTTTTTTAGTTCACAAAAAATACGTTTACAATATATCCATCGTTATCTAATTCTTATTCTACATATGATGAGGATTAGACTTCATGCATACACTTCTGAATCCTCTCTGGAAAGTGGATGGAAAAAAATGAAGGATTCAATTATTTCAATCCAGAGTTTATGTGAAGCTGCAAGATCCAATAAATTCATAAATACATTCCAATTTCATCTGTAATACAATTTTAAGGGTCAAAAGTCAACTATATGAGATAGGCAGACTATAAATTCATTCAATTATTCATTGAAAGAAAGGGGGAAAAATCCATACTTCAATTATGATATACTGAGGAACAAGTGTAATAACAAATAAATCCACTGTTATTAAAAATTTAAACTCTTACCTTAAAACTAGACTCAAAATCTGTCTTTACTTTGAACATAAGCCCAAGTCGTAAATGAATTTCCTTGGCGCGGCAAAAACTGGGATCAACATAAAGCACTTCCCGAAATGCTTTAATTGCCCTGGGAAAACAAGTATAGATACTGAAATATTCTGTATTCTTAAAAATTCTTAAAAGAAAATTCTCCAGGAAAAATGCACATATTAAATGAAAAAGAGCCAGTTTGGTATAGTGATTAAAACATCAGAGCAGAAACCAGGAAAGAACGAGTTCTACTTCTGTCTCAGGCACAAAGCCAGCTGGGTGACCTTGAGGCAGTTGTTCTGTCTCAACCTTAGAACAAGACAATGGAAAACCATTTGTAAAAAACCTTGCTGGGAAAATTGCAGGAACCAGTTGCCAGGAATCAAAATTGATCATAAGTAAATAAATAAATTCCTTTTAGATACAGGGGCCCCCAACACCCAGGATGTGGCTCAATATAGGGACACAGTCCACTGGGAACTGGTTCATGCAAGTGGCAGGTGAGTACATGAAGCTCTATTTGCACAAGCGCATGCACACAAAACCATCCCTCTCCTCTCCTCTCGCCGCTACTGACCCTGATCCTCAAAGCCAGAAAGGTTGGGGACTACTGCTTTAATAACTAAATACTGAATGTGTAGTTTCAAAGAGGGTTTTAAAATTTGCTGAATTCTAAAACCAAATTATACTAATATTTATAATAGAATAAGTATCTATTAAATACACTAATCATAAAATGCAGGTAAGCATTAATACTTTATTACATCTACATTTCACAAAAATGTGCAAACGGGAAACTATAACTGGTTAAAGCATATTTGTTTGCAATAAAAAAAAAACCACCTTTATAGCACCAGAAGCTTTTGTAAACTTTTATAAACATTTTGTAAAAACTTTTGTAAACATCTGTAAACTTTTGATTCATTACACCAGAATATGTCAACAACTTAAAAATAGTTTTCTGCTTCATATTCATACACCAACAGTAAATAAGAACTTTTAAAGATTCAGTGACCTAAACAAACCTACAATTTCTACCATCTTTCATCACCAGCTATACAATTTATTTTAGCCAGTGCTTTCCTACCAGAAAACTCAATGTAAACCTGTTCCATCAATCTCCAGGTGCTATTTAAATTACACCTATTAGATTTCCCGATCATTCGTCATTCTGGCAAACTGAAAATAAGGCAAACTGTAATTAAATAATTTCTGGAAACCTTACATTTGGAATACAATTAGTTCTTTAAAAAAGCAAGATCATATAAGTTTCTGTATTATAACTGACAATAAAAGTAAAATCTCAATTCAACAACCACCTTTAGTAGACTTCAGGTGCAATAGATTAAATTTCTGTCTTGGCATTCCTCAGCAATAGCAAATGAATTCTTTTCAACTTTAAATTGATTGGATGATGCAATTAAATTTAATTAAATTTACATTACTTTTATATTAATTGTACATACTTCACAAAGATTTATGTCATTTAAGCAATGACGTATATATGCAGATGAAATAAACTGGTTCAAATGATTTTGAGATGTGGTTCTTCACCATATAATTTGTTCTTCACTATATTTTTGTTTGGTTTGTTTTTGTTTTTTGTTGTTGCTGTTTCAGGAGGCTGTTTTAATTGTTCTAGGCTCTAGGGTTATGGAAGCAATGCAAAAAAACCATGCCTGTTTTTAATTTTAATTGTTTTATATATCATGGATGCTTTATAGTATTTGTTTTTCTTACTGTGAATATTTTTATTGTATTTTATTTTGTTCTAAGCCACAGGGGGGCAGATTGATTAGGTAGCTCACAAATTTTATCAGATAAATAATTGTCCCACAGAATGTTTGCCAATGCTGACACCGTTTGTGGAAGGGACATTGGCTTATCTGAACGTCCATTTTCAGGGCGCTGCAATGACAATCCATGCATGCATGGGTTAATCTCTCATCTATTTGCTCGAGACTGAGTGTAACTTTTTTTCAATTCCTTGACCATGCCTCCTGTATTCCGTTGTCTTCAGTCTTTTTCATGAAAGCAGAGTCCACAGAAGAATCTTCAGGAGAAGGAACAGAAGAAACCCACCCCCTCAGGGACAGAAGCCAACGTAGGATCAACATGATGTTTTGCAGACCACCAACAGAAGGCCCACACGAAGCATCGTATATTTGGTTTGTTGACGGACACCGGGATGCTTGTATGGTTCATATCACCTTCCCTGAAAGATTAGCCTTCCTCAGGAGGATCCTCTCAAGTGCCAGATGGTCAAGTGGAACCACTGGGGCTCTGGATGGAGCACAACACTCTGGCTGAGAGAAATCCTGTCCTGGGGAATCCTCCAGGTATGGGAGACGCAACTCCAGCCAATTGATGCTGTTAGTCTGCTCCTCTGGAGACCATCAGCCTTGGACCATCTGAGACATAAGGTGCACGCCCCAGCCATAGAGACTCGCATCCGATGTTAGCGTGATGTGGTTGAATTCCTGGAACATACACCCTTGTTGCAGAGCCATCGACTTCCACCAGCTAACTGACAGACAAACACGAGTCGAAACAACCTTGGCCCTGGAATTGCTGCACCCCATCTTCTGGAACAGTAGTAAAAACCATTGTAGTGGCCGAGCATGTTAGTGAGCACAGGGCACGATTGTTGTGCAGGAAATCATTTTCCATAGCAGTTGTGACAACAGAAGTAAGGGAACTAACCTTTGGGAGACAACCTGCTTTACCAACTCTTTGATGCTCTGCTGGCAGTCTGGTGACAAATAAACATGGCCGCTGAGCGAGTAGATCACCGCTCCCAGGTGGAGAATGCGGGTGGTAGGCTGCAAGTGACTCTTTGACAGGTTGATAATAAACCTGTGGCTGTGAAGCATGCGGATCACCGTTGCACTGTCCATCTTGGCCTGTGAAGGGGAGGACGACAGAATTAAAATGTCGACCAAGTAGCAGAGGATGTGTACTGGAATCATGCGGACAGTTGCTGCCACTGTCACCAACAATTTGGTGAACGTTCATGGGGTCAATGAGAGGCCGAAAGGCATGGCTCAGTACTGAAAATGGCAATTGGAGTATGCAGAGCACAGGTACTACCGATGCGCTGGGTGGATGGGAATTTGTAAGTAGGCCTCCTTGAGGTCCATTGATTGTAAAAGGTCTCCCTCCCGTATACACCCTAAAATCAATCTTAAGGAATGCATCTTGAATCACTTGTACAAGATGAAACAACTGAGTTGCTTGAGATTCAAAATCCTTCTCCAGGCCCCCGAAATTTTGGGTATCAGAAATAGGATGGAATAGAAGACGATTTTTCTTGGCCTCTTGGTACCTGCTTGATCACCTGGATATTCAACAGATGTTGGATCTCATCCATAAGTTGTTTCTTTACGGGCTAGCTAGCGAGGGCACTATAGATAGCAGTTCTGCGGGCTGGAGCAGAATTCTAAGGTGAATTCCACCATCCGAAGAATCCAGGCATCAGTTGTAGAGGTTGCTCACTGGCAGTGAAAATGTATGAACTGACTGCCAAGGTGGGCAGGTGGTTGGTCGTCACTTGTCACGTCGAAAGGTTTTGGTATTGCCTCCCTGAAAAGGTTTCTTCGTTGGGGGCTGTCGCCTATTCCAATCCCAGAAAGCCTGTCCATCCATGTGCCAGTCAAATCCCTGTGAGTAAGGGCGCTGGAAATAGAACCTCCTAAGTCCAGAATCAGTCCGAAAGGGCTGCCTCTACAAGTAAGGCGAATATCATTGGTCAGGATGCCTGCAAGAGGAAGATAGTACTTTCCTCTTGTCCTTGTTCTCAATGAGTATCGGCTTTAAAGCCTCCCCAAAGAGAGTTGAGCCCTTATACGGAGCCGAAGCAAGTTTCCACATCAACTTCATATCAGCCCTCCAATTGCACAGCCATAAGAGCTGGTGAGATGTTATTGTGGAGGCCAAGGCACAAGATGCAAATTTTACCGCATCCAAGGATGCGTTGGCCAAATATTTGGTGGCAGCTACCAGTTTGTTAATGGTTTGATGTAGCCCTATATCGTTCTGCGGTAGTTTTTCTTGCAATTGGTAAAGCCATATGAGGAATTCCCAGGAGGCCGACATTGCAGCCTTAATGGCCCAGGCGGCCGCTTGGTGTGTTTTTCTAAAAGACAATTCCGCCTTTCTGTCTTCAAACTTGAGACCCTTCACTATATCATTGGAAAGGACAGTGGAGAAAGTAAGGCTGGCTACCGGGGCACTCACAGAGGGTAATTGCAGTAACTTCTCAAGCTCAGGAGCAGAACAATAAAGTTTCCTGTCATGGCTGCTGGGAGCAGCCAGCAAACTAGGCTGAATCCACAGCCTTTGAATGAGCTCAGAGAAAAGTTTTGGGCAAGGAATGAATTCCTGCTCCTTCTCAGGAATCATAAACAAGTCCTCATGGGGAGCAGCTGAACTCTGAGGTTGGTCAGAAGGGTCTTCAACTACGCTAATGTTGATCGCCACCTTAGCTTTATGGAATAAGGAGTTGAAAACAGAGGGACGAAAAAGTCCCTTGAATGCTGGCATATCTGGCCTCAACCCCTTGTTTTCAGAGAATTCAAAATCCTCTGGATAAGCATCCTCCTGCAAAGAATCCTTGCTACAGAAGGAGTCTTGCTGCAAAGGAGAAACAGGCCTGGCAGACAGATGCGCTGGAACTTGTGGCCGTGGCATGGGTTCCACTAAAGGTGTCTGACTGCCCTGTTGAAACCCAGCCGTCAGCATGACTGGTCGGGACACAGGCCTCCCCTCATGTGGAGCCCCGCTGCGATCGGGGTGAACGTAGCTTCTGGGATCTGGCGTCCGGCCACTAATTGTCCATGTAGGCCCACTGGCGCTGCACTCTGGCTTACAAAAGGGGCTGTATGCGTAACTGCATCCAACAGCTGAGAAGAAATACTAGGCTCAAGCAAAGCCCAACCTTGGGTGCCAGTCGTCACTACATTTTCTAAGGGTACAACAACAATCAGATCAGGTGATATGACCTCAGTGGTGGAAGCACGCTGATGTTCTGCCGCTTGAGCGGAGCATTGGGCCTTATCAAATTGCTTCTCTAAGGCAATTTCTCTAATGATGCCTAGTAGCATCCTTATCCTCCACTACCTGGTGCTTAGAAGACCTGGATGATGAAGGCCTAGCCTTAACTGACTTACTCCTGGTGGATTTTTTAGCTGAGAAGGCACAGGAAGGGCCGATAAGGGCAGGTAGCCTTAAAGGCCAGGAAGGCCAGTCCTCCAAGAATATCACCTCCACAGAAAAAAAAAGTGGGGGTAGCAAAGTCAGCTAGGCAGGACACCACCCTTGCAATGCCAGCGCTATAAAGAGACTGGTCTTAGAGTACATGAGAAGAAAGGTCTCAGCACAGCAAAGGCAAACCTGTCCTCCTGGCATTGCTGCAAATGGCTGGCAAGGCAATTGAAGGCCTCACTCACAGCAGCACAGCCCCGGGTCTCAGAGATACCAGGGATAAGGCGCTGAAGCCAAAACCGACCCTTAAGCACTGCTTCACAAGTGAAAAATAACCAGCCGATGCTAGGACTGCAGAAATCCAAAAGGAAAAATTAGGCAATAGTTCACAAAATAAAAGTGCTAGATAGCTGGGCCTGTCAAAGTGCCACCGCAGCCAATCCACAATCAAAATGGTGGGCACCAGCGATAATCGCTGTCCTGCGCCACTGTGGTTGTTTGCAGGTTGAATTTTGGCACAAAATCAGGCAAATCTGTGATCCATAGAAATTGGTCAAAAGTAGCAGGCACAAAGCCGCCAGGCCTCTACAAGCGCCGTCGCAGCCGAGAACAATGCAAAATGGCAGCGTGAGCTTCAAATAGCTCCCTCATGCCGCCACAACTGTTGGCAAGCTGAACAATGGCACGAAGGCAGATCCAAGCCCTCCAAGTGCCACGAAGCACATCTGGTCTTTGGAGTTTGTGCCGGCACCCCGGACAGTGACTCCAGAGCCACCCAAGAAATGTTGGAGCTGCAATGGTGGTGGCAGTTGTACCGGCTGACTGGTAAACCAGTTCACACACCAGCAGTCTGTCAAACATCGGAGGTGCCCTTAAAAGGGACACAACTCTGGAATGCTGCCAGAAAGGAAGTCCAGGGCGGTGGAAGGCAGCCTGGAGACCTAGGGACGCCTAACACACTGCCAGCAGCACAAAGGAGATGTTAACAACTCTCCTACCAAATTCCAGATGCGCAGCTCACAGATGGAAAAAAAGCAAAAATCCAAATCTAACAATCCAAGTATGAGAAATCTGACAATCTATTTACCAGAGAAAGCCACTCAGGTCTCATCAGATAGACTGAGTGAAAAAGACTGAAGACAACGGAGCACAGGAGGCGTGGTCAAGGAATTTAAAAAAATTATACTCAGTCTTGAGCAAATAGATGAGAAATTAACCCATGCATGCATGGATTGTCGAAGCAGAGCCCTGGAAAATAAAGCGAGCATAACTGTTTGGCTATCTCATAGCAAAGTACAATGGCTATTACTATCCATCTGGAAAATACCGTAAGTGAACAATTGATTTTTAGATGAGTCTTGAAACCCCAAGAATAAATATCATAGGAAAATTGTGTTGTATGGTTCATATAAATAGTGAAGTCATAATGGGCGCTCAAAACTGGTGCTGATGGATTTGGAAAAATGTTAAGTTCTATAAATGTCTTAATTCTAGTATTAAGCTGAGACTGACATTCTGAGAAATGAAACAAACCAATGAAAAAGGAGGATTTCTTTGTAAGACACAAAACTGTTCAATTTGATTTAAAAATGTGACAACTACCCAAAAAGCTATCTTCCAACAGAGGAAATCAATTGGAACAGTAGCCATAGGCTCAAAGGATTTTGACATTAACAAAGACAGAACAAGGGAGTTGAAAACGGCAGATATGAGAGGAATCTGAGGCTGCTTTTTAGCATGGAAAGGCAATGAATACCTCCTTTTTATCTTGACTAGAATCAAGCAGGACAATTGTTTTACAATAATTCTGCATCTGTTAATGGAAATTTCTTCAATGCCAATAATGGCATAAGAATGACCTGAAGATCTACTGTGGAGGGTAAAATTCATTCAATCTCTCAGAGAAGAGAAAATCACCAAATAATTTTTAGATTATAACAGAAAGTTTGGATGAAGTAAAGTGGCTATAGTAGCTTTGGAATCTGTTGCCATTGATGGTTGCTCTGAAAGAATGGCTTACAAATAATAACAAATACAATAAACCTGTTTAATTTACACAAGAGTATACTGAATAACCTTTACTAAACCAATAATTAATCCCTGAATACCAGAATGTTGGCTGTAAAGATTGGAGTGCTGAAATGGGAGGACAAATCTTTCAGAAAAGCAAAAATGAAAAAAAAAAATCCAATAAAGCAAAAAATTTTTAACCCAAGGGCAAATGCTAATGTTTTGCTAATGTTTTTGTGATCAAAAACAAATCAAAAATGCTCAACAGGAGCCCTTGCCTAAAATCTAGAGATTCCAAATTCCAAATGCTCAGAAACATATCTTATAATGGTGAATGAAAAAGACCCAACTATTCGGGAACAACCGCCTTGAGTCTTCGGAGAAAGGTGGCATGTAAATTGAACAAATAAAAAACAGATGAAATACTATACAGAATATTAGGGCAAGCTCTGAAATAATTTCATTGACCAAAATAGGAAAATTAATGTTTTAACGTATAGTCTTAATTCAACACTCATTTTCATACTGCATTAATATTAAATAAATTTACTTCCTAGAGGCACCAACATTTTGATTAGGAACAAAAAATGTGTTTACTAAAAGCTCTAAGCACAATTTATTGATGATTGTTTGCATGAATAACCTTCATATTTTCTTCTACATGTATGATTCAATCTCAATTATCAGACAGAAATGTATTATAGTACATGATCTGCTGCAGAAAATGATAGGCCTTTTCCTTCTTCAGGGAATCTCTTTATAAATAAATCCCAACAATATTTATGAGGCAGTCAATCTAAAAATCAGTGATCCAGAGATTTAAAACTGTTGCCAATTCATAAAAAATAATTAAAAGAATGACATTTGTTTATAAATGCAAGATAAATAATTATGAATTTTGAGCCTCAAAATCAAAATTAATCCAATTTCAAATTGGATTAATATTGGTTCAAAACTAATTTTAAAAATCTGAAGCTGAATCATAACCACCCCAAAAAACCTCTTCTTATGAAAGGAATGTTTCATGAAATGAAATAAGGACACTTCATTCTGAATATGGACCAAAACAATAACAATGTGACAAATCTTTCCTGATGAATTTAAAACAGGTGGGAGGGGAAATATGCCAGACTAGGATGTAAGAGCATCTAAGAATCATAAGGAAGGTACTTGAGAAAATGAGGACAGATAAGAGAGAAAGGGAACACTGAATATTTCACATTCCTTCATATTTTGTTTTGGCCAAGGCTGAGAACACTAACATTCTATACTTTTGTGCTGAATGAATCAGTGGCCATACCAACTAAGCATGATGGAACTAGTATTACAGAGGACCACGTATATAGAGATGTCAACCAGTTGCTGCTGCTAAGCAATCTGCACTGTAATTTTAAAAAGTTGTTAAAAATCTTTAAAAACTATATTACTTTCTTTTTCATTTCTTTCATGGCCCACTAAATTTTAGACAGTCAGCAAAATAAAAACACTCCCAGATTTTTTTGCCACATACCACTGAAATGCGTTGTAATGGAAGTAGACCAAGCCAAGGCCATACAAAAAGGCAGCATTCTGTAAAAAAGAAAAGAAACAAGAATTGATTAAATTTTTCAAGTTTTTAGAAAAAAATATATTATTAAGTAAATGTAGTTGTAGCAGCAGAGTGGGGACCTAAAATAAACAATTCTGAAATTTAATACCATGAAAATAATACAACTAAATATATTAATAATTTAATATTGCTATTAATTATAATAAAAAGGCATGTAAAAGAATAGTTCAATGATGCAGGTTTAAAATTTTGGGAAGTAGGAGAAAACTATTCCACAGATCAGCTTTTTTCTTTTTCCAAATAATCTCCATTCAAATCAGCAGAACTTTTTAAAAAATCAGACCAAAATGAAAAGTGGTGGTGGGGGGGGGGGGAGGACTAATTATGTTAGAATATTATCAGTAGGGGTAGAAAAGCTTTATATTTCAGACTATACACTTAGTTCTAAATAAATTCTAGTCTCAATATTCTCAAGAGAAAGCACCCAAGAACTCTAACAAAGCCATACCTCAAACTTAGAAATTTAGCATCAACGAGCTGCAACAAGTTGTGTTGTTTTTTGTCCTTTCCTATTGGATAAGAAAGGTTCATGAAGAACTCAGAAACCAGTCAGTAACAAAAGCCCTCAAGCTTACCAATGTTATTTTGTCAATCACTGGCTTGGGACCCTAATGACACACAATGAATGAGCCAATGTTGGCCATTATTTCCATTAAAATTAAGACAACAAGCCAAGAAAAACAAAATAGAACGGAATTAATTTAGGGAATATATTTAGGATATAAATTCTTCAAAGGTTCCATTTCTGTGCCTCCTATTCCTAAACTCAGACAATTATGACATGAGGTCATAAAAATGATAGGAGGGACATGAACTTGTGAAAAAATTAAATGCAATTTTACACCAATTCAAATATGACAGTAGGGAACAAGCATATTTACTGAAATTTAGACTAGAAATGTAAATCAAACTGGTTTACAAATTTCATAAAGTTTTAAACATGTTAGTATTATATTTTCCATATTGTAAATAGCAATGGCATTCTAACAAATAATACTATGCCAGCAATTTATTGAACATGGCTATCATATTGCATGAAAAATGTTTATTACATTAAAAAATCAAATAATTATCCAGCTGTCGGCCTATTACTGAGTTAAGGAACATTATTTGTGGCATCACAAATAAAACAATCCAGAAAAAAAATGTATTTAACACTCTTGAGTTCAGGGCTTTGTTACACTGTGATTTCTTACCTGCTCGACCATGCTAAATGTTTTCTGTGCTTTCTGTGTTTACCACATTTTTCCCTCCCATCCTCTTTTGGTGTGCATTAGCTACATGTGCTTGCTTTTAGGAATGAGGAATAAGAAGTTGGAAGATCGCACAACTTTAATATACAGTGCATTCAGAAAGTATTCAGACCTCCTTCACTTTTGTCAATTTTGTGCCCCATAATGACAGAATAAAAACAGAAGTTTAGAAATGTCTGTAAACGTATTAAAAAGGAAAAACAGAAATATCACATTGACATAAGTATTCAGACCAGGGGTGAAATGTAAAAATGTTTGCTACCGGTTCTGTGGGTGTGGCTTGATGGGCTTGATGGTCATGTGGGCGTGGCGTCACTCATTGTTAGAGCCAGGAGCTGCACATTTTGAAGCTCATTCTGCCCTTCTGAAGCCCCCAACGCTTTGAGTTTCCCTCCACCACCCAAGCGAACATCAGAGCCTCCTCTTGCAGAAGCAGAATCCAGGCACAGAAATGGAAAAACAAGGGGGGGAATGGGGAAGAGAAGGTGTAATTATCAGAATCCAGCACAGAAATGGAAAAATGAGGGGGGGGGATGGGGAGGAGAAGGTGTAATTAGTAGAATCCAGCACAGAAATGGAAAAATGGGGGGAGGGGGAGAATGGGGAGGAGCAGGTGTAATTAGCAGAATCCAGCACAGAAATGGAAAAATGGGGGGGGGCAATGGGGAGGAGACGGTGTAATTAGCAGAATCCAGCACAGAAATGGAAAAATGGGGGGGGGGTAAATGGGGAGGAGTTCCACCGTTGAAGCATAGCCAGCATTCTTGGATTCTAATACTATGGAAAGAAAGATGTATTTGCATAATTTGGTTGATGATCTCTGGAGGGCTCAGGACAGAGACTGCTTCTCTATCCTGGTCCTATTAGATCTCTCAGCGGCTTTTGATACCATCGACCATGGTATCTTACTGCACCGGCTGGAGGGGTTAAGAATAGGGGGCACCGTGCTTCGATGGTTCTCCTCCTTTCTCTCTGACCGTTCACAGTTTGTGTTGGCAGGGGGGCAGAGGTCAACCTCGAGGCACCTTATTTGTAGGGTGCCGTAAGGGTCGGTCCTCTCACCCCTTCTGTTCAACATTTATGTAAAACCGCTAGGTGAGATCATCGATGGTTTCAGGGTGAATGTTCATCAGTATGCTAATGACACACAGCTATACATCTCCACCCCAGACCACCCCAACGATGCCCTTACTGTGATGTCCCGCTGCCTGGAGGCCGTGCGGATCTGGATGGGGAGAAACAAGCTCAGACTCAAACCCTCCAAGACCAAGTGGCTGTGGTTTCTGGTGTCCCGATATAGTCAGCTGGTCCCATCACTGACAATTGGGGATGAGACCTTGCTCCCCACAGAGAGGGCCCGCAACTTGGATGTCCTCCTGGATTCACGGCTATCTTTAGAAGAACATTTGACGGTCGTGGCCAGGGGGGGGCTTTTATCAGGTTTGCCTGATCCACCAGTTGCGTCCCTTCTGGATTGGGATGCTTTGCGCACAGTCACTCATGCCCTAGTCACCTCCCGTATGGACTACTGTAATGCTCTCTACATGGGGCTCCCCTTGAAAAGCACCCGGAGGCTCCAACTGGTGCAGAATATAGCCGCGCGGGTGATTATGGGCGTAGCTCGTTGTGTCCATGTAACACCTCTCCTACACGAGCTGCACTGGCTCCCGATGGTCTTCCGGGTGCGATTCAAGGTGTTAGTCATCACCTTTAAAGCGCTCCATGGCTTAGGACCTGGGTACTTACGAGACCATCTTTTGCCACCAATAGCCACCCACCGACCAGTTCGTTCTCACAGGGAGGGACTACTCAGGGTACCATCAGTCAAATTATGCTGACTGGCAACTCCCAGGGGGAGGGCCTTCTCTGTGAGGGCTCCAACCCTTTGGAATGAACTGCCCCCTGAGATATGAAATATCCCTGATCTCCCTGCTTTCCGCTGTGCCCTCAAGACCCTGTTGTTCAGGCGGGTCTAAACATGTTAACATGTGAATGATTTTAAAAAGTTATCTAATTTTGGGTTTTTATTTAATTGGGCCAAACTATGTATTTATGATACTTGTGTATCCTTATTTTTCTTGACTGTACACCGCCTTGAGTCCTGCGGGAGAAAGGCAGTATAGAAATAAAATAAATAAAATAAACAAATAAAATAATTAGCAGAATCCAGCACAGAAATGGAAAAATGAGGGGGGGAGGAATGGGGAGGAGAAGGTGTAATTAGCAGAATCCAGCACAGAAACAGAAAAACGAGGGGGGGGAAATGGGGAGGAGAAGGTGTAAGAAGACGTTTCCTTAGATCACTGACGCTCCCTTCCTTACATTGCCACGAATGAGTTTGGTGGCAATGTAAGGAAATATCTTCCAGTTGTTCAAGATTGACTTTAAGCCGACAGCAAAAGTAGCGGTAGGGATGGAGGGGCAACAGGGGTGTGTGTGTTTGTGTGTGTCCCTCCCTCCGCAAGGACTTGGAGGCAGACGCTGCCCCTATGAGGAAAAGAGGCAGTGAAGCCCTGGATGTCACCTGGGAGAGGAGGAGGGCACGCTGGGAAGGGAGTATGCTGCTAGCTCCCTTCCCCGCAGCCCTGCAAAGCTTGTCTGCCTTCCACACGGCCTTCCATTTGCCTGCCTTCGCAAGCTCGTCATGAAAAGGCTGCATGGAAGGCAGAGAAGCATGGCAGGACTGTGGGCCGTGGCCCAGTTTGGGGGCATGGCCAGCCACCAATTGCTACCGGTACGGCGAACTAGCCTCAATCTCCGCTACCGGTCCTCCTGAACTGGTCCAAACCGGTAGCATTTCACCCCTGATTCAGACCCTTTGTAACAATACGTGAAATTTAACTCTGGTGCCTCCCATTTCTCTTGATTGTTGCTGGCACGTTTCTACACCTTGATTGGAGTCCACCTGTCACAAATTTAATTGATTGGACATGATTCGGAAAAGCACTCACATCTCTATAGAAGAACTCACAGCTGACAATGCATACTGTAGCAGAGCAAAAGCCATGAGGTCAAAGGAACTACATGCAGAACTCAGAGATAGGAGTATTGCAAGGCACAAATCTGGGGAAGGGTATAATAAAATTTCTGCTGTACTGAAGGTTTCTAAGAGGACAGTGGCCTCCATAGTTATCAAATGGAAGAAGTCTGACACAACCAGGACACTTCCAAGAGCTGGTCACCCAGTCAAACTGAGCAATTGGGAGAGAAGGGATTTAATAAGAGAGATGACTAACAACTCAATGGTCACTTTGACTGAGATCCAGCGATCCTGTGTGGAGATGGGATGGAGTTTAAGAAGGGCAACCATCTGTCCGAGTACGAGTTGTCTAAAGAAATAAAATGCCTCTCACATTTTGATAATAAAGAAAAAAAAAACTTTTATTTGTTAGAACAACGTCTTCACGGACTCATCTGCAGTCAGGAAATGACCTCTGCTCCAAATTCCCTCCCTTTCCTGGCTTGCTTCCTTATCCTTATTGGTCATTATCTAAATCATTCTACGGCAGTTTCTCTTACTAATCCCACAGTAATTTAACCCCCCCCCCCTTTACTATGTCAGCCCTGAATGAAATGCAACTTTGAGAGGCTGACATCATCACTGCAACCCTCTACCAATCTGGGCTTTATGGCATAGTGGCTAGAGGGAAGCCTCTCCTCAGTGCAAACATGTAAAAGCCTACTTCCATGATGGCGAACCTATGGCACGGGTGCCACAGGTGGCTTGTGGAGCCATATTGGTGGGCATGTGAGTGTTGCCCTAGCTTAGCTCCAGCGCTCATTGGCCAACTGATTTTCAGGCCTTCCGGTTCCACCGCAAGTCAGGAAACTGGCTGTTTCCGGCCTCCGAAAGGCCCCCAGGGGGGATGGGGAAAGCTGTTTTTGCCCTCCCCAGGCTCCTAGAAAGTCTCTGGAGCCTGGGTAGGGGGGAAAATGGGCCTATCGGGCCCACCATGCCAAAAGCAGGTGGAAGTGTGGGGGGGGCATGTGTGCCTGTGCAGGAGTGCGGAGCGCATTGAATTATGGATGTGAGCACCCGCACCCGCGACCCCCCAATGCTCCTCCCAATTTTGACACGCGACGGCAAAAAGGTTAGCCATCACTGGCCTACTTGGAGTTTGCAAAAAAGCACTTGAAGGACTCTCAGACTGTGAGGAACAAGATTCTCTGGTTTGATGAAAGCAAGTTTGAATTGTTTGGCCTCAACAATCAGCTGTCCTTAACATCAGCTGTCTGCAATTATTGTAAGTTCGAATTTCACCAGGCTCAAGGTTGACTCCGCCTTCCATCCTTTCTAAGGTAGGGAAAATGAGGACCCAGTTTGTGGGGGCAATAATCTGACTTTGTATAAATATACAAAAGTATGAAGGCTATTGCTTAATGCATAGTAAGCCGCCCTAAGTCTCCGGAGAAGGGCAGCATATAAATCAATTTTTTTTAAAAAATAAATATTTTGTCTAGAAGAAACCAGGCACCACTCATCACCTGCCCAGTATCATCCCAACAATGAAGCATGGTGGTGGCAGCATCATGCTGTGGGCATGATTTTCAGCAGCAAGGACTGGGAGACTGGTAGGTTTAAGGGAAAGCTGAATGGGTATCCTCAATGAAAACCTGTTCCACAGTGCTCAGGACCTCAAACATCTTACCCAAAAAGACCTGAAGCTATAACTGCTGCCAAAGATGCTTCAACAAAGTACTGAATGAAAGGTTTGAATACTTACACTAATGATGGCTAACTTTTTTGCCATCGCATGCCAGAAGAGGGGGTGGGTGGGGGAGGCTCGCGTGTGGCGTGCCCACACCCATAATTCTATGCGCCCTGCCCTACGCATATGCGCGTAACCCCCCCCCTTCCCCTCCGCTCCTGGCATGCGATGGTCTGGTAGGCCCATTTTTCTTTCTTACCTGGCCACAGATCCTTTCCATGCACCTGGGAAGGGCAAAAACAGCCTTTCGCACTCCCTCAGAGGCCTGAAAGGGCCTATTTCCCAACTCCTGGTGGGACAGGAAGTGACATTTTTTGCTGTCCCCAGCCTCCAGAGCCTCTTTAGGAGTCTCTGGAGGCTGGAGACAGCAAAAAAAGTCACTTCCTGTCCCACCGGGAGTTGGGAAATGGGCCCTTTCAGGCCTCCAGAGGGCCTCCGAGGGAGTGGGAAAGTTGTTTTCACCCTCTGCAGATGCATAGAGAGGATCTGGAGCCAGATAAGAAAGAAAAACGGGCCTCCCCCCTCACCTCCCCCCAGGCCTGCCAGAGGCAGGAAACAGCCTGTTTCCCTATTTCTGGAGGGTTCAGAAGGTCCAAAAATCAGCTGGCCAGCACGCACATGCGTGCCAGAGCTGAGTTGGCATGCCCATTGATATGGCTACGTGTGCCACTTGTGGCACGTGTGCTATAGGTTCACCATCACGGACTTATACAATGTGATATTTCAGTTTTTTTCTTTTTAATAAATTTACAGACATTTCTAAAATTCTGTTTCCACTTTGTCATTATGGGGTACTGAGTGTACTGATTGATGAGAAAAAATAAATTTGGACAACTGTAGAATCAGGTTGCAGCATAACAAAATTGACAAAAGTGAAGGGTGTCTGAATACTTTCTGAGTGCACTGTAAATGATGTTGCAATATCCGACTCTAAATGTAAAGGATCAATATTTGAATCTGCTACCAAAAAACAGAAATAAATTGTCTGTGCCATACATTATGTTGTGTTTTATTGAATAACCTATCAGCTTCAATACAGTATAAGCCAGTGGTGGTGAACCTATGGCACGTGTGCCAGAGGTGGCACTCAGAGCCCTCTCTATGGGCATGCACGCTATCACCCCAGCCCAGCTCTGAGTTTCTCCCACAGGGGGGAGAGAAAGAGGGAGAGAAGGAGGCAAAAAGAGAGAGAAAGAGAGGGAGGGAAAGATAGGGAAGGAAGGAGAGAAATGATATTACAAAAGTTTTTCTTTATTGTTGGTTAAAGTAATATTTAAAAAGTAGAAAAAAGAAGCATAAAAGTGAATTTATCACGTTTTTCTTGGAACGATTAGCTGAACTGTGCCTTGTTTATCATTATTTTAGGTAGTAAAATCTCATTATTCAGGTTAAATTGCACTTTGGCACTTTGCGATAAATAAGTGGGTTTTGGGTTGCAGTTTGGGAACTCAATCTCTAAAAGATTTGCCATTTCTGGTATAAGCCATAATTTACAATGGATTTACAGTTCTAAGAAAGCTACACATCCATTTGCCCTACTCAGGTGACCCTGAGGACACAGATAAACCTCCAGGTGGCCTCAATGACTCTCTAAAAGAATGCAAATGGCCAGCTGTCTGCAAGGATTATAAATCCTTCTATTTTCCACCATCCAGTCAGAGTTGAAGAAACTTCTTGGATGAGAAGTGAAACGTCTTCAAAGAAAAACTAGAAGTCCAGTTGCCTCTTGAAAAAAAGCACCATTGTGACAACCATGATCTGGAAACTGAGGATCTCAATGGACTGTTGGATTTATATATTATGGTACAGCAGGATGTGTGAATTCTCTCACTATTAGACATTGAAAAGAATTCTACACTAGGACTAAGAAAAATTACAGAATCTCTTTTTTAAAATCTAAAATCCATAAAGCTAAGTGCTGCAAAATACACATTCAAATCATGTGTGAGGGCTCTGTCTGGATTAAGAATAAGGTGTGAATGTCGCCCCTGCCCATTTCCCTGATGGCTATAGTTTCAACTAGAAATCTTAATGCAAGCTACACATACTTTGACTTGAATGAATATAGCTTTCTATGTTATCTATATGACATCAGGTGGAAGCACTTTTAGAATTTTGTGAAAAATAGAATATATCTAGTGTTGACAACAGCAATCAGGATTATCTAGATATATCTTTCAGATGAAATTTCTGAAACAACTCTTTATCCACCACTTACAAAAGCATTATAAAGAATTTTATGTAGCTCATACTTCTCCTTAAAAGTATACTTTTTTCCTTCCCTTTCAAAAAAAATCCTTCATTGTTTCAACTCCTCCCCTTAGAACGTTGCTATAGGGCATTGTATGCCAAAACAAATAGACACAATCAATTTTTCCCTCCTGCCACCACTCTGCTGAACACCTAATTCCCACAGCACTGTCTTTTATCTAAGGAAATTAGCCCATATAGCGCGGCTGTATTACTGTTAACCTTCTCATCTTTCCTATTACCTCCCCTATTGGTACCTTTTATTACTTTGATTGCATTATATACACTGCACCAGAGAAAATTCCTTGTGCGTCCAATCATCCTTGGCCAATAAATAATGTTCTGTTCTGTTCTGTTCTGTTCTGTTCTGTTCTGTTCTGTTCTAATCCCCATCCCAATCCCCATCCTATCCTATGAAATTGTTTCAGCAGGGTCCCTAAAAATAATATTCAGCAAACTATCTTAAAAGTCAGTTTGACTTTCCCTTTCTTCATCCAGAAGTTCCTACTACCCATTACTTTTATGGTCACAAAATGTAGCTCCAGTTGAATGATTACTAATGGGAAATCTGAAGGATAGAAGGATCAATGTCGGACTCAGAGCTTAAGAGGTCAAACATAAACAGCTTAACACCAAAAAGATCAACTATATGAACAAAGCACAGTTAACAGCAATACCTCTTCCCACCTCCACAGGAGGGAGGGAAAGGGAAAGAACACACACAATTTAAGATTTGTAGATGGCAGTTGATTATTTTCTTTTCTAATCATGTCATTTTAGTATATGTCTAATTTATCAAAGAACAATGTCCTTGATCTATGACTGCTAACCATTATATCTGAACATTGGAATGAGTGAAGTCTAACATGAAGTTCACTAAGAAAACTTTGGGGTATCCTCCCCACTTCATGTCCTGAAAAACGCCATCAAGTTTATTGCAACAACTTTCCCTTTTCTTCGTGGATATAAATCACTTCAGAATTAGATTGTTCTCTTCTCCCAATTTCTTCTATCAGCAAAGAAACAATTTACAAATAGTCTTCAACTTATGACCACAATTGAGCCAAAAAAATGTAATTGCTAAGCAAGACAATTGTTAAGTGGACTTTGACGTGTTTACAACCTTTTCTGCCACAATTGTTAAATGACTCACTGCAATTATTAAGTTAGTAACACAGTTGTTAAATGAATCTGAGTCTCCATTAACCAGAATGTCACAAAAGGTGACTCTGGGACAGTGCAACTATAATAAATACATGCCAATTGCCAAGCATCTGAATTTTGATTGTGTGACACAGGGATGCTGAAACTGTTATAAGTGTGAAAAATGGTCATGTCACTTTTTAAAGTACTGTTGTAATTTCAACCAGTCATAAAATGAATGGCTGTAACTTGAGAACTATCCGTATATGATTATTTATCTGATATTCCATCTTTTCTCCAGTATTCCCAAAGTGGCATACACTGCACTCTCTTTTCCTATTTTTCCAACAGCAACTCTTGAGAAGTAGAAGCTGACCTGAGATAAAAGAATTTGCCACTACTGTCCAGGATCACTAACAAAAAAGAATCAGAAATCAGCTGTTGCCATGTCTGAATAATCTGACATGTTTTTTAAATGAATAGTAAGACAACTGGCAATGATGTTAGGAAAGAACCTCTTCTTACTGCCTCTCTGGAGCAAAGTTCTAATATTATTCTGCTTAAGGTTTGGGAAAAGGAATGTTGAATTTACCTGAACGTTCTTTGTATGTGCGCTGCAGGAAAGTCCAAGCATGGGATTTCTATTTGTCTGATTGGCCAGAGACAGAGTTGTAAATTCTTTGGCCACGCCCCTTCCGTCTGGCCGAGCCTCAGTTTTTTTTAAACAAAGACATGGATCTGGAGAGGATGTAGCCAAACAGATGAAATCGATCACTCTTGGACCCCGGACCATTCCAGAACCAGGGTGGGATTGGACTCTCCTGCAGTGCACATACAAAGAACATTCAGGTAAATCTAACATTCCTTCTCCTGTGCGCTGCTTGGAGAGTCCAAGCACGGGATATATCCAAGCTAAATCATCGTAGGGTGAGAAATCAATTGGTCCAGGGTCCCCTCGGCCGGCAGAACTCACTGTAACACACATATGCAGAACGCCACCTCAGTTGAGGCAAACATGTCCAATTTGTAATTCTTGATAAATGGCAAAGGGGAAGCCCAGGTAGCCGCCCTGCAGATTTCCAGGATCAAGGCCATTGTAGCCCAGGCCATTGTGGTGGCTGCGCTCCTGGTTGTGTGCGCCGTGATATGGCATGGTGTAGGCCTGGCCTGGTGTTCATAGGCCAAAGCAATACAAACCTTCAGCCAGTGTCCGATGGTGGATGGAGATATCTTTTTGCCCATAGATCTAGGCTGAAAAGATACAAACAGAGATTTGGTCCACCAGAACGAGGCTATATGTTTTATGTACTTGCGAAGAGCCCTGTGGACATCCAAGGTATGCCAGCATCGTTCATGCCGATATCTAGGATTTGGACAAAAACCCAGGAAGATAACTTCTTGTGCTCTGTGAAACCAGGTGTTAATTTTGGGTACAAAGTCAGATCCAAGCAGAGCATGACCCTATTGGGATGAAAAATGCACAAGTCTTGTCGCACAGAAAGAGCAGTCAGCTCTGAGATTCTGCGTGCAGATGTAACCGCTATCAGAAAGGCCATTTTGAGGGTCAGTAGTCTGAAGCTAGCAGACCCTAAGGGCTTGAGTGGAGGAGACGTGAGCACCAGTAAAACTAATGATAGATCCCAAGTTGGGTATCAATGAACTGTTGGGGATAATAGGTTGGATACCGCTTTTAAAATACTATGCACCCTGGGATGCTATGAAACAGGGATTGTACTCTCTCCCAGTAAGATTGTGGCCAAAGCTGCCACCTGCCTACGTAAGGAGTTTGCGGATAATCCCTTATCGAGACCCACTTGCAGAAAATCTAATACCTGCGGAACTGTCGCTGCTGTGGGCACTAACTTCATCTTAGTGCACCAGTGACAATAGGATGTCCATGTGGATTCGTATATTCTGTTCATTGACTCCTGTCAAGAAGCTAGAAGAGTCGAAATCATCTTACTAGAAAAGTGTACTTGCCTCAGGATCTCCCTTTCAAGTGCCAGATGGCCAACTGGAGCCACTGAGGGTCTGGGTGGTGCACTACCCACTGGCTGAGATCCTGGGAGGTGGTATCCTCCATGGCCGAGTTATGGAGGGTGCTACCAGGTCCATAAACCACGGGCAATGTGGCCAGTGTGATGCCACCAGCAGGACCTCTGCCTCCTCTTCCAAGATTTTCCTGATGACCCTCAGTATGATGAGGGTCAGCAGGAAGGTATATAACAGGTTGGGAGGCCACAGGCAGTGGAGGGCCTCAACTGCTGTTGTCAGAATCTGAAAAAAAAATCTGGGAAGTTGCATACTCCTTGGACTGGCAAAAAAAATCTATGGCTGGAGTTCTGAACTTCTCTGTTATTTGGTGAAATAGGCCTGGGTGGAGTCACCATTCAGACTGATTGATGGTTGTCCTGCTCAACTAATCCGCTTGAGTGTTGGAAACTCCGGAGATGTGTTCTGCTTGTAATGACAGCAGGTGCCCCTCAGCCTAAAGAATAAGCCCTTTGCCTCGTGCATCAGAACCTTGGAATGGGTGCTGCCCTGTCTGTTCACATGCGCTTTGGCTGTCACATTGTCTGTCAGTAGTAGCATGTGCTGACATGACAATGCGATTTAGAAAATGTTGTAGCGCTAGGTGTGCTGCTCTCGGTTCCAGCCAATTGATGTCGTGTAGAAGTTCCTCCAAAGACCACTGACCTTGGGTCACTCTAGAGTCCAGGTGGGCAACCCAGCCAAACAAGCTGGCATCCGAGGTCAAAACCAACCTTAGGTTCACGAAAGGACTGCCTTCTGTAAAAGGGAGTAGTCCTTCTCTCTGCTCACCTGTAAAGATGAGGAAGAGCACTCACATTCGACTCCCCTGAAATGTGCTCCACCTTCAGAGATGCAAGGAGACGCTCCGCCCAGAGTCCCAGGCTCTTGGCTTCCCGCATAAGGGATCTCGACCTGGTGCCCCCTTGGTGATTTATGTGCGCCTTGGCCGCTACATTGTCTCTGAGCACTAGAACATGGGAGGTAGACACCAGATGCCAAAAGGCTCGGAGAGCCAAAAATATCACATGTAACTCCAGCCAGTTGATGCTCAGTGATGCCTTGGCAGCTGACCACTTGCCCTGGGCCACCGGATCTAGGCAATGGGCTCCCCAGCTGAATGTGCTGGCATCAGTAGTAACCACCAGCCATTGGGGTTTGAAGAACAGACAGCCTCATGTGATGGCTGGAGACCGCCACCATCTGAGGGACAATATTACCTCCCAGGGAATGGGAACCACGGTTGGTGACGTGCCCTTGCCTGACCTCTGAAATGGCAAAAGAAACCATTGGAGGTCTCTGAGATGTAAATAGGCCCAGGGCACTATAGAAATGGCTGAAACCATCTTACCCAATAACTGGGATAAGAGTAAGGGAGAAGCTCTCCTATTCTGTTCCATCCTAGCTACGAGAGCCTTCAACTTGTCCTGTCGTTCACTGGACAAATAGACCTTACCCTCTACGGAATCAATGACCACCCCCAAGTGAAGAATACGGGTCGAGGGGTTCAGCTGACTCTTCTCCGTATTGATAGAGAAGCCATGGGAGGCTAAGATTTGGATTGTCAACTGGAGGTCCGAACGAGCCTGCTGAAGAGAACAGGAAAACAACAATATGTCATCCAGGTAACACTGGAGACAAACAGTACAAAGCCTAAGAGCAGCTGCCAAAGCCGCTAAAATTTTGGTGAAACTACGGGGAGCCGAGGAGAGCCCAAAGGTTAAAGCCCTGTACTGAAAAGGGGCCCCAGCATAACAAAAATGTAAAAACTGTCTATGGGAGGGGAGGATAGGCACATGTAGCTAAGCCTCGGTGAGATCAATTGAACAGAGGAGACTGCCCCCCCGAACGCTGTCTAAAATCGAATGCAAGGATTGCATCTTAAATCTGCAGTAAACCATGTATTGGTTCAACCCTTAAGGTCCAGAATAGGTTTCCACCCACACGATGACTTAGGAACCAAAAACACCCGAGAATAGAAAACCTGTCCAGTTTGGTCTCGCGGCACCCGTTGAATAGCCTTAATGGCAAGAAGGTGCACGATAGCCGAGTCCATAAAGGTCTGACGTTCGGAGTTATGAGAGAGAGGACAGGGGAGGAAAGAGGGATGGAGAGAAATTCTATAGCCAATCCAGATCTAATAGTGGCCTGGTCCCAGCAATCCAAAGTAGTACGCTCCCAAACATTGGCAAAGAGGGCCAATCTACCGCCAATGGGAGACTCCAGGGTACTACCAACGACGGCGCCAGATGAAACGACCCCCTCCCACTCGAAAGGACCGCCTAGATATGAAGGGCCTGCCCTTGGAAAACCTATCATGGGGTCCCGGCTGTTTTTGGGCAAAATTACCAGTAGAATGAGAAGAACTCATTCCCCTGTCCATGCCTCTAAACTGTGGCCGATGAGAATAAGGCGTAAACCAGGATTCTCCCCTAAGGAACACCGTAAGTAAGACCTTCCTCTTATCTTTTGTTTCTATCAGGAAGGGTTCCAATGGAGGGCTGAACAACTTTCCCCCCAAATACGGCACTGAGGCCAAGCACCATTTGTGTCTGGCATCGGCCTGCCAGTGACGTAGCCAAATCAAGCACCAAGCCGCAATAGAAGAGCCCAGGGACTTGGATGCGAAGCGTGCCACATTCAGGGTGGCATCAGCGGAAAACTGCAATGCAGTGATGATTTTATTCAAGTCTTGTTTGATCCGGGTATCTTTGGGCGAGAGCTTGTCTTGTAGATTAAGAAGCCACAATAGTGTAGAACAGTTAAAAAACGAGGCGGTAGTGGCCAATTTAATGGCCCACGCAGCTCCCTGGTGAGCTCTTTGAAGTACTTGTTCCAACCTGCACTCGTCCAGACATAGACCCTCATCCGGATCACCAGGAACTGAGACACTGGACAGCAAGGCTGCAACTGGGGCATTGACTGTCGGCACTTGCAGAAGGTCAGCCAAGTCGGCAGCTACTTGAAAATTCCTCCGATCCATCGAGGACGGGGCTGGGGAAGCACCAGGAGCAGCCCACTGCCATTTGATGATGTCTAGAAAAAGTGGAGACGTAGGTATAGAAGACACTTGCCTCGCAGTTTCAGCAAACAAGGGGTCAATAGAACCTTGCGTAGACGTAGAACTGGTTCCGGGAGAACAGGACCTAGTTGAGCCGTATTCACTGCCTTAAAAAGCAGGGCTTTAAAGAGGGCCTGAGGGAAGAGCCCCGTAAAGGCCGATTGATCCAGAGGAAAGCCCTCATCCTCCGACAAGTCCGGCTCTTGAGGCTCAATGTTGTCAAGAAAAGAGCCAGCTATGATCCCTATATAACCCCTACATGGCCCTGTGGGAGTTTGAGAACAGCCAATAGAATACATGTTCTTGCACAGGAACAGGAAGCTCAAAGCCCAAGAGAAGGTATAAAAACTCCTCACTCTCAACTCCATGTGGTCAGCTGCCCCAGAACCCATGTGGTTCTGCTTCATCATTAAACCATCTTTCCGATCAGCCTCCATGTTTCCAGCGTCTTTCCCCTGGCTTGGAACTGAACCAGGTGGATATTTCTTCCAACACATGCAAGGCCTTATAGGTGACAAACAGCACCTCAAATCACATCCAGAAGTAAATTGGCAACCAGTGTAGCTCATACAATAGAGGTGTTACATGGGTATATAAAGGCATGCTCATAACTGCATGCACTGCTGTATTTTGGCCCAGTTGACACTTCTGGGTGGTTTTCAAGAATAGCCCTAAGTAGAGTGAATTGCAGTTGTCAAGCTATGTGGTGACAGGAATAAAAAAAACCTCCGTTTTTTCTGATGGAGTGAATTCATTACTGGTAGAGTAGGACACCGTTTAAAAAGAACAAAAACAGACTTTTGGTTTGGTGTCACGGCGAGACAGTTGGGGAAATAGCGGGCTCTGAACTGCCACCGATGGGTCTTCGGACCGGAACTGTCCTATAGGGCCAGGGGAAAAGGAGGGGCACCTCGGATGACCAAGAGGAACAGGCAAGTTCCTCAGAGGTCAGAGGGAACCCTCTGTGAGTTGGCGGCAGGGGGCAGCAGCCATGGCAGCTGCCACGAAGCTGGGACAACCAGGCAAGAAATGTGCTGGAGGAAAGTGGATAGAAACGGAGCTCTTTGAAGCCAGGTGACTGATAACCAAACCAGATGTCAGCGCTCCAGGGCTGACATAAGGAAGGAGAGGAGAACCTTGACTGTTCACCTACTTAATTCCCCCTGAAGAAACTGTCTCCCAGGAGATGGGATGGGAGGGAGGACTTTCCTGTGAACTGAAGTAGTAGGGAGGGGGAGAGTGGCTTGGAAGATGGCCAATGAGACGCAGAGAATTGGGGAACAGAAAGGGAGGGTTTGGGGGGCAAAGGCTAGTGCTGACTGCAATGAGTCAGGGATAGATAGTTATGCTCAATAAAGAGAAAATTTCCTCAAAGATCGGCTGTTTGGAAATTCAATTTATTTTGAGATGACATCGTAGGCTGACACCAGGGTAGAACAACTCCTAGAACAAAATTAACATCTATAAGACCCCTAGCTATAAAATAGCGGCTGAATAACGAAGGGGCTGAAAGTTTAAAATGTTACCTTAAAGAAACAAAGACCCGATAAACAACTAAGCTTTGAATAGAACTAAAGGAATTAAATATCGAGACATGGGACAAAGACTGGGTATTTTAAATTTGAATTGGATTTTTTTTAAAAAAAGAAGTTTGGATACTTTTAAAATTAAAAAAAGAAGAAATAAATTGAATTGTTACATAATAGCACAAAATGGATACTCGCATGACTAATGGAAAATGTGAACTGTAGAGGGACATAATCTGGTTCAAAAAGGAACTTTGTAACTCTTTTCTACTGTGGGAAATTTTGAATTCTATAGATAAGTTGTGGGATCTTGCGGAGAAGGTTTTTTTTCCCTGTCTGCAGACAGCTTGACTTTTGTGAAAAGAAAAGGAAATTATAATGGAATTCCTATAGTTGAAACAATAATAACTTAAAAAAATGGCGCAGGAATAAAAGAAGGAATAAGTGCAGGCCCAAGAGAAGATTTGATACATTATATCTAGAATAAAAATAACAAAAAGATATGATATGACTTATGGAGGACAATATTGAAAATTTGAAACTGGAAGGAAATATATGTTTGCAGGCAAGGAGATGAAGAAGTAAGATAAACATGACTGGAAAGAGAAAAAAGAAGATGGAAATAATGTGATTAAAATACAACAATGTACAGGTGGATTGTAGTAATAAAAAGGAGGTTTTTACAGAAATTAAAAATGTTAAAAGGAATTTATAAACATATTTAAAGATATGTTTGAAGCAAGAATTATATGTTAATGTTAAATTGGTATGAAAAAGGATAAAGATAAATATGGTTAATTTAAAATGTTAAAAGGAATCTATAGATATATTTAAAGGTATATTTTAAGTAAGAACCATGTCTCAGTGTTAAATTGTTATGAAAAAGGACAAGGATAAATATGATTAACTGAAAATACAGTGGGGCAAAAAAGTATTTAGTAAGCCACCAATTGTGCAAGTTCTCCCACTTAAAAAGATGAGAGGCCTGTAATTGTCATCATAGGTAGACCTCAACTATGAAAGATAAAATGAGAAAACAAATCCAGACAATCACATTGTCTGATTTGGAAAGAATTTATTTGCAAAATATGGTGGAAAATAAGTATTTGGTCACCTACAAACAAGCAAGATTTCTGGCTCTCACAGATCCGTAACTTCTTCTTTAAGAGGCTCCTCTGTCCTCCACTCATTACCTGTATTAATGGCACCTGTTTGAACTTGTTATCAGTATAAAAGACACCTGTCCACAATCTCAAACAGTCACACTCCAAATTCCACTATGGTGAAGACCAAAGAGCTGTCGAAGGACACAAGAAACAAAATTGTAGACCTGCACCAGGCTGAGAAGACTGAATCTGCAATAGGCAAGCAGCTTGGTGTGAAGAAATCAACTGTGGGAGCAATAATTAGAAAATGGAAGACATACAAGACCACTGATAATCTCCCTCGATCTGGGGCTCCACGCAAGATCTCACCCCATGGGGTCAAAATGATCACAAGAACGGTGAGTAAAAATCCCAGAACCACATGGGGGGACCTAGTGAATGACCTGCAAAGACGTGTCCCCCTGCTTAAGCCAGTACATGTCCGGGCCCATCTGAAGTTTGCTAGAGAGTATTTGGATGATCCAGAAGAAGATTGGGAGAATGTCATATGAAACCAAAGTAGAACTGTTTGGTAGAAACACAACTCGTCGTGTTTGGAGAAGAGAGAATGCTGAGTTGCATCCAAAGAACACCATTCCTACTGTGAAGTATGGGGTGGCAACATCATGCTTTGGGCCTGTTTCTCTGCAAAGGGATCAGGACTGATCCGTGTACAGGAAAGAAGGAATGGGGCCATGTATCGTGAGATTTTGAGTGCAAACCTCCTTCCATCAGCAAAGGCATTGAAGATGAAACGTGGCTGGGTCTTTCAGCATGACAATGATCCGAAACACACCGCCCAGCAACGAAGGAGTGGCTTCGTAAGAAGCATTTCAAGGTCCTGGAGTGGCCTAGCCAGTCCTCAACCTCACAGAAAATCTTTGGAGGGAGTTGAAAGTCCGTGTTGCACAGCGACAGCCCCAAAACATCACTGCTCTAGAAGAGATCTGCATGAAGGAATGGGCCAATATATCAGCAACAGTGTGTGCCAATCTTGTGAAGACTTACAAAAACCTTTTGACCTCTGTCATTGCCAACAAAGGATATATAACAAAGGATTGAGATGAACTTTTGATATTGACCAAATACTTATTTTCCACCATAATTTGCAAATAAATTCTTTCCAAATCAGACAATGTGATTGTCTGGGTTTGTTTTCTCATTTCGTCTCTCATAGTTGAGGTCTACCTATGACAATTACAGGCCTCTCTCATCTTTTTAAGTGGGAGAACTTGCACAATTGGTGGTTGACTAAATACTTTTTTGCCCCACTGTAAGCAGTGATGGATGGAAACAACAAAGAAAGGATTAAGTAGGGATAGTTAAACCAACTATGATTATGCTGTGTTTAACAGCCAAAAAATAAAAATAGATATGCTGTGTAACAGTCAGAAAACAAAAATGACTATGCTGTGTTTAACCACCAAACAAAATGGATATGCTATGTAACAGCCAAAACATAAAAGGATATGCTGTGTAACAGCCAAAATAAAAATGGATATGCTGTGTAATGACCAAAAAAACAAGAATGAGTATGCTGTGTTTAACAATAAAAAAATGGTTATGCTGTGTTTAACAGCCAGGAAATAAAAATGATTGTTTTAACAACAAAGATGAAGATAAAGATGTCGGGTTTTATAGCAAACTAGAATGAGATGGGATAGCCAAATGAGGAATATGTTGAGATTAACAGTTAAAATGAAATGAATACATTAAGTTTAATAACAGAAATAAAGACTATAAATGTTGAGTTCATTAGTAAAAATAAAATGATTATGTTGGAATTAATTACTTCATGAATGTTTATAATTATTGTGAGGATTTATATTGTAAAAACATATCCATCTAAGCAAATGAAAGAGAAAAATGGAATTATAATTGATTAGAATTTAAGATTTAAGTAATGGGTTTTTGGGGATAATGGCATAGTTAAATAGATAAAATTGAGGGAAATAACTGAGTAAAATATTAAGTTGTATTAATTAAATTAAGATTTGTTAGTGATTTGTATTAATTTGTGACCGGATCAAAAGCTTTGTTTTGAAAAAATGTGTTTTATGTTTATGTTTTTTCAAAAAAATTTTTTTTAAAAAAGATCAAAAACAACAAAAAGGAGGAGAAGGTTACACTATAAAGTAACAACCTGGTTAGGAATTCAAGGAAAATCTTTACAGGATATCTGGATTAACAGTTCAAATACTGTTTTGTTTATTGTTAGTGTTTATTGCAAGTCCCCAACCAAGAAAAATTTATAGAAAGAATGTTCTAAAAAGAAATTGCAACTCTTTCGAAGAGTTTGTATGAGCAATGATAAAAGGCTTTGATAATGGAAGACAAACTCTGCCAAGCATAATTCTTTTAAGAAATGCCTGATTAATCTGGTTGATCATTTTCTATTCCAGATTGTGAAGAAAGGCACAAGAAGATCAACTACTTTTGGTTTTTATGTTATCAATAGGGAAAATTTAGTAAAAGAAGTATAAACAAAAGAAAATCTGGCAGTCTCCATGTAATTTTTTCTTTTTTTTTTTGATTTGATTTGATTTATATGCCACCCTTCTCCAAAGACTCAGGGCGGCTTACAATGCATTAAGCAATAGCCTTCATACTTTTGTATATTTATACAAAGTCAGCTTATTGCCCCCACAAACTGGGTCCTCAATTTACCTACCTTAGAAAGGATGGAAGTCTGAGTCAACCTTGAGCCTGGGGAGATTCGAACATGGAGTAACTGCAGACAGCTGGATGTTAACTAGGGTGCTTAGTCTGCAGAGCTATCCAGGCTCATTCACATGTAATACTAGCTATCCAGACTCACTCACATGTAATACTAGTCAATTGAGATTCTAAATCAGAGTAAGGTAAAACACCATACTTTGAACTTCAAAAATACCATTTTTAAAAATTTAGAACAATGTTAAACATAATTCCATGTAAGGAGAAGCTAATAGGAAATATAAGGGAAGGGAGAGAGAAAGAAAGAAAGCTAAAAATACCATTCAAATGAAGAAAAAAAGGAAAACTCGCAAAGAAAAAAAAATCTACTGCAGGTACCCAGAAAGCTTGAAAACAGACGTTGTCTTACCTGAACGTCAATTTTTGGTGCGCTGCGACGATAATCCATGCGTGCAAGAGTCATCTCTCATTTATTTGCCAGAGATTGGGTGTAGATTTTTTTCAAAGTATTTAACTACATCTCCTTTGCTCATTGAGCTTCAGTCTTTTTCCATGAAGGCGCAGTACTCTCGAGAGTCTGCAGAAGAAGAAACAGAAGAAACCCACCCTGGCCAAGATCAGGATGCCGAAAGGATTATCCTCGCAGCGCACTGAAAATGGACGTTCAAGTAAGTCAGTTTTCCAGTGCGCTGCTTGGATAATCCATGCATGGGATACACCCAAGCTCAAGGACCCTGGGTGGCATGCTGACTGATCCCTGGGCCCTGGGTGTATACTTTGCACCGTCAGCGCTGTGAGATGAATGAGCCAGAATCCTTCCAGGCAAGAATTGAGCTCATATGCTTTTGAAATATAGCACTTCAGCCAGTGGCCCACTGTCAAGGAGGAGACTTTCCTGCCCATTGACGAGAGATGAAAGGATACGAAAAGAGCTTCTGTCCATTGAAATGAAGCCGTCCTTTTAATGTACCTCCGGAGGGCCTTCCTCATGTCCAAGATGTGTCATCTTTCTTCCAGCAGATGGTTGGAAGCTGGACAGAAATCAGGCAAAATGAGCTCCTGGGCACAGTGAAACCAAGAGTTCACCTTGGGCAGAAAGGAGGGATCCAACTGCAGCACAACTTTGTATGGAAAATACAGAGGTCCTTTCAAATGAACAAGGCTGCCAGTTCGGAGATCCTCCTGGCCGATGTAAATGCTAGGAGAAAGGTCAGAGTCAAGAATCAGAGGCTGATGGAACCCAGTGGTTCAAATGGCGAAGTCGTAAGAGCTTGAAGGACTAAAGGGAGATCCCATGTTGGATAGCGATGCACCACTGGGGGTCAAAGATTGGTAGCCCCCTAGAGGAAACAGCAAACTCTCAGATTTATTTATTTATTAATTATTTATTTATTAGTTCAATTTATATGCCGCTCTCCCCCAAAGACTCAGCGCGGCTTACAATGCACTTATAGCAATAGCCTTCATTCTTTTGTATATACCTGCTTATTACGGCTTTTGGCCCCCCATAAGCGGTGTTTCTACAAAGCGTATTGCCCCCACAATCCGCGTCCTCAGTTTACCTACCTTGGAAGGATGGAAAGCTTAGTCAACCTTGAGCCTGGTGAGATTTGAACTCGCACTAATTGCACTTAGCTGGCAGCTAAGTACTACATAACAGCACTTAGTGCACTGCACCACCAAGGCCTTGTTGTTTTTGATATGTTGAGAGAGAGTCCGGTGAGAGTCACAGGTAAGTACAGTAGACAAGGCTGTGAGCTGCCAACATAGAGTAGTGGGAGGGCCAACCCCTTGTCCAGACCCGCTTGCAGGAATTCAAGGAACTCAGGTACTGATGCCAAAGTTGGGTCGATGTGCTCTTTGGAACACCACAGACAGAAGAATTGCCAAGAAGTATTGTAAATCTGGTTCGTCGAAGCACGCCTGGATGCCAGTATGGTTTTTATCACCTGCCCTGAAAGGTTATCCTTCCTCAGGAGGATCCTCTCAAGGTAAACCTGGCCCCTGACTGAGTCAATCACCACACCTAGGTGAAGTATGTGGGTAGCAGGTTGCAGGTGACTTCTTCAGATTGAGGAAAAACTCTTTGTTGTTGAAGAGTGTGAATCACCCTCTCGCTGTCCTGTGCGGCCCGCGACTGGGAAGGCTGACAGGATCAAAATGTCGTCCAAGTAGCAGAGTATGCATACTAGAATTCCTCCGACAATCGCTGCCACCGCCGCTAACAATTTGGTAAACGTTTTTAGGGGCCGACGAGAGGCCGAAGGGCATGGCCCGATATTGAAAATGGTGATTGGCATTCACAAAGAAGAGATACTTGCAATGTGCTGGGTGGATCGGGACACGCAAGTAAGCCGCCTTGAGGTACACTGATTGAAAGAGGTCATCATGCCTGATGCATCCCAAGATCGATCTGAGGGATTGCATCTTGAATCGCCTGTATAAGATGGAACGATCAAGTTGCTTGACATTCAAGATCCCTCTCCAGCCCCCCAAACTCTTGGGCACCAGGAACAGGATGTAATAAAACCCAGTTCTTTCTTGGTCGAATGGCACGGTTGGATAGCTCATATGTCCAAGAGATGTCAGCGTCCATGAGATCTTTCTTTAAGGGATGCCAAGAAACCGGCCACTGGAGGTAACTGTTGGGAGGGCTGGAGCGGAATTCTAAGGTGATGCCGACCCCACCATCTGATGAACCGAAGCATCGGTCATAGATAACTCCCACTGCTGGTAGAAATGATGGACAACTGCCAATGGGAAAAAACGACTGGGAGTTACTTGCCCCTTTGGAAGGAGTGGTCACTAGCCCCTCAAAAAGGTCTCTTCGTTGGAGGGTGGCATCTGCCCCGATCCCGGAAGGTCTGTCGGTTGGTTGGTCAAACCCTTGAGAGGAGGGACGCTGAAAATAGGACCTGCTGGGTCCGGAATCAGGCCAAAAGGGCTGCCGTTGCGAGTATGGGGAATACCTGCGGTCCGGCCTCCTGTAAGAGGAAGGTAACCTTCCTCTTGTCTTTGTTCTCGATTAATATCGGATCTAATGCCTCTCCAAAAAGAGCTGATTCTTTGTATGGTGTTGACGCAAGTTTCCACTTCAACTTCATATCTGCTTTCCAATTGTGCAGCCATAAGAGCAGGCGAGATGTTATGGTAGAAGCCAAGGCTCGAAAGGCAAATTTTGCTGCATCCAGTGATGCATCAGTGGAATACTTGGTGGCAGCTACTAGTTTATTAATGTCTTGGTGCAGCCTGGTATTGTCCAGCAGTAGCCGCTCCTTTAATTGGCGAAGCCATATTAGAGATGCCCAGTTAAAAAATGAGGCTGATCTTGTGGCCCTGATGGTCCAAGCGGCCACTTGGTGCGTTTTTGTGAAAGTTTGGCCTTCCTGTCCTCAATCTTAAAACCTTCCACTATGTTTTTGGCAAGGACAGTGGAAGATGTGACTAGCCACCGGGACATCCACGGAGGGTAACTGCAAAAGCTCCTTTATTGTCCGCAATAAACAATAAAGTTTTTTGCGATGCCCACTAGAAGCAGCCAGGAAACCAGGCTGACTCCATGGCGTTTGGATCACTTCAAAAAACAACTTTGGGCAAGGAATAAATTCCTGTTCAGGTTTTGGTATCATGAACAGGTCATCGTGTGGATTAGCTGTTCCCTGAATTTGGTCAGTAGAGCTCTCAACAACTCCAATATGGTCATCACCTTAGCTTTATGGAGCAAGGACTTGAGGACTGAGGGACGGAAGAGGCCCGTGAACACTGGCCTATCTGGCAGCAATCACTCATCTTCAGAAAATTCCAAATCCCCTGGGTAATCATCCTCTAGCAAGGAATCCTCACTGTGCGAAGAGTCCTGCTGAGAGGGAGAATCAGGCCTGCCAGCCAGATGTGCTGGAATCTGTGGCCATGGATTGGGCGCCATGAGTGGTACCTGGCCGCCCTGTTGAATCCCAGCCACCAGCATCTTGGAAAGAGCATCAGAGATCAGGGCTTGAATATCCAATGTCTGGTCAGGAACCTGCCCTTCGGGGTGAAGGGCAGATTTGGGTCGGAGTGAACATAGCTTCAGGGGCCTGTCGTCTGGCTACTGGCTGTCTGAGTAACCCCACTGCCACCATGCTCTGGACTGAAAAGGGATTTGAATGTGAAACCTCAATCAAAGGCTGGGGATGAATACCAGCCTCAGTTGGAGCCCAATCTTAGAGCCCTTCAGTCATGCTATGTGGTAAAGGGGCAATTTCAGTCTGATCAGGCGAAATGGCTTCAGTCATAGAAGCTCGCTGATGCTCCGCACCCTGAGTGTTGCATTGTGCCTTATCAAATTGCCTTTCCAAGGCTTTGTGTCGCTGATTAGCATCCTTGTCAATCATGGCAGATTGTTTAGAAGGCCCAGATGACAAAGGCCTAGTCTTAGTTGATTTACTCCTTGTGGTTATCTTAGCCCTTTTAGAGTCAGAGTGTTTGGATCTATGGGCTTTGGGAGGGGTAGCAGCTTGCTCAATATCAGAAGACAGAAAAAAAATCTACAGTTGGTCTCTGGCAAATAGATGAGAGATGATCCTCACACACATGGATTATCCGAGTAGCGCACTGGAAAATGAAAAGAGATGTATGTCAGAGATGAAAGAAGGACTACATTACTAAGTAGACTATAAATTGGTAACCCATAACAGTAAGAATGAACAAGAAAGCTAAAGATCAGAGAACAAAAGAATACGACTAAGAACAAAAAAAAGGGGGAGGGGTGTACTTCATTATGTTGAAAGTAAAAGAAAAATAATCAGTATAATAAAATGAAATAATTCCACCTTGTTCTGCTTTGGATATCAAAATTTCAGAAATGACAGATGATCAGAGAAATAGAAATTAAACCTATGAAGAGAACTATGAAACAACTATGTTTAATCCAAGCAGGCCGAAAGAGAATAAAATAGTACTCTCCAAATATTCAAAAGAATGTCATGCAGAAAGGAAAGGTTGTTTTATCACTTCAGGGTGCAAGTCACATAATACTGGATTTAGAATACAATATACTTTATTATGGTCAAGAACATATTAAATCTCAGTTGAAGAAATAAAAAATAAAGATAGTAAACTAACAGGTAAAACCCAGCTAAAGAAAAATGTAAAAGAACTGAGACAAGCCAGTCAACTCTTGCCAAGGACTGAAATATAGCTTTCAGGATGATATTAAAAACTGAGCTATTTCAGAAAGCATTTCAACAACACACATGATTTGCACCGTATTTTATTCTTTGCTATTGCTGAGATGATTTTATGACCTGTATATATTACTGTTGAGCGCCCTTGACAACTTACCGAATAAGAGGGGCACTACACGTGGAAAACCAGCTGGCCGAACATATTAATGCCAGAATAATAAAAACAGGTGTTGGTGATGGTGGCGAGAATGGGGCGATAGCGATAGCAATGTTGGTGGTGGGATTAGTGGGGCTCGGTACAGCTGTTTGTGGGATATTGGGAGGTAGGAATCCTGTGCCGGATAGTTGGAACAACCCGACCTGAAGCTGTAAACACAGACCGATGATGTCATATGCTAGCAACCCAAGGAAAGCTCCAGCAACTTCAAAGCAGGAAGAAAAGTACTCAGCTTATCAACGGACGCTGATTGTGGGCTGCACAAAGCAGCTGGCAGGATAGCCTATAAAAAGGAACTGAGTAGCGGCTGCTCTCAGCTCCTGCTTTATTCTGGTATAGAGAGCTGGCATTCGCTTATCATCTGTCGAGTAGCTTTCATTAAACGGGTTAAATCATAGTTTGTGTCATGTGTTTAACTCGGCCAGTACAGGCACGAAAGAAAAGCCGAGAGAAAGCTGGAGCTTTCCTCAGGTTGCTGGCATTTGACATGATCGGTCTGCATCATCGATTCTGGGTGTACACAGTGTTTAATACAGCGATCGGTGGTGGAGGGGCTAGGTCTATGCATAATGAAACTACAGACACCTATTGTGTTTGAACAAATGGGTGGGTCAACCCTGGGGGGTCGACCAGCTACACACATCACCAAACCAGTGAGACTGGAGATCAGTAAACACTGGGAAATGCTCTGGTTCATAGTGATTGACAAAATGATTGGACCTATTATTTTAGGGGTAGCCTGGCTCGATAAATGGGAACCTACCATTTGGTGGGAGGGGGGATTCCGTAGGGAGCGGTTGACACTTGGTCCGGACCAACGGAACATAAAACGTGGTAGTGGGGCAACAGGAAGTACAGAAGGGGGGATTTTCAGAGGTCTACAGGGATTTGGCCAGAGTATTCAGTGGGGATGAGTGTGAAACCTTACCACCACACCACAATAATGACTGTGCTATAGAACTGATACCAGGGGCCAAATTACCAAAACCTCAGATGTATCTCAAATCTTTGTCGGTTAATGTGCGTCTTTTTTCCTCAACAAGTTTCTTTTGAGACCTTGTTGACTAATTGCAACAAAACGTTTGATGGGCCTGTGATCAAGCCCTAATATCTTAGCAATTTCAAGAGTGCTGCATCCCTCTGAAAGACTTTTTACAATTTTTGACTTTTCAGAGTCAGTTACATCTCTTTTTTGGCACATTTTGCCTGGGGAAAAGCTGCCGCCTAATAATTATGCACACCTTGATCTCCTTAGGCCACACTCTCCCTCATTACACAAATACACATCACCTGATCTGCTTATATCCACTAAGCATTCAAGTTTATACAGCTCGGAGGTGGAAAATATGCATAAAAATGATATGGTCAAAATATTCACTTGCCTAACAATTGTGCACAGTGTATTTATTAAGTTGGATGTACTAGAGATGTTCTAATTAACTTTTCCACATCAAGTAAGTTCATTCTTCAACTACTGTGGAATAAATCCCATCAATCAATCAATGTCATATACATGCAATCCTCAATTTCACCATTCACTTAATGACCATTAGAATTTACAATGATACTGTCCTCACATCTACAACCACTCCATATCCCCAGTCATGCGATCACAATCTCAGAGTTTTGGCAACCAGCTTACATTTACAATAGTCGCAGCATTGCAGGGTCATGTAATTGCCATTTGTGACCTTCCCAGCTATCTTCTGACAATCAGAAAACTGGCAGGAAAGTTTGCAAATTTCAATCATGTGATATCTCACTCAACAACCATGGCAAAAAGCTCATAAAATTGGTGGCAGTTATTTGATGCGTCGCCTGACAACTGCATTGCTTAACAATGAGGACTACCTGCAAGTATTTTGTTCAAATGTAGCAACTTTTGAGGAATTAAATCATTCTGCTTAGATAGTAAGAAAGGTCAGGGAATTAAAAGTTCCAGAAGATAAATTCAAATCGAAAATCAGAAAAATCACTTAAACATTAAGACACTTCGACATTGAAATCAATTACACAAAGAGATAGTAGATTTCTCCAATTGGAAGTATTCAGATAGTGGTTATATAGTTGAGATTATTTTAATCTGAATTCCTATACTAAGCAATGGATTGTCAATGGCACACACTGATCCATTCATTTTTATTATTCAAAATAGTTTTGGGGATTTATTTTACTTCCAAATAAGTGTTTATGTTCAAGAAGGCCTCATTCTGGTGGAGAAAAACCAGTATGTAATACTATACCTTTTGGTCTAGGCTCTTAAAAATGGACATTTTTTTTTTTTACAATATGTCTCATTTCAACTAACATGAATGCCTACATATGCCAGCTTCTTATTCATAATAATCCAGTCTAAACATCTGGCAGATTGTGCAATGAACCATAATAAAGTTGAAGAAAGAGACAGAGAGCCTAATTCTGGCTACACAACACCAAGCCGTAAGAACAAATGCATAGAAAGCCATAATTAAGAAGTAACAGATAACAAGTGCCACCTCTGCAAAGAAGCTGAAGAAACAGTGGTTCACCTAGTTAGCTGCTGCAAGAAGGTTGCACAGACTGAATACAAATGATGGTATGACAAAGTAGCAACAATGGTGCATTGGAAGATATGCAAGAAATACTATTTGCCTGTAAGCAAGAACTGATGGAACCATAAAAATAAAGTAATAGAAAATGAAGAAACTAAAGTGCTCTGGGACTTTATAATTCAAATAGACAGGCCCATATCACATAATACCATTGTTCAATAAAACAAAAAATCTGGATAGTGGACATGGCAGTACTTGGAGACAGCAGAAGACAACAGAAAGAACTGGAGAAGATAACAAAATATAAAGACCTGCAAATAAAAATAGAATGGACGTTGGTCTTACCTGATACGTCTGTTCTCTATGAGAAGGAAATGGCAATCAGGTGTGGGATTGGATTCTCCTATGCAGCATATGACCGAGTCTGCAATCCTTTAAAGCTCTGCCCTCTTCTGGAGAGTTCCCAGTGTTTCAGCGAGGGCGCTGACGCAGACAGGTGTGTCTTCCCGGAAATAGAGAGAATGAGAAGCCAAGCCAAGCCACACACACACACCCACCAACCAACAGGGCCTTCCAGCAGAGTGGGGCTGACTGCCGTTTCCTTCTCATAGAGAACAGACATATCAGGTAAGACCAACATCCATTCTCCTACTCGGAAGGAAATAGCAGTCAGGTGTGGGACATACCAAAGCCAAATGTCCAACGGGAGGGTAGAGAGAAGGCCCTGAAGATCATATGGCATGCACAGCTTGAAAGACGCGACGTCCGAAGGCAGCCTCTGCTGATGCGAAGGCGTCTATACGATAATGACGGATGAAAGATGAGATGCTCGTCCAAATTGCAGCTCGGCAGATGTCCTCCAATGGGGCTTGGGTCGCTCAGGCCGCTGAAGTGGAGGCGCTCCTGGTTGAGTGTGCCATGTTGTTACGTGGAACCGGCAAGGATTGGCGTTGGTAAGCTGTGGAAATGGTAGCACGAATCCACCGGCCCAGCATAGGAGCTGAGGCTTTGGCTCCGATAGAAGTTGGTTGGTACAAGACAAGTAAGGTCTCTGATTTTTGAAATGACGAAGTACGGGAGATGTAAATCTTGAGGGCGCGGCGGATGTCGAGGGTGTGCCAAGAACGTTCCAATTGGTAGGAAGGGGAAGGGCAGAAGTTAGGGAGAACCAGCTCTTGTGATCAATGAAAAATGGAATTGACCTTCGAAATGAAGGCAGGGTCCAAGCGCAGGACAACCCTGTCCCAATGAAATACGCGGAGGTCATTGTGGATGGACAGAGCGGCCAGTTCTGAAATTTGGTGAGCCGACGTGATGGCAACTAAAAATGCAACTTTAAATGAAAGGAACCATAGAGACACAATGTGAAGAAGTTCAAAGGGAGATGTTGTTAACGCCAAAAGAACCTTATTGAGGTCCCACGTGGGGAACCGATGGACCGTCGGAGGGCGCAGGTTGGAGGCGCCTCGCAAGAAGTGGCAGATGCCAGGACACCGAAGAAGAGGAGCCGCAGGTCAAGACAGATGAGATGGTGGCCACTTGGTGACAAAGGGTATTGGGAGCTAACCCTGCATCGAATCCCGCCTGGAGAAACCCTAAGACACGAATGATAGAAGCAGAGGGGGTGGAACGCCCGACCGGTGGTACCAGGAGACAAAGGATGACCAGGTCGCGTTATATATGCAGTTAGTCGACGCCCAGCGGGACGCTTGGATCTTGGAGATGACGGGAGCAAGAACATTGGCTCTGCTTAGCAGGTTCCGCTCAACCTCCAAGCAGTCAAGTGGTACCACGAAGGGTCCGGATGTTGTAGAGGTCCCTGATGAAGGGCAATGCGGTCGTCGGGAATTGTCCATGGGGGGGAGACACAGATAGGGACACCAAGTCCGTGAACCAATGCCTCCGAGGCCAGCGGGGAGCCAGAAGGATAATTTCCACCCGTTCGTCCAGGACCTTTCGCAGTACCCTGAGCAGTAAGAGGATGGGAGGAAAGGCATATAAGAGACCCGAAGGCCAAGGAGGGCGGAGGGCATCAGAAGCTTCTGCCCTGGGGTCCCAGTAGCGGGAGAAATTCCTCGCAACCTGGTGATTGGTGGCCAAGGTGAATAGATCCATCACGGGTAGGCCAAATTTGTCCACTATCTCCTGAAAAAGATGGGCCAGCAAGCTCCACTCTGCGTGGTCCAGATGGTGATGGCTAAGGGCGTCCGCTTGGGAGTTAGCCGTCCCGGAGATGTGAGCTGCGTGAATGGAGTGAAGATGAGTTTCGGTCCAGAGCCCAAGCAACAGAGTCTCGTCCTTGAATGCCCTCGAATGCGTGCCTCCCATCTGATTTATATGGGCCTTGGCCGTGACATTAACTGTGAGGATGAGGATGTCCCATGCCTCCACCCTGTTTTGGAAATGGAGTAGGGCCAGGCAAATGGCTCTCAATTCCAATAAATTGACGTTAAGGCATTGTTCGGAAGGGGACCACTGACCTTGAATCATGAGATGGTCCAGATGAGCCCCCCACCCGAGGAGGCTGGCATCCGTGGTGAGGGTCAGTCGGGCAGCTCTCGAAAGGAGGTCCTGGAGAGCGCTGAAGAGGTCCACCACCGGAGTGAACTGAGGAGTGCTGGAGGGAGAGGTACTCTGCGAAGTGAAGTACTGGAGTGAGACTTCTGAAAGGGGAGGAGGAACCATTGCAACTCCCTACTGTGGAGGCGAGCCCAGGGGACAATCCCATACATGGAGACCATTTTGCCCAGGAGACAGGATAATCCAAGAACCGAGGAAGATCGGTTTGAGATACATCAGGAGGCCAGAGAACGTAGACTGACTTTACGGTCATGGGAGAAAGAAACCGTGGATGCCTGGATGTCAATCACTGCTCCCAGGTGTTGGAGCGTAGTAGAGGGAGGCAGGTGACTCTTGGGCCAGTTAATAGAAAACCCATGGCTCTGAAGGGTTTGGATAGTGATAGACAGGTCCTGCTGGGCGGCTGGAAGGGAGGAGGACTGGAGGACAATGTCATCTAAATAAAATTGAATCCTAATCGGGAGGGATCGAATATGAGCCACAAGGGCAGACATAATTTTGGTGAAAGCCCAGGGGGCAGAGGAAAGACCAAATGGGAGGGCTATGTACTGATAATGTTTGCCACGGTAATGGAAACAAAGATATTTGCGGAAATAGCCCGCCACCCTCCAGAGAATTTCTTCACAATATATAAGCGGGAATAGAACCCCTGACCCCACTCCCCGGGAGGAACACCTTGAACCACTCTAATAGATACCAGATGGTCGATGGCTGCCGAGACCAAGGCCTGCCTGTTCCTGTCCCGAGATACCGGACAAGAAAGAAAAACAGAGGGGGGAGGGGAGCGAAATTCGAGCCTAAGACCCGATTGAATAGTCCTAATAACCCATGAGTCTGAAGATGAGGCCCGCCATTGGTCAGCGAAAAGATTTAGGTAACCTCCAATGGGGGCTGAACAATTGGAATTATCTGGGGCGACGTGAAGACCTCCCCCTGCCTCCGCGAAAGGGGCGCTTTGGAGGAAACCTGTTTCCCTGTCTGACCTGGGAATCAGATTGTTGAGAACGGGGCTGGAAGGAGTGGTGAAAGCGAGATTGGGAGAATCCTGTATCAGAGGAACGAAAGGACTGAGTCCTAGGGTAAGGAGCGTAACAGGAGTTGCTGCGTCTGGAGATGGACGGCAAGATCTTTTGACGGTCCCTAGTTTCCACCAGGAGAGGCTCTAATGGAAGGCTGAACAGTGCATCTATGGAATAAGGCGAGGATGCGAGTTGCCATTTGCTCCTGGCATCCGCCTCCAATTGCGGAGCCAGAGGAGGTGGGGCGACGTGATGGTAGTATCGATGATCTTGGCGGCAAATTGGGCAGAGTTCAGAGGGCATCAGCAGAATACTCTAAAGCCGCCACAATTTTGTTCAGGTCCTGATGTGTATGAGTATCCGAAGGAGGCAGTCTGTCCTGAAACTGCTTGATCCAAAGGAGGGAAGCTTTGTTAAAAAAAGAAGCCGAGGTGGATGTTTTCCATTGCTGGTGGAGACAGCAGCCAGTGTGGGTAGTATCAGCCAATCAGACCTAAGTACTGAGTCTATCAATGTTCTTAAATCCCGCCTCTGTTGCTGGGCAGACCAGCTTTAGATTCAGTACTTCAGTCACGACTAGCGTGTGGGAATTTCTCTCTGCCCTTTTACTTGGCTATTGCTGCTGTTTTGGATTTCTGGTTTTTCTGACTACCTGGATTGTCTTGACCACGTATTCTGCTTATTCCTTTGGACTTGGATATTGTTGTGAGTTATTCTTGCTTTGCTTCTGACAGGGACTTCCATTAGCAAAGCAGGGGAAATTCCCTGGGCTTCTCCCCCCCCCCTTTTCTTAGGGAAGGGGCTTTTCTGATTCCCCTTTTGCTGTGGTTGGGGGCTGACCTAGCTGGATATTCTCCAGGGGACCCCCTCTCCCTCAGGAGCCTGTGACTTTGAATCTCAGCACTCTCTGTGGCCGTTTTTTGCGCCATTTTAATGGCGGTGGCCATTTTGTTTTTTCAATCAAGCCTCTAGAAGGCTGGGGCCTCGTTCTTTTTACCAGCGCTGCGTTCGGCTGTCTCCCTGGGCCGTAGGAAGTGCTTTGGAGCTCCTTTAATTGTCTGGCCTGTCTGCTCTCTGCTGCCTGCCTCTGCTTGCTCTGTTGCCAGCTTGATCTGCCTGTTTGCTCTCTGCCTCCTGCTGCCTGCCTTTCTAACCTGCCCTGTTGCCAGCTTGGACTGCCTGATTGCGCCTTGCCTCCTGCTGCCTGCCTTTCTAACCTGCCCTGTTACCAGCTTAAACTGCCTGATTTGCTTCCTGCTTCCATAGTCAGCCTTCAAACTGACCTTCAAAGGCGGCTACCTTTCTGGGCCATCTGTCAGCTGGGCGCTATATTGACTGGAGCGGATCCTTGTGGTTTACCTGAGATTTCAATTGCTGAAATCAACATTTGACTGGGCCTGTCGTGTGAGGTAGACAATTTGTAGAGTTCTTACGCTCCCTATGCAGTGTTGATTGACCTAAGGAATTAGGAGTCCTCGTGGAGTGTTAGCGCACCCTTGCCTCCTCTCCTATAAACTCTGTGACAGTTGGCCTCAAATAGGCATCATGCCTAAGGCACTATCTAAGACAAAGCATGGGTGCTAATATCCAGGGGAAATCCGATAATTTGTCGGTTACCCATGACACTGCTACACAGCCTTCACACCACAAGCGTCACAAACATGGCGGTACTCCCACTAAAGTGGAAAAGCGCTGAGACAAAGTCCTCACTAAAATTTATGACAAGGCTAGTGCCTGACTCAATGCCTCCACAGTTGTGGATCCTATTTCCCCTGAGCCAGTTGAGACTGTTTGTGCTCGGCCTACGACTCTGGACCAGATTTCCCTTCGGGATTGCCCCATTGATAGTTGTACTTCTGATGTATGGGGTGTTGAGTCCTCTGTTCCTCCTGCTGTTCCACCTTTGGAGGCGACGCATGATACATCCACTCCAGCTCCAGTTCAGCCTGCTTCTTCTGATACAATACCCCTTCAACTGTCTCCGGGTCACCTGCAATAACTTATTGAGACTGCGGTGCAAAAAGCTTTGGCTGCTAATCGTCATTCTTCTTTGCAGCGGATTCGGTGCGCTCTCCCTCTCCTGAGCGGCTTCATGTCTCAGAGCAGGTTGTCGCCAGGGCTCCTGCATCTCCTTCTAAATAGCAGGTGAGCCATGCTTCTGCACTATCTGATGAGGAGGACTATTATTCTGGCTTATCGGAGGATGATAACCTTCCTCCTGACCAACCGGTGGTTTTGGGACTGTTTCCACAGGACTTATTTAAGTCCCTCCTCTTTAAGGCCGTTAACACTGCCCAACTGTCTTCTCCTATGGCTCAGGTCTCCTCTACAGATCCTGCTGGAACTATGGACCCTATGTTTGCTGAGCCTGTAAGGCAGGTTTCTGCCATTCCCACTCCCCTCTTTTTAGAAACAGTCAAGCGACAGTGGACTTCTCCTGGCTCAGCTCCTCTGCCTTCTGCCAATGATTAGCGGAATTTTCACGTGGCAGGTGATCTGGAATCGCTTTTGCAAATCCCACCTATGAAGCTCCGATAGCTGCTCTTCTGCCCAACGCCAACTTACCCGGAGAGCCGGATGAAGGTTTAAGACCAGACGAGTGTCGTTCAGATTTGGTCCTCCAGAGGGCCCGCCTAGGAGCTGCATGGGCAATCAAAGTGGCTTCCACTGCTTCATTTTTTAACCGCTCCACTCTCCTTTGGCTAAGGCAGTTGCAGGACAAGTTGACTCCTGAGGATGCACGCCTCAGACAGGACATCAATAAGATAGTGGCAGCTGTCCAATTTTCGGCGGATTCAACCCTCGCAGACGCTCGCTTTGCAGCAAAGTCTTTGGCATCTTCGGTGGCTGCTCATTGTTTGGTCTGGCTTTGCCATTGGCAGGCGGATGCCAGGCCCAAGTGGCGCCTCGCTTCCATTCCCTTTGGGGGCAATAGGTTGTTTGGGGACGCTCTGGAACCCTTCTTAACGGAAATTTGAGACAAGAAAAAGATTTTGGCGGCCACCTACCGCAGAGGAGAGGCTCGCTTCTCAACTTACGCCGGCCGGCCTCAGTCTAGTTCGAATGGTGGGGGCTCTTCTTCCTCATTTGCCCCGCCTTCTCGAACATATAACACCTTTTGCAGGCCCCGGGGTTCCCATGATAGGATGTCCCGGGGTAAACCTTTTACGTCCAAACGGCCCTTTCGGGGGGGAGGAGGTCGTTCCTTCCGGCGCTGCAACTAACTGCATCACTGATCCCCCAATTGGCAGATTGGCCCTCTTCACCGCTACTTGGGAGAAGTCCACCTCCGACAAATGGGTCCTGGCCACCTTACGATCTGGGTTGGCCATTGAATTTCTTTCCCCTCCCCCGAGCACCTTTGTTTGCTGTCCGCTTTCTCGTAACTCCGGAAGGAGGGCTCTAACGGACGCTGCGGTTCAGCATCTCCTTTCGATCAGAGCTATTCAACCGGTTCCTTCTGACCAACTTGAGACTGAATTCTACTCTCGAGTTTTTCTGGTGCCTAAGTCCTCGGGGGGGGGGGGGGTGAAGACCCATTCTGGACCTAAAACGGCTAAATCGGTACGTCGTGTACTGGAAATTTAAGATGCAGTCTTTAAAATCCATCCTTGACGGCGTTAGGAGGGGCAATCTCCTTTTCTCTATCGATCTTACCGAGGCCTATTTACACATCCCTATTCTCCCTTCCCACAGACATTATCTGCCATTTTACTATGGGGGTATGCATTATCAATATCGGGCATTGCCCTTTGGGCTCTCGTCCGCCCCCCACGCCTTTACTAAGGTGTTGGTGGCCTTGGCTGCTTATCTCAGGCTCTCCTCGATTAGGCTCCTTTGTTATTTAGATGATATTTTGATTTTGTCTTCTTCCTATCACCAGGCTGTTCTTGATATTCAGTTTACTCTCAGAACATTAGCTGCCCATGGCTTTTCCATTAATTTGAAAAAAAGTCATCTCATACCTTCTACTTCACTGGTTCATTTGGGGGCCCTCATTGACTTGTTACAAGGTAGGGTCTTCCTCTCCCCAGAGTGTCAGAATAGTTTGAGGGATCTGGTTCTTAAAGTCGAGGGTTCTAGAAGGACCTCCCCGTATGTCCTTTCCCAACTTTTGGGGAAAATGATATCAGCCATAGCCATTGTTCCTTGGGCGCAACTACACGCCCGTGAGCTCCAATGGTTTCTCTTACCTTTACAGAAGGCAGGCATCGGCACTTCTTCCAGGCAAGTCCTGCTCCCTCCAGCATTTCGCATATCCCTTCGGTGGTGGGGGTCTCCAGCCCTTGCAGTGGGGTCTCTCTTCCTCGAACCCCAGAGGGTGGTGGTGACTACGGATGCTCTTTGTGGTTGGGGGGCACACTGCCAAGGTCAACTCGCCCAAGGTGTGTGGAACGAGGCGGACGCTCTTCATCCTATCAACTATCAAGGAGCCTGTGTAGCGTAGAGGGCTAATGCCTCTTACTAAAGGCAGCAATTAACACCAGCTGCCTGTAATTTCTCTGAGTTCAATCCTAGCCAGGCTCAAGGTCGACTCAGCCTTCCATCCTTTCTAAGGTGGGTAAATTGAGGACCCAGTTTGTGGGGGCAATAAGCTGACTTTGTATAAATATACAAAAGTATGAAGGCTATTGCTTAACGCATTGTAAGCCGCCCTGAGTCTCCGGAGAAGGGCGGCATATAAATCAAATTAAAAATAAAATAAAAAAAACTGGCTGGAACTACAAGCCATCTTCCTGGCCCTCAGAGCTTTTCGCCACCTACTGTCCGGCGCCCATGTCCTTGTGTTGACGGACAATGTCACAGCCAAGGCTCACTTGAACAAACTGGGGGGCACCCGATCAAAGTCCCTTTTGACAGTGGCCCTAAAAATCGGCCTCTGGGCGGAACGCCACCTCGGATCACTCCGAGCGGAACACATTTCGGGTGTCGACAACAGGCAGGCGAACTGGCTAAGCCGACAACAGGTGGACAATGCGGAGTGGCAACTCCATCCTCAGATATTCCAGAATCTGGCTCGTCACTTCGGGACCCCGGTTGGAGACCTCTTTGCAACCCGAGCAAACGCACAATTGCCTCGCTTCTTCCCCCGGTTCCCAGAACCCCAGGCGGAAGCTATCGACGCCCTCAGAGCCCCTTGGCCACAAGGCCTTCTATACACCTTCCCACCAGCGTCCCTAATACCCAGAGTGATCCGCAAACTCTTGGACGAACGGGCGGAAGTAATCCTCCTGGCCCCTCACTGGCCTCGCAGGGCATGGTTTGCGGACTTGGTTTCCCTCTCTGTCGCTCCCTCCTGGCGCATTCCGGTCACATCGGACTGCCTGACACAAGGGACATTGAATCACCCAGACCCGGAGTGGCTCAAGCTGACCACCTGGCAGTTGAGCGGCTCTCCTTGAGCACAGCTAACATTCCGGACAACGTTATACGAATAATCCAGGCTTCCCGTCGCCCTTCAACTAACAGAATCTATTCTGCCACCTGGAGGGCTTTCTGTTCTTGGTGTGACAGGAAGGGCGTTCCTGCCTTGCAACCTTTGATTGTGGACGTTCTGGTGTTCCTGAAACAGAGGTTTGCTGACGGCCTTTCACCTAACATGCTCCGCCGCCAAGTTGCGGCTCTCTCTTCGGTACTTACCTGCGGGTCCCTCTCATCATTGGCGCAGCATCTTCTAATCCGGTGCTTTCTCCGTGGTGCTACTAACTAGTCACCTCCTGTCGTGCACCACTACCCTACCTGGGATCTCCCGTTGGTCCTAGAATCCCTGATGGAGCCTCCTTATGAACCTCTGCGAACGACATCTCTGCAATTGCTGTCATGTAAAGTCACCTTCTTAGTGGCTATTACTTCAGCTCATCGTATTTTGGAAGTGGCTGCTCTATCCACCAGGGCGGATCTCTGCGTCTTCCACGCTGATCATGTCGTCCTCCGCCTGGATCCTACCTTTGTGCCTAAAATCAATTCCGTGTTCCATCGCTCTCAGGAACTTATTCTTCCTACCTTCTGTTCACAACCTTCTCACCCTCACGAACGTCGTTGGCACACCTTGGACGTCAGATGTGTACTTCGCATCTACATTAAACGCACTGCGTCTCTTCGACGGTCAGAGGCTTTGTCCGTCTCTTTCCTTCCCGTCTCCTTGGGCGTGAAGGTGTCGTCTTCTACCAATGGTCGCTGGATTCGACAACTATTGCTTCGGCTTATGATCTCCGTTCTTTGCCACATCCTTCTCATGTGACTGCTCATTCTACGCGCAGCGCAGCTACTTCTGCGGCCTGGGCTACTCAGGCTCCCTTGCTTGAAATTTGTCGAGCGGCCACGTGGACTTCTCCGGCTCCCTTTATGCATCACTATAAAATTGATACCTTTGCCTCTGCGGAGGCAGCATTTGGTCAGCAGGTGTTGCAGAGGGTTGTTGTTAGGGAGGTTGTCTCTGACCAGCCTGGTCCCACCCAGCTTTCGGGACAGTAAACTTGGGTATGTCCCACACTGGCTGCTGTTTCCACCAGCAATGGAAAAGGGGCGTTGGTCCTACCTGAGATGCTCCTTTTCGTTGCGTGGAGACAGCAGCCAGACCCTCCCTGTCCAGTCTGGTCTGTCGCTATTTTTCTTTCCATTGCCCTTTCCTTTACTACCTTCTCCCACACGCCGAGTCTGTCGTCTCACTCCTTCGCCTAAACCTGGTCTGCCCGGCAACAGAGGCGGGATTTAAGAACATTGATAGACTCAGTCCTTAGGTCTGATTGGCTGATACTACCCACACTGGCTGCTATCTCCACGCAACGAAAAGGAGCGTCTCAGGTAGGACCAACACCCCTTCTAATGGTCCACGCAGCTGACAGATGTGCCTTGATTAGCGTCTTTTCCGCCCATTTGTCTTCAGGGCATAAATACTCCTCAGGAGAGCCTGTTAGGTGGGAAGTAGAAGCTAGGGCCGCTACAGGGGCATCCACCGGAGGAACCTGCAAAATGTTGGATAGGGCAGGAGCAGTTTGGTACAGTCGTCAGTCAAGAGCGTGAGAGCAGGGCCGCCACCTGGAAGGGACCATTGGCGTTGAATAACATCCGCAAAAAGCTTGGGCGCAGGTATCAACTCAGGCTCGATGGCGGGTTCTGCGAACAAGGAAGAAGCTGGATCCGAACCAGCAGGGGGAACCCCAGTGACTAAAGTCGAACCTCCAAGGTGCGTGACATTGAGGGCTTTGAAGAGAAAGATCTAAATAGTTGGGGTCTGAATAGTCCTATGAAGGCGGGCGGATCAGTGGCCAAGCCCTCGTTGTCAGAGAGTACCATCTCCCTGACTTCTTTCTTTTCAGAAACCGAACCCTGTTCAGAGTGGTCACACGAATAAGGCTCCCTACAGACCTCCCTCTGTGGAGAACGAGAATGGCGATGTTGTGCCGGGATATATTGAGGCAATGGAGGAAGAAGGCCCTGTTGAAGGACCTGGACCAGGCCCTATTGTATAGCCCTAGCTATGATGGTTTCTAATGATGCTTGAGGAGCTGAAGCCTGGTGGTCTGGGGGAAGGTGTTGAGGAACAGAAGAAGCTGTAGCAGGAGCCTGTATCTCCCCCCTCTCAGGACAATGGGATCAGTGAGGGTCTGGAACAAAGGCTCCGAGCCCGGAGGTGGTGGAGGTTCAGATGGGGCTTGGTGGTCAGGAGAGAGATCCTGTCTGGGCTGGACGTCTAATGGCTGAGGGGAAGAGGCAGCCATGGGAGCAGTTAAAATGGCTGCCGATTGATGTTGCGCCTTTTGGACGGCCTTCTCTAAGGCTTTGTGCCGCCTGAGCTCCTCCCTGGAAGGCTTTGAGGGATTAGAGGCCGAAGCCTTGGTAGAAGCCTTCTTTGGTGGGGGGGGGAGGATAATGCAGAAACACCTTCACCCGGGTCATTAGTATGCCTTCGTCGCCCGCCCCTGCCATTTAGTCCTGGGCAGGTGTGGCTTGTGGCGTCCACCATCTTGGAATGGCCGCCACAAGTAATAGACTGAGGAGGAAAAATCCCCTTGAGGCACTTAGATGATAGCCGCCAGAAAAGGCACCTGCAGAGCCAAATTTGGCTGACAGGATAGCAGGAACCAAGCAACAGGGGTGGAAAACACCTCCGTAGATGTTGCAGTCTGGTTGCTAGCCTTAGGCAGTTCCAAGCGCCAAAGAATAAAGCGACACAAAATGGCGGACTTTTTTCCCCCCTGTTCAGGGAGCCGCCGATAATGCGGCTCCGCCGATAATTGCAGAAGCCTTCAAGCACAGCGAGGGGAGCTCACCCGATGTTTGCAAGAAAGAGAGGGGAGCTGCGCTGACTCTGCACTACCCCTTAGCTGGATCTGCCAGCCAGCAGTCCCACGCCACAGTGCGGCCCTCGGTATCGGGTTAGAACCCTTAACGCCGGAATCCACAAGAGTAGTCAAATAAACAGTCCAAAGGTCGTAAACGAGAAATCCAGCAGAAAAATCACAAAAAGGCAGCAAAAAAGCACAAAGGCTAGAAGGAATAGACAGGTCTGGGAAGACACGACTGTCCAGCACAGACCGAGTCGAAACATTGGGAACTCTCCAGGAAAGGGAGGAGCTTTAAAGGATTGCAGACTCGGTCATATGCTGCATAGAAGAGTCCAATCCCACACCTGACTGCCGTTTCCTTCCGAGTAGGAGAACAACAATGACAAAAGAAAGCAAGGGTAGCTCCAATAGTAATAGGCAACTTGAGTGTAATCCCAAAAAATTGGAGCACTATTTGATCACCATCAGCAATAACAAAATCAGTCAACTGCCAAAGGCAGCTTTGCTTAAGACAATCAAACATCCTCATCTGCCTATCCTAGTTACTTGGGAAGGATTCAATAGGTGGACAAAAATGCCAAATCCAGTCTAAACATCTGGCTGATGGTGCAACAAACCATAGTAATAGTAACATCTTTTAAGATGAATTATACAACAAAACCCGAATAGAACATTAGCATAACAGTTGGAGTAATAGTATTCCTCTTATAATAACTCCAGAGTATAGAATTTACTTTTTTTAAAAAAGCAGATGTACCCTGAAATGACATTTTCAACGAATTACCCTGTAACTCAAAAAAATTTCCCTGGACAATTACTCCCAAGGCAGCAATCCCTAATGCCAATCTTTTATGTACAAGTTAAAGAAACTGTGATCCCAACACATTATCTTTCCACATTATCTTTCTTATTCCTGTTTACTTTATCTCATGCTACTTTGACCAGTTGCTAGTCTATAAAATTACCTGTCCTCTTATATCACTGCAGGTGAGTTAGATCAAATTTTTTGTGAGCAATTTTGTAAAAAGCTTTTTGAAAGTCCATTTAAACATCATTCATCAGGTCAGCTTTTTATACATGTTTATTGAAATCCTCTAAAAGCTTATTCTATGTATTTGCTTATTTTTCTTTAACAATCGTTGCAACTACTTTAGTACAATGTTTGCACAAAAATAAGACTTACCTAAAAATTAGCACTAGCATGTTTTCTCTGTGTATGCCCAATATAAGACCTATCTCTGAAATAAGTCCTACTTAAGCGCCTGGGCTGCTGGCCACCTGCCATCTGGTTGCTTGGGGGTGCCAATAACACAAGGTGAGGTGAGATGAGGAGGGTAGAGCTGCCCCCCCACACTTTCTTACCCAGGGCTCCTGCAGCAAGCCATCAATGCCCTAACAACTGCCTCGCTCTGGCAGCACTGGCAGCCATGTGCAGCAGGAGACCATGTGGCAGCTGGCACCAGAGCAGGAAGCCAAGTGATGCGCCAGTGCCACAGCCACAAGGTGAGGGGGTGGAGCTGCCCCACACACCCTGCATTGGCTTACCTTAGGGCACCCGCAGCCTGGCAATCCACACCCCAACAATTGCCTTGCCCCCCAGCTGTGGCACACTGGCATTGCTCAGCCTTCTGGTCCGGTGCTGCGCCAGTGTAGGAAGTAGACTAAGCCTGTGTGGGCAGCTTCACCTCCCCGCCTCACAGGAGCAACACTCAAAAGAAATAAGACATCCCCTGAAAATAAGCCCTGGTTCTTATTTTGGAGCCCAAAAGAAAATAAGACTGGGTCTTATTTTCAGGGAAACTCAGGGAAAAGCTTTAACAGATACTAAACTTGATGTAGGGTCGAGCTGAGGATTTCGTGCAATTCCTGCATGATAAAGTCGCTCGGATTCGGGAAGGCTTGGACTCCGACTGGGTGAGTCCAGGGGAGGAGACAAGGGTAGGTCTTGAGAATAGTATCTGGGAGGAGTTTGATCCTGTGGCTCCAGAGGATGTGGGCAGGGTTCTGGGTAGATTAGTGCCGCCACATGTTTATTGGTCCCGTGTCCCTCCTGGTTGGTACTGGCCTCCCGGGAGGTTACACGAGGCTGGCTTCAGGGGATTATAAGAGCTTCTCTGAGTGAGGGTGCCTTTCCCGCTGCCTTGAAAGAGGCGGTGGTGAGGCCCCTCCTCAAGAAGCCCTCCCTGGACCCGGCTGAATTAGTTAACTACCGTCCGGTCTCCAACCTTCGTTTTATGGCGAAGGTTGTTGAGAGTGTGGTGGCATGACAACTTCCCCGGCACCTGGATGAAGCTATCTATCTGGACCTGTACCAGTCGGGCTTCAGTAGGGGGTACAGCACAGAAAGGGAACTGGTCGCGTTGGTGGATGATCTCTGGAGGGCTCGGGACAGGGGTTGCTCCTCTGTCCTGGTCCTGTTAGATCTCTCAGCGGCTTTTGATACCATCGATCATGGTATCATGCTGCAGCGGTTGAGGGGGTTAGGAATAGGGGGCATAGGGGGTTCTCTTCCTTCCTCTCTGACCATTCACAGTTTGTGTTGACAGGGGGACAGAGGTCGACCTCGAGGCGTCTCGCATTGGGAGTGCCGCAAGGGTCGGTCCTCTCGCCCCTTCTGTTCAACATTTATGTGAAGCCGCTGGGTGAGATCATCCGTGGTTTTGGGGTGAGAGTCCATCTGTTCGCTGATGATACTCAGCTGTACATCTCCACCCCAGAGCACCCCAAACGATGCCCTTGATGTGATGTCTCACTGCCTGGAGGCCGTGCGGGTCTGGATGGGGAGAAATAGGCTCAAGCTCAACCCCTCCAAGACTGAGCGGCTGTGGCTTCCAGCATCCCGATATAGTCAGCTTGTGCCATCGCTGACTATTGGGGGTGAATCTCTCCCCCGCACAGAGAGGGCTTGCAATCTAGGCGTCCTTCTGGACTCATGGCTGTCTTTAGAAGAGCATATGATGGCCGTGGCCAGGGGGGCTTTTTATCAGGTTCGCCTGATTCGCCAGTTGCAGCCCTTTCTGGATCGAGACGCCTTGCGCACCGTCACTCACACGCTTGTCACCTCCCGGCTGGAGTACTGTAATGCTCTCTACATGGGGCTCCCCTTGAAGAGCACTCGGAGGCTCTAGCTGGTCCAGAATGCAGCCGCACGGGTGGTTATGAGCGCAACTCGTTGTGCCCATGTGACACCCCTCCTGCTGCACTGGCTTCCAGTGGTCTTCCGGGTGAGATTCAAGGTGTTGGTTACCACCTTCAAAGTGCTCCATGGCATTGGACCTGGGTACGTTCGAGATCATCTTCTGCCGCCAGTAGCCTCCTACCGGCCAATCCGCTCCCACAGAAAGGGTCCTCAGGGTGCCATCAGCCAAGTTATGTCAGCTGGCAACACCCAGGGGGAGGGCCTTCTCTGTGGGGGCCCCTGCCCTGTGGAACAAATTGCCCCCAGAAATCTGTAAGATCTCTGACCTCCGTGTATTTCGCTGTGCCCTCAAGACCCTACTGTTCTGCCAGGCTGGGCTATCAAAGTAATGATTTTAAATTAGGTTTTAAATGTTGGGTTTTAATTCTGAGTCAAAATTATTTATTAATTTTAATTATTTTTAACTGATGTCTGTTTTTGTGCTTTTTAATAGGCTGTAAACCGCCCTGAGTCCTTCGGGAGAAGGGCGGTATAGAAATAAAATTTTATATTATATTATATTAATTATATTATATTATTATATTATATTAATTAATTATATTAATTATATTATTATATTGTATTATATTATATTAATTATATTATATTATATTATATTATATTATATTATATTATATTATATTATATTATATTATTATATTATATTATATTAATTATATTATATTATATTATTATATTGTTATGTTATGTTATGTTATGTTATGTTATGTTATGTTATGTTATGTTATGTTATGTTATGTTATGTTATGTTATGTTTGTTATGTTATTATACCTATGATTTCCTTTATTGTCCCTTAATCCCGTTTTAAAACTGGGTAAAACTAACTAGTTTTTTAATCCTTAAGAATAAATGCCATTATTAAAGAGAAGTTGTATATTTTTGTGAAAAGTTGAACAATTTCATATCAAAATTGTTTAAAAACTCTTTGATTAACAATATCTAGTCTATACAAATTATTTTTACTTCACCAATTTTGCTAATACTGTCATCTTTCATTACCTCCATCTGTTTCTACCATGCAATTTTTCTTCTGAAAAAGCCATTTCGGGCTTGAATATTTCTCTTATGTGCTCATTGGTAAAAATAAATGCATGTATTAGTGACTTCAATATTGGCTTCCCGGTCATTCCAAAGAATTGGAATACTATTACAATATAAAAAGTGATGAGGAATGTGGCTAACTCCAGTTCAATTACCTTGTTAAGTAACAATCTAGGCCAGCTGCCCACAACCTTTGTGGTTTGGTGGCCTGGCTGGAGGAAGGCAGAGGGGAACTGGGCCATGTGAGTGGTAGGTTGTCATGCATGCGCACACAGCCCTTGCATGAGTGGTGGGTGCGTGTGTGCAGCTCAACTTGCACGAGTGATGGGCTGGTGGGCAAGTGCTTGAATGCCCATGAATGTCGCTCATGAAGTTGAGCTGCACACATGCACACTGGCCAGCCAATCAAACAGCCCAATTCTGAATAGGCCACGCCCGGTAGTGAGCCACGGCCCAGGGGTTGGGGACCCCTGATTTAGGCAGCTTCTTAAGATAGTAGTTACTGGATGGTATTGAATAATATCTGGTAAAGAGAGCTGAATTTAGGAAAGCGAAGTCAATGTTCAATTACTGTGTTGTCCTATGTCATTTAGTAGAAAAGTACTCCCTTTATGGTGCTTTTATTAGGGACAACAGTATCAAATAGTGTTAAAAATTGTTGATCTGTATTTATAAAGGAAATGCAAATTTAACATAAAATAATCCACAAGAATGTAAAAGCAGAATCAAAATATGATGGACAAAAGCTCTCTAGGTAAACCCAAAGGAAACAGCATATCTTCTATTAAACATTTTAGAACTGAAAGCAAAAAGAGCAAACACAATGAACAACAGAATAGAAATATAATATGTAAAAAGCACAGAACAAGTAATTGGAGATAAGTTGACAAGTGGAGGGAAACTTGTTGGATCGTAATATTGGGACCTATTGGAAAAGAGAATGAGTATGATGCATTTCTCCCTGGATATCAATAATACAGAATGGAAGAGGATATTGGAAGTGGTATTACTCTCCAGATCAAGAGTGTACAGACCTAATTTTAGTAAAATTATTATTAAAACTTAGTATAATTAAAACAATCAAGAAAATAAGGTTACATGTTTATATAATAGCAAAAAAAATCCAATTCTTAATATCATAAATATATTTATCTGCAAAAGTGAATCACACAGTTTTCCTATGGATAGCTAGGGATCTGCAATGGGTCATTACTTATTAATTTGTTCATAAAATATCAAAATTCAGGTCACCAGAGAAAAGGCCCAATTTTTAGATAAAAAGAAAAGCAGTTTTCACATAGTACATAAGCAACCCCCCAAAATAAGTATTAAAAGAGCAAAATAGCAAAAAGGGCTAGGAAATAGGAGGAAGGGTATGAAATCCAAGAAATATATATAGAAAATATCTACATACCCCTGACATAAATGGTTTCACAATTTCTCCCTTTGGGATGCTACTGTAGGGCATTGCATTCCAAAACAACTACCATGTTTCCCCAAAAATAAGACCCAGTCTTATTTTCTTTTGATCTCCGAAATAAGGCTTATTTTGGGGGGTGTCTTGGCGGGAGGCAGAGAGCATGGGGGGCGGGTGATAGGAGTGGGCTCCATCCTCTCTGTCCACAACGGACCAAGCCTCTTGGCACATCCTGGCATCCACATGCCCTGCCTGCTGCTGCTGCTGGGAGCTGGTGGCACCTGGGCCAGGCTGCTTTTCAGCGAGACCAATAGGCAGTGGCAGAAGTGGCTTTCCACACTGTCCATGCTGCTGTTACCCAACCTGGTGCTGCCTTGCCTGATCTCTGGCCACCATCCTGCAGTTGCTCTTGCAGTGTCTGGCGTACTGTTGGGATTGGAAATTCGATTGTGCTCTGTGAGGGAGCTTCCAGCCCTGGCAGATTGCTTTCTGTAAAAGCTGAGATGGAGCATGGGGGGGGGGGGGAAGAGAAGGGAAGGAGAATGTGCGGATCTTCCTCGGCACAAAGCTTTACAATAAACATGGCACAAAACAGCAGCACACACATGTCAGTGCAAGTATGGGGCTTTTTGGCCGCAGTGATTGAACTTCAACCTGAAGACCGGGCCAGGCAAAAGACAAGGCAGTGGCAGAATAGTCGCAGGTGAGGCAAAACCGGGCCAGGCAAAGGCGGCCAGGGCTTTTTTTTTTTTTTATTTGATTTATATGCCGGCCTTCTCCGAAGACTCAGGGCGGCTTAAAATGCGTCAAGCTATAGCCTTCATACTTTTGTATATTTTATACAAAGTCAGCTTATTGCCCCCACAAACTGGGTCCTCATTTCACCTACCTTAGAAAGGATGGAAGGCCGAGTCAACCATGAGCCTGGTGACATTTGAACTTACAGTAATTGCAGACAGCTGGTGTTAATCACAATGCTTTAGTCTGCTGAGCCACCGACAATGTTTTTGTCGGTGCGAGTATGCCAAAGGCTTTTTGTCAGTTCGAGTGTGGCCAGCTCGCACTCCCTCCTGGAACGGGGATGGTGCTACTGAAGGAGAGAAGCTGATGAAGGTGTTGGTTGCACAGCTAACTGACCAGCAGTCCCTTGCTGTGCGGCTCTTCCAACTCAGGATGAAAGGAGGTGGAGCGGACACTTGGAGCTTCTTTTTTGATGCCAGTCACACACATGCACACACACCCCCTCCGCACACACAGTGGAGTGGTACAGGCTAGCCTTATTCTCCTAAGGCCATAGACCTGGGCCGCCTCATCTCACGAGAGCAAAGAACCCGTGAGGGCAGTAGCAGCATGGGCAGCTGCTCCGTGGCCAGTACAGCACCCACCGCAGCCAAGAAGTGTTCCAGCAGCAGGGCGCGCAGAGTCTGGGGCACACTGATTCCTTGGCCAGAGGGTATTGTGAGAGCACAAGCAGGGTGAGGGTTAAGGGCTGGTGATGGTGGCAGCTTCTGAAATCGATCCAGGGAGTAACAGATGACTTCTTTCCTTTCAGCCCCTTCTGCATTCGCCAAAAGAGCCAAGTGGCAATTGCTTGGGGAGAAAAGAAGGTAAGGGGGGTAAATAAATCTTCCTCCCCCCCATAGGTGCCCCCCAATGTGAGCAACATCAGCTGGCCATGACCACTGCCCTACCCCTGCTGATGATACTCTTAACTAGGGCTTATTTTGTGGGGAGGGCTTATATTGCAAGCAGCATGAAAAATCAGGCAAGGGCTTATTTTCAGGGAAACATGGTACATAGAGGGAGTCTTTTCTTTCATGTCATCACTCTGCTGAACACCTAATACTCACGGTACTGTCATGTCTAAGTATATTTACCATGTTATATGGCTGTAGTAGTATTATTATACTTCCCATCTTCTTTACTACCCCCTCTTATTAGTGTTGTTATTATGATTATTATTGTTGATTTGCATGTACTCTGAGAACTTTTTCCCCGGAAAAATTCTGTGTGTGTCAAATCACACTTGGCTATCCAATAAAATTGAACTGACAAACACTATCAATATCATACCAAGCTAAAATAAGATATTCATCTCCACAATTTGTCAATACTGATGATTTAGGAGACTTGGAATTGTTAGATGAATTCATGGAAAACTAAACTAGCAATGAGTATGTAACTGCTTTTGGGTTCAAATACAGCATCATTATTGATATTTACTAGAGAACACTGCAGGAAAAGACTAATACAGGCAGTCTTCAACTTATACCACAATTGAGCCCAAAATTTATGTTGCTAAGTGAGAAATGTATGAATTGTTTTGCCCAAGCTTTTATGATTTTTCTTGCCACATCTGTTAAGTGAATCACTGTAGTTGTTAAATTAGTAACATAGTTGTTAAGTGACTCTGGTTTCCCCATTGACTTTGCTTTTCAGAAGGTTGCAAAAGTGGATCACATGACTCCAGGAATTGCAACCGTCATGTCACAAATATGAGTCAGTTGTCAAGCACCCGAATGTAAATCATGGGATCATGGGGATTCTGCAATGTTCGTAAGTGTGAAAAATTGTCATATGTCACTATTTTCAGTGCTGTTGTAACTTTGAACATTAAATGAACTGTTGTAAACTGAGGACTACCTGTACCCTCAAGTATCTGCTTGGCAACCATGAGAAAAAGGATGCTAAACTAAACTGGAATCTAGTAGTGATGTTACTATCTTCTTAACATGGAAATTTTAGCCATGATAAATATCAGTGTAAACAATAATTAACAATAACCACTGTGGAAGTAATAGTTTAAATATGAAATATTCCTTTATAAAATAAAAAACATACTAATTGCTGACAATTTAAATCTATACAGACCTTCCAGTAGTCAGATTGTAAACTGTAGTACCTCTGGTATGCAGATAATGCTGAAATAGAAAAAAATATTTATGAGAAAACAATACAAACTATAGGAAGTAATAGCATCATGTCACATTTTAACTGGTCAATGTATTTAATAAAAATATTCTGGCTATATAAATAAAGTTACTGCATAGGAGAAACAGAAATACAATCATATACCATTTATATAGAATTTCAGCATAACTGTTATTGATATAATTTATGTGCAATTATTTTTATATTCATATTCACATGCATTTACTAATTTTATTTAAACAATCTGTGCATCCTAGGGAGTATACATTGTGCCTAATAGTCAAACGTCTCATAGGTTCATAGAAATTATGAAACTTTCAACTCATACAATAAAGAATTCATGTAAGAACATTTTTTGTGATGAAAAAAGCCACACTTTTATAAAAGACATACCAAATGGGTTAGTTAGTTAGTTAGTTAGTTAGTTAGTTAGTTAGTTAGTTAGTTAGTTAGTTATTCATTCATTCATTCATTCATTCATTCAATTTATATACTGCCCCTCTCCGAAGACCCAGGGCGGCTCACAATACACTCAAAAAATCACTATAAAAACACTTAAAAATTAAAAACATTAAAAATATTAATGTTTTTATACCGGATAAAATAAATACCGGAGACCCATATGTATTTATTTATTAAGTATTTATTTACCTTAAAATACTATTAAATATTTTAATAACCATTTTAAAAATTGCAGTGCTTTTTTAAAAAGCCTGAATGGACACAGACACAAGCAGCAGAGGAATATAATCATCTTGCAGCAAGCTGGGCGGCAAAAAAAAATTAATAAATAGAATATCTTTCCTATAGACTGGGAAGGAGCAGGATTTTGTAGGATACTAGTACCTGGGAACTAGGGAGAGGAAAGAGAGAATGTGGAAGTAAAGTTAAAGAATTGGAGGAAAAGAAAGTGGGGAAGGTAGGATGGGAAATATTAGACAGGAATATTGAGGGGACATAGGAAAAGTAAAAAATGGAAATCAGAAGCAGAGGAAATGCTGTGAGACAGCTCCAAAAGTAAAGAAGACAAGAAATTTAGGACTAAAGAGATTTTTAAAAGTTGAGGGGAAATAAGGGAACATGAACAGCCCATACCCAATCCTTTTGTAGGCTCTTTTTATTTTTCTGTAATAGAAATTTTAAAAAGATTAAAGAGTAAAAGCCCCATATTATTTTTTTAAAAAGATTCTAATCAAGTCCAAGTTCAAGCTTCAATTTATACAAAATAAGAGAGATAGGGTACCAATGAAGAAACTACTGCTCTTCAGATTGTTACCTATCTCAAATTTGCTAAAGACTACTTCGATGATCAGTAGACTTCTGAAACAAAATTCTGGATAGATTGATTGAAAAATTATCTTTCTGGCATTGATGAGAAGCATTATCTTTATAGAGAATAAAATTGTTGTGACCTAGGCTTACTGAGCCATTACAATACACAATTAGTCCCCCAAAAAACTATTTTATTGTGAGAATTACTTTCATTCCCAGCTGAGTTCCAATTAGTTGCTAAAAACAAGTCATTTGGAAGAAGTCCTTTGGGATAATCACCAACCTTTATCTTCTGCCAAAGGCCTTACTTGGCAAAGCCCCACAAAGTTCCGAAACAAACGAGATGCCGACTGGAAACAGAGTTAACAACGTTGCTTTCCTGAAAAGGCCCAAGTGCCTTTGTTTCTCTTTTAAGCCTTATGGGAGGGGACAATCATCTCCTGGTGTTACTCCAGAGTTGTCCCTTTTGCTTTAGCTGCTCTTGCCTTCTGGCAGCTCTGCACATGCATGCCCTAGGAACAGGCTGCTCCTGTTCCTCTGCCTCTCTGCTGTCCAACTCTGAGGGCTCTAGAGTCCGCGCATCACTCCCAGATGACCCTGGCCTCATCTCTGTCTCGGACGCAGAACCCTTGTCTGGGCCTTCCCCAGACTCCAGGACTGGCCCATGTCCCTCCCCTGCCTCCTCACTATCCGACTCCGCTGCCGGCTCCGCAGGCTGCTGCTGGACCACAACAGAAATGATGCATTTGAACCAAAAAAAAATTCCCAATCATGAAATGTGGTGATGGATATATCATGGTTTGGGGCTGCCCTTCAGCATCAGGAAAATGGACGTTGGCTTACCTGAACATCCCTTTTCAGGGCGCTGCGTACACTATCCAGGAATGGGCTAATCCTCAGCCTTTGGCAAACAACTGAGAGAAAGATTTAAAGTACTTTTCCCCTTTCCTGCTGCTTAGCCACACCCCCTAGTCCCATGATGCCCCAGTCTGAACGAAGGCGTAGCAATAACCACAGCTGATAGGTGAAACAACCATAACTTTATTAACAACCATAACAACTAGACAGGAAAATGAACTGACTCGGGCAGACAGCCTAATCAAAACAAGGGCGGGTCTGGATAGTGTACGCAGCGCCCTGAAAAAGGACGTTCAGGTAAGCCAACGTCCATTTTCCAGAGCGCTGCTCCCACTATCCAGGAATGGGATATACCCAAGCTTAAACTCCACGGGTGGGAGACTGACTGCTTTCAGTGTCCTCATCCGCTAGAACTCGTTGGAGAACTCTGCGACCGAAAGCCTCCGCTGAAGCGTAGGTGTCTATCTTATAGTGTCGGATGAATGGTGATAGCAAGGATCACGTCGCCGCTCTGCAAATGTCCAGCACTGAAGCTTGCATGGCCCATGCTGCCGACATGGCCGCGCTCCTAGTGGAATGTGGTAAGATCCTGCCTGGCCTTGGCTTAGAGTCCGTCTCATAAGCCAGGGCTATGCAGGCCTTGATCCATCTACTGACTGTGGATGCCAAGATCTTCTGGCCCATGGACGACGGGTTGAAGGAGACGAGGAGGGCCTCCGTGCGGCGAAACGAGGCGGTCCTGCGGATGTCGAACATCCAGTGTGTGCCAGCGTTTCTCTCTATCGTCACGAGGCGCTGGGCAGAAATCTGGCAGGATGAGTTCCTGGGCTCGATGAAACCAAGAGTTCACCTTAGGGATAAACGCCGGGTCTAGCCGTAGGATTACTGTGGACTCTCGGAAAATGCACAAGTCCTTGCGGGTGGAGAGTGCTGCTAGCTCTGAGACCCTCCTTGCTGATGTGATAGCTAGGAGAAAAACGACTTTGAAAGAGAGGAACTTGAGGCCATTGGACCCCAACGGTTCAAAGGGGGGGTCCGGTCAGAGCTCTGAGAATCAAAGTAAGGTCCCAGGATGGGTAGCGGTGTACTGTCGGGGGCTGAAGGTTTGTGGCCCCGTGTAGAAACTCTTTAATACGCGGATGGTGTGATAGCAATTGGTATGGTGGGCTCTTGATAACCATTGACAGAGCCGCCGTCTGCTGTTTCAGAGTGGCCGGAGCCAGTCCTTTTTCTAGTCCTGCTTGTAGAAACAACAGCACATCCTGAATTGATGTTGTTGTAGGGTCCACATGGTGTCGGGCACCCCAGAGGCAGAATGCCCGGCAAGATGCCTCGTAGATACGGGCTGTCGAGGACCGCCTCACTGCTTGGATTGTTTTGACTATACTGTCCGGCAGGTTGTCGTTTCTTAAGATCACCCTATCAAGTGTCAGACGGCTAACTGGAGCCACTGGGGATCTGGATGGAACACCTCCCCCTGGCATAGGATCACCTGGTATGGTGGAATTACCCACGGCTGGTTCACTGATAGAGCCACCAGATTGGCGTACCACGACCTTCTGGGCCAATTTGGGGCCACCAGAATCAGATTGGCCCAGCTTCCTGACTACGCGTGGGAGGAGCGGAATCAGCAGGAATGCGTACAGTAGACCCCTTGGCCATTTGCACCGAAGGGCATCGTGTGCCTCCGCCTGAGGAGCTGGGTACCGGGATATGAAGCGGGGAAGCTGAGCGTTGGTTGGGGAAGCAAAAAGGTCCACCTCCGGCATCCCGAACCTGGCCAAAATCTCCTGGAACAGGTTGGGATGGATCTGCCATTCTGCTTGATCTATAGTCTCTCGGCTGAGCCAGTCCGCTCTGACGTTGGTTGAACCTGAGATGTAATCTGCTTTGATTGAAAGGAGGTTTCTCTCTACCCAGTCGAATAGGGTTTCGGATTCCTTCATCAGAGCCCGGGACCTTGTGCCCCCTTCCCTTTTGACGTGCGCTTTGGCTGAGATATTGTCTGTCAGCACCAGCACGTGTCGCCCCTGAACCACTTCTTGGAGATGTTGAAGGACAGTCTGATTGCACGAAGCTCGAGGAGATTGATGCTGCATAGCTGCTCCTGTTTGGACCACTGACCCTGCACCACAAAATTGTGGAGATGCAGTCCCCACCCCCGAAGACTTGCGTCCGTGGTGAGGACCAGTCTGTCTTGTTCCAGAAACTCTGACCCCTTGAGGAGGGAGTGAGATGTCCACCACCTGAGGGAGCTGCGGACTCACGGGGTGAGACAGACCCGTTTCTTCGAGTTTGCCGTTCCCGCCCGCTGGAAGGGAAGGAGGAACCACTGCAACTCCCTCAAGTGTCTGCGTGCCCACGGAACGATACCGTAGCAGGGGACCATCTTCCCGAGTAGGCATGCCAGCTGGATCAGTGGAACCTTCTTTGTTGTTAGCAGCTGATGGGCCAGGCTCTGAATACTCTGAATTCTTTCTGGTGACAAGGATACCTGGCCCCTGGCAGAGTCTATTACCGCCCCCAGATGGAGTATTTGGGTGGTGGCCTGTAGGTGACTCTTCTCGAAATTGATGGTAAAGCCATGGTCTTGGAATGCTCTGAGGACCCTTTCCATGTCCTTGGTGGCTTGGTCTTTTGACGACGACAGGATGAGGATGTCTAGGTAACAAAGGATCCTCACCGGAATGGCCCGAAGCCTTGCTGCCAAAACCGCCACCAACTTGGTGAAGGTGCGGGGTGCTGATAACAGGCTGAAGGGCATGGCCCGGTACTGGAAATGCCTACCTGCATACTCGAGTCTTAGATACTGTCGGTGACTTGGGTGAACGGGAACATGAAGATATGCCTCTCGCAGGTCTACTGACTGAAGGAGATCCCCTTGACACACCCCCGCCAGTATTGTGCGAAGAGAGTGCATCTTGAACCTGTGGTAACGTACCGACAGGTTCAGCTGTTTTAGATTTAGGATGCCCCTCCAGCCCCCTGAGCTTTTGGGCACCAGAAAAAAGGCTGGAGTAGAACCCCAGACCCTGATGAGCCGTGGGACTGGTTCTATTGCCTTGACTTCCAGCAGGTGGTTGATCTCTTGTAACATCAAGGATTGCAGTTCTTTGGACTGAGGAATAGGGCAAGGCGCAAAATGATGGGGCAGTGGACCCAAGAAGTCTAGGCATCTGGGGCCCCCCTTGGACACGCATGGCTGCAGCTGTTGGGGTGAAGGATTCCTCAGCCCGGGTGTGCTGCTGGGATGGGCCCCGAGCCCCAGACCCCTGTGAACCCCCACCAGGGTGTTCCTCTGGTCCCATACATGTCTGACCCGCCTTGCCCTGGAACAGGGTAGACGGGGACCTGTCCAATTCCGCTAGGCTTGATATGCCCCGTTCTGAAATCCTTGGTGATGCTGGAACCGTCCTATCTGACGTAGTGTTTGCTGCTTTCTGGGCCTTAGCACACTGGCACTCGAGCACGTTGTGGCGACTTTGTGCATCTCTGTCCTCTGCAGTAGATGGCCTGTTAGCTCTGGAATTGTGGCTGTGTCTCTCTGACTTTTTGCCTGACTTCTTCCCCGACCTAGCAGCATTGCATACGGGGCTCAGGTCCAACTCCATATCCGAGGACAATGGAGAGTCAGCCATGAATAAAGATCAGGCCACCCAAGGCTGGGCTGCTTGTTGAATTTGCAGCAGTAAGAGGCTTCGAGAGGCATTGCTGATGGACCTGGAGCGAGCATGCGCCCTAAGGTGTCCCAATCAGCTCACAACTGGCAACTACCACGTGGTGAGGTCAAGTGGCGCTGGCCAGAAAGCTGCGGACTTATGCTGACGGCCCGAAGGTCCTACCAGTTGCCGCGCTCTAAATGCCTCTTTGCGGGCCTGCCCTTGCCTGCTGAAGCTGCGGGCTTGCACTGGTGGTCCGGAGGTCCGACCAGATGCCGTGCTTCAACTTCCCCCGAAGGCAGCTCTTTCTGTAATTTAGGGAAGGTTACTGGGCAAAGTGAAGCTCAGGTGGCCCCAAACGGGCTTTTCTGTAGCGTATGGGCAGCGGGAAGCCAATCAGTGCTCCCTTTACAACTTTTGCTGATTTTCTGTAGTGTAGATAAAGGCGCGCCCCTTTAAATTATCATTGGAAGCGGCGGGGAGGCTTTCTGCTATTCAAAATGGCCGCCGCTGCCATGTGACTCTGGCAGCATCCCCCCCCCCCCCGATACTCCGGCCGGCTCCGGTCCGATACTTCAGGTAAAGGCAAAAAACCCCGGCGAAAATAGCTTTGCGAGTGGAGCAGCAGCAGCCTAAAGCCGCTCACTCGAATCACAGCGTGGTTGCCGGGAGCCCAACGCCCAGCTGATGAGCGCTCTGCCGAGCGGCGCTCAAGACAATTCAAAGTAAAAGCCCCGAGAGCAAAAAGTTAATCAAAAATAAAGAAAAAACCTACAAGCCCCTAGTGAGGGGAAGGAAAGGGGAAGAAATTATAAACAGAAATAATAACTATAAAGAAAGGAAGAGCCAAAATACCTGATTGATCAGGAGCTCCCAGAAACACCTCAGCGTTTACCAACAACTGAGAGAAGACTGAGGCATCATGGGACTAGGGGGTGTGGCTAAGCAGCAGGAAAGGGGAAGAGTGCTTTAAATCTTTCTCTCAGTTGTTTGCCAAAGGCTGAGGATTAACCCATTCCTGGATAGTGGGAGCAGCGCCCTGGAAAAATGGTTTGCAATAGTTTAATTGTATTAACAACTGAATTGAATTAAGCTAAAACTTAAATGAATCTGGATGATATAACATAAAAACATTCACGCAATATTACAGTAAAATAACTGAAACAAAAGAGTTGTGCATTTTAGAACAACTGAGTTACAGTTCTAGCCTTACCCAAAGTGAAATGTTACAATGTGAACTGAAGTGAGAAGTTCATGAAAGAAAGTCTAAAAGAGTCAATGAATTTAAGCCAATGTCTCCAAGCTAATGTGCAGGATTAATCAAAAGGTACAGGAAACATTTGTTTTCTTACTGTTAATAGAGGTGTCACCAGTTGTTTAATCTAAAGCTTCACATGCTTTGTACAATGCTAGTTGGCTTTGTATATTCATACAAACATGACAAAATATCTATTTTGTGATTGTGTGTGCGTGTGTGTGTGTGTGTGTTTGTACATTTATATTTAATACATTTTTGTTTATTTACTATTTACAATTTTAAAAGGATATATTGTTTCTGATCTAACATTTTATCAACCTGAGTTTCATTAGGTAAAATTAAACGTCTATTATATGATTGGAATCTCGCATGAGCTCAGGGATGTCAAACTTGATTTCATTGAGGGCCGCATCAGGGTTGTGTTTGACCTCAGGGTGTTGGTGTGGCCAGCTCGACATCACTTGTGTTGAAGCCAGCTCTAGTGATCCAAGAACCCTGCCAGAGAAAATGGGCTTCTGAGCTCCATTTTCAGCTGCGACAACCTCCTGCAACCCTCTGTCAGCAAAAATGGAGCTTCATTTTCAGTGGCAGAGGCATCACTGGCCAGTCCTTTGCTGTTTCCAGGGTGGCCCCGTGGGCCAGATCTAAGCACCCCATGGGGTGGATCTGGCCCCCAGTACTTGAGTTTGACACGCCTGGCCTAGCTGTTATGTGGACTGAGACTGTTGGAAATCATACTTTAATAACAGCAGGATGCCAGAGATGTTTTGTCACTTGCTTTATGCAGCACAGTTAATACATGGTCAGTTTTGCTAGAATCGTTTTAATATTTTCAGTCAACAGTGATATTTTGATATAAAATGAAAACAATATGTTTTCAGTCTGGGAATTCCTATATAGGTAGTCCTCAATTTAAAACCAATTAACAATGGTTTGAAATTATGATAGCCTCTGAAAAAGCCACTTAAATTCATATTTATCACTGCTGCAAACTATCATGCTGCCTTCTGCAGTCATGTGACCATGATTAAGGCACTTGGCAACCAGCTTTTATTTACAAGCAGTAACAGCATTCTATAATCATGTGATTATGATTTATAATTTTGCCAAATTCCAGCAAAAAACACCAAGGAAGCAAAATTGGCTTAACAGAAGGAAGGTCAATTTGCTTAACTATTACAGTGATTTGACTTACATTTGCTGTCAAAATGGTCATAAAATTGCGTCTGGTTATGTCATGGTTTGACTTTGCAATGATTTATGGAAATTCCAATCCCTGTTGTGATAATATATCAAGGATTACTGTAAAAAGCCTGAAGCACTTAGCCTGGCTAATATTATTGGCAAGGACACTTCTAAAGATTAGAATTTATTATAATTTATGTTCAAAATCCTTTACTATATTGTTACTCTATAACAGTGAGAGCTAACCTTTTCGGCACTGAGTGCGAAAGCACATGCGTGCGCGCACACCCATAATGCAATGTGTGCACACCCCCACGCATGTGCATGCAACCCCTCATGTGCACCCCACCACCATCCATGTGCACGCAATCCCCTGCGTGCGCCCTGCAAATGTGTGTGCAATCCCCATGCGTGACCCGCCCCCCCATGCATTCACGCATGCCGACCACATGTGCCCCGGCCCCCTGTGCATGCACAGCAGAGACACAAAAACCAGCTGGCTGGTGGGAGGCAGTGCGCCTACGCAACAAGGCAGAGCTGAGTTGGGGCAATGATTCGCATGCCCACAGAGAGGGCTCTGCATGCCACCTGTGGCATGCATGCCATAGGTTCGCCATCACAGGTCTGTAAGAATATTTAGATGTAAATCTTTTACAAGATTGTAAGAATTTATATTCTCTCTGGTTAATAGTCCTTGAATAAATTATAATAAAGTTATTTAATCCTAATTTATTTTTCACAGCCTATGCTTTACTTGATCATCTGAAAAAAATGCAATTTTATTTATTTGTTGTCATATTTTCCCCCACATACTCCCTCAGGTTAGGTCTGTTTTTATTTTAAAGCAGTTGCATTAAATAAAAGCATGTATGTCTGAATTTCTAAATATAAACAACATTTAAGTGAAGCTGATATACTGAAAAACCTAGAATTCAAGGAGACTTACAATAAACAGATAGTCCTTGTTTTATGACAACAATGATCATTCATTTAGACTGGAACTTCTGTCGCTAAGCAATAGTTAAGCGAATCATCATGATTGATCATTGTTAAATACATGCTGATTGCCAAGATACAATCTGCACTCACATAACTGTGGGGAAGCTGTGATAATCCTAAAGGCTAGTCATAAGTCATTTTTTTCAGGGTTGTTGTAACTTCAAATAAATGATCAGAAGTCAAGAATTACTTGTAATTTTTTGACCAAAGCTCATTTTACCCTCCTGAAAACAATTATCTGGTATTTTGGATTATTGCAATGCATTCTACATGGGGCTACCCTTGGAGACCATCTAGAAGTGGCAACCAGTCCAGAATGCAATGACACATGCAGTTTTAATTAAAGGGAGTATTTGTAGCTCAGGGTTGAAACGAGGCGTCCTTGGTGCTCTGCAGTTTTGGTGCCCTGTAGTTCACCCAAGTAACATCAATGCTGCACAAACTGCGATGACAGATGCTTTTGAGTGCAAATCACGGAATGGTGATCATCTTTAAAGCCCTACATCGCACAGGATCATGTTATTTGTGGGACCATCTCTCCCTGAGGGTATTTGTATGTTCTACTTGGTTAGATAAGAGCATGCATGCTCCTGGTACCCTCCCTTAAATGGCCATTTGATGGTAGCTTGGAGGATCCTACCCATTTGTTTTCTGGAGAGTTGAAAACATCTGCTCTTCCCCCAAGCAATGAACTATGATGGGGGTCGAGGACATTTGGTGTGGCACTTGGGAGTAAGAGTATCTTTGTTTTTTAACTATGTTTTATGGATCATTGTGAGCACCTAGAGTCTTTGTATGAGATACTTATAGGATTTATATGATTGCCTAATTAACCAAATAAAATAAATAATTTTGAAATTGTAATTATTGCGTAACACAAACTTTTCACATTTTTTTTTTATATTTCAATTTATGTCAAAGATACTATGACCGTGCCCTCGTATTTTTCATATACAACAGCACAATTACTGAAACCAATCCCAAAGTAAGCAAGATTTCCATCATTTGCCAGGATTTCTCTGGATGGTATGAGCCTGTCTGTTGAGTTGGACTTTGAACTGGTGAAGCAATCTGAGAGGTTCTGATCTTATTAACTGAGGAGCTAGCAGGCTCTCAGTTATTTCTAAATGAGGCTCAAAAAATGCAAGACTCATTGAGTTATGAGTCAGGAGCAAGTCAGGTATTCAGCCACCTGTTGCAGAAACACAGCAATAGAATGAGTCACTTGAATTAGAGTCCAAGCAAGAGACAATTCTTAGCTCTCACATATGCATAAAGATCAAGCAAATAGAAAAGACGTGCTAAGGGAAGCTTCTCAAAAGGAAAAGGAATGGTTCAAGAAAAGAGGCAGTCTCAAGTCAGAACTATAAAAAATGTGCCTCCAGACTTTTGTGGACAAACAACTTTCCAATGTTAGACACAGCTTCTTTTACCTATGTTGCTTTTTATTCCTGGACTGACCTTTGGGCTAATAAAGTATTAATACTTTAATGTTAAATTTAAGCTCACCTTTAGTTGTTGGATCCTGGATTTATCTGAATGGAAGCTCAGCTTCTGCAATAAACTTGTTTGTTTTTCTAGGGCTCTCACATTTCCACATTGTGGTGAGATTTACAGAACTCTGATCTAAGTTTGATTTCTTGCATTTGTAACTGCTGGCAAGGATAGGGGGTTTATATTACTTTCAGAACCAAGAGAGGCTGAATTATGAAGTTCCATATTGCAAACAATAAGGAAAGAAAAATTAAACTTAATAAAATGATTATCCAAGAAAAATAAAGTTTTCTCAAAAATTAAAATATAGTAAGAAAAAAATGAAGCCAATTAAAAAATGGCTCTCCCTCTTCTGTAAATATGTGTGCACGTTTCTGTGTGGTGTATGTGTTCATATTATTATACATGCACATACACACATACATACATATCATTTTCTCCCCAGATTTTCCTGACATACCTTCAAATGTTACTGGGAATTAAAAAAACATAATCCTGAAGAAGAGTATAGAGCAAAAGTCTTAATTATTTTAAACAGTTCCACTGATTTCCATGTATATTGTAAAAAAAAAAAAGGCTAGGTATTCTAGTAGGAATCTATTTTCCCAGATGACATTTTATTGAAATCTTAAACTTATTGTTGGACATCATAAACAAATCAGATTCAAGGATGCCATCCAACTCCAAACTTGGGTACATAATTGATATATCATAGGGCAGAAGAAGGAAAAACAGTATTTGCCTTTTTTCCCTAAAAACTTTCTATATAAATAGAAGAGGAAATAGCAAGAAAGTTTATTCAATTAGACCAATCCTGGTGCTTAAACAACCTCAATACTGAAACTAAAAAGCATGTAATCTAAAAAGCAAATAGAATGCCCCTCTCCCATAGCTAAGAGACTTGCCCAATAATGTAAAAACACTGTATGTTGAGATAGTTGCTTTGCTTCCAGTCTAACAAGGATCAAATCATTCAAGCTCAACTTCAAAAGAAATTATTACTAGTAACGGATATACCATACATTTGAATGTATTGCCAGGGTATAAGATTAAAGAAAATTGATTAAACTTATCTTTGCATTAGCATAAAATATTAGCACAATAACAAAGATATGTTTCAATACTAAATTCACTACTGTATTTAGCTACATTGTTCGAATTCAGTAAATACATGTGGTCCTTGACTTACAATCACAGTTGAACTCAAAATTTCTGTTGCTAAGCAAGACAGATTTCAAGCGAGTTTTGCCCCCATTTAATGATCTTTGTTGCCACAGTTGTTAAGTGAAAGTGAATCACTGCAGTTGTAAGCTTGTAGCACAGTTAAGCTTGTCAGAAGGTCACAAAAGATGATCACATCACCCCAGGACACTGCAACCATCATAAATATGAGTCAGTTGCCAACTGTCTGAATTTTGATCAAATGACCACCAAACTGTTGCAATGGTCATAAGTAGTGAAAAATTGTCATAATTCACTTTTTTCAGTGCTGTTATAACTTTGAACAATCACTAAATGAACTACGGTAAATCAAGAACTACCTGTATATAAAAATGAACACTCCATTTATTTGTCTCGAGTAGAGACCTGGATTTTCTCAATAATAGAGCAACATGATTTTCTTCTTTCCTTGTATTCATATTACTACACCAAGTATCAATATTATAGATTATACAGTATACTTGGAATGGTTAATTAAATAAACATCATTTTTAAAAAACTGCTTATGCACATATACTATTGTATTTCAAGATGACATTTTTCATAGTAAATGTACTTGAAATAAAAACAAACTGGTAGGTTATTAGAATTTAGTGTTGATCTTCTTAATCTGGCCCTTAATTACTATCTCAAAGACTTAATTTTAAAAAAATGTATAGTCTTCAGATAGACTTCTCTAATCTGATTATTTTCTGAAATTATCATTTTCAGTTAACAGTGAGGACCAAAAAGCAATACAAGATGTAATTGATATTTTATGGCCGTCCTATCAATATAATTCCAAAAGTAGAAAGCAGAACTATTGACAGCATTATTCAAATACAATCCAGTATTTTCTAATTAGTAGCAGATTGAGAGATTTCAGAGGTAGTCTTTAGATTAGGAAATCTAATTTACATAAAATAATATAAGCATAGGTAAGATATAGGTTTAAATATATATGAAACTATTAAAATGTTTATCAGAAAGCATGAATTGTGTCATCTAACTTGTTCTCTACATTCATATGTTGCAATAGTTGCTAGTTATGAAAGAACCAGAGATGGGCTTGAGGAAAAATTTCTAAATAAGTGCAATCTTGAAAGAAAAATTATTTTCCTTACATGATATGAATGGAATATACAAAGTGTGATTGGCCATTCAAAGATTTGAACATGTGATTTTTTTTGTGGGTATCTGCTTTAAAAAGGTTTGTTTATGTCAGTTTAAGCAATAACCTACACACAAACACATGGCAAAGGAATATACCTAAAAGCATGACTGATCTGATTGTTTGTTGGGGTTAGGGTGATGAAACAGTGATGATGAGAGATTCTGAATTTGAGACATAGCACCTTGGATAATATTAGAAATCAATCTTTGGGGTGGAAACAAACAAAGGAGAAGAGGCAATGTGAAAGGAGAAATGATTGCTGAAATGGAATGAAGGAGTTCTGGTAACAATCTGTCCTTGACTGGTTCTATGTATTTATATGTAAGGAATGCCCATGGTAACATTAGAAATATGCTTGTTGGGCATATAAAAATACATATAATTCTGCATATAGACAATAGGTTGTCGTTTAAAAACTCATATAATTTGCATCAAGTACCTTGAGTTATGAATGTAATGGAGCCTGCCCATTCCATTCATAACCTGAGGATTTGAGAGTGTGAATTTCATACCTTGAACAGGATCACTCCCGCCTTTGCCCACACATTTGCTAATAAAAAATTAGGCTCATTAAGCGCATATGAGGTATTTCAAGGTGGGGAAGGCCATAAGAGGCCTACCGATGGAACAGGCCACCTGCCTAAGACCACCTAAGGCCTCCCTGACCCACAGAAATACCTCATACTGCCCACAATTGCTTCCCCATCAACCTGCCACACTGGGTCACTTACCTTGTGAAGATCTAGCAAGCAGTCTTCTCTCCAGCCTCATGCACCTCTCTGCAATTCCGTTTCAGCCTCTACATGCCTTGCCCAGCATGGCTAAAATGGGGCTTCTGAGGGGCGAATCTGGCCCTCCAAGGCTCCATTCACCCCTCTGCAGGCCTCTCCCAGCCCTTTACAGGCCGAAATGGGGCCAAAGCTCCATTTCGGCCTACAACGGGCTGGGGGAGGGCCGAAGGGAGCCTTGGAAGATTGGATCCGGCCCCGGGAGGCTCGGATCTGGACTCTGGGGATCCATTTTGGCTTGCAACAGGCTGGGGGAGGGCCGCAGGGGGCCAAATGGAGCCTCGGATCCAGCCCCAGGAGACAGCCTGCAACAGGCCGGGGGAGGCTTCTGGACAGTTGAATGGAGCTTCTGAGGGGTAGATCCACCCCTCAGAAGCTCCATTTTGACCAGCAAGATTCTGGGCGAGGCCTCTGGATGCCCAAATGGGCAGATCTGCCCCTCAGAAGCTCCATTTTGGCCAGCAAGGTGCGGGACAAATGTTGCAGAGCCTCTACGGTTGTTCGTAAGGACGAACAACTGCTGTGGTGCTGCAAGATTCGTAGCTTCTGGCCTTGTTTGGAAACGCTATGGGGCACTGATTGCGTAACTTAGAAAATTCGCTAAGAGAACACTCGTAACCCAGGGATTACCTGTATTAGACTGTATGATAGAGTGAGGAATATTTATTTGAAAATAAAGCTATTAAGTACTGCAAGTTATACATAAATGAAAAAAATTAGAGGAAATAGATAAATTTGCTTAGTTGAATTTTTAAATCATAAAATGAATCTAAAAAATACGTAAAATATGCAAATGCTGCTAGAAATGTAGTTGATGCTATATAGTCTATGGCAAGGAATGGATGTTGAAACAAACAAAAATGGATTATGTTTCTGCCCACTTCATTAACAGGGACTTAGATATGTCAAGAGAAATACAGAAAGAAACAGATTAAAGATCGAGAATATAAACGACTAGATATGAACAAATGGAGACTGAAAACAATGAGTGACCGGTATAAAAGAAATAAGGTTACTTGACTATACAGATATAAGGAATAACTAATCACTAAAAATAAATGAAGAGGAAATGAGTTCAGAGGAAATGAATGACTGAGAAAGTTGCGGTTAGAAGGAGTTGAGGGGATTATCAGAAAAGTTTGAAGAACAAAAGTTAGTATGTAAATGGACATGATGGAAGCAAGAATGGCTTGCATGGATAGAAAGATGTAGAGAGGAACAATGAATGGAACTGGTTTAAAATGAATTTGGTTTGGTTTTATTTTATTTCCTGCCTTTAATTTCTTTTCCTTGTTATTGCTTTTCTATGCATTCTGTATAATGTTGCCTCTCTAAAAAAGGGGGAAAATGTAAGTACTGTACTATGTATGTCTGATCTAGGATTCTGAGTGGAAAAAATACTAAAATAAATTATAATAGACTTACCTTTTGGATAATCTTCCAATAAAAGGTTGAAGTGACCTAACTGGCAAAAGAAATCTGATTCAACTTTTCCTTCTGCTTTTAATATTAACGATTCATAGCAGCCAACAGCCTGGAAAAAAAAGGATATTCTTTATAAATATACTCTATTGATAACATATACCTTAAAATTGACTTTTGTTGCAAAGCTAAGAAGCAATCCCATATTTTGTCATCTTACATAATATTAGTTTTTCTTTTAGGGAAATGCATATGTCCTTATTTTACTGCTATGATGATACAATTGTTTAATTTTCATTTTAAAATTAAATATTATTCTGCCCTGCTACATGTATAATTTTCACTCTGAATAATATAACCTAATCATATCATATATTTCAATAATTATTAAATATTAAGATGATAGCTTAGTTTAATACATTAAGGTATTAGTCACTTGCCTATAAGAACAATTTGCTGTAGCAGAAATTATAAATGAAAGAGTAAATCTTATTTTAGCATTAAATACCACACAGTTCTGGCATAATATATTTTATGAGACTAGAAAAGTTGATTTTTAAATATACTAGCGTCAGATCCACGTGCCTGAAATGCACTTTTAGTCTTTAACCTACTCTTTGTATTTCCTTGTATCAAACTCTCCTTCCACAAAAAGTTTTGAATGCATGTAGATTAGAATTAAGTATGCTTTTTGGTCAATTTTTTCTGAGCACTGAACAGTGCTTTATTATTAAATTATTATTATTATTATTGTTGTTGTTGTTGTTGTTGTATCTTCTTGCATGCATCTTATATTTGATTAAAAGCATAAAAGTGATTTTTCCATAATATATGGAAAATAGGGGGGAAATCCTGTAGTTATCAGTTCTTTGTATTAAAAAAGTAGGAACTAGGCTTGAAGAAAATAAGTTGGCAATATCAACAGTTACATCCTGTGAAAAGCAAAGAAGCAAATGCCTGAAGAAGCATTATTGCACAGATTAAAATGTGAACTCCTTGTACTGCTCTATCATCTATTTGCTTTATAAAGATTAAACTGAATATTATCTGCCTTATGACAAAACTTTCAATATGAAAAATACGCTGCCTATCTTGAAAGTGAAATCAAATATCACATTTGACAAAAATACTTCAATGCTGAAAAAAGTATTTGTAATACAATCATCAGATTAAAGATAAAAATTCACCAGTCTACATCTGTAAGTATACTAAACTATAGTCAAACCTATGTCTCAGTTTTCTGAATCATCTCGCCATAGCTGAAGGTTAGCAATTTCAATGTCCAGATTTAATTTCTCTAATTATCAATTACCTCACCCTTGAAAATAAACTGAAGTATATTGCTTTGGTAAGAAGAAGCAGAAATGTAATTGTCTGCTTTTTACATTGAGCATTGATAAGGGAGAGATTCTTCTAAAAAGTTTGGGCACATGTGCGCCTCAACAGGCAGTAGTAGTACTTAACCAATTTTGTTCTGAAACCACACAAATGTAAATTTGATCAGTAGATGGATGAAAAACTATCAAAAAATCCCAGGTTGTAACTAGCTAGACTGGAAAGCTCAAAAAAATATTTTGGAAGGTAATGGAAACCACTTCTGTATGAATGCTAAGAAAGCTACACTGATGTGCACGGGTATTGAAGACATCTTTATATATAATAACTAAAATTCCATCCAGCTGTTAAAAGACGGATCTGTTCCCCTGTCAGATTATGTTTTGTTTTTGTTTTTTTGCTATTGTGAATAGCAAATTTAAGTTTCTTAAATCTGTTGAGAACAACCATATGGCCTGGAGACGTGATGGCGAACCTATGGCATGTGTGTCAGAGGTGTCATGCAGAGCCCTCTCTGCTGGAACATGCACCGTCACCCCAGGTCAGATCTCCATGGCGTTTCTTTCATGAGCTTCTGTTTCCCTGCAAACGATGAAACAGAAGCTCACAAAAGAAGAAGATAGAAGATTGGTAGAAGACTACCAGTATCGGGATGCCCCACGTCCCACCAGCCAGCTGGTCTTCAGGTCTCTGCTGCACATGCATGCATGTCCGTGCACACAGTTGCACACACGCATTCACGCACATACATTCACACATGTCCACACATGCGCACCTTCACACATGCCCATGCACGTTCACGCATGTCTGTGCACATTCATGAATGTCCGCGCACATGCATGTTCACACAGGCACACCTTTTAGTTTGGGCATGCGTGCACGTGCAGTTTGGGCACTCGGGTGTCTAAAAGATTCACCATCACTGGCTCAGAGGACATATGCAACCTACAAAGTAATTCTTGAGTAGTCTTTGAAACCTGTTTTTCATCTTGCAGCTGAAATACTGCAAAATGGATGAACTGATTGGGATTTTAATGAAGTGTAACATGGGAATTAATTATTTTAATTTTAAAATAATTAAATATTAAATTAAATAACTTTTAATTATTTTAATTTTAAAATGTATCTATCTATCTATTTATTAAATTTAGAAGACCTCCCAACTCCCACCCAAGATCCTGGGTGACATACAGCATTAAAAATAGTCAGAATAATAAAAACAAGCAAAGATCAGTGTATGCCTAGTAAAAATCATTCATGTTAACAAACAGAACCCTAAAAGGGGACTCAATGCCTATCGAAACCCCCAGGGAAATTTCAAGGATTTTCAGGGTGGAAACCTTACAACTTAGAGGATGGAGGCAAGTTTCTATTGTAGGAAAATGGTCCCAACGAAGGGCATTGTTCAATTAATAGGACCCCAAAGGCATCCATTGTCTAATTGTACAGGACAGGCAGAAACTAGTGTAGACACCAATTGTGCAAGTTCTCCCACTTAAAAAGATGAGAGAGGCCTGTAATTATCATCATAGGTAGACGTCAACTATGAGAGACAAAATGAGAAAAAAATCCAGACAATCATATTGTTTGATTTGGAAAGAATTTATTTGCAAATTATGGTGGAAAATAAGTATTTGGTCACCTACAAACAAGCAAGATTTCTGGCTCTCACAGACCTGTAACTTCTTCTTTAAGAGGCTCCTCTGTCCTCCACTCATTACCTGAATTAATGGCACCTGTTTGAATTTATTATCAGTATAAAAGACACCTGTCCACAACCTCAAACAGTCAACACTCCAAATTCCACTATGGTGAAGACCAAAGAGCTGTCAAAGGATACCAGAAACAAAATTGTAGACCTGCACCAGGCTGGGAAGACTGAATCTGCAATAGGCAAGCAGCTTGGTGTGAAGAAATCAACTGTGGGAGCAATAATTAGAAAATGGAGGACATACAAGACCACTGATAATCTCCCTCGATCTGGGGCTCCACGCAAGATCTCACCCCGTGGGGTCAAAATGATCACAAGAACGGTGAGCAAAAATCCCAGCACCACATGGGGGGGACCTAGTGAATGACCTGCAGAGAGCTGGGACCAACATAACAAAGGCTACCATCAGTAACACACTACGCTGCCAGGGACTCAGATCCTGCAGTGTCAGACGTGTCCCCCTGCTTAAGCCAGTACATGTCCGGGCCCATCTGAAGTTTGCTAGAGAGCATTTGGATGATCCAGAAGAGGATTGGGAGAATGTCATATGGTCAAATGAAACCAAAGTAGAACTTGTTTGGCAGAAACACAACTCGTTGTGTTTGGAGGAGACAGAATGCTGAGTTGCATCCAAAGAACACCATGCCTACTGTGAAGCATGGAGGTGGCAACATCATGCTTTGCGCCTGTTTGCCTGCAAAGGGATCAGGACGACTGATCCGTGTACAGGAAAGAATGAATGGGGCCATGTACTGTGAGATTTTCAGTGCAAACCTCCTTCCATCAGCAATGGCATTGAAGATGAAACGTGGCTGGGTCTTTCAGCATGACAATGATCCCAAACACACCGCCTGGCAACGAAGGAGTGGCTTCTTCATAAGAAGCATTTCAAGATCCTGGGGTGGCCTAGCCAGTCTCCAGATCTCAACCCCATAGAAAACCTTTGGAGGGAGTTGAAAGTCCGTGTTGCACAGCAACAGCCCCAAAACATCACTGCTCTAGATGAGATTTGCATGGAAGAATGGGCCAATATACCAGCAACAGTGTGTGCCAACCTTGTGAAGACTTACAAAAACCGTTTGACTTCTGCCATTGCCAACAAAGGATATATAACAAAGTATTGAGATGAACTTTTGATATTGACCAAATACTTATTTTCCACCATAAATTGCAAATAAATTCTTTCCAAATCAGACAATGTGATTGTCTGGATTTGTTTTCTCATTTTGTCTCTCATAGTTGAGGTCTACCTATGATGACAATTACAGGCCTCTCTCATCATTTTAAGTGGGAGAACTTGTGCAATTGGTGGCTGACTAAATACTTTTTTGCCCCACTGTACATGTTATTTATTATCAACCTGGTTATTATGTAATAAAAAATAAAAATTTAAAACTGACTTTAAAATAATTTTAACAATTAATTCATGCTAGTGGCCAGAATATGTCATTTTAAAAGCAACTTGGGAGTATTTCTAGAAGGAAGATACTTAAAGCCCCTTGCTTAATACAGCAAATCACTTCTGACTAACTAAACAAGCCAGAAACAGTAAGAAGCAGTTTTATAAATTTCTGACCAAAAAATCTCAGCTATTGAATTTCTCTAACTAAAACTGAATTCAATCATCATTTGATCAATAAGATACAAATTATAAGAAGCCCCGTGAATGTTTGGAGCAATACATGGTGGTCCAAATTTACAAGTGAATTTTTTTTCTTTGCTATTAAATAAAGAAAAAAGCTATAGCATTATTTATTCAGGAAGAAAGCTCCCATCAATATTATTTACTTTTTAATGTCATAGTTTGAGAACACATTTGCAAATTATGAATTGTAACAAATGTACATTTTCCGTTAGATGAATGGAAATTTCAAAGGGGAAAAACTTCAATAAACAATACCATAAAAACTATCAGGATCAAAAGGCCAGGACATAGGTTTAGGTCCAGTTAAACTGACGTATTACTATTGATGCTTATGAATAGAAATCTACTCAACAAATGGTTAACACTACTTTGGCACTAGATAAAGGTAAATGGAATTTAGGAGGGGTTGGACTTAATCCATTTGTGGCTACAGAGAAACTCCTTGGCTGATTAATCTTGACTCAACCCCCAGGTTCTGCCATTCCTTCTCCTACAAAAACTTCCCGAAAGTATGTTTAAATTATTATCAGTTTGCCTCATTTTATTCTTATTCTGTGACTCACTCAGAGCTCTGCTAAAAAGTACAAGCCAAATGACCTAACCTGTAAATAAATTATGGTACTGGAAAAAGTACATTTAAATAACAATTAACAGGAGTATCTGCGATCTCACATGCTATCTTCTTAGCTCTCCTACCTTGATTTATTTATTTGTTCAACTTGTATGCCGCCTTTCTCCGAAGACTCAAGGTGGTTTACAATGCATTTAAAAACCATATATAAAACATTAAAAGTTAAACCATTAAAAACAATTAAAACCTATTCACACCATTCATGGCCAGATCTCGCCAAACCGCAACAGTGAGATCAACAGCTCCAGGATTGCCAGAAGAGCCAGGTCTTCACCGCTTTTCCGAAGGGCAATAGGATGGGGATGGTCCGGACCTCAGGAGGTAACTGGTTCCAGAGAGCTGGGGCAGCCACAGAGAAGGCTCTCCCCCGTGGGCCTGCCAGCCGGCATTGTTTAGCTGACAGGACCCTGAGGAGACCAATTCTGTGATGAATCAACTTCATGATTCCCAAATTTGTACATTATGTCTAATCATAATTAATATAATGATAAATATATTAAATCAAAATATTTCAATTCATGTCCACTTAGTCTTATTTGTCATTTCGTAACTATAATTGATCTTTCTAACAATGATATGGATAATGTCTGAATTGATGCTGTATTTTACTCACTGCTATTACACTATTACGAATAAATGGACCTTACAATGTACAAAGAAAACACATACAGGAATCGTGTCACCGCAATAACTTATTTGTTTGGTATCCTTTCTTCTATATCTTTCAACCAAGCAGCTTTAAATTAGGCAGGGAAACACAAACTGAAAAGAGGACTTCTCAGAAAGAACTATATACAGTAACTAAATATTCTCCTTCACAGGCAATTTCACTGTACAGTGTCTGAATTGTCTGAATTGTTCTCACAATTTAGATCTTCAAAGTAAACTTCAGCCATTAATGCCTTGGGCTGAGAAAAAACAACCCCAATTAATTACATGCTCACTGAAATCACCCAACTTTGTATCAGAGCATATTTTAAAAAGATAGAAAATGGATTCATTTCTCTTTAATGCAAATACTATATAACAGTGATGGTGAACCTTTTTGGCATTGCGTGCCAAAAGTCTGAGCGTGCGAGCGCTCTTGCGCTCCCGCGTGCCGACACCCATAATGCAATGCACGCCCCCATTTGCATATGTGCACAGGACACACCCCCATGTTCCCCCTGCACATTCGCCCTGCGTTTTTGCTTCTGCTCCTTCCCCAGCGTTGACTCAGGGACATAACCGCAAAACCCGTCCGGAGTTGAGAGGGGATTTCGAGACGGGAACACGATCATCTCCCCGCATCCTCCTCGGCTTGCAACAGATGGCTTGGGTGGGACGCAAGAAGGCGAAGCCAGTCTAAGTGGCTGCTGAGCGCAGGGTATGTGTGTGTCTCCTTGGGACGCAGAGAAGCCAGTTAGGTTTGGATCGCAGAATGCTGAAAAATTAACCCTTGACTCTCTGCAGATCCCCCCCCTACCCAGCCACCAGCACCTGGATAGGGAGGCATCTGTAAATTAACGTGTGTTCATGTCTGAAGGCTACTCAGGAGAGATCAGGACCGGAGTGCTTATTTGCCGAATCAATTTTTTGGAAGGAAAAGAGGTGGGTGGAGGGGGATGAGGAAGGGGAAGAGAGAGAGTTAACTTTTCAGTACCCCCCATCCCGCAATCAAAGCCCAACTGGCTTCTCCACATCCCAAGGACACAAACACATACCCTGCGCTTAGCAGCCATCTCTACTGGCTTCGCCTTCTTGCACCCACCCAAGCCATCTGTTGCAAGCAGAGGAGGACATGGGGTGATGATTGCATCCCTGTCTCAAAGTCCCCTCAACTCCAGACGGGTTTTCCAGTTGTGTCCCTGAGTCAATGCCGAAGAAGGAGCAGAAGGGCGACCAGCTGCCCGCCCGCTGGTCCTTCTCCGGTGTTGGCTCGGACGGCAGTGCAGCAGCGGGCATGGTGGAGATCGGGCGACATGTCCAACCGCAGGCAGCATGGCACCCCCGCCCGACCCCCGCCACCAAGCCAGGTTCTCCAGCTGCCACAAGGGGAGGTGGCAACGCCCACAGTCCATGGGACACATGCGACTGGCAGAGCGAGCCAAGAGGGTTTCTCAGCCCTGCTTTGATGGTGGCCATGTGGTCACCTGTGCAGGCAGCCCATCCCTCTGCCACCCTCACCGGCTGCTGGTCTGCCAACGCCCCGGTAGCCACACCTGCTCGTCCAGCATCTCCCAGCGGGAGGAGCCTAGGCAGCGCTTTTGGAGGCCGAAGTGGCCCAGTCAAGATGCTGCTGCCACCACCCGCACATACGCCTCCCCATGGCCCATTTTGGGCCTGGAAAGGCTCCTGCACCAAACTTTGCCGGCACAAACAGTCTGCCAACACTGCTCCTCCTCCTCCTGCCAGCCTCGAGCTCCGGGCAGCATCCAGCCAACCGGGCTGGCCAGGCCTTCCCTTCCTCCCTGCAGCAACCCATGTGGATCCCTGGCAGTGCAGCTTCGGGGCCTTTCCTCACGGTGTCGATGACAAGGTAGGCAGGCAGGTAAGCGGGTGCAGGGGAGCAACTGGGGGAGTGCTCCTGGCTGGCAAGAGGGTGGATGTCCTGGGGCATGCATGTGCACCAGCCAGCTAGTCTTCTGTTTGCTGGCACACATACATGTGCGACAATCAGCTGGCCGGCTGATCTTTTGGTTTCTGGCACTGCCGCACACGTGAAGGTCAGCTCATCATCGTGCGCGCATGCGCACCAGCAACCAGAAGACTAGTTGGCCGATGCGCATGCATGTGCCAGAAACCCGGACAAGGAATGGGCAACAGATGTGCCAGGTGAAATGGCTATGCGTGCCACTTCTGGCACACATGCCATAGATTCGCCAACACGGCTATATAGGAACCTTTCTATTCCATTCCTTGAACCAGATAAGTACATTTATTTTTGCAATTATACAAAAATATTGAATCATCTCCATAATTTCAACTTACACCTAATACGTAATAATTACTAAATGAGAACCATAAATTGATAGTACATTACGTACAGTTGCAAAGATGTGAGGGAGGTCCAGCAAGGCTCAAGGAAAGTTCAAGGGAGGCTGTTGGGGAAGATGCACAAGGGTGGTGCCGTGAGAGTGAGTGAGGGTGCGCAAGGAGGCATGGTAAGGGTTGAATCAATTTGAAAATCCCAATTTAAAATTCAGAAACGTTCTCATTCAACACCGAGTATTTCATATTCAAGATAGTGTCTTTCATTCATTTGGAAACAAGTAATTTTGAATATGTTCTTTACATCTCCCTAAAACAATTGGGAGGAAAAAGGAGCAAATGTTCTTGAATCAAAGGCATTTAAAAAACAAAGCATGTAAACCAGATTGAATTCAAAACTTTTGGGATGTTCCTATTCCTCACAAGGATGAAGTGCAGCACATTACTCATTATGTGGCTATTTGCAGGGAGACATGGAGTTCTCTTGCCTAAGAGTTGTTTCAGAATATTCAAGTGATAAACAGAGTAGTCATAAACCGCATAATTGTCATGCACAAGAAATATAACATTAAGTGTAAAGTTAATGCTTACTTGCTTTTAATAGTTTTCCCGAAAATAAGAACTATCCCAAGCATATTTTATGTGTGCACCCAATTTATTTATTATTTATTTATTTATTTATTTATTTATTGAATTTCTATACCGCCCTTCTCCCAAAGGACTCAGGGCAGTGAACAGAATAGGATTTCATATACATATATATATATATTATAAACAGTAAGTAATAAATTGAGTCAACTTAGTGTATCTGCTAAGACCTTGGCATAGAATTTAGATGTTTATGCTAGCCCTGCTTGTTGAAACAGAAAGGTCTTCAGGGCACATCGGAAACTGCGAAGATCTGGAATTATTCGTATTCCAGGGGATATTTTGTTCGTGTAGGTGCCCCCACAGAGAAGGCTCTCTCCCTTGGAACTACTAGATGACATTGTTTTAATGATGGTACTATGAGTAGGCCTACTCTGTGAGAGCGTATTGGTTGGTGGGAGGTTATTGGTTGCAGCAGGTGGTCTTGTAAGTACTCAGGTCCTAAACCATGGAGCACTTTAAAGTGCTCGGAAGGCCACCGGAAGCCAGTGTAGCTCGCGTAGAAAAGTTGTTACTCTTCCACGCGAGTAGAAGAGAGAGTTGTTCTAAGAGAGTTGTGAGCGCCATGTTGCTCTCATAATTACTTGCGTGGCCACATTCTGGACCAGTTGGAGCTTCCGGGTGCACTTCAAGGGGAGCCCCATGTAGAGAGCATTGCAGTAGTCAAGTCGGGAAATGACGAGGGCTTGAGTGACTGTGCGTAATGAGTCCCGGTCTAGAAAGGGATGCAATTGGCGAATCAGGCGAACCTGATAGAAAGCTCCTCTGGCCACAGCTGTTTTATGATCTTCTAAAACAGCCATGAGTCCAGAAGGACGCCTAGATTGTGAGCCCTCTCTGTGGGGGGGCAGAGATTCACCCCCAATAGTCAGCGATGGCACAAGCTGACTATATCGCGACACCAGAAGCCACAGCCAGTCTTGGAGGGGTTGAGCTTGAGCCTATTTCTCCCCATCCAGACCCACACGGCCTCCAGGCAGCAAGACATCCTATCTAGGGCATCGTTGGGGTGGTCTGGGGTGGAGATGTACATCTGGGTGTCATCAGCATACAGATGACATCGCACCCCAAAACCACGGATGATCTCCCCCAATGGCTTCACATAAATGTTGAACAGGAGAGGCGAGAGGACCGACCCCTATGGCACCCCGCAAGTAAGGAGCCTCGAGATCGATCTCTGTCCACCTGTCAACACTGACTGTGACCTGTCAGAGAGGTAAGATGAGAACCACCGTAATACGGTGCCTCCCACTCCCAGCCCCTCCAACCAGTGCAGCATGATACCATGATCAATGGTATCAAAAGCCGCTGAGAGATCTAATAGGAACAGGATAGAGGAACATCCCTTATCCCGAGCGTGCGGCTTGCATCGTGGAAATGACTCTGGAAGGAACATTGGCCCCCGTCAGGAGGCGCCGCTCAGCCTCCAAACGGTTAGCTGAAGCCAAGATGGGTCTGGATGGTGTAGAGCTCCCTGGACAAGATCCATCCTGGAGTCCGGTATGCGCCAGTGGGCCTGGACCGATAGGGATATTAGGTCCGCATACCAAGGCCGACGAGGCCAGTGAGGAGCGACGAGTAGAAACTCCGCCTTTTCCTCCAGCATCTTTCGTAGTACCCGAGGGATCAGGGGAAGGGGAAGGAATGCGTAGAGAAGCCCGGTTGGCCACGGGCTGCGTAGGGCGTCTGTTGCCTCGGCCTGAGGGTCCGGAAACCGGGTATAGAATCTTGGAAGTTTGTGATTCTGAGAGGAAGCGAAGAGGTCGAGCACCGGGGTTCCGAACCTCGTCACAATGTCTTGGAAGAGGGGGGGGGAAGACTCCACTCCCCGTGGTCCAACTGGACTCGGCTGAGAGAGTCCGCCTGCGAATTCGCCGTTCTGGAGATGTGGTCCGCCCTTATGGACCTGAGATGAACCTCGGCCCAACGGAAGAGGAGAACTGATTCTGTCAGAAGAGTCCTGGAGTGAGTGCCCCCCATCTTGTTGATGTGGGCCTTTGTTGCAATGTTGTCGGTCAAAATTAGGACGTCCTTGCCCTCCACTATGTGATGGAAACGAAGGAGAGCTAAGCGAACCGCCCGAAGCTCCAGATAGTTGATGTTTTGGAGGCGATCTCGAGGGGACCACAGTCCCTGGACCATGTGGTGGTGTAGGTGGGCACCCCAACCCGTCAGGCTGGCGTCCGTGGTGAGCACCAGCTGGGGAGGTTCCCTGAACAAAGAGCCCTTGGAGATAGAGTCCGAAGTCCACCATCTGAGGGAAGAGATGACCGATGGAGAAAAGCGAATACGGGAGGTAGAAGAGGAAAGACCTAGTCGTTGATGGGAAAGCAGGAGCCATTGAAGCTCCCGAGAATGAAAACGGGCCCATGGGACAATGCCAAAGGTTGACACCATCTTGCCAAGAAGGCAAGAAAGCTGCAAAATGGAGGAGGAATTCTGTGAAATACACAGGTTGGCTAAGGACCTGAGGCTCTCCTGGCGGTCCGGGGAAAGGAAAACCTGAGAAGAAAGCGTGTTAATAGAAGCCCCTAGATGTATAATACGGGCGGAAGGAGAAAGATGGCTTTTGGGCCAGTTAACAGAAAAACCATGAGATTGAAGGAGAGAAAGTACAAGAGATAAATCCTTCCTGGCAGAAGACAGAGAAGGGGACATTACCAAAATGTCATCTAGGTAGAATTGGATCCGAATAGGAACGGATCTGACATGAGCAATAAGGGAGGCCATGATTTTGATAAAGACCCTCGGGGCAGAGGAGAGACCAAATGGAAGAGCCCTGTACTGAAAGTGAGCCCCCTTATAATGGAATCGGAGGAATTGGCGGTGGGAGGGGTGGATAGGAATGTGGAGATATGCCTCCGTAAGATCTATAGAGGCTAAGAAATCCCCTGGGCGGAGGCACTCGAGGATGGAAAACAAAGTATGCATTTTGAACCGGCGGTAGGTTATGTGCCGGTTCAAGGCTTTGAGGTCTAATATAGGTCGCCAACCTCCTGAGGATTTCTGGACAAGGAAGAGCCGTGAGTAGAACCCACGGCCCCTCTGGTCTGCAGGGACAGGTTGAATAGCCCTAATGGTTAAGAGATGGTCAATGGCTTCAGACACGAGAGCCTGTTTAACAGGATCGTGTGACAGGGGACAAGAGAGGAAAACCGAGGGGGGAGGGGAACTAAATTCTAAGAAAAGACCAGATTTGATGGTGGACAAAACCCAAGCATCCGAAACTGAGGACTGCCATTGGTCATAGAAAAGGGAAAGACGACCCCCAATGGGAGGATCTTGAGAAGACCTATTTGCCTCTGTGGGAGAAACGCCCCCAACCCCCCCGGAAGGATCTTTTTGGGGGAAATCTCCCCCCTAGCCTGACCTGAGAATCGAGCTGGGAAGATCTGGATGGAGTAGGATGCTGGTAACGGGACTGGAATGGAGAGGAGTCGTAGGCCCGAAAGGACTGGGACCGAGGATAAGGTGAGTAGCGGTTGTCGGAGCGCCTGTGTTGTGAAGGTAAGATCTTGCGTCTGTCCTTGGTCTCGATCAGGAGGGGTTCAAGCGGGGCCCCAAACAAGTTGCCAGGAGAGAAGGGCGAAGAGGCCAATTGCCACTTGCTTCGCATGTCAGCTTGCCAGCTCCTGAGCCAGAGAAGTCTTCGCGAAGCCACCAAGGATCCCAAGGCCTTGGCTGCAAAGCAAGTCGCGTTGAGCGTAGCATCTGCCGAATATTCCAGGGCCGCAACTATTTTATTGATATCCTGCTTGACTCTGGAATCAGACTGAGGTAAGTGATCCTGCAACTGCTTTAGCCAGAGAAGAGCCGCTTGGTTGAAAAAAGACGCGGCCGAAGAAGACCGGATGGCCCAGGCCGAAGAAAGGTGACCACTGATTAAGGTCTTTTCAGCCCGCTTGTCCTCAGGCCGAAGAGCATCTTCAGCGGGCCCCGTTGGATGAGATGGATTGACTAGGGCCACAATAGGTGGATCAACCGGTGGAGGCATGAGCAAGTCCGCCATGGCAGAAGCAGGGTTATAGAGACGCTTATCTAAATTGTTTGGGCTAGGGCCTGAACCAGGGACGGTCCACTGGCGTTTGAGAACATCGAGGAACAGCTTGGGAGCTGGGATAGTCTCGGGAGCCACTGTTGGTTCTGCAAATAAGGCTGAGGCTGGGTCAGTCGAGGAAGAAGAGGAATCAGAAGGAGGCATCTCCCCCAGCCGGGTAGTAGCAATTGCCTTGTAGAGGAGAGAGCGGAACATTTGCAGCCTAAATAGGCCTATGAAGGGAGATTGATCAGGACTGAGGCCTTCATCTTCAGATAAGGCAGAATCCAGGGCTTCATCAGGCTCAGAGACAGAAACTTGATCACCTGAACAGTCCAGCTCAGCTTGCTCGATATCAGAGCCCTGATCTAGAGATGGCTCAGCGGGGCGCACATTAGCGACTGCCTGCACAGGAGTCTGAGAATCAGAGAGAAGGCCTGCCTGCTGCATACAGTGGGCAAATTCCTGGCGGATAGCTCTGGACAAGAGGAGGCCAAACCCCTCTGGCATCTGAGGAAACCCCTCCTGTAGGACTGCTTGGGCAGGAGTAGGATGAGGAGGAGGGGGAGAAGAGGCCAGAGAATCTGATTGAAAAAGAGGCTCCTTACCAGGTGCTGGAGCAGGGCCCAAGGAAGGAGTCCTGTCTGGAGAAAGCTCTCTCACGCTCTGAAGGTCATCCTGGAGAGGAGACTGAGGCCTGGGCAGAGGAAGAGGAGAAGGCCCTGAAGCAGAAGAGGTAGACTGAATCTGCGAGGAAGCCTTGGAAAAAACCTTCTCAATGGCCTTATGGCGTCGCTGATCCTCCTTGGAGAAAGTGGCTGAGGAGGGGGGCGCCTTAGGTCTGGCCTTTTTTGAGGGAGGTGCATGGTCCCCCGAGGCCCCAGCAGGCTCCGAAGCCTGGCAATTGTGTTTGGAGGAAGTGCCCTTGGAGGAGGCCTTGCGCCCCTTAGAAGAATCCACCACTGTATGAGTAGGCCGGGTTTCCAAAATGGCGGCCGCCACAAATTCGCGCCCAAAACGCAAGCCGAAATGGCGGGGGAGACTTACTTGAGATAGCTCCCAGCAGGCAGTCCCTTCAGAAATCCAGAAAACCGCGATCGCTAGCTCAGAGGCTATTAGCACGATCAGGGGCGGCATAGAGGCGATCGATGGTGCTGCTAGGCGAATTGCCGTTAACTCGCAGCACTGAGCAGCCGGCAAGGAGATCGGAGGCTTGATAAGAAGCGCCGGGCCGCTAACGAGAGGAATCTGCCAGCCGGCAGATTCCAAGCCGGAGCTCCGGCTAGCTGCAGCAATTAAGCCAAAAAAATGCCTGAGTTGAAAGGCACCGGCTCAAAGGTTAGCAAAAGAGCCTATTTCAAAGAAGACGTTTGCTGCAAGGCAAATTGTCGAGAGACAGGCTGGAAGACACGTCTATCCAGCATAGATTGGGTCGAAACACTGGGCCTGAAGGGGCGGAGCTATTCAAATTTAAGTAGACCCAATCCATGCTGCATAGATGAGGTTGTCCCCAGACTGACTGGCGTTTCTTTCATTCGGAGAATGACTTGTGATTGCTATTCACATTTATGATAATTGCAGCATCCCCATGGTCACATGAACAAAATTCAAAAACTTGGCATCTGGCATGTATTTATGACAGTTGGCTTTCAACAGGCAAAGTCAATTGGGGAATCCAGATTTGCTTAACAACTACATGATTCATTTAACAACTACAGTGATTTGCTTAACAACTGGAGCAAAAAATATGGGTCATAACTCACTTAACTGTCCTGCTTAGCAATGGAAATTTTGGGCTCAGTTATTAAGTAAAGTACTACTTGTACTGCAAGAACCATTTATTTATTTATTTATTGGTTCAATTTATATGCCGCCCTTCTCCGGAGACTCAGGGCGGCTTACAATGCGTTAAGCAATAGCCTCCATACTTTTGTATATACCTGCTTAGTAGGGCTTTTCCCCCCCCAAGCGGCGTTCTTTTTTATACAAAGTCAGTTTATTGCCCCCACAATCTGGGTCCTCATTTTACCTACCTCGAAAGGATGGAAGGCTGAGTCAACCTTGAGCCTGGTGAGATTCAAACTTGCAGTAATTGCAGGCAGCTGGTGCTACTTAACAGTACTTTAATCTGCTGCACCACCAAGGCTCTTTTTAAGGCTCTTTGTTGTTGTTGAGGGGGAACGGGGAGATTGAAAAGCTTTTGATACATGTAAATGTTTTAATGGGAAAGACAAAACAGTGGATTCCTGAAAAGAAATGAGCCTCAAATCACAATCAGCCTTGTGATCATACCACTATTTGATGTCATTCAAAAGTCTTTTGAATGGATGGCAAATCATGGAGAGTGGGAAGACTAGAGAAATAGAAGTGCAATATTTTATATCATTATTCATACTTTCATCCTGAGTTACTACTATATGTATATGTAGTCCTTCACTTATGACCATAACAGAGCCTGTCCATTACAATAACAAGTGATGAGGACTGTTAAATAAGACAAGTCTTGTTTAACGACCCCCAACCAACGACACTGAAAAAAGCAACTTATCTACGACCTTGGTAGCATCCCCATGATCATGTGATCTAAAGTCAGACACTTGACAACTGACTCATATTTATGATGGTTCACATGTCCGAGGGTCAACCTTTTGCAACCTTTTGACGAGCAAAGTCACTGGCAGGGTGGATAAAAATCAATGATTTTTTTTAAAAAATCAGATTTTTTTTATTTAAATTGGATTTTTTTCATTTAAATCGGATTTTTTAAAATAAAATGCTTTTTGAGGAAAATATATTACCATCCAAAGGTTATTCCATCATAAAACAAAGATTAGTTTTTTAATTATGTAGAATAAGGCTGTATATGTTTATTTTTTTTGGTAAATAAATTCCATTAATCCATTCACAATGTCATGCTCTTCCAGAGGTTTTTGTAAGATTATTGGGCAGTTTCTCTGCCTAAAAGATATTATCACAGATGCTTGGTTTACTTTTGCAGTTCTCAAAACTGAATTTAACTCAGCAGAGATCACATGCCTCTTCTTCACAGCAAAAATGTTATAACATGAACAGAGTTGAGAAAAAGATCTTAATCTTCTACAAACCTATGAATACAGAATCAACCCCTTCAGTGCTAAGTTTCAAGAAGTTCAGTGAATAGAAGAGAAACAATATTTTTCTGATTGTTTGGAGTGGAATAGATCTGCACAAGAAGAAAGTGAAACTAAGTGTGAGGAGGAAGGGGCAAGCAGACAAGCAGTACAAAATGAAAGTGAAACTTTCTGAGCACAATACTGCACAGCCACAGACAGACAAGTCTTTGGATCTTTTTGTGTGTATGACCTGAGGTTTATCACATTCTTTCCTTGGAGGAAAAAACTTATAATGGCAGCAGGCCATAAAAGAGACCCAGTTTAGCAATATTTTAATGAAGTTCCTTTACCTATCGGTAAGGCAGGCATGCGTGCAAACTGCAAACACTGCAACAAAGAAATGCAAGGCCTGGTGGCCCGAATGAGGCAACATCAAGAGAAGTGCTGTGATGAAGATGACCAAAGAAACACATTTGAACAGGCAGGATCTTCAGGTTGGTAAACATTTTTATTGAATCATATTTCTAAAGACTGCCTTGAACTGTCATGTTTGAGCAAAATTATATTTTTTATTATTACTGCATATTACTGTCATTTGGTAGTTATGAAAAAAAGCAAATATTCCAGTGCTGTGTACAATAAGCAGAAATTGTATAAACAATAAAATAACAGCATTGACTTTTTTGTTTAGGGGAATTCATGGATTCTGGAAACTATCCACCTTCAAGATCACCATCCTCCTGTTCTACAGTTTCAGAGTTATCCATCCAGGATAGTGCTTCATTAGCATCATCATCATCAGACACCCACAGCCACAAATCACTATCACCTAAAAGAAAGAAAAAACCCTTCCCTTCTGGAACCACCATAGATAAGTTTGTGATAAAAACTAGCAGATTAGAAAAAAAGTTAATTGATGAAAAAATTGCCCAGTTTGTTTATACAACGAACTCTTCTTTCCGTCTAACTGAGAACCCACATTTTATTAATATGGTTCAGTCATTGAGACCAGGATACAGTCCATCCAGCAGAGCAGATGTTGCAGGGAAACTGCTGGATAAAGTGTATGACAGAGAAATAGAGCAATGTCCAACAGCTCTGGAGGGTAGAATTGTTAACCTAAGTATTAATGGGTGGAGTAATGTCCACAATGATCCTATTGTATGTGCTTGTATAACAACAGAAGAAGAGAAAGTCTTCCTTGCACAAACAACTGATACGTCAGGAAATGCACACACAGCAGAATACTTATAAGAAGTGGCAGTAAAAGCTATAACAACATGCGAACAAAAATTCAAATGTCTAGTACGCAGTTTGGTCACAGACAATGCTGCAAATGTATCCAAGATGAGAAGAAATTTAGAAGAGCAGGAAGGGAATACAAAGCTAATAACATATGGTTGCAGTGCTCATTTGCTGCACCTCTTAGCCAAAGACTTAAGTGTTCCAGAAATAAAGACTAATATTGTTGAAATTGCTAAATACTTCTGTAACAATCATTTTGCTGCAGGGGCTCTGAAAAGGATGGGTGGAACCAAGCTAACGCTCCCACAAGATGTTAGATGGAACTCTGTGGTGGACTGTTTTGAGCAGTATATCAAGAATTGGACATTGACTTACCTGAAGGTCTCTTTTCAGCATGCTGCGAATCCAATCCATTGGATGGGTTGAATCTCCTCAGTTCCACGGAAACTGAGTGCAGAAACTTGTCTGGCTGACCATGCCCACTCTGTTCTGCACACATCAGTCTTTCTCCACGAAGTCGTAGGAAACCAACTGCAACAATAAGAACTAGAAAAACATAACAAAAAAGTGGACTCCCGAAACAGGAAGCCCAAACAGGGTGAGCATGGACTGGATTCGCAGCATGCTGAAAAGAGACCTTCAGGTAAGTCAATGTCCATTTTCCAGCATGCTGCTCATCCAATCCATTGGATGGGATCTACCCAAGCTCATCAACACGGGCGGGAGGCTGACTGCTTTCAGAGTCCTGTGAATTGGCCACTTGCTGCAGGACTCTATGTCCAAAAGAAGCCTCCGCCAAAGCAAATGAATCAATTTTATAGTGCTTGATAAATGAAGAAGCCGATGCCCACATAGCAGCTCGACAAACGTCCAAGATCGAAGCTTGAGTGGCCCAGGCTGCCGTTGTTGCTGCGCTATGTGTTGAATGTGCATAAATCCTACTAGGAAGAGGCTTCGCCTTGATGTCATAGGCAGTCGCTATACAGGCTTTAATCCAGCAAGCAATTGTAGACGATGACACTTTGCGACCCATTGACGCCGGATGAAAAGACACGAACAACACCTCTGTTTGTCGAAATATAGCAGTTCTGCTGATATATCTACGCAGGGCTCTCCTCACGTCAAGCGTGTGCCAACTTTGTTCCCGAGAATTTTGTGGATCCGGACAAAAATTTGGCAGAACAAGCTCCTGTGACCTATGAAACCATGAATTTATTTTTGGGGTGAATGAGGGATCTAATCTCAGAAGCCAATGGTTCGAATGGATGAGATGTAAGTGCCTGCAGCACTAAAGTTAAGTCCCAAGAAGGGCATCTGTGTACAGCAGGTGGAAATCTGTTCGAAGCGCCGTGCAAAAACTCCTTGATGCGGGGGTTCTGGGACAGAGTACGATGTGGTTCACAGGAGAGAACCGTAGCTAAGGCCGCTATTTGTCTCCTCAGTGTAGCAGGCGCAAGTCCCTTTGACAAGCCATTCATCAAAAAGTCCAGTACATCTGGGATGGTAGCTGATGTGGGATCTATGTGATGAGTTGCACACCAAGTAACAAATGCCTTCCACGATGCCTGATAGATACGTGTTGTGGAAGGACGTCTAGATGCTTGGATCACATCACATCAAATCAAGAGAAAGACTGTCCTTCCTCAGCAGGTTCCTCTCAAATGCCAGACTGTCAATTGGAGCCACTGAGGTTCCAGGTGGACGACAACCCCCTGGCTGAGAGAAATCACATGCTGAGGTATTGTCCATGGGGGAGACACCGACAGACTCACCAAGTCCGCATACCATGGTCTGCGGGGCCACATTGGAGCCACTAGTAGAACTTCCGCCCTATCCGCTATCAATTTGTTGATCGCCTTTGCTATCAACGCGATTGGCGGAAAGGCGTAGAGCAGTCCCTGGGGCCATGGACACCGGAGCGCATTGCAGCCTTCTGCCTGTGGACATTGGTAGTGAGTGAAAAATCGTGGCAGGTGCATGTTCTGAGCCGTGGAGAACAAGTCCACTATTGGTGTGCCGAAACGACGGACAATCTCCAAAAAGATGTCTGGGTTTAGTCTCCACTCTGCCAGATTGATGTTTTTTCTGCTTAGCCAATCTGCCTGAGTGTTCAACACTCCGGATATGTGATCCACCTTTAGCGATGCTGTGTGGCGTTCGGCCCAGGCCAGAAGACTTTCTGCCTCCAACATCAGTTTCTTGGATCGCGTGCCTCCCTCGCGATTTATATGGGCCTTTGTTGTTATGTTGTCCGTCCGGACCAATATGTGACGTCCCTCCAACACTGGCTGAAAGTGCCGTAGAGCAAGACGCACCGCCCTCTACTCCAAGAAATTGATGCTGCTGTTCCTTTCTGATGGAGACCAACGGCCTTGAACAATCTGGTCCGACAAGTGAGCCCCCCACCCCATGAGGCTCGTGTCTGAGGTCAGGACTAAGCGTGTGACTTCGACAAACACGCACCCCTTGAGGATGGCAGGAGACGTTCACCAGTTCAGCGATAGTCTCACCTGAGGAGGAAGGAGGATGCGAGATCTGGACGTGCTGCGTCTCGTCCTCTGATAGGGCAGTAGAAACCATTGCAGAGGTCTCGTATGTCTGCATGCCCACGGAACGATAGCGATACAGGACACTATCTTCCCCAGTAGTTGGGATAGCTGGAGAAGAGGCACCTGTCGCTGGGTCTTGATCTGTCCCACCAGGGTCCTGATGTTGTTCACCCTGTCTTGAGATAGGTACACTTGTCCTACAGCCGTGTCGATCACTGCCCCCAGATGCAACAGTCTTGTGGTTGGGATGAGATGACTCTTCTTGTAGTTCACTGTGAATCCATGGGACACGAAGCCCTGGATCACTGCTTCCATGTCCAGTTTGGCCTACTGGTATGTCGACGACAGGACGAGTATATCGTCGAGGTAGCAAAGAAGACGGATAGGAAGAGTCCTCAGAGACGCTGCTATAACTGCCACCAATTTTGTGAAGGTTCTGGGGGCAGAAGAGAGTCCGAATGGCATCGCACAGTACTGGTAGTGATGGTTGTTGAACTCAAATCTCAGGTACTTGTGATGCGCCGGGTGGATTGGAACATGTAACTAGGCTTCCCGAAGGTCTACTGACTGTAACAAATCATTGCGTCTGACGCAAGTCAGAATCGTGGCGAGCGAATGCATCTTGAACCTGCGATACAAGATGGATTTGTTTAGTTGTTTCATATTCAAGATGCCTCTGTGTCCCCCCGATGACTTGGCGACCAGAAATAGAATGGAACAGAAGCCGGCCTTCTCCTGATCCTTGGGGACAGGCTCTATTGCTCTAATGGCCAGCAGATGAGCAATCTCGGCCTCCATCAATTGACGTTGCTGAGGATCGTGAGGTACCGGGCAACGCTTGAAGCGGCAAGGAGGAATCCCGACGAACTCCAGACAGAGGCCGTATCGTATCATGCGTCGGATCCATTCCTCCGGGGTTGAGAGATCCCACTGGTGGTGAAAAAGCTGGAGTCGACCAGTGGGACTTGATGGCAGAGAGTCATTTGCCTCTCTTGGCCGGGCAGAAGCCTCCGCCCCTGAAGGGTCGTTTGGTACTTGACTGGGGTCGTCCCCCTCCACGGAACGCCTGTCTGTCAGAACTGTGGTCCGTTCCACGAGAGAAGTATCTTTGGGAATAGGACCCGCTGGGCCCGGAGTAAGGCCGAAAGGGCTGCTGTTGATTATAAGGGACAAATCTCCTTTCCGGACGATGATAGGATGATGGGAGGACCTTTCTTTTCTCTTTATCCTCCACCAATAGAGGGTCTAGTGAAGCCCCAAACAGCGAGGGAGCCTTGAAAGGAGAGGCCGCCAACTTCCACTTTGCTTTAGAATCTGCTTTCCAGTTTTGAAGCCAGAACAAACGCCTGTTGGTTACAGAAGCTGCCAAAGCGTGGGAGGCAAACTTGGTGGCATTTAGCGAGGCATCCGCTGAATATTCCATAGCTGCTATTATTTTGTTAATATCCTGATGGATGCACGTTTCAGTGGAAGGCAGGCGCTCCTGCAGCTGGCGGAGCCACATCAAAGATGCTCTGTTAAAGAACGACGTTGCAGTCGCTGCCTTTATAGCCCATGCGGTCGCTTGATGTGCCTTGCGAAAGCCAAATTCAGTCTTTCATTCCTCCGACCTCAGGCCATCTAGAACGTCTGCCGAAACTGTGGAGGTTGATGACAGGTTGGCAACGGGAGCATCCACAGATGGCAAAGCCAATATATCGTCCAACTCTGCTGCCGCACAGTAAAGTCGTTTCTCCAACCCACTCGGGGCAGTAGAGGAACCCGGTTGTCCAAATGCGCTTTGAACCACGTCGGCAAATAATGGTGGACAGGGGATAACATCTTTGTCTGGTTTAGATATTTGGAACAAAGTGTCTTGCGGGGCAGGAAGTTGCTTAGCACTGTCTGCTGGATTAGTTATCAAGCCAAATTGGGTTGTGCCTTTGCCTTATGCAGAAGGGATTTGAAAAGAGATGGGCGAAAAAGACCAGTGAAAACTGGCTTCTCCGGTGGTAAGTCCTCGTCCTCAGAAAATTCCATTTCTTCGGGCCCCTCCTCGGGTTGGTCCGACTCGTCAGAGGAGGTATGATCATCATGAGTGGGAGCAGTAGGTTTAGATCGACAAGCAGGACGATAATGATCCTGAAGGCCAGATGTTGAAGGTTGGGCAGATGCAGTAGTTTGTTGCAACCCAGCTGCCAGTACCTTCGCTAAAGCGTCAGAAAGCATTGACTGTAAGTCCAGTTGTGGAGCAGGGGCCTCAGGATGGAGCCCGGCAGCTGTCGGTGTATACGTAGCTTCAGGTGGCCGCATTGGAAGCGTAGATGGATCCACCTGAGGTGCCAAGGACACATTGGGCAAAGACAACGAAACACCCCTGGACATTGTGAGGTTAGATACTGCCGACGAGCGTTGGACAATAGAACTTATATTCTCCGGTTGTTGCAGAGGAACTGTGCTCTGCAACCGAGATTCATCAGAGGCCTCAGCTATCGAGTGAACACTCATTGTGGTGTCGTGGCCTTTGGTTTTTCTGGCCTTCTCAAATTGCCACTCGAGGGCCTTGTGGCGTCTCAGTTCAGCAGCATGATCCGAGGCGGGTTGCGGCTGGACACCTTTGAGCGATTTGGATGAAGACGACCCGGCCTTACGCTTGTGCGGAGCTTTGCATTTGCACTGGGGTGGTGGTGGGTCATATTGGTGTTCTAAGTCGGATGACAAGTCCGAATCCGCCATGCCTGCGGATGCCTGATGGCAACCGTAAAATCAGACTACCAGCAGAGTGATTGAGGGTCCTGAAGGAAGAACCACTCCAGATAGTGTCTAATTAAGAAGGCAGAAAGGGTGTCTCAGCCGATTAGACTAGGCCCCAGAAAGGGTACCAGTAATGTCTCCTGATGCCTCGGGACAAAATGGCAGCCGTTTGCCTCAATGACAATTGGTGACCAAAACTCCCAATTGGGCTGCTACAATGGTGACAGGCCAGGAAAATTGGGGATGCCCAGCTATGTCTAACACCTCACTTGAGGAACCGCCCCCTCAACCGCTCGTTACCTGAGGAACAGGCCGGTAGTGAGCTCAAAATGGCGGCCGCCAACTCCTGCGCTCCAAAATGGCGGCCGCAGTAGGTGATGGGCGGATAAACAGCACCTGAAGGCCAGGCAAACAGGCTGGGCCTCAGCAAGGGCCCTGAAAGCCGCCTCGATGTCAACCAAAAGAACCTGGTAGTCTTGGAGCCTGGAGAATCTTCGGCGTGATTCAAATGAGCCGTCCAAAATGGCGGCCACCTTCTTCACTGTTATAAAATGGAGGCCGCAACTGTCCGATCACAGCAAAGACGGAGCGAGGCTTGCCTGAACCTCAGAGTATGCCAATCTCCTCGGCAGGAACTCCGGAGCCACAGAAAAAACAGAGCTGGGACGCTCGTGGCTAAATCAAGTTCTAAACTGCCAACGAGTCGCCGCGGCTGAAATACGATCATGGATCCGCCCAATAGGGTTGGAATCCGGCCTGCTGCTCGCTAGCAATGTAAAAAGCAAGAAAAGGGGCGGAATGGCCTGGATCCCCAAGCTCGTTACCGTTCCTTTGCAGCAATGACGATCCCTCGTAGCAGCTCCAAACTAACTGAAAATGTAACCCAAACGGTGAAGAGGAAGAAGAATCCAATCCTCTTATTGTAGTATGAACTAAATAACTAAAAATAAAAGGAAAAAATAAAATAAAAACAAGGTCAGCCAGCTATGCTACAGAGAGAAGCAAAACCCTAGTTTCCACAGGAACTGAGTGAGAAAGACTGACGTGTGCAGAACAGAGTGGGCGTGGTCAGCCAGACAAGTTTCTGCACTCAGTTTCCGTGGAACCGAGGAGATTCAACCCATCCAATGGATTGGATTCGCAGCATGCTGAAAAGAGACCTTCAGGTAAGTCAATGCCCAATTCTTGGACAGCGAACCAACTCTGCCCTGGTTCAGGCTAAGGGGGCCAGTGAGCACCTCACAGCTATGTGTAAGGCTGTCAGAAGAACAAGCCTTCAATCACTGCCAGCGATGAGGCAATTTGACCACAGGCTTGAATAAGCCAGAACCTGTGAGCTGGCCCCCAAGACCGTCCTCTGGATAAATAGGGGATCAAATGGCAGGAAGACACTGGAGGCCCACAGAAATAGCTGTTGCAGTCAGGTGTTTTAGTCACAGCGGCAAAAAAAAATGGCAGCCAGCAAACGTGGGTGACAATGGGAGCCCGAAGCTCCACCAAATGGCTGCCACGCTCAGGGCTGAGGAAGTAGTAAACCAAAATGGTGGCCGGCAAACATGGGTAACAACGGGAGCGTGAAGCTCCACTCAATGGCTGCCAACCACTAAAATGGGAGCATGAAGCTCCTCTGAGAGCGCCCGCCGCTTTAAGGAAAAAACCTGTCTGGCGTGGCTGCTCACGCTGCGTGCCACGAATCCGGGGAGGAGAGCAACTATTGAGGATGTGAAAGAAGCTCTTTTAAATCCAGCCGGAGAATAAAGAATCAAGATGGCCGCACAAGTCTTAGTAAAGCGTGCGAATGCTGGCTGACAAAATGGCCACTTGCCCTGCTCTCTGGGAGCATGAAGCTCCACACAAACTCCACCGGTTTCCGGGAGCTCCAAGCTCCACTGTCAATAAAAGCTTGACTCTCCTCGGGAGCAACAAGCTCCACGACGCCCCGGAACTATGTTCCTTCAAGGGAACAATAAAAGGGAAGTTAAATTAAACCCTCCCCTGACTAGCCAAAGCCAGCCAATGGGGAAAAGAAATTCCACCTTATGCCAAGACATGTTGCACTCACAATCAGTAGTCAAATACAATCCAAGGTCAAAGTCCAGACATCCAAGATCAGTATAAAGAGAAAGATCCAATAATATGGGAATAAAGCCAGAGCAATATTCCCACATGCCCATCCAGTCTGATGGACTGAGTCAAAAGCTGGAAGCCCCTAGCAACAAGGGTAGGATTTAACAATTATGACAGACTCAGTCCATCAATCTGAACAGATGAGTACAACCCATTCCTGGCTGCTGGCTCCACCCACAATGGAGAAAGTAATATTCATCTGAATTTTAAAGAAGGGTGACATATAGGTCTGCTCAACTACTGCACAATAGCTCTGACATCACATTGTGCCAAAATTTCGTTGAGACCCAACAACTGAAAAACAAACTAGTTCAAAAGGTGTACAATAGGAGTTTTATTTCAATTCATTTTATATGAATTTTAATTCAATTTATATTTAGGGGCAAGTTTGAGGAATGTCAACTTAGGCAATTTGGAAATTAGAATAAAAAAATTTGTTGCAGAGAGATAAACAATCTAACACAGGCATACACATGTGGCCTGTCTAGCAACCTGTCAGTGTTTTCTGAAATCCACTACCAGAAAGGATCTATCCTCTTGTTTTTTGTATCCACCTCTGCTACAACGCTATTTTCCTGTAACTACAATAACCACACTTGTGAAAAGTGGACAATAAAAAGCTCACAGAAGAAAACTACATTACTTAAAATTACAAATTTGGAGTTGACTACTACAAAACCATAGACAGCAAAAATACTAAAAATATGGTAGACTGCTTCAAGTAGAAGGTATGATTATATGCTAAGCGTGTCTTATTTTGGTGATATTATGTGTTTAAATTCTTAGAAAAATCAATCTCACCAGGAATAGTTGGAGATGCTAAAAACGAGGTCAATAAAGAATTGTCTATATAGACTACATGAAACAAGATAATTTTTTAAACACAGAAACATTGCTTTAAAACATCAGAAACAATGGAGAGAACTAATCTGTAAAGTCAGATGAAACTATATTGTCTGACAGAAAGATCACAAGGCAAATCTATATTGACCTCAATTTGTATAATACTCTAATTACAATACCAAATGTATTACACAAATGAGTCAAATACATGGATTTATACTAATTAAATTAGGATTTATTCCAGGAAAGCCAAAATATGCCTTTCTCTGTGAATGTTTGTATAGGTACAAACACTTTTTTCAATGAAAATTACATTTCTAAATAAGTACGCATAATCAACCTAAATTAGTCTAATAAAAACAGTTCTGTTCCCCAACTTCTAGTAATCTTCTGATAATGTTGCAATTATTTTTTATCATTCTTCTAAATTCTCCACTGAACTACTGAATAATTCTAAGAGACAAAAAAGATTTAAAGAAATGAACTATAAACAGAAACAATTAGCATTAAATGCATTTATTTTCTACTGCATGAAAAAACTGTTACATTCTGTAAAATGCAGGGAGACAATTTTTTTTGCATTCAATCCCACACCCAAAGTGATAGAAATTGAGTAGGCTAAGAATCAAAATTTCTGTGTACAACTCTATCTCAGAATATAACATTCCCATTAAGATTTCCAAAAAAGTGTGCGATATCTCCTGATTTTTTTTGATAAAACCCTATTTTTGTTTCATTTACAATTTCTAAATTTTTTCCTAAGAAGGAGCTTCACATAATTACTTTAAAATTTCCTTTAGGCAAAATTTTCCTTCAGACCGAGAAAAATATTAATCTATGCTATTTAAATGTGCACACACATAATCATGCGATACATTTTAAAGATCGTATTATGATAATACAGATAGTCCTTGACTTTCACATAAAATTGGTCTGGAATTATGACAGCCCTGGAAAGAGTGTTTTCAGCCCCTGAAACCCTTCCAGCTGTCACAAAACGTTGCATTACCTCTCCTGAAGTCATGGGATCGTGATCAGGGTACTAGCAACCTGTTTGCACTTGCAAGAGCCCAGCAATGATGTGATTGCGATCTACAATATTCTCAGCCCACTTTCCTGCAAAGACAATCGGAAAGCAGGCAGAGAATGTTGCCAGCTGCTGCCACCTACTGAGAGGAGTCCTTCTCGTATCTGGGAGCTGCCTGAAGCTGCCTGCTGATGAGAGCTGAATTCCTTCAGGGGATGCAAAAATGGAACTAAAATCCTTAATTTTTTATTTCTGGTCTTGTACCCTGTCAAAGGAGATCACTACCATGCATGGAGAAGAACTCCTTTGATAGACAGCTTTTCATCTAGCCCGCGCATCCACTCCCACCCCCACCCCCCCCCAAGATGACAAGCAATCAAAATCCAAGCAGGGAACGGAGAGGAAATGTAGTAAAGTAAGGTGAGTGGGAGAGCCTTTGGGAGGCCCAGCATAGGTTGCATGCAAGTGTTTCTCCACTCAGGTGCTACCAAAAAAAAAATTTATTTATTTATAAATTTTATTGGCCACCCACCTTACCATAGGGTAACTCTGGGCGGTTTACATTCATTAAAATATGTTTACACATATACAATTAAAATATAAATAATTAAAATCAAACATTAAAATCTAAGGACACATGGGGGAGCAGAGGCAGAATTGGGGGGGGGGGGCTTTGAGATCTGTTATTATTTGATCAGCCACCTTCACTGTACTGTTCCCCCATTGGGGTCCCAAGCCAACTGCCAAAGCCACATCTTTAGATCTTTATGAAAGGATAGGTGGGTTGGGGCTACATCAGGGAGCAAGATGTTCCAGAGGACAGGAACAACAGCAAAGAAAGCTATCTTCCTGGACCCTGTGCCAGCCGTTTCATCCAGGATTCTGGATGATATTATTTAACTTTAAGTTAAATTAGTTTAATGAAGTTCTTCATTACTGTGCATGTAAGCTTTGTTATGTACAATACTTCACATATTACACAGAACTATGTACAGTTTTTTAAAAAACTCTAAAACTATTGTTCTACATTTTCACTGAAAAGTTATACATAACTACCGTACTTATTCCAAGAAACTACAAACAAACTAATGGTGCTTAATCCATTTAAATGTGGACCCAGTTGCAGCTTCTAGTTTTATTATATGTACACAGTATATGTGCAAATACATACACACATTTCAAAGACCACTTATTCAGTATATATTATATAACATTATGATTATTGCAATAAATCAACAGAAAAAAGTTGGCAAACAGATGAACAGAAATGAAATAACTGACAAAAGGAAAGCGAAATCTGCTTTCAGCAGAATTTAGACTGAAACTGGGAGCAACAACTTGATCGTTAAGCAAAGCAGTTGCTAAAAGAAAATCAGGCAACAATGCTTGTAATTTCACTTTACATTTTCTTTAGTTTACAGCATCAGAAGGGGCGTTGGTCCTACCTGATATGTTCCTTTTCGTTGCGTGGAGACAGCAGCCAGCGTGGGTAATCCCTGTCCAATCAGCATAAAGGACTGAGTCTATCCTCAAACTTAATACCGCCCTTGTTGCCGGGTAGACCAGCTTTTGGCGAAGACTAGGAATAGACTTGGCGTGTGGTAAGAAATCAGAGAAACAGAGAAAGGTAAGTAGAAGACCAGACTGGGAAGGGAGGGTCTGGCTGCTGTCTCCATGCAATGAAAAGGAGCGTATCAGGCAGGACCAACGCCCCTTTTCCATTGCTGGTGGAGACAGCAGCCAGCGTGGGACATACCCAAGTTTACTGTCCCGAGACCTGAGTGGGACCAGGCTGGTCGGAAACAACCACCCTGACAACAACCCTCTGCAACACCTGTCGACCAAAGGCCACCTCCGCCGAGGCGAAAGAGTCAATTTTATAGTGGCGAATAAAGGGAGCCGGGGAGGTCCATGTAGCCGCGCGATTTCTAGTAGCGGAGCCTGCGTAGCCCAAGCCGCTGATGTGGCTGCACTGCATGTAGAATGCACAGTCCCATGGGACGGTCGAGGTAATGCACGGAAGTCATAAGCCGAAGCAATGGTCTGTCGAATCCAACGGCCAACAGTGGATGAAGACACCTTCAGGCCCAAGGAGACGGGAAGGAAGGAGAAGTTTCCGACCGTCGAAATGACACTGTGCGTTTGATGTAGATGCGAAGTGCCCGTCTGACATCCAAGGTGTGCCAACGACGTTCGTGAGGATGAGAGGGTCGGGGACAGAAATTCGGGAGGATAAGCTCTTGAGAGCGGTGAAACGGAGTTGATTTTTGGTACGAAGGTAGGATCCAGGGACGACACGATCAGCGTGGAAGATGCAGAGATCCGCCCTGGTGGAAAGGGCCACCATCTCCGAGATACGACGAGCCGAAGTGATATCCACCAAAAAGGCGGTTTTACATGACAACAACCGCAGAAACGCCGTACGTAGGGGTTCATAGGGAGGACCCATAAGAGATTCGAGAACGAATGGCAGATCCCAAGTTGGGTAGCGGTGCAAGATCAGGGGAGACAACTTAGTGGCACCACGAAGGAAGCGTCGAGGTGCTGTGACAACGACGAGAGGGATCCACAGGTAAGAATCGAAGAGATGGCCGCCATCTGGCATCGTAGCGTGTTGGGCAAGAGTCCATCCGCAAACCCTTGTCGCAGGAACACCAGAACGTCCACAATCGAGGGCTGTAAAGCTTGTACACCATTCTTGTCGCACCAGGAGCAGAAAGCCCGCCAGGTAGCAGAATAGATTCTGTTCGTTGAAGGGCGACGGGAAGCCTGGATTATTTGTATAACATCGCCCGGAATGCTAGCAGTGTTCAAGGAGAGCCGCTCAACCGCCAAGCAGTCAATTTGAGTCACTCCAGTTCTGGGTGAGTCAATGTCCCTTGTGTTAGACAGTCCGAGGTGACCGGAATGTGCCAAGAGGGAGCGACCGAGAGGGAAACCAAGTCCGCAAACCATGCCCTGCGTGGCCAATGAGGGGCCAGGAGGATTACCTCCGCTTGTTCGTCCAAGAGCTTGCGGATTACTCTGGGAAGGAGAGGAACCGGTGGGAAGGCGTATAGAAGTCCTTGTGGCCAAGGGGCTCGGAGGGCGTCGACGGCTTCCACCAGAGGATCTGGGAACCGGGTGAAGAAACGAGACAACTGAGCGTTCGCTCGCGTCGCAAACAGGTCCACGACAGGAGATCCGAATTGGAGAATCAGATTTTGGAAAATCTGAGGATGGAGCCGCCACTCCGCATTGTCCACCTCCTGTTGGCTCAGCCAGTCCGCCTGCGCGTTGTCTACGCCCGAAATGTGTTCCGCCCGAATGGAGCTGAGGTGCTGCTCCGCTCAGAGGGCTATCGTCAAGGCCACTGACAATAGGGACTTCGACTGAGTGCCCCCCAGTTTGTTCAAATGTGCCTCGGCGGTCACATTGTCCGTTAAGACCAGTACATGGGCGCCGGATATCAGGTGGCAGAACGCCCTGAGAGCCAGTAAGATGGCCTGTAGCTCCAGCCAGTTGATAGGACGATGAGTGTCCACCTCATTCCACACTCCTTGGGCAAACTGGCCCTGACAATGTGCCCCCCAGCCGCGGAGGCTGGCATTTGACGCTCTGGGGAGAGGAAAACTTTACCCTGCAGCGTGTCAATAAGGGCCCCTAAATGAACTAATGAGATAGAAGGGACCAAATGGCTTTTTTCTAGGTTAACGGAAAAGCCATGGGCAGCCAAGGTTTCCAGAGTAAACCTAATATCAAAGACCGCTTGGTGAGAAGAGAAAGACAAAATTAATATATCACCTAAATAACAAAGGAGTCTAACCGAAGAAAGTCTGAGATATGCGGCCAAGGCTGCCAGCACCTTAGTGAAGGTGCGGGGGGCGGACGAAAGTCCGAAGGGCAAAGCCCGATATTGATAGTGCACCCCCCATAACAAAACCGCAAATAACATCTGTGAGATGGGAGGATAGGGATGTGCAGGTAGGCCTCGGTAAGATCAATGGAAGAAAGGAGATTGCCCCTCCTAACGCCGTCGAGAATGGTTTTAAGTGTCTGCATCTTAAATTTCCGGTACACCACGTACCGATTTAACCGTTTAAGGTCCAGAATGGGTCTCCACCCCCCCGAAGACTTAGGGACTAGAAAAACTCGAGAATAAAAACCAGATCCTTTCTGATCGGGCGGTACAAATTGGATAGCCCTGATCGAAAGTAAATGCTGGACCGCAGTGTCCATCAAGGCCCTCCTCTCGGAGCTACGAGAGGTAGGAAAGCAAACAAAGGTGTTCGGGGGAGGGAAAAGAAATTCAATAGCCAACCCAGATCGTAAAGTGGCCAGGACCCACTTGTCTGAGATGGACTTCTCCCAAGTGGCGACGAAGAGGGCCAATCTGCCGCCAATGGGAGCGTCCAAGATGCATTTAGCGACGGCGCCGGTATGAGCGACCTCCTCCCCCTCGAAAGGGCCGCCTGGACGAGAAGGGCTTACCCCGAAGAGACCTATCATGAGGACCCCGTAACCTAGCAGAATTACCACAAGGCCTCGAGGAAGGGAAGGAGGATGGACCCGCACTATCCGAACCCCGGGGAGTGAAACGAGGAACATAAGGTGAAAAATGAGAGTCACTTCTGCGATATGCAGCCGCTAACACCTTCTTGTCCCGCGTCTCCGTGAGGAATGGTTCCAATGCATCGCCAAACAAGCGGGACCCCCTGAAAGGAACGGAAGCCAGTCGCCATTTATGTCTGGTGTCAGCTTGCCAGTGGTGAAGCCAGACGAGATGACGAGCTGCAACTGTGGAGGCAAGCGCTGAGGAAGCGAAACGAGCCGCATTCAAGGTAGAGTCTGCCAAAAACTGTAGAGCCGCCACAATCTTATTCAAATCTTGGCGAACCGGCGAGTCCTCAGGAGCCAGTTTATCTTGAAGTTGTCGTAACCACAGTAAGGTGGTGCGGTTAAAGAAGGACGTTGTGTTTGCCGCCTTAATGGCCCAGGCGGAGCTCTGATACGTCCTCTGGAGGACTACGTCGGAACGCTTTTCGTCAGGCCGCAGACCTTCGGCGGGATCCCCGGGAAGGTTGGCGTTGGGTAAAAGAGCCGCGATTGGCACATCCACCGAAGGGAGTTGAAGAAGCAAGTCAAGGTCTGGAGCGACATTGAAATTCCTTCGGTCATTTGACAAAGGACTAGGCGCAGAACCAGGAGATGACCGTTGCCGCTTGACAATGTCCAGAAAAAGAGGAGGCACGGGAATAGCAGAGATCTGCCTCACTGGTTCGGCAAACATCGGGTCCAAATTCCCCGAATTGGAAGTAGATGGTGCTAACGTCGGGGACGACAATTGAGTCATATTTACGGCTTTGAAAAGAAGCGACTTAAATAGCGACTGCGGAAAAAGGCTGGAGAAAGATGGCTGATCCGGCAGCAAGTCCTCATCGTCAGACAGACCGGAATCACTATAGTCAGGATCAGTCCCGGTATAGCCCACATCAGTCACCCCCGGAATGATGACTTGCATGAGAGCCCGATGGGGAACCCGGAGGCCGGGAGACTACGTTGTCCATTGAATGGGGATGCCCAGGAGAAGCGGATCTGGTAAGAGTTGGCACCGCTCGAATGATGGTGCCTTGCTGCCAGAGATTTTTGGACTGCTGCCTCAATAAGAAGCTGTAGCTGTTCCGGACGGATCTGACAAGAAATATCATTGTTGACTGTAGCCGGAAGCTGATGAGTAGCAATAGTGTCCTGAGGGGTCGCAGAAGCCGAGGGAGCTGCATCACCCAACGGGTCTGGGCCCCACAAATCCGCAGTAGAAATTGAGATAGGGCAATCCCTGAGAGAGAGCTGATCGGGGGTGGGGGGCCGGTTAACCCTTGCAGGCTCCACAGACCTTAAAGCACCAGGATCTTGAGCCTCCATAGTCACTATCTGAGCACTAGCCCTTTCACAAATTTTTGTCAACACTTTGTCTCTGCGCTTCTCCGCCTTCGAAGACGAATGACTGTTTATGCGTCTTGTGGGTGGAACTAAGAGACGGAGGATTGGAAACCAGCTCTGAGGATGGCTGGGTGGCAGATTGTGGGATAACAGCCAAATTGACTGATTGACCCAAATCAGTATTGAAGGCTTTCCGGCCGTGCTTCGACTTTGAAAGAGCCTTAGGCATAGCGGTTTAAAAAAAAGGGCCAGTGATACCACCAGCGCAAATAGGTAACTGCCACCTGGAATTAACAATTAAGGGGAGCGCAAACACTCCAGAGAAATGTCCAATTGTCCGTGCTTTAAACCAGGGGATAGGCTCTAAGTTCGTCAGGTGGCAACCGCTATAGACTGTTAGAGTTAGTCAGGTCCACACTCTAGTCCACTGCCACTATAAAGGATGGCACTCACGGGAGCGTTTTAGCTCCACAAAATGGCCACCGCACCAAGTAACGCAGACAAAATGGCGGGCACAAATCCGACACCGACCGGGCTGCTCTGAAGTAGATAAGCCTTCCTTCAGAAGAGAAAGGACCACTAACCAAACAGCCGCAGGGAAAGAGAAATTGCCTTTGAAGGAGACAGTCCAGGCAAGGCAATAGGAGAGGCTTGATGTCGCTAACAAGGGCGCTGCCAGATGATCTGCGGGGCATCTGATTCCAAGAACATGATCCGCCACTCCAGAGTTTGATGCCTACCCTCAAAGGATGATCCAAAAATTGATCCAACGCTGCCGATCGTCGAAAACAACAGCCGGCTGCAAACGGCACAGAGCGAGCCCAAAATGGCGGCCGCCACCGAAGCGGCGCGAAAAACGGCCGCCGCAATCAGTCAAATCAGTCCCAGGCTGTCAAAAGTAGATAGCGGCAAGACAAGCGAGAACGGGAGACCCAGTAAAAAGGTCCAGTCCGAATTGGTCCCAGTATTGATGACACAACGGGGAATCACCCCCCACAAGAGAGAATCTCTCAACTCGAAGCGACAGAATATTCCCAAGGGAGATAGTCTCACACACTCACAGTTCGCTAGAAATCCGATCAACCAAATCCAAGGAGTAAGCAATATAGAGAAGTCAAACTATCCGAAGTCAGAAAAAACCAGTAAAGGCAATCCAGAAGCAAATAACCAGCAAAGGTTAGAGAGCTAGAGACCACACGCCTGTCCAACTGAAAGGACTGAGTCAAAAGCTGGTCTACCCGGCAACAAGGGCGGTATTAAGTTTGAGGATAGACTGAGTCGTTTATGCTGATTGGACAGGGATTACCCACGCTGGCTGCTGTCTCCACCAGCAATAGAAAATGATACAGTCCCGAATAGGTGGGTGAGCTGAAATGGCAGGGAAGATTTCTGGAACTCTACTCAGGAAGAAACCAGGTAAAAGGGCAAATCTTATAGCCCTTTCTCCATTTCCCCAACCTTTGAGATACTCACCCTAGTGATGGGGTAATTAGCAAAAAGATACTAAATGTTTATATCCACATTACCTGGAGAGAAAGGGATTACAAGAGAATAAGCAGGCACACAATGGGGAACACACATCAAAAGGCATGCATTAGCATGGTCTATTTGTCTAGCTTGCTTGTGGCTGCAAACCAACTTAGTAGGCAAAAAAAAAAGTATTTAATGTAAAACTGACTGGGCGCTTGTCAATTTCAGGCAGTGGAAGCCAGCTCTCCAAAGTTCTAATCAACTAATTAAGGTCCCAGAGTTGAGCTTGTATGACCATCACTGTGTTGTATCTTATGATTTTGATGAATGTATTTTCTTCCTTTTATGTACACTGAGAGCATATACACCAAAGACAAATTCCTTGTGTCCAATCACACTTAGCAAATAAAGAATTCTATTCTGTTCTGTTCAGTACTTTTTAGGGATGAGTTGGGCTGGGAAGAAAAGCAACTCAGGAAAATCTGGCTTGTTTAGGCAAACTTTGCAAGAGGGAAAAAAGTGAGTCAGGCACTGAAGGACACATACTGACTATAATGGCAAACACATGACTGACACAGAGAGAGAGAGATTTTGCAAAGGTTATAAATACAAGCATTTGAAGCAGTTACTTTTTCATCACCATTGCAGCTGCAAACATTTCCAGTTCAAACAGTCACTAAACAAGAACTACAGTACCTATATATAGAATTCAGAATTAATGGATTGGTCATTGACTGCAATAAATATTCTTGACTTGAATTCAGAACTAACAATACCAATGTAATTCTTTACTGTATTTTCCATGTTCTTTATACTCAGCCCAATTATAGATGTTTCCTCAACTTTATACTCCTAATACAGTATCTCTAAAATTGCCACATAGTCCAAATACTATATATGATCTGATGTCATATATAACCAACAAATATTAAAACAAAACCATTATCTTAATAGGTTTAAATATCATCTTTTCTGATAAGCATTTACAGACTATCTATATAGAAGCTGAACAAATGTCTATTTTATGCTTCATGGTTATGTAACTAAATTGCTTTGTATTTATTATATGTACTGTTAAATTAGTTGTGACAAGTTAAAAATATTAAACAAAATATCAAATAAATACTATTAATAGTAAAGAAAATATTTGTTTTAGTAAATAGAACAAATATTGTAACAAATAGTAAAACAAATACTATCAGTAAAAATACTATTAAACAAAATAGTAAACAAAATTGTTTTACAAGTTCTATTTGCCAACTGACATCTAGCCTCCAACAAAATATTCCAGTAAAATTCTACCTTCCATGTAAAAGGAACTGCCACCCTGCTTTAAAATAAATGCCTTTTCAAACAATGTCACTGATTGGTTTTTTAAAGAAGAGGTTCTAGAATCTTTGACGTTCCTTTTCCTTTCTTTACTGGTAAGAGGCCAACATATTAATAATATCTATATATCATCCATATATAGATAAGATACAGAAAAAGGATAAAAAAGGGTGGTCAAACAAAAAACCAAAAAGCAGAATGTTTTTTTTGTCTTGTTTTCTAGAATTTATGCTTTCTTATCCTTATTTCATTTAGTGAGAAAAAACTAAATTGAGTGAAGTATATAATATAAGAGTGAAGCTTGATTCCCATTCTAAGTGTCTTGTCATTTGTGATAGTTGTCAACCAGTGATGCATAAAATGCAAATAAAATATTTATAAGATGTTACACTGAAATTATCTTTAACTGTAACTTCTGCTATAAACAAAAAACAATTCTTCTTAAAATAAGAACTATAGAACTGCAATTGCAAAAACGGAAGAAACTCCATGCATCCTTATTCAAATCTCTTCAAAATGATAGCATTTATCTGGGCCAATCCTATCAGAAACATGCTGAAAACTCTGTAGCTCAAATTTTATGTGAATACATGAACAGAAAATATTTATATTGTGAGTTCACTGCTTTGAAGAAACATATTTAATGAAAATAAACATACCCATTCTGATACATGATTCCTCTCCTGACCTTTCCCAAGCCAGACATTCTCCTGATGCAGGGATACTGTATTTGAGCTGCAAACCTTAGATAACCACTAGACAGCACCAAGAGTTGATGCTTCTGTACATCTTAGTTGTCTAGTAGTCATCCAGATTTTTGCAGCTCAGATACAACAATCCTTTCTAGGTATGGACTTTAAATCCTAGAATTCATAATATAAGCTGTACTGGTTGGAAACTATGGAAATTGAAGTTCATATACATCAAGGGCATCCAGTTTGTAGTTAATTTTTTTCAAGATGCTATTCAAGGCATCAGCTCAACAGAAACACCTATGGCTTTTTTTAATTCCTTGAAAGTCCTATTCAGAGAATATGTGCCCCTTTCTAGATGACAGAATGTCTAACAGATCACTTTGAAGTTGCCTTCTTTATAAAAAAGATTTGTTCTTGAAGCTCATGTGTTTAATTCTGACTTGGATTCTATAGCTCTGTAGCACTCAGGCTTCTTTAAAGCATTCATTTGAGGAATATGAGAAGTCAAAGCCAAATATAACATTGAAAAAAACAACAACAAAGTGAACTTTTAATAACTATTACTCTATAGCTAATTAAGCTTAAAACAGTTTTGATTAATTTGCCATGGTAAGGTCATCAATACTAAAGTTGTCTGCATAAAAATATGGAGAAATCAATAACAACTTTGAGGAGTTTGATCAAGAAATTATTCCATGAATTATTCCATGTCTGACCTGGAATTTTCGGCAAGGTAATCACTGTACTGCGTGCTTTCAAATTATAAACATCTATTGTTGCTCTACTGCAAAACAATGCTTAAGGTTAGATACATTTTTAAAAAATACTTCATTCTTCTAAATCAAATATTTCTCTAAAATATACTTGAACTGTGGATAGGAATAAGCAACCTATGACCTTCAAGATGTGGCCAAACTCCAAAAGCTACCAATTTGCCCCACTGGCCAACAAGGAGACGTCCCTGTCCTAATGTTTTCTTTTATTTGTAACCTTTTCATGTATTTATATTTATGTTTACACTTGTATCTGTCATAAAATATATGCTTGACAAAATTTGTTAAAAATGAAATAAATACATGTAGGTCAAGATCTCAAGTAAGCCATTTCAGCAAATACTTCCATTTTGATCAAAGCAACAGCTTTCCTAAAATATATACCAAAGACAGTGCTGGAAAACTTCACAGCGCTATTATCTGAGAGTGATGACTTATGAAAAATGTGATTAAAATATTAAAAGGTAATAGCAAAACATTAAAACATATAAAGGTGCAGCCATATTTACAAAAGCAAACAAAAGCATGTTTCAGATGTTTTCTTTGAAATAGTGAAGGGATCCAGGCAGCATGAATTTTCTGTTGCATTACCTGCCTCTAGAATAGTATACTCCCCAGTCCTCCTGACTCAAAAGTTCAAGTAGGCTCCGCCTTGCCATCCTTTAAGTGGGCCTTGAAAACCTGACTCTTTCCTCACACAGAGTTAAGAAGTAAATGCCTTGGCCGAAGATCTATTAATATGCTGGGTATATTAGATTTGGATTACAGGTTTCCTTTTGTTTTTACTCTACTGGATATCATTTTAACTTGTATACTACCAATTTTACACATTTGATTTACAAACAAATTTCATTAAGTTGAAATTGATCCTTCAGAAAAGGGAACACATCAGTTATTAAAAGGCTACCAATCTTCAGGTGAAATACAGTACACACCCAAAGTACATTTTTGCTATCAGAAATACTAATGTTAGATTATAATGTAATGCACCGTACTTGGCCAAGTGTCAGATTCTAAATGCAGCAGGATAAATCTTTCTTTTAAAAGACACAAGATAATAATTGTCATCTATTCTATTTCTGACCTCCTGAAGTCCAGTCTTGAGGATTCTCCAAAATGCCAAAGTCAGCAATCTGACAACGGTGTCAAAAGGAGAAACAACCAGAGTGTGTTTATGATAAAACCAAGGTAGAAAAAAATAGAACATACTATTTTCAATGATTGGCCTTTAGTCACAGCAATCCTAAAATTAATCCATCCATTGATAACCAAAGAACAGTATATTTTAGTGAATGAGGAGAGTTTCCTAATTTACCAGTCTCTTATCTCACTAGATGCCTGTTCTTTCCTTCTAACTACATGATGGAATATTCTGTCATCTGCCATTAGCTAATTGATTTTAGTCTACCAATATATTCTTCTGCCTTATTTTTTAATTCTTGATAAACAGCTTCATTAGGAATAAGTACTGCTCCTGATCGAGGTCTCGGATAGGACAGGACAGGACAGAATTAGAATTAGAATTAGAATTAGAATTAGAATTAGAATTAGAATTAGAATTAGAATTAGAATTAGAATTAGAATTAGAATTAGAATTAGAATTAGAATTAGAATTAGAATTCTTTATTGGCCAAGTGTGATTGGACACACAAGGAATTTATCTTAGTGCATATGCTCTCAGTGTGCATAAAAGAAAAGATATATTCGTCAAGAGTCATAAGGTACAACACTTAATGATAGTCATAGGGAAATAGTCAATATAAATCTTAAGAATACCAGCAACAAGGTTACAGTCATACAGTCGTAAATGGGAGGAGATGGGTGATAAGAACGATGAGAAGATTAATAGTAATGCAGACTTAGTAAATAGTTTGACAGTGTTGAGGGAATTATTTGTTTAGCAGAATGATGGTGTTCAGGGAAAAACTGTCCTTGTGTCTAGTTGTTCTGGTGTACAGTGCTCTATAGCATCGTTTTGAGGGTAGGAGTTGAAACAGTTTATGTCCAGGATGTGAGGGGTCTGTAAATATTTTCACAGCCCTCCTTTTGATTCATGCAGTATACAGATCCTCAATGGAAGGAAGGTTGGTAGCAATTATTTATTTTTTTTTTGCAGTTCTAATTATCCTCTGAACTCTGTGTCTGCCTTGTTGGGTTGAAGAACCAAACCAGACAGTTATATAGGTGCAGATGACAGACTCAATAATTCCTCTGTAGAACTGTATCAGCAGCTCCTTGGGCACTTTGAGCTTTCTGAGTTGGCACAGAAAGAACATTCTTTGTTGTTCTTTTTTGATGACGTTTTTGATGTTAGGTGTCCATTTTAGGTTGTGAGATATGGTAGAACCTAGAAATTTGAAGGTCTCTACTGTTGATACTGTGTTGTCTAGTATTGTAAGAGGTGGTAGTATGGGAGAATTTATCCTAAATCCACCACAATTTCTACGGTTTTGAGTGTGTTCAGTTCCAGATTATTCTGTTCGCACCACAAGGCTAGTTGTTCAATCTCTCATCTGTAAGTGGATTCATCATTGTCTCTAATAAGATTGATCACTGTTGTGTCATCTGCAAGCTTCAGTAGTTTAACAGATGGATCGTTGGGAGATTAAGTCATTGGTATATAGAAAGAAGTGGAGAGAGCACACAGCCTTGTGGAGGCCCTGTGCTAATTGTACAGGTATCTGACGTGGTTCTGCTTAGCTTCACCTGCTGCTTCCTGTTTGTTAGGAAGCTTATGATCCACTTACAAGTGTGTTCAGGTACCTGTAGCTGGTTTATCTTAGAAGAATGTCTGGAATAGTGGTGTTGAATGCTGAACTAAAGTCTACTAAGAGGACCCTCGCGTAGATCTTTGGCGATTCAAGATGTTGTAGGATGTAGTGCAGAGCCATATTAAAGAAGCATTTGTTTGCCTACTACTTAAGAGGCGAGGCCTGAATTTAATAAATTTTAAATTCTTATTTTTAACTTTTCCTTCTTGAGAGGGTTACAACTGCAAAAAGCTCTGAAGAATATAGATTTGGAAATTTCCAATATGGTTTTAGACCTGGGCATGGCAAAGAAAGCACATTAGTAGTTCTTATGGATGATCTAGGGTGGGTTTTGGATTGAGGTGGAACAACCATGCTTGTCTTCCTACTTCTTTCAGGAATTTTTGATAGGCTTTAGCAGAGTAACCTTCTAAACCATATGTGAGGGCTGAGACTTGGAGGCACCATTTTAAGGTGATTCTGCTTCTACCTGGGAATCTAGTGGGTGCTGTGGAGAGAAAAAGTCAGCTCATCCTTTCTGTTATCCTGTTCAACATCTACATGAAACTGCTAGATTACTCATCTGTTCAAGATGAAATATCATCTATATCAGAGGTCCCCAACCCTGAGACCGGTACTGGTCCATGGCCTGTTAGGAATCCTATGGGGTGGGCAGCAGTTGAGCGAGCAAAACCAAAACCACAACCACACAGTCCATGAAACCAGGCCATTGTGCCAAAAAGTTTGGGGGGCACTGATTTATATTAGGTAACATTCAACTACACATCTCCAATCAAGACCTCCTAGAAGAGGTGATAGAAGTCATACCTTGGTGCAATGCCTGGAGGCTATCAGGATACAGATGGGGAAAAACAGACTCAATACTTTTGAATAACTTCAGCTGATGTGCCAATTGCAACCTTACCTAAAACAGATGCACTGAAGATAGTCACTTGTTATATATTGATTACTGTAATCTTCTCTACCCAATACCCAACTGAAGACTATCCAGAAACTTCAACTGACCATTGAACATATGCACACAGTGGTGCATATGTTCAATGGTCAGTTACATGTCACTCCTCTGCTGTTCAAGCTGTATTGATTTCCAGCATGTTTTGAGGTACAATTCAAGATGCAGGTCACTTGTATAAAGTCCCATATGGTTTGGGGCCTAGATATCTTCCTACCCAAGCAATTAGTGAGCACTAACCAATGGTCTCCATCTTCTAAGAGGCATGGCTTGATGTGGCCCCAAAGTGGTGTTTTTATAACAACTCTTCTCTTCTGCAACACAGTACAGCAGTTTGTACTCAAAAGCATGAATGGATCCCAGCCTTATTGCATTCTAAAAGCAAGTGAAAATAGGTCTCTTTCAGAGGGTCTTTGGGCATTAACTTATACAGCAGCAACTACATTTTCTCTAATTCTAGACTTTCAGCCTTTTATTTGAATTATTATTTGAGAGCTAGTTTGGTATAGCCGTTAAAGGCACCAAGCTAGAAACCCGACAACTGAGTTGTAGTCTTGCCTTGGGCATGAAAGCAGCTGGGTGACTTTGGGTCAATCACTTTCTCTTAGCCATTGGAAGGCAATGCTGCCAAGAAATTGTATTTGTCCCAGGGTCAAGACTGATTCAAAAGTGCCTCTTTTTATTATGTAAATTCTGTAAGCTGACTTTAGAGCCTCAGATAGCTCGACGGGCTAGATAGCCTGTTATTAACACCCAGCTGTCTGCAATTATGCGAGTTCGAGGCTCAAGGTTGACTCAGCCTTCCATCCTTTCTAAGGTAGGTAAATTGAGGACCCAGTTTGTGGGGGCAATAAGCTGACTTTGTATAAATATACAAAAGTATGAAGGCTATTGCTTAACGCATTATAAGCCGCCCTGAGTCTCCGGAGAAGGGCGGCATATAAATCTAATTAAAAAAAAAAAGTCCAGTTGGCTTCAAGTGATTATATAAATCTGGAATATACTTTGAAGAGATAGCTGAGGTGGCTGACATTGAGAAATCTCACCAGTGACTGAAAGGGATGGATTAAAAGGCAGAACTCAGGCATTGATCAGAACAACACAAGAACAAGTAAGGACCAAATCCATACAAGAAGAAGTATATCACACTAGATAGGACCCAAGATGCAGAGAGACAGAGACAATTTAACAAATAGTGGCAAGGTATAAGATGCAGGCAGCAAATAGAATACACTAAATGGCACAACAGGTAGCTGGTATTATATAGAGCAGGGCTGTCAAATTCATGGCCCGGATGCATCACACACTGGCTACACCAATGCCCAGTTTAGCAAAGGTGACCATGCCGTGACAACACGATACACCATGTGACCATGCCGTGACAACATGAGTTTGACAGCCCTGATATACAGGAACATCTGCACAGTGTATAGGCTAGACTTTCCACAAAAAGTCATGAAGAATAAGATCCTGTGGGACTTATGTATCCAAATTAACAGGCAGGTATTAGCCAATCAATCAATGGCTGTAGTAAGAGACAAGAACCAGAAGACAGAGGTGATGATATAGTGAAGCCAAGTGATAGGATATGAGAATTTGGAGAAATACTAGTCTGAACTAGAGAGGATATGGAAAGTAAAAGCTAAGATTCAACTGGTGGCAAGAGCACTCAGGGCTGTGGTTCCTAAACTGGAGGAATGGCTCTAAGGGATCCTAAGAAAAATCTCAGAGTTCAGAAAGGTTTAGTGGTAGAAATAACTAAAATACTGCACAGAACTCTCAAACTATCAGGCCTCTGACAGAGGATCCAAGATTGAGGAAGACACAAACCATCCACAGAGGTAAAATAGGAATTTGTACTGATTTATACACACATCCATATACAGCGCACACAAACACACAACACAAACATTTTTTTTCCTTAACCTTCTTCTAAAAAAAGATGGTGTATATCCCGTTTATTAACCAAAAATAAACAGTACACAAAAAGGTACCTAATGATCTCTCTTGCAGATAAGAGAGAAGTTCCCTGAAGATGGGCTCCAGCACGAGTCCGAAAGCTCGAAGACAAAACATCTGGTCCTGGTGACCGAACCAGATTGGATTCGGCAATGATCTCTCTTCTACTGATAGCGGAGCAGAGACTGCATTTTTATTACCATTCAGCACTCTACAGAAAGTCCTCAACCTACAACTACAACTATTTTGGTTGGGAAATAATTATTTTTTTCATGCATCAACTCATACATGATTGCATATCCATAAATTAGCTACCTTGGAAAATGAAACCCACACAATTCATGAAATATATTTTTAGGCTGTATAGAAACACATGAATGAATAATCAGAAAAAAAGTTCAAAATTCCCTTCATTTTTATTTTTTAAAAAGAGATCTGTGAATAATCCTGTATCATTACAATCATGCAAACTAAACTCATCTTCTAAGTGAACAATATACTGTATTACCTATCCTTTTAATCTATCAAGATTCAGTATCTCACTTAACATCTGCTATAAAAATATACTTAGTGATATTACGATATTAAATGCTCTGCAACTCCACTTTCTTTTTTTAATACTGTAGAATTGTCAATCAGAATTTTGCTAAACTGTTAGTAAGCAGGTAATATTAACAATTATCTGTGATTGCATGCAAATACACATTAAGAAACTGATACTTAAAATTTCTAGCCAATAAGAATACTAATTATGTTTGTAATGTTTGACTAGGTAACTACATATTAAATATATTGTATATTCAAACTATGTTCAAAAAAAGCAATTTCAAGTTGCTTAACCAACTACATTAATATCTTAGGTCCATATATCAGATAATGCCATTGCAATGTTAATATCTTCCAAGAACTATGCTTTAGTATATATGCATTTGATCTGAAGCAATGTATGAATAGCTCAAGAAGCTGACAATTTCACATTTAAACTTCACAACATTGCACTTTTTTTGTATAATCCGTATGTATGTATGTATGTATGTATGTATGTATGTATGTATGTATTTATTTATTTATTTATTTAATTTTATACCACCCTTCTCCCAGAGGACTCAGGGCGGTGCACAGCCAACAGTAAAACAAACCCAAATACAAAATTTAAAAGCAGTTTAAAAATATATTAAACAATTTGGCCCTAATCATTAATAGTAAACCCCAATTGAAATTCCTGTTTAGGCCAGCCCAGCTTGTTGGAATATGAATCTATGCAATATACCTCTAACAAAACTCAGTAAACATCTATCCATAGTAGTGTATTGTAAGTTCCCAACCTTCACAATTCCAGATATGCGGATTTCTATTCCCAGCATTTTCTATTGGCTAAGGAAAGCTGTCTAGTTGAAATCTATACAATAAGTCCAGATTGAGATATAATGATATAGTTATGTCATAAAATTATTGCTGTGATAAAAATAGGAGGGGAAACACTACCTACACTGCTTTGAGCTTTTCAATAAAAGACTATATAAATCTAACAAATAAATATAGCAGCACACATATAAAATCATCAAAAATATCAGAGATGGCTTTGGTGCTGCGGGGGGGGGGGACAAGGTATATGCAAATTTTCATATATTTGTAAGGCTGTAACTATAGCTAGAAGTTATAATACGCTCTCACAGAGTAGGCCTACTCATGGTACCATCATTAAAACAATGTCGTCTGGTAGTTCCAAGGGAGAGGGCCTTCTCTGTGGGGGCACCTACGCTTTGGAACAAAATACCACCTGGAATACGAATAATCCCAGATCTTTGCACTTTCCGACGTGCCCTGAAGACCTTTCTATTTCAACAAGCAGGGCTAGCATAAACATCAAAATTCTATGCCAAGGTCTTAGTAGATACACCAAGTTGACTTAATTTATTATTAATTTATTATTTACTGTTTATAAAATATATTTATATGTATATGAAATCTTAATCTGTTCACCACCCTGAGTCCTTTGGGAAAAGGGCGGTATAGAAATTCAATAAATAAATAAATAAAAGTTAGAACAGATAAATTAAAAAAATATTCTGAACCCCTATATAAAATATCAACTTTATTACAAATAATAAAATTATTTAATTTTAAATAAATTAAAATTGAAGTAGCATTTTGATAAGGTTCATTACTCCAATTTTGGTTCAATTGCTCAGAACTTTCCCTGGAATTAATCTGATATTTCAACATAAAAATGGCTATACCAAAACACAAGCTGTACATCCTTTAAAATCCAAATGACATGTATGTTTTCAAGGTTACAGAACAACACGTTGAAGCAGTAGAAAAATAAACAAATGAACACAACTCAGTATGCCATTACATAAACTACAGTGTTTTAAAAATAAAATCAAACCTTATACCGTAGATACCTATCAGCTATTGATTTATCATGCAAATGAATTTTTATCAACTTCATGAGTATTAAATTCAGTCAATGCCATACCTGCTATGTAAATGTATTAACATGGAGTTACATAGAAAAAAGAAAATGAAGATGTCAGTCATACAGAACCTTTCAAAGTTTCTTTCTTTGAAAACAAAATGCTCCAATATTAAATAAGACATCTCTTTTAAGCAGACCATAATATACCACAACAACGACACAGAAGATGGCTAGTAACGATTGAGCGTGAGTTTAAAGTGTTACTTAAAATGTCTGTTAATGGTGATTTCTATGCATGTAGGTATTTATTTAACTACAGAGCAATAAAACTTCATAAAATGCTACTTTATTGATACAGCATTACTAACATGTGTAAGTCTATATAAATCACTGAATGTTATTGAGGAAGAAGTTGTCAACTGGAAGTTTTGATTATATCTGTCCAATTCCATTTTAATATTAACTGATAATTAATTTTAACAATACTCTTAAAGAATTATTTCTATCATAGCCTTCTGATATTGTTTATCAGCATATTAATAAGCAGTGCAAATTATTTTATATTACAAGTTCCTATAATGTATTGAACTACGTACGAGGCATGTTCGAACTACATATCATGCACATCACTCTCCTGGTTAACAAGTATACCTTTTAGGTTGATTTTTATTAATTAGGAAATGAGATGCCAGAAAAACATCTGGCATGTGATGCAAATGAGGTTTCTATGCAAGGTTTTCATTTTCCTTACAAATTCACATACCAAGTCCTAATATAATGAACTTTTCAAAAACACGTACACAGCAAATATATAAATAGCAAAATCATTGGCTAAGAATACTGTACACTCCAAGCTGTTCTACCATTTACTGGCTTGTAATTAATAACTACTAATTGCTGTTTATCGGTCTTATTCAAGAATCATGAAGTGACTTTACTATATTTGTTTTAATCACCAAAATGCTTTAAACTGGCTATCAGGAAACAGTGTTTGCCACCATTTCAATTTTCTTTTCAGTTCCATGCTTCAGATGATGGTTTTTATGTAAATTTTAGAGCAGATTGAACAGGGACATTCACACTAGCATTTTATATGATAGAAACTTTTGTAATTATATTTGTATTTTAGTCTGTGACCGCAAATAAAAGTTTATATATATTTGACAGAATTACAGAAATCATTAGCAAGTTCTATGTCTTTTTGCTTCAATAGAGCCTAAATGCAGCCTATATGCAGAAAACAGGAACTGACATCATGAATTGAGTATCAGTCTCTACTCATCAGAATAAAAATACATTATTTCCAATTTCATTGAAAACAGCAGTCCTTATGCCAAAAAGTTAAAAGTCAGATGAGGTTATCATATCTATAACAGTACAATACTGTGAATCTAAACTATGCATCTCCTGTAATACATCTAAAAGCAATATTGTACAATAATGACAAATAATAATGGTAAATTGATATCAGCAGAAAAACTGGTTTAATGTTTTCTAAAGTGATAACTATGTTACTACTGGTGGGAGCTGATTCATAACATGGCTATCACTTTGGAGAATATTTAACTCGATTTTTCTTTTAAAACAACTGAAACAATCTATCAAAACAGAAACAGAAATACCAAGCTTAAGAGACAGGTTTCATGGCAATTATGGATTTAATCACTATTCAAGAGGAAAATACTTGACATTTCCCCGTTCTTACACAGGTATCTCATTTATCATCCATATCTATACAAATACCAGTATCTCTGACTTTACACATAAGCAACAGTTTCTTCAACTTCGCCTACAATATGAAAGCTGTTTTAAATAACAAGACCACAAACCTTCCATATAACATTAATATATAATATTAATATAACTATCAACTCAGGCTGAAACCCACAGATTTTGAAATATTTAACTTGCAGCTTTAATTTTGCCTTTAAAAAGGTAAAATAGTTTGGAGAATTATTAGATTGGTTTCTTTAGCTGATTGTAAACATCGGTATTAACATTTAAGAATGAAGAATTCCTCACTCCAATTTTCTACTGTTCTCATTATTTCTTAAAGCAAACTTTCCTAAACTTGTACCTACAGATGAATTAATGATATGTCTTACACCATACATTTTACAATACAAACTGAATTGTAGTCTATAACTCCTGGAGCCTACCAGGGCAAGGAGGCTTGAATCGAGGGCTCTCTTGTTGACTATATAACCATTAGGTATTTATGACCATCACTGTTTCTTTGATTTGGTCTACCTTATCCAAAATATTTATATACTGGACTCACATATACACATCTGTCTATAACAAATCTATAATTTACCTCCTATATAATTCAACTACAGTGGTACCCTAGTAGTCAACTGTTTTGAAACTCATCGAATTTTATACTCAACACGTTTTGACACAAAAATCTGTACAGGTACTCATTGTTTGGTACTCAAAACACAAACTAGAACTTGTCTGTGTTGGCTGCCTTGTGATTCACTACATTATTCCTTATGGGAAAAATCTGTTTTGTTTTCATCATTTTTGATAGTCATCACTTCATGGAACCAATTAACGATGAATAAATACCCAAGGTACCATTTTCTTTGCCTGATGTGACCTATTCTGGAAAATAAACTTTAATATTTAGCATAGTCTTCTTCAATCTCAAATTTGATGGAAACAATACATTTTGGAAATGATAGCGGGGAATTCTGAAAGTTACTTTCAAAGGCATCAATTGTTTGACTTCGCTCTTTCTGCAAAACCATAGGCTGTTTAAAATGTTTTCTTCTGATGTGTAATTTCTAATACCATTTATGATATATCCACTTAGCTGGAGTAATTCCTATTTAATTCAACAGTATATGTTACAGAGTAGAAATATATGTAAAGAAGGAGCTGATGTACTATAGCAAAGCAAATAATTTACATGCAGAAGATTCCCATTTAATTTCCAGACAAAAGTGAGAAAAATTATGGGCAAAACCCTGTCATTCAGTTTTATCAATTCTGTGAGAGTAGGACCTGATATCTGACCTGATATTCCTACAATTAAAATTTTAATCTAGGTTTACAAACCATTTTAAAATATTAAGTAGATCACAACATATATTATAGTACACACTAAGCATTAAACTTACACCAATGAAACAAAAGAAGACCAACCCCATGACTTTCCTATAATTATACCCAGTAGATAAATATATAAACTAAGTTACAGAGGAATTAATAGCATATTACTCCTTAGAACCCTTTTCTTTAATATCATGTCAAACCTTAATACTGTAGTCTAACATTTTAAACAACTCTTTCAGTATATTGCATAGTTTTACCTTGTGCCAGAAAATGAAATACTTGAAGATTTCGAATTCAGATAGCTGCCGTCACAAATAATTGACATACGTGAATATTTAGAAAACGTTTCAACATTTGGTAAAGATTGCCTTTTTAAAAACAACGTCACCAGAAACAAGAACTTCCATTCTATCAAAAAAATCGCTAAATCATGAATCTTTAAACTAAGTTACTTGGTTATGTAAAAGAAATGCAGAGAAGTTTATATTATACCCAAAGTAGACCAATAAATTCAATAAGGAAATCATTACATCTAAACTAAAGCTGTGAGATACTAGTACTGAAAAGAAAATCTCAAGTAATTAAATATAAACCATTTCTTGTTGTCTAATAATATTTGTCCCATAAATTAATTTGTTATTTCAAAATCTATGTAATTTAGGTAGATATGCTACAGGTTAATAAGATTTACCAATAGCTCTGTAAACACAATATTCTGCTTTTAGTAAATTCAACTTTTGACACATCAGCCTATGCAGCTCCTAAAAAGTCAAACATTTCACATATATTTGCATATACATTCCGAGTAGAGTATTTATTTCTGTTTACCTCCTCCCACCAAGTTCTTTCTCCTCCCTGTCCGGCCATCTTGGGCCAAGAGAAGCCATTACTTAACTAAATGACAGGACCAATAACTTTTTTTTTTACTGAAAGAAGATACCTCTTTAGTCAGTTGTACAAAAACAGCCGCAACCTACAACCCGTTCTCTATAAACGGTCCTACGAAATAAAAAGCTTATGAAAAAGCAAATCGTTCAATGAAGATGCACGTTGCAAGGAAGATGGATACAGCACGAGTAAACAAATCAGTTTGCTACAAGACTCTTGAGAGTGACACACCACGGAAGAGGCGCCACGTTTCTTCAATACCCTTCTTCCTATTTATATCAATTCATTTTCAGCGATTCAATTCGATCCAGTTTTTTACTCTTCAGCAACCAGTCCTTATTAAATATCGGCCTATCTTCTCATTATTTAGATAGATTGCTCCTAAATGGAGAGAATCGGGGCGACACCTTCTACCCTACTTTTAGATAAAACCCTGAAAGTGGGCAACGGGAGCTTTCTATTCCAGCGGACCGGAGAAGAGCCGAGCGGTTCTCTCCCGAGAGCCAGGCGAGGAAGGGGGTAGTCAGCGCGATGCCGAACCTCACGGTCGCGAGGTGACGGTTTAATTCCGCAGCTCTCCAGCACACTCACACAGGCTCCTACACAAGTACACACACACACACACGCACAAACCCAGGAGGGTGGCTCCCTGGTCAGTTGCCTCCTCCCCCACCTCAATCCCCTTACCTTTAACAGCAAGGCCTTCGTTCTGGCGCCATCTTCATGAAGCCTTAAAAATCCGAAGAGTCGGCTGCACAAGGGGGGAATCAAGCGACAGAGAGAGATTGAGCAAAACAGACACGTTCGCCGAGTCCCCCAGCCCACCCCGCCCCAAACAGATCGCTCTCTGCGCTCCCTCACACTCGCTGGCAGGGGCAGAGCCCTCACTCCGGCCCAAGAGCACCGCCACACTCACACTCGCTTTTTCTCCCTCTCACGCGCACACACTCGCTCGCTCGTACACCTCGGGCGGGCGGGCGGGCAAGAGATATCACCGGACGAGCCGGAACACGGAGGCTGCCGTCTGAGTACCTGTCGAGGCCAGAGAGGACTTCTCTTTCCTCCGCTGTCAGGCTGGCGAAGTCCTCCTCGCTCTGGCCGCTCGCTTTCCCCGCCGCCATTTTCTTTTCCTCATCACCGAAAGCAGTAGAGGCAGCGGCGGCGGTGGCGGCAGCGGCGAGCGACACTCCACACGATTTCATGGAAACGCAACGTAATTAACTCACGATCGCAAGCCCCCCTCCCCGCGCGCCCCAACACCCCCCCCCCAGTGCCGGGCGGGGCGGGGTGCCCGACACACACGCACCACCACAACTTTTATTACAACAACAACAACAGCCGGCAGAGAGGGGGAGGGAGAGAAAGGTGGGGGGAAGCCCCGCTGATCGGAGGAGGAGGGAGCAGGAAGGGAGCCCTAGCGCTGAAGACTGGGGGGGGGGGGAGTGGGAGGAGAAGGAGGAGGAGGCTGCTGCTGCTGCTGCTGCTGCTGAAGGTGACGGAGCAGTGTTTACATCGCTGCTGAGCCGCCAGCCCTAGCGGCGAAAAGTGAGTGGAGTCGAGGTGACAGGGACCCGCGCCCGCCCGCGTGGGGTGTATTTGTTGCCTGTACAAACTTCCCCAGCAGCTGAACAAAGTTGTTGTAATTGTGTCACACAGCGAACCCCACGCCGCCACCGTGACCCCCCTCCCCACCCCGTTTCCCTGTGCCCACGCAGCCAATCACCGCACTTAGGCGTGGCCACGTGACCTTTGTTGACTTACGTCAGTCGTAGCGCTCTTCTAGCGCTCCGCTCGAGCTTGGTATTGCCGCTGCTTCGATCAAGGGGCTAAAGCCATTATGTATTTGACGCTGTATTTCAGACCTTCCAGTTTACAATATGCGAGACCCTCACATGCGGCCGGGCAAGAGGAATTAAACAGGGCAAATTTCAAAGGCTCGTATTCCTTAAATAATTTTTAAATTGGCATGTAGTCTTAAGGTTTTGTAAACTACTAGAATAAGTACATGAATTTAAAATGGGTTGTATTCTGTTGCCTTGACAAGGTAACATCGCAGACAGAAATTAAGAAATGCATTCTCCTACACATAAAGTTTGTTTCGGATCTGAAAAGATGGATATCAAACGCATTTTTTGATCTTGTTAGGAAAAGTTCATTTGTTCTACTTGCTAGCCAAAACCACTTTTTGTTGTTTACATCTTTAAAACTACCATTTATAAACTGGCAGGTTTTCACGCCGGTTAGCAAAATGTAAAATTTTACCAATTGAAGTATTCGACCTGCGAAGAAGCAGGGCACTGAATAATCAAACTACTTTCTCTTAATTAAAAAACATAGGGAAGAGATCTATTCCAACAAGCAAATGAAATCTCAGACTTCCTTAGAAATCAAAAGCCATTTTGAAGGGAAGGCATGATTAGTGCTAAACGTAGCGATGAAATGAAGACCTCTATTATATTTGTTTCTTTATTATCACAATACTTCTCCCTATGTATTTTCTTCACTCTTTTCCGACATGCGGTACATACTTCAAAAGGTCAATCAGAAACCGGAAACATTCAACCACATTCTATTTCTTAGGTTTCCATCCTCATCGCTGGATGCACAATATTAGCAGAGAGGGCGGGATTTTATTATATTCTCGGGTTATCATTCGGCCGTTAGTGAGTCAATCAAACGTCTTTGTCAATCATGATCAGCATGTTCGTACGCGCCCTTTAAATTTGTGGAGTGGCTGCATTTCTGTGAAAGGGCTTAGGGGTCTTCGAGCGCGAATCGTGGTTACGCCAGGGCGCGCGGGCGGCAGTCCCCTCGATGGGGATGTGCAAGTGTGTGTGTGGGGGGAGGGGGGGTTACTCTGCCAACGCGCGTGCCCCTCCCGCTCCCCCTGGGACGGCCTGGGGCGTGGTTCTTCTGGCACCAACGAGTAATAATGGCTTCCCTTGAGCACCGTCTGTGCCGTGACAAGAGGAATCCGTCCGGGCACGCAGCCGAGTCTAGCGGGACGCTAAGAAGGAGTGGGCGCCTCTTCCCGTTAACAGATCTGGAGTAACTGGGCCGCTCTTACTAAATACTGTGAACGGAGAAGGCGCCGCCTCTTAGCAGCGGCAGTCGCGGGGAGCGAGGGTGGTTCTGGTTGCTGCGACTTGGGCTCATCTCCTTCACCAGAGACGAACGATTCATTTTCTGGGCCTAATTTAAGGATGGATGGATGGATAGATAGATGATAGATATAAAGGCGTTGGGAGTCTTTTCCCTTTCCAAGGAGCTTGGGCCAGGGGGAAAAAGAAGCTCCCCACCCGCACCCCCCCCGGCGCAGATAAGTGAAATAATTGAAGGCGTTTTTTTTCGTGCAAGAAGTCAATTTTTAACGCAAGGACTGGAGCTCATGCCTTTGATCCAGAAGAGTAACTGCCCAAAGGCCTATTTGGAGAGTCCCCTCTTTCTACGCGGATTACCATTCCTAGGAATAGGCATGCGGGACGTGTTAGGGAAGAGAGGGGTACAAATGACTTTTGGGGGTGGGGAAACAGTACAGTGGGAATTGAATGTTTCTTGTCTTCAGCGAGAAGTGAAGCGAACGGACGTCTTCGGATTTTCCAATTTCTCCCAAGAAGCGGCGAGAAGGCAGGAATAAAAGAAATACTGAAATATTTTGCCTTTCTAGCGCACTGTACTAGTTGTTTCCACATTCCTAATTTTGTATCAATGTTAATGTATCACAATTCAGCATATTGTGCATTTGTAAATGCTGCCGTGGGCTTTTTACTGTAATATGATTTCCAAACTTCTTATGTGCTTTAAAGTAATAAAGGACTACATAATTACCACGTGTAATAAGCTCCATGAAATTCTTGGACTTTAATGGACAAAAACTAGTGCTGATGTGTGATATGTTCTTGCTGTGTTGGCCAGTTTTGTAAATAATCCTTGAATCTGAAAAGAACTGGACTTTTTTCTAGAATGATCGTTCTTAACTTATATAGAATGCTATTCTACCTATTTACAAGTCTTTTTATAAATTTTAATGGTATGTCAAAAAATGCCAGTTTGATTTACCTAAAATAATTTTACTACAGTGCTCCATTTTTAAAGGTCATGCTAAATTCTTTCCCAATTATACCGTGGAAGCAAATTGAAAAAAAATGTTAATATTTTAAAGCAGTAGTCTCTGAAATAAGTGTAATTTTTAAAACATGTTTGATGTTAAGCATTGTGTTTTGTTCTCTGGTTTAGCTTATCTTGGAAAAAATAAGTTTTGCACCTACATTTTTTTAGTTACTTGCTCTAAGTAAGTTTAAACCAAGTCGATTTACAAAGACTACAGTCAATTAGAATGATATAAGCTATTGATTATAACTTGTTCCTAATCAATGGGTTGTTGAATGTGACATTTCTAAGGAGAGGATAAGGTAGGTAGCCAGTTTTTGTTCTTTTTTTTGCCTACTATTAGTATTAAAACCCATGTCCGAAAAGTTATCTGTCACAGATATAATTGATTGGCGCAAGATGCTTGTTGAGATTACTGTGTGAGACATACATTCACGGAGGTAATGTCAACCATTGATCAATAACACAAAACTTAGCTGATTTAGTGGGTGAATGGATGGACAAAAGCATGAGACTGCCAAAATAGAAGTAATTGGTTCATCAAATTCATTGGTTAAAATCTTTTGGCAGACATAAAAGGAACAAGAGCTCCTTTAATGCTACAACTTTTTGCTTTCCACACTTCTACAATGTAGATTCTGCAAATCTACAGGTACAATTTAAATCAACTGGAATATGAACAGTTTTGCTCATAAGCACTTAGTCATTAAAACAGTCTTATTCTATAAGCATACAGCGTCTTCAGCTTTATGCAATTTGCTTTTTCCTATTTATTATTAAGCATATGAAACAAACATGACAAAAAAGAAGTAAACCTATACACACAATCCATGTAAATTATATAGAAAAGTTCAGTGGCCTAATAACTGGATGTCCAATTCAGCTTCCAGGCATTACTTCGTCAAGGTCTTCTAGAGAGGCAATCTTGCACAATATATTTAGTAGTTTGCATGTCAGCACCACTATCACAACAAAGGGGATCTTTCTGTCTCCACTAGTACAGGGTCCAGGCAATTCTTCCAGTATCACACCTAATTCTGTTCAATTTTGTCCAGATAGAGCGAGATAGGTAAAAATCAGCTAATTTGGTAGAGGGATCACCAATGGTCAGGCCACAAGAAGGCACCTTTGACCATTCTTTTCTCCAGGCATTATGGGGCTTAAACTGGATAGATGTTAAGTGAACCATTGTTTTCTATATTGGCCTATGGGATTTCAATTTTGTTATGGGCTATGCATTGTCCTGATGAACTGGGAGGGCCTTGTTTAGCATCCTTGACCATAACTAAACTAGAACTTGTCTTCGTATGTGGAGCAGTATGATATTGCAACATACTGGTAAACAGTATGCACAAGTGGAATGCAATGTTCCAGAGATGATACACATTGTCTGATGGAGTCAAACATCAACCAATTGGGGGTGGGCACTGTTAAACCACACACTGGCACAATATTCAGCTGTGAAACAAACCAAAGCCAAAGCTATTGTTCATAGGGTGTTAGCATTAGCATCCCAGGATTGTCTAGCCCAGGGGTGTCAAACTCTATTTCATTGAGGGCTGCATCCGGGTTGTGTTTGACCTCGGGGCCGGGGTTGGCATGACCAGGATGGACGTGGCCTGCTCAATGCCACTTGTGTTGGGGGTGCCTGTGGTGGCCCAACGCTCTGCCAGCAAAAACTGCCTCCTGAGCTCCATTTCCATCTGCAACAATTCAATTCTCTGCCAGCGAAAACGAAGCTCAGGACTCCATTTTCACTGGCAGAGGCACCATGGGTCAGTCCATCGCTGTTTCCAGGGCAGCCCTACAGGCCCAATCTTACCCGTTCACCCCGTGGGCCAGATGTGGCTCACAGGCCTTGAGTTTGACACCCCTGTTCTAGCCAGTCTGTTCAGGAAATTGTTGTGGCTTTTCAATTTTGCAGCTATTTTTTCCAGGTATGGTCGGAAAAGTAGTGATCTGTCCAGTGTTACCCCCAGGTATTTCAGAGAGTTATTACATAGTAAAATACAGTTCTAGAACTTCATTGAAGGCTGATAATTTGTATACCTATAGCTGAAGTGGAATGAGGCTACTTCTGTTTTTGTTAAGCTTGGTTGCAGGCACTATTTTTTGAAGTAGTCATCCAGCTTCTGGAGATCTTGAGAAAGGATGCCCTCTGCATTACTGAAGTTGGTTTTTTGGGCTGTGAGATTGAGATCATCAGCATAATTAAATTTCTTAGAAAGTTTCAGGCAAATCATGGACGTGCAAGTTTAAAAAAGAAAGGGAAAGCACTGATCCTTGTGGTAGTCCATTATTCAATTTATATCTGCTTCTATTGAATTCTGTGAAAACTTGAAATAATTACTCAACAGGTCAATCAAGACAATGGTTTTACGGCAAGGTATAACCTTGATTAGTTTTATACTCAAGATAGTATTGCAGGCTGCGGAGAGGTCAAGAAAAACGGGTTTTTTTCATTTTCCTTGGGGATTGATCTCCAGGTAGGTAGTGCAAGGACTTGATCATTACAATCAAGTCTGGAGCAAAATCCAGCTTGTTTTACTTTTTCCCATTAGAATCTTAGTAGTTTTCTAATGTAAATTATAAGAAAAAGTGCCCTTCAGACTTTTTTCTCAGTGAAGGCATAATTTAAAAATAAGATGTAGACAAACTGCTAGAGACAATTATTTGAATGTTTTGTTGGTTTATAAGGACTTGAGTGGATGTATTGATCCAAGTAGTTATAAAATACCTCACTGATTAAAAGTTATTTTGGTTTCCTTGAAAGTGGTGGGAAAAAGAAGTATTGAAAAATCAGAGCAGTGGGTATTTAGGATAAGATTTTGAAGAGGGCAGTTGTTGTTTAACTTCACATATGTCTGAATGAGCCAAATGTTTTATTTCCATTTGACTTCCAGTCTATTTCTGGGACTGAAGTTAATTTCACTTTCATCAAGAGATAACTACATAGGAAAATACAAAACATTAAGGCTATGCCAAACAAATTCTTCTTTAAATCTAAATTTCCTCAAGGCAATTTTTTGAGATAATTTTAAGAGCTACAGCTTCAATAACTGATAGTACCTAACTGTTCATACCTGGGCTCAGAATCTAAGCAAGGTTAGATCTGGCTAAGTTTTGGATGAGAGACAGAAGTTACTGGGCATATTGATTCATTAAAGAAAGCAACAGCAAACCAAGAAAATTATATTAACATAATTTTAATCAATAAAATCAGGAGTTAAATGGCCACCAACATGTAAGATGAATTTTAATTCAAATAAGCTGCAGTGCTGATACTGATCTTGACTGCTGCCTCACAAGAGTTTCAATAACTAGTGACTTTATCATATCTGGATTATGAATACATCTGATTTAATAAATTACATTACTTTGTAATGTGAAATAGTTTCTATAAATTCTTGCTGTTCTGTTAGTTTCATTTTTCCTAAAAGTGATGGGATTACCATAGTCATCCATTCTAACATAGATCTATATAAGGTTTTATTTATTATAAATTCACTTCCCCTCCCCCCAAACAAAACACCAGGATATATTTATACACTGGACTACTTTTTTAAAAAAACCATTTTAGATCTTATATTTAATAAGAACATAGCAACCAAGTTGTTAATTTGTATCCTCCATAACTATATTTTTTTGTGCTGATATTGTTACATTGGTTTCCAATTTTGTCTGCTTATACAACTCAAAAACTGCCAAGGACCAGATTATCTAAAAACTACTTGTTCCCATAGCAACTTACCCATTCCAGCAAATCTTAAAGACCTTACTTCTGCAGCTCTAACTTTAGAAGTTATGTGCATAGAATCTGGGCCCTTCTGTGATTGTTCGTTTTTTGAAATTTCTCCTAGGGGATGGTTGCCAGGCAGTGATTTTATCATCTGCCTGTCAGTTGAAGACTATCTTCTTGATCTCTGACATTTAGAATATCTATATACAGTGCATTGCTTGCAGGAGTTGTTAGACTAAGGGTCATCACACTATCAAGTCTGCTTAATATGTAGGCAATAGGAAACTTTAAAAAACAGCTTTCTCAGAAAACAAAGTTTGCAGGTTTTATTAAGTATTTTCCCAAACATCAGCTTCATGCACCCATAAAATTAATGGATATGTATAATTAATATTGATAAAATATGTGTATCATTTACTATATCAATCTCTTGGTTAAAAGTTCTGTAAGAGTTTTCTAGTATTTCTTATATTTCACTTGGCTAGAATTTTTTTGTTCAAATTACTAATCTACCAAGGAACTGATTCAGGGGCGGGTTTCAAAACCCGTTGCTACTGGTTCACTTGTGGGCCCGGGCACGCTCGTGCATGTGTGCAACACTTCTGCGCATACGCAGAATCGGGTGGGTGGAGCCACCCGCCACCACTACCAGTTCGCCAATCTGGGGCAAACTGGTAGCAACCCACCACTCAACTGATTAGTGAAATTATTTAAAAGAATGTTGAATTAATGATGCTTAATCCAAGGGATGCAGTGGCTAAGACACTGAGCTTGTTGATCAGAAGGTCGGCAGTTCAGCTGCTCGAATCCCTAGCACCACATAACGGAGTGAGCTCCCATTACTTGTCCTGGCTTCTGCCAACCTAGCAGTTCAAAAGCATGTAAAAAATGCAGATAGAAAAATAGGGACCGTTTTGGTGGGAAGGTAACAGCATTCTGTGCATCTTCAGCATTTAGTCATGCTGGCCACATGACCACGGAGATGTCTTTGGACAGTGCTGGCTCTTCAGTTTAGAAACAGAGATGAGCACTGCCCCTAGAGCCGGAAACGACTAGCACGTGTGTGCGGGGGAACCTTTACCTTTACCTTACCTAATCCAGGAAACATTTCTTTCTCAAATAAGAGAGTCATTTACAGATTATATGTGCATTTATTTAAACACATTTACTTTTTTTAGAATTTAAAGCTATTAGTAACCATATTATTATAATAAAAATACGTAGACCTTTTTTTCCCCCTTGATGTTGTTAACCTGAGAGTATTCATTCATATGAGCCTTGGTGGTGCAGCAGTCTGTTAAGTAGCACTTATCTGCCAGCTGACTGCAATTACTGCGAGTTCAAATCTCACCAGGCTCAAGGTTGACTCAGCCTTCCATCCTTCTGAGGTAGGTAAAATGAGGGCCTGGATTGTGGGGGCAATAAGCTGACTTTGTATAAAAAAAGAACACCGCTTGGGGGGGGCCTAAGCAGGTATATACAAAAGTATGAAGGCTATTGCTTAACGCATTGTAAGCCACCCTGTGTCTCCGGAGAAGGGTGGCATATAAATCGAACCAATAAATAAATAAATATCTGATTAGCATGAAGGATTGTGCTTTTAAACTTGGTCATCACTTGGATTGTCAATCGTCTTCAAGGGCAAGACAGGTTTAAATAGAATAGAATAGAATTCTTTATTGGCCAAGTGTGATTGGACACACAAGGAATTTGTCTTAGTGCATATGTCTCAGTGTGCATAAAAGAAAAGATACATTTGTCAAGAATCATAAGGTACAACACTTAATGATAGTCATAGGGTACAAATAAGCAATCAAATCATATTAGGAAACAATATAAATTGTAATGATACAAGCAACAAAGTTACAGTCATAGAGTCATAAGTGGGAGGACATGGGTGATAGGACTGATGAGAAGATTAATAGTAGTGCAGACTTAGTAAATAGTTTGACAGTGTTGAGGGAATTATTTGTTTAGCAGACTGATGGCGTTTGGGAAAAAACTCTCCTTGTGTCTAGTTGTCCTGGTGTACTCTATAGCGTCGTTTTGAGGGTAGGAGTTGAAACAGTTTATGTCCAGGACGTGAGGGGTCTGTAAATATTTTCACAGCCGTCTGTTTGATTCGTGCAGTATACAGGTCCTCAATGGAAGTGTTGTGGCCCGTCAGCGGCCTGTGCAGCTAGCAGCTGATTCTGACAGTGAGGAGGCTGGTGTGGTGCTGCACCAGCAGCCTGTGCAACTGGCACTTGAGTCAGACAATGAGGCTGGAAAGGATGTGCCAGAGGTGGGGATTCAGCCAGGGCCTTCAGAACTTCCAGAAGCTCCTATAAGTGAAGAGGAGGAGTCTCTTCTCGATGCACGGGCGCGCAGAACTGCCAAAAGGCAGGAGTGGCTCCTCAGGAGGAGGTCTCCTCGAGAGTAAGGCTTGGGGCTAATTAGCCACTCCCTTAGCTTATTTAAGGAAGGACGACATCTGAGGCAATTTGCAGGGAACAACTTGGTTCACTCTTCTTCGCGTCTGGATCTTAGTTCTCTTATCAGTTTCTTACAAATTGCTTCTGGGCTTTCTGCCAACCACAGTAAGATTACAATTATTTATTCTTTGGATTCTTGTAGGCTGTTAAGAAAGTTGATTAACAGCCTTTGTTTGAAAAAGACTGATTTAATTTAGTAAACTAAGGTTTGTACAGATTTTGTCTGTACTGTGTTCTTTGGGGTCTGTAGCTGGGGCAGAACAGGAAGGCAGGTTGGTAGTCATTCTTTTTTCTGCAGTTCTAATTATCCTCTGAAGTCTGTATCTGTCTTGTTTTGTCTTGTCAGACCAAATGATTATTAGAGCAGTCTTTTATTAAGTTAGTTGTTACCAAAACTCAGTACTTCTAGTAAGGTTTATTCAGACATCAATGTACATTTGATTGGAACCCAAATTAGTCAGTTAGGATTATAAAATGACTACTTGAAAATGCAAAAATATTGCAGAAAATAAAAATACCTGTAAGTTTCAGATAAGGGTACATTTAATTATAATTGCTGGCAAACCATTCTGAGGATTGAATCCTGGGTAAGCAGCTGGGTCCCATCTCTTAAAGCACTTCTTGTCAGTTTCAGCATTTTTTTCCTCTAAAGGAAGTCCTCAACTTATGACCAGCCACTTAGCAATCATTTGAAGTTACAGCAGCCTGCCCAAAAGCTATATATGGCCAATTTCAAAAATATGATGGCCACCTTTGCCCCTTCCCCACAGTCAGGTGATCACATATTAGGCACTGGAGACTGGTTCATCTTTATGGCCATTTTCAGAGTCCCTCAATCACATGACTATGATTTTTGATGGGTTTTCCCATTTTCCAGTGTTTTTTGCATTTCTGGCCAAAAAAACCCATTGGGTTAAATGAATTTGCTTAACAATCATGGTATTTGCTTAATGACCACTACCTAAATAATTGTCATCAGGTCCGGTCATGTGGTGATCCACTTAACAACTGCAATGACTTACCATCATAATTCCAGGCTCAGTTGTGTTCTTCAAGTTGAGGACTACCTGTACTTTTCTTTTGCTGATTACCTAGATTTAATTTTTTTGGTATCTTAAGTCTAAGTACATTCTCAATGTTATAAAAAAAGAACAAAAGCCCGTTAAACTACCTCTTAAAGTTTCTAAACTTTGATTTCCTCCTTTAAAATTTCCAAAATATTGTCAGGGATACAAGAAACTAAAGGATATTAATATTATCACTTGTATTTAAAGGGTATTAACTATTGTGACTGAGCCATAAGAATGCTGTATTAGGTGATTTGTACAATCAAGAGGGGATAGAAAAGTTTGGTAGCCGACAAGTATCACAGGTTAACATCAAAACATTTCTGTTCCAGGAAGATTTCAAACTGCTAATCTAGATTCTGAATTTATAATTGGATGGAAAAATTTCCAGTGCTTTCCAGTAACAGACAAACTCAATTTAATTTTCAATATTTGTCCACTCCAGTATAATTTCTTAAAGATTATATCAGATTACTCTAACTGCCAAATTAAAAATGCATTAGGTGGGTTTGAAGATCTATATTCATGTGCAATGATTTATTAAGGAGAAAAATGTCCTTAATCTACAGTTTATGAAAGTTATATTTAGTATTGAATAATACTTTATAGAGCATACTCTTAACATTAGATACAGATAGTCCTTGACTTACAAACACAATTGAGCCCAAAATTTATGTTGCTAAATGAGACATTTGATACGTGAGTTTTGCCCCATTTTAAGACCTTTCTTGCCAAAGTTGTTAAGTTAATTACTGCAGTTGTTAAATTAGTAACACAGTTGTTAAATGAACCTGGTTTCCCCATTGATTTTGCTTCTCAGTTGGTCACAAAAGGTGATCACATGATACCAGGACATTGCAACTGTCACAAATATAAGTCAATTGCCAAGCATCTGAATTTTGATCATGTGACCATGGGGATGCTGCAATAGTCAAAAGTGTGAAAAGGAGTCATAAATCACTTTTTTCAGTGCCATTGTAACTTTAAACAGACACTAAATGAATTGTTGTAACTTGAGGACTACCTGTACTTCCTCTGTGAGGGAGATGGACAGTTTTAAAATGACCTATGACAGTTTTTCACACTTGCAACGGCTTACAAGTCATGTGATCAAAATTCAGATAGCTGTTAACTGACTTATATTTATGACATTTGAGTGTCCCAGGATCATGTGATCACCTTTTGTGACTTTCTGGCAAGCAAAGTCAATGGGGAAGCTAGATTCACTTAACATCAGAACACTTAATTTTGTGAGATTAAGATTGGCCCAAAATCATGCAGTGTGACAGGGGTGAAATTCAGCAGATTCTGACAGGTTCTGGAGAACCAGTAGCGGAAATTTTGAGTAATTCCACCTCTGGCTGGCCCCAGAGAGGAGTGGGAATGGAGATTTTGCAATATCCTATCCCCAGGAGTGGGGATGGAATGGGGATTTTGCAGTAACCTCCTGGAGTGGAGTGGGAATGGAGATTTTGCAGTATCCTTCCCCTGCCACGCCCACCAAGCCACTCCTACAGAACCGGTAGTAAAAAAAAAATTGAATTTCACCACTGCAGTGTTGAGCTTGAACAAGGATTTGAATTATACTGTTAAAACTTCTGAATATTAAACCTTAGTATAATTAATTGTTTCAGTCAACAAAGCTAGTATCATGGGTTTTACATTAATTTACTAAATGATGTATAAAGGCAACCTGGAGTTATGATTCTTCCTTGGTTAAGGAGGAGTATCATTAATTTGACAGGAATGATTTCTAATAGAGTTTATTCTATAAACCTGTTCCATGAAAAAGTTACTTTGATAGCACTGCAACTTCTCCTCCTATAGACTCTTATTCTAAATACTGACTCATTACTCAGTAGAAGTGCCACTGGATGTCGAGAGAAAACAGAAAGAAAGAGTGCCCATTTACAAAGAAAAGCTCATAGTGTAAGTGCAGGGGTGTCAAACTTGATTTCATTGAGGGCTCCATCAGGGTTGTGTTTGACCCCGAGGGGGGGGGGGCGGATGTGTGTGGCCAGGATTCATGAGCTCCGTTTTCAACTGCAATGGCTTCCTGCAACCCTCTGCCAGTGAAAATGGAGCTCAGGAGGGTGCCCTCTCCAGCTCAGTTTTCACTGGCAGAGGCAACATGAGCTGGTCCTTTGCTGTTTCCAGGGTGGCACCATGGGCCAGATTTAAACAACCTGCAGGCCAGATTCAGCCCATGGGCCTTGAGTTTGACACCCCTGCGTAAGTGGAACACACATGTAGTTTTGCAGTACCAGACTCTGTATGCTGGACAAAGATGGACAGCCAGTGGAATTAAGACTTTACCAAAGTATTGTTAAGTTATGGGGATAACTATTTGGGCTTTTAATTTATGTTGCATTTGAGAATACAAACCCTTGACCCCATCTATATCTTATCCATATCACTACTTTGCACGTTAGTTCTTGGTTGCCATACTTTGCTGTCCCTGGAAATTTGAGCATCTGTTTCATTTGGGCAACATTTTTGTGCTGCTCTTCAAATCCAGTCTGCCAGATGGAACCTTATTAAGACTACAATAATTTAAAAGCCTTGGCTTGGAAATTAACAGAGTAGCTTTGTAATTTATGACTAGCTTTAAAAGTGATTGGATAGGACAATATGGTACTATGACTAGGGATATATGAAAAATCCATTCCATTTCAACTGTTATATAAATTTGGTCCTATTCACAGGTGAACTTGTAGCAAAACTAGAATGGACTGTTATTGTGAAATCCACATTTTTCAAAATTTTGCAAATTGAAAATATGTGTATGAAAATGAAATGCACACACAAAAATTGTATCTTAGGATAACATATAACAAGCAATTTTTATATTACAAAAATCATGTGCATACTAGGAAAAATGCAAACAAAATGTGTATATAAAGAGACTTGCACAGGAAAACATTTATGTTCTATTGATTGAAATAAAACTTCGCAGCAGATTTACAGTATTTAACAGGAAGGGCAAAAATTATTTGCTTAGTAAAAATAAGAATTTAAAAAAAATTAAAATGAGCAGCTCAGGTAGAGAAGATTCCATTCAAGATACTGAGATACCGAGGAATTTTAGTTGACCTTCATTCCAGGTAATGGATAGAAACAACCAAAGCCCAGGACAATCAAATGCAGAGGAATCCATCAAGAGGGTGAGCTCCCCTGCCCTCAAGGTAGGCTTTTATAATAAGAGAGACTGTTCTCCATTATGTCCTTATGTTTTGCTACATGTGCTTGCTCGCCCTGGGCTGGCTAAAAACAAGGTAAGGGCAAAGCCCCTGGTTAGCAGCAATAGTGTTCAATTTAATGAATGTGGGTAACAAGTTATAGAGTCAACCTAGCTAAAGTATAAATTCTGTTTTATTTTGATGGATTGAGACTGGGACTATAAGAACCTTGTCTAGTATGAGAGTGATCCTAAATGTTGGAACAGTTAGTCTCTGAGCTAACAGGGACCGAAATCAGTCACTTCAGAAGGTAAGTGTTCATTTCTTCTTCCTTTTCAACTTTTCTTCTAAGTTTCCAATTTTGTCATATCCCATGAATACTGGGATTCTTAATGAAGGAAAGGTACCAGTTCCGAGGAAGGAATCTGTACAAGCATTGTTTTATTTACAATAAGTATTTATAAACACTGTAAATGTTTTTTGTTTTTACTTTTATAGAATGCCTCCTGTGCAAGATGAATGGAAAACACGTCATGAAAATAGAGGCAGAGTTAAATGCAATGTTTTTATTTATATACCTTTTTTTCAGACTATAAGATGAACTGGTGTATAAGACGCACCAAGATTTCAAAGAGGTAAACAAGAAAAAAAAGTTTTTGCGCTCCCCAGCCTCCAGGAGCACTCTGCAGGCCTCCCAAACCCTCTGTGCATCCTGTTTTTCGCAAAAATGAGGCACGCAGAGGGTTTGGGAGGCCTGCAGAGTGATGTTGGGGAGGGCAAAAACACAATGCATGGGGGGTTTGCGCAGCTAAAAACTGTGTTTTTGTGGCCTTGATTTTAAAATTGTTATATGAACTTCTAGTTTTTCTTATAGTAAAAATGGTACAAAGCTGGTTTTAAATCTAAATTGGTCCAGAGTACAGTGTCCTGTATAAAAACATTTCAGAATATGAAAAAGCTTCATCCAAATAACTTTACATTTCATTCAAAACTAATAAAGCCATGCAGAATTTTTATGTGATAGAAAATGTGATGAATTAGTTTCAGGCTATTTAGTCAATGATACTTTATTGTTTAGTCAATTGACCATATCAAACATTAGCATCAGCCACAGTAAAATACAATAACTGAGATAAGATGATGAAGTAAGATAAAATACTTGGTGAGGTAAAATAAAACAAAATATAGTATACAATATAAAGATAGAAGGATAAAGATAAAGTAGTTTAATATGAAATTTTCTTAATATGAAATTTTCTTCTTTCTTCTTTTCCCATTGTTAATCCCAGTGTAATCATTTTTTAATATTTTTTCTATTCCTCCTTTTAATCCACCTTTAATTGTCAAGATCAAACAGCTTGCAGACAAACAAATCCTCCCTAAAAGTTCTCACGGCTCTTATCACTGTAAGAGGGGTTTTTTTCAAAGTAAAAGTTCAGTGTTGTAATTTCTTTTTTTCACCTGTAGATGTCTCTCTCCATTCCACAATTCCAATCAACAGCCTAAAAAGTATCCATTTTATTTAAAATCCACGTTGCCAATCTTTGCCAATTTTTATCTTTTTCTTCTTAATTTATATTTCCCAATCAATTTTGAATCCAAATTCTGAATCCAGCTTTTTTTTAAAAAAAATCTTCTATTACAGGGCTTTAGTTTTAAGCTTCCCTTTGTCCTTTCTTTAGCAGTCAAAATTCTTTTTAAATTCTTTCCAATCCTCTTCACATCTATAATGTGAATTTTTGTTTATTTTTGTTTTTTTTCTACTTCTAATTTTTTAATTATCTCCACACATTTAGTCCAAAAATCAAGTTTCGTTTTGGGCTTTGCCACTTTAAATTTCCACTTTATTCTTCTTCCTTCATTTCCTCCACACCCATTAGCTGCTGTTATTTCGCTGGGGCACCTTTTAACAATTTTAAAGTATTCCTTTTTTGCTTGTGAGCTGGTAATCACTCACCCGGCATCAGTACTCTGTTCAAATCACAGCTCTTGCTCTAGACTTGGTCTGGTTGCCCTAGCTTTATGACAGCCGTAATGGCCACTGTCCCTGCCGCCAAGTCAAAGTGTTTCCTCTGACCTCCAAGGAACTTGCCTGTTCCTCTTGGTCATCTGAGGTGCCTCTCCTTCTTCTCCGTCCCTACAGAACAGATCTGAAGACCCCTCAACAGCAGCTTGTCAGCCCAGGATTTCGCAAAGCTCATCAGAGCCCACTATTCCCCATCTGTCTCGCCACGATGCTTCTGGTCAAATCACTTATGGAGGTGGTTAATGGAGTAGAGAACACCCCACCTCCTCCTCTTTTGGGGCCTCCTTTTTAACTGCTGAACTGCCTGAGGAAGGCTTCGGCGATGAAAAAGGAGGGAGCAGGCAAAAAAACAGGCTGGGGAGGAGACAGTTCATCAGGTAAGTGACCCAGTGCAGCAGGATGGCGGGGGGACCCCAAGGGAGGGAGAATGAGATATCTGTTGGTCAGGCGAGGCCTTGGGTGGTCTGAAGCAGGTGGCCTGTTCCATCACTAGGCCCCCCATGGCCTTCTCCACCCCGAGATACCTCATGTGTACTTAACAAGCCACGCATTTGATTAGTGAATGTGTGTGAGAAAGGAGGGAGTGGTCACATTCAGGTACGAGATTCACTCCTACGAATCCTCAGGTTATGAATGGAATGGGCAGGCTCAATTACATTCGTAACTTGGGACTTTCTGTATAGTGGAAAAATGGAGTTTGGACATTTGCCCTTAAAACTAAGAAAAATAAAGATGACCATAATGTCAGTGCATTTGTTTTTATGCAGCAGCTAGTGGGATTTTTTTCTAGTCTTTCAATATAAGTAAGAATTTTTTTTCTTTAGGATTTTGTTCTTAGCATTTATGGACAAAAGCCATTTTACATGGAAGTACTGCAGCTGAGAGAGCTAGTTTAGTTAAAGTATTAGGCTAGAAATTGGTAGACCGTAAGCTCTAGTTCTACCTTTGGGACAAAGCCAGCTGGGTGATGTTGGGTTAGTCACTTCTTCTCAGCCCAATGGCAAATCACTTCTGAAAAACCATGCCAAGTGGCTTATTCAGACAGTCTCTAAGATCAGACACAATTGAACAGAAAGGAAAAAATTGCAACTAACTACTTTACAATGAATTTAGAGTAAATCTCATTAATATTTAGAAATCAGAATTATAAGCAAAATATACATAAATCAGATGCACTGTCTCTTATAAACAGTGGTTTTGAAAGAATCATGACAGAATTTCCTTTACTGGCATGAAAGTAGCTGGAAAACATATGCTGGAGTATCTGCTTGGCTAAGTGTAAAAAATCAGAATCATTTACAGTTCTTTATACAACTAATATAGTTTGCTTTTTGTTAAAGAAACAAAACTATGATCCCTCATTCATCAGAAATCTTTCTGGATCAAATTTATTTCATTATAAATAATTCATATAAAAGAAATAGCGTAGCAAAAATAGAAACACGGTCAGAGTTAATGAACAAATAGTGTTCAAACACAAATAGCCTAAAATCAGATCCTATAATTTTATTCTTCTCCAAAACATGGCAGGATAGACAAACAAAAATAACTACCATAGCAATGTAAAATATTAACTATGAATGACACAGTATTAACACTGTACTTGAATTTGTAATCAAAATGTACAGTTAAGGATGCTTAAGAAAATGTATGGCAACTCACTACATCTATAATACAACGGTTATTGTAAACGTTGAAACTGCAGCAATGGGAATCAGCAAAGCTTAGGACAGAAACATCTGCAAACACTGAATAAATATTTGACTCTTAAGCTAGCCAGGAATGGAATGGAAAAGTTTACTGATTCAAAAAGGCTTTTGTGTGAATTGGGCAGCCATATAAATCATAGAAATAAAATAACACGTTACTTGATTACTTTTGTTTGCTACCTTCTGTAGCAGTAGAGATTAAACCAACCATTTAATCTCCAGAATAATGTATGATAAAGCATAGCAGATTTTACACATGACTGTTGTTGGATATTCTCAACTCAAGGGAGAAAATACTAGTTTTAACACTAGTACAATCAAGGACAACTTAAATTTGTCACACTTATGAATCATGGGAATTTGACAGAAAATAAATATTGCTTATGTTTGGTTAATTGGCAAATTAGGCCTCTAGTGGCGATTTTTTCAGGAGAAAAATTTAAGGCAAATATCACCACAATTTTTTTCTAGACATTTTTTTTCTGATCTCTGAGAAGTTTTACATCCAAGTACATTTTATTCTTTATACTGTTTCCATCTTCCCTTAAAATATGAACAGAATCCACAGTGGTCTGAGAATCAGTGTCTCCAAGTTAATCAAATTAGCAAACTTCCTCAAACCCTGAAAAAAATTACCCAGACCTAATACACATATTAAAAGATAGTCTGCAAACACAAATAGTTAATTCATTCTCCCAGCAGAATTGTATGTTCACAAGCATGCATAAATACACACACACGCCCTCAGCACATAGATACTTCCATATCCCAGACAAGCTCCCCTTATAAAAGTTTGCCACTGAACCTCGTTTTGCTGCAGCCTTCGCCAAGAAGCAAACTGTTTTATTTTTAGGAATAAATATTTCTTCTGTCCTCACAGCTGTCTGGATCTCATTTTTATTCATTCTTGTGCAACTCCAACTCAAGTTGGAACCCCAAATTATTATTTGACAACTCCCTAGAGTTTTCTGCTTCATTCCTCAAATCCTCAATGGTTGCATTCTTCACTCATTATCTTCCCATTTGTGAAAAGCACTTAGTTCAGTATGGTTGAACCCACACACTAAATAATAAATGACAATAAAACAGATAGAAAGTGATGGACAAATATAAAATAAGTTTTATTTTAAAATTTAACAAGGTACAGAAGACTCGGAATAAAGCATGATTCACAAAGCATTTATGAAGTACATTATTAAGACAGGGAAATCACTTTGACTAGCCTTGGAAAATAATTTATTAACCAAGAAAAATCATATTTTCTCTACATCCAAATCTACAGTTCTTTTAGACCATACTGAATTACTGTCTATCTCTGCATCCTCAAACGTTGCAGAAAATTGAAAGCCTTGTTCATTTTTTGCAAAAGTATCCCAAAGTACAATAATTTAAATTCAATTTTATCTGAACCATCCAACTTCTATTGAGTTTTCGATTGGCAAATTAGGCCTCTATAGTTCTCCAGCGCGCTGCTTGGAGAATCCAAAGCATGGGTTTTCAATAGTGTATTAGCCAGAGACTGAGTGTATGTTTCTTTAAATTTTGCCTTGGTTCCGCCTCCTTCGCTCGACTGGTGTCAGTTTCATTCACTCAGTGGAGCTGAAGAGACCGATTTTGGCTTGCTCTGGCTAATATTTCTACAAATCTACACGCTTTGGATTCTTCTCTGGATTGGAAAATTCCTTGTTTGTCTTCTTTTCTACCCTTTTAAATTTCTGTCATTTGGAGTGTTCTGGACTGTGAAGGGTGGTGAGTCCCGCTGGGCTCAAGCCCAATTCCATATTAGTGACAGGCACCTTCCCAACGTCAGAAATCGGACCTGGCTGGGCCATTTCTAGTTAATTTGCCGCCGGTGGATGTGTTGTGTCTCCCAGCTTGCCGGTACGACCGCTGCCACCTCCCATCTGTCTCCTGTTCCTGATTAGCCTGGCGGCCTCAGAGTACTGCTACCGGCTGGAGCAGTCTGTTTGATAAAATTGTCCATTCTTCAAAGCAGAGATGAACAACGCAGACATCGCGCCCTTGAACGCCAATTTGACCTGGCTCACCAAAAGGCACTGGCCTCGGGTGCCCTTACATCAGCACCATATTCTTCTGAATCTGGTCCACAACCTTCTCAGGTTGAGTCTGTTTCCCAGGCTCACACATCTAGGCAACATGTTCAATTACCACCATAGGTTCCACCCCAGGCAATTGCGCCCAGAGCTCCGCCTGAGGCCATTTTTACCTCCACTGAGCGGGACTCCGCCATGTGGAGGGTCGTCATTCTAATTTGCCTCTGGATGTCCAGTCCATTGTGGCAGAGACGGTATCCAGACTCCTGGCTACGGGATCATTACCAACTTCACTTCCAGCAGCTCCTCAGGTGATGCCACAATTTCAACCTGCAGCCACCTCAGGTTACTCTCCGGATTACGACTACTCTTATCAGGAGTCTCTCCACAGCAATGACTCTACTTGGGATGATGACATCCACAGACTTTCTGATCTCTCAGAGGACGAAGGGCTGTTGCCAGACCGTCTGCCTCTTACCAGACTCTTCCGCCCTTTGCTGTTTAAGTCATTGCTTCATAAAGCTAAAGTGTCAACTAACTTGGCGGAGCAGCCAGAACATCAGACGGCATCCTCAACATCTCTTCCATCTGAGTGCCTTTTTAATATTCAGCCGTCCTCACAGGACTTTGTACCCTGCCCTCAATTATTTTCTGAGGTCATCCAACGTCCATGGATCCTCCCTGGGTCCTTACTGGCTCCTAATAGCCTCAATAAAAGACTATATTGTTCTGCTCCCAATCTCCAGGACATGTTACAGCTTCCTTCTGTGGATGCTCCGGTGACTCAGTTGATCTCCTCCTCTTTACTCACGAACAATGTCGCTGACGGTCTGCGTACTGAGGACAGGAAGGCAGAACTTCTTTTGCAAAAAAATCATCAATCTGCCACCTGGGCCATCAGGGCGGCCACCTCGGCCTACTTTTTTAACAGGGCCTCATTGATATGGCTTCGGCAGCTTAAGGACCGCCTTCCACAGGATGATAAGCATCTGCACCAAGACATCAGCAAATTGGTGGCAGCCACTGAGTATTCGGCCGATGCGTCCTTGGACGCCGCCAAGTTTGCTTCATGGTCCCTTACTGCCACCGTGGCCTCGCGCAGACTCCTGTGGCTCCGCCAGTGGAAAGCGGACACCAAATCGAAGTGGCAGCTGACTTTTGTCCCATTCAAGGGTAACACCCTGTTTGGCGATGCGCTTACTCCCATCCTAGTTGAGGATAAGGATAAGCGAAAGGTGATGCCATTCTCATACCGCCGAGGTGACCGTCGCTATACACCATATCCGCAAAGGCTGCCCTTTCGGACTGACTCAGGGCCCAGCGGGTCCTATCAATACCGGCCTACAAGTCAGGGATTCTACAGACCTCCTGACAGATCCAGATTTCGCGATAGAGGCCACAGACAACCGGCTTACAAGAAGCTCTTCCGTGGAACAGGATCTCGTCCCTTCCGCAGAGGGAAATGACTGCCTCTTTCCTCCTCCCATTGGCGGGCGTCTACACTTCTTCAAGAGCCAATGGGAGTTGACTACCTCAGACGCCTGGGTCTTACAGATTGTTCGCCTAGGGCTTACCCTGGAACTCAGGTCAAACCCTCCGACCAGGTTCGTTCAATGCCCCGTGTCACAGAACCTGGAAAAGAGAAGGTTGATGGAGGCGGAAATCCGCCACCTTCTGGAAATTCGAGCTATAGAGCCAGTTCCCATAGATCAGCAAGGGACCGGTTTCTACAGCATCTTTTTCCTGGTTCCCAAAAGTTCCGGAGATTGGAGGGGCATCCTGGACTTGAAAGAACTCAACAAGTTCATCATCTATCACCAGTTCCGGATGCAATCTCTGCGTTCAATTATGGGATGCATCCGCCCAGCCAACCTGATGACATCTATAGACCTGAAGGAGGCCTACCTGCACATTCCCATCCATGCAGCGCACCGCCGCTTCTTACGTTTCACCTACGCCAGCCGGCATTTTCAGTACCAGGCCATGCCGTTTGGTCTCTCCTCGGCCCCACGAACGTTTACGAAAATGCTGGCAGCGGTGGCCGCCTCCCTGAGACAGGTTCCAGTACGGCTCTATTGCTACCTGGACGACATCCTTATTCTGTCGTCCTCCCCCGACCAGGCGAAACAAGACCTTGCAGCTGTGAACCACTCTGACCCATGGGTTCACCATAAATTTCAAAAAAAGTCACCTCCAACCGTCAACCTGTATACTACACCTGGGAGCCATTCTGGACTCACTACAGGGCATGGTGTTCCTGTCCAAAGACTGACTGACCAGCATTCGATCTCTTGTGGATCAGGTTTTGTCATTCTCGAAGGTGCCCCTCATCCTCCTCTCAACGTTGCTTGGGAAAATGGTTTCCTGTATTTCCATAATCCCTTGGGCGAGGTTTCATTCAAGAAGGTTGCAGTGGTATCTTCTGCCCTTCCAGAAAGCTCACCGCAGCAACTCCAGAACGCAGGTTCGCATCCCGATGAACGTACGCAGATCCCTCCGCTGGTGGACCTCGTCAGCCATGCTCAACGGTAGTCTACTTCAGGAGCCACCTCGGGTAACGATCACTACAGACGCGAGTCTGCTGGGCTGGGGCGCCCACCTCCATTCCCACATGGCTCAAGGCAGCTGGTCCCAAATGGAGTTAGCCAACTTATAAACTGGCTCGAACTGCGAACGATCAGGCTTGCCCTTCTACACTTCCACTCCCATGTGGAAGACCAACATGTCCGAATCCTCACGGATGTGACAGTGAAGGCGCATGTCAATCGCGAAGGCGGAACGTAGTCAGCGCCCCTGATGAAGGAGGCAACCTTACTACTTACCTGGGCGGAATGACACACGAGATCATTGGCTGCGGAACACATAGCTGGTACCAACAACCTTTGAGCGGATTGGCTCAGCCGCCAACAAATAGACCATGCGGAATGGAAGCTACATCCATCGATCTTCCACGATCTGTCGAACAGATTCAATCATGCGGTGTTGGACCTCTTTGCTCATCCGACCAACGTGCAACTGCAGAGATTTTTCACCTGGTTTCGGTGCCCCACAGCAGAAAACGTTGAAGCCCTTCACTGCCCATGGCCTCAAGGGCTGTTGTATGCCTTTCCTCCCCGCCCGCGTCTTCTGAGGGTAATTCAAAAGATTCTTCTCGAGAAGGCGGAGGTTCTCCTAGTCACTCCGTATTGGCCTCGCAGACCTTGGTTTGCGGACCTAATGGGTCTGTTGGTGGCCCCTCCCTGGAGGATTCCAGGAGACAGGATCTCTCTAAGCCAGGGGGTCATACTGCATCTAGAGCCCTAATGGTTGCAGTTGACCGTCTGGCACTTGAGAGGATCCTTATGACCAAGGACAACCTCTCAAGAGGGGTGATCTCCATCATACAGGCCTCTCATCAGCTGTCTACGACAAGGATATACAATGCTACCTGGAGGGCTTTCTGCACCTGGTGTGCTTCCCAACATGCTGATCCAATTTCAGCCTCCGTTTCTGAGGTTTTGGATTTTCTCCATTCTGGCTTTGACAAAGGTCTGGCACCCAGTATCTTACGTAGACACGTTACGGCACTGGATACGGTCCTCTCGAACAACTATGATGGCTCTCTCACTCGCAATCCGAGAATCAGGAGCTTCCTGCAGGGCGCATCCAATCTACGCCGTCCCGTGGTACACAGATACCTCATGTGGGACCTGCCATTGGTACTCCAGGCCCTCACCTCACCTCCTTTTGAACTGCTGGGGTCAACCTCTCTATGCTTCTTAACACTCAAGGTAGCCCTCCTGGTCGCGATAACATCGGCATGTCGCATTTCAAAGCTCGCAGCCTTATCCGTCAGGGATGATCTGTGTGTCTTTCACTCAAATCGAGTAGTCCTACTAAAAATCAACACTCTTTTCCACCAGGCACAAGAGTTGGTCATCCCGGACTTTTGCCCTAACCCGAGACATCCCTCTGAGGTATTGTGGCATACACTTGACATTCGATGAGCCCTCCGTCGGTATGTACGATGCACAGCTTCATTCCGCCACTCCGAGGCCTTATTCGTCTCCTTTCTCCCGGCTTCCTTGGGCAAGAAAGTCTCCCCGACGACCATAGGGAGATGGCTGAGGACATGCATATGTAAGGCCTACACCTCAAAAGGCAAACTGCTTCCTGGGCATATTCTACCGCATTCCACGTGAAGCGCTTCAACTACCGCAGCTTGGCCGACTCAAGCTTCCGTGTTAGAAATCTGCAGAACAGCCACCTGGATGACTTTGTCACCATTTACCAGACACTATAAGGTCGACTCCTTCGCATTGGCTGAAGCCTCCTTTGGTCGCAGAGTCCTGCAAGCTGTTACATCTTCGGCGGCTTCTCCGGACCTTCCTGTTGTCCCTCCCTAACATAACTTGCTTGGGTATATCCCATGCTTTGGATTCTCCAAGCAGCACGCTGGAGAATGGACGTTGGTTACCTGAATGTCCCTTCTGGGCGCGCTGCTGGAGAATCCAACCCACCCATATGGATTCCGGTCTGGCTGCCATCGATCAAGACTTAACTAATGTGACTTCCCGATTATGACTTACAGTGTATCTACTTCTTCCATCTTCGTGAATAAAACTGACACCAGTCGAGCGAAGGAGGCAGAACCAAGGCAAAATTTAAAGAAACATACACTCAGTCTCTGGCTAATACACTATTGAAAACCCACGCTTTGGATTCTCCAGCAGCGCGCCCAGAAGGGACGTTCAGGTAAGCAATGGCCATTCTAGTGGTGACTTTTTCAGGAGAAAAATTTAAGGCAAACATCACCACCACAATTTTTTCTAGACATTTTTTCCTGATCTCTGTGAGAAGTTTTGTATCCAAATGTTGCAAAGAGGGGTTTGAGGGGTTTTTTAAGTTCTTTTTTAATTAGAGTTTTAGGGGGTTCCAGGGTGGGGGTGGGTGCGGGTTTGGGGGGGAACCCGCAGGGGAGAGGGACAGGCCCAGCTGCTTACGGTGCCATAGGGGGTGTAGTTTCTGGAGGCAAGAGGGCTCTTGTGGAGCCCTCTGTTGAGGGTGGCGCTATAAATGTGCTGTGTGGGAGGGGCAGATATGGCGTGAGCAGGGGACCATATCATGTGACGGGGGCACGCACTCGCTGTCTTCGAGTGATTGCGTGCCCCGGTCCCCTGAGCTATTCTCGTTCCCCGGGTTGTTTAGAGTCTCAGGACCCGAGGCTCCGGCTGTTGTTATGCAACGCAAGGTCCGTTGTCAATAAGGCCCCCCTCATATGTGAGCTTCTTCAAGAGGGGGGTGCGGACCTGGCCGGGATTACCGAGACCTGGTTGGGCCACGAGGGGGGGTTCCCCTCGTGGAGATGTGCCCACCAGGTTTCCTTGCATTCCATCAGCCGAGAGCTCAGGGCAGGGGTGGGGGAGTAGCGGTCATTATCAAGGAAGGTCTGGATCCGAGGGAGACCACTGTACCTCAGATAGCCGGGTGTGAGTCCATCTTTGTGAGGTGGGGTCGTGGTGGGCAGATGGGTCTGTTAGTCACGTACCTGGCTCCCTGCCACGTGGCAACGACCCTGCCCGAGCTTCTCAATGTTGTAGCTGAGGTGGCGGTTGATACCCCCAGGCTTATGGTCATGGGGGATTTCAACCTGCCATCTATCGGTGAAACATCTGAGATAGCCCGGGAGTTCATGGCTTCCATGACGGCCATGGACCTGACCCAGGTAATTCAGAGCCCGACTCATATCGGTGGACACACCCTGGATCTAGTTTTTGTCTCTGGTCAGTGGTTGAGTGGTCTTGATATTGGGGATATAGGTATGGAACCCTTGTCATGGACTGACCACTCGCTCCTTCGACTCGACTTTCTGACCGCTGCACCTCACCGCAGGGAGGCAGAACCAACCAGGTGGTTCCCCCCCAGGCGCCTGATGGATCCTGATAGGTTCCAGATGGAGCTTGGGCCATTTCCTGAGACACTGACACGCGATTCGGCTGAGGACCTGGTGGCGGCCTGGGATAGGGCGGCCAGTGGGGCCTTGGACCGCATCGTGCCTTTGCGGCCTCTGACCCGGCGTCGAACTCATCTCCTTGGTTTACCGAGGAGCTGAGGAAGATGAAACGCCGGAGAAGACGCCTAGAGAGCGGTTGGAGGGCCAGTCGCTTTGAATCTGACTTGACACTAGTAAGAGCTCATATTAAGACTTACTTAGTGGCGATAAAAGCGGCGAAGTCTAACTATTTTGCCACTCTTATCGCGTCATCAGATAATCGCCCAGCCGCCCTGTTTAGGGTGACCCGCTCCCTTCTTCATCTGGGAGCGCGGGAGGATCCCTTGCAGGGTCGTGCTGAGGACTTTGTTCAATATCTGGATGATAAAATAACTCAGATTCGGGATGATTTGGCCGCTGACTGGGTTGGTTCAGGCGGGGTGATTGAGGCAGGTCTTGAGAGTGTTATCTGGGCTGAGTTCGATCCTGTGGCTCCCGAGGACGTGGACAGGACTCTGGGAAGACTGAACGCAACCACATGTTTATTGGACCCGTGTCCCTCCTGGTTGGTGCTGGCCTCCTGGGAGGTTACACGAGGCTGGCTCCAGGAGATTATAAATGCTTCTTTGAGTGAGGGTGCCCTACCGCCTGCCTTGAAGGAGGCGGTGGTGAGGCCCCTCCTCAAGAAGCCCTCCTTGGACCCAGCTACTTTGGCTAATTATCATCCAGTCTCCAACCTTCCCTTTTTGGCGAAGGTTGTTGAGAGTGTGGTTGCGTGGCAGCTCCCTCGGTACCTGGATGAAGCTGTCTATTTAGACCCGCTCCAGTCCGGCTTCAGGTCTGGATACAGCACCGAAACGGCATTGGTCGCGTTGGTGGATGATCTCTGGAGGGCCCGGGGTAGGGGGTACTCCTCTATCCTGGTGCTGTTAGACCTCTCAGCGGCTTTTGATACCATCGACCATGGTATCATGTTGCGCCGGTTGGAGGGACTGGGGGTGGGGGGCACCGTTTTACGGTGGTTCTCCTCCTACCTCTCCGACCGGTCGCAATCAGTGTTGACAGGGGGGCAGCAGTCGACCCCGAGGCGCCTAGTGTGTGGGGTGCCGCAAGGGTCGGTCCTCTCGCCCCTCCTGTTCAACATTTATGTGAAGCCGCTGGGTGAGATCATCCGTGGTTTTGGGGTGGAGTTCCACCAGTACGCTGACAATACTCAGCTGTACATCTCCACCCCAGACCACCCCAACGATGCCGTGGAAGTGATGTCCCAGTGCCTTGAAGCCGTGTGGGTCTGGATGGGGAGAAACAGGCTTCGTCTCAACCCCTCCAAGACCGAGTGGCTGTGGCTGCCGGCGTCCTGATATAGCCAGCTTACACCATCGCTGGTCATTGGGGGCGAATCACTGGCCCCCACGGAAAGGGTGCGCAACTTGGGCGTCCTCCTGGACCCACGGCTGTCCTTGGAGGATCATACGACAGCTGTGGCCAGGGGGGCTTTCTATCAGGTTCGCCTGATACGCCAGTTGCGGCCCTTTCTAGATCGGGATTCCCTACGCACAGTCACTCAGGCACTCGTCACCTCTCGCCTGGACTACTGCAATGCTCTCTACATGGGGCTCCCCTTGGGATGCACCCGGAGGCTCCAACTGGTACAGAATGCGGCCGCGCGGGGGATTATGGGAGCATCGGGGCGCTCCCACGTTACACCTCTCCTGCGCGAGCTGCATTGGTTGCCGGTGGAGTTCCGGGTGCGTTTCAAGGTGTTGGTAATGACCTTTAAAGCGCTCCATGGCTTAGGACCAGGGTACTTACGGGACCGCCTTCTGCCGCCAATTGCCTCCCACCGGCCGGTTCGCTCCCACAGAGTGGGCCTCCTCAGGGTGCCGTCAGCCAGACAATGCCGGCTGGCGACCCCCAGGGGGAGAGCCTTCTCTGTGGCAACCCCCACCCTCTGGAATGATCTTCCTCCAGAATTGAGAATTATCTCCGACCTCTGGACGTTTCGTCGGGCCCTGAAGACGCATCTTTTTCAACTTGCCGGTTTAGCCTGATCCCTGCTGCATTTTTAGAATTTTTTAAAATTTTAAAATTTTTAATGTTTGTTGCGTTGTCGCATTTTAATATTTATTTGGTTTTAATTCTCAGCCTAATGTATATGTGTTTTAATTTTTAACTTTTATGTATTGAATTTTTATTTCGGCTGTTCACCGCCCTGAGTCCGTAGGGAGAAGGGCGGTATACAAATCTAATTAATAAATAATAAATAAATAAATAAATATATTTTAATTTTCATACTGTTTCCATCTTCCCTTAAAATATGAACAGAATCCATGGTGGTCTGAGAATCAGTGTCTCCAAGTTAATCAAATTAGCAAACTTCCTCAAACCCTGAAATAAGTTACCAGACCTAATCAACATATTAAATTTGTTTTGAAAGAGCCAGCATGATGTAGGATGTGTAAACAGTTGTATAGAAATAGCTGATGTTGTGATTCAATTAGTTGCACAGCCATAAAAGCAATTTAAACAGTTTCAGGCCAAACATTCAACGAACTATGGTTATTGAGTAAATAATGATTACCTGATATTCATAACAATAAACTACTACAGTACATTGTATCAAAGTAACAGGATTCAACAATTTGCATTATTATTTTGCCTGATACAGGTAGTTTTCCACTTACGACCACAATTGAGTTCAAAATTTAAGCAACAGTTAAGGCCATTTTATAATCTTTTTTGCCACAGTTATTAAGCAAATTACTGCAGTTCCTAATTAGTAACATGGTTGTTAAGTGAATCTGGTTTCTCCATTAACTCTGCTTGTCAGAAGGTTGCAAACCATGATCATATGACTCCGTGAACCATTATAAATGTAAGTTAGCTGCCAAGCGCCTAAATTTGGATCATGTGGATGTGGGGATGCTGCGACGGACGTAAGTATGAAAAATGGTCATAAATCATTTTCAGTGCCGTTGTAATTTCAAATAGCGACTAAATTAATGATTGTAAGGACTACCTGTATATAAATCAAGCTATCTCAGTTGAATCTATGGGTCATCTAACCCATTATTCAGAGCTATTATTTATATAAAAACAGAAACCTCTCTTATAAGCTGTTCTGTGTTTCTTGGAGATGAATGGTACACCACTGAAAAATATAAGAAAATGAATATTAAGCCAATTTAAAGATAATTGCAGAATGATTATATAAAATAGATTTTATAAAACACACTAAGAAACTTTTAACAGTCTTAACTTTGCTAAAGTACAACTGCCAGTATTCACCATTTCAAAGTGCTGACTGAGGCTCCTGACTGAGGAAATTTTTACTTATTGTAAGTTCAAGAATCTAGCTAGCTATTTCAGTAATGCATAAGAAAATATTGATTAGGCAGAAAAGAAACGTTATTTAAAGAAAGCTATAGCAAACAAAGCAAAAAAAAAAAAGAAATCAATATACATATTCTGTCATAAAACCCTAACAAAAATGTATGTGGGAAAAAAACATTATTCCAATCCCTTCAGTACCAGAAGTTCAGATTTCCATAGGATGACTACAGTAGTCCGAAAGGTGCTTTTTCAAGAGGCAAATGGACTTTTTTGTTTTGATATTTTTTTGGTCTGTCTTTGAAGACATTTCGCTTCTCATCCAAGAAGCTTTTTCAGCTCTAACTGGATGGTGGGGAATGGAAAGATTTATTAAAAACAATTTGGGAATTACCCTGCCTTAGGTTTTCCTCCCACTGAGCATCACTGGAAACAGGAGAGCACCCACTACTCAATCACTCTAACTTGCATTGGGGCAGAGTTGGACAAGTGTAGTTGGTGCCTGGAGGGGTTACCATCTTTCAGAGGTCCTCTATGCCACTTATTCAGACTGTGTGGCATCATCAGTTTAGCACCAGTCTTTGAAAACAGTACTAGATACCCTGGTCAGGAGGAGGAGTTATAAAGTTATAAAGATTTTTGGGAGGGTTCCCACTTTGTTTACCTGTTGCCCTTGTTTTTTCCTTGTGATTTATTATTCCATTGAAGAGGTATGCAGGTAAATTATAATGCTTGATGCTACAAAGAAATAACAAGATGGGCACCCAGTGGTTATGGTTGGCAACATTTAGAGGTAGCTCTGAAAGAGACAAAATGGTACTTTCCTACTACATACAGTAAAAAAAGTACTGCCAGGCAAAATTTTTTGTCAGGCAGAAACAGTGAAAACTTGAAATGTACTCACTGGTTGTGGAACTAGCAATCCATAGTAGCCAGAACCTAGCTTTCTTTCCCAGTTTAGATTTCCCAGCAGCAGAGAACTAGCTTCTTTCAAAAGAGGAAGACTCTTGTTTTGAGTCTAATGCAAAACTATTAAACCTGGTTGTTTTTTTTTTAAAGATTCTAATATTGTGTCTTAATCTATAGTCATAAGGTCCATGTGTAAGAACTGTTAAGTGTTTTGGAAAGCATTAGCAGCTGCCTGTCACCACAGATCTCCAATGGTCATGGATGGAAGTGCCTAGTGACCTGAAAGAGGAGAGTAAGGCCAAAGAAGCCAAAGGTGACTAAACAGGGCTGAGTAGATTCCAGATTCTGACTGTATCATTAGCCATTATTTCCAATGAAACATGCTCATGGGAAAAATATGTTGGAGAAGAAAAACATTCCTCTTATTCTGGAATAGCTGACGATGAAGTTGCCTCAGCTGTGGGCTAGAGATGATTTTAAAAAATTGTATCATGAGGAAAGATCATTTAAAACAGTTTCAAGGCATGTCTGTACCTCTTAGGGAAACATAAAAATGAGTCCTCTATTTCAATTATATGCTATTACAGATATAAAGCAAGGAGTTATGTGAACATTAAATTGAGAAAGTTTATCACTATTTCTGCTATTAACTCTGTGCCTTAAAATGGATGTTGGTATTTTATGTTTCCTCCTGGTAATCTTGCACGCAAAACAGTAAAAAAAAAAGGATTGGGTTTTGTTTCAATAAGGCAATCTATTTCGACATAGGTATTAAAGAAGTCCACAGTACAGTTAATCTTTATGGACAATTGCTGAATCTCAGGAACTAGACTCAAAGATTTTGGACTTAATGCAATTTAGATATTTCAATGTTCAAATCTAATACAAATAAATTGGTACAAATTTTAAACATAGCTTTCTTATATATATTAATTCTTTTTTCCCATAAATGGATACAGATATCTCAGAACTCTGAGATAAACAGAGGTAACAAGATTGACTGCATTCATTCTATGATTGTTTGAAAAACATCAGGCTAGATAGTAGCCAACAATATTTTAAACTGGGATACTGTGTGAAACAAAGCTGTGTGGTTACTTTTCAATGTGTGATATGTGTGCCACTTAAATAAATCATGATCAGTTAAGCATAGATAAATATGTTGTGTAAACACGGTCAATGTTTTTCAAGGCATAGACAGTGGGAATCTACATCTGAGGCTTTCATGCAACAGCTCACATGCACCATTAAAGGTCTCTAATGTAGTACTGTCATAAAATAACAGATTTTTAAAGACATTATTTCAATAAATATTTGTGGGGAGGGCTTCTTTATCAATTATTTCTATATTTTTGGGAGCACAATCCCAGAAAGATTTGGTTATAGATAATTGGAAATAATCACATATTGGTTAGAGAACTACGGTAATTATAAGACCGGATGGCAGAGAACAATTTCATCAGATTATTTTCTAAATGGGTGTGTTGTGGCCACATCCACCATGCCAACCATATTTTAAACAGAGAAGATACAGTACTGTACACTTTTTCTATAAGGGCCATCTCTGGAGGGAGATGGGCAGTTCAAAAATGTGAAAAAAATCAGAATCTGATGGAAAGAGAAGAAAAAGAACAAGTAATGGCAAAATATTAAGGCTCTCAAAGTAACCCTATGCAATTGCTCTGATCTCACCTACACTTCATTAATAAAGTATCAACTATAGATTTTACATTGGTATTTAAACTCTTTAAAACAGATTCTTAACCTTTTTATACAATGGAGCTCTTTTAAAAATGTATTTTAATGCACAAGCATATAAATATAAATCGTATTTCAAGATCTCCACACAATGGATTTTTAACTTTACCAATACACAATTGTAATCTGTCTCATGCAAATCTGCACAAGCAATCTTCCTCTTTTCACTCACCTCTTTCAGCTCACTGTAATTTTAATCCCACATTAGTCTAGCCACTTAGATGTATAGATGAAGTAACAACTGACAAAAGGGCATGCTTTCTAATAAAATGTTTCAGAAAAGGTCCTATCAACTCGATTTTTCACCACAGTGCTCTTCTACAAAGGAAATCAAATATATTTATTGAAGTATTAAAAATAACAAATACAGTAATATCTGAGCTTCTTGATTCTATTAATGCAAGATAAATGTCAGAGATTAGTAAAAAATGAACTTGTAATTTTTTTCCTATTCAAGTTCCTGAACCTTAGGGGTTATAATCCCCAAATTAAGAATCCCTGCTTTAAGATTTTTATCTCGCCAGTTTTAAGGTAATTCTGTAATGCTTTCTCACCTATTATTTTGGAGATGGCGACTAGATGACATTTTATAGATGTGATCACCAGTCTCTTTGGATTAATGAATGTTAGCAGGCAGAGATAGGTCGTCTCCTCTCCGGTTGCTCGGTTGCCATTTCTCTCTCCCCGCGTTTCTCCTCTCCATTACTATTTTTGTCTGCTGAATTTCTTTCATATACATCACTCCCTGCTCTCTGTTCTTCACACGAACCTCTGGGAAAATTTCCACCAGATCTGCCAAGGACGAATTTACAGGTAATGTAACACTGCTAATCCTTACGACAAGAGATAAACAGATTACAATTTACGGATCGCCGCTGAATACTACCGTATGTAGAAATTAAATAGCCTTTTATTTTCGGCACGTTTTGTACAGACATGGCATTCCGGGGAAAAAACACAGTCTATCAATTTATTTCCCTAATTGCGGGGAAGACTGGATCCAATACATGCTTTAGTGCAGAGCAATAATCAAACTACAATTCCCACAGTCCCCCAGGAAGATTCTGTGATGACGTTACTGAGCGACAATCCAGGCGAGCGTGCGAGCCTGTTTTCTTTGCAATGCGCATGCGCTCCTGCAAGAAACCTTCGAAGTTCAGGATGATGCGGGGGGAGATAGTTTGCGACTGAGCGAAACTCCGCGGTGTCTCCTTTCCTCCCGCTTTTCTCAGGTGCTACTAAACATGTCGTCTCAGAGAAATCGCTCCGCCTCAGGTCAGTGAGAGCCCTGTTTCTCTCAGGGCTGTCATGGCACTATTCTGCTTTCCCGAATGGAGCTTGCCAACATTTCAGGAAGAGTCGCTAGTCGAGGATCGTGGGCCCGTTCAGCCAGAAGTTGCCCTCTTTCCCCAGGCCAACTCTGACCCTTCCTCCAACCGCACCGAGCGCCGGGCAAGAGCTGAATGGTTGAGCGCGGGGGGCGGAGCTTGGCTCAGCCCTTTCCTCGGACTCCCGCTGGGAAACGTGAAGGGCAGGCGGGGCGAAGCGGCGGTCTCTCGCCGAGAGTGGGGGGGTCGTCCCGGGACTGTGCATTAACCAGGCAAACATTCTGAGTGGGGCTCGCCTTGCTTGTGGAAAGATGTCAGATGGTGCGTCAGAAGAGCCTCGCAGGAGGAGGCCAAAAGCCAGCTCCCAAAATGGCCAACCAGGTGCTTCACGGGGACGGTCATAACCACCCAAGCGATTCAGAGCTTATGCTGCCTTGAGTCCTGGAGCAGTATCGTGGTTAGTAGCCACGATTGGCTTTACCAATTTCCGTCCTGATGTTCCCGATGCTGCGCCCATCCGCTCTGTTCTCTGTAAAAATTAAGAAAAGTTCCTCCCCTCCCTGTCATCTCCCCATGTAATCAAGATACGACTGAAGATAGTTTATGAACCCGTGTTCAAGTAAACAAGTTAGAAATGCATATAGCATGTTCACCTGACGGGATGGGCTGAAGCTTATTGTTGAGTCCGCGCTTGATAGCAATTGTGCCGTAAGAAATAAGGCCTTTTTTAATAAGATCATTGGATACATTTGTGTATGTGCAATTACCCCCTTTCATGGCATATCATTTGGAGCTGAATCTACTCAGCAAATAAATCCAGCAAATAAACAACCTTCCAGCCTGCCCTATAACATTGGTATGAATTGGGATACACTCAAGATATTTTTGCTCAACTAGTTTTATTTGGTTGTGGGTGGGTGTGCTTAATTTATCATGGAATTTATTTTCCTGTTAACTGCTGGGACTCTGGGAGATTGTCATAGAAAGCAAAGTAAATAAATATAATGGTGTTTATCCAAGTGTATTCTATTCCTGAGGGATATTCCCATACTGATAGGAAGGAAGATACATGGTCCAACTGTTGCTGTTTACTGTTGCTTCTTTGCTTAGGAGGGAACTCACAATTGGTGTCAAATAACTGGCATTGTTAGCCTCTAATTCAAAATAAACTGATTCTGTTAACATGAGACACTTATTAAATTTAAAAAAAAATACTCAGCTAATCCAGTTTTATGGATTAATTGCAATATGTTAAACCAAACTAGACAAACATGTTTTGTGTGCTGATCAAGCTCAGCCTTTTTAATTGTTAGGCAATTTTATGAGATGCCATTTTATTCCATTTTTAAATAGTTAAATGATAATTTACTGCCTTTAGGCTATTCCACCACTCAACCTTGAATTTTAGTTTTGCAAAATGTTCAACTTGAGAATAGTGCCACTTACATTTCAAATTTCTTAAATGATGATTGCATTGTATTTATAATTCTAAATTTAATTTTATATTTTAAAATTAGAGATATTGAGAAAATGTCAACTGAAAATAGAACTGGAAACCATAGTTTATTCACAGTTTATTACTATAATTACTTTTAGCTAAAGTAGATTTATAAAATTCATTTTACTTATGTTTCTTTTTTCCCTAAATTGTATTTACCCTTTTAAAATTAGAATTTTATTTTTCATTGTCTGCTTAAAGAATTATCATTAACAACCACTGAAAATATAATATTTTGAAAATCTGATACACACACATATACATATATATATGTAAGTCTTTGGTTATTCGGGTTTTCTCCCGCGTAAAATTGGAAGTGTCTTGGCGACGTTTCGACCAAGTCTCATTCGTCATCTTCAGGCTGGTGTTCTCGGCTTCATGCTTCCAGGAGCAATGTGAGATCGCAGCTGTCTCTTCCTTTTAACTGCTAGTGGGGGTGTGAGCTGATTGGGTGGAAGCTTGGCTGTGTTCTGATTGGGTGAAGGTGTGTCCTGATTGGTTAGGGGCTTGGCTGTGCTCTGATTGGATGGGGGTGTGTTCTGTTTGGGTGGGGGCTTGGTTGTGCTCAGCTTGGTCTGAGTTGCAGGGGGATTTGAGCTGATGAGCTGCGTTGTTGTTTGGCTTCATGTTTGTGGCCGTGATCCTCACCAAAGCCGAAACCAATGTCCTTTCCAAAGGATTCAACTTTGCAGTTGCTCCCAAACGCATCCCCACTGAAACCATTATATGCGGAGTTGAAACCAGCCGGACCAAAATCAACCCCGATGACGCAAACAGAATCAGACTCGAAATCACCAACATCCTCTGCACCAGCAAGCCACCCAAAAGCAACTTGTCCAAAGAGGAACAAACAGCACTACTTAACCTGAAAGAGGACACCAGCATAATAATCCTACCAGCAGACAAGGGCAACGCCACAGTGGTTATGAACACATCTGACTACCAAACCAAATAACCAACCTACTCCAAGACTCCACATACAAATCCCTAAACACAGACCCCACCACCTACCTGAAAAAAACCACCAGATCCAAAATAAAAGCCTCCCCCATCAGCGAAGAGATCCAGCAAAGAATCATTCCCAGAGAGAAATCATCCAGATGCCCTAAGCTCTATGGTCTCCCCAAGATACACAAAGAAGGAACCCCACTTAGACCCATAGTCAGTTCCATAGGCTCACCTCTACAAAACCTAGACACACAACTACAGCCCTATGCAGAATCCATCACCTCACACGTAAAAAACTCATTCCAGTTCATAGACATCATAAAGAAACAAAACTTACAGCCCAGTGACCTACTCGTGAGCTTCGATGTCATATCCCTCTTCACCCAAGTACCAATCAAAGAAGCCTTGACAGTTATCCAAAACAAATATAACCCCCCCAAGCACATCCTAGATCTGACAAACCACTGCCTATCCAACATATACTTCATCTATAATGGACAAAAATACAAACAAATAGAAGGAGCACCCATGGGATCACCCCTCTCTCCTGTCATTGCCAACCTCTATATGGAACACTTTGAAACCCAAGCTCTAGAAAAATCTGATCACAAACCCAAACTCTAGCTCAGATACGTAGACGACACCTTCATAATCTGGCCACATGGGAAAGAAAAACCGGACAACTTCCTCACACACCTCAACAGCCTACACCCCAAAATACAGTTCACCATGGAAACAGAAGCGAACAACCAACTTCCCTTCCTGGATGTCTTAGTCTACAGGAAATCCGATGGCTCCCTAGGACTATCTATCAGAAGAAAACACACACAAACCGCTATCTGCATGCACTCTCACACCACCACCCAGCCCAGATCAACTCTGTAGCCAAGACACTCATCTATAGAACAAAACGCTTAGCTGACGAACAACACCTAAAAACCGAACTACACACTCTCACTAACGTACTAACATCCAATGGATTCCAAAGAAATAAGATTACCAACCTAATCCAAAAAGAAACCCCCACTAAAATCCAAGACAGAGAACAAAAAAACGGCAAAGCCCTCCTCCCATACATAAAAGGCACCACAGGCAGAATAAGCAAAATCCTCCACAAACATAATATCAAGACAGCATTCTGCACAAACCGAAAAATATCCACCATCCTAAGGAACCCCAAAGACAAAATTGAGTTAGAAAATCAAGGAGTATATGAAATCCCATGCACCGCCTGCCCCACCACATACATCGGACAAACCAACAGAAGAATAAGTGCACGCATTGAAGAACACAAAAACTCAGTCAAAAAAGAGGAATCAACTTCTTCCCTGGTCCAACACCTTAAAGCCACAAGACATGAAATTAACTTTAAAAAGACCAGAACTATCGCCAAAACTGAACACTTTAACAACAGAATAATCAGAGAAGCCATCGAGATAGAAAAACGCCCACACAGCATGAACAAACGAGACGATACCTCCCGCCTACCAGCCATTTGGAAACCCGCCCTTATTAACAAACGAGTCCCTAACACGACGAATGACACCAGATCCACACTCACGAGAGCCACACAGGATGTCACCACCACCCATCCACGCAGAAAGCAGACTCAAACCCACACTGATAATGAGGCACGACCAAGGACCAGAAGCCAGACCACAGCTGCATTATTAGCCACTTTAAACCCCTCCAATCCATACATGAAGCAGATTGACACCCACCATGAAGAGGTAGCACAGCCACGAACACGAAGCCAAACAACAACGCAGCTCATCAGCTCAAATCCCCCTGCAACTCAGACTAAGCTGAGCACAACCAAGCCCCCACCCAAACAGACCACACCCCCAGCCAATCAGAGCACAACCAAGCCCCTAACCAATCAGGACACACCTCCACCCAATCAGAACACCCCCCCACTAGCAGTTAAAAGGAAGAGACAGCTGCGATCTCACATTGCTCCTGGAAGCACGAAGCCGAGAACACCAGCCTGAAGATGACGAATGAGACTTGGTCGAAACGTCGCCAAGACACTTCCAATTTTACGCGGGAGAAGACCCGAATAACCAAAGACCTACATACAAACACCCATGAAAACCTCAGAAAACAGACATCTATCTATCTATCTATCTATCTATCTATCTATCTATCTATCTATCTATCTTGCAACATCTTCTAATATGTGGTGACCATATTAGTTCTTCTTCGCGTCTGTAATATGAGTACTTTTATTGTTCTTTCATTCCTATGTCATAAAAGCTATGTCAATGCATGTAATTTTAAAGGAGTTAACAGATGTGAAGTTCAAGATCATGGACTTCTAATTGGCTATAATGTAAGAGGAACTTTAGGAGTTTATCCTGGGTTCAGTTTATATTAGTTCCTGTTACTACTGTACAGTCTTTTGTCAAGAAGAAAGAGAAATCAAATCAAACTAAAGGAGAGTTGCAAGCTGTCACCCATAGATCTTAACAATAGAATGTATTTAGTGCATCTCTGGGATAGAAACTTGCAAACCATGTCACCATTAATTAAAAATTATTTCGGTTATGGTAAATATAGTTTTCTATTCTACTGATTCTTATGAAAAAAGGATTAGAATATAATTCCAGATCCATTTATATAATAGTACATTATTTTCTAACAGCTAATGGAAATTTGGTTGATTGGTTATGTAAAAAACAAAAGCCTTTTTAAAATTTTATTCTTTATTTTTAGAAATTTACAAAATATAGAGGACTAAAATACACAGTAAAAGCAACAATTAATTCAAGATTATTTTTTTAAAAAAATTAGTGAAAAGTAAATAAAAGAAAAAGACAAAATTCCAGCCATCCTTAAAACCTGTAAACAAAATTTAACTAATTACAGTATTAAAGAGTTCATTGAAAATAAAAGTCTAACATATATCGGTATGTGAAACTCATAGTCACTAATTTTCAAAAAATATATAATCTATATATATAAAAGCGAAAACCACTCACGCATTAATCACAAAATCTCCAGAACTGTAAAGCCTACAAACTTGAAATTTGCCACATATGTTCCTCTTGGCTTCTAGGTACTTACTAAGAAATGATTTTTCGAAATGACGATCAGAGCATTAGTATTTCCTATATTATTATAACATGCTCTGATGCTAATTAGACATTCTACTCCCCCTCCCAACTTGAAAATAAATCTGGAGAAAATGGGATAGCATATGGCAGGCTTCTGTGGGGCAAGCCTCATGGAGAGAATGGGCTAGAAAGCCTGAGGGAGAGAAGGAGATAGAATAGGAGACGTTTCTGTGGGACTAGGCTGAGGGAAAGAAGAGGAGAGGCTTCTATGGGGCAAGCCTGAGGGAGAGAAGGGGAGAGGAAAGGCTTCTGTGGGGCTAGCCTGAGGGAGAGAACAGGAGAGGAGAGGCCAATTGTAACTACTCATTAATTTTCAAACTCTTAAGTGTCAATTTATCAAGCCCCATCACATAGTTTTGTAGCGAAGCACAGGTATCCAGCTAGAACTATATAATAATTATGATAAAAGTACCCAATGCTAATCATACAATTAGTGCCAAAGAATTTTTATAGTTCTTCATCCTTTGATTAGTAGAACATACTGATGTATGTAAGACCCAGTCCTTATCGTCTGGAATAATAGGAATATTACTTTCTCCATTGTGGGTGGAGACAGCAGCCAGGCATAGCTGGGTTGTACTCCTCTGTTCAGATTGAAGGACTGAGACTGTCATAATTGTTATGCTTCAATTTGTGAATGTCAGGGCTGATTCCACCTTTGTGGCTTGTGCCCTCCCCTGCAGCTAGCTTTGGCTTGTGTGTCAGGCTGTTCTCAGCTCCCGGTTTTCTCTTTAAATGAGATATTCCCTATGCTGAATAGTCCAACGTTCCAGAGCAGTGTGGAGCTTCGTGCTCCCAGAAGGAGCTGGGACTTTGCTTAGCGGAGCTTCGCGCTCCCAGTAGCTGGAGGAGACTTGAATGGCACTTTGTGTTCCCCTTTGGATGGCTTGGGCAGCCCCTTCTTTGATCTAACAACTGACAGCGGCCCCCCGACTTTTTCTTTAACGAGGAAGCTTTGCGCTCTGCTTTTGCGGGCCTGCCTGTGCTTGGCGACAGCCCTTTACGCCGCCTTTCCTTCTAGCTTCGTGCTGATGGCTTCAGGAGCTTAGCACTCCAGCCTTTGTTTTTTCGGCAGTGAGCGGCCATTAGGAGTTTCGTGTTCCCGATTGCGGCAGGCTGTTGGTGGCCGCCATTTTGTTTTGCCGCTTGAATTATAGATAGCACGGTTGCACTTTTTCAGCTGGCCTCCAGGCTTAGGTCTGTGCCTTAATTGGATTGAGGTTTTATCAGCCACCTTGAGTGTTTCTAGGCTCTGGACTGGCCCATTTATCCACCTTTGCTGGTGGCTAAGAGAACATTGATGATTGTGGCTGCATCGCCGTTATCGGCATAAACAAGGTGGCCATTTTACTTTGCTGCCGAGATAGCCGACAGGACCCTTTGGTGGCCATTTTGGGCAGTGTGGTGCCGTTTCACAGCTCCTAATTAGCTTTTGGATTCCAGGGGCAGCAGCAAACCGCCTAATCATGCCCAAGGCCTTAGGCAAATCTAAGCATGGCTGGAAGGCTGGGGCAAATGAGCACTTAGTGGATCCATGGAACTCTGTTCCCAGATCTTCTCAGGACTACTGTCCTAAAGGCAAGTCCTCAGTGGACAAGGACGCATGTCCTCACCACAAACCCTCCAAGCATACTTCAGCCTCTTTGAGGGATGAGAGGCGCAGGGACAAGGCTTTGAAAAAAAATTGTGATAAGTGGTCACCAGTGGTCATCTGCTTTTAGCAGCTACACCTATGGAGGGAGTTGGTCTTTCTACCACGAGCTATCTGAGGAAAGAACTGTTGCAGTCACCCCAGACCAAACATCTCTCTGAGACTGTCGTGTGGCCATCCGAACTTCTGAAATATAGGGGCCAAGTTTATCCACAGCTCCTGCCCCAGTGGTCCTTCTGCGGCTATGCCTGTTCCCACCATGGGCCAGGATGCTGCTTCTGTCCAAGCTTCTCAGGAAGCCGGACCTTCTCTGTACCAGGTTCGTTATCACCTTCTGCCTGAACACATTCAACACATTATTGCAACAGCTATTCAACAATCCTTGTCGGCAGGGTTCCTGCCTCCCAACAGGGAACCTTCTGTGCACTCCTTCGCATCGCCATCTCCGGATTGAGATTACCAGAACTCTTTATCTACTGCGGATCCAGTTTCCCTGGCTCCTTCCCATGGAAGCCGCCCATTGCTTCTTGGGGAGGTTGAGCTCCGGAAACCAGACTTTTCTGAAGATGAAGACCTTCCCCCGGAGGAACCCGCATTCACTCAAGCTCTTTTCAAGTCTTTATTATTCAAGGTGGTTAATATGGCCCAGCTTGGTTCCGGTTCAACTGAGTCGGTTCCTCCACCATCTCATGGGAGTCTGAACCCTCTGTTTGCGGAACCTACCAAGCCAATGGATTCCATTCCAGTAACACCTTTGCTCCTCAATGTGGTCAGGAAACAATGGTTCTCGCCCAGCCTAGCTCCATTACCATCTGCAGCCGACCGAAGGCCAGCTCCATTACCATCTTCAGCCAACCAATATTTCAACATAGCACCTGACCTGGCAGCGCTCCTCTAGGTGCCAACTGTGGATGCCCAGGTTGCCACTCTGCAACCTAACGCTACTATTTCTGGGGATCCAGATGAAGGGCTATGTCCTGAGGAGCGTTGTTCTGACCAGGTTCTTCAACAGGCACATCAAGGGGCTGCCTGGGTGATTCGTACAGCTACCATCTTTTTTCAACTGGACAAATTTGTTGTGGTATGCCAGTTGCATGATAAATTGTCACCTGAGGACTCAAGACTGCAACAAGACCTGAATAAAATCATCGCTGCTGTCCAATTTTCAGCGGATGCCACCCTCAACTCTGCTTCGCTGCTAAGTTCCTAGCTTCTTTGGTGGCAGCTCGCTGTTTGGTCTGGTTCCAGCACTGGCAGGCAGACACCAGACACAAGTAGTGTTTGGCATCTGTTCCCTTTGTGGGCATGAAATTGTTTGGGGATCCTTTGGACTCTTTCCTAGTTGAAACCAAGGACAAATAGAGGGTTTTGCTGACAGCCCACGATAGGGGGGAGTCCCGGTTTTTGCAATATTCTCATCGCCCCCAGTTTTGAGGATCTGAAGGGGGTATTGCTTCTTGTTTTCAGGGAACTTTCTCTCTCAGACAGAGGTGGTTCCCAGACAGGTCCTCAAGAGGTAGACGCTTTTTGAGGTCTATCTCTTTTTGAACGGCCCTTTCGTGGAGGAGGGGGTCATTCTATCCAGTGCCGTCATTAGCTGCACTTCCGATCCTCCCATTGGAGGCAGATTGGCCCTCTTCGCCGACCTCTGGAAGAAAACTACATCTGATAAATGGGTCTGGGATACCATAAGATCGGGGTTATTCCTGGAATTTCTCTCCACACCTCCGTTGTCTTTTATACGGTGCCCGATTTTTCATGACAAAGATATACAAATCCTTATGGATTCTGCGGTTCAGCATCTCCTATCGATCAAGGCTATCTAAAAAGTGCCTGGGGATCAAGTCGGGCGGGGATTTTATTCCCAGGTGTTCCTAGTTCCTAAGACGTGTGTGTGTGTGAAGACCAATTCTGGACCTTAAACGTTTGAACCGGTATGTGGTATATCGCCGGTTCAAAATGTAGTCTTTGCGATCCTTTCTTGATAGTGTTAGGAATGGAGACTTCCTCACCTCTATTGTCCTCACTGAGGCCTATCTTCATATTCTAATCCTTCCCTCTCACAGGAGGATTCTTAGGCTCTGCTATGCGGGGGCCCATTATCAATATCGGGCTTTGCCTCCGCTTCCTGTTATTTCACCAAGGTTTTAGCGGCCTTGGCTGCATCCCTTAGGGTCAGATCTATTCATCTACAGTGCTATCTAGATGACACTTTAATTTTGTCCCCTTCAGTTCAGTGAGCCCTCGATGATCTTCAGGTTACACTTCAGGTTCTCACCTCTCACGGGTTCTCCATTAATGTGGAGAAGAGTCATTTGACTCCTTTGACCCATCTGCTCCATTGAGGGGCGATAATTGATTCTGTTGAAGGCAGAGTTTATTTGTCCCAGGAGAGTCAGGATAGCCTGAGGGCCCTTGTGGCCAGGGTTGAAAGAGACCAGAGAGTATCCCATTTCTTACTTTCACAGCTCCTGGGCAAAATGATTTTGACTATTTCCATCATTCCCTGGGCTTGATTGCATTCACGAGACCTTCAATGGTTCCTTTTGCTGTTTCAGAAGACGGGCAGCGGTATATCATCAATCAAGGTTCCTGTCCCAACTTCCGGTTGGTGTTGCCGTTGTCGCTAGACGGTCTTCTTATGACCGCCAGCCCCGCCGCCCGTAAAGGGCCGCCTCTACGGCTGAGAGGCGGCTTGAAAAACTTCAGTTTTTTTGAAGAAATGTGAGGAGAGCCGGCGAGACCAGGTAGAGCCCCCTGCGAAGCCCCCAGACTGTATTTTTTGCTTCTGGGGAGGAAGCAGGGTGAGGCTCCCTATCTAGCTCACTGAGGCTCTGGATTCCGGGGACAACTCTGCATTCAGCAGAGCTAGACGATGCGACCAATTTCAGCAGTGAAAAACAACTGAATCCTTTAAACCAAGCAGGGTGAAACCGGGACTTTAAACCAAAAACGCAAGTATTTGTGCTACCCCTGTCACTAAACTTAAGAATGGAGAAGGAGTGAAAGTAAATTAAAATGGCGTCCGGCTTCAGCGGAGGAAAAAAGCTGAAAGTGAAAGTGGAAATGCCTGTGTGTCTCAACGCGTTTTAAAGTACTTAAAGCAACAGTGTTTGTTAGAAGAAAAGAGATAAGTTTTCTTAAAGTGATTTCCATCTGTTCCCTCTTTTTTATAAACTTGATTGAAGCTGGGGAAGTTTTTAAAAGGACTCTGGTGGAAAAGGGAGGAAGACCTCTTTCTTAGAAAGAATAAGACTGCGTAGTACTATGGCTTCAAAGCAGACTAAGCCAGCTCCCAAAGCTGCAGGGTGGGGGCTCCCCTACTCATCAAACAAAAGAACAGTGAGAGACTCAGACTCAGAGCCAAGAACAGGAGACTGGATTTAAGGATTTGAAGGAATTTATTGCTTGGGCTCTGATGAACCAAACTGAAGTAATGGACCAGAAATATGAAAAGTCTCAGCAGAAATTTGAAAAGTCTCAGCAGGAAATTAAAGAGGTGGTTCAAGAAAAGTATGATAAGATGAAGTGAGATATACTGACAGTTATTACTGGCCTGTCAGAAGCGGTTGTTGAGATTGATAAAAAAGTAGTTGAACTCAGTTCAGAATTTGAATCTAAAATGAGGGAAGCTGACAATAAAATTTCCAGTGTGGATAATAAAACCCAAAGAATTGAAAATGAAGTGACCATGATGCAATTTAGATTTATGGAGTTTGCTTTAAGACTGAGAGGAATAAAAGAAAACAACAGAGAGGATTTGAGAGTGGTTTGTGCTGATGCCCTTGCTGTGATGTTAAAGGTTAACCCTGAAGATGTCTTGTGAAAAATTGACAAGGTCTACAGAGTGAATTCTTGGGTGGCAAGGCAAAGAAACTTGCCTAGAGATGTGGTGATCTATTTTACAAATAGAAGAATGAGAAATGATATCTTGCAAAAGTCTTTTGTTTCTATTGTTCAAGTGGATGGAAAGGAGATTGGGATTTACAAAGAATTGCAGCCTAAGATGTTAAGAGATAGAAAGGATTTTGGATTTTTGATGACTGAGTTGAAGAAACAACAGATTCCATTTAGATGGGATGCCCCAGTTGGTATAATATTGAGGTACCAAGGAGAGAGAAACCGATTAAATACTGTTGAAAAAGCGGAAGAATTTTATTTTAGAGTTTTTAAAACTGGCGCAGCATCTCCACGTACATCTTCAGTGTTAGCTATAGAGGAGGGAGTTAAAGAGAAGGAATCTGAACAAGAGTCTGAGGAACAGCGGAAACAGATGGAGCTGGAGGCAATGGAAATTCAACGAGCAATAAGGGAAACTCAAGGAGCAATGGGGGGCTCTTTGGATGAACCATTGCCAGATTCTTCGGAGGCTAGAAAAGGGCCACCCAGAAATACAAGAGAGGTGGCATTGGACCTCGAATTGTTGTTGCAGGAACCTAAAGATCAGCATATAACTCGAGCAGCTCACAAGCAAATTCTAGATAAGCAACAGCAACAGAAGTCTATCCCACTACAAGATAAGAAGGTTGCCAATGGTAAACCACAGAAACCTGAAGCCATGGGAGGAGCCAGGCCGAAGACTACCACTTTGGAACAGAAACTTCAGCAAATGCTCTTAACGCTTCATGAGACTACAAATGACAATTAAATTTCTATCTTGGAACGTGAATGGACTGAACTCACCACAGAAAAGAAGGAAAATATTTCACTATCTGAGACAATTTAACAATGACGTTATCTGCTTGCAAGAAACTCATATCAGAATACAGGATCAAAAATATTTGATGAATTCTAAATTAGGTGCACAATTTATAGCCTCAAACTCAGAGAAAAAGAATGGTGTTGTGATTTACATAAATAAAAGATTATTAGCCAAAATTATAGAAGCAGATGATTGCGGAAGATATATAGCAATCGAATTACATACACAGAATGGCCCACTTTTGGTGATTGGAATTTATGCTCCCAACCAGCAACAAGAAAACTTTTATAAATTATTATATTCTAAAATATTGCAATGGGATTATAGATCTAGTTTACTTATGGGAGATTGGAATGGAGTAATAGAAATTAAAAAAGATAAGAAGAGTTTGGCAAAATCATGTGTTAAATTACCACAGACTTTTTTTGATATGATAGAAGACCTGGAACTGAAAGATGTATGGAGAGTACAGAACTCTAAAGAATTGGATTTTACCTTTTTTTCAGATCCTTCTCTGGGATCCTTCTCTCATTTTAGTTACAGCTGATCTACTTTTAAAAACAAAGAAAACAAAGATATTTCCGAGGGCTCTTAACTGACCATAGCCCGGTATGGACAGAAATAGAAATGGGAAAGAAGGAGAGAAGATCGTGGAGAGTAAATGAAAATTTGTTTTGATATGAAAAGAATGTAAATGAACTTAAAAAACAAATGAAAGAATTCTTTGAAATGAACTTGAATAAGGGTACCCCTATTGAAATTGTTTGGGATGCGAGTAAGGCATATATGCGAGGGGTACTGATTTATATGAACTCTAAACATAAATTAAATCAACAAAGGAAAAGATTAGAAATGGAAGGAGAAATAAAGAAAAAAGAACAATTACTTATAAAAAAATGCGATGGATAAAAAATTACAAGAAATCATAAAACTTTTGAAAGACCAATTTCAAATGCTTATAGCAGAACAAGCAGCAACTAACTTACAATTTGCAAAATATAACACATTTAGTAATGCTAACAAACCGGGCAGATGGTTGGCTTACACACTGAGGAAACAGCAGAGTTCTCATGCCATTGGTAGCATTGAATATGGAGGGAAGGAAGTTTTTCAACAAAATTTAATTAAACAAGCCTTTTTAGATTATTATACTAAACTATATGCCAAAGATCATATACAGAATGAACTTACAGATAAATATTTAGAAGAAAATAGAGTCACAAAAATTTCTAGAGAGCAAAAGGAAAGAATGAACCAATTAATAACAGCCGAGGAGATTATTTTTGCAATTAAACAATGGAAAACAGCTAAAGCTCCAGGGACAGATGGTTTAACAGTGGTGTATTATAAAACTTTACAAGCAGAAATGATTGAACATCTTAAAGACTTATTTTGTAGCATACAAAAAGGGCGTAAAATACCCCCTTCATGGAAGGCAGCCTTTGTTTCATTGATACCAAAAGAGGAAGGTTCTACAAAACCGGAAAATTTCAGACCAATATCTCTCCTGAATACGGATTATAAAATTTTTGCAAAAATATTAGCCAACAGACTAATGCCAGTTATGCAAGAGGTGATTCATCATGATCAAGCTGGATTCATAGAAGGCAGATACATGAAGGATAATGTGAGGCAAATCATTGATTTATTGGAATATCTTGAGAAAAGTAAACAGATCCCTGCAGTGCTGGTGTTTTTGGATGCGGAGAAGGCCTTTGATCGAGTCAATTGGAACTTTCTATTAAAGACTTTAACAAAAATGGACTTTGGGGACCAGTTTGTTCAGGCGGTTTCAGCAATTTATCAAGAGCAAACAGCACAAATTATCATTAATGGATGTCTAACTACAAACTTTAGTATACAAAAAGGAACAAGACAAGGTTGCCCGTTATCCCCATTGTTGTTTATTTTAACTTTAGAAGTCTTGTTGAACATAATACGGGATTCGAGTACTTTGAATGGAATAGCTATAAGGCAAGAGGATTACAGAACAAGGGCATTTGCAGATGATCTGGTTGTTACCCTAACACGGCCAATGGAATCAATAATCCAGATGAAAGACATTATAAAAGAATATGGTTTGGTATCAGGATTTAGATTGAATCAGAAAAAAACCAAGATGATAGTTAAAAATATGTCAGAAAATCAAAAGAAGGAACTTGAAAGGAAGGCAGGCTTTGAAATAGCAGCAAAGGTGAAATATCTAGGAGTTCAAGTTGCAGCCTCAAATATAAAACTTTTTCAAAATAATTATGAAGTCTTGTAGCGAAAGGTGCAAAAAGACATGGAAACTTGGAAAAAGCTGCAGCTATCTTTACTTGGAAGAATAACAGCAGTTAAGATGAATGTTCTACCTAGATTTTTATTTTTGTTTCAAATGATTCCGGTGCTTAAAAGTAATAAATATCTTATGGAATGGCAAAAAGGAGTGAATAAGTTTGTTTGGAATGAGAAAAAGCCAAGAGTTAAACTGAAAATTATGCAAGATGTTCATGAAAGGGGTGGCCTTAAACTTCCAAACCTACGATTGTATTATGAAGCAGCAGCGTTAACACAAGCAAGTGATTGGTTTGGGATGACAAGGACTGAAATATTGAATATAGAAGGCCATGACCTGGAATTTGGATGGCATGCATATTTATTTTACGAAAATAAAGTTGATAAAGTATTTAAGAGTCATATATTTAGAAATTCTTTGATGAGAGTTTGGAAGAAGCACTAGCTTAAATTGGATTACAAAATACCTTTGTGGCTGGTCATATTACATGGAATATAAAATCACTCGGGGGGATTTTATATAAGGTACTTTTTGATGATGGGGTAGATGGCAATTAAAGACACTTAACACTCTGTTGGAAGAAGGGATTAATTTAACTTGGTTACAGTATAATCAACTTCAATTAAGATGGAGGGAAGATCAAAAAATTGGTTTAATGTTGCATGAAGAGGAACTGGTAAAACAGATTAAAAAAGGCCCAATGCATATTAAGAGGGTCTATAATATTTTGTTAGAAAGAGACTCTAAAAATGAATTGGTTAAAGACTGTATGATAAAATGGGCGCAAAACTTTGCAGAACCAGTTATGATGGAAACATGGGAAAAGATATGGGTCCAGAATGTTAAATTCACACAGTCACAGAACTTGAGGGAAAATTTTTATAAAATGTTTTATAGGTGGCATTTAGATCCTAAGAAACTGTCATGTATGTATCCTAATGTTCAGCCAAAATGTTGGAGATGTGATTGTTTAGATGCTATATATTACCATATATGCTGGACTTGCAAGAAAGTGAAGGCTTTTTGGATCAAAATTTGGTGGGTTATGCAAAATGTTTTGAAGAAGAAACTCTAATTTTCTCCTCAATTGTTCTTATTGGGTATAGTTAAGGATTTTTCATTGAATGAAACAAAACTGATATTATATATGGTTACAGCAGCTAGGTTACTGATTGGTCAATATTGGAAAAAAGATATTTTACCTATTATTGAAGAATTGAGAGAAATATGAGGATTATTCCTGTAAAAGTGTAACCTGAGTTACGCCATTTTAAGTGTCTTATTTTACCTTGTATGACCTGATTATATAACTGGACAAAAGAGAACACAATAAGGCTTTTCTGAAATGATTACCTTATGGGAAATATGTATTATGGAGTTGTTTTGACGGAAATCGATGTTCTGGGAAAAGTACTGAAATGGGGTTGTTTGGGGCCTGTCTGTTTGTTCCAGAAGGGGAAGTACGCAAGTGATGTTTTTGTGGAATATTTCTGTTGAAAATTGGGGAATTTCCAGGGTGGAACCTGTATTACAATATGTTGTATAAATCTAAAACTGACTCCCAAAGGACATTAGTCACGTGACTTCTGATGTAAGACTGTATTTAAACCGTGTTAATTGTGTTTGTTTCCGTCTTTCCCCATTGGAGGGGGTTAGGCCCTTTGCAAAGATATATTTAATCTGTCTATGCTTTCATGTCTCTGTTTCCTGTTTTTATACAATAAAGGTTTTTCCTTTTGCAAACGGTAATGCTGTCTTGGATATTCTCACAAGAGTGGACTTTCAAGGTGGCCAGTTTTGCAGAAATGGCAAAGATACCAGCATATTTAAAAGATCGGACTCAAGAAACTTTCGTGTGGGAATGGAAGAAATGGATAGACTATGTGCAGAATAAATATCAAACAAGGAAGTATCAGATAGGTTTTAGTTGAATGTGATGTAGAAATTTATAGTATAGACAGGGGCCAGAATAGTTGAGGCTTTTTGGATTAAGATTTGCTGGGTTATGTAAAATGTCCTGAAGAGAAAAAAAACTCCAAATTTCTTCTCAATTGTTCCTATTGGGTATAGTTAAGGATTTTTTATTGATTGAAACAAAACTGATATTATATATGGCTACAGTAGCTAGGTTACTGATTGGTCAATATTGGAAAAAAGATGTTTTGCCTACTATTGAAGAATGGACTTTGAAGGTGGCCAGTTCTGCAGAAATGGCAAAGATATCAGCATATTTAAAAGACCGGACTCAAGAAATTTTTGTGTGGGAATGGAAGAAATGGATAGATTATGTGCAGAATATATATCAAACAAGGAAGTATTAGTTAGCTTTTAGCTGAATGTTATGTAGAAATTTATAGTATAGACGGGGCAGATTAGTTTGGGGGAATTGCATGATATGATATTGGATTTCACCTTGGTGAAATGTGAAGGGGGGAAGGGGAGGGTTGGGGAGGGGAAGGGGGGGGTAAAAAAGTGGGAAAATTTGTATTTGTAAAACTTTTTCAATTAAAAAAAAAAAGGTTCCTGTCCCAAAGGCAGTGCTCAGATCTCTCAACTGGTGGCGGTCTCCAGCCATCTCTAAGGGCTGTCACTTTCACGACCCTCAGAAACTGGTAGTGACAACAGATGCCAGCCTCTTCGGCTGAGGGGCACAGTTTCAGTCACAGGTAGCGCAGGGCAGATGGAGTGCCAGCGAGCATCAATCGGCTGGAATTGCGGGCAGTGTTTTCGGTTCTCCATTCCTTCGGTTCTCCATTCCTTTTAGTGCTTTCTGTCTGGCAGCCATGTGCTAGTGCTCACAGACAATGTTGTGGCAAAAGCACATATAAACCACCAGGGATCACCAGGTCCATGTCCCTTATGTTGGAGGCCAAAAGGTTGGGACTTGGGGCAGAATGGCACCTTTGCTCCTTGACTGCGGAGCACATCTCCAGAGTGTTCAATGTGCAGGTGGAATGGCTGAGTCGATAGGCTATTGACCCCTCGGAGTGGCACCTGCACCCAACGCTGTCCAGGGACCTGACGACCCAGTTTGGCATCCCGGAGGCAGATTTGTTCGCGAATCAAGTGAATGCTCAACTTCCGTGTTTTTACTCGCGGTTCCCAACACCTCAGGCGAAAGCCATAGATGCTCTTCGGTTCCAGTGGCCACCTGGACTCCTCTATGCCTTTCCTCCGATTCCTCTCATCCCAAGAGTTATACGCAAGATTCTACAAGAGCAAGCAGAGGTCATTCTTCTACTGCCTCATTGACCAAGGAGACTGTGGTTTGATGACCTCAAGACATTGTCAGTGGCCCCACCCTGGAGGATCCCTCAGGGCATGACCTCACTCAGCTAGGGGGTAGTGGTCCACCCAGAACCTCAGTGGCTCCAACTGGTCGCCTGGCGCTTGAACGGTGCGCCGAGTGGGGACAGCTTCTCCTCTGGGTCATCCTGACGATTCAGGCCTCCCGTCGACCTTCTATGGAGCGGATTTGGCCATTTGGCAGGTGTTTTGATCATTGTGTGAGTGGGTGGGTGTTGCTCCCCTCCAGATCTCGATAGCCCAGATCCTGGAATTTCTCCAGGACCGGATCAATAAGAGGCTATCGCCCAACACCATCAGAAGGCAGGTGGCAGCTCTCTCAGTGGTCCTGTCTTGTGGATCCCTTACCTCTTTGTCTCAACATTCCATCATTTGTCGATTCCTGAAAAGGGCCTCTAATTTATGTCCCTCCATAATCCACAGGTATCCCACCTCGGACCTATCTATTGTTCTGAACTCCCTTATGGGTGCCCCATACGAGCCCTTACGGACGACCAGTCTCCACTTTCTGTAATGCAAGGTCGCCTTTTTGGTGGCAATTACTTCCGCCAGGCAGATGTCAGAGATTGCTGCAATTTCTATGTGAAGTGACCACTGCATGTTCCGTGCTAATCATGTGGTCCTTCGTCTTGACCCCACTTTTGTCCCTAAGATCAATACACCGTTTCATCGGATGCAAGAACTGATTCTTCCCGATTTCTGCTCTCACCCTGCTCACCCCTTAAAATGTTGTTGGCATGCTTTGGACATCCAGAGAACTCTCTGGGTGTACCTTTAGGGAACTGCTGACTTCCACAAGATGGAGTCGTTATTTGTGTCATTTCTCCCAGTCTCTCTAGGTTGCAGGGTGACTCCTTCTACCATTGGACGGTGGATTCGGCAGATGATCGCTAAAGCCTATGAACTTCGTTCCTTACCCAGACCCGCTCACCTGACAGCGCATTCTATCCACAGTGTGGCTATGTCAATGGCTTGGGCCACGCAAGCCGTTGCTGGAGATTTGCAGGGCGGCGACTTGGACTTCCCCTTCGCCCTTTATTCAACACTATAAGTTAGACAAGTTTGCCTCCGCTGAAGCGGCATTTGGACGTAGAGTGCTACAAAGGGTTCTTACTGAAGGGGAGTCTTCTGACCAGACTGGGCCTGCCTGTATCTAGGGACAGTGAACTTTGGTATGCCCCATGCCTGGCTGCTGTCTCCACCCACAATGGAGAAGGGGCATTGGTCTTACATGAGATGCACCTTCTCGTTGGGTGGAGACAGCAGTCAGCCCCACCCTTTTGTCAGTCTGGTCTTCATTGCTAACTTTTTGCTTTTTTCTGCCACACATCAAGTCTGTTTCTCCATCTTCACCAAAAGCTGGAAGTCCCTAGCAACAAGGGCGGGACTTAACAATTATGACAGACTCAGTCCTTCAATCTGAACAGACGAGTACAACCCAGTTATGCCTGGCTGCTGTCTCCACCCAACGAGAAGTGCGTCTCAGGTAAGACCAACGCCCCTTTCCAATTTCTCTACATCGTTCTTCCCAACCCAAACTCTTAACTAGTACAACCGTAATTCGTTAAACAAATTCCAGACTTTTGGTAAATAATTCATCATCACATCTTTAGTGTTTAGATAGTTTCTCATAAATCTATTAGTGTCTATTAAAATACTACTCCAGAAATGTAGTGCCTAAACATTTCATATAATTTAATGAGTCCTCACATTTTTTTATCTCCAATAGAAAAAATCTGATACACTTTTTAAGTATATTGTTTGGAGACCCCAATATACTTTAATTAAATAGATGAATTTTGATGAGTCAACTTTAATTTCAAATCCGTAAATACCATTTTAAAGAATATAATACAGATAGTCCTGTATTATTGTCCTGTATTAACAACCACAGTTGGGATCGGCAATGTGGTCATTAAATGAAGCCGTCACTAAGTGACAAGTTATTGACACTATGCTTACAATCTTCAGCTTTCATTTCTTCTGCATACCTGCAAAGATGGTAAATGCAAGCATTGGTTACAAAATTACTAAGTAAGGTCTATCAATATAGTAATATATTGGGAGCATTGATGGAGATTCCAAATATAGATTTGATTGGTATATTCAATGTTTTCAAAGATAATTAAAATAACATTTATTATTATTTTTATTACTAAGAAAATATAAGATTGGCCCCCACTTTGACGCTCTTTCATAAGACCCAGAAGACCTGGTTTTGTCAACAAGCATGGGGACCCCAGAGTGGGATTGAGCTCCTCAAATGATACAATTGATTGTTGACACCAAAGTGGGTTTTTTTGCCTTTTTATTGTTTTTATATTGGATTTCTTATCTTTATAAGCCACCCAGGATCACTGAGAGTGAGTTGGGATACTATATACATTTTCATAAATAAATAAATATTTTGTATAATTTGCTATTCAAGGTAGCTCAGTGAAAATGTACTTGTATTATTTGTTTCATAATGCATATGTTTGAATACTGTTTAAAAAGATTTTACATCTTTTTAAAATGTAGAAAATGTCTATCTTTCAATTTCTTTTAAAGAACGCAACAGTGATGATGATTCATATGAAGTACTGGATTTAACAGAATATGCAAGACGTCACCATTGGTGGAACCGTGTATTTGGCAGAAATTCTGGACCTATTGTAGAAAAGTATTCTGTAGCCACTCAGATTGTAATGGGTGGTGTAACAGGCTGGTGAGAACAAATTACTTTGACCTTCTATTTGGCACATTTATTTTATATACAGGTTGTCCTCGATGTAATACAGATTGTTAAGTGACTGTTCAAAATTACAATGGCACTGAAAAAAGTGATTTACGACCATTTTTCACACTTGCGGCCATTGCAGCATTGCTGTGCTCACGTGACCAAAATTCAGATGCTTGGCAAGTGACTCATATTTATGACAGTTGCAGTGTCCTGTGGTCACATGATCACCTTTTTTGACCTGACAAGCAAAGTCAATGGGGAAGCCAGATTAATTTAACAACCATTAACAACTTCAGTGATTCACTTAACAATTGTGGCAAGAAGGGTTGTAAAATAGGGCAAACTCACTTAACTTTCTCACTTAGCAACATAAATTTTGGTCTCAACTGCGGCCCTAAATTGAGGATTATCTGTACTTAATCTGCTTTAAAAGATTAATTGAATGCTAAATGTATTAATTTGTTGTATTTTACTATTACATAATTTATTGTCTGATGAATTATAAAACTATTAACTCAATAGAAACAAAATAATTTTTCAATAATTCATGTAAGTAATTTGTTAAAATTTCTCTAAAATGTTTTTGTTGTGATTTTTGAAAAGAAAATGAATATAAAAATCTGAGGGTAAATAGGTGTTTTAGTTACCAGAAACTGTGGCAATGTGCAAGAAGCAGAAAAATGATTCTCCCAGAAATAAAAGCTAATGTTAAAAAATTTATTTTAAAAGTACATTGTAATTGGGCCAAAAGAGACTGAACAAACATATTTAACACTGGAATATGTGGTAAAATGATAATACAGTTTATATTTGACAGCATTTTCATTGTATGTTGTTATGAGTACCACATTCTCCTTAAAGATTGTGCAAGAGTCAGTGCATGAAGTTACAGAAAGCTGTATGCTCATATTTATTTTTTTAAAAAAGCAGGTTCTTAGTCCATTTTAATATGACTTAATCTCTTGTGTTACTCTGCCATTACTTTGTCTGCATTGTCAGCATTCTGGCATATTTCCTGTACTTTTCACATTTAAATATAACACCATATATTCATTGCCCATTGTCTTACGAATTTTGAATTTTATTTCTCTTTTTCTTTCTTAAGGTGTGCAGGATTTTTGTTTCAGAAGGTCGGAAAATTAGCAGCAACTGCAGTAGGTGGTGGCTTTCTTTTGCTACAAGTAGGTAGTTGTTATTATTTTGAAAATATGAATTCAAATGTCACTTAAGTGTTTTGCATATATAGAAAAGGGAATCTAGAGAAATAGGTTAAATAGAGGGATTTGAACTCATGGGAGACCATGAGTTCAAATTCCGCCTTAGGCATGAAAGCAAAGCTGGGTGACTTTGGGTCAGTCATTTTCTCTCAGCCCAACCCATCTCACATAGCTATTGTGAGAAAACAGGAGGAGGAAGGACTATTAGATATGTTTACTGCTTTGAGTTATTTGTAAAAATAATAAAGGCGGTTTACAAATAAATATTTAAGGGGATTGTGTAAGCAGATTTTTAGAAGTGTTTAAACTATTTTTAAAATAAAAAATAAAAAGATAACCATATAATTAACAACCAATCACATGAACTGATTTACAGAAGTGAATTAATTTAATTATTCCCAATCTGCCATAGAGATCACCAATTCCTTAAAGTATACTTGATTGGCTTTTAGGTAAAAGTTAATGTGTGTTTATAAGGAGAACAAACCTAGTCCAGATTAAGGATCTGATATATGTTTTTATTTTGTCTAGGGAGATATGTAATGTGAAATTACAAAAATAATATCCCCTATTGCAGTGATGGCTAACCTTTTTGCCGTCACGTGCCAAAAATGGTAAGTGCAGGGGTGGTTGCATGCGTGCGTGCCCACACCCATAATTCAGTGTGCCCCGCGCATATGTGTGCAACCACCCCCCATGCTCCCCCCACTTTTGGCACGCAATGGTATGGTAGGCCCGTTTTTCGCCCTCCCCAGGCTCCAGATGCTTTCTTGGAGCTTGGGAAGGGTGAAAACAGCCTTCCCCACCATCTCCCAGAGGCCCTCCGGAGGCCGGAAACAGCCCGTTTCCCAATTTCTGATTTGCATGCGCACTGGAGCTGAGCTAGGACAACATGTGCCCACAGATATGATTCCATGTGCAACCTGTGGCACGTGTGCCAGAGGTTTGCCATCGTGGCCCTATTGCAATTATTTTCTGCCATAAATATGTAGTTTAAATCTTTAAAAAGGATGTTTCTGTCTTATCCTGATAGCAGCACCAGATATGACATCCACATGCTGCCAGCCCTCCCATATAAACTAAATAGGAAGCACAATTAAATGAGCTAAATATACTTTATTATAAGGCTACATTAACAGAATCTTGCAAGTCTGAAATACAAACTTCCTGCTGCCACTTTTAACCATCTGAAGGTGGGTCCTTTCTAAGTTTCTTTCTCTGACTATTAAGTGACTGCAGGCTCCTAAACCTCTCTTGTCCAAAACAGCATCTTTTTTGCTCATTGCCCAAGGTCATCCACATATTCCACTACAGATGTTCAGAAATCATGCCATTATGTGTCCGTTCAATTTGCTATTGGTGCAGAAGTATATTGTGGTGAAAAAGCTTTTGTAGCTTAGCGTTTAATTGTTTGTCTTACATGGAGCTCCTGGACCATTTGCTTAGTAAATTTATAGTCTGCCAATCTCATGTATATGACTGAGCGTGGCTGGTACACATTTGGGGACCAAACTGGGCTAAAAAGTGCACTCACCCCATTTCCCCTGCTGCAGAGAAGATAGAGAAAGTGGAGCATGATATGAATAGAACTTTCTGTGGGTGGGCTTAGATATTTCTTGCATATGTCGGGGGTTTTTTTGGCCTACTTCTGCTTTGCCTGACACAATCATCATTTCCTGAGGCCCCTCAGCCAGCTCACAAGCAAGAGTAGGCTTGTTTATTTAGTATAAGGCTTTTTATATCCAGATTATCTTTTATTTTGCTCAATGCAGATATATTATTCCTTGTATTCTTAAAATTCTTAAAACTCTTTCATGTTCCTAGATAGCTAGCCATAGTGGTTACATACAGATTGACTGGAAAAGAGTTGAAAAAGATGTAAATAAAGCAAAAAAGCAGCTCAAAAAACGTGCAAACAAAGCAGCACCAGAAATCAACACATTAATTGAAGAGGTAAAATATGTATTATTGATTTTACATATTGATTTTGTGTAATTTCTTGGTATATGGATGGCCCATTCAGGAGAAAAAATGTTTAATAGATTTTCAGCATTTTGTGTCTCATATGGCCTAGCTTTCCTATGAACTTGTCTGAAACAAGTTATCTAGAATATTTGATTGTTCATTGATGAGAACCTTAACTGATGTTGTTTTCTTTATTCTAATATGGTTCAGTTGGTTTGAGTGTGTGTGTGTGTGTGTGTTATGCTATATGTTGTTGTACTATTTTTGCCTATCATCCAGGAGCCTACTTTTTTAGGTGAAGAATTGTATGGAATATTTAAAAACAAATTTTAGAAATGCATTGGCTTTACACTGCAAAATATTGCATTACAATCAATTTGATTTAAATTGCCATATACCTCTACTTTTAGTGTAACAGGTTAGTAGAAGTATACTTATACAGTTTTTATTTAGTAGTTATTTGAATCATTTATACTAGAATTAAAACATTGTTGAATTACAGGAAGGAAAACAAAAATGTTAAACTCTTATTTTCTAATTTCTCATTCCCCTCAAAAGCTTTATAATAGTAATTATAAATAATAATATAATACATTATTATAAGTTATAAAATGCTAAAATAAATAGAATAAATTGCTTTTTGCCAAAGCAGATTTTGCATTAATATGTCTCTAATAGAGATTTGAAGAATCTGAAGAATGAATAACAGATATAAAGAAAACAAAATTGGAGTTCTGTTTTAGAGATTTAGAACAATCATAATATTTATTTATTTATTTTATTAAATTTATATACCGCCCTATTCCCGAAGGACTCAGAGCGGTGAACAGCCAAGATGAAATGCATATAATACGAATGTTAAAAGACATTTAGAATACAATAAATGTTTTGGCCCAATAATTTAAAACACCCAATTTAGGACAGATTTAAAACAATTTAAGAAGGGAAAATTAGGCCAGGCCCGCCTGTTGGAATAAGAATGATTTAAGGGCACAGCGGAAAGTGCACAGATCCGGGATCCTCCGTATCTCTGGTGGGAGCTCGTTCCAGATGGTAGGTGCCCCCACAGAGAAGGCTGTCCCCCTGGGGGTCACCAGTCGACACTGTTTGACCGACGGCAACCCTGAGAAGCCCCTCTCTATGGGAGCGTACTGGTCGGTGAGCGTATTGGTGGCGGAAGACAGTCTCGTAAATACCCTGGTCCTATGCCATGGAGGGTTCTAAAGGTGGTAACCAGAATCTTGAAGCGCACCCGGAAGACCACCGGGAGCCAGTGCAGCTCGCGCAGGAGGGGAGCCGCATGGGAGCACCACGTCGCTCCCATAATGACCCACGCGGCTGCATTCTGGACCAGTTGGAGCCTCCGGGTGCTCTCCAAGGGGAACCCCATGTAGAGAGCATTGCAGTAGTCCAGGCGGGAAGTGATGAGTGACCATACTTAATGAGTCCCAATCCAGAAAGGAACGCAACTGGCGAATAAGGCGAACCTGATAAAAAGTCCTCTTGGCCACAGCCGTCAAGTGTTCTTCTAAAGACAGCTGTGAATCCAGGAGAACACCCAAATTGCGAGCCCTCTCTGTGGGGGCTAGTGATTCGCCCCCAATAGTTAGTGATGGTGCCAACGGACTATATCGGGATGTCGGAAACCACAGCCACTTGGTCTTGGATGGGTTGAGCCTGAGTTTGTTTCTCCCCATCCAGATCCGTACAGCCTCCAGGCATCGGAACATCACTTCAAGGGCATCATTGGGGTGGTCCAGGATGGAGATATACAGCTGAGTATCATCAGCGTACTGGTGGTACTTCACCCCGAAACCACGGATGATCTCACCCAGCGGCTTCACATAAATATTGAACAGAAGGGGTGAGAGAACCGACCCCTGTGGCACCCCACAAACAAGGGGCCTCGGGGTTGACCTCCGTCCCCCTGTCAACACAGACTGTGTCTGGTCGAAGAGAAAGGAGAACCACCGCAATACGGTGCCCCCCATCCCTAACTCTTCCAACCGGTGCAGCATGATACCATGGTCGATGGTATCAAAAGCCGCTGAGAGGTCTAATAGGACCAGGACAGAGGAACAACCCCTGTCCCGAGCCCTCCAGAGATCATCAACCAATGTGACCAATGCCTTTTCCGTGCTGTGTCCGGGCCTGAAGCCCGACTGGAACGTATCCAGATATGCTAATTCACCCAGGTACTGAGGGAGTTGTCGTGCTACCACACTCTCAAGAGAGTGGACGATAATTAGCCAACACTGCTGGATCCAGGGAAGGCTTCTTGAGGAGAGGCCTCACACCGCCTCCTTCAAGGCGGCGGGGAAGACACCCTCACTCAAGGAAGCATTTATAATCCCCTGGAGCCAGCCTTGTGTGACCTCCCAGGAGGCCAGCACCAACCAGGAGGGACACGGGTCCAATAAACATGTGGTCACGTTCAGTCTACCCAGTATCCTGACCACGTTATTGGGAGTCACAAAATCAAACTCTTCCCATATAATATTCTCAAGACCTGTCTCCATCATCTCCCCTGAATCTACCCCATCCGAGTCCAGATGTTCCCTAATCTGAGCGATTTTGTCATACAGATACTGTACAAAGTCCTTGGCTCTACCCTCCAAGGGGTCTTCCCGCACTTCCTGTTGGAGTAAGGAGCGGGTTACCCTAAAAAGGGCGGCCAGGCGGTTATCTGATGACGCAATAAGAGCGGAAAAATAATTATACTTTGCCGCTTTTATCGCCACTAGGTAGATCTTAATATGAGACCTTACCAGTGTTCGGTCAAATTCTGAACAACTGGCCCTCCAACAATATAAATGTAATGCCCCAAATGCATGCTCTTAGAATCGTAACTTTTTCTCCAAGCTATAAAAAAATGATAAATATAGATGACGCTATCTATGATTCCATTACCCACAATTCGGCACATGCTGGGCCTCGTTATTCACAATAAATATTTTTGCACATCCACAGTTTAGGACTTTTTGTATTACTTTATGTATAAATTACATGTTTCAATTATTACTGTTATTTATTATAGCTTATACCTGATCCAAATGATATTGATTGCCATCCAAAACACAAACATATTTGGATTGTCCAAATGTCTAATGGATCTAAATGGTTTTTAGAGAACACTTGGGACATTTCCCAAAAATCCAGCCAGACAACTCTTTCTTGTGCCTGGTAAATCACTATTAATGGGAGGCAAGTCTAGAACCATATAAAATTGCTTTTGAATGGCTTCTTTCTGCTGGCTAATTCTAGTTGCTTCTTTGTTTGATGAGGACTTTCAGAAATTGAATCAACAGAAATAATTGCTAGAATGCTAGTAGAGGAAGATGAAAAGTGATTCTCACCAAGCATGAGTATATGCCCATGTTCAGACCTACTCTACAATGATAAGGGCGGCAAAGCATCTTCTCCACTATTATATTAATAGACTGTCATCCTGTGTGCCTGTTTAGAGTAACTAATTCTGTTAGAAAAAAGTTAATGACATGTTCTCCACCTGCTTAATGCGGCCAGTTTGCACAGCAAAATGCTTAGATTCCCAAGGGGAGCTCACTTCTGCTGGTCCTCAGTGGGCTTCCATGACCATGGCATTGTACTGGATGGTTTATGGGATTCAGGATTGCAGATATCATTTTGCAATGCTCCACTTCAGATGGAGATGGAGACAATAGTAATGGGAAAAGGGAAGTGAGTCAGTGATCTCCGCTTCACGAATTCTGCGTGGATTGCTCTTCTCTCTCCTGTTCACTTTGCTGGGTGAGGTCATCTGATAGTTCAAGGTACACTATGTCATCATATCCTGATGATACTCAATCACTACCCCTGTAGGCAGGGGAAATGCTATTGATGTCCTTTCTGGGTACTTGAAGAGCATCAGAGATTGGAAGGCACAGAACAAACTGTAGCCATGCCCAGTCAAAGGTAGTTTGCCATTGACATCAGTGTTCTCACTGGAAGATGAGCACTATCTCTGAAGAATCAGGTTCAGGATTTGAGGATTCTTCCTAGACTCACAGCTTTTGCTAGTACAGCTGGTGAGAGCTGTGATTTGAAGGGTCTTTGCCCAGCACTGACTAGTGCACCAGTTACAGCATTATTTGGCAGAAGAGAACTTTGTTACAGTAATTTGCATTCTTCTTACCACCAGGTTAGATTATTGCAAGGCACTTTAATAGTTTAATCTCCTTTTAAATATAATTCAGGGACAATAATTCATACAGAATCCAGTGGCCTATATAATACTGGCACTTGCTGCCCAACATATTGCACTTTTTGCTTTGGGGCTCTGCACTAGGTACAATTAGCTTCTGTGTGCAATTTAAGAAGCTCGTTTGACCTAACAAAAGCCTTTGTTTTGGCACATGGGTAATTTACAGGGCTGCTTGTGCCAACCATACTCTGCCTAATCAATTAGGTCATCCATGGAGAAAGTGTTTCTAGTGTCCCACTTTGGGGGATAAAAGGAGCTACTTCTTGGTAGCAAGGCCAGTTATGTGCTACAGTCTTCCTGTGAAAATCAAGCTGATCCCCTCACTAATTTTATTCAGAAAGATACTGAAACAGAACTGTCCTGGTGGCATTCTAATTAAATTGGGTCATCTCTTTTATTTGGCAGATTCTTTTGTTCTTGATATTTTATTGTTATATTGTTTTGATTTTATACTAATGTTATTTTCACTGCTTTTCTTTATATCATGTTAACTGCTAAGAATCGTTTGATTATGGAAAGAAATAAAAGTATCACGCATGGTGCTGTCATGAAATAAAGCAATAATTGATACAAAAACATAAATTATTGAAGGCGTTTCTAAACTGAAATGTTCATGATGATAAAGAAATGTTAGTGCTTTTTAAAAGTTAAGCAATTCATCTTCAACTTCAGTACTAATAGGCGTCTATTGCAGAGAACTGGAGCCAGGAGAAAAAGCTCTTAAGAGGGCCCTGAATATGCTATATGTAGTAGAATAAAATACTCCAGGCCTAATGTAACATTATTAAGAGACAGAAGCAGAGTAAGAAAAGTGCATTAAAATATAAACAAAAGCATACTGCTCATAAATCAAAGTATAGAATGAAGTGTTAGGTTGCTCACTTGATAGGCCACTACAATAATACAATTCTGACACAATCAGGATATTTAACAAGAAATGCTCATTGATGCTGTGGACATCCATTCCATGGAAATGGCAGGTTTTAGGAGGTTGTGGGATTTTTGTTTTTTAATAAAAAACGTTTACGTTGATATATCACTCGTTTCGGCTTCCAGTAGCTCAGTACTGACAACCTTGGAACACAGTGAGAAATGGGAAGCGGGTGGGGATGAGATGATCGAAGTATCAAAATACAATAATCTCATATTATGTTCATTTTAAGACAATGTGAGCACATCCAGTCTGAAATCATATTATAGCAGTTATAAAAAAATTCCCACATTATTGTTATCCACAGAAGGGACAAACAAATCTGAAAGTTGTCAGTATACATGTAAGATTGAATTTGGAATTTGGAATACAAATTCAGAGCACATAATGGAAAGAGTTCATCAAGAGAATAATAAGGGACCAACAATGAGCTGAGAAGAATTCTTACTGGCAAGGGGAATGATTGAAAACTAGAGTTTTTTCCTGAAACTCCAAACAATTCTGTGAGATTAATGCTGAAATCACTGAATCTGCAGTTTGGAGATGTATCTCAGATGGCTGAATAGTATTATAAATAATAGATTTAAAAATAATAATAGATTTGTCTAAATGGACCTCACTTAAGTTGATACTTTGTGATAAAATAAAATGCTTTGATAATTTACTATCTAATTAGTATATAATGCCTTGGTGGTTTATAGGGAGTGTGCATCTTTTAAATATTCCTAAAAGGTATTTACTAACAAACAAAAATAGCTCTGTTTTGAAAATTTATTAACAAAAATTCACTCCTTTTTATTCAAAACTTTCTGTTATCGGAGAAGAATGTATTAATGTTCTGGATTTTGATTTATGTAATAAACTACTGGTTTAAGTTGTCTATTAAAACTTTCCTTCATGGGCCACCTTTGGATTAGTATGTTTGACACTGTACCTCCCAGAAAGAAGTTCGATATTGTAGTATAACTAACTAAGCAGTGCTGACATCACTTAAAAAGGCTAAGGGCTGGAATTTTTATCACATTTTTTTCACATTTGAGACTAAAGGAATTTAGTAAAAGAAGTGTGTTAAGCCTATTAAAAGCTAAGTATATGTGTTCTAATGTGTTTTATTTTGTTTTTAATTATTTTGAACCAGTTGTCACAAATTCAGCAACTTGTGGCAACTGGTTCAAAATAACTAATAAAAATAATGGATGGAAAGTTGTCAAAAAAAAACATTAGAAGATCCTCTTGCATCAGGGGTTGTTTGTCTCTGTCTGATATGAATAACCAAACAGCATAGCAGGATCTTTGTATATAACTAAGTGCTCATTGGTTAGCATCCAGTGCATTTATACAGTTTGACATAAACCTCTTTCGTTTTCAGTCAACAGAATTTCTTAAGCAGAACATCGTGGTGTCTGGTGGGTTTGTTGGAGGCTTTTTGTTGGGTCTTGCATCTTAAGGACATGACTTTCATCCTGATGACCTAACCATGGTAAAGATGAACGACAGCGATGCACAGATCTTTTCTGTCCTCCCTGAATCTCCTGCGCAAGAATGATGGAGTTGCTAGATACATCGGAGCATTTTATGTCTTAGGCTTTACCTCCTTATGCTTATCTGAAGGAGGTTTCATGAAAATTCTGCTGTGCATTCAGTATCATTCCCAAAGAAGAAAAGGCTAATTCTTATAATGTTTTCATTTTCCTTTAGCATTCATATTGAATATGTTATTTTTGTTCTGCACTTCTCATTTTAGGGTTTATATTTATTACATAAAATTATCTCATACTGTGGTTAATGTTATGCCAAACATGTAGGATATTGTACTTTAAGTGCAGGGCTAGCCTTCTTATTTTTGAAATCACAGCATAATAATAATTTGTACATGTATTTTTTGCAAAGATGAAATAATAAGCATCTATGAACCCATTAAAGAGTAAAATAACATTAGCAGATGTTTGCTGTTTTATATTTTCCTTCTTTACTCAACTTGGGATTGTATTATGAATCTGCATTCAAGCAGCCTATATGAGATGCAAACCATAATCATCTTGATTCTGGACTACAAAGTACTACTCATTCTTTCAATACTGCAGTGTCATTACTGCATTATGGTACCTTTGAGAAATTGAGTTAGTAGATTAAAAAGTACATGCAATTATACTGATGAGGAAAAGTTCACATTAGGAGAACAGTTTTATTACCTATATAAGTAAATACCAGTAGCATGCAAGCCTTTGAATACCAAGTATCCTTTTCCAGATACAATGGCTAAATATCCAGAAGAAAAAAGGAAGGATGTGAGAGATAACAGAGTTGGTAGAGACCTTGGAGGTCTACACCTGCTCAAGCAAGAGACCCTATTTCATTCCAGACAAGTGGCTGTCCAGTCTTATTTAAAAGCCTCCAGTGATGGAGCACCCACAACTTTTGAAGGCAAGTCATTCCACTTATTAATTGTTCCCACTATTAGGAAATTTCTTCTTAATTCTATGTTTTTTCCCTCCGTGATTAATTTCCATCCATTGTTCTTTGTTTTGCTTTTTGGTGCTTTGGAAAATAGATTGACCCCATCTTTGTGACAGCCCCTCAAATATTGGAATACTGCTGTCATGTCACCCCTGGTTCTTTTTTTCACTAGACTAGACAAACCCAAATCCTGCAACTGTTCTTCATATGTTTTTGTCTCCAGGCCCTTAAGTGTCAACCCTGAAGCTGACCTGACCAGAGCCATATTTGAGTTTCAGTGTTGCCACACTGGAGTTAAGGAAGAGGGAAGGGGGATTAGAGATAGAGAGGTTTGTGTAGTAAAAACAAAGTACTTTCTCTTGAGAACCAAGGACGTTCTCACACCTGGATCGTGGAAGGAGGAGTGAGGTCACGAGATGACCAGACAGCGTCTTGATTGGACCATGTGACATTGTTTGGGGTTGTGGGAAAACGTTCTCTTCTAACTAGGTGAAAAACTGCTGGAACCTTTAGAGTCGGTTGCCTTTGCACTTTTTCCAAAGCCTCAACATCTTTTGTATAATGTGACCAAAACTGGATGCAGTATGCCAGGCATGGTTTTACAAAGTATATGTTTTAGCCTCCAGCCCCTAATCATCTTTGTTGCTCTTTTCTGCCCTCTTTCCAGAGTCTCTACATCTTTTTAATAATATGGTGACCAAAACTGGATGCAGTATTCTAAGTGTGGTCTTAATACCACTTTATAAAGCCTCCATAATCTCGATTCTGTCCTTCTGTTAATGCAACCTAGGACTGCATCAACTTTTTTGGCTACTGACATACACTGCTGGCTCATATTTAAGCGATTGTCCACTAGGATTCCAAGAACCCTCTCACTGCTATTGAGCCAGGTTTCACCTAATCTGTACATGTACATTTAGTGTAAATCCTTACTTTTCTCACTATTGAATTTCATTTTGCTAGAAATGTTAAAGTCTGTCAAGATCCTTCTTTATCTTGAAGCTATCTTCTGGAGTGTTGGCTATTCCTGCCAGTTTAGTGTTGTTTACAAATTTTGTAAGTTCCCCTTCTATTCCCTCATTGCTGTTAAAACTGTCTGCATCATTTTACAGTGTTAAATAGCATATTTGAGTGTAGCTAGATAACGTAAATTGGTTCCTACAAGGTACATGTTTTTAAGTTGTTCCTGGGAATCTCCCTGCTTATTCATATAAGAATAATCCAACAAATAATCAGAGTATGCTGGTTTTGGTAAGCATAAAATTCAACACTTAAAAGTCAAAATTGTTGTCTTCCATATTAAGATACAGATATTTGAAAGAAAATAAATCAGTTAGGTTACCCTTTCCTGCCTAGGCATCCTCCAGACATAAGACTAAATGTTCTCCAACCTGCATAGCCATTGCTGAGAATTTTGGAAGTTGACCAGGCATGTAAAGGTTACCCAGGTTATGGAAGGCTAGTGATCTTGGTTAATAATGCTAGAAATAATTTAAGATGTATTAGAGGATACTAAGGATAAACAGGAAAATCTGTAAAGGTCATTGAGAAAAAAAAATCTCCATTATTCCAGCTTTCTTACTATTCTTTCATGTCTTTTGACTTAGTTCCTTTTTATTAAATTGGATCTCTCACTGTTCATTCTTAAACTCTTAATATTTTGTTTCACATTTCCATTGGAATTCTTCAGGACTGTCACTGGCCAGCTTCTTTTTTACTCTATCCTTGCTTTTGACAGATAATTTCTTTTGGTGCAGAATTGTTATCGGTGATACTACTCATTTCTGTTTTTCTGTTCTTCCCTTCTATCCTACTACAATGTAGCTGTTTTACAGCTATTCCATTGTGGATGGAAGATTATCTCAAAAATATGCCTTTATTGCCTTTTTCTTTTCTTTTTTCCCCCGTTTTAGATTTATATTGCCTTTTCCTAAATCTTCACTTTTGACTTTCCTCCCTCTCCTCCTCTTATATAGCAGTGCCACTCAGCATTCTCAAGTTAAAACTTACAGCTTTTATCTTACTACACATTTCTTTCACAATTAAATTCTGTTTTTTCCCATTTTTAAATTTTTAAAATGCTTTCACTGATTAAAACAAATTCCATTCATGTGTTATGTAAACCTGAGACAGGTATATACATAAGAAGAGTAGCATGCGCTCCAGCCCTGCTTACTGTTTCTGATTTGAATGGGGAAGTCTACAGATTACCACATTATTAGTAAACAGGATTTTATTCTGACTTTGCAAACTTCTACTTGCATTCAAGTGAATAATAGTCCCAACGGTAAGCACCTTCCCATCTGGATGAACCGGGAGCACTGAATATGGATGGATTTGGGACCACTGAGCAAACCCAGGGATCTTATATATTAATTCAACATTTTAGTCTTTTACCATATACCCACAAGGAAAAAATAATCAGAATTCCAGTTTACAACTTCTCTTTCTCAGCTATATTTTCATTAGCATACACTATCCACTGCAAAGAGTCTAACCACTACAGTGCTATATCTAGGATGTCTTTTAACAGGTTGTGATGATGGGCCACCTACATTTAGAGGTAGAATTCAGTCAGTTATGACTGGTTCAGGCAAACTGGTAGCGCCGACGAGCAGTTGGACCCATACTCACCAAGCAAGTTGTTAAACCAGCAGCATTCCACCACTGCCTACATTGCTTTCATTTTTTTTTCTCTAGACTACTGGTTTGGCTTTTTTTGCACTAGTCTTAAGGCAAGAAAAATGAGCTTTTGCAGGACCACACAATTCTCATCTTTCGTATTCTTCCAACAATGCCAGAAAGCTGTAGAAACTATTCATTGGAGAGCTGTTTCCATTTTTAACTACTATAGCAGTGACTGCATGGGCAGAGGTATTCAGGGCTATGAAGTTAGCCCTGTGAGTTTCTCATCTTGAAACATTTTGCAGTTTTTAGAAATCCACTAACATTTTTCAGAATTTTTTTTTGTTTATTATGCCAATATATATTTATTTAGTTTTAGCAAGACTTAGTTTTCTTGGGAAACCTGTTTTATAGATTAAGGAAAAACTAGTAAGAAGTATCTTGGTTTTGGCAAGAAGCATAACTAAGATGAACCAGTCTTGTTTCTAAATGAACTCTAGTCATCAAATCAATTTGATTTTTATTTGATTTTTATTTTTTTTGCTAATCTTGAAGTGATTCTTATTACTGTATTTTCAGCCTAAGCCATAAAGAAAGTTTTCGAATTTGATTAAACTCAATTGAAGACAATGTGATTAGTTTGGCAAAGATCCAAGCTTTTTAATTTAATTGGGTTGTGCATTGAATAAAGATTTTAGGATTTTAGGTTTTGTTTTTTTTATAATAGTTAGAAAATCTATTTTATTAATGGCCATGATTTTTTTTAAAAAGAATATTATATTTAGCAAAAGATAAGTCATTGTAATTTCAATCAAGAATTTTTATTGGAACTGCGCAAACTGCAGACTTTTGGTTCATTGGATATGATTCATGTATTATAAATGACATTGCTAAATGGCATGTAAATTAACGTCTGATCCATTTTTTCTTGGGAAACAAAACGTAGTAATGAGATCAATCTTACATGAACCCAATTAATTACACTTAGCTATTACAGAATTTGTAGCTATTTCAGCTATTGAGCAGAATTTGTTCACGTATTTAGCATGGAAGGCTTGCTAAAATAAAGGGGCATCGGAATGACCAATGTTTGATGACTTATGTTTCCCTATTTACATCTGTTGCTTTAAAAACCAAAACAGTCACTCTAAAACATGTGACATAGCAATTTTCCTTTAATCACTTAAGATGACATCTATTTCCTACAAATAATTTCACTTAAATTCTTCATGGTTTGGATTTAGGAAAGGAATATCACTCATGCCTAACAACAGAAGGTCATTGTTAAGAAATCTTAATAGTCAGATTAATGCCAGCCAAATCCACAAGCCACATAGGAAGGGATAGTCTACCATTGTGTTATTTTCCCAAAAATTGGAATTTCAGAAATAAGTAAGTTTTACAGATATAAGTCCTGTTTCACTATTAAGATAAATTTTATATATATGAATTTTTCCAATCTTTTTAAACACCTTTAACTAGTATTATATATTCCCTATACAAGTGATGGTGAACCTTTTAGAGACCGAGTGCCCAAACTGCAACCCAAAACCACTTATTTATCGCAGAGTGCCAACACAGCAATTTAACCTGAATACTGAAGTTTTAGTTTAGAAAAAACAACTCATACATTAATATCTTTTGTTTTAAAAGAAAAACACAATAACAGAGCAATATTCCACTGACCACCAGCTTTTGGCCTGCTCTGAAAAAGGCATCTGAGTGCATTTCCTACCTTTGATTCATCTCTGCTGTACATGCGCTGGGCTTACTTCTTGGGGAATTTTCATAAATATGATGAAGTGGAGATGTAGCACACATTTCCAATACACAGGAGGTATGCAGACTTCGATCATCCATACAAGCTCTCATTTTCCCATTAGCAGGTTGGTTCCTATGGGCAGCAACCAATACAAAGTTCCCCCTGACAATCCCAGTATAATGTAGTGACTACAGCAACTCCGAACACCAGAATAAGGAAACAGCCTATAAGCACCTTCCAACAAAATGAATACCCACACAATTTTGTCAAAAATTGCCTTACCACTGAATCCACCACAACAAGCCAACACAAGGTGTGAACAGAATAACGAACAACATAAGCCACCCCTTGGCAAATGCGAGAATTCAGCATCCAGGGCCACGCATGCTTACTGGCTTGTTTGCTTCCACAATCTGGTTTGCAGAAATAAAAACCCTGTCTGAATCCACATTTTAGAAATGAACAAAGCTGTGAACTCAGTTTGCCCGGGTTCTCCTTGGTGATGGAAGTGGCCAATTCCCTATGTTAACACAGTCGTGTGAATCACCATAAAGAAAGAAAAAATAAATCCAACGGGCTTGATTAGCCCAGCATTCGCTTATGGTTCCTCGAGATCTCAGAAAATCTGCTTCATTATAAATCCGAGGACCTATTACGGAGAAATTCAATCAAGTTCCTGCACGGGGAGAAACCGGAAGCATCATGGCGAGACCGGCTGGAAAAATAGCGGGCTCTGATGAAGCTCCATGAAAATCCAGCTGGACAAACTGCTGTTGGGGGGTCTTTGGACCAGAACTGTCCTGTAGGGATGGTGAAGAAGGAGATGTGCCTCGGACAACCAAGAGGAACAGGCAAGTTCCTCAAAAGGTCAGAGGCTGCTCTTCGAACCAGCGGCGGGGGTGGCAGCCATTGAAAAATGACTGCTCTGAACCTGGGGCAACCGGACTAAGTTTTTTGTGTAGGAGTTAGGAGTTGGGAACAGAGTGCTGGTACTGGGTGAGTGATTGGCCAACTCACAGGTAAAAAACAAAATTTTTAAAAGGTGTCCTGGAGCGGAAATGAGGGGCTAATTGGCACTTGGGAAAGTTAATGGAGGGAGAAGAACAAAGAGGAGATTAAAATACCAAAGCCCAAGAAAAAAAAATTTACAACTGGATTTAAAATTGGATTTGGAGAAATTAAAAATAAAAAAAGAAATCCACGTACATTCCTTTGACAAGCTCCATTCCCAGTTTCCATTACAGCTTTTTAAACATAAAAATCAAAACATGAAAAAATATTTTTTAACATAAATTCTAGCATCTTAGTCTAAACAAATCCATTATATCACCGCAAATTTAATTTCTAGATAAACAACTCATTTTTATATCTATGTCAATCCCACTTGTAGCTGGTTCTTCTCCAATTTGTCTTAATTATATCTTTTAACATCAATATCAAAATATAAGTTTGAACAATCTTCTAACCTCATATTTTAATTATTTACCTTACATTTTTATCACCATGAATCTTAATTTCAAATTCAATACAACTCTATTTTTGTTCCAGTTTATAAAACAAAATTCTATCCATTCTTCCTAGTTTCTTGACCCATTTCATCAAATATTAAAATCTTAAACTTTATCAATTTATCTTTAATTTTGTCCCGCTTATTCTCTATTACACCTAACTCCTACTACTGTTTGGCTGATTTCCAGCATCTTTTATTTTGGCTAATTTACAGCATGCTCTCCTCCATACCTCCACTTTTTGTTTGGCTGATTTCCAGAATATTCTATTTGGCTGATTTCCAGCATAATCTCCATACTGCCAACTACTATTTGGCTGATTTCCAGCATATTATGTTTGGCTGATTTCCAGCATAATCTTCTCCAGAGCACCCCCTATTATTTGGCTGATTTCCAGCATAGTCTTCTCCAAACCTACCCCTGTTTTTTGGTTGATTTCCAGCATATTATATTTGGCTCATTTCCAGCATAATCTCCTCCAAGACTCCCACTATTATTTGGCTGATTTCCAGCATAGTCTCCTCCAACTCTCCTACTGTTATTTGGCTAATTTTCAGCATTTTCCATTTTTACTGGTTTCTGTCATATTCTCCTCCAAGTCTCAAACTTCTATTTAGTTGGTGCCCATCATCTCTTATTTTAACTTTCCCTTACAATATATTTACCTATTATATGTCAGTTTCCCAGCATATTCTTCCATATTAATTCTCAGTATATTTCATAATATTAATCATTTCCAGCTTCCATTGAGTTAAATCACAATTTATAACTAAAGTCTGTATATCTTGCAGCATATTTTTCCAGATTAGTGCTCAGTATGTTTCCTAATATCAATCATTTCCATCTTACATTAAATTAAATCACAATTTGTAACTGAAGTCTATATATCTTATAGTTACATCCAATAAAACATTAATCAATCATATTTCCCAATCTGAAGTTTGTTTACAAATTAAAATTAAAACATATTACATTTAACAATAAATTTTCTTGGAATTATCCCATATTAGTATATACTCTTATTTATTGTCTTTAACCACCTGAACATCAATCCTCTATTTTTGTTACCATGTCATGTTTTTTGCCTTTACTCCAAAGGCCCTCCTGCTTTTATCCACAAATCATTTATATATTTAAACTTTTAAACATTACATTTCCATTTTATCTACTTTATTTCTTCCTTTTCCTATCTGTCCATAAAAATTCCATTTAAAAATCCATACATCCAAGTTGAAAACTCTGTGTGTCACTTTAATGCTTTGTAACATCTGTTCCATGTATAGCACATCAGTTTCTTCTCTTTTATTCCTGCACCACACCTTTTTCTTGCTAAGCCAGTTAATTTCAATTCTAGTAAATCCAGAGTATTTCTTCTTTCTTCTTCATAAAATCACCCAGCGACAGAGTAGGTATCTCCAGAATCCATAAATCTAAAGTTAATTTCAAAGTAATCCAAAGTAGAAAGCCATTCAAAATGTTTGTTTTCCAAGCAGAAGGGAAAGCTCTTCAATCCACATTCTGCTTAGTCACCGCAGATTCCAAAGTTATTATGTAACCATTTGTCTGTCTTTCTTCATTAACTTTCCAAATTGTTAAATCCAAGAAAAAAAAAGTTTCTCCAATCCATTCCAATTAAAAGAGAAACTCAATTTTCTAGTTCATTAAAAGCCAATTCTTCCCAATCAGTTGTACTAAAACAAATTCTATCATGGGTCCTTATTTCCAATTATTGTTCCTTATCAAAACTTCAAGCCCCAAGGCTCTGTAGCTGCTATTTAAAATTTAGGGTCTTATTTGTAAAAATTCATGCAGTTACGTTGTTTCTTGCCTGGGTTGGTGTCACTCACCCGGCTTTGAAAAAAATCAGCTGCCATGTGCCTACCCCCACCGCTGACTTCGAGGGTTCCCTCTGGCCTCCAAGGAACTTGCCTGTTCCGCTTGGCCTTCCGAGGTGCTCCTCTTCATCCCCTATCCCTACAGGATGGGGCTGGTCCGAAGACCGATCAATCGGTGGTTTGTCAGCTGGGCTTTTTGCAGGCTTGTTAGAGCCCGCCATATCCCCGACAGTAGCACTGCGATGCCAGACCGGAAGTCCAGCGATTAAAAATATTTTTGATAGTTTTGACATTTGAAGGAGAAGAACAAAGAGGAAGTTAAAATACCAAAGCCCAAGAAAGAAAATTTTATAACTGGATTTAAAATTGCATTTGGAGAAACTAAAAATAATAATAGAAAAAGAAACTTAAGGAAAAGCACACTTTATGTGGATTTAAAATATTTTTGACAGCTTTGACAGTTTTGATACTGTTGATCTGACAATATTATGGATTTGAGAGAGACTTTTGCTGGTGGAAAGAGAGTACTGCAATATTGGTTGGAAGATAGAAGAAAAAATAACAACTGTGACCTTGACTAATAAAAGATAATTCGGAAAATGTGAGAATTTTTAAGGCATATCTATTTTTCTGAACTGCTTGGTTTCAACTCTCAATGGTTGTGGAAGATAACAAAAGCTTTAACTTGAAGTGGATTGGATACATATTTGAATTGGATATTATTTGGAACTAAAATGAGACTATATGGACTTTAAAAATTTAATTAAATATAAATGAATGTTGGATTACCTGAACTTTCCTTTTCTTGGTGATGTGAAGCAATTCATTGGTAGGTTCTATCATTCTTGCTTGATAGGGACTGAGAGTGTACTGTGTCTTTAAATTTTTTTCTCTGGCCACTCCTCCCTGCTCCTTTGGCACCTCGGTTATTTCTTGAAGATGATCCATAGGAACCGTGACCTACGGAAAAAAACACAAGAAAACTCCACCCCGCCCCAGACAGCCCGAGAGGTGGGATGAATTGCTTCGCATTGCCAAGAAAAGGAACATTCAGGTAATCCAGCGTCCATTTTCCATGGCGATGCTATGCAATTCATTGGTGGGATATGCCCAAGCACCTGTTTACTGGGAGGGAGGCTGGCTGGACCCTTGGATCCCAGAGGAGTGGACAGACTGAAGCACTCTGCGGCCAAAGGATGCCTGTGCTGAAGTAAATGAATCGAGCCTGTAATGTCAGACGAATGGAGAAAATGACATCCACATAGCAACACGACAAATGTCAAGGATAGAGGTCTGAGTAGACCACGCCGCCAACGTGGCAGCGCTACGTGTGGAATGGGCCCAAATCCTACCCGGCGGTTGTTTGCCCTGCGAGCTATAAGCTAAGGAAATGCAGGCCTTAATCCATCATAAGATAAGGAAATGCAGGCCTTAAGCCACAGTCTGGGATGACACCTTTTGCCCCATGGATGCCGGATGAAAGGAAACCAGAAGTGCCTCTGACTTCCGAAATGATGCTGTTCTGGCTATATAGCGGCGTAAGGCCCGCCGAATATCCAGCATATGCCACTGAGTCTCTAAGGGATGGCTAGGCTGGGGACAAAAATTGGGTAGAATGATCTCCTGTTGTCTGTGAAAGGTGGAGTTCACTTTGGGGACAAAGGAGGGCTCTAGTCTGAGTACAACTGTGTTGGGCTTGAGTATACATAAGTCACTACGAACTGACAAGGCAGCCAGCTCCGAAACCCACCATGCTGATGTACTAGCAAGGAGGAAGGCCAGTTTCAAAGTCAAAAAGCGAAGGCTAACTGAAGCCAGGGACTCAAAGGGGAAAGTGGTGAGCACTCTCAAAACTAGGGACAAGTCCTAGGAGGGATACCTATGAATGGTAGGAGGCCGCAGGTTTGTGCCCCCCCATAAAAAACTCCTGATGCGAGGATCGTGGGAAAGCGTGTGAGCGTCCCCTGGTCCCAGTACCGTCAATAAGGCAGCTACCATCAATAAGGCAGAGTGTAGAGGGTGCTAAACCTTTAGTCAAACCTGCTTGGAGAAAGTCTAAAATGGCAGGAACGTAGGATCAATATGGCGAGAGGTACACCAAAGACAGAATGCCTTCCACGAAGCATCATAGATTCTGACAGTCGAAGGACGTCTAGCTGCCTGGATGGTATGGATGGCTTCCCCAGAAATGTTGTCTTTCCTCAGGTGGATCCGCTCAAGCGCCATACGGTTAATTGCAGCCATTGGGGGTTTGGATGTAGTACATCCCCCAGGCTGAGCGATATCCGATCCTGAGGAATGCGCCATGGTCGATCCACTGAGAGATTTGCCAGGTCGGCGAACCAGGAACGCTGAGGCCAGTGAGGTGCGACCAGAAGTAGCTCTGCCCTTTCTAACAACAGTTTGCAGATCACCCCCAGGATGAGAGGGATGGGGGGGGAAGGCATAAAGGAGGCCTGGAGGCCATGGACACCTCAGGGCATTGCAAGCCTCAGTTCCCTGGCAAGGGAATCGTATGACAAACCTAGGCAGCTGTGTGTTGTCCTGATGGGCAGAGATCCACCAGCCGTTGGCCAAACCATTGTACTAACTCCTGAAACAGATCTGGATGCAGCCTCCACTTCGACGGATCCAGCTGTTTCCTGCTGAGCCAATCTGCCCTGATGTTCACTGTCCCCAAAATATGCTCCGCCTTCAGTGACAACAGGTGGAGTTCCGCCCAGTCCAATAAGGCCTCTGCTTCCATCATCAAAGAGAGAGAGAGTGGGTGCCCCCCTCCCGATTTATGTGGGCCTTTGCTGACATATTGTCCGTTAGGACAAGGATATGGCGGTGAAACAAGAGGTGCTGAAAATGGACCAGCGCCAGGTACACGGCTCTCAATTCCAGTAAGTTGATATTGTCCCGAGAGTCCGTCTGCTTCCACAATCCTTGGACCATCTGAGTCCCGAGGTGACCTCCCCAGCCGGACAGGCTCGCGTCTATGGTGACTACTATTCTGGAGGGCTCATGAAACAGACAGCCTTGTGCTAGAGCCCCCGACAACCACCACCAGAGGGATGCATGTACCTGAGATGTAAGCAACACCTTGGTCCTGGACGATCCTTGGCCCAGTCTCTGGAATGGCAGGAGAAACCACTGGAGCAGTCTCGAATGACGGCGTGCCCAAGGTACGATCCCTAAACATGAAATAAATTTGCCAAGCAACTGAGATAAACTTATCAAAGGCACTTGCCTCAAAGACAGGGTATGTTGGACCAACTGTCTGATGTTCTGCTGTCGCTCCACCGAAAGGAAAACCTGAAGTTTTTCCGAATCGATCCGAGCATCTAGATGGACGATTGACCTGGAAGAGAGTAGGTGGCTCTTCTGTTGATTTATGGAGAATCTGTGGAGCTCCAGAACCCGGCAGACAGTCAGCAAGTCCTGCTGTGCTTGGAGGGGAGAAGCGGACAGAATCAATATATCGTTGAGGTAACATAATATGCAAATGGAGAGCAACCGAAGGGATGCTGCCACCATAGCCAGCTGTTTGGTGAAGACCCTCGGGGGCGACAAAAGGCCGAATGGCATCGCCCGATATTGGTAATGCTGGCTGGTGTACACAAATCGGAGGTACTTGCAATGTAAAGGATGTATCGGAACATGGAGGTAAGCTTCTTGTAAATCTATGGAAGTCATTACATCCCGTTTTCGAATACAACCTAAAATGGTCATGAGGGACTGCATCTTGAACCTCTTATACCAAATGAATTTGTTGAGATGTTTGAGGTTCAAGATGGCCCTCCACCCCCGATGACTTGGTCACTAAAAACAGGATCAAATAGACTCCTTTCCTTTCCTGTGAAGGTGGTACCGTCTCTATCACTCCTATCTCCAACAGGTGCTGTATCTCTGCCTGTAGATTGTTCTGTCTATCTTTGTGATGGGACACTGGGGAGCGGATGAAAAAATCCCTGGAATAGTTCGGAATTCTAGTGTCAGCCCTAGCCCCACCATCCGATGAACCCAAGGGTCGGATGTGGTAACCTCCCACTGAGGTAGAAAATGAAGGAGTCGCCCCCTCCCATGGGAATGAGAGGAAGGGAGTCATTTGCCCCGTCTAGTGGAGCAGAAGCCAGTGCCCCTGAATGGCCGTCTGGAGGTGGATTGGAATTTACCCGTCATTACCGTCCTATCTACTGGGGAATCGGTCGAAGCCCTGTGAAAATGACCTATTATAATAGGGCCCCCTGGACCCTGACTCTGCACGAAAGGGCTGCTGCTGACCATAGGGGGTAAATTTATGCTCCTGTCTACTGTAGTTCACTGGCAACACTTTCCTCTTGTCCTTTCCCTCAACTAATATCGGCTCCAGAGCTTCTCCAAAGAGTGAAGACCCCTGGTAAAGGGCGGAAGCTAATTTCGATTTTGATTTGGAGTCAGCCTTCCAGGGCTTAAGCCAAAGGAGCCTATGTGAAGTGACAGAAGATGCCATTGCCCTGGCCGCAAACCTGGCCGCATCTAAGGATGCGTCCGCGGAATACTCCATAGCAGCCACTAATTTGTTAAGATCTTGATTAAGGGTAGCCTCTCCTGTAACTGGCGAAGCCAAATTAAGGTAACTCTGTTAAAGAAAGATGCAGAAGTTGCAGCTTTCACGGCCCAAACAGCCGCCTGGTGTGATTTCCTAAAGGAAACTTCGGCCTTTCGCTCATCAGACTTTAAAACCTCAACTGCATCGGAAGACAAAACCGCAGAGGAGGAGAGATTCACTACAGGAGGATCTACAGATGGTAAACTAAGTAATTCTTCTAAAACTGGGTCAACACAGTAGAGCTTTTTGTCGTGTCCACTGGGGGCAGAGAGAACCCACGGTGAATCCCATTGCCTCTTAATCACATCCTTAAATAGTTCAGGACACGGAATGAAGTCCTGTTCTGGAGTAGGCATAGCAAATAATTTGCCATGAGGTTGCACCTCTGCTAGGTTGGCCGGATTAACAATCATGCCCGTGTTTGTACCAGCCTTAGCCTTTCTAAGGAGTGTCTTAAAAACAGTAGGCCTAAACAAGGTGGTGAACGCCGGCCTATCAGGCACAAGTTCATCATCATCAGAGAACTCAGGCTCAACCTGATCCTCCTCTCCTGTGCAGGAGTCTTCACTAGGCGTTGTTTCCAATGGCGCCTGAGGAAAGGGAGCTGGTATAGGAGGGGGAGGCAATGGCATTTGCCAAGCTGGTATCCCCGACTGCGATTGGCTCCCATGCTGCTACCCTGAAGCAATAGCTTTGGCTAAGGCATCTGTGAAAAGTGATTGAAAATCGAGTTGAGGGGCCCAGCCCAGTCCTTCTTGAGGACGGAGACCAGCAGCCGTAGGAGTGAAAGTCGCTGGAGGCCCTGGTCTGCCAGAAAAAATGGAGCCTTGAGGTGATACAGGACTGTCTCCCCGTGAAGCTGAGACTGTACTTTGAGAAGCATGCAGTGGCAGTTCAGGGCCCTGACAACCTACAGGTTGATGATTGGGGTTGCCTCAACACCTTCTACGCTGATCTGAGCTCATTTTTGAGCTATCAAAAACTGCCTCTCTAGTGCTTTGTGCCTCCGCTGCTCCTCCCTGTCCGTAGTAGATGAACCAGTGGAAGTCTGCATAGTAGTAGAATGGAGGGTTGAAGTTGCTGAAGAAGGAGCCTTAGCACTTTTTTTTGGAGGTCTTCTTAGGTCTAGGCGTAACAGGAGCCTGCTCAGGATCTGATGAAAATTCCTGGTCAGCCATGGTAAGTTATCCAAAGCCAACTGCCAGGGACTAGAAAGTGGTGGCAAAGAAGGTCAAATTGAGGAATAAAGACAGTAAGATAGACCACCAGCCTCTCTGCTAGTCAACTCAGATCCAACTGTAGCAATAAATTCCCTTAAAATGGCCTCCGGCCACAAAATGGCACCCAAATTGGCGCGAAGACCCACAGCTTGGAAAACGTCTCTCTCTCTTTTTTTTTGACTCACGAAACTTTGCAATGTCTGTTGTTGAGTCAGGGAGTCAAAGCGCCAGAGACAAACAGTCCCTTACAGCGCAGCCTCGTCAAATACCACCACAGTTTAGGAGGGAACCAAACAGCTCCTTAAATGGCTGCCTGCCAACAGAAAATGCTCCAAAGGCGCAGAAGTCCAAACGGTTCAGAAGTCTTCCTGCTGACTCAAGACAAGGCTCCCTCGATGGCTAGGCAGGTAAAGTGCCAGAGACAGGTGTCCCTTAAAGCTCTGCGAGGCAAAGTATCACACAGAGTCTGACTCGGGGCCCTGAGCAGGAACTCTGAAGCCGCCACTAATGAGGGAGCAAAATGGCGGTGGCGGAACAACCAGTGGACCAGCTGCCCCAACCACATGCTGGCAGCCAATTCACACAGCCCGTTCAGAGCTCCGATTAACAGGGAAACTTCGCTCGCTGCAGAAAAAAAATTCAATTTAAACGGGGCAATCTAGCCGGCTTCCCAGCAACGCCCAGCAGCGAAAGACTAGCTGTCTCCACAGCAGTCTGAGACAGTCCTTCACGCTCCCACACCTAATAAACTAACTGATCTATATACACAAAAAAATAACTATTCACAATATATACAAATATACAAGAAAAAGGTTAGGAAACAAGACAAATTCTCACAAGAGGTGAGAGAAGCTAAAACTCATGTCCCTATACTAAGACTGAGAGAAATAACTGAGGTGCCAAAGGAGCAGGGAGGAGTGGCCAAAGAAAAAAATTTAAAGACACAGTACACTTTCAGTGCCTATCAAGCAAGAATGATAGAACCCACCAATGAATTGCGTAGCAGCGCCATGGAAAATCAAAAGTTTTAACATTTTTTTAAATTGACAATATGGAGTCTTGGATGTGTGAGGAATTAATTGAGATGTTTAAAAACATGCACGAATCACTAAAGGGTAATAAAAAGTCAGAAATTTTGCTGGAACACACAGAACAGGAAAAAGAGAGCATAAATGAGAAGCAAGAAAATAATATTGAAGGAAAAAGAATTGAATGCAAAAAGCAGTTAGATGTTTTCACTGGGATTAACAGTGGCAAAAAAAGAGTGTATGGGGGGGGGGGATATTCTCCCAAAAAGAATCAATCAGAGGGAAAAGAACGAAATAGTGGAAAGAGATTAGGAGAAAGTTTGGGGAGAATTACTCGAGTAATATATCTAAAAGTGAGAAAAATGATTCAGGAGAAAAGATATAATAAATACCAGAAGAGAAGGAGAAGGAGGAGGAGGAGGAGGAGGAGGAGGAGGAGGAGAATGGGATAAAAGGAGGAAATTATTAAGAAATGGAATTTTGGAGAGACCAAGAGAAAATGGTTAAAGAGGGGAAAAATAGAGGAAAGGAGGAAAGGAAATAAGGTATATATTGGTAGATTTAAGGGAACTGTATTATTAATTGTGAATGGTCAATTAAGTTAAAGGGTTTTAATGTAAGAAATGAATATAATGATGTATATTGCTTATAGCAAAACAGAATAGCAGATGAAATATGAAATGGTAATTATGAAGACAAGTTAAATTAAGAGACAAAATTGAAATGTTAAAAAGTGGGGTGGGGATTTTGAAAAATATATGCTGTAAATGAAGAAATAAAACAATTGGTGTTATTGTAAGAAATTAAGAATTAAAGGGCGGATAGTGATACTGTTTATGTATTATGTATTAAGAAGAGATTTAAAAAGATGTGGATGGTCAATTAAAGGGTTTCAATGTAAGAATTGAATATGATGATATATATTGTGTATAGTTAAAAATGGGATGGGGATTTTGAGAAATCTATTCTACAAAAGGAGAAATAAGATAATTAATTGATGTTATTGTAAGAAACTAGGAATTAAAGGGCGGATAGTGATACTGTTTATGTATTATGTATTAAGAGATTAAGATAAGATAAAGAAATATGGAAAAAGAATATTATGGACAGAATTGGAAATATGTAAAATGTATTTGGGGAAAAAAAGAAAGATGAAATAACAAGATATGGTGAAAAATGATGTATTTGTGATAAAGAATTATATAAAAGGGATGAATATGGAAAAAACGGGAAAACTGGAATAATTATAAAAATTAATATATATAAGATGTATAAGATGTGACCCAGTCAACACTCTGTTCATAAAATATGTATGATGAAAGAAAAATGTTAATAAAACTTGTTTACAAACAAACAAAAAAAGTTCCTGCATGCAACCTTTCTATCTGCCTTTTATTCCCGATGAAACTGCTCAGGCATCGGACGGCACCACCTGAATCCTCTGAAGTCGGGGAAAAAAGAATTGGGTGGAATTCCCGCCAGGCATTCTTGGTTCCCATGCTTCGCCCAGTCTGCCTGGTTCTGTCCAAATGGGCACCCAAGGATCCTTTTAATGATTTCAGCCACTTCCCGCTCACCTTTCCAATGCCCATTTCTCCCTTCTGGAACCGAAAAGCACAGCCCAACTCCCCTTCCACTTTCTCAAGCAGAAAAGGCAGACTCGGGCTGGGCTTTTTTTACCGAGAGATGGTTCCCCAGGACTGATGGTGCAGCATCTGCCTACTGAGGTCAAGTGTCTTCCCCCACCCCACAAGAACATTAGTCTGGCTTTAGATTCCCCAGAACAGATCCCCCTCACAGCTGAGCTGTCTTCCCACAATCCATTCTCCCGAACTGGCCAACCGCACTGGGAAGGAGAGTCAGGCTGGCAGGTTTGGCTTGGAACTCAGTCCTGGGGCAACGGTGCATGTGCTCACAGAGAGGGCTCTGAGTGTCCCCTCTGGCACGCGTGCCATAGGTTCACCACCACTGCCCTATTCTGTAGCTGAGAGTTGAGCTTGAATTTAACTTTATTCAGAGAGTTATATAGTAGTGTAAGTGCAGTACTAGCCAAACTTTATTGCACTATTAACCAATTTATTGATTTCTAGATGTTCTGAATACAAACTATGTTTGGATAAGATTTGAAGATTTGAAGTTTACCACAACTGGATGGCACAAAATCACACATCTTGCTTTCTTAGCTAGCATCAGATTCTCATCTGATGAGATGAGACATCCAAGACAAATTCCTTGTGTGTCCAATCACACTTGGCCAAAAAAAAAATCTATATCTTTCATATTTCCAGTGTGTCTTACCTCGAAGAATATGCATTATTAACACCTGTTTTCTACTTAAATTAGGTTAAAATAAGACTGGTGCATCCATTGCTCTAATCCATAACATGCTGCTCTAAGAAATTGCTGTTTCTTTCTAACCTGACAAATAGCTACCTCTCAAGAATTATCAACATAATGGATATCCATATGAGGTAGCAAATTTATGGATTCATGCCAGATCTGGCTTCTATGCTTTTTTAAAATAAATGATAACAAGGAATCAACACGGAGTATAATTACACCCTGGACTATATGGGCTACCTACAGGCCATATGTAAGACTTTCACAACTTACTTATTTCTATTTTCAGCCATAGAAAACTGATTAGCTATTGTGTAACTTAATGTTAGTCCCTATGTTGCTTTCAGGTATAACCTGACATTCTAATTGCAATATTTCCCTTAATGCCTTTTATTGAAACAGCTGGAAAGAAAGAAATGTTTAATTAAAAATGCAATTGAAAAGCTACCAAGCTTGGCAGAAGCAAAAGCTGTGAGATTTCAAGTGGACAGTTTTGTATTAAGAATGCAACTGAGCAGGTCATGCGTGTCACAATTAAATTCCAGCCACAGTTAGTCTTCCACACAAACTGCTGTGAGTCATTTTGCATTGACAGTGAACAGTGTTGCATCTTAATTGAATCATTTACTGATTTAATTTGAAATTGACAAGCAAAGAAGCTATTTTGAATAAAACTATGTAATGGGAAATATGGAGGTGAGATAGGCATTCTTGTCAGTAACACTTTAGTGATTAATCTATTTTGAAAAACCTTTTCGAACAAAATAAATCAAATATATTAAAGAAATTTGAGTCTTTCCTTGTGAATCTTTACTGATTTCAGAAATTAAATAATAGGTTTCAGTTTAAAATTGTTATTCCACTACATATTTTCTAGACCAATAATAACTTCCTTGTTTTCAATGGTATTGTATGTACTGGATCCATTATTAACTAGCATCCTTTATGGTGTAAAACTACTGAAAGTCATGCTTAAAATATATGGTGGACAGGGAGGCAGTTTAGCCACATCAATCAAATGGTTTGTTTCACGTAACTTGAATGTCCGACAGTGCTTCAGTCACTTTTTTACAGTTTTCTTCTATCTGATGGTTCTCCAGACAAAGTCTCCACACTGTGAAGGGCAATTTTAGCGAAATTTCCTATTAAATTGTATTTGAATATAAGTAGCTCAGGTTGGTAGTTGGGATGTTGGTTTGAGCTTCGAGCTTGGCAATTTGGTTGCAAATGTCTCATCACCATTCGAGGAGACATCATCAGTGCACTTTGAGTTGTGCTCGTCTGTCAGATCACTGGTCTTTAAATACCTTTTTATGTCATGCAAATTAGAGTGGATGTTGTTTGTTCAACTACTACTGGGTTATGGTCTGACTTCAGATTGTTTGATTGGCTGGCTGTTGTTACTGAGGCATGGTCTTTGGTTTTAAGTATCATCTGTGTGATCTAAATTAGTGTTGTTTGTTCGGATACTGCTGAGTCGTAGTCTAGTTTCAGGCTGCTTGAATGGCTGGTTGTTACTGAGATGTGGTCCAATTTCTTGTGAGATGATGGGGTGTGATTTTTGTTGTTGCATAGTGGGATGCCTGTTTGTTCATTTAAAATGCTATTTTCGGAATCATGGTTGATGCAATTCTTTAGTTCTCAGTAATTGGTAGACTGGATCAATGTCAATATGTCTGTTTATTGACTGATTGGTGGAAAACCAGGCTTCAAGGAATTTTCTTCTTCCTTGATTTCGCCTCGATTACAACAGTTATGGGTTAAGTGTACATTCTTCCAAATGCAAGATTGTGCCTACCCATCTCCAAACCAAACCTAATGTTGATTACATACATTCTCATCTGGTCAAAGCTTGTGAAATGAGAGTTCTGATTAGTATTCCAATAGGGTTTCTACCACTTTTCTTGAAGTGAATTTCTTTCCTAGGGAGATGGATCTCATATACTGTGACAGGACTCAATCTGATAGGCAGCAAGTTTACAGGCCAGAATGTAGAGGATATCAATAACACACACAAGGGTATCAAGAAAATCAAACTAGTTCAGAGACACCATATTTAGGCTATAAAAACCTGGATGACCACTAAATGGCATTAAGAAACTTTCTGTGTCTCTTGATAATTATCTAGTAATCATCTGAATTTTCAATGCAGATTATATATAAATATAACAGAATATGTATTACATTACATTATATTACATATATACAGGTAGTCCTCAATTTACCACTATAATTGGAACCAGAATGTCTGCAAACAAGGTAATTGTGCCTGATTTAATGACCTTTTTTTGCCATGGTTAAGCAAATCACTGCAGTTGTTAAGTGAACCAAGTAGTTATTAAACGAATCTGGCTTTCACCGTTTACTTTCCTTATCAGAACACAGTTGGGAAGATTGCAAATGGCAACCACATGATCCCAGGGTGTTGCCACTGTTATAAAATACATGCTGATTGCCAAACACGCAAATTTGGCCATGAGAATGCTGCAACAATTGTAAGTGCAAAGAGCAGTTCTAAGTAGTTTTTTCAGTGTCATTGTAACTTCGAACAGTCGTTAAATGAATGATTGTAAGCTAAGGACTACCTGTATACCTCAAATCCTGTGCTTCCTTATCATGGCAGGGATGGGGTGGTTATTTTCCTAGTGGAAGATAAGCAAAGAACGCCAGAGATGTATGCCAAAAATATATATTCCTAGTAATGTCAGCAAAGGTCACCACAGCTACCCTGATAAAGCATGCAGGGACCTATATCAGGCCAGTAGCAATATAGGAAAATGCTGGAGACAAGTGATCGTTTTTGTAACAATGGCAAAGGCAGCATTTTATTCTGCACTGAAGAAGGCAATGGTAAACCACTTCTGCAGTTTACCAAGAAGACCTCACAGAATGACATTATAAAGTAATTGAAACTTTATAGTGCCTGATGATGGGTCCCTTAGGTTAGATGTCACTCAACAAACTACTGAAGAATTGCTAGGAACTTTTGAAAATCTGCAATGCAGTTGCGAGTCCCAATGCCTTTGGTGACGGATATCTGTAAAAACCTGAGAATGGACATTGGTCTTACCTGATATGTCCGTTCTCTATGAGAAAGAAACGGCAGTCAGTACTCGGAATAGATTCTACGGTGCTGCATATGACCGAGTCTGCAGATTTGCATAGCTCCGCCCTCTGCTGGTAAATCCCTAGTGTTTCGGCGAGGGCGCTGATGCAGACTGGAGTGTCTTCCTGGAAGATAGAAAGAGAGATAAAAGGAAAAAAACCACCCACCCCACCAGGAACAGGGCCTCACTGCAAGGGTGGGCTGACTGCTGTTTCTTCCTCATAGACAACAGACGTATTTATTTATTTATTTATTATTTATTTATTAATTAGACTTATATACCGCCCTTCTCCTTGCGGACTCAGGGCAGTGAACAGCCGAATAAAAACCAGTACACAAAAGTTAAAATATTATAAAAACAAATATAAATTTGGCTGAGAATTAAAACAGATAAATATTAAAATGAATATCAACTCTAAAATCTTTTTAAAAAATTTAGCAGGGATCAGGCTAAGCCGGCGAGCTGAAAGAGAGAAGTTTTCAAAGCCTGACGAAAAGTCCGGAGGTAGGAGATCGTTCTCAGTTCTGGAGGAAGATCGTTCCAGAGGGTGGGGGCTGCCACAGAGAAGGCTCTCCCCCTGGGGGTCGCCAGCCGGCATTGTCTGGCTGATGGCACCCTGAGGAGGCTCTCTCTGTGGGAGCGAACCGGCCGGTGGGAGGCAATTGGTGGCAGAAGGCGGTCCCGTAAGTACCCTGGTCCTAAGCCATGGAGCGCTTTAAACGTGGTAACCAACACCTTGAAACGCACCCGGAAGTCCACCGGCAGCCAATGCAGCTCACGAAGGAGAAGTGTCATGTGGGAGCGCCCCGTTGCTCCCATAATCCCCCGCGCGGCCGCATTCGGCACCAGTTGGAGCCTCCGGGTGCACCCCAAGAGGAGCCCCATGTAGAGAGCATTGCAGTAGTCCAGGCAAGGTGACAAGCGCCTGAGTGACTGCATAGGGAGTCCCGATCTACAAAGGGCCGCAACTGGCGTATCAGGCGAACCTGATAGAAAGCCCCCCTGGCCACAGCTGTCGTGTGATCCTCTAAAGACAGCCGTGGGTCCAGGAGGATGCCCAAATTGTGCACCCTTTCCGTGGGGGCCAATGATTCGCCCCCAATAACCAGCGATGGTGTCAGCTGGCTATATCGGGACGCCGGCAGCCATAGCCACTCGGTCTTGCAGGGGTTGAGTTGAAGCCTGTTTCTCCCCATCCAGACCCGCACGACTTCAAGGCACTGGGACATCACTTCCACGGCATCGTTGGGGTGGTCTGCGGTGGAGATGTACAGCTGAGTATCATCAGCGTACTGATGGAACTCCACCCCCAAACCACGGATGATCTCACCCAGCGGCTTTACATAAATGTTGAACAGGAGGGGCGAGAGGACTGACCCTTGTGGCACCCCACACACTAGGCGCCTTGGGGTCGACCGCTGCCCCCCTGTCAACATGGATTGCGACCGGTCGGAGTGGTAGGAGGAGAACCACCGTAGAACGGTGCCCCCCATCCCCAATCCCTCCAACCGGCGCAACATGATACCATGGTCGGTGGTATCAAAAGCCACTGAGAGGTCTAACAACACCAGGATAGAGGAATACCCCCTACCCCAGGCCCTCCAGAGATCATCCACCAACGCGACCAATGCCTTTTCGGTGCTGTATCCAGACCTGAAGCCGGACTGGAGTGGGTCTAAATAGACAGCTTCATCCAGGTACCGGGGGAGCTGCCACGCCACCACACTCTCATTAACCGTTACCAGGAAGGGAACGTTGGAGACTGGATGATAATTAGCCAAAACAGCTGGGTCCAGGGAGGGCTTCTTGAGGAAGGGCCTCACCACCGCCTCCTTCAAGGCGGCCGGTAGGGCACCCTCACTCAAAGAAGTGTTATAATCTCCTGGAGCCAGCCTCGTGTAACCTCCCGGGAGGCCAGCACCAACCAGGAGGGACATGGGTCCAATAAACATGTGGTTGCATTCAGTCTTCCCAAAATCCTGTCCACGTCCTCGGGAGCCACAGGATCAAACTCAGCCCTCTCAAGACCTGCCTCAGTCACCTCGCCTGAACTAACCCAGTCAGCGGCCAAATCATCCCGAATCTGAGTTATTTTATCATCCAGATATTGAACAAAGTCCTCAGCACGTCCCTGTAAGGGATCCTCCCGCGCTCTCGAATGAAGGAGGGAGCGGGTCACCCTGAACAGGGCGGCTGGGCGATTATCTGATGACGCAATAAGAGTGGTAAAATAATTAGATTTTGCCGCTTTTATCGCCACTATGTAAGTCTTAATATCAGCTCTTACTAGTGTCAAGTCAGATTCAGAGCGACTGGCCCTCCAACCGCTCTCTAGGCGTCTTTTCTGGCGCTTCATCTCCCTCAGCTCCTCGGTAAACCAAGGAGCTAAGTGAGTTCGGCGCCGGGTCAGAGGCCGCAAAGGCACGATGCGGTCCAAGGCCCCACTGGCCACCCTATCCCAGGCAGCCACCAGGTCCTCAGCCGAGTCGCGTGTCAGTGTCTCAGGAAATGGCCCAAGCTCCGTCTGGAACCTATCAGGATCCATCAGGCACCTGGGGCGGAACCACCTAGTCGGTTCTGCCTCCCTGCGGTGAGTTGCAGCGGTCAGAAAGTTGAGTCGAAGGAGCGAGTGGTCAGTCCATGACAAGGGTTCCACACCTATATCCCCAATGTCAAGACCACTCAACCACTGACCAGAGACAAAAACTAGATCCAGGGTGTGTCCACCAATGTGAGTCGGGCCCTGAATTACCTGGGTCAGATCCATGGCCATCATGGAAGCCATGAACTCCCAAGCTATCTCAGATGCTTCACCGATAGATGGCAGATTGAAATCCCTCATGACCATAAGCCTGGGGGTGTCAATCGCCACCTCGGCTACAACATTGAGAAGCTTGGGCAGGGTCGTTGCCACGTGGCAGGGAGCCAGGTACGTGACTAACAGACCCATCTGCCCACCACGACCCCACATCACAAAGATGGACTCACATCTGGCTATCTGAGGTACAGTGGCCTTCCTCCGATCCAGACCTTCCTTAATAATGACCGCTACTCCCCCACCCCTACCCTGAGCTCTCGGCTGGTGGAATGCAAGGAAACCTGGTGGGCACATCTCCACGAGGGGAACCCCACCCTCATGGCCCAACCAGGTCTCAGTAATACCGGCCAGGTCCGCACCCCCCTCTTGAAGAAGGTCACATATGAGGGGGGCCTTGTTTACAACGGACCTCGCATTGCATAACAACAGCCGGAGCCTCGGGTCCTGAGACTCTGAACAACCTGGGGAACGGGAATAGCTCGGGGGACCGGGGCGCGCAATCGCTCGAAGACAGCGAGTGTGTAACCCCGCCACATGATATGGTCCCCTGCTCTCGCCATATCTGCCCCTCCCACACAGCGTATTTATAGCACAGCCCTCGACAGAGGGCTCTATAGGAGCCCTCTTACCTCCAGAATCTAAATCCCCTATGGCACCACAAACTGCCGGACCTGTCCCTCTCCCCCGCGGGTTCACCCCCAAACCCGCACCCTCCCCCACCCCGGAGCCCCCTAAAACACTAATTTAAAAAGAACTTTAAAAACCCCTCAATCCCCGTTTTGCGACATGCCACCTCTCGGGGTCCCAAAACACGTCATTAAGGTAGGGCCTCGATAACATAGAAGGCCAAGCCCTCGAGAGGGGGGAATCTCGCAGGGCAAGAAGCAGACCTGCCTCGAAACTTTCCTGTAGGAATCCTAGAACATCAAGGACGGAAGCTGAGAGAGGATGGATGTGTGTGTCAGCCTCGCTTGCTTTGGCTGTCATAGTAACGGAGGGAGGGGGGTTTAGGTAGCGGAGCTTTGAATGAATCTAAGAAACGAAACCAATTCCTAAGCTGTTATCAAGCCAACGGACACTGCATTCCTGGATGCTGACACAGCCAGACGTGTGCTCCCACCTGACCTCTGGGAGACCTTTGGATTGGATGATTTACGGTGGAAAGTGGGAGGGGATGCTTTCTATATGTAACTTTCGCGCTTTTTGCCTCAGAATCCTGCTTTCCATGGTTGCGTTCATTTCATATCTAGTAAAAGTACCATACTTTAATCTATGATGAAGTCTGGGTTTTCCTTTCCTGGATACTGAAGGAAGCATACCCGACATTAAGCAGGATTCTCCCACTCAGCCATCCCGGACAACACTGAGGGGGCTGAAATCCACAGAATGTCTGATCAAGAAAGTGATTTAGATCAGATGGGGGCATATGGCTCAGCGAGGTCTTCATACCAGCCGGGAGAAAAGACCGTGGTGTGGATGGAGAATTTACAGCTGAGAGAGGAGCCAGATGAAGCCCGATGGTCGAAGGGAGTAGGAAGGTTGCCAGACCTGGGGAAGACTCCCCACGGAGTAACCAGTTCCAGACCCCGAAAAGGAGAGGCAGTGTGGCTGCAAGAGCAAAAGGAAAGCCTCATGATGGCTCAAGCACTGTAACTCATCCACGATGCTGAAGAAAGCCGAAAAAACCGTGAGTTTTATGCAACCCCTGAAGGGAAGGGAAGAGAATACTCCAAAGTAGATCCAGAGGAAGGGGCTTGTGGGGGAGAGGAAGAGGGAGCTGGCAAAGGCACATCCCAGGCTTTGGGTAGTCAAACGAGGGATGCAGCAGTCCAGGGGCCCCCAGCCTTGCAGGCCCCACCCCGCAGGCGCAAGAAACCAAAAATCCCCCCCCCCCGCCTGGAAAATATGGAGGAGACCCAAAAACCCTGGGGCTTTTCTTAACCCAAGTGTGGAATCACATGCAAGACTGGGGGAAGGACTACCTGTCGGATGCAGCCCGAGTGAGATGTGTCACTAGTGCCTTAGAGGGAGTGGCAGCTGAATGGATGGTGGTCCTCCACAATAACAATTCCCCCCTGCTGCGAAACTACAACCAGTTCACGACAGCCCTTAGGAGGCGTTTTGAGGACCACCTAGCTGAGCGGAAGGCGAGACTCCGAATGAAGAGTATCCAGCAGGGCTGAAGATCGGTAGCGGAATACACCCAAGAATTTCGGGAGCTAGCGCCATACATGACAGGGTAGTCAGAATTGGCTCTGTTGGAGAGTTTCAAAGACGGACTGAATGAGGAAGTCTACCAAGACTGTAGAGCACGGGGGGTCCCCAAAGATCTGCACAGTTGGTACATAGCAGCTGAGGATGCGGAAATCGAGATAGGCCGAAGTCGACTCCGAAGAGGGCGTACTAGGGAGCCTTCATCCTCCTACTACCGCAAGTAAGCCCCAAAGATGGCTGGTGGGAGGGCGGAGTCCAAACCCAAGCCGAAACCCTTCATGTGTTTCAAGTGTGGCATGGAAGGTCACCGGGCTGCTGAATGTTCCTCCAAGCCAGTGCCAAAACCTACCAGCAGAGGGCCTAAGAAGATGGACAAACCATCCACAAAAGTTCGTGAAGCCGCGCTGGAAGGGGAAGTTGTTGAGTTCGCTCCCCGGGCCAAGGATGAGTTGGGAACTCCGACCGACGCGGACGACAGCGAAACCGACTCCGACTCCGATGATCTGGTGCATCACACTGAGGGCCCCATGCTCATCCCCGTAGAACTAAGGGTGCCATCCACAGGTGCCCACGCACAGATGCCAGCCTTATTAGACTCTGGGTGCACCAGATGCATTATCAGCCCGAAAGTAGTAGAGAAGATGGGCCTGGGACTGAAAGCATTGACAAGGCCTATTGCATTTTGTCAGCTAGATGGATCGATGGCAGGGGGAGGCCCCAACCAGTTTCATAACGGAACCCATTGAAATGAAATTAGGAGACCACGTAGAGATTCTCAGTTTTATTGTGGCCCCTAGCATGGAACGACCCCTTATACTTGGCCTGCCCTGGTTACGTTTAGTTTTAGTTTAGTTTATTTGAATTTATATACCGCCCTTCTCCTTGCGGACTCAGGGCGGTGTACAGCCAATTAAGAACAAACATACAAAAGTTAAAATTTTCATAAAATAATAATATAAGTGGCCATAAAATTTAAAAACTAACTTCATATTTAAAATACAACTCTAAAATGCTAAAATGTTATAGGAATCAGGCTAGGCCGGCGAGCTGAAAGAGATGGGTTTTTAAAGCCCGCCGAAAGATTGGGAGGTCAGAGATTGTTCTTAACTCCGGAGGCAGATCATTCCAAAGGGTGGGTGCTGCCACAGAGAAGGCTCTCCCCCTGGGGGTCGCCAGCCGGCATTGTCTGGCTGACGGCACCCTGAGGAGGCCTTCTCTGTGGGAGCGAACCGGCCGGTGGGAGGCAATTGGCGGCAGAAGGCGGTCCCGTAAGTACCCTGGCCCTAAGCCATGGAGCGCTTTAAAGGTGATTACCAACACCTTGAAACGCACCCGAAAGTCCACCGGCAGCCAATGCAGCTCGCGCAGGAGAGGTGTCACGTGGGAGCGTCCCGTCGCTCCCATAATCCCCCGCGCGGCCGCATTCTGCACCAGTTGGAGCCTCCGGGTGCACCCCAAGGGGAGCCCCATGTAGAGAGCATTACAGTAGTCCAGACGGGAAGTGACAAGAGCATGAGTGACCGTGCGTAGGGAGTCCCGATCTAGAAAGGGTCGCAGCTGGCGAATCAGGCGGACCTGATAAAAAGCCCCCCTGGCCACGGCCGTCATATGATCCTCTAAAGACAGCCGCGAGTCCAGGAGGACGCCCAAGTTGCGAACCCTTTCCGTGGGGGCCAATGACTCGCCCCCAATAACCAGCGATGGAGTCAGCTGGCTATATCGGGACGCCGGCAGCCACAGCCACTCGGTCTTGGAGGGGTTGAGTCGAAGCCTGTTTCTCTCCATCCAGACCCGCACAGCTTCAAGGCACTGGGACATCACTTCCACGGCATCGTTGGGGTGGTCTGGGGTGGAAATGTACAGCTGAGTATCATCAGCGTACTGATGGAACTCCACCCCAAAACCATGGATGATCTCACCCAGCGGCTTTACATAAATGTTGAACAGGAGGGGCGAGAGGACCGACCCTTGTGGCATCCCACATACCAGGCGCCTCGGGGTCGACCGCTGCCCCCCTGTCAACACAGATTGCGACCGGTCGGAGAGGTAGGAGGAGAACCACCGTAAAACGGTGCCCCCCACCCCCAGTCCCTCCAACCGGCGCAATATGATACCATGGTCGATGGTATCAAAAGCCGCTGAGAGGTCTAACAGCACCAGGATAGAGGAATACCCCCTACCCCGGGCCCTCCAGAGATCATCCACCAACGCGACCAATGCCGTTTCGGTGCTGTACCCAGACCTGAAGCCGGACTGGAGCGGGTCTAAATAGACGGCTTCATCCAGGTATCGGGGGAGCTGCCACGCCACCACACTCTCAACAACCTTCGCCAGGAAGGAAAGGTTGGAGACAGGACGGTAATTAGCTAAAGCAGCTGGGTCCAGGGAGGGCTTCTTGAGGAGGGGCCTCACCACCGCCTCTTTCAAGGCAGGCGGAAGGACACCCTCACTCAAAGAGGCGTTTATAATCTCCTGGAGCCAGCCTCGTGTAACCTCCCGGGAGGCCAGCACCAACCAGGAGGGACACGGGTCCAGTAAACATGTGGTTGCGTTCAGTCTTCCCAGAATCCTGTCCACGTCCTCGGGAGCCACAGGATCGAACTCAGCCCAGATAACACTCTCAAGACCTGGCTCAGTCACCCCGTCTGAACCCACCCAGTCAGCGGCCAGATCGTCCCGAATCTGAGTTATTTTATCATCCAGATATTGAACAAAATCCTCAGCACGTCCCTGTAAGGGATCCTCCCGCGCTCCCGAATGGAGGAGGGAGCGGGTCACCCTAAACAGGGCGGCTGGGCGATTATCTGATGACGCGATAAGAGCGGCAAAGTAATTAGACTTGGCCGCTTTTATCGCCACTATGTAAGTCTTAATATGAGCTCTTACTAGTGTCAAGTCAGATTCGGAGCGGCTGGCCCTCCAACCACTCTCTAGGCGTCTTTTCCGGCGCTTCATCTCCCTCAGCTCCTCAGTAAACCAAGGAGCTAAGTGGGTTCGGCACCGGGTCAGAGGTCGCAAAGGCACGACACGGTCCAAGGCCCCACCGGCCGCTCTATTCCAGGCAGCCACCAGGTCCTCGGCCGAGTCGTGTGTCAGTGTCTCAGGAAATGGCCCAAGCTCCGTCTGGAACCTATCAGGATCCATCAGGCGCCTAGGGCGGAACCATCTGGTCGGTTCCGCCTCCCTGCGGTGAGGTGCAGCGGTCAGAAAGTCGAGCCGAAGGAGTGAGTGGTCAGTCCATGACAAGGGTTCTAAGCCTATATCCCCAATATCAAGATCACTCAACCACTGCCCAGAGACAAAAACTAAGTCCAGGGTGTGTCCACCAATGTGAGTTGGGCCCTGAATTACCTGGGTCAGGTCCATGGCCGTCATGGAAGCCATGAACTCCCGAGCTATCTCAGATGTTTCGCCGATAGATGGCAGATTGAAATCCCCCATGACCATAAGCCTGGGGGTGCCAATCACCACATCGGCTACAACATTGAGAAGCTCGGGCAGGGTCGTTGCCACGCGGCAGGGAGCCAGGTACGCGACTAACAAACCCATCTGCCCACCAGGACCCCACCTCACAAAGATGGACTCACACCCGGCTATCTGAGGAACAGTGGCCTCCCTCGGATCCAGACCTTCCTTAATAATGACCGCCACTCCCCCACCCCTGCCCTGAGCTCTCGGCTGGTGAAATGCAAGGAAACCTGGCGGGCACATCTCCACGAGGGGAACCCCACCCTCGCGGCCCAACCAGGTCTCAGTAATACCGGCCAGGTCCGCACCCCCCTCTTGAAGAAGGTCACAGATGAGGTGGGCCTTATTTACAACGGACCTGGCATTGCGTAACAGCAGCCGGAGCCTCGGGTCCTGAGACTCCGAACAACCTGGGGAACGGGAATAGCTCCGGGGACCGGGGCACGCAATCGCTCGAAGACAGCGAGTGCGTGCCCCCTTCACATGATACGGTCCCCCGCTCACGCCATATCTGCCCCTCCCACACAATGTTTCTATAGCCCAACCCTCGACAGGGGGCTCTCTGGGAGCCCTCTTACCTCCAGAGTCTACACCCTCCTTAACACCCAATACCAAGCCTGTCCTTTTCCCATTTGGGTTCCCCCCCAAACCCTCACCCACCCCCACCCCGGAGTCCCTTAAAATTCTTAAAAACAGATTTAAAAACCCTCTCAGCCCCTTTTTTGCCACATGCCACCTCTCGGGGTCCCAAGACCCGTCATTAAGGTAGGCCCTCGATAGTGTGGAGGGCCAGGCCTGCGAGAGGGGGGAATCTCGCAGGGCAAGAAGCGTGGACCTTGAATACATCCGGGACAATATAAAAAAAAACAAACCATAGAGGACGATAAAAACATGGCTTCCGCAGTGATAAAACAATGTCCAGGGGCGGACCAGTCTATCCGGAGGGTCCTCGCTACCCTCCCACAGTAGCGATAAAGTTGTTAAGTTCTGCCCAGTCCTGCTGGGGGGTGTCAAACCACCCTCTCACTGTGGTTCATTGCAAAGGTCCAGTAAGTTGAAACAAGGCAGGGCCACTCTCTCACAGAGGTCCGACCATACTGTCCTAAAAATGCAACACCCCCTCAGAATAGATAATATTAAAAGAACCGGCTCCAAAGTCCTCCAATGACTGCCATGGTCTCCAGTCCGGCCAATCAACCAAATGGTCATAGTAAGATAGTAAAAGATAATAAAATAGTCAAGCAGCAAGATAGTCAAAGTGCAAGGTAGTCAGTGTGTCTGGGAGGTGGTCGGTAGGTCTAATCTAAAAAATAACCCCGGGGGCATACGGACAATATATACAAGCGTAATAGGGGTTGATGAATTTGGGGCCAAAATGAGATCCCCCCCCCCCGCTGGCTGCTGACAAGTCCGCTCGCCTCTGCCAATGGCTCCGGCAATCCACTCGCTCCTCCTCCAGGCACTCTGCCACCACCTCCTCCTCCAGGGTGCCTGGGCGCCAGCTGGTCTGGCTGCTGGCTGCCCTCTCACCCCAGCCAGGTACCATCTCGTCCCAGCCAGGCACCATCTCGTCCGGTCGCCGCTCCCCACCATTTCACTCATCACTCTCCTTCTTCTCTTGCCGCCATCTTCTCGCGGTGCCTCCCACTCCTTCCAGCCCGATGGCGATTCCAAAGGACACGCTGGGGGCTAAAGAACCCCTCAGCGCACCGACCATATATTCTGCTGGCTGGGCGGGGGGTTGCTGATGGGCTGCCACCCCCACAACGCCCCTAAATCCGCCAGCTCGCCAATTCTGCCGCCGTAGCTCACCGCTCCTTGCCGCCGCTGCTCGCTGCCGCTCGTCGCCATCTCTCTCTCGCCGCCATCTCTCGCGGCGCCTCCCGCTCCTGCTGAGCCGATGGCGACGGCGGAAAAGTTCTACAAGACACGCTGGGGGCTAAAAAACCCACCAGCGCGACGACCATGTGTTCCGCTGGCCGGGCGGGGGGTTGCCGATGGACTGCAACCCCCGCAGCGCCCCTAAAAACCACCAGCCCATTTCGTCCTCTTCCCGGCGTTCAGGATACAACCGCCATCTTGCGCATGCTCAAAAGTGTACGTAAATGGAACCCGTGAATTAACTGGAAAACGGGGGTTTTGCGCATTTGCGCTAGGAACGCCACTAGAGAGGAAAGAACCCCCCCTTGAGGGCAGAGAGGAGCACGAAGAGGCAGAGATGGCAATAGACCACATTGAAGGGGAGGAGAAAATTCCAAAGGAGTATTGGGATCTCCGTGAAGTCTTTAGTGAGAAAGCCTTGGATGTGCTACCCCCCCACAGAGCTACGGACTGTACCATTGAGATACTCCCTGGAGTAAAGCTCCCTAAGCCAAAAATTTACCCAATGACCCCTCGTGAGCTGGGGGAACTACAAAATTTCATTGACAAAAACCTAGAAGGGGGTTTCATCCAACCAGCTAGTCCACAGGTGGCCGCACCAGTTCTGTTCCGGGAGAAGAAAGATGGTTCCTTTCATCTAGTAGTTGATTATAGGAACTTAAACGCCATTTGCGTGGAAAATGTCTACCCCTTACCCCTCATGAAGGACATGTTAGCGCACTTAGGGAAGGGAAAGATTTTCACCAAACTAGACTTACGGGAAGCTTACTACAGAGTGCGAATTAAGGAGGGGGATGAATGGAAAACTGCATTTAACTGCCCGCTGGGATGTTTCCAGTTCCGAGTACTCCCTTTTGGGCTACAAGGGGCTCCTGCGGTATTCATGCAATTGATCAATGAAGTTTTGCATGAGCATTTGTACAAGGGGGTGCTGGTTTATTTGGATGACATTCTCATCTACTCTGAAAACATAGCCGACCACGTGAAATTAGTGTGCACCGTCCTGAAAAAACTCAGGGCTGCTGAACTGTATGCAAAACTTTCTAAGTGCGAATTCCACCAAACCAAGATTGACTATCTTGGATATCGCATCTCCCAGGGGGGAATAGAAATGGACCCTGCAAAGGTTCGGGCGGTGTTAGAATGGACGGCGCCACGCACCCGCAAGCAATTACAAAGTTTCTTGGGGTTTGCTAACTTTTATCGACAGTTCATCCCCTCGTTCGCCAAAATCGCACTGCCAATAACTAATCTCCTGAAAACTAAAGGTGAAGGAAGGAAGGTGAAGGAAAACCAAAGGAAGGAAGGTGAAGGAAGGAAGGTGAAGGAAAACCAAAACCCTCCAGACCTCTTGAATGGACTATGGACTGCCAGGCGGCATTCGAAAAGCTGAAATGGCTGTTTGCTGCCGAACCAGTCCTCAAACACCCAGACATGGATGAACCTTTTGTAGTACAGGCAGATGCCAGTGACGTCGCAGTAGGAGCTGTACTTCTGCAAATGAATGCAGATGGGAAACTACAGCCTTGTGCCTACACGTCCCGGAAACTGTCCGAAACTGAAAGGAGATGGGCCATATGGGAGAAAGAAGCTTTCGCTGTACGCTGGGCACTTCTAACCTGGAGACAATTTCTCGAAGGAGCTAAGCATCCTTTTGAAATATGGACTGATCATAAAAATCTCGAGACTTTAAAAACCCCACGTAAGCTGTCGCCAAAACAAGTTCGCTGGGCCCAACACTTCAACCATTTTAACTTCACCTTGCGCTACCTCCCTGGTGGAAAGAACTTCATGGCAGATGCTCTGTCCAGATTGCCTCAATACAACAGCACCAGGGAGGAAGTGGTTCGTCCAATTGTCCCTTCAGCCCGACTGGCGGCACCAGTGACTACCCGAGCACAGTCGAAGAGTGACCCAAGCCTCTCGGGCGATTTGCTCCAGAAGACAAGAGACTTTGAAAACTGATGAGTGGTTCCAAGCCCACTCAAACAAATGTACACTTCATGATGGTCTAGCTTGGATTGGAGCTAAATTGTACATTCCAGCCAGCCTGCGAGTAACAGTTCTGCAGCACGCCCATGATTCCAAAGTGGCGGGGCACTTTGGATTTGTCAAAACCTTACATCTTGTCAAAAGACAGTTCTGGTGGCCTGCACTCAAAAAGGACACAGAGGGATATGTAGCAAGCTGTCCAGTGTGTGCCTCAGCTGAGAGACCCCCAGGGAAGCCACCGGGTCTACTCCAAAGTGTAGCCAGACCCACTGCCCCTTGGAAGGAAATATCCATGGATTTCATTGTAGACCTTCCTGAAAATGGGGGGTGCCCAGTTATATGGGTAGTGACTGATTTGTTTTCCAAACAGGTGCATTTTATCCCATGTTCTAAGATCCCATCAGCAAAGACCCTTGCTAAGATGTTCACTTAACATGTATATAGGCTACATGGAGCTCCGAAACATATAATATCAGACAGGGGAGTACAATTCACCTCCAGTTTTTGGAAAGAGTTCCTGATGCTGATAGGCTCCGCCCAAGGATTAAGCTCCGCCCATCACCCCCAGACCAATGGGGCCTGTGAAAGAACCAATGCTGTATTAGAACAGTATCTGAGGTGTTATATAAATTACCAGCAAGATAACTGGGTATACTTGCTGCCATTTGCAGAGGTGGCATATAATAATTCCATACATAGCAGCACAGGGTTAACTCCTTTCAAGGTGGCTTCTGGCCAGGAATTTGTGCCAATCCCAGAGTTACCTCACGATAACCCACAGAACCCTTCTCTAATTGAGTGGATCGAACAGTTACGAGGGACTTGGGCAGTAACTCGAAAAGCTTTAGATGATGCTCACCAAGCCCATAAAACCCAAGCCGACAGAAAGAGGTGCCCTGCGCATGTTTATAAAGTGGGGGACATGGTTTATCTTTCTACCAAGTATTTGCAAACACCTCAAAAATCAAAAAAGCTTGGGCCTAAGTATGTGGGCCCTTTCCCCATTACTTGGATCATCAACCCAGTAACAGTTGAATTAGATTTACCCAAAAACTTGTGACGAATTCATCCAGTGTTTCATGTTAGCTTACTGAAACTGGAACATTTATCCCCTCTACTTCCAGCCAAAGAACCTCCTCCCGTTCCCATCCTCATTGAAGGGGAACAACATTTTGAAGAAAAGAGATTTTGGACTCTAGAAAACATCATGGTAAAGTGCAGTATCTGGTGGCATGGAAACACTTCCCGTTATCACAAGCTGAATGGGTGAATAAACGTGATGTTCAGGCACCTAAAAAAGTGCAGTTGTTTCACACCAAATACCCTGATAAACCTTAAGTAATGATAGTTATTAATTGTTGTGATATTACCTCTTCTTTTCTCTGTTTCAGGACTAGAGGTCATCTCTTCTGAAGGGGGGGCCTAATGTCGGCCTCGCTTGCTTTGGCTGTCATAGTAATGGAGGGAGGGGGGTTTAGGTAGCGGAGCTTTGAATGAATCTAAGAAACGAAACCAATTCCTAAGCTGTTATCAGGCCAACGGACACTGCATTCCTGGATGCTGACACAGCCAGACGTGTGCTCCCACCTGACCTCTGGGAGACCTTTGGATTGGATGATTTACGGTGGACAGTGGGAGGGGATGCTTTCTATATGTAACTTTCGCGCTTTTTGCCTCAGAATCCTGCTTTCCATGGTTGCATTCATTTCATATCTAGTAAAAGTACCATACTTTAATCTATGATGAAGTCTGGGTTTTCCTTTCCTGGATACTGAAGGAAGCATACCCGACAGTGTGAGTGTTGGCACCAAACAATGAATGACAACCATATAGATCCTATTGGTAGAGGCCTGCGGGAAGCCAAGATAGTGGAGATAATTGGAGTTGGGATGTTGGCCTCCCTTAAGAGGCGCCGGTCAACCTCCACACGGTCAAGTAGTACCACGACGGGTCCAGGTGGCACAGGGTCCCTTGGTACAGGGCAATCCGGTCGTCCAGGATGCTCCAAGGCTGAGAGAGAGATAGGCACACTAAGTCCGCGTACCAGTGCCTCCGGGGCCAGCAGGGTGCCAGGAGGATAAGTTCCGCCCGTTCCTGAAGAACCTTCCTGAGTACCCTAGGGAGCAAGGGAAAGGGAGGGAAAGCATATAGGAGTCCCATCGGCCAGGGACTTAATAGGGTGTCCATGGCTTCAGCCCGGGGATCCTGGTACCTGGAAAAATACTTCGGGACCTAGCGATTGACTCCCGATGCAAACAGATCCACCACGGGAAGACGAAAGCAACTCATGATCTCCTGGAACAGATGAGCAGGGAGGCTCCATTCTGCATGGTCCAGGTGATGCCTGCTGAGGTTTCTCCTCTCCTGAGATATGATCTGCATGGATGGAACGAAGATGAGATTCTGCCCAGAGACCGAGGAGAAGAGTCTCATCCATGAGGGCCCGAGAATGTGTGCCCCCTAGTTGACGTGAGCCTTAGCCGTCACATTGTCCGTAAGCACGAGGACATCTTGGGCTTCTATGATATCATGGAAGGAAAGCAATGCTAGACGGATAGCCCTCAATTCTAGGAGATTAATAGGCAGATGTTGCTCAGAAGCGGACCACTGACCTTGTGCCAGATGATGATCCAGATGGGCCCCCAACCCTGGAGGCTTGCATCCGTGGTGACTATCAGACGTGCTGGCTCCCGGAAGGAGCAGGCTTCGGACAAAGCTGAGGAGGTCCACCTCCTGAGAGAGTTGAACAGGACGGGAGGAAGGGTTACTTTGAGAAGAGAAGTGCTGGATCGGGCCTTATGATGGGGAAGCAGGAACCACTGTAACTCTCTGCTGTGGAGACGAGACCAAGGTATAATGTCGTAGGTGGATACCATCTTGCCTAGGAGACAGGATAGCCCCAGGATCGAAGACGTCCAATCCAAGACACACCGCTGAGCCATGGAGCACAGGCTGGATTGGCAGTCCCTTGAAAGGGAGACTGTGGAAGCCACGGTATTGATGACGGCCCCTAAATGTTGGAGACTGGTGGAAGGGGTTAAGTGGCTCTTTGGCCAATTTATGGAGAATCCATGACTCTGGAGAATCTGGATGGTGGTGGCCAAATCCTGATAAGCCGCTTGCAGGGAGGAGGATTGAAGCAAAGTATCGTCTAAATAAAATTGAATTCTAACGGGGAGAGAACGAATGTGAGCGACAAGGGCCACCATGATCTTAGTGAAGGCCCGGGAGGCTGAAGAGAGGCCAAAGGGGAGGGCCGAATACTAGTAATGCCTCCCACGGTAATGAAAACGAAGGTATTTACGAAAATTAGGGTGAATAGGAACATGGAGGTAAGCCTCCATTAAATCAATGGAAGACAGAAAGTTTCCCGGTCTGAGGGTCTCAAGGATGGTGTGAAGAGTGTGCATCTTGAACCGGCGATAAATTATGTACTGGTTCAGAGCTTTCAAATCAAGGATAACCCTCCACCCCCCCGATGACTTGCGAACGATGAACAATTAGGAATAAAAACCGTGGCCACATTGGTTTAGAGGTACCCTTTGGATGGCCCTAATGGAAACTAGGTGAGAAATGGCCATGGAAACTAGATTCCTCCTAACCCTGTCTTTGGAAACAGGACAAGAAACAAAAACAGGAGGGGGAGGAGAGGAGAACTCGAGAGAGAGACCCTCCTGGATAGTAGGCATCTGTACAAGAGAACCCCCATTGGTCAGCAAACATAGCTAAACGGCCACCAATGGGAATCTCGGAAGCCCCCTTACTTGGAGCGACGAAAGGGCCTACTCCTGCCTCCTCGAAAGGAATGCTTTGGAAAGGACCTACCGCCCTGCCTGACCTGCGAGTCCTGCTGAGGCCGATTCTGGAAGGGGCGCTGGAAGCGAGATTGATAGGAACTGGAATCCGATGAATGAAAGGACTAGTTCCAGTTGTAAGAGAGAATCGAGATTCGATGCGGCGAGACACTGAAGGCAGGATCTTGTGGCAGTCCCGGGTTTCAACCAAAAGGGGCTCCAAGGGGGGCCCGAATAAGGAGACCGAAGAGTAGGGAAAGGAAGCGGAGCCACAGAAGGCGGTGGGAAGTGACCGTGGAGCCGATGGTATTTGCTGCAAAATGAGCTGAGTTCAAGGTGGAGTCAGCCAAGTACTCCAAGGCGGCAATGATCTTGTTCAGATCTTGATGGGTATGTGTGTCCGAAGGGGGCAGTCGGTCTTGGAGTTGCTTCAACCAGAGTAACAAAGCTCGGTTGAAGGAGGAGGCCGAGGTGGCCATCTTAACCGCCCATGCTGCAGATTGATGTGCTTTGATAAGGGTCTTTTCGGCTCACTTGTCCTCTGGACGCATAGATTCTTCCCGAGAACTAGGGAGTCTGAAAGAAGATGTTAAGGCAGCAATGGGGGCGTTCACTTGTGGAACCTGCAGTAAGTCAGAGAGGGCCGGAACAGTCTGATACAAGCGCTTGTCTGTGCCGTTGGGGGCTGGGCCAGAGCCAGGCAAAGGCCACTGGCGTTGCACGACATCGGTGAAAAGCTTTGAGCTCTGGTTCAACTGAGGGCTCAGCAAAAAGCGAAGATGCCAGGTCAGGACTGTCCTGGGGACCCATCTCAGTGCGTTGAGGAGTTCCTAGTCTGGTGACCGCAAGAGCTTTGTACAGCAAAGATCTGAAAAGTTGATCTGAAAAAAAAGACCAATGAAAGCAGGCTGGTCCGGTGCAAGGCCTTCATCATCAGAAAGACTCAATTCTCTGAACTCTTCTTCCTCTGATATAGATCCTTGGTGAAAATGCTCAGGGGAGTAATATTGGCCCTCAGAGAGACCCTCCTGAGCTTGGTGAGGTTGAGGGCGTGTTGAAGGGGATATGGCTTGAAAGAAGCCCTGTTGAAAACTTTGCACCAGACCCTGGTGAATTGCCCTGGCAATAATTGGCTCCAAGGTGGCCTGAGGGTCCATGGCCTGCATACCCCCTTGAGGAGTGGAGAAGGTACTAGGCCCAGACATTTGGTTGGAAGGACCTGGAGCTCTGACTAGCGGAGGATCAGGCCCATTGGAGTTGTTGGGATCTGGCAGGGTTTGAAAAAGCTGTTGAGCATCTGAAGGAGGACCACAGGAAGATGGCCTGTCAGGAGAGAGCTCTCTCCTATGCTGAGGGCTCGAAGACTGAGGAGGATTCGGAGGGGAGGGTGCTATAATGGTGGGCGGAGGTTGCTGAGAAGGAGAAGCTGAAGATGATAAAATGGCGGAAGGCTGTTGTTGAACCTTAAGAACTGCCTTCTCCAACGCCTTATGGCGCTGCAGCTCCTCTCTAGAAGGCTTGGAAGGCCTGGAAGTAGAGGCTGATGTGGCCTTAGATGGAGCCCTGCTGTGGCGTGGTGGCCTGCCCAAAGAACCCTTCCCCGGGTCGCTGGAGTGCCAGTGCCGAGTTCCCGACAAAATAGAGCCTGAGTGGGAGAGCCTCGTGGCGTCCTCCATTTTAAAACTAATTATCCCGCTGTAGAATGAGGTAAAACCAACACTAGTGAGGGGCAAATAGGCACTTAGCTGAAGGTGAGTCCTCCGCAGCCTGAGGAGTTCCAGATCCCAGCACTGAAAGATGATGGTCGTGCAACAAGGAGAAGCCTCCTTCCACATGTTGCCTGAAAAGCTGCTAGCCACCGGCAGTAAAAGCAGCAGGAAAAAGGGTGCCGTTTAAAATGATCGCTAATGTGAGCGCCGAGAAAGCTGCTGGGCAAATGCCATTAAAACGCAGCGATTAGAGCACTCCCGATGGTAAAGGGAGGCTGAGGGGAAGATTAAGCTCTGACCCCTGAAGGGAGCTGCTGGCAGGCAAGCCTCCCGCCGCTCTGCGGCCTTCGGCGGGCTCGAGTAAAGACTCTTCACACCGGGATGAGTGCGAAAAAACAGAAGCCAAAACAGTCCTTAGGTCGATAGATCGAAGATTCCAAGCGAAGAGGTAGAAAAAAAGGTGAAAAAAGGGAAAAAGGCAATCACTAGGTCAGGAAGACACTACTGTCCAGCAAAGACTGAGTCAAAACACTGGGGATTCACCAGCAGAGGGCAGAGCTATGCAAATCTGCAGACTCGGTCATATGCAGCACAGTAGAGTCTATTCCCAGAATTGACTACTGTTTCTCTCCGATGAGGAGAACAGCACCAACCCCTCCCTCTTAATTAAAGTTAGCTGTTCTGGGGAATATCAGTTGTCTAAACAACAGGTTGGGCCAGTCACACTTCCTCAGCCCAACCCACTTCACAAGTTGTGGGGAAAATAGGAGGAAGAAGGAGTATTATGTATGTTCACTGCTTTGAGTTACTAATGAGCCTAAAGATAGGCTAATTATCTAATAAATAACTAACAAGAATAACACAAGCTCTTCAGTCTAAAGACAGAGGAGCAGCTTTCTTGCTTTAGCAATGAACTGTGACCAAGTTACTCATACATAAAATGGAATTTGTTACATATTCAACAAACTTTAAGTAAGATAGGCTGACATAGACAGTGATGATTAGTTCAAAGTCATTTTGACGAATTCAGATAAAAGTGACAAATTGAGCTTCAAAATTCCTCACCTGTCCATCATCCAGGCAGTGCAACTGAAGTTGCTCTCAGAATTGTCTATGATCAAATGAGGGAATGCTTCCATACATATGACAGAATGTTTGATTTGTCTCTGCATGTATATATTTTTACTGCCTCCTCCTATCAAATTTTATGGTTAGAAATAGAAATGGAATCAAGTGCAGGTATATGGAAATATATTTAGTAGTTCCTTCTGTAGTTCACTGCACACAAATGCTCAGTTACATGACTAATGTGTACATAGGTCAGTCATATTTAAGCCTAATGTGTACTGCGAACCTTGCCTTTGTGGTTTTTTGACGATTATGGCATGTATTCCAAAACTAGAAAGTTGAGCTGAGTAAACTATCAATATATTAACCAAGAGAAATATATCATGTTAGCGCAATTAAAATGTAATTGATTCTCTCTCTCCTTTTTTCAGTCATGGCACTGTCATAAGAGATTCAAACTATTACAGCCAAATCAAAAGTATCTCTTATTTTTTACTATGCATTTTGTAAACTTCATGCTAGGTCTGGCAAAGTGAGACAATAATCTTATACAAGAATTCTGGGATCTTCATAGGAGCCCATTACAAACTTCAATGACAAAAAGACAAACAAAAGAAATGTCATATGGTAATATCATAAACCCTTTGGATATCAAATGCATGTATACAAGTTGTGGGGTTTGTATCGTGATATGACAGTGCACTTTTTATCACTTGCTCCCCTATTCCATGTCTGCAAATTCCTGTACTTCAAAGAGGACTACTTCATTTATTTATTGTCAAGGGGATAGTAAAAGAGGTTTCTGAGATGCCAAAATTGCTTAATTGGCTTTGAAGGATCATTGAATGTACACTAAATTAAGTGCCTCTAGTATTTTGCCCCATGCACACATTTTCTTGGCAATGCTCTAGTGTAATCGTATAGAATGAGTTGTTTCATTTTTCCACACAAATATTTTCAGCTAAATTTCTTATGTTCTATCATCATCATCATCATCATCATCATCAAAATTCCTATGTGCAAAGAGCAGTAAGGGAAAATCAGAAAAAATATTAAAAGAAGTAATTCTCTATTTTGTCATCATTCTCCATTTTTCATTTTAAAAAAAGGAATGGTTTTTAGATAGTCTACAAAATGTTATCAGGTGGGATGATCTTTCTCCTTTGCCCTCATAACATTTTAAAACAGAAAACAGTTATTCCACATGGAATCTACTACCTAAAATGATAGAAACAGAAACAAGAAAGCATCTTATTTTAATGCTATACTGTAAAGTGGAGATATGATTACCAGACCTGGGCTGCAAAATCCAGATGGTCACTAGATGGTCTTATTTTTGTTTTCCCAAAAATAAGACCTAACCAGAAAATAAGCCCTAGTGAAGATCGTCATCAGCCCACTGTGTGTGGATGTGGCCAGCACAGGAGGCAGCAAGCGTGAGGGCTTACAGTGTCTGGAAGCGGCCACGGGCAAGCAGAGAGGCAGTGGAATGAAGTGGGAGGGCACAATAGATGTGTAAATCACCCAAATACAGTTAGACCTAAGGGCAGAAAATAAAACACTGGGGAAAAAAGTAACTAATAAAAGAGGGGGAACTCACTTCTGGGTATACTGATTCAGATGCCCACATAAATTGAAGGCCTGAGCTGTAAATCCCACCCCCCCAGCTGAGGAGGGGGCAATGAAGCTAGAGGAGAAAACTAATCCCTCCGCCCTGCCCTCCAGGCCAGGAACAGCCAACGACCTCTCGTTCTGTCTCTCAGAGAGCCTTGAGATATTTCCGATGTACTCTTGCCAGCCCTGACCTGCCTGCAGGGCCAGGCAACCAAGCCAGTGTGGGCCTCTCTCTTCCACAGCTCATCTTGTGGCTCTGGAGCAGGTGGTGACCACAGTTTACACTCCACCAGGCCTGGAGCTTGGGTCTTGCTCAGGCTGCTGCTACAGTATCTGGGGTTGCTTCTTCAGTCGCAGTGATGCTGTCCCCGGGCCTGCCTGTCTTGACCATCACCTTCGGGCTGCTGAGTGCCGGCCTGCATGCCTACTTAGTGCTACAAAAGCTGTGCTAGGGGATGAGCCTGGCGCTCTTTGAGCCCCAGCCCTAGTGGCTGCTGCAGCTCTTGTGCCAGCTGTGCGAGATGGGTTTGGGGCTGCTCCTGGCCGCCTTCAGCCTGTAACTCCACTGCGGCTGCTCTGCTGCTGACTACTGCCATGGCCTCGCCTTCCCTCTGGCCTGGACTGTCTGGCAGGCCGATGCCACTGCCACGAGGTGAGGTGGGGCAGGTGGTTGTGGAGCTGCCTCATTTGATTGCCAGACACCTGCTGAAGACATGCAATGCAGGAGAGGAGTGCACAGCCCAGCCTGCAGGGTGCATGAGGCAGCTCCAGCGGAAGGTAGTGGAGGGTGCTGGATAGCAGCCAGGCTTGGCAGTGGGCCGGGTGGAAGGCAATGCAGCAGTAGTGGCCAGCAGCAGAGTAGTCACAGTTGAAATAGAGGCCGAAGGCAGCCAGGAGCAATTCCATGCCCACCTCACACAACTGGCATGAGAGCTGCAGCACCCACCAGGGCCTGGGCCCGGAGAGTGCTGGGCTCAGCCTTTAGCCCATTTCTTGCAGTACCAAGTAGGGGTGCAAGTCAGTGATCAGCAGGGTGGCTGAGAGCAGCATGGCCAGGAGGGTGAAGAGCCCCTGGGAGGCCAGCAGCAGCACAGGCAGCTGCTCAGTGGCCAGCATGGTGTCCACCACAGACAAGAAGTGTCCCAGTAGCAGCAGGGCCAGCAGGCAGGGCAGGCGGAGGCCAGGATGCACTGAGAGCTTGGCCTGTTACTGCTATGGACAAGCAGACCATGGGATGGAGAGGACCAGCCTGCAGTAGCACTGCTCCCACTTCCATTGGTTCCTGCACTCACCCACCTCCAGTACATGAAAAAAGGGACATTGTCCTACCTGTGAACGTCCTTTTTATGCTCACTGCGAAGACAATCCTACACATGGGTAACAACTCCTGTGATTGGATTTACTGAGTGCTTGTCATAATTCTTCTGCTGCCTTAGTCCCGCCCATTGCTTGTTCCGGTCAGTCTTTTTCATGAAGAAATCAATCAGGAATGCAACTGGAAGCGAATCCATCTCTCATTCCATATCCTGTATAGGAAAACAAAACACACCCCCCCTACGACAGGGGATGGCCAGCGATTGGGAGGGCCGGATTGTCTTCGCAGCGAGCATAAAAAGGACGTTCACAGGTAGGACAACGTCCCTTTTCCTGACTCGCTGCACAGACAATCCTACTCATGGGATATGCCCAAGCTTATAGATTTTGGGAGGGACCAGCAGCCATCCCCTGAGAAGGAGGATAAGTTACAGATTGTAAAACCCGCCTCCCGAAGGAAGCATCAGCTGAAGCAAAGGTGTCTAAACGGTAATGACGAACAAAGGAGGATAGTGATGACCAAGTGGCCACCCGGCAAATTTCGCCTATAGAGGCTTGAGTAGCCCGCGGATGTAGCGGCACTCCTAGTTGAATGAAGCAAAATGCCCCCCGGAACTGACCTGCCCTGCAACTCATATGCTTTTGCTATACAGGCCTTGAGCCATCAACCTACAGTAGCTGATGAGTCCTTTTGGCCCATTGATGAAGATAAGAAGGAGACAAGTAAGGCTTCCGTTTTCCGAAAGGATGAAGTACGTCGAATGTAACGCCTTAGGCTCTGCGGACATCCAACGTATGCCATGACTTTTCAAGTGGGTGACGAGGATCTGGACAAAAGTTCGGTAGTATAATGTCCTGAGACCTATGAAAATTAGAATTAATCTTTGGAATAAATGCAAGGTCGAGTCTAAGTACAACACGGTCAGGGAAGAAAATGCACAAATCCGGTCGAATAGAGAGAGCCGCTATCTCTGAAACTCTACGCACTGATGTTATCGCTATCAGAAATGCGACTTTCAATGACAAGTAACTAAGGTGGCTGCACCCAAAGGTTCAAACGGAGATTCCGTGAGAGCTTGTAAAACCAGATGAAGGTCCCAGGTAGGATACCGGTGTTTGACAGGTGGTCGTAAATTCCTTGCCCCTTGCAGAAAAGACCGTATGCGGCGATCGTGAGATAGTAGTTGATGACTGTCACAGGCAGCACTGTGGTCAGTGCAGCTACCTGCCTCTGGAGTGTAGACGGGGCTAAACCTTTATCAAATCCAGCCTGCAAAAACCATAGAACATCAGAAACTGAAGCCGATGTAGGATCCACCAGGTTCGAGGCACACCATCTCGCAAATACGTTCCAGGACGCATTGTAGATACGAACCGTAGAAGACCGTTTGGCTGCTTGAATAGTAGAAATGACCTCAGGAGGAACGTTGTCTCTACTCAACACTAACCTTTCAAGCGCCAGACGGTCAACTGGAGCCAACCGGGATCCGGGTGCTGAACGGCCCCTTGGCTTAGTAATAATCTGTCGAGAGGAATGCGCCACTGTGCTGTCACAGAAAAGTCTTTCAGATCCGCGAACCAGGCCCTCCTTGGCCAATGAGGAGCTACAAGGAGAAGGTCCACGTGTTCTAGAATCAGTTTCCTGATTACTGCTGAAATGATTGGTATCGGGGGAAATGCGCATAAGAGACCGTTGGGCCATTTGGACCAGAGGGCGTCGCATCCTTCTGCGCCTGCCGATGGAAATCTGGTGAAGTATCGAGGCAGATGAGCATTTTGAGTCATGGCGAATAGGTCGACAGAAGGAGAGCCAAATTTGTCTACAATGTCTTGGAACAGTTGAGGACTCAGGCGCCACTCCAAGGGACCAGACGGCCCCTGCTGAGGAAGTCTTCCTGGAGGTTGGACTTGCCAGAAATGTGCTCCACCTTGAGTGAGAGGAGATATTGTTCTGCCCAGGCAATTAGTCTCTCCGTCTCCGACATTAGGTCCTTGGACTTCGTGCCCCCTTGCCGATTGAGATGGGCCTTCGTGGCCATATTGTCTGTTAAGATAAGGACATGCTTGTCCTTTATCTGAGGCAGAAAATGGAGCAACACCAGCCTCACCGCCCTCAGCTCCAACCAGTTGATACTGTGCTGTCGTTCCAGAGGAGACCAAGTCCCTTGGGCCAATTGCAAGTCCAGGTATGCGCCCCAACCGTACAAGCTGGCATCTGTAGTAATAGTAATCCGATGAAGGTCGAAAAACAGAGTCCCGGACTGAATCACTGGTGAGACCCACCAATGAAGAGACTCTCTCACCCGACGGGGAAGAATGACCTTGGTCAAGGATTCTGACTGGCCAGTCCATTGAAAAGGAAGAAGGTACCACTGCAAGTGGCGGTAGTGGCGACGGGCCCACAGCACAATGTGAATGCAGGAAATGAATTTCCCCAGAAGCTGGGACAGCAACAGAAGTGGTACTGCGGTTGACGTTAACACTTGGTTTATAATGTTCTTGATGCTGGACTGGTGGTCCTGGGAGAGGAAGACACGGCCTTGAAAAGAATCTATAATCGGCCCCAGGTGCAGGATGGTTGTAGATGGCGAAAGCTGGCTCTTGTCCAGATTGAGGATGAAACGGTGACTCTGTAGGGCCTGGATGACAGTGTGTTTGTCGTGATGCGCCTGGGATATAGATGGGGACAGAAGAAGAATGTCGTCCAAGTAGCATACTATGCGGACTGAATGTTCTCTCAATGAGAACATTTTGGCCGCCAAGGCTGCCAAAATCTTTGTAAAAGTCCGCGGTGCCGACAACAGTCCAAACAGCATGGCCTTGTATTGAAAATGCCGCCCGTCGTAAGCAAAGCGGAGCAAGCGTCGGTGTGCTGGGTGTATCGGCACATGGAGATAAGCTTCCTTGATGTCGATGGACTGCATAAGATCTCCACGTCGGATGCATCCGAGAATAGAACGGAGTGAATGCATTTTGAAACGCCGATACAACACAAACGGGTTGAGCTGTTTGAGGTTGAGAATTCCCCTCCAACACCCAGAATTTTTGGGAACCAGAAACAATATTGAGTAAAACCCGGTCCATACCTGATCCTCCGGAACCGGCTCTATGGCCTCGATATCCAACAATGTTGGATCTCAAGATTCATGAGATGCCTCATGTGAGGGGAGGCCGACAGAGGGCACTGAACATAACGATTCGGGGGGTTGGAGGTGAACTCCAGCATAAGGCCTGTGGTGATGGTCCGCAGAAGCCATGCATCTGTCGAGTTTGAGTCCCATTGATGGTAGAATGATTGAAGGTGGCCGCCGATGGAGACTAGAGGCGGAGAGTCACTTCCCACGTCTTTGGGAATGGAGTCCGGAACCCCGGAAAGAACGCTTGAATCCTGCTTGGGGTCTGCCTCTGCCTCGAAAGGAGGAACGGTCAGAAGAGGAGTACTGTCCGAATCCTGAAGGATGCTGAAAGAAGGACCCACTGGGTCCTGGGCTAGCACGAAAGGGCGGCCTCACATAAGGGGTGTAACGACGGTCTGGGTGTTTGTACGATGTGGAGAGCACTTTTCTTTTGTCTCGACCTTCAACGAGAACTGGATCCAAAGCCTGTCCAAAAAGAGCAGAGGCCTTGTACGGGGCCGTCATAAGTCTCCATTTAGACTTTAGATCAGCCCGCCAATTGCGGAGCCATAAGAGGCGGCGAGAAACAACAGTTGACGCCAGAGCCCTGGATGCGAATTTTGCTGCGTCCAAGGATGTGTCCGCGGAGTACTCAGCAGCCGCAATGAGCTTGGTCACATCCTGATGCATCCGGACCTCCTCAGCGGGCAGTCTGTCTCGTAGCTGGCAGAGCCAAATAAGGGACGCCCTATTGAAAAAGGATGCGGATGTAGCGGCCCGTATGGCCCAAGCAGCCGCTTGATGAGTTTTCCTATAGAACATCTCTGCCCTTTTATCTTCTATCTTAAGCCCATCTCCTACCTCGCCAGCTAACACAGAAGGGGAGATGAGACTAGAAATGGGCTCATCCACCACAGGAAGTTGCAGTAGAGCGTCTAGTTCAGGCGAAGCACAATACATTTTTTTGTCATGTCCCAATGGCCCAGCAAGAAACCCTGGGCATTCCCATGGCCGCTGAATCACCTGGGAGAACAGGTCAGGGCATGGTACAAAGTCAATGTCCGGTTGGGGAACCTTAAACAAAGAATCATTAGGATTAAGTTGGTCCTGTGACGAAGAGGCAGGATCGAGGACTTTGCCCATATTGGTTGCCACCTTTGCCTTATGTAACAAAGACTTTAAAAGGGCAGGTCTAAAAAGTCCTGGAAAGGCATGTTTGTCCTGCAATTCCTCATCGTCTTCTGACAGTTCAAATTCATCGAATAATTCTTCGTCATGAACTGAAGCCTCAGAATGAGTCTGTGACTGGCTCACAGATGGCTGGGCTTTGGAAATAGCAGGGACCGAGATAGAAGGGGCTGCAGAAGAACCTAACAGTGCTTGTTGGTGTAGCCCTGCCTCAAAAATGCTAGCAAAGGCTTGAGACAAAATAGTCTGAAAATCCAATTGTGGAACTGAACCAGGGATCCCAACCCCCGGGAATCCGGACACCACTGAAGGGGCCATAATCGGGGGAGCAGTATTAGAGGGGAGCACACCTACAGGTCTCTGTAGGCCAGCTTTCTGCTTTACCTCACCAACCGGTTGTCCTTGAGGAATTATAATAATATCTCCTTGAGACCAAGGCGCAACATTAGAGACTTGGGGCTGAGACAAAATCTGGACAGGTGGTTGAACCGCCATGTCCTCAACAGGAGGTAAAGGAGCCTCAGCAGTTTGATTTGCTGACTTTGCCTTATTAAATTGCTTCTCCAATGCCTTATGGCACCTTAAGGCGTCCTTATCCATCGTTCCAACTTGTGGATTTTTAGAGATGGAATCTGATTTAGACAATACCCTGGTTTTGGTCTTCCTTTTCCCCGCGGCCTTAGGGGAAGGTTGTCTGACTGGAGAAGCCTCAAGTTCAATATCCGACGACAAGGGAGAGTCGGCCATAATGAATTATATACACAAGATAGTGATAATTTGCAAAAATAGGTAATTCTATAGGTTTTTTTAAATATTATTAATTATTAATTATTAACTATTAAGTATGAACTATTAAATATCAACAGGAATAAAGAACTTCCCTTAGGAGATCGCCTTCGCCTGCAGGAGGATCCAGGGAGACAGGATATAACAGACAAGCAGGAGCAGTGCTTCATATATCCTGCATCTGAGGAAAACAAGTCACATTAAGAATGCCTGCAAGAAGAGATTGCCATAACAACACAATAGAAGCTGCTTAGATCAATAGGCAATTGCATGCCTCTGTCCAACAGACGAAACATAAAAAGGAGAGGTTCCTTTAAAGACTGAGAGCTTCAGAAGTCAAACAGCCAAACCGCAGTTTAAAATGCAGGTCTTTTGCCGCCTCAGCCAAAATGGCGGGCTAAGCAAAATGGCGGGAACTCCAACCACCACAGTAAACATACTCTGAGGTAGAGTATGCCCTTAACAGGCAGGGACCCTGTGAGGGTGGGGGCGGTTGTACCAGCGCACCAGGAAACCAGCTCCTCCACCCGCGGCAACAAAGCTTCAAATATAATTGAAATAAAGAAGCGCCTCTCAGCTGGGCAAAATCTTCTGAAAGCACCTCACAGCTGACCAATAAACATAGATATGACCTGCTCAGCCCACAGCCTAAGCCTGAAGCCGGCTCTTACAAGAATTCAGTCTCCTTCGCGCAGCTCTCCAAACAGGCAAAACAACGCTGGCTTTTGGCTCCGCTGAGGCAGAAACGCTAAGCGCGCCCCTCAGCTGTCAAATAAAACGAGCCTCGGTGTGGCGGTTAAAGGTGAAGCCAAACCACCTCAGTCGTTCAGAAGGCAATTCCAATTAGCAATTCAAATTCCAAGCTAAATTTAGCAAGCCAAATCCAAAACTACACTAAACCAAACCAATTAATTAAGAGAAACCAAGCACTCAGTCTGATCCATTCACTGAGTGAAAAAGACTGACCAGAACAAGCAATGGGCGGGACTAAGGCAGCAGAAGAATTATGACAAGCACTCAGTAAATCCAATCACAGGAGTTGTTACCCATGATTAGGATTGTCTGAGCAGCGAGTCAGGAAAATAAGATAGGCTTTTTAGAGCAAAAATAAAAATAAGCAGGTCTTATTTTCAGGAAATACGTCCAGTTGGCTAGCTATAGACATACATGGAAAAGAGCATGTTAGCCTTTGAAATGTGGTCAAAAACATACACAGCAGAGAAGGCAATTCATTTGTGTGGTTTCACAAGTGTTTTTCATATTGCAAGAACGTAGATAAGGTCTTTGAAATGGGGAAGGAATGAGTTAACTGTTAAAGAAGAAGTTTCATTAAAAATTATTTGTTCTGAAAAAGAGGAAAGTGTGAGAAAGAAACTCAAAACAGCCCCATCTTGTACACCCAGATTTGGAAATGTCTTGTGGTTTCTCACCTTTAGCTTCCTCTTCCTCTTTTTTTATGGTTTATCAATAACTTTCATATTTTGTAAAGCTGCTAGAGTTGGATGGGGAACGCTTTGAGAAATGTTTCTTTAATATAAGTGCTGATTTTTGTCATTTTGCAGATCAATGTCTAAATTGTATTTAAAATATAGTATATTTAAAATTAATTTAGAAGATTTGAGGTTGGACTGAAGATATAATGAGGTGAGCAAACCTCTTTCATGTAGATATTGTGAAACATATCCTTTATCACTGGCCATTCATACTGCCTGTGATTGATGGACATTCTTATTGAAAACCTATCTTTATTTCAGTTCCAATGGATTCTTTAAAATGCTGATATTTTTTTAAAGGCATTATATAACTCCAAAATTAGTTTCAAGTTATTACAAAGTAGCTGAGTTCTGGTGTAGCATTTAGACTCAAAAAGATATGTAATTTTAGCCTTTTTAGCCACATAAAATTATTCAACTATAAAAGGTCCTTGAGCATGTAACATTTATATCTATCTATAAGCCCTGTGGATTTCTCATGAATTTCCTCTAATCATAATGACTTGAAACCATTTTTATGCACATTTACTCCAATGAAAATCCTACAGTGTTCAGTAAGATTAACTCATGTGTATATAGAAGTGCAGTCACGAAAGCTGAAAATTATGGCAGCATACTACAATAAAGAATTATTCAATAATGTTTTGTCACGTTTTAACATTTCCCCATTCAAATGCCATGCCATTTTCTCCCCCGTTATAAGACACTTTTTACAATAATTTGTATGTCATGCACATCACTTAATATATTGCTCCTGTTTTATTTAACAATTGAAGGGGAAAAAATCAAGTATGTTAAGATTTTACCATGCATTAACTTTTTTCATTCAACAGGAATAATTAGCCTGAAGGATCCCATGCTGTTTAAATGTAGCATAGCTAAAGCAATTAGCGTAAAATCTAAAGCTATGGGTTTTAAAGAAATCAATCTAGTGTTTTTGTTTGGAATAAACATAAAACAAGGCTATGAAATTGTCTCTTTGGGTGTCACCCCAGGAAGCTTTTTAAAGAAAAGAAATGGTGGTCAAGCCAGACTGGTGGATGTGTGGCAAAATTCTATCTTTCAACTCTGGTGACCCTATACTAAAGTTGAGGGAAGTCGAAGGAAGAACTTGAATCAGAAGGTTATGGTTGCCATTGGTTTACATAGCAACAACTGAAAAAAAGATTTAAATTGGATAAAAAGAGTTATGGGTTTGATTTTGTTAAAAATGAATTGGAAATCATACTGTATGGAAATGATGAACATATTATTGCTCAAGATTTATAAAATGAAAATCTATTTAGATATGAAAGAAATGTGATAGAATGTAAAAATTTAATGAAGGAATTTTTTGCTTTAAATATGCATAAGGGAACATCCATGGAAATGGTATGGGATGCTAGCAAACCATATATGAGAGGTGTTTTAATTAAATATTAAATAAATAGACATAGACAAGGGGAAAAAAGGAAGGAATTAGAAGAGGAGATAAAGAAGAAAGAGCAGGTGCTAATATATAACCCAGAGGATAAGAAAACCAAAGAAGCAATCACCTTACTCCGTGGGCAGTTTAATATGTTGATATCAGATCAGGTGGCAACTAACTTGCAATATGCTAAACATAATACTTTTTGTAATGCAAATAAACCAGGTAGATGGCTAGCATATATGTTGAGGAAAAAACAAAAATCCCATACTATAGAGAAAATAGACTATAAAGGTAAAGAGGTGTATCAGCAGAATATGATTAAAAAGGCTTTTTTAGAATTTTACACGCGATTGTATGCTGATAATAAAATACAAGGTACAGATATAGATAGATACCTGGAAAAGGAGAATATTCCTATAGTTACAGAGGAGCAAAGGGAAAGGTTGAATCAACCAATAGCTGAGGAGGAAATTCTCCTGGCAATCAAGCAGTTGAAAGTTGGTAAGGCCCCTAGTACAGATGGATTGACAGCGGCTTATTATAAAAATTTACAACTGGAAATGGTAGAACCCCTTAGGGAATTATTTAATAAAATACAACTCGGAGAAGGGGTACCACCATCTTGGAGAACAGCTTTTACTTCTTTGATTCGGAAAGAAGATCAAGACCATACTCAGCCAAAGAACTATAGGCCTATATCATTACTTAATACAGATTATAAAATTTTTGCTAAAATATTAGCAAATAGGTTAATGTCAGTAATGCAACAAATGATTCATAGTGATCAATCTGGTTTTATACATGGGAGACAAATGAAAAATAATGTAAGGCATATAGTTAATATTTTGGAGTATTTGGAAAGGAACAACCAAGTCCCTGTGGTGCTTATGTTTTTGGATGCTGAAAAAGCCTTTGATCGATTGAATTGGCAGTTTTTATTGAAAATGGTACAAAAAATGCAGTTTGGAGAGTATTTTACACACTCTATCAAGGCAATATATCAGGAACAGACGGCCCAAATAATAATTAATGATAGTTTAACAGAAACCTTTAAAATTGAAAAAGGAACAAGACAGGGGTGCCCCCTGTCCCCATTACTGTTTATATTAACTTTGGAATTATTGTTGAATAAAATACGTAATTCAGATTTAAATTCAGGCGTAAATAAGATACGGGGCATTGAGATTAGGCATTATGACTACAGATTACGAGCATTTGCAGATGACTTGGTTGTAACCTTAACTCAACCAGTGAAATCAGTTACAGATTTGATGGAGATAATTAATCATTATGGTCAAGTATCTGGGTTTAAAATAAATATTGGGAAAACAAAGATGATAGTTAAAAATATGACAATAAATCAAAAAGAAGAATTAGAAAGAGTAATGGGATGTGAGATAGTTAAAAAGGTTAAATATTTAGGAGTTTATATTACGACTTCAAATGGAAAACTATATAAGCATAATTATGAAGTGTTATGGCATAAAATACAGACAGAAATGGATAATTGGAAAAAATTACAACTGTTTTTGTTGGGAAGAATAGCAGTAGTAAAAATGAATGTTTTGCCTAAGTTTTTATTCCTCTTTCAAATGATACCAATAATTAAAAAGGATGCAAATTTGGATGAATGGCAGAGGGGCATTAATAATTTTGTTTGGGCAGGGAAGAAACCAAGGATAAAATTAAAAATAATGCAAGATATACATGAAAGAGGAGGTTTGAAAATGCCCAATTTAAAATTATATTATGAAGCAGCTGCTTTATCAACAATTAGTGATTCGATTAATTTAATAAATGAAAGAATATTGAATATTGAGGGGTATGACTTGATATATGGCTGGCATGCTTATGTAGTGTATGATAAGAAGGTGGATAGGACGTTTAAAGGTCATATATTGAGGAATGCTTTACTGAGTGTCTGGAAGAAATATCATTATAAATTAAATGAAAAAATATCAATAGGGACAGTACCCAGACCCGCGATAGAGAACATAAGTATAGAACAAAGACAGGATGTAATTACGTACAAAGAAATTCTTAACAGAGGAAGGTATATTAAAGTTAAAGCCTTTGAGTGTATTAAAAGAAGAAAGGGTAATTCAAATATGGTTTCAGTATGTACAATTACAAGCTAGATGGAGAAGAGATCAGAAAATTGGTATTACACAATGCGAGGAAAATTTGGTAAAACAAATTAGGGACCAGAGTCAAATGCATATAAAAAGATTATATAATATATTGGTAGAAATAGACTCGTAAACAGAATTAGTTGAAGATTGTATGTTAAAATGGGCACAAAATTTTTGAACAACCAATAATGATGGAAACGTGGAAAAAAATATGGGTAAGAAATGTAAAATTTACACAAGCGCAAAATTTGAGAGAACATTTTTATAAAATGTTTTATAGATGGCATTTAGAGTGTAATTTTATAGGTTATAGGGACTAATTTGATCCTGAATTTAATAACTGCAGCAAGATTGTTGGTGGCACAGTATTGGAAGAAGGAAGACTTGCCTACTATTCAAGAATGGACACTAAAAGTAGCAAATTTAGCAGAAATGGCAAAAATTTCAGCATATTTGAAGGATTGTTCAAATGAGAAATGGAGAAGATGGATTGATTATATTCAGAGTAAATATCGGACCAAAAAATTTCAAATAGCTTATGAATAAATAAAGAGATGTTATTAAATATATAAATTTAGCTTAGTAAAAGGGGAGTTAAAGTACAAGAGGGATGTAGGAGGCTATAGTTAATTAGATTATGTTAGAATATGTTTGTTGAATGTTATACCCTGTATTTTGTTCTGGGAAGTAGGGAGGGTGGAGGGTGGGAGGGGGAGGGTGGGGAGAGGGGGGATGGAGGGAAAAGGGATATATCTGTAAACTTTTTAAAACTCTTCAATAAAAAAAAAGATTTATAAAATGTTATTGAAACTGAATTTGGAAAGTGAACATGTAAAACATTGTATGATTCGTGGGAAAGGAATTTTGGATATAATATGATGCTTGAACAATGGGAAAATATGTGGACGAAGGGTTTAAATTTTACACTAAACTATAATTTAAAAGAAAAAATTTATACGATGACTGGTATCTAATACCAGATGAGGTATCTAAAATATATAAAGGTATGTATATAAGGTTGGAAGTATAAAAATAAAGAAGGGACTTTTTATCATTTCTGGTGAAAATGTGATAAAGCAAAGAAATTTTGGAGTAAGATACATATTTTAATACAGAAAATTCTGAAAACAAAGATAAAGATGAAACCAGAAACTTCTTTTGGGTCTAATGTAGGGGTGAAATGCTCCTGGTTCGGACTAGCTTGGATGAGTAGGTAGCGGAGATTGAGGCTACTTTGCCAAACTGGGAGCAATGGCTGGCTAGCCACGCCCCCGAACTGGTTCAGGGCCCGCAGTCCTGCCATGCTTGCCTGCCTTCCATGCTACCTTCCTGGCATCCCGGTGGCCAGCTTGCAAAGGCAGGCAAGCAGAAGTCCACGTGGAAGGCAGGCAAGCATGGCAGGACTGCGGGGAAGGAGCTAGCAGCTTACTGCCCCCCCATCAAGCAGCGGCTTTCCTGCTAAGCCCCAACAAACTATGCATCCATAGCAATGGGGTTGTTTTGTTCCCCGCGGTGGTACTTCGGGAGGGCAGGTGGACATATTCATTATAGTTGTCAGCTGCAGACGTCCGTCTGCCCTCCCAAAGTACCACCTCGGTGAACAAAACAACCCCATTGCACTGTGCCTCCTTCTGCAGCCAAACACACCCAGCCATGCGTGCCCTTTCCTCAAATGGGCTGTGCATGGGGCACTTGGAGACTGAGCGAGCAAGAAAGCTCTCCAACCTGTGTTTGTGTGTGTGTGTGAGGGAGGGAGGGAGGAAGGGAGGGAGCGATCTTCTGGCAGCGGCGCGGATGGCTTCTGAGCAGCCCTGAGTCAGCCAGCTCCACCTGACCTAATCCCTGAGTCTCGCCATTCTCCTCGCCACCCCCCCCCCACCTCAAGCAGCGGCAGGCTTTGCGGGACAAGAGGGCCTCTCATTTTTCCCACAGCATGGCATACACTTGCTACCTCTGCTTGTCTGCTTGCAAGTGATGATTTTCTCTGCTTCTCTCAGGATGCTGGTGCAGGCACCATGGATGCATAGCTTGTTGGGGCTAAGCAGGGAAGCCACTGCTTGAGTGGGGTGGGGGTGGGGGCGAGGACAATGGCGAGACTCAGGGAGTAGGTCAGGTGGAGCTGGCTGCTCAGAAGCTGCCCCTGCCGCTGCCAGAAGTTTGGGTGCCTCAGCTTCAGATCGCTCCCTCCCTCCCTCCCTCCCTTCCTTCCTCCCTCCCTCCCTCACACACACAGGTTGGAAAGCTGTCTTGCTCTCTCTCTCTCTCTCCAAGCGCCCCATGCACAGCAGAGTGATGTGAATGACGTCAAACTGGCCATGCCCACCCAGTCACAAGACCACCAAGCCATGCCATAGCAAGCCACGCCCACAGAACCGGTAGCAAAAAAATTTAGATTTCACCCCTAGTTTAATGGAAAATGACTTGGAGAAAAAAAATGGCACTTTGACCACATGCTGCTGTCAACCACATGCTGACAGCAGCAAGACTATTGTGCACAAAAATTAAAGAACACTTCGATACCCACCATGGATCAATGACTGCAGAAGCTGATGGAGTTGGCAGAAATGGCTAAACTGACTATTTTGATTAAAGAAAAGAATATAAGTATCTTTGTTTCCACATGGAGACCACTTCTGAACTTTGTGCTTGAGATGGAAAAAATGAAACTCTGATTTTACTGATTAGATTGATAGATGCTTATAGAAATGGCTAGTTTATATTATTAAGAAAAAGCAAAAAGTTAGGGTTTGATGTTAATGCTTTACTTTACTGCAACAGAGGGAGTCAGAAGTCAACACTTTTTTTCCTTTTTCAAATCCTTTCTCACTTCTCTTTCCCCCCCGCTGCTTTCCTATTTATTTTTGTATTTTGTATCTTATCTTATAACCTAAAGGTAAAAGTAAATGTTCCCCTCGCATATATGTGCTAGTCGCTCCGACTCTAGGGAGCGGTGGTCATATCTGTTTCAAAGCCAAAGAGCCAGCGGTGTCTGAAGACGTCTCTGTGGTCATGTGGCCAGCATGACTAAATGCCAAAGGCGCACAGAACGCTGTTACCTTCCCACCAAAGATGGTCCCTATTTTTCTACTTGCATTTTTTACATGCTTTCGAACTGCTAGGTTGGGAGAAGCTGGGACAAGTAATGGGAGCTCATCCCATTACTTGTCCCATCCCCGCAGCAGTTCAGTTCGAACCACTGAGTTGCTGACCTTTTGATCGACAAGCTCAGTGTCTTCACCACTGAGCCACCATGTCCCTTTATCTTATAACCTAATAAATGTTTAAAATTTGAAACTTAGTGTTTTTGCACTAGAAGCTGTGTGAAGGTTTGCAACACAAATACGAAGGGGAAGGAAAAGCTTGTTGTTCCCAAATTTTACCCTGATGACCTTTGGACAAAAGTTCAAACAGAATCCTGATTAGTGAAAGTTTATTAATATTCATAAAAGATCAGAGCAAGCTGTCATATCTAATTATGCTCTAAAGCTAAAGATACACACAAGCACACACGCATACACATTCTAGCTGTAGTTCTATTTCTGAACCATTTTGTTGATTTTCTTAACTCTAGCACTCCAATGTACTGTTGGAGAATAGTGATTGCCCTTTCAGTATGACTGAAGCACAAGAAACTATTTTCTCTAACTGGAATTAAGGAGATGTGGAATGACATGGGGAATTCAGATTATATGTTGATCTCAATTGGAAAAATCAAGAGAGCCTTTTTTATTTGTTAAAAAATGTAGTTCAACCATTGGATATGGTTATGATTCTTTTTTTTTTAATTTTAATTTTCCATTTTTCCAATTTACATAACAATAATCATTTTTAACAGTACTGTGTCATTGATATGATTCTTAAGAATGGCATACTATTTTATGAGTTTATGGAGCAAGCAACTGAGGCAATCTTCCCCAAACTGTTACTCCTGCTGGGATGTTGGAGTTTTGCTCCTGTAATTCGTAACTATCAATTGAAATCCAATATATTCAGGTGGGGAAATCTAGTTTAATACATGCTAACAAAACAATATACACTAACAAAAAATTCTCTGTCTGAAAAATAACAAGAAGGGACCACATTTTAATTAACTTTTTTCAAACTGGAAATTGTTGATGGTATTTACAGAGAAAAGGAATGTAGCATCCCAATAACTATACAATGCATTCTAGGTTAATACATAACTGCTATAGCTCTACAGCTGCCTAGATTTAAAGAGAAAAGATCACTGGAAGTATCTATGGGGTCAGCAAATCCTTAAAGAAACTGTATCTTTTCCATGTTTGACATAGACAATATCTGGAAAAGGCATTTGCCTTAAGGACATGCTAATAAGTATGATGCATGCATCCACACATGCTGTACAAAAATAATATTCTTCCAAACTGATTTCAACCTTCATACTTCACCCATTCAAAAAGTAAACTTTTAACATTATCTGTTTTGTAAGAATTTGTGTCTAGAGGGATTCTCTAAATAATTGTAATAGCAGCAATGGCAATAGCAATAACACTTAGACTTATACACTGCTCCAGAGTGCATAATAGCACTCTCAGAATGGTTTACTATGTCAGCATATTTCCTCCAACAAGCCGGGTTCTCATTTTACTTACCTTGAAAGGACGGGGGGCTAAGTCAACCTTGAGCTGTTCAGGATCAAACTCCAGAAGGTGCACAAAGAACTGGATTGTATGGGCATTTTTGTGTTTTCATATTTTCTTTTTATATTGTGATCATTAGAACTATGCATAATTCAAGGGAAAAGAATGTCAAGAGCTTAAAATGCTATGAGGTTCAAACAGAATGATCTCCGAGCTAAAGGAGAGAAAAATAATGAAATTGGAGGACTATACAATCAATATTATCACGTTGCTTTATTAAATTTAAGAAGTCCTTTACTTAATTCAAAAGAACCTGTTGTTACAACACATCATCATAACATCACAAATATATCACAAACTGCACGCACACACACGAAACAATTTGGCTTCTTTCATTGATCAACTACAAATTGCTATCAAAGATTAACAAAAGCATGGTAAAAATTAGTCAGACTCTGCAGGGAATCCCTGTACTTTCAATATTCCAACTGGATTAATAGTTTCTGCAAATGCAAAGTCTTCCCACTATTTTACAAAGTAGACTTTAAAGTTGTGATGATACAACAGTTTACTTCATAAATCTATTTAAGTGAACATAGTAGAAAAGTAAGAAACTAGGACAGGCAACCAAGAGTCAGAAGAGAAGGGAAGGAAGTCTTAAGAATGGGAAGGAAAGTGAACTATTAAGGGGACAGTTTCAGAAAACGTTCCTTCGTTCATAGAAAAAGGAAAATTTGAGAAAAAAGCTCAAGATAACCCTGCCTGATTATTAGATCATGCCTTGAATGACTACCACCACCACCACACAAACACACAAGCCAAGTGCTACATTACAAAAAGAAGCTGTAAGAGGAGTTAGCTTTAGTATAGAGCCAGTTTGGTGAGTGGTTAAGGCACCAGGGTAGTAACTGGGAAAGTAAGTTCTAATTCTACCTTAGGCATGAAGCCAACTGGGTGAATTTGAGCCAGTCATTCTCTTTCAGAGTGAGAAGGAAGAATGGGAAGGAGGCAATGGCAAACCAGTTCTGAAAAACCTTGCCAAGAAAGCTCCAGGAGTTATTCCACACAGGTACCAGGAGTCAAAAATTGCCTCGAAGGCGCATGAACGGGCACACACGCGCACACAAATACACATTACACAAAGCTTCTGTAAAACAATTTTATTTTTTGTGTAATGGCAGTACAACTTTAAACTATATTTAAACCTCAAATTAAGCAATTTCTGACTGAATACACATGTTTACAATAATAGTGTAAACTGAAATAAAATCATAAAGAATTATCTAAAAGCTGAACCAAACATTCATTTGGAATCTGTCTTTCTTCACTTTATTGCCATTATTTTGTTTCCTGTTCTCTAAGAAATAGGGAACAAGACTGGACTTTTTATTTAACATTCCTTTGGGGGGGGTTTTTTCCATTAAAGAAAGTGCTATAAATTGTGTCTCTACTGTCTTTCCTCAAGACTAAAAGTATCTCTAATAAAACTTTTATTTTTAGCCTCCTGGTCATCCTTGTCTCTTTTCTGTGAACTTGTTCCAGATTGTCCATTTCTTTCTTTGTGGTGTCCAGAAATGTGGAGGAGTTTCATCAATGCAGAATACTATATAGTGGAATTATTACTTCCTTTGACCTGGAAACAAAATTTCTATTGATGTAGTTCAAAATTGCTTTTGCCTGTTGGCAGTGTTATCTGGCTTACAGTATATTCAGCTTGTGATGAACTACAGTTTCAAGGCAGTATGTCACACTCCTTTTCACTGAACACCTCTGCCAGATCCTGGTACTCTCTGGGGATGATCTGGGTCCCCGGTGGTTGCTCCAATGTTGCACTTGAGTATTCAGGTTGTCCATCACCTGTATTTCGCTAGAGGGGTAGCATGTCCTGGTTGTGCGGAGGAGGAAGAGGGCCTCTCCCTAGCCTCATCTTCATTGTTTTCCCCTTCCAACCATATCGTTGGACCCCACTTGTCCAGCCAGTCCAGTCCCGGGATCACTACTTCAGTCATTTTTGGGACTATCACAAATTGAATCATCTCCCAATGCTGACCCATTTCTAGCCTCACTGGTTCAGTCAGGTGGGTAGCAGGGGTTCCCTCTATTAGCAAACCATTGACCTGCTCAAATTTCATGGTCCTGGATAGCCGCTTCACTCGGATCCCCAGTTTCAATGACCATATCATCGTTTGTATGCATATTTTCCATCTCCAAACTGTATAAACTTGAATGGTTAGTGGATATAAGCAGATTAGGTGATGTTTATTTGTGTAATGAGGGAGGGTGTGGCCTAAGGAGATCAACACCCTATATCAAGGTGTACATAAGGTGTAGATAGTCCCAAAAATGACTGAAGTAGGCAGCTTGTTTTCCTCAGGCAAAATGGGCCAAAAAAGAGATTTAACTGACTCTGAAAAGTCAAAAAGTGTAAAAAGTCTTTCAGAGAGATGCAGCACTCTTGAAATTGCTAGGATATTGAGGCGTGATCAAAGAATCATCAAACATTTTGTTGCAAATAGTCAACAGGGTCACAAGAAATGTGTTGAGAAAAAAAGATGCACATTAACTGTCAAAGATTTGAGAAGAATCAAATGTGAAGCTACCAGGAATCCATTATCTCCAGTGCTGTCATATTCCAGAACTGCAACCTACCTGGAGCGCCCAGAAGCACAAGTTCACTGCTCAGAGACACGGCCAAGGTAAGGAAGGGTGAAACCTGATCATCACTGAACAAGATACATACGCTGAACAGCAAGACTGGGCCAAAAAAAAATTGTCGACAGATTTCTCAGGTTTAATGGACTGATGAGATGAGAGTGACTCTTGACAAACTAGATGGATGGGTCCATGACTGAATCCATTTGCTGAATCAGATGCCAGAAAGATGAAGGTGGGTTACTGGTATGGGTTGGTATTATTTAAGTTGAGCTAGTCAGACTTTTTCGGGTTGAAAATGGAGTCAAAATCAACTCCCAAACCTACTGCCAATTTTTATAAGACACTTTCTTCAAGCAGTGGTATAGGAAAAAGTCTCCATCTTTCAAGAAGACCATGATTTTTATTCAGGACAATGCTCCAACCCATGCATTGAAGTACTCCACTGCATGGCTAGCCAGTAAAAGATAAAAAACTAATGACATAGCCCCCTTCCTTACCTGACCTACACTGTATTGAGAACTTGTGGGCCTTTCTTAAACGGGAGATTTACGTTGTTGGAAAACAGTACAGCTCTCTTAACAGTAACTGGGAGGCTATGATGCACAAACAGTTGATCATCAGCAGATCGAGAAACTGACAAAAGTCCATGAATGGAAGGATTATGACTTATTGAAAAGAAGGGTGGCTTGCCACCCACTCCACAGCCTCCCCTTCCAGGTTAACAGCTACAGCATTCACTATCCCGGTTGGGTAGGCTAAGCCATAGCAATCATCATGAGCCGGTACCTGGTTCAGGAAGAAGACCAGCTTGTCTGGGTTTCTGTCGAAGGTGACTCCAATTGGAGGGGGATCATCTGGTGAAGGTAGAGGTACCCAATAGCCAGGGTGCCAACCAGGGACTGGGGGTAGGGTCATTGGTATGGTCCAGGATCTCCAGGGGTTTGCTACGGCCACCCCACCGGGCTCACCACTTCAGCCAGCCAAATTAAAACAGATTTGGAGAAGTGGAAAAATCTGCAATTGTCGTTGATGGAAAGAATAGCTACTATAAAATGAATATTTTGCAGAGATTATTATATTTCTTTCAAACAATACCAATAAAACTGGAAAAAATATTGTGAAGAATTAAATAAACCAATATTAAAATATATTTGGCAAGGGAAAAAAGCAAGGATAAGTTAGAAAATGTTGCAAGATTCCAAAAACAGAGGGGGTTTTGGGCTAGGAATTATACTACCAGGCTTCAATACTTACTTGGGTAAAAAAAAAATGGATTGGTCTGAGGCACAAAAGATTATTGACCTTGGAGAGACATGATCTCTAACTAGATTGGCATGCTTTTTTATGGTATGGAAAAAACAAAATACATAACTATTTCCAAAGACATTACATTAGGAATGCATTTGAAAATACTGGTCTGGTTCTCCACAATGCAGGCACTGTTATTGATATGGAGAATATCACTAGATATAAAGATATTTTGAATGAAAAGGGGGAATGTAAAACTAAACAGGAATTGAGTGGTCAAGGGATTGAGATAACATGAAGGTCACATGTGCAGATACAATCCAGATACAAGAAGGATGCTAAAATGTATGGTTTCTATAAAGAATTTACAGAATTAGATCACATATTAACAGGGACAGATGAAAAACTAATAAAACTAATAAAGAAAAGGGGCGTTGGTCCTACCCGAGAGGCGCCTTTTCATTGGGTGGAGACAGCAGCCAGGCATGGGTTGTACTCATCTGTTCAAATTGAAGGACTGTTCAGATTGAAGGACTGTCAGAGTTGTTAAGTCCCACCCTTGTTGCTAGGGGCTTCCAGTTTTTGGCGAAGACGAAGAAACAGACTCGACGTGTTGGGAGAAAAAAGAGAGTTAGCAATGAAGACCAGACTGACAAAGGGTGGGGCTGGCTGCTGTCTCCACCCAACAAGAAGGTGCGTCTCAGGTAGGACCAACGCCCCTTCTCCATTGTGGATGGAGACAACAGCCAGGCATGGGACATACCAAAGCTTACTGTTCCTAGGTACAGGCGGGCCCAGTTGGGTCAGAGGACTCCCCTCCGGTATGAACCTTTTGCAGCACCCTACATCCAAATGCCGCCTCAGCAGAGGCAAACTTCTCCAATTTATAGTGCTGAATAAAAGGCGAAGGGGAAGTCCAAGTCACAGCCCTGCAGATTTCAAGCAAAGACGCCTGCGTGGCTCAAGCCATCAACATAGCCGCACTGCGTGTAGAATGTGCTGTCAGGTGAGCAGGTCTGGGCAAGGAACATAGCCCATACGCCTTGGCAATTGTCTGCTGAATCCACCTGCTGATGGTAGAAGGAGTCACCCTGCAACCTAAAGAGACTGGGAGAAATGAGACAAACAACGACTCCATCTTTCGGAAGTCAGCAATTCTCTTAAGGTATATCCAGAGAGCCCTCAGAACGTCCAAAGTATGCCAAGTATGTCGTTCCAAGAGATCACCAGGATAAGAGCAGAAATCGGGAAAGATCAGCTCTTGCATCCAATGGAATGGAGTATTGACCTTAGGAATAAAAGTGGGGTCAAGACGAAGGACCACACAATCAGTGTTGAACACGCAGAGGTCACTTTGCACAGAAAGTGCAGCAATCTCCAAAATCCATCTGGCGGAAGTAATTGCCACCAAAAAGGCAACCTTACATGACAGGCTGGTCGTCTGTAAGGGTTTGTATGGAGCTCCATAAAGGAGTTTAGTACAATAGACAGGTCCCAGGTGGGGTCTGGGAGGGAACATAAATTCATGGCACCCTTCAGGAATCTCCGTATGGTGGGATGCTGAGATAAAGAGGTAACGGACCCACAAGTCAGGACAGTTGAGAGAGCCGCCACCTGTCTCCTGATGGTATTTGTTGTGTCCCAGGCCCACATAGTTAATATTAAATGCAAAACAGTTCCAAAAAACAAACAGATTTTATTAAAACAGCTGAGAATTATCTCATTTTCAGCGTATTCCAAATTAAATGAAAGCAAAGTTCTCAAAACACCATTGTTCACTTTATCTTTGACCTTGGGATAATTAGGCAAAGTGCCAAAGGCTTTTCTTGGCAACAGTTTAGGAACAGAAGATACTAACAAGAAAGAAATACATCCAAACACAAAGAAAATCTCTCAACAGTTGTTTTCCGGCAAAGAGACCAAGAGCCGTTGCTCGTCTTTTAAGCCTTATGGGAGAGGCCAATCATCTCTTGGCCCTACTCCCAAGTTGTCCTCTCTGCTTTAGTTGCTCCTGCCTTCTGGCAGCTCTTCCTGTTCCTCTGCCTCTCTACTGTCAGCCTCTGGAGGCTCTGAAGTCTGTGCATCACTCCCCAATGGCTTGGCCCCATCTCTGCCCCCGATGCAGAGCCCTCATCCAGGCCTTCCCAGCTTCCAGGACTGGCCCATGTTCTTCCTCAGCCTCATCGCTGTCTGACTCCAATGCCAGCTCCACAGGCTGCTGGCAGACCACAACAATATTGGGCAATAGCCCACTATCGAGTCCGTCCTGGAGAAATTCCAAGATTTGAGCTATCGAGGCCTGGAGGGGAAAAACACCCACCCGGTCACACTAAGAACAAAATGCCCACCAAGTGGCAGAATAAATTCACTCCGTAGAAGGCCTCTGGGAAGTTTGAATAGTCCGGATGACCTTGGAGAAGTTGTCCCCGCTCAGAGCGTGCCACTCAAGTGCCAGGTGGTCAGTTGGCGCCACTAACGGTCTGGGTGGACCAACGCCCCCTGGCTGAGCAGAGCCACGCCCTGAGGTATCCTCCAGGGTGGGGCTACCGACAATGTCAATAGGCTGGCGAACCATGGCCACCTCGGCCAATGAGGTGCAAGAAAATGACCTCTGCTTGTTCTTGTAGAATCTTGCATACCACTCTCAGAATGAGGGACAGTGGAGGGAACGCATAGAGGAGTCCTTTTGGCCACGGGGACTGGAAAGCATCCACACCTTCCATTTGTGCTGTTGGATACTGCGAGAAGAAATGCAAACTGGCAAATAAGTCCACCTCCGGGATGCCAAAATGGGCTGTCAGATCCCTGAAGAGCGATGGGTGCAGGCGCCACTCTGAGTGGTTGATGGCCTGTCAACTCAGTCAGTCCTTGCCTGCACATTGGACACCCTGCTCCGTCGTCAAGGAGCAAAGGTGACACTCCGTCCAAAGTCCCGGTCTGTTGGCCTCCAACATCAGGGACTTGGACCTGGTGCCCTCCTGGTGGTTTATGTGTGCCTTTGTAATGACATTGTCTGTGAGCACTAGAACGTGCTTGTCGAACAGAAACCTCTGACAATGACGGAGGGCCAGATAGACGGCCCGCAACTCCAGCCAACAGATGTTCCGACACTGCTTGTGGGCACTCCACTGCCCTGAGCCACCTGTGACTGGAAGTGTGCCTCCCAGCCGAAGAGGCTGGTGTCTGTTGTCACCACCAGCCTCTGGGGATTGTGGAACTAACAGCCCTTGGCAATAGCTGGCAACCGCCACCAATTAAGGGATCTGAGTACCTCCTTTAAAACTGGGACCCTGGCTGATGACGTGCCTCCGTCCATCTTCTGGAACGGTAAAAGGAACCATTGAAGGTCTCTAGCATGCAAGCGAGCCCCGGGAATGATGGAAATGTCCAAATCATTTTGCCCAGGAGCCGTGAAAGTAAGAAAGGGGACACCCTTCGGTCCCTTTGAACCCACAAGGGCTGTTAGACTATCCTGGTGCTCTTAGGACAAATAAACCCTGCCCTCAAAGGAATCATTGACCGCTCCCAGATGAAGTAGATGGGTCAAAGGAGTCAAATGACTCTTCTCCATGTTAATGGAGAACCCATAGGAAGCAAGGACATGAAGTGTTACGTGGAGGTCCTCAGCTGCTTGTTGCACCGAAGGGGACAAAATTAAAGTATCATCCAGATAGTGTCAGCCTTGGAAGCCATATTAGGCCGGAAGCTTCAATGCTGCTACCTCCTCATGCGTGGGAAAGTAAGAGGGGGGATTTAGGAAAGGGGAGTTAGTAGACACAATAGTGTTCTTCTTATCGGTCAAGGTCAGGGTGAGCCAGCATCTGGAGGAGTGGTCAGGGGCTGGCTTGAGGTGGAATGAACAATGATTGGAGCATGTGATCGATTGAGGAGAAAGGGGGTGGTTTTGGGAGCTTTGAATTACTGAAGGAAAGCCCAGGTTTTTCAGATTTGGGATTTCCCAGATGTGCCAGTTTACCTATTTCTAGTAAAGATAACTTTGGAAAATGCCCATCCACATCTTTACTGGGAGTTGGGGGTTTTCTGGAATGCTGACAGGTAGCAGAGTAGACGAATCGATTTGGCCCTAATAGAGGCAGCCAAGGAGGCTAAAACCTTGGTGAAACTATGGGGAGCGGAGGACAGCCCAAAGGCCAAAGCCTGATATTGATAATGGGCCCCCACGTAACAAAACCTGAGAAATCTTTGATGAGAGGGGAGGATTGGAATATGGAGGTAAGCCTCAGTGAGATCAATAGAGGTCACGAAGTCACCCTTCCTAATACCATCGAGAATGGATCACAGAAATTGCATTTTGAACCATTTATATACAATATAACAGTTCAGACCAGGGGTGAAATGCTCCCGGTTCGGACCAGATCGTCCAATCGGGTAGTGATGGCAGTGGGTGGTTTGGAGAACCGGTAGCAAAAGTTCCTGCACACCTCCCCCCCCAACTGAGCTGCACGATCATCAGAAGCTTTTTTTTTACTTTTAAAAGCATTTTTTCTATAACCTCTTCCAATGAAAAAATGCCTTTAAAAGTTAAAAAAAAAGCCTCCAATGATCACGCAGTTCAGCTGGGATCATCAGAGACTTTTCAAAGCATTTTTTTCTGCAACCTCTTGGCCAAAGAGGTGATAAAAAAATGCTTTGAAAAGTCTCTGATAATCCCAGCTGAGTTGCCTGATCGGCAGAGAGGTATTTTTTAAAAAATACCTCTTTGCCGATCAGGCAACTCAGCTGGGATCGTCAGAGAGGCTTTTTAAAAAATACCTCTCTGCCAATCAGGCAACTCAGCTGGGATTGTCAGAGCGGTATTTTAGAAAAAATGCTTTGAAAAGTTTTTTTAAAAAGTTGGCCATGCCCACCCAGTCACATTACCCCCACACACCAAGCCACACCCACAGAACCGGTAGTAACAAATTTTATGTTTCACCCCTGGTTCAGACGTTTTAAGGTCCAGAATGAGTCTCCACCCCACCACCACCCCCCAATGATTTTGGAACAAGAAATACAAGGGAATAAAATTCTAGCCCGAATTGATCTTCAGGCACTTTCTGGATAGCTCTAATTTCAAGCTGATGCTGTACCGCTGAATCCATGAGGATCCGCTTATCTTTGCATGAGACAGTGGGCAGCATATAAAAAACTTTAGAGGTTTTGCGGACGACCTTGTCTTCTTCATAGAAAACCCAAGAGAAACAACCCCGAAATTAATAGAAGAGATCGAGAAATTTGGAAAAGTAGCAGGATTAAAAATTAATAAAGAAAAGACGAAAATGATGATGAAAAATATGACAGTAAAACAAGTAGATAAATTATCAAAAGACTCAGGATTACAGGCAATTAAAAAAGTAAAATACTTAGGGATAAATTTGACAGCCAAAACCGGGACAATAAAAGAAAATAATTATGAACCTTTAGTCCAGAAAATAAAAGATTTAAATAAATGGGGAAAATTAAATTTAACCTTGTTGGGGAGAATAGCGGCGATAAAATCGAATACCTTTATCTGTTCCAAACGATTCCAATAAAATTAGATAAGAATTTTTTTACTAATCTGGATAAAATAACTACAAAATTTGTGTGGGAGGGGAAAAAATCAAGAATAAAATTACAAGATGATAAAACGAGAGGTGGATTTGGGTTCCCGGCATGGGAAAAATATTATAAGGCTGCAAGTTTAACATGGATCAAGGAATGGATAACCCTAGAAAATCAAAGACTTTTGAATCTGGAAGGACCTGACTTAATGAAGGGATGGCATGCCTTTATATGGAGTCCCGGAAATAAAACATACAAACATTTCAACAACCATACCATCAGAAAATCTTTAATAAATACATGGCAACAGATTAAATCCAAACACTATATGAAAATCCCCGGTTGGCTATCAACAATAGAAGCCACCCTAATACACTAACAAAACATAAAATTTTAAGATACAGAGAAATATTAGATGTACAGGGACAACTGAAATCAAGAGAAGAACTCAATGACCAAGGAATAGTAATCGATTGGTGGTTCTATACACAGATAAAGATAAGATATAGAAAAGACCAAGAGGAAGAAGGAATTGACCCAAAACAAAATCAATTGGATAAATTACTAGAATCTAAAGAAGCGAAATTAATCTCAAAAATCTACAAATATTTATTGGAATATGATTTGGCGGAAGAATTGGTTAAGGGTCAGATGATAGCGTGGGCGAGGAATATAGGGCATAATATACAATTAGAGGAATGGGAAAGGGTATGGGAAAGCAATTATAAGATGACAAAATTGGTAGCCTATAAAGAAAATCATTATAAAATGTGGTATCGGTGGTATCTGGCTCCTGCCAAAATGTATCCAAATGTAAATCCAACTTGTTGGAAATGTAAAAAAACACAGGGGACTTTCTATCATGTTTGGTGGCTCTGCCCAGTAGTTAAGAAATTTTGGAGTAAAATAAAAATGTGGATAACAGAAATAACGAAATACGAAATTGGACTAGAACCTGAGGTTTTCCTACTAGGCATGATTAAAGGGAATATTAGAAAAGATATTAAGTATTTAATCTTACATATAATCACGGCGGCTAGGTTATCGTTAGCGCAATTGTGGAAAAGTGATCGCTTGCCAACAGAACAGGAAGTAATACAGAAAATATTTTCATGCGCAGAAATGGACAAACTAACTTTACAACTAAAAGATAAGGAGGACTCAAATTATTATATAATATGGAATAAATGGTACCAGTGGACAAATCAGAGGAAGGGGAAAAATGAGTAAAGATGGAATCTAGAAGAAATTAACACAATTAAAAACAGCACTGTCAGATGGATATAGTAGGAATAAATTACTGTGTGTATGTATATGTATATGTATATGTATATGTATATGTATATGTATATGTATATGTATATGTATGTATAAAAAAATAGAAATTAGTCAATATGTGAAGTTGAGTATAGTATATGTAAATTTGTCTTTTGTATTGACTAAGAAATTTGTATATTTTAAATGTTTTTTTAAAAAGTCTTAATAAAGGTTTGTTTTAAAATTTTAAAAAAAAACTTGAGAGGAGTGAGAGAAATTCCAGGGATAAACCCAATCTTATACCATCCCTGACCCACTTATCAAATGTTGTTCTCTTCCATCGGTTGGTAAAGAGGGCCAAACTGCCGCCAATGGGAGGACCAGGAATGCAGCTAGCGATGGCGCCAGATCGGATGACCTCCTCCCCCTTGAAAGGGCCATTTACTCAAAAAGGATTTATCTCTTGAAAACCTGTCGTGGAGTCCCTTCTGTCTCGGAGGGAAAGTTCCCTGAAAATGAGAAGAACCAACACCCCCCCTCAGATCCCTGAAACTGGAGGCAATGGGAGTATGGTAGAAAACAGGACTCCCCCCTATGGTGAGCAGCTGGCAAAACCTTCCATTTGTCCTTGGTTTCAACCAGAAATGAATCCAATGGATCTCCAAACAATTTAGTCCCTATAAAGGGAACCAAAGCCAAATGCCACTTGTGTCTAGCATCTGCCTGCCAATGTTTGAGCCAGACCAAGCGGCGAGCTGCCATCGAAGATGCTAGGGATTTAGAAGCAAAACCTGCAGAGTTGAGGGTGGTGTCAGCTGAAAATTGGACTGCAACAATGATTCTATTCAGATCCTGCTGCAGTCTGGAGTCCTCAAGTGACAATTTACCCTGCAACTGGTGCAACCACAGTAATGTCGTCCTGTTGAAAAAACATGCTGTGGTTGCCAAGCAAATCTCCCAGGCAGCCCCTTGATGTGTCCATTGAAGGACCAGGTCAGATCGCTGTTCCTCTGGATGCAGCCCCTCATCCAGATCCGCCGGGATGGTGGTGTTTGGCAGCAGAGTGGTGATTGGGGCATCCACAGTCAGCACTTGGAGGAGTGCTGCCAATTCAGGTGCCATGTTGAAGAAGCAGTTGGCTGAAAACAATACCAAAGCCAACCCGGGCGAGGACCATTGCTTCCTGACAATGTCAAGGAAAAGAGGAGGTGCTGGAATGGAATCCACCAGCTTGGTAGGTTCTGCAAATAGAGGGTTCAGACCCCCATGAGATGATGGAGGTACTGTCTCAGTAGAACAAGAGCCAAGCTGTGCAGCATTGGAAGCCTTAAAGAGTGTAAGGCTTGAAAATGGCCTGAGGAAAAAAAAAACAGTGAAAGTGGGTTGCTCTGGGGGAAAAGCTTCATCATCAGAAAGATCTGGTTCCCGGGGCTCAACCTCACCAAGAAGCGATGGGTGGCCTCCATGGGAGGGAGCCAGGAAACCCAAAGCCAGAGTAGACAAGGAGTCGTCTTGGTAATCCCAATCAGGAGAAGCAGAAAAGATGGACTACACAGAAGGTTCCCTGCTGGGAGGCACCAACCCTGCTGACAATGATTGTTGAATAGCTGTGGCAATAATATGCTGAATGTTCTCAGGTAGAATAAGGTTGTAAACCTAGTCTTGAGAAGGTCCTGCCTCCATGGAAGCGTGGACCGAAGAAGGCGCCGGACCCATGTTAGGAGCAGGTGCAGTATCACCAGCAGGAGCAGATGCTGAGACCATAGTGGGCCCCCACAATCCAGATGTTGAAATGGACTCAGGACAATCTTTGAGAGACACTTGGTCTGGGGTCACCATGGAAGACCACTCCAGAGGCAGCTCCGTGCCCGAAGGACAAACTCCCTCCATGGTCGCTGCAGCTAAAGGCAGATTACTAGTAGCCTTATTGCAAATCTTTTGCAATACTTTGTCCCTGCGCCTCTCATCTTTCAAACATGCAGAACTATGACTGCAAGGCTTGTGGTGAGGACATGAGTCCTTGTTGCCTGAGGCCTTAACCCATGGGCTGTGGGCTTGGGAAAGGCCAGGAACAGCGTCCTTTGGACCTGAGATTGATTGTTCATGTGCCCTGGTCTTTCGGCCATGCTTTGATTTAGTTAAAGCTTTGGGCATTATCAAACAGACTGATGCTGCCTTTGGAACAAAGTGTGGCAAAGGATGGATAGAACAAGGTCACCAAGACAAATAGAGTCTGTCAGAGCATTGCCAGTTCAAATTTCAAACCCCCTTGCAAAATGGCCACCACCCCAGCCAAAGTTAGTCTCGGAGGGCAAGGAGACCCTCGGAAAATCCACAAGAATGGCCAATCAGGATCAGCTGTAAAGCACGTTTGCGCTGCCAAAAATCGAGCGTGAAGCTCAAAAAGCGGCCGGTAACAAGCTGAAAAGTGCGAAGCTCCTAGGGCAGCCAATGGAGCGTGCAAGTCAAAACCTCTGTTAAGAGCTTCAGAAAGGCACGAAGTTCCAATACTAGAATGTGTGATTGCGCTAACAGAAACCTGAACGCGAAGCTCAAAATGGTGGCCGTGAAACCAGTAGAGGAGCGTGTAGCTCCTAGGGTGGCAAATGAAGCATGTAATGTCCGACTACGCTGCCTAGCTTTGGAAGCTGCTGCCGCCAAGCTGGAGAATAATTAGGTATGGCTCTCTCAGTTCGCAGGTGGGTGAAACAGGAGCATAAAGCTCCACAAGCACAATCAGATGTCAGGCAGTTTCTGTCAGCTGAAAGGTCAAACAGCCACCCAACTAACCCTCAGGGAAGCGTGAAGCTCCACACAATTCTTCCAGCTGTGGGGAGCGCGAAGCTCTGCAAATAATCCCAGCCCCCATGGGGGCCTGAAACTCCATGTCGCTCCAGAATGCCTGCTGTTCAACAGAGCTTGAAACCTTCAATTAAATCAAACAGGGAGCTGGGAAAACACCAAATGCAAGTTAGCTGAAGCTAGCTGCAGGGGAAAAGGCAGGATCCACTAAGGTGGAATCAGCCTTGACACTCACTAATCTGGTAAAATTCCTGGAAATCCAATCCAAAGTATGCAGAAACAGCAATCAATGAACGCCAGAGAAACAGTCCCACACGTCCGTGCAGTCTGAAGGACTGAGTCAAAAGCTGGAAGCCCCTAGCAACAAGGGTGGGATTTAATAACTCTGACAGACTCAGTCCTTCAATCTGAACAGGTGAGTACAACCCATGCCTGGTTGCTGTCTCCATCCACAATGGAGAATATATAGTTATTTGTTAAGTATTAAGATGGAAGATAAACAAGTAAAAGAGACAATAATAGTATGGGCTAAAAACTTTGGCTATCTGATTAAATAAATGGCAGATAAATGGCAGAAACTATGGGATAGAAATTATAAATCAACAATGTCTACTGCATACAAAGAAAATATTTATAAAATGTTTTATAGATGGCATTTTCAGCCCTCAAGGTTAGCAAAGATGTTTAAGGATAAGCCTACAAAAGGTTAGAAATGCCATCAAACACCTGGTTCGTACTATCATATATGGTGGATGTGCCCAAAAGCACAAAAATATTGGACAAAAATACATACATGGTTGGAAAAAATGGTAAAACAACATATTGATTTGAAACCAGAAATATTCTTGTTGGGCATTTTAGTGGATAAGTATAATAAACGGAATGCATTTTTGATTTTCACATGTACTGTCTGCAGCTAGAATTGTATTTGCACAACAATGGAAAAATGATGAGACCTTGAAATGCAATTAAGAAAATATTAGAATGTGCAGAAATGGATAGGCTAATGCTTACAATGAAGAAAAAGAAAGAAACTGAATACTGGGACTTATTTTATCAATGGTTAGCTGACAGAAACAGGAGCTAGAAACAGGAAAATATATGGAAAGGATCAATGATATAAGAAAGGTACGTTAAAATGGTTAAGTAAATATTATTGTCATTTCTGTTGTTGTTGTTGTTATTTATTTTATTCATTAAACATGAAACTCAGTCAACTGAACATTCAAAAATGCATCACAAATACCATTGGTTGCTGCCAGCATCCTAGGTATCAACCAAGTATCCTCTTAAGATGTACGATGTTCCAAGTAGGGCAGTTTTTTGCAGTTCCGCTGGTGTTATTGCAGGAAGCTGCAATTGGTTGATGTATCTTATAAAATTCTTGGACATGGTACCAAGTGCCCCAATGACGATGGGTATCACTGTTACATGTTTCATCCATAGCCATGTAGTTTCGATGGCCAGGTCACGATATTTCATGATTTTTTCCAGTTCTTTTTCTTCGACTCTGGCATCTCCTGGTACCACAGGAGACATCGGTACCAAGATGTCAATAAATTGTATATTTCAGTTTTCGACAACTGTGATATCTGGCAGCACACTGTTTAATTGAAAATGGAATTTTTATATGTTATAAAATAAAAAATGTGAAGAAAAAAAAAAGATGCTCAGAAGGCCCTGAACCAATCAATATTCCCTCTGGCTGAACCTATAGGAGAAGGCATACCACTTCCTCTTGTCCCAAATTACTGCCAAATCTGGAACAGTAAAAATTCCATTCACCTCTGAGTTGCCTCAAAAGGGAAGAAAATATTTTGCTCCTTATTTTTCCTTTGTTCAATTGATATACACCTCCCTGCTGCATTGTATGTATGTGTGTATACTTTGTAGTCTTTGTGAGTTAAATTCATTTGTTATGAATTTGTTTGATGTATTACATATGTTGTGAGTGGTTCAATGTAATTTTATCATGAATCAATCTCAGGCAGAATGAAATAATGATTTTTAAAAATCTTTGGTCACTGCTATATTTATTCATATAGGAATGAATATTGACCAAATTACAATTCAGGCACAAATTATCACAAAATTTTTCTATTGCAAAATAGACCAGCAAATAAAATCCACTAAACCTCTCTTTGTTTATAAAGCAATTTGCAAGTGGCATTTTGAAAACATGTAGAATGCAGAAGGTTTCCTTGTTAGTAAAGAAATAAGATATTTTGGTGTTGATATGGAAAAGAAAAAGGATTTGTAGTAAGCACAAAGGATATGCAGAAAGGATACCAACATTTGTTTACAAAACTCTATTCAAAGTTAAATTACAGTTGATGTGCATTTTTAAATTACTGGTTCCCAAGTTGGCATGGTTTATAAAAGAGTTTGGTTGATTCAGTCAACTTATTTTTAACAAAGAAGTTGTAAACTAGAGTTTACTTCTATTCCATTATCAACTGGCTACAAAAATGGTAATCAATGATATAATAAAGAGACTTATTTCACTTGGCTTCCTTTTGAAAAGACACAATAATTGAACTGTAGATGAATTGAAGATTGTCTTTTCACGAAGAAATTGTATAAAGACCAAAATGTGAGGCCTTATACACTACAAAATTTGTGTAAATAGACTCAGATTAACAGATTAACAGAGTTGGAAGGAACCTTGTAGGTCATCTAGTCCTGTGATGGCGAACCTATGGCACGGGTGCCACAGGTGGCACGCGGAGCCATATTGGTGGCCATGCGAGCTCAGCTCTGGTATGCATGTGTGCACTAGCCAGCTGTTTTTAGGCCTTTTGGACCCACCAGAAGTCAGGAAACACACTGTTTCCGGCCTCCGGAGAGCTTCTGGAGGGGGTGGGGAAGGCCATTTTGCCCTCCCCAGGCTCCTAGAAAGGCTCTGGAGCCTGGGGAGAGCAAAAAACGGGCCTACTGTGCCATACTGTGCCAAAAGCAGGGGGAGCACGGGGGGGCGGGGCGCATAGAATTATGGATGTGGAACACATGCGTATGACCCCACCGCGCTCCCCCCACTTTTGGCACACAGTGGCAAAAAGATTAGCCATCACTGATCTAGTCCAACCCTCCCCCCCCCCGTCCAAGCAGGAGACCCTACACCATTTCTGAATAAAATAAGTATAAAATAAATATAAAAAATAAGTATAAAATAAAATAAGTTTAAAATAAGCCTAGCTGCTAAGAATGGATAAAAAGGAAATATACAGCGTTGTGATAGCAGTTGAATAGGGAAGCTGCTACCGCTAGCTTCATGTCACTCAACATTATCTCTTTGTAATATAGGTAGAGGAGAGGAAAGAAAATGATTTCCCAGGAAGCTGAGCCAGTTATACAATGGCTTAATTTTTGGTTTTCATTCACAATTCATGTTGTTGGCAAAAACGCCAGATACAAGTAGCATAAAGTATGTTTCAAGCAGGGATCTCAAATCATACCAGTAATTGATTATATTTAAAAAGGCCAACAAATTGAGTCTAGATGTTACCCAGATATACAACTATACACTGAACAGTGGCCTGCTGTATGGTCAATATGATGGAGATAAAGATTTCATGCATTCCAATATAAAATATTTTTTCTTCTTGCACAAGAATTTTCACACAAACACATTGATATGTCACCAGAAAACTGCTGCCCATTTGCACGTGAATTAAATTACGGAGTATGTTGCTGAATTCATGTTTCTGCTGTTTTAAATACTTTAAAAAGACAAAGGATTATAGAATACAGGCCAATCACATCAGGAAAGGTGCTAGGTTATATAATCCCAATTTGAAATCAAGATATTAGATAAGGAACAAATTGGGGATTAGTATTTACTTCATCAAATGTGAAAGTGAAACTATCTGCACTTCTCAGGCTACAGGTAAGTATAGACAACTGAATTTAGTGAATGATATTATATTACAGTTTAATAAATCATCCTAGGATGTTTAGTTGATATTATCCTACTCATTTCAAAAAGACTTATACTCCTAAATGTGTATAACAAATTTTAATTAAATACATACAAAAGGACAATGACCATTCCCTGCAGGAGTGATTGATGAGGCATTATCCGGCCACTCATGGAGTGAACAGAAAACAAAAAGCATAATCAGTGCTGACAGAATATATACTTATATTTGTGTGTGTATGTGTGTATGTATGTATGTATGTATGAATATATATAGAAGAATTTTGAAATCCGAACTTCCAGAGTGAAGTCTGAGAACAATTGCTGACCTCCGGACTTTTCGTCGGGCCCTGAAAACTCATCTCTTTCAGCTTGCTGGTCTAGCCTGACCCCGCTGAATTTTTAAGATCTGTATTATAGGGTTGGGTATTTTAAATATTTAATGGTTAATGGTTTTAATTTTTAGCCAAAGTTATATGCTTTTTTAAAGAAATTGTTTAACTTTTGTGTACTATTTTATTTGGCTGTTCACCGCCCTGAGTCCGCAAGGAGAAGGGCGGTATACAAATCTAAACAAATAAATAAATAAAATAAAGTCAGCTGTATTTCATATACCACCTAATCTAATGTAATATAGTGAGGCACCAAAATAAGTAACTGTAAGCATAACTATAGTATAATAAAAGGGTTTACCTGTTATGTCTATTTTCAAGAATTGGCCTATGTCAATGAAAACATCCATTTAATTAATTTGTGACCTGGGATGGCAACAATCCCTTGGATACGATGAAAAGGAAGAAAGACCTTTCCTAGCAGTCCTGTAAATGGAACTTCGCACACCTCAACAGCAAAGCGCGAGCCAACAGCCCAAGCAGGTTTTGCGGCAGAGTTTTGTGTCTGCAGGGGGCAGCATAGAGCAGGGGCGAAGCGAACGCACCATTCCCCGCCGCCCTATGTGACGTCAAATGGGGGGGGGTCTCCAGGCAACTGGACTCCAAACAGCGTTGCTGCGCTTCCTTCGGCCTTGGTAGCGCGGAGGACGATCAGCCAGGTTCGGGCAGCAACACCAGCCCTGAGGCGGCGGGGGGCGCGGCAGGCAGGACGGCACAACTATGGCGCTACCGCTCTTGCCCGGGAACTCTTTCAACAGGAATGTAAGTAATGTTGAGTAAGATCCAGGAGCCACCGGGAGCTCTCTAAATTTAGGTTTACAGAATGTTTTGCGGGGATACCTATGCACGTGTGTAAGCTTCGTTCGTGAAACTAATTCTAAATGCCCAATAACTGCCGTCCAACCAGAGAAAGAATCTCTTACCTTCAGAAGGCAGACTCAAACTCTGTCCTTGATCAAGTCTCAGATTATTTATAGGATTCGTCAATGTGGAATAATCCCGGCTTGCTTCCTGGACCTGCATCATCTGGGTAAAGAAAAGGCTAAACCTGATTATTGGGAATCCTTGCTAGAAATATGTGGTGACGTAACAGGAGCTCTGTCCTCACCCTGGCGACAGAGAAGGTGGATGAATCAGTTTCGTATTTTCACTTTTCTTTCATTGCTAAAATTGGCAGGATATTGTATATATATATACCCTGCCTTTCTTAGTGTATAATGCTTTCTGATATAAGGATATGGCTAAGTCTTATATTGAGAAGGATTTTACAACTGATTGGCAGTGCAGGTTAGAGATTCAGCCAACATCATTCCTTGGTCTGCTATTCATCTATGCAGATATAAAAATATCTTATATTTTAAAAAGCCAACTTACTCCAGTACTCCTATCCTTATTTAATATTTGAATTTACCTAAAGTGTAGCTGTCCACTTTTTCCTCTTTTTTTTAGAGCCATGGCATGATTAAATGTTTCAGAAGTACCTCCATAGAACTTGCCTCTTGCATCACCAGCTCTCCATAATTTTAGTAGTTTCTTAAGTCAGTATTGTGTGTGTGTGTGTGTGTGTGTGAGTGTGTGAGAGAGAGAGAGAGAGAGAGAGAATAAGAGAGAGATCATTAAAATGTATATGTATGTTTTCACAGAGCATATCCATTCCTATTGTTATTTACAGAAGTAGTACTTTAAATTTGCAAAGTAAGATCTGCGTTTTGTTACATGATAAATTTTGGCATTGGTCCTTGTAAAGCTAAGGCACAGTATTAAGATGGACTCTTAACATTATGCAGTCTTGCCCCACCTTTATCTTTAAATGTGATTGAAAACATACAATATTTCATCACTGATAATAGAACTGATTGGTACTCAAGTTCCTTCAGTGTTTTATGGATTTGAATAATTATTGTATAAATTATTTTATATATTTAAACCATTCTTTTCCTTTCTTTGTTTTTTTTTAAATTGTCTTCTATTTATTTCATTTTGATTGCAGCTAGGAAAAGAAAAGTTCCATAAGTCTCAACATTGGAGTTACTGCAATAAGGTTTCTATGTTGGTGGGAGAAGACAAACCTGGAATAGGAGGAGAACCTTTGCTTGGACAAAAACTAAAACCAAAGTATAGTGTATTTCCTAGAGGTGTTGGAAGTGATGCACCTTCATGGGTAGCATTTGATAAACAGGTAATTGATTTGTTTTTTCATACTGATCTGCTGCTGTTTTGTGTGTGTGTTTTCATTTTCAGTAATTAATTGGATCTTAAAATAAGTTAACTGAAAAAATGAAAGAAAAAAGTTTATTGTACCCCATAAAAAGCATTTTGGGAGAGCCAGAGATTGACCATTGCACATCAGATGGGATGAAGTGGAGGAATTTCTAATGAGGAAGAGAATTGGTGGAAGTCTTTGCTATTGAGTTATTGAAATCTGGCCAGGCCACTAGACAAATTCTGTGCTATTGGACTATATACACAAAACATTTTGGCAGTTGGACAACGTATAAAAGTGCCTCAGTGGTGGGTTTTAAATTTTTTTACTACTGGTTCTGTGGGCATAGCTTGGTGGGTGTGGCATGGCTTGGTGGGCGTGGTGGGGGAAGGATACTGTAAAATCTCCATTCCTACCCCACTCCAGGGGAAGGATACTGCAAAATCCCCATTTCCTCCTGATCAGCTGGGACTTGGGAGGCAGAGAATAGATGGGGGCGGAGCCAGTCAGAATTTTTACTACCGGTTCTCTGAACTACTCAAAATTTCCGCTACCGGTTCTCCAGAACTGGTCAGGACCTTCTGAAACCCACCTCTGAAGTGCCTGCAGGGCCAGTTAGAAGTCAAATCTTCTAGAGCTCTTCAACAGTTTTGAATTATGTATACGTAACTTCTAATCTGTGTCGGTGTGTGTTGTTCACAAGTCATATAATTAGAGAACTGTACACTCCAACCTTGCAAACTGTTAGATGAAATTTAACAGATTTATTCAGATGAAAAAAATGTCCAGTCCAATTGACCAGAGATTCTTTTTTTTTACTTGCTTCATCTCTGCAGTTGATTTATTCTACTGAATTTGTAAGCAAATCAGATTTTCGTTATCCTGGATACGCTATCTGCAGAAGCACACTTGGCATACATTTGCTGTTTTATATATTTTATAAATTTTATAAATATTAGTTGTATCTCCAGCGTTACCTCCTCTTGTGCAATAAATATTAAGGATACATTTAGCTTGGGGTTTTGACTATAAAGTTCTGACAGAAAGTAATTAAATTATACATTTAGAAAATCTCATAGTACTATGAATACATTTAGTACCTTAGAAATTGATTTAATTTGCAAGATTATTGTGGGGTTACTTAGGTAATGGTCTATCACAAATCATATTTCTGTACCTTCACACTCTAGCCTGGATGATTGGAAACAGACTGTTATGCTTCCTGTGATTAGCAAACCCGCTGATCCAGGATTACCAAACAGTTTAATCCAATTTACTGTCTTGGCTTTTCAGATCTTGCTGCAATCACACAGTCTAATTACAGACTACTAGAAAACAATGGAAAAGGGCTATCACCCTCCTTTCCATGCTTCTTCCCAAAATGTGTTTGGTTGACCATGTGTTATACAGAATGCTGGACAAGATAAGCCTTTAGCCAGATCTTGTAGGTCTTTTTATTTTTTATATAGACAGAAGTTTTCCATTTGTAATACAGCATTTAAGAGTTTGTATCATGTGAAATGCTCACATACTATTCTTTTTACTCCTAATTTTATATTTTCAAAGTATACAAATTGAAGGATTACGATGATTAGAGAAAGGTTTGCATTTCATGCATAATAATAATACATAAAATGATAATTTTAGTTTTCTGTTTGTGTAATGCTTGCCACATGAATGTAATGTTTGCAGCATGATTTACAAAATAGTTCAGCCAAAGTGTTTTGAAGTTAAATCATTTCCCAGTCTGAAAAAAACCCTGTGGGACAGAATTCATATACATCCAAATAAAATTACTTAACTGGACTGTGGATTAGGATATTAAATAGTTAAGTCACAAATGGGACAATTCATGCTTGAAAACATTCCTTATAAAACATGTTCATTAAACTGTATTGTCCAAGCAAGCCAAACATAATTCAGTTTCCTGGAGTGCCCCCAGGATTTGGCTAATATCCATTTTCCATGTCTCCCACCATGTTTTTTTCTCCTTGATATAGAATTTCTATTAATTTTATTGAAAAAGAGAGAATAAATATCAGCACATACATGCCAAACACTAGGCAGATGGTGTTAAATTGTTTCCAAAGCTATGTACTTACAAGAAAAAAAGGACATTTCAAAAATTCAGAGATTTGAATTACCAGAAAGTATCATCTACAATTTTTCCCTTGCTAATATGAACATTTTTCTTGATGAGGCTTATGATTATTTCCATTTGATATTGGTAATGATAGCTGCACAGTGTTTAATTAACTATGTATAGCCTGTGTAATTAGGAGATTAAATCTATCATTAAGGGTTCATAGTCTTATCTTTTTCTTGCCTACATAGCTGCTGTCCCTCTTATCTTGATAGTAGAACATGCTTTGGTATTCTTTCAGTAAAGCATGCTAAAGGGTCTCTTCTTTCTGCAGTGAAATGCATGCATCCTGATTGCATGCACTACAAAAATACAGTTGCAAGAAAAAGTATGTGAACCCCTTGGGATTACGTGGAGTTTTGCATGAATTGGTCATAAAATGTGCTCTGAACTTCATCTAAGTCACAACAATAGAAAAACACTCTGCTTAAAATAATACTACACAAACATTAGATGTTGCCATGGTTTAATTGAACATAACATGTACACATTCACAGTGCAGGGAGGTGAGCTTCTCACCTAATGATTCTCCAAGAGCTAATTGGAGCCAGGAGTGAGCCAACCTTGACTCCAATTAGTGTGATGATATTGGATGTGTTGCTGACAGCTGTCCTGCCCTTTAAAAACACACACCTGTTTTGGGTGTACTGGTTTCAAGAAGCACTGTCTGATGTGAACCATGCCTGCAGAAAAGAGCTTTCAGAAGACCTACGATCAAGAATTGTTGACTTGCATGAAGTTGGAAAGGGTTACAAAAGTGTCTCCAAAAGCCTTGATGTTCATGTGTCCACGGTAAGACAGACTGTCTACAAATGGAGAAAGTTTAGCACTGTTGCTACTCTCCCTAGGCGTGGTCGTCCTGTAAAAATGACTGGAAGAGCACAGCGCAGAATGCTTCATGAGGTAAAGAAGAATCCTAGAGTGTCAGCTAAAGACCTACAGAAATCTCTGGCACATGCTAACGTTTTTGTTGACACATCTACAATCAGGAAAACATTAAACAAGAATGGAGTACATGGGGGGACACCACGGAGGAAGCCATTGCTGTCCAAAAAAAATATTGCAGCATGTTTGAAGTTTGCAAAAGAGGACCTGGATGTTCCACAGCACAACTGGCAAAATATACTGTGGACAGATTAAACCAAAATTGAGTTGCTTGGGAAGAACACACAACACTATGTGTGGAGAAAAAAAGGCCAGCACAGCACATCAACATCAAAACCTCATCCCCACTATAAAACATGGCGGAGTGAGCATCATGGTTTGGGGCTGCTTTGCTGCCTCAGGGCCTGGACAGTTTGTTGTCATTGATGGGAAAATGAATTCCAGAGTTTATCAAGACATTTTGTAGGAAAATGTACGACCATCTGTCCGCCAACTGAAGCTCCGCAGAGGATGGGTGATGCAACAGGACAATGACCCAAAGCATACAAGTAATTCAACAAAAAAATGGCTTCAACAGCACAGAATACGCCTTCAGGAGTGGCCCAGAGTCCTGACCTCAACTCATTGAAATGCTGTGGCATGACCTTAAGAGAGCGATTCACACCAGACATCCCAAGAATATTGCTACACTGAAACAGTTTTGTGAAGAGGAGTGGTCCAAAATTACTCCAGATCGTTGTGCAGGTCTGATCTGCAACTACAGGAAACGTTTGGTTGAGATTATTGCTGCCAAAGGAGAGTCAACCAGTTATTAAGTCCAAAGGTTCACATACTTTTTCCTCCATGCACTGTGAATGTGTACATGTTATGTTCAAATAAACCATGGTAACATCTAATCTTTGTGTAGTATTATTTTAAGCAGACTGTATTTTTCTATTGTTGTGATTTAGATGAAGTTCAGAGCACATTTTATGACCAATTCATGCAAAACACCACGTAATCCCAAGGGGTTCACATACTTTTTCTTGCAACTGTATATGCCATTATACTAAGACAGTTTTAAATAATTTTTTTCCAATGAATATTACAAAACCAGAAAATTTGGATAGCCATGTGTTTACACTACAGTATTAGGACAATCAGACAGTGGCATTCATAAATTCCTTTAAAAAAATTATGATTTCTGTTGTTATGTCCCTGACAATTAAAAAAGTTGTTGACTTACCGGAATTTTCTGTTGATTTTACTCCTTCCTTCCTCCCTCCCTCTTTCCCTCCCTCCAGAAATAGGAAGATTTAATATTGATTTTCATTCTTAGACTGTTGAGCTATTTTATTTCAAGACAGATCTTGATTTGCGCATGCACGAAGATGGCGGCACCTGGTTAGTTCCCGTCCAACAGTGGGATTGTGTTTGGCCTTTCCGGGGGTGTAGGGGCCTATAAAGCTTCCTACGACCCCAGCTCCAGTGAGGAGAGCCCCTGCCCAACCTGGGGAGGGCTTTTATGCCCCCGAAACATCCTGGTTGGAGCTAGGGGCTGGCGTTTTGGATGAGGCCCTTCGGAAGCATTGTGGAAGCCCCGGAACGCCACGGAGACAATGGCAGCAGCACTGTGGAATGCCGCGAAGACAGTGGCGGCGGTGGTAGCAGCAGCAGTGGGGATGGTGGTGGCGGCCTGACTCGGCCGCAGCGATTCTCCTGGCTGCGGTCTTCACGGTCTTCACTGCAGCTTGGAGGGGGATTGCGGCTCCAGCGGTAATGCAAGTAGCCGAGGGGCGATGTTCCCCCCTCCTCCCCCCACTTGAAGCAACGGAGCCAAAGCGGCGATGGCGATGGAGGCTGGCTGGGGGCATTGTGGTTGGTCCCCCCCCCGGATCCACAGATGTAGCTGTCCTGGAGTGCTGGGATGGCTGGGACTGTTGAGGTGCGGGGGGTGGGAAGGGCGACACTGGTGCCATTGATGGCGTCTGTCGCAGGATACCGCAATGGTGGACATTTGCTGAGGGTGAGGGAAGAAGATGAGGTGAGGCCTGGAATTACAAATCGGCAGAGGAGGAGATGATATCCTCCTCTGGGGAGATTGTTCCCCCCTCCCTCTCCCCGTCTTCCCCTCCCCTTGGGGGAGGGGTTTACAAACTGCTATGTTTGGACATCTTTCCATGTTCCAACTCGCGCCTTTAGCCAGCGGGGAGACCGAGCACCATTGTGGGGGATCTGAGGGACTTCCTATACTCCAATGGAGAAGATATAACATCATTCCCGATAACCATCTTTAACGGGACCAGCTATCTTTTTAAAAAAAAAATTTATTGAAAATTATTTTAAAAATACAGAAAAAAAGTATAACAATATGGATAGAATTGCAGAGAGTAATATAATACATATAGTTTTTTAAAGTGTCAATTTTCGTCTAGAGAAAGTACAAACCTCCATTAACCAACTCATCAAAGAAAGAAAAGTTTATCAGAAGAAAGAATTCTCAACTGCCATACAATGCTCCTATAAATATTTACCCACATTCACATTAAAGTTAATATTTTCATTCTTCTTAAGATTTCTTTTTTTGCAGCCAAGCATACCACTTGTCCCAGTTTCTATTTGACCCTGATTCTTGTCTATCTTGCAAAAGTCCAGTAAGCTTGTCTGCTTCTGCACAGTGCATGATCTTTGTGGTTAACATAGCCTCTGATGGAATATTTTTGGATTTCCATTCTTGCGCAAATGAGATCCTGGCTGCAATGATGATGTGGAGAGCGAGATACCAATTAAATTTGTTTAAGTTCTCTGGTTTCATGCCTAGTAAAAACGTTTCTGGGTTCAAATCTATCCTACATCCTATGATTTCTAAAATCCATTTTTGAATTCTAGCCCAATATTCTTTTGCTCAGGGACAGGTCCACCAGCTATGAAAATAAGTTCCCATAGCGGCATTACATTTCCAACAAACCGGAGAGGTTCCTGGGAACATCCTTGATAATCTAGCCAGGGGCAGGTGCCATCTATACAGCATTTTGTATATATTTTCCTTATAGGCAACCAACATTGTTAATTTTAAGGTTTCCCCCCAAATTTCTTCCCATTTTTCAAGTTCAATTGAATATCCCAAATTTCTCCCCCAGGCAATCATTGAGTCCTTGATAATTTCCTCTCCAATCCAATCCATTAAAAGGAATTGATACAGTTTGGATAATACCCTCTCATCCTTCCCCAATAAGATCTTATCAAGTTCCTATAGGGAATTATAGATTCCTCCCTTGTTTTTGTCCTGAGCTGTCCTAGACTGGATCTGATTGTATGTCCACCAATCTAGCTCATAGCCTAATTCTACCAGCATATTTCAAGATTTTACTTTGCCTAAAGGATCCAACAGAATTTGGTAAATTAATGGTTTGTTTCTGTTATAAAGAGTCGGGTATATCATCGCCTCTAAAGGGGAAAGCCAAATCGGAGTCATCAGGTAATATTTATTTCTTATTCGATCCAAATAGTCATCAAAACCTTACGGATAAAGTAGTCCATAAAGTATTTATGCTTTTTTGGCCTTTCCTGACTCAAATAATAATGCCACCCCTGTTGCAAATTGTGGCCTTCCAAGCTAAGGATTCTCCTCCTCCTCAAAGCAATCCAGTCTCTAATCCAATTTAAGACAGCTGCTTGATGATAAAGCTCCCATTTAGGTAGGCCAAATCCTCCTCTGGAAGCGGATTCTTGAAGCATTTTCAATTTAATCCTTGGTTTTTTGTTCTGCCATACAAATCTACGTATACATTGATCTAAAGATTGAAAAAATTTTGTATCTAATAAAACGGGGGCTGTCTGAAAGAGAAAAATCCATTTAGGCAGGATATATGTCTTAACTACTGCAATTCTACCTAATAATGATAATTGTAGACCTTTCCATCCTTCCAGTATTTCTTTAGTTTGACCCAGTAGTTTCTGGTACTTGTCTTCTTTAACGGTCAAGCATTTGGATGAAAGCCAAATTCCTAAGTATTTTAGTCTTTTAACTATCTGAATCCCTAGTTCTTCCCCTAACTGCACTTTTTGATTCTTAGTCATATTCTTAATTAGGATCTTGGTTTTATCTTTATTTAGTTTAAAACCCGCTACTTTCCCGTAAGCCTCCAACTCCTGGCGCAAGATTGGTCCCAATTCCAAAGGTTCTTCCAAGACAAATATCAAATCGTCCGCAAAGGCTTAGAGCTTAAACTCTTCCCCTCTGATTCTTAGTCCTCTAATTCCTTGATTCCTTCTGACCTCATTCAATAATAACACTAGAGTTAAGATAAATAAAAGTGGAGATAATGGGCATCCCTGTCTAGTACCTTTGCTTATATCAATCTTTTCAGATTCCTCCCCATTAATAAGTATTTTCACTGTCTGGTTTGTGTATACTGTCTGGATCACCCTGATAAATCTTTCTCCAAATTCCATTTCACTCAATTGTGCAAAGAGAAAGTTCCAGCTCACTCTGTCAAAGGCTTTTTGTGCATCCGTGGAGACCAGGGCCACTTGTTTATCAGAATTACACTCATAATATTCTAATATATTCAGTATAGTTCTCACATTATCTTTCAATTGTCTATGAGGTAGGAAGCCATTCTGGTCTCCGTGGATGTACTCATTCAAAAAAAATTTTTAGTCTCTTCGCTAAAATCGCGGAAAATAATTTATAATCAGAATTAAGCAGGGAGAGCGGCCTGTAATTTTTGATCAGAAGCGGATCAAATCCTTTGGAATTAGTGTAATATATGCTTCGGACCAGGAGGGTGGCATTTGACTAAAAACCAGCACCTCATTAAACACTAGCTATCAGCTATCATGAGAGGATGGTTCGGACATGGCCCTCCGTTAGGGAAGAACTTTGGACCTTCTCCCTGTCGTGAGAGGGCAGTGGAGTCCAGTTCTACAACAGATATTTTGTTATCTTTTATGCTCTGGACTATGGTGGAATCCTGGACTGGCCCTCCCTCCTGTCCTTGGTTCGGCTGATGCTCTCAAAAGCCGACCTTCTTGCGCTGCGAGACTCCCCCCTCTTGCAGGCCTGGCCCTCCACGTTATTGAGGGCCTATCTTGAGGACGGGTTTTGGAACACCTAGAGATGGCATGCAACAAAGAGGGGGTTGAGGGTTTTTTTAGCAAAACTTTTAATAAAAATTTTAAGGGGACCCAGAAGGGGGGAGGAGATTGTAGAGATGGACCTGGGGGGTCCACATAGCCACTGAGTGGGGTGATGGGCCAGTTGAGCACAGCAGAGGGCGCATGGACAGTATTTTGACCAGGGAGCAGGGCAGGAAAATTGAAATAATGAGTGGGAGGGCAGGTATGATGGGCACAGGGGGCCACATCATGTTCTGGGGGTGCGCACACGCTGTGTTTGAGCAATTGTGCTCCCCGGCCCCCAATGCACGACTCATGTCCTGGGTTGTACAGAGTCTCAGGCCCTGGGTCCATGGCTGATGTTATGTAATGCCAGGTCGGTTGTTAATAAAGCCCCCCTCATTTGTGATCTTATTGTGGAGGGGGGTGCGGACCTGGCAGGTATTACAGAAACCTCGTTGGGCCAGGAGGGAGGGTCCCCACCAGGTTTCTGTGCATTTCATCAGCCAAGGGCTCAGGGGAGGGGCAGCTATTATTAGGGAAGGTCTTCGTCCGAGGGAGACCACTGTTCCTCAGATAGCCAGATGTGAGTCTCTTTTTGTGAAGTGGGGCCATGGGGTGCAGATAGGTTTGCTGACTATGTACCTGGCTCCCTGCCACGTGGCAGCGACCCTGCCCGAGTGCTTGATCTTATTGCCGGGGTGGCGGTTGATACCCCCAGACTTATTGTAATGGAGGATTTCAACCTGCCATCCGCAGGTGAGGCGGCAGAGGTGGCTCAGGAGTTCATGGCTTCCATGACAGCCATGGACCTGACCCAGTTGATTTGATTTGGACTTGATTTTTGTCTCTGGTCAGTGGTTGAATGATCTTGGTGGAGAGGACCTAGACATTAAACACTTGTCATGGACAGATCATTTGCTCCTTCACTTGGACTTTCCAGCCGTTTCCCCCCGCCGCAGGGAGACGGAGCCGACCAGATGGTTCCGTCCCAGGCGCCTGATGGATCCCGAAAGGTTCCTGACGGAGCTTGGGCCATTTCCTGAGACCTTGGCACACGACTCAACTGAAGACCTGGTGGCCGCCTGGGAGAGTGCGCCTGCCAGGGCTTTGGACCGCGTTGTGCCTTTGCAGCCTCTGATCCGATGCCGATCTCAATTGGCTCCTTAGTTCTCCAAGGAGCTGAGAGAGATGAAGAATCAGAAAAGACGCCTAGAGAGCATTTGGAGGACTAGTCAATCCGATTCCGACCGAACACTGGTGAGGTCTTATATTAAGATCTACCTAGTGGCGATAAAAGTGGCAAAATCTAACTGTTTTTCTGCTCTTATCGCATCTGCAGAGAACCGCCCAGCCACTCTGTTTATGGTGAGCCACTCCCTTCTTCGGGGGGGGGAGTGCGGGAAGATCCCTTGCAGGGTCGAGCTGAGGATTTTATGTAATTCCTGCATGATAAAGTCGGTCGGATTCAGGAAGGCTTGGACTCCAACTGGGTAAGTCCGGGGGAGGAGACGAAGGAAGGTCTTGAGAATAGTATCTGGGAGGAGTTTGATCCTGCGGCTCCTGAGGATGTGGACAGGGTTCTGGGTTAGATTAGTGCCGCCACATGTTTATTAGACCCGTGTTCCTCCTGGTTGGTACTGGCTGGCTCCAGGGGATTATAAGTGCTTCTCTGAGTGAGGGTGCCTTTCCCGCTGCCTTGAAAGAGGCGGTGGTGAGGCCCCTCCGCAAGAAGCCTTCCCTGGACCCAGCTGAATTAGCTAACTACCATCCGGTCTCCAACCTTTGTTTCATGGCGAAGGTTGTTGAGAGAGTGGTGGCACGACAGCTTCCCCAGCACCTGGATGAAGCTATCTATCTGGACCTGTACCAGTCAGGCTTCAGGCAGGGGTACAGCACAGAAACGGCATTGATTGCATTGGTGGATGATCTCTGGAGGGCTCGGGAAAGGGGTTGCTCCTCTGTCCTGGTCCTGTTAGATCTCTTGGTGGCTTTTGATACCATCGACCGTGGTATCATGCTGCAGCAGTTGAGGGGGTTAGGAATAGGGAGCACCATCCTGCGGTGGTTCTCCTACGTCCTCTCCGACCGTTCTCAGTTTGTGTTGACGGGGGCAGAGGTCGACCTCGAGGTGCCTCGCATGGAGAATGCCGCAAGGGTCGATCCTCTCGCCCCTTCTGTTCAACATTTATGTGAAGCCGCTGGGTGAGATCATCCGTGGTTTTGGGTGAGAGTCCACCTGTACACTGATGATACTCAGCTGTACATCTCCACCCCAGACCACCCCAACGATGCCCTTGATGTGATGTCTCGCTGCCTGGAGGCCGTGTGGGTCTGGATGGGGAGAAATAGGCTCAGACTCAACCCCTCCAAGACCGAGTGGCTGTGGCTTCCGGCAACCCAATATAGTCAGCTAGTGCCATCGCTGACTATTGCGGGTAAATCTCTGTCCCCCACAGAGAGGGCTCGCAATCTGGGTGTCGTCCTGGATGCACAGCTTGATCTGTCCCCCCCTTCAGAAACCCACAAAAACACAGCCAGTCGAGGGTTAAGAAGCACTTGGCACACTCCACAGTTCTTATCTCAAACTTGGCAGCGATATGCACACCGTCTGCCAAGGACTTTAATAGTACACCGAAAGAAAAGCACCACAAGTATTCCGCAAAGTCTCTGATCAGCTTCAGCTTGTAAACTCCAATGCCTAACGGATAGTATAATTTGTTCATCACAGAAATCAGGACCCACCCTCCTGGCTTATATAGGCTCTGAGTGTGGTCCAGTGACTCATTGATCCTGTGACTCCAGTCCCGTGACTCAGGTCTACTCCCTCATACGTCTCCGCAGCTGCAGTAATCGTTTCTCTCGCCTTCTTTGGCGTGCATCCAGGAATGACGTCTCTCCCTCACTCTCATCTGAGACACCTGTTTCCCCACTGCTTGGCTCTCTTTCAGCTGGCACCTGAGATGGTGCCAGAGGGGGGGGGGGCTGGGAGATCTGGCTGGCTCCTCTTCCTCCTGCTCAGAGCTTCCTTCCTCCAATGGGATAGGCTCAGAGGACGGGGCCACAACACAGCTGTCTTTAGAAGAACATATGACGGCCGTGGCCAGGGGGGCTTTTTATCAGGTTCGCCTGATTCACCAATTGCAGCCCTTTCTGGATCGGGACACCTTGTGCATGGTCACTCACGCTCTTGTCATCTCCAGCTGGACTACTGTAATGCTCTCTACATGGGGCTTTCCTTGAAGAGCACTTGGAGGCTCCAACTGGTCCAGAATGCGGCCGCGTGGGTGGTTATGGGCGCAACGTGTTGTGCCCATGTGACACTCCTCCTGCATGAGCTGCACTGGCTCCCAGTGGTCTTCCAGGTGCGATTCAAGGTGTTGGTTACCACCTTCAAAGCTCTCCATGGCATTCGAGACCAACTTCTGCCACCAGTAGCCTCCCACTGGCCAGTTCGCTCCCACAGAGAGGGTCTCCTCAGGTTGCCATCAGCCAAGTTATGTCGGCTGGCGATACCCAGGGGGAGGGCTTCTCTGTGGGAGCCCCTGCCCTTTGGAATGAACTGCCCCCGGAAATGCGTAAGATCTCCGACCTTCGTGTATTTTGCTGTGCCCTCAAAATCCTGCTATTCCACCAGTCTGGGCTATAAATGTAACAATTTTAAATTAGGTGTTTTAAATTTGGGGTTTTATATTTGAGCCAAAATTATTTAATAATTTTAATTATTTTTAAATTCAGGTTTGTCTTTCTGCTTTTAACGAACTGTACATCACCCTGAGTCCTTCAGGAGAAGGGCGGTATAGAAATAAAATCATTATCATTATTATTAGTATTATTAGTATTATTATTTGTGTCATATCTAAATGTAAGAATCTGGATAAATAATCAATTGTATAATCAGATCAATTCCAATGTTAGGAACCTATAAAAGATCAATACAACTAATTAAAATATCTCTATAGTAAATACAAACTAGTATAGTTCTTCGTTAGAATCCAACTTTTCCAATGTGTACGTGTGTACATACTGTATACATATGCATATACTGTGTGTGTGTGTGTATAGTAGTAGTAGTAGTAGAATTGATTTTCTCTATCTCTGCTTTTATGTAGGTATTGTCTTTTAGTGCTTATTTTGATGAAGAAGTTCCTGACAAAAATCAAGAGCTGTATAGAATAAGACATTGTAAAATATATTTCTATCTTGAAGATGACACAATTCAGGTTGTTGAACCCCAAGTGAAGAATAGTGGAATTCTACAAGGTATTTTATATCTTTTTTATTGCAAATGTTTTAACAGAATAATAGAGTTGGAAGGATCTTGGGCGTTCTAATCCAACCCTCTGCTCAAGCAGGAGACCTTATACCATTTCAGACAAATGGTTATCCAGTCTCTTCTTAAAAACCTAAAAAAGTAATGGAATGCACAGAACTTCAGAAGGCCAGCCATTCCAGTGATTAATTATTTTAACAGTTATTTTTTCTGTTCTGACAGTTTTTTTTCTTTTGCTTGCCTAATAAATTTTCTGAGAGTCAAGAACCACTTAATTATGTTGAGCTTCAGTCACCATATAAAATTTAGTGGTATAGGCCACTATTTGTTGCAATATACAGTATATAGTTTCCTAATATAATTTTGTGATGGTCCTGTGATTAGATTTAAGTGTGAATTATAGAAATGATATTTCATATGAATTATAATTGTGTTTTGAATCTGAAATTGAAAAGATAGAGTTTAAATTTCCTTTACCTTTGAGAGTCAACAGTTTAAAGTTGATGACATATTATCAATACAAAAATTACATTATCCTAACCTTATAATAAAAGCTTTATGTTTATGAACACAAAAAGGAAAAGTTGCATTTTTTTCAGAAAGAAAATCCTTTTTTCATTCAATTATAATGAAGAAAATCATTTTTGTTTATTTGCTTTTAATTTTTAGTATAAGATCTATAGTAATATTTCTGATATTTTTAATACAGCTGTAACACCACCTTGTACGATAGATAGATAAAAAACTAATGAAGCATCAGAAGGAGGAGTCTGTTGATCATCTGGTTGAGGATAATACAGCATTTTTGCTTGCAGCATTCATCCCATGTTTTGTGTTTTCCTTCCAAACCTTAACCCTAACCTAATCTCAATTAATTTTTATGGTTTTGCTAAAGACAATGTACAAGAAACTGAGACACTGTGGATCCTAGTTCTTTAGGTCCAAAATGATTTGGTGACTTAGGGTCAATTGCAGTCCCTCAGTCCTAGGGAAAAGGTACTTCTGAAAAATATTGCCAAGGAAACTGCATGGTTCATGTCAGGGGTGAAATCTAAAATTTGTTACTACTGGTTCTGTGGGCGTGGCTTGGTGGTGGGGGTAATGTGATGGTGGGCGTGGCCATTTTTTTTTTTTTACTTTTAAAACCATTTTTTACATGTAAAATCATGTTAAAAATGCTTTCAAAAGGCTCTGGCAATCCCAGCTGAGTTGCCTGATTGGCAGGCAATTCAGCTGGGATTGTCAGAGTTTGGCTCGTCAGAGCCATTTAAAAGAAAAAAAAGGTTCTGATGATCGCGCAGCGCAGCTGGGCATGGGGGGCAGGGGCAGGGATTTTTGCTACCGGTTCTCCGAACTGCCCACCGCCATCGCTACTTACTCGCCTGAGGCGGTCCGAACCGGGAGCATTTCACCCCTGGTTCATGTACTTATTAGAATCAGCACTGATTTGAAGATGCACACTATAGATACAAAAGGAGAGGGTTGTGAGGGAAAGTAAAGCAGAGGTACTTTAATCCATTTGCTGTGCTGTTGGTATAATTGTATTTGAATGTATTTTGAGAGAAAATTGTTCAGCTAAAGATAGTTTTCTGGAACAAGTTTATAGGTGGTCTTCTAATTTCAGAATTTGATGATTGCAGAAAAACAAATCTGTATTGTGGTTTTATGTGTTTAAATAAATCCCATTGAATGAAGTAAGATTTGATTTTAAATAAATATGCACAGGAACAGAATAATAGTTAACGTTAACTGTTAAGAGGCAAACCACCATATTTGTGGCACTAGCGACAAATAAAAAATCAGAAGACATAACTTATAAGAGATTTAACCTGACCTGGTAAGACAACGATGGCCAGAAAGCAAGGATTTATAGTGATATTTATTGGATTTTAAGAAAATAAATTTCTTTAATTTAAGAAATATGTAGTACAGATAGTCCTCAATTTATGACCACAATTGAGTCCAAAATTTCTGTTGCTACGCGAGAAATTTGTTAAGTGAGTTTTGCCCAATTTTACAATCTTTTTTGCCACAGTGAATCAATGCAGTTGTTAAATTAGTAACACAGTTATTAAGTGAATCTGGCTTTCCCATTGACTTTGCTAATCAGAAGGTCACAAAAGGTGATCACATGACCCCGGGATGCTGCAACTGTCATAAATATGAATTAGTTGTCTGAATTTTGATCATGTGACCATTGGAATACTGCAATAGTTGTAAATGTGAAAAATGGTCATAAGTCACATTGTAACTTCAAATAGTCACTAAACAAACTGTTGTAAATTGAGGGTAATCTCAAACAAGGAATGCTCAAACAAGGAATGCTAAAATACAGTAATTGTTTGATACGTTACATCTTTACCTAGTAAGCTACTGGAATCAGAAGCACAAAATTCTGTAAATTGCATTCAGAATTCTAAATGCATATAGAAATAATATATAAAGGAACAAAACCCTGTTTTTATTGATGATTTTCTGAGAGAAATCCTCAGATACAAGTTTCAAGTGGCACCGTCCAAAGGGTGCTGTTTAAATTGATTTTAAATTCACCCTATTTAATATTTCAGGTGAAATTTCTGTTACCATGTAGCTATTTTGAGATTTCATGTGAATAATGTTAATACGAAGTTCCAGTTTGGTGTAAGTTATATTAATTGTGTTTTTCTTCAACACAGGAACACTTCTTAGGCGCCATCGGATTCCACTCCCGCCTCCTAATGAAGATCAGTTTTATACTGTTGATTATTTCAACCTTGACACTGATCTGATATTTTATGACCAAAGATATAAAATTATAGACTGTGATCAGTTCACTAAAAATTTCTTGAGAAAGATGGGAGTCAAAGTAAATCCCCCATTGGAACGTCCAGTTGATCCCTATACAAAAGGACGCCAGAAGGTTAGTTGAAAGAATTGTTGACAATGCTATTGTTTGTAGGGTAAAATTAAGAACAGCTTGTACATAACAAACAAGGAAAATGTCATGTTGGGAAAGAAATATCTTAAAGAATCCTTCTTAAGAAAAGGTCTTACATTAATAATCCATATTTTATTATATTTCTTGTATTGGTTTGCATATATTCCTTATTATATACTTTATTCCCTCAGAACATGACCAGCTTAACATTGTGTTTGCCATCACTATAAATAGTGCTATAAAATTTTGGTGCTTGTATCAATGAGTAAACCAGATTAAATTGGCAGTATCTTCATGCATTGTGCATAGTTTTCAAACAATATCCAGGATGTATTAGATAGCATGTAAAATCTCTTGCCTTCTCTCATTTGCAAATGAAATATTGAATAGTAGACCAAGGATGTTAGTGTTCAAAGTACTGCAGCTAATAAAGTCCCTTTAATACTTTTTAAAATATTGCAAATTTAGGAGGAAGAATGATTATATACAGTGGAACTTGTTTAAAAGAAACTTGTCCTGGGGAGGGCTCAGAGGGATGGCTCCCTCCATACCCCCAGGGTACGCTCCGCGCCGAGAGGATCCTCTGCTAATTATCTAATTAGCGGAGCCAGACGCTGGGAGCAACACCACAATTGAAATGATAATTGGAGCAAGCTGGAAAAGAGAGAAGAAAAATTTAAGCAAGTATGGATTTTTTTTCAACGGATTTTTTTGGAAGAGGAGGGGGGGAAGGGAGAAGGAGAGAAAGAAAAATGAAAGTTTTTAAGATGGCGACTGGCTCTGCTTGAAAGGGAAGTGATAGCGGAAATGGAGCGCAGAGTTTAGTCCTGAAAGACTTTGAAAAGAATGTTTTGTCACAGACAAAGAACTTAAAGGAACAGAGGCTGATTTAAATAGATTTCTTCTGTTTTTTTTTTTCTTTTCTTTTTTCTATTGAAGTAAGAAGGATTTTTTTTTCTTTTTGGTCCTTTTTAAAAGTAAAGATGCCTAAACTTAAAGGAAGGGGGGGCTCCCCTTTGCATCAGATGAATAAAGTGGAAATGTCTCATTTGCAGAGACTTACAGAACAGGAGTTAAAAGAGTTAATTACAAGGTCCTTAGAGAGTGTGGTAGATAAGATAAAAGGTTCACAGAAGGAGCTCGAGGAACTGGTCTCTGGGAAATATGACCAACTAAGTCAAATTATTGCTCAAGTAGCTTCAGATTTTTCAACTGCGGTGGCTGCAATGGGGAAGAAAGTGATTGAGATGAGTAGTAAATTTGAATCTCAGATACAAGAGTTACAAGCAAAACTTCTGGAAGCAGAGGCCAAAAACCATAATATTCAGAATGATGTTATTATGCTTCAAATTAAGGCTATGGAATCTGCAATTAGATTAAGAGGGATAAAAGAAAACAACAGAGAAAACTTAAAAACAACTTGTGCAAAGACCTTTGCAGAATTATTAAAGCTACAAGATGAATTAATCTTGGGTTCTATAGCGAAAGTTTACAGAGTTAACTCACGTTTGGCTAAACAAAGGAATCTGCCTAGAGATGTCGTAGTTTACTTCACTGACAAAAGACTGAGAGATGATATTTTACAAAAGTCTTATTCTGATAGAGTGCAGGTAGCAGGTACACAAATCAGGATCTTCAAAGAGCTACCATCGAAGGTCGTAAAGGACAGGAAAGATTTTGATTTTTTGGTCAAGGAACTGAAGAGAAGTAATATCCCATTCAGATGGGATTTTCCAGTTGGTATAATTTTTAGATATCAAGGTGTGAGACATTGTTTGAATACTATTGAAAAAGCAGAATATTTTTATCAAAATATCTTTAAGGGAGCACCGAAATATCTCAAGAATAAAAAGTCAAAAACAGAGTTTACAAAATGTGAACAGAAAGAAGAAAATCAAAGTGTGTTAAAAGTAAAAGGAGAATTTGGTGGTTGTCCAGAGGATTCTATTACGGATTTTTCTGATGAGAAAACTGAACACCTCAGTGTCCTTGGGGGATTACAGGACCTTGAACTGCTGGAGGAAGATTTAAAAAACAAAGTTTCACTTCGAGATGACCAGCAGCAGAGGTCCAATACTCTTCAAGACATGGGGGGTGATGCTAACCAACAGGAACTAGATTTCAATGAAGAAATCCGACTGGAAACCCAGGTGATAAATTTAAAGAGCATCATGAATTGTTTGATACTGAATCAGAAAGCATTGAAAGATTTGGAAAAAATGGATTATAAAAATTCTTTTAAGAAGTACAACAATTTGTTAAAAGTTCATTCTGAGTTGGACTCACTTTAAATTCATATATTAAAATGGATTATAAAAATTTTTACTGTGAAGTTTATCCTGGATTGGACATGATATCCTGAGTTCTGATAGATTGCTGCAAAATTAGCAGCGATCACTGGTTACCCAATTATATATTTTTTGTGGAACTTATCTTCTAGGAGAAGACTATGAAATTGAAAATATCTTATAACCCGAAGGATTGAATTGCAAAGGGTGGCAGGATTTGAAATAATTTTAAAGGAACATCTGGGAATGCAGCTCTTAGTTGGTTTTTTCTTCTCCTTTTTTTTTTTCAAGACTTGAACGTTAAGGCTGCAAAAGCCTATTTTTAGGTATAGTATAAGTTAGCTTGAATGAATTTTCCTAGAGGTGTGAATATCTTCGTGGTTGGATTTTATCCATATAAAGTCACTCGGGGGGTTGTGTGGAGAAATGTTTTATTTTGCTGATGGGGGCAGCGGCAAGATGAAGATTATTGAAGCAGGATTTATGTGAGGAAATATGTTTGACATCAATCAAGTTGAAGAGAAGATTGAAATTTGGATTATAGAGACTGAGAAATGAATTGAATAAAATTTCATTTTATTCAAATTTTCTTTATGATATAACTGTATGATTATAACTATATATGCATATATATTTCTTATGTTTTATGTTTTTGGGGGTTTTTCTTTAGTTAAGGGGTGTAGTTAGGATAGAATTATAATGGTGTTCTTAATTATAATGACTTAATGGTTTTTTTTTATTATAATATTGTTTAAATATATTAATGTCTGGTTTTTTGTTTGTTTTTTTTTTTACTTTTTTTCCCTCTTTCCTTCTTTCTCTTTCTCTTCCTCTTTCGAAATTTGTTTAATTTAGAATTTGAATATTTAATAATCTTCTTTTTCCCTTGTTCTAAATTTTGTTCTTTTTAACTTGTAGCGGAAGTCAGGGGGGGATAGGGAGGGAAGGGGCTGGGGTTGAGGGAGGATGGGAGGGGTTGGGTAGGGGGATTGGGGAGGGGGGGTGAAAATGGAAAAATTTCTGTATTGTAAAACCTTTTCAATAAAAAAAAAGAAACTTATAATGTATTATAAATGTTTCTTTAACTTTATTTGACTGAAAAGCCCATTTTTCAACACATATCAGCATGGAACATAGTAAGCATAATAGCAAACCTCTCTTCAATTGCAGCAGTAATTATTTTATTTCTCTGATTAAAGGCACTGATTGAATCTTTCTAGTTTACATTTTCTTTGAGAATTTTCAATTAACACTAATCAGCTATGTAGTTTGCAGCTTGCTTGTTGTCTGGCAGCTGACTCTTTCAAGATACTGTTAATCTGTCCATTTTGTATTTCATATTTCATTATGTGCCTTGGTCGTTCATTTGTGTACCCAGGGCAGCAGAAATGTCTGGCAACATCAAGGGCAACTGGCAGACCTTTTTTTTAAAAAAAATTATTAAACATTTTTTTAAAAAAACAAAAAGAAAGCTTTAACACTTTTTCTGTTTCAACAGTTTCACATCAGTCAAAAATTTCATAGTTATACATTTTTTCCTCCCTTATTTCTACTATATCTTTTATACATATACTTCTAATATTTATTTATTTACATATATACATAACAATACCCGTGTACCCACTTTCATTTCTACAATTTTTGTTTCCTCAGATTAGCAATTATACTTCAGCTCCTATTTCGACCATTATTTAATTTTTCCCTTCCTTTTATCTCTCTCCTCCAACCATTCATACCATTTCTCCCACACTAAGTAATATTCTGTTTCCTCTTTTTCTTGTATCTCCTTTGTTAATTTGACCATCTCCGCACATTCCAAAACTTTTCTGATCAGATTATCTTTGGATGGTATATTATCATTTTTCCAATTCTGAGCATAGAATTCTTAGCATTCTTGCTGCTGTGGTAATATGGATAATTAAATATTATATTTCTTTTTCGTATGACCCCGGGAGTATTCCTAATAAAAATGTTTCTGGCCTCATCCCTATCTTTTGTTTGGTGATTTCTTCTAATTGTGATCTGGTTCTACTCCAATATTGTTTTGCTTTGTGGCAGGACCACCACATGTGGTAATACATTCCCTTTTGCTGATTGCATTTCCAACACGTTGGTGAGATATTGGGAAACATCTTTGCCAATCTGGCTGGTGGCAAGTGCCACCTGTTTTTATACAGATTTTCCTTATAGGATACAGACATTGTCAGTTTATAATTTTTGTTCCATAATTTTTCCCATTTATCTAATTCAATGTTATATCTGAAATTTTTCACCCAAATTATCATATTTTCTTTAACTACTTCCTCTTCCAATTTGTATCTTAATAAATAATTATAATTTTTTTTAATCAATTTATCTTCTGTACCTTGGAGGATTTTGTCTAATTCATATACTTCTCTTTGGAATCCATATTGTGTCAATATATCTAGATTTTATTTGCCTGTAAGCCACCAATCAATGTCTGTACCCTGTTCTTTTAATTCCTGCCTTGTTTTCAATTCCCCTTAACTATTTAACAAATCTTTATATCTTTTCATTTTGTTGATGTCTAATGCATTTGGGTAGATATGTGCCTCCATTGAGGATAACCATTCTGGAATTTTATCATAATGATTCTTTTTTATCCCTTGCCATGTTTGTAATAGTGCATCTCTGATTAAGTGTCGTTGAAAATAGTTATGTTGTCTATTTTTTCTTTCCCATAAAAAGGTGTGCCACCCTCTCTGCAAATCATATTCCTCTAATATGGAATAAAAGAATTTTCTTTTATTTCATAGTTCCATCCAGCCTTTGATCCATATAAGTGATGTTGCTTTATAGTATGTTTATCAATCTGGGAGTCCAAATCCTCCTCTTTCTCTACTATCTTGCAATGATTGTTGATCTTTTTCCCTGCCAGATATAGTTCGCTATTAATTTATTTAGATCTTTTAAAAAATATTTTCCTAATTTTATGGGAATTACTTGAAATAAGAATAGTAATCGTGGTAGCACGTTCATTTTAATCAAAGCTATTTTTCTTAAAAAGGATAATTGTAATTTGCTCCAAATTTCCAAGTCTTTCTTTATCTATAATATTAATTTATTATAGTTGTCTTATTGATTGATTGATTGATTGATTGATTTTTGCGATTTATATGCCGCCATTCTCCCGAAGGACTCAGGGCGGTTTACAACAACAATCGATAATGCAAATCACAAAATAAGTTAAAAATCCATTAAAACCAAGTTTAAAATTATTACAGTTTGTGCAACCCCCAGCAGATCAAGTTAATTGATTTTATTTATTTATTTATTAATTAGATTTCTATACCGCCCTTCTCCTACCGGACTCAGGGCGGTGATGAATCTTTATTTGTTAACCATATTCCTAATTTTTTTTTTTTTTTTTTTTTTTTTTTGTCATTTGGATACCCATTTTGTCTTCTAATTCTTTCTCCTACTGCTTGGTAAGGTTTTTTATTAGTGCTTTTGTTTTGAGTTTATTAATTTTAAGTCCTGCTACTTTTCCATATTTCTCTATTTGCGTTATTAATTTGGGTCCTGACAGTATTGGTTGTTCTAAGATGAAGACCAGATCATCAGCAAAGGCTTTATATTCCTCTTTTTTTATTTCCAATCCTTTTATTTCATTTTCACTTCTAATTTTGTTTAACAGTGTCTCTAGTGTTAAGATAAATAGTAATAGGGATAGAGGACAATCCTGTCTCACTCCTTTTGCTATTGTGAATTGTTTGGAAATGTCTCCATTTATTGATATCCTTGCCGTTTGAGTTGAATATATTTTTTCTACCATCTTTACAAATTTATCTCCGAATTTCTTATTTTCTAATTGTAAAATAAGGAATCTCAAGGACAACTGGCAGACCTTTTAAGATAGCAGTCTTCACCTTCATATAAGGGAGGGGGTTAGAAAAGATATCTAAAAACATTGCTTGCCCCTCAACAACATCTGGCTAGTTAATCGTAGCTAGCAGATCATCCCCTTAACAGTCAAGAATCAAGGGGAAAAAATCAAAGAAAACTCATTTTTGGAGCCTGGAACATCCATACATTGTTTGATAGAGACAAGGTGCCATGGCCTGAAAGACAAACAGTGCTCATAGCAGTCCAGCTTTGCTATTATAGCAATGATCTTGCTGCACTCAATGAGATAGGTTGGCAGATGAGGGTTCATAACAGGAAGTTAGTTACAAGTGAGTTTTTTTGGAAAAGGAAAATAGACTGATAACAAGACTCATAGAATAGATTTTGCATTCAAAACTGCTCTGCTGAAGAACTCTACTCTACTCACTGGAATAAATGAATGCCTCATGAAGTTCCACTTTCCTCTCAGCAAAACCTGGTATATAACCATTGTCAGCACCTATTTACCAACTCTCGCTAGCACATTTGAAGACAAGAAAGCTTTCTATGAAGACCTGAATCAAATTATTTGAACAAGCTTAGACAGTGACAAGTTCATCATTTTGGGCGATTTCAATACTAGGTTGAGAATAACAACTGGGACAGATTCCTTGTGAGATTTATTATAGGAGAAAATGTGGGCCAGTTTATATTAAAGGGAACCAGAAGGAAAATAGGCACTGGAGATGAATTAGATTAAAAAGAAGTAAGAGCTGAAGGTTTTTCTCTAGTAAGATCTATTACCTAAAACTGAGTAGCTGTTAATTCAGGGAAGTTGATACAAAAATTGTAAGAGGAATTCGCATATGTAAGAAACCCTGCTGAATGTTTATAATTACTTTGTAAAATGTAACACAGTGCAACAGAATTCCCATTATATGAATCTGCCCAAATGTTGTGTTCTTGTATATATCCCCCTTTGAGACAATTTCATTTAAATTCTAATCTTGCTGATACTTTTAAACATTTTGGCAGTTGTTTTATTGCTCTGGAAGGGATTGTAAAATATGTAATATATTCAAAGCTGCTTGGTTTTAAAGCCTGGAACTTAATAATAAACATAAAATAATAACTACCCTAAGGAGAGATTTCATGAAATAAATCAACTGAACAGACATTTGTTGGCCTACCCTAACCTACTGAAAACCCTCAATGCCATTTATCACAAACCTAGCTGTACTTTACATTACTAGAATGAATGTGCAGAATGTTTATAGTTTATCTTGTAATACATGTTTGAATCAGTGTAATGGCACTACAAGCTTTTACATAGATTTTTAATTAGGATTCTCCTAGCTTAAAGGTAACTGCACCATGATAACTGTCAGATTAATTTAATACCAGTTTCTGTTATCGTTTGTCCTTCCTATGTTGCATAACAATTAATTTGCAATAGAACAAAAGACAAGAGAATGGAATAAAACTGATGGAAAAGACTTCTTTATGTTATCCCAAGATGTTTTTTCAAGAGGACTTTTTTCAACTGGACTTTTTTGTTTTTCTTTAAAATGTTTGGCTTCTCATCCAAGAAACTTCTTCAGCTCTGACTGGGTGGTGGGGATGGGAGCTGGAGAAGCTCCTTGGATAAGAAAGAAGCCAAATGTCTTCAAAGAAAAAGAATAAAGTCCAGTTGCCTCTTGGAAAGAGCACCTTTGGGACAACCATGACCTGGATGACTGAGAATCTCTATAGATACTCCTTTATGTTACAGAATTTTAGATAAGGGGTCATATAACGGGTGGCTGAACATAAAGAGTTCTGCTGTCATCATAGTAAGTGCAAAGAGATTATGAATTAATTTCTGAAAGCCATTGTTAAGAATATGGACAGTGGATTTAATCTAAGATTTCATAAATCAAGAATTATGGATTATTCATAATTATACTGTAACAGACAAAATAAAAAAGTAGCTGTTAGGGCACTGAAACAGTTCTATGTATCATTTCTTTTTTGTCTGTAGTTGCTGATTGAAAGGCTTTTCTGTGCTGAACTAACTACGAGAGCTTGCACCAGTGGTGGGATTCAGCCAGTTTGCACCACTTTGGGAGAACCGGTTGTTAACTTTCTGAGCAGTTTGGCAAACTGGTTGTTGGAAGAAATCAATAGGGCAGAGAACAGGTTGTTAAATTACTTGAATCCCACCACTGGCTTGCACATATGCACACACGTCTTTACTCAGTTTCATACACACTTATTTATACTTCTGTGATGCTTGCTTGTTTTCTCTTAATTATATTTCAATGTTAACTCAACAAAGAGTGGAAACCCATCTTCCCTAAAAGTTTAGAACAAGATACAAAGATGTTTCACACACATCTTATAATGGCACAAATGATGTATTTGGAAATCAATGTCCATAATTGCTTATGTACAGGGGCTAGATAAAAATACATACTGAATTGACTAGTAATATTTTCACTTTATTATCTGCACTAGGCTTCATTTTTCAATTGGCTCATTAAGAATATATTATATTACAAAAAGTTCAGTAATGGCAGCTGACCATACTTTTTCTTCTAAATCCATCTGATTCTGCACACACGGGTATGCACACAGATACACAGAATCTGGAGAATTTTAGCACAATTAAGTATTAATATATTCAAAATGTCATTTTAAGAAGCAGAGAAATTGTGCCACAGCTGGCCATTTAGATTAAGTAGCCATTGTGCACAAATATTTTGTGTACCCTCAGCCCTATTTACAGAGCAATCCTATACTACTGCATCTACTCAAATTATCACTGAGTTTTTTGGTGTTTACTCCACAGTAAATGATTGTAGGATTGTTGCTTAAATCTCTACAGCCCAGTGACTGGGAGTAGTGGATAGCAGATTTGAGATAGAAATTGTTCTTAATTGACATGTGCATATGTAACCTACAGAATATATGTATTTACGATGCTAATGCTAACATATTTATTATTTTAGCTGGCATATAAAATAATTGAGTGGCAATATATATTTTAAACTATGTAATCTGGCAAACTAACTGATTTGTTTTCCAGGAGAATGATTATATTAATCCATGGAAAATTTAGAGACTCATTAGAGTTGTTATAATATTACAGTGTAAGATTTTTGTGTATTTAATTGATAAATGTGACATCTATTACTGAAAGGAGAATTTAACATTTTCTCCTCAATCTTTTTGATCAAATCTTTTTTGCCCATTCATTTTATCTCGTGTTTTGTAAAAGATTTAACAATGATGTAAAGTAAGAATATCAAAATGATGCTACTGTAGAAGTATTATGAATGATTTAAGTTGAACAATCTACTGACAGCTCCTAATCCACATTAACTCTTATAGCTGTTCACAGTTTCTCCCTCTTTCTTGTCCCCAAATGCCATGACAGTTTTTAATCATGCAACTGTCATCCCAGTTCTTTATTTTTAAAATCATGCTTGTATGATTAAAAGAGCAGATATACTTTTTTGTTTAACTAGCATTTTATTTCTTTATTTTCATATTGGTCCGGTTGTATAGATTAAACTGAAGAGATATTGAATTGTCGAAAGCAATTCAACATAGCCCTTCTAGAGCACCTAGCTTCTACTATTCAATTGTCCAAGTCTATGTTGCTTCATAATAAAATGAAATTTAGCTTCTTTCACTACAGTTCAATTAATCTGGATCTGATCCCCACAACATGCTAAACCATAATGTAATTTATTTAGTTTTGGATTAGCATTCTAAGTTAACCATGGTTTTAAATAATTGGAAAGGGGTTTGGACTAGAGAATCTTACATTTCTTCCCAGCCTTATACTCCGTGATCATTTTATTAATATTTTAAAGTGTGGAATACTATGGTTGCTCAATCTTTGTTGGGGCTTATAGGATAATAGACTAACAACATTTTATGCCTTTCTATCTGCCTTTTTGCCTTTTTTCCCCTTGATTCCAGCTCCCCCCCTCCTCTTTAGTGATGTCATAATATCTAAGGTTAGTGTTCTGAAGGGATGTTAATCCTGTTTCTTTTAGACGTTTATTGCTTGTTTCCTTCATTCACATTTCATTAATTTGATTTTGAAATCAAATTCAGGTTTCAAATTGAAGGTAATATCATTTACACTGTTTCTAGGGTATTTGTATTGGCTTTCTAGCTTTGTCAATAAACAACTTGGTCTCTTCAAATTTTTATCTGTACTATTTTTTTCCTCATTGCTGCCATTTCTTCAAACCATTTTCTTTCATTCAAAATATGTTCCTGTTTTCACAAACTGCTTTTTATATAGTCTCGTTACCTCCAATTATTCACCTAATATGGTTTTCAGTACAATTATTTATTTTGTCTCTGAACCTTCCTTATAAGCGTATTGTAGCAAGTTACTAATAATGAAATAATACTAATGGAAGTATTTTGAGAACAGAACCATTTTAATTTAGTTTATTTTATAGGCATAATGTAGCAAGCTACTAATATTAAATAATACTAAAAGGTTCATTTTGAAAACAAGAACCAATACCTACTTGGATAAGAAACTTTATAATACCATTTCAGAACATGAAAAAAATGTTTACAAAATGAAGAAAATATATCTGACAAAAATGTGCCTGAGACACATTTTTGCATACAAAAAATGGGATCGTGTATTGAGATATTGGAAGATAGTAATGTTGTCTGGAGGCTATTAGGGCCTGGATGGGGCTGGATGGGGAGCAATGGGTTGAAACTAAACCCTGGCAAGACCAAGTGGCTCTGGGTTTGGGGTTTGTTGGCATAGGAGAATTACCACTTTTGGTCTTGGATGGGGCGGCACTACCCCAAACAAACCCTGTGCATAATCTGGGGGTTTTCCTGGACTCACGACTCCTGCTCGGTTGTGGTGGTTGTGGCCAGGAGGGCCTTTGCGCAACTGTGGATTGTGTGCCAGTTATGCCCTTTCCTGGACCAACAATCCCTACTCACAGTCACTCATGACGTAGTCACTTCCCGCCTTGACTATTGCAATGTGCTCTACATGGGGCTGCCCTTGAAGAGCATCCGGAAGTTCCAGTTGGTGCAAAATACAGTGGCCCACATGGTTCTGTGCAGACCCCAGTGTGCATATGTATCACTTCTCCTGCAGGAGCTGCATTGGCTGCCGATTTGCTTCTGGGTGCAATTCAATGTGCTGGTTGTCATCTTTAAAGCCCTTTATAGCTTGGGACCAGGTTATCTGAGGGACCGTTTCTTTCCGGTCACATCTACCTGGCCTATCAGAATGGGGAGGCAGGGAATGTTGCGGGTCCCATCTCCTCAAGAGATACACTTGGTGGGACCCAGAAGAAGGGCCTTCTCCATGGTGGCTCCCTCTCTGTGGAACATCATTCCCCCAGAGATTAGAATGGCCCCTACTCTAACACTCTTCCGGAAGGTGCTGAAGGATGGAGCCCATTAAATGGCTTGTGTGATGTGCTGTCGCCAAGGTGGTGGGTGGAGGTGATTTTATTATATTAATTTATTTGATTCTTTTTTATTTGTTTTATTGTTTTAAATGAGGTTTTATATTCCGTAAATCACCTTGAGTCGCCATGTGTGAATAGATGGCAATATAAATTCAATAAATAAATAAATAATTTTCCAGTTTTTACATGTAAAAGTTCATCATAAAAAGGAAAAAAAAAATGATACTTAAACTCACTATTGAAATTGTTCCTGGATAGTTACTAAATATAGCATATATTTCATTTGCTATAACAAAATTGAAATGTGTATATGTTGTGCTAAAATAAAATGTAAAGGAAACGACGTATTAGAAAAAAACCTATGGTTTTAGCTATGAAGATTGGTCCTATGGGACATTTTAAAAGTTAGTAACACATTGAGATTTGTATGTTCATAACAATAGTAATTTTTTAAAAAATTATTTTCTGATCTGCAGTTGATAGATAGTATGACACCATTGCGTCCCTATGAGCGCTTTGATACACTTCGCCAGTTTCTGGAACATGAAGGACATGTTTTACGTTTTTACGGTGTTTGGGATGACACTGAAACAATGTTTGGGGACATTCGAGAAGTGGTGCTACATTATTTTTTGGCTGATGATACGATTGAAATAAAAGAAGTGATACCTGTAAATTCTGGCCGGGATGCTGTACCTCTATTCCTCAATAGGCAGAAATTACCAAAGGTAAATGCTATGTGAAAAATTTGATTTGAAATTTGACAGGGTTGGAATGAATTTATACATTTATTTCATTTGCTGTCTTTTTCAATGAAATAAATATTTATATATGTAGTTAGCTGGACATAAAATATAGCTTTTATGTGAAACAAATTTATTACCTTATAAAATTTTAGATGCAGGTAGTTCTTGACTTATTATTACAATTGGGACAGGAATCTTGATGGTTGAGTGAAGTGGCCTTTAAGTGAGACATGACATGACCACTTTGCTGAACAACTGCAATTCTGGCACTCACGTTTGTAATTGTTAAGTGATCTCATGGGTCATTACATGAATGGAATCACAACTAAATAGCACCAGTTGATTCAGAGGGGGTGGGAAAAACAGCTAGATGCCCAATGTAGGCTAAGAATAAGATGGGGTGTTGCAGCACATGCAATTCTTCCAATGGCCTGGGAGGCCTCAGCTGGCCTCAGACAGAGCCCATCAGCACACATAAACATGTTTACATATTTGCATAGATTTACTTAGGTGGGTGGAGGGAGTTGCAGTGCCCCAGCGGTTGTAAGTGTGGTTGAGCTGCCAAGCTTCTGAATTTTGATCACATGATCATGAGGACTGCAACAGCTGTAACTTCAGCCATGGGTCATAATTCCATTCAATTAGCACCAGTGTAATTTCAAACAGTTGCTGAATGAATGGTCATACATCGAGCACTCTTTATACTAGATAATCCTGGCTGGTATCTTTAGTTAGTCTGGTAATTACATATATTAACAGCCTGTGTCTTTTACCTGAACCCCAGTTTGCTCCAGTTGGAATATATCAGCCTGGTACAATTACAGATCGAACAGTCTTGAATGTCTTTGGAGGGCTAGTTGGGAATAAAGGTCGTTATATTCTGGATAATCGTAAGGTAAGCTATTTTAGACAATTATAATTTACAAAGTTCACTATATTTAAATTGTATTTCTATGACTTACTTGAGTAAGCAGGTTGGGTGAAAATGTCAAATGGGAGAAGATGTATAATGTAATACAAAAATATAGTCTCATACAAAAAGATATTTCTCAGACCAAAGCTTCTCAAGAAATTTTTCAAAATAAAATAACTGATATAACCTTTAGTGTATATATTTCTCCTCTCCTCATTCCCCAATTATTAGACAGGAGCAGTGTATCAGGAATTTTATAAAGACTGTGACCTGAGAATAGGAGCAACAATCAATGTATGGGGACGAAAAATAATTCTCTGTGATTGTGATGAATTTTCCAAAGAATATTATAAGACAAAGTATGGAGTCAGTAAGTAAAAATACCAATATTTTAATTTTAAATTGGGCATTTGTCAAAGTTGTTTTTTTAATCCATTGAGAACCTTCATTACTGTAGTGCTCATTTTAACAATAACATTTTTAAATGTTATTTAAGAGGTTGCAGAAAAAAATGCTTTTAAAAGCCTCTGACAATCAGGCAACTCAGCTGGGATCGCCAGAGGCTTTTAAAGGCATTTTTTTCCTACAACCTCTGGCCGAAGAGGTTGCAGAAAAAAATGCTTTTAAAAGCTTCTGACAATCCCAGCTGAACCGCACAATCATCACAGGCTTTTTTTTTTACTTTTAAAAGCATTTTTTCAGCCGAAGAGGTTGTAGAAAAAATGCTTTTAAAAGTTAAAAAAAAGGCCTCTAATGAGGTGAGCGGGGTAAGCGAGCAGCGACTGGGCCAGGGACTGGTTCGGGGGCGTGGCCAGCCAATGTTATTACTGGTTTTCTGTGTCAGAGTGGCAATCAGCCCCATTCCCATCCTGGGGTAATTGCCCTTAATTAGAGGTGAATCGTGGCTTTTTCCTTGAGTATACTTTGCAAGAAAATGAACCGAAATACATTCTAATGAAAAATTCATATTTATTGTAAAGAAATAAAAACAATCTTACATCTTGGCAGCTTTCCCGGCTACCTCTCTTGGTAGGCGAACAAAAAAAAGATAAGAAAAGAAGAAAGGAATGTAGACATGCGCAGTAGCTTACTGATAAGAGCCTTGGCAAGCTATGGTAAATCTAAGAGTCCAAAAATAAAAGCTGGTAAATATAGAAACGCAGTGGCAATCCCCTTCTTTGCCAGTTGAGCAAACATCAGGTACATCATCAAATAAGGCACATCTTCTTATGCAGATACTCGTGTTGAGCTGCTGGGAGCAGTTTGTTGAGCATGTCTGCAAACTGATCATGTGTAGATACATATTGCAATTTTACAAAACCTTGTTTCACTAATTGTTTGATATTTCTATAACGGATGTCAATGTGTCTGGACCTAGAACCTGTGAAATGTGATTCAGAAATATAAACCACCGATTCATTGTCTTCCATCACTGTGATCGGTCGGATCAGACGTGTCCAGATATCTGTGACCAAAGCATGACCAATGAAACTGTCTTGCCTTACCTACATGTTGAGACGAGATTAATGCTAAGTGCAATGTCGGGTCTAGTCCAACTACTAATGTATAACAGTGATCCAATAACTGAACGATAAAGTGTTTGGTCCTCGAACTCAGGACTTGATTCATGTGTCAAGTTGTGAAAATCTGTTTGCATGGGTGTCTTTGTTGTGTTAGCATCCTTCATGTTGCAATGATGCAAAACTTGTTCATTTTTTTTTATTATTATACTTTATTAATTTTTTATAGATACAAGAAGTTTTCATTTCTATTTACATCGGATACGCAGTGTTTATACATATATACATAAAATTACTTGGTGTCACTTTTACCAATTGTTATTATTTATTTAACACACCTTTTACTCCTGTTTTTGTTTTTTGTTTTTTTCGTTCATCCATTCGTACCACCTTTCCCACACAGTATAGTAGTCTGAGTTTTCATCATTATTTAATTCATGGGTTAATTTGCTCATCTCTGCGCACTCTAATACCTTCCTAAGTATAAGTTCTTCTGGTGGCAGGGTTTTTTCCTTCCAATATTGGGCATAAGCCAACCTAGCAGCTGTAGTTATATGTATCATTAAGTGGGTCTTTGTTTTTCCAAATCCCTTCTTCACCATTCCCAGGAGAAATAGTTCCGGTATCCGCTCTACTTCTTCTCTAATTATATCTTGTAACCATCTCCCAATTATGGTTACCTAGTGAATGTTAATTTGGAGAAATATCGAAAGAATAATCAGGGAGCAAAAAACAATCTTGAAAGAAATGGCAAACGTGTCATCTACAATTGTGAAAACAGGAAAAAAGACCCCCTCAAATCCCACTATAACTATGACCTCCCCAGCGATGCAAAAATCAACGGAAGGACTATCAAAATCTGAAAAATCTATGGCAACCCCAACGCTGTTCTCCATGCAATCAACATTGACGTTAATTCAAGAGACCATGATGGCTTTACAGGAAAAAATGTCAAGTAACCACACCAAATTAAAAACAGATATCCATGCATTAGATCAAAAAATGAATGAGATACAAGTTTCAATATTTAACAATGAACAAAGGATCCAGAAGGCAGAGTCAAAAATAGAACAAAAGAAAAGAGAATAGATACGGTGGACCAGACATTGACATTGCAGAATAAGAATTTAGAGGACTCATTAATCCAATTGGAAATGGATAGGGCGTCGTTCTACCTCCGTTTCCAGAATGTTGTAGAGGACAAAGAGGAGGAGTTGGGAGAAAAGATGGCGGAATTGATCGCAGAGGTGCTCCAACAGGATAAACGAGATTATTAGAGAATTGGATGAGGTCTATCGCGTCCAAACAAATTATGCAAGAAGGAACAGATTACCTAGAGAAGTCCATGTCTGGTTCGCAAGAAAGAAAGTAAGAGATACATTATATAACATAGCCAGAGAAGAACAAATAACATATGGAGGAAAGGAAGTGATCATTCTGAAACAGGTGCCAAGAAGGGTGAGAGAGGCAAGAAAGGAATATAGATTCTTAGCGGTGCAATTGAATAAAAGAAATATCCTATTTAAATGGCTTCTTCTGGAAGGGATGTTAATCACTTGGCAGGGGAGAAAAATAAAAATCGATAGTCTGAGTACAGCACAAGATTTTCTTGATCAATTAAGGGGAGCAGAGGAAGAACAAAGTAGTAAAGAAGAGATAGAATCAACAAATCCAGTAGAGGAGACCCCACATCAACAGAACAACAAAGAAGGAATCCCAGAAGAGAAGAAGACAGAAGAAGAGGAAGCTAAGGAGAAGAAAACAAGACCAATAAGAGCCGTAAGAAACAAATAGAATCTAAGAACCGGAAGGGGGAAAAAATACTAACAAACAAACAAAAAATAGGAATGAATGACTTGAGATTAATATCAGTAAATGTCAATGGACTGAACGACAAAAAAAAAAAGAGGAAATTAACACTTACAAAATTAGTAAAACAAAATGTGGATATAATTTGTTTACAAGAAGTTAATGTAAAAAAGGATGAGGGCAATTGTTTAGAGTATAAAAAATTTGGTAAAACATTTACCTCGTTAGCAGAGAAAAAAAGGGGGGGATAGTAATCTATGTTTAAAAAGGGATTGAATCAGATTTAAAATATAAGGACACAAAGGGAAGAACTTTTATGATTGAAATAATGAGAGGTAATTCTAAAATACTATTAGTGGGCATTTATGTTCCGAACAAAAAACAGGGAGAATATTTTAAAAAACTCCACGAGCAATTGGGAAAAATGAAATATAATGAAATTTGCTTATTAGGTGATTTTAATGGAATTGTGGACCCAGACAAAGATTATAAAAGTAATAAAATAAATAAAAATAAAAGAGCAAAGTTACCAAGAGCATTTTTTGACTTAGTTGAAGAATTGAATCTAATTGATATATGGCGAATCTTACACCCAAATGATAGACAGTATACATTTTACTCCAACCCACAAAAGTCTTGGTCGAGAATTGATATGGCCTGGGTCACCACGAAGCTTGGAGCAGAAATAGCATCAGCAGAGATCAGTCCAAATATTTGGGCGGATCACAACCCCCTGGAGATAAAATGGAAAAATATAAAAAGAAGGAAACATCAGAGATGGAGATTTAATGTGAATTTATTGAATGACGAGTGTATTGACAAATTGAAAGAAGTAAGGTTCTTCTTTAAGGAAAATGGGAATCAAGGAACATCTCCTGAAATTGTATGGGATGCGATGAAAGCTTATTTAAGAGGGGTGATATCATATAGTGCATATAAAAATAAAGAAAAAAGAAAATCCCTGGAAGAGCTTGTAAAACATCTAGGAGAAGCAGAAAAAAAGCTCCAAGAGAAACCTGGAGATAAAGCTATAAAAGAAAATTGGCTGATGTGGAGGCATAAATTAAATATTGTAGAACAAGAAGAATTTGCACAAAAACTAAAAAGAACAAAACAATACTATTTTGAAAATGCCAACAAGACAGGCAGTGGTTGGCCTACAAATTAAAAAAGGAAAACGAAAAAGGGACGATTCAAACACTAGAAGATTCAGAGGGTAACCTCCTAAACGAAGAAGATGATAAATTAGAAAGAGCGAGGGAGTACTATGAAACCTTATACAAAGCAGAGGAGGTCCCAGAAGAAGAAATAGAGCAATATTTGATAAATGCAGAGCTTCCACAAATAGCCGAGGAAGAGAGGGAGATGCTTAACAGGGAAATAACAATTGATGAACTTAAAACAGCCCTTTCAAAACTTAAGAATAACAAATCGCCAGGTCCCGATGGGTTCCCAGGGGAAATATACAAAAAACTTGAAGAAATTCTACATCCAAAGCTACTTGAAATTTTTAATGAGGCACTGAGGGGATCAAAAATCCCGGATTCATGGAGGGAAGCGCATGTTACACTCCTGCCGAAAGAAGGTGCTGACCAAAAACAAATTCAGAATTATAGGCCAATTTCTCTTCTGAACACCGACTATAAATTATTTATGACTATAATGGCGGAAAGAACCAAAAAAATACTAAATGCTTGGATATATAAAGATCAAAATGGATTCCTCCCAGGGAGACAAATAAGGGATAATTTGAGAACAATATTAGATACATTAGAGTACTATGAGGAACACTCGGAAAAACAGATGGCCTTAATATTTTTGGATGCCCAAAAGACATTCGATAATTTAAATTGGAATTTTATGATTAAACAAATTAGAATAATGGGATTTGGGATAAATTACGAAAAAATGATTAAAACTATATATGACAAACAAAGGGCGAGCATCCTGGTAAACGGAGATAGGACAAGAACTTTTCAGATTAGGAAGGGGGTAAAACAGGGATGCCCCCTATCTCCGTTATTATTTATTTTGGCCCTAGAAGTCTTGTTACGAAAAATTAGGAAAAACGAGGAGATCAAAGGCTTAAAGATTAGGAAGGAGGTTTATAAAACACAAGCATTTGCAGACGACGTGGCCTTAATATTAGAAGACCCATTAGAATCTGGTCCAAAAGTATTAGAGGAATTGGACAAATATGGAGTAGTGGCAGGTTTTAAATTGAATAAAACCAAAACTAAAATATTAACTAAGAATGTAACTGAGACACAGAAACAGGAGATAGAAGGAAAGTTGGGGTTACAGGTTGTCAAGAAAATAAAATATCTCGGAATTTGGATAACTGCAAGGTGCTCATCCCTGAAAGATGATAATTATACCCCCCTACTTCAAAAAATAAAACAAGATTTGAACAGATGGAAGAGAATCAAATTGTCACTTATAGGTAAGATAGCTGCGATCAAAATGAATATCCTCCCCAAAATTTTATTCTTATACCAAAATATACCAGTGAATTTGGATAAAAATTTTTTTCTTAGAATTAAATAAAAACATTAGGGAATTTGTACGGGAGGGCAAAAAGTCGAGGATTTCACTTAAAGTGCTACAGGGGAAAAGAAATATGGGAGGATTTGGTCTCCCGTATTGGGAAATATATTTTAGGGCCGTCAAGTTAGTATGGATAAGGGAGTGGGCCACTTTGGAAAATAAAAGAATCTTAGCGTTAGAAGGTCACGACTTACAGAAAGGGTGGCACTCATATTTATGGGACATAGATACAAAAAAAAGAACACATTTCCGTAGACGTAAAATTAGAGATTCACTATTACAAACGTGGATTGAAATCAGACAGAGATATTACAATAAAGTTCCAAAATGGCTCTCTACGATGGAGGCCTTGATCCACCCAGACAGATGGGGGATGGAGAAAATATGCAGATATAATGACATTTTAGATGGAGGAGGAAATCTTAAATCAAATGAAGATCTGAGAGACCAAGGCATAAATTTAGATTGGTGAACATATTTACAAATAAAGTCAAGATACCAGCAAGATAAGGAAAAATACAGTTTAGAATTAGGATACAATGGGTTGGATAAAATTTTGATGGGAAGCGAAAAAAAAGCCCTAGCCAAATTTTATAACTATTTATTAGATCAAGACAGAGCTGAGGACATAGCCAAAAATCAATTGAACGTTTGGGAAAAAAATATTGGATATAATTTAAATTTTAATGAATGGGAAGAGGCATGGAACAAAAATTATAAGTTGACTAGAGCTGCATCATATAAGGAGAATCACTATAAAATGCTCCATAGATGGTACTTAGCGCCTGCTAGACTATCGAAGATGTTCCCGAACATGTCTCCGAATTGTTGGAAATGTGGCCACGATCAGGGCACCTTCTTTCACATGTGGTGGACATGCCCCGAAGCGAAAAAATATTGGACCAAAACTTGTTCAATTTTATCTTCTTGTGAAAGACTAAACCCCTTCTCTGTTTTGTCAATCTGAACACCTAAATAAGTGCTAATATAACCTAAAGATTTCAATGTGAAGTATCTCTGCAAAGCTTTAGCAAAAATCTCACTAATCTGCCTATATAATATAAACAATATCATCAACATAAACAAGAACTATCTCATATGTATTGTTAGATCTTTTTGTGAACACGCATTCATCAGTTTCGGACTTAATAAAGCCCATTGAATTTAGTTTGTCAGTAAGACATAAGTACCACATTAAACCAGACTGTTTCAGACCATAAAGACTTTTGTTTAGAAACCAGATATCCCCTTCTTGCTGCCGGAATCCTGGAGGACCTCTCACGTAGATCTCTTCATCTAGGTCAGCTTGTAGATAAGCAGTGTCTTCTAAACCAAGGATAGTTGCAGTGGCTAAAGCAATTTTTACACTTTTAGTCCAGACTGTCGGTGAGTAGGTATTTGTGTAGTCCTCAGGATAACATTGAGCGAAACCCTGAGCTAGAAGTCTGGCCTTATACAATGACTCACCATTTGGCTTCTTTTTGATTCTGTAGACCCATCGAGTGCCAATGACCTTTTTATTTGCTGGAGGTTTTGCAGGCGTAAACACCTTAAGTTTCTTTAGATTGTCCATTTCAGCCTGCATTGCATCATACCACTTCTCTTGCTCTGAATCAAGAAGATGCTTGATTTGTGTGAAGTTATCAGGAGGAAGTGTAACATTACAAATCAAAGGCAAGGATGCTTTTGTCAGTTGCCACGAATATCGCTGTGGAGGGATTCCCTTTGTGGCTCTCTTGGAATGCCTCGGAACAGTCGGCCATTCTTCTTCCGTTTCATCCTCATCTTCATCATTTTCGCTAGCATCAGCATCCGCAGCTTGCGAAGACGGAACATCATGTTGGGAAGAACTAGTGGATGGAACATTTGCCTGTGAATCTTTTTTTTTTAATTGAAAAAGTTTTACAATACAATTTTAATACCCCTTTCCCCCCCACTCCCCTCACCCAGCTACCACCCCCTCCCTTTGCCCCCTAACCCTCCCCCTTCCCCCCCTGACTTCCATTATTAACCAATCATATATGTCAATCATCTTCAAACAACAAAAAAAGAATCTAAGTGAGATCCAGCTAAAAATATAACAAATTTAACCTTAAATAATAAAAATATTAATCTAAACTTCTGACATCTTTTACCCCCCCTAATTCAAATATATATAATATAACCATAAATCATTTATAAAAACTCATGGCAGTCTAACAAATATTACAAATATGTCAAATATATAAAAAAAATTAACTTTGAGCATCATAAGTTTTTAAAGTAAAATATCATATAAATATTTAACATAAAATATAATTCCCAGTATTCAATCTTAGTAATATTATTTAGAAAGATATATAGAATTCAAATAATACATCATAAATTTCTTTTTAAAATTAGATAATATAAGGCTAATCAGATATATAAACTTATTTTTAACATTTATAATATAGCTAAATATTAATATAAATATATAGCTTAATAAAGATATAAATTCAAATTCAAATATGTAGTAAAATAATTAATAGATATAGTTATGAGTCAAATGCTAGTTGAAACTTCTTACTTTGATATTTATTCTGCATGTACTCTACCCATTTCTTCCACTCCTTAGCAAAGACTTCATGGGTCCTGTCTTTTAGGTATGCAGAAATCTTAGCCATTTCTGCAAAATTAGACAAAATCTTCAATATCCATTCCTCTATAGTAGGTACACTATCTTTTTTCCAGTATTGACCAATCAGTAATCTAGCTGCAGTAATCATATATAAGATCAGTCTCGTTTCAGTCAAAGAGCAATCCTTAACTATCCCCAGCAAAAAAAACTGAGGAGAAAATTCAAGCTGCTTCTTCAAAATGTTCTGCATAACCCACCAAAGTTTAATCCAAAATGCTTTCAATTTTCTGCAAGTCCACCAAATATGAAAATAGGTTGCATCCAAACAATCACACCTCCAACATTTAGGCTGAACATTTGGATACATACATGATAGTTTTTTGGGATCTAAATGCCATCTATAAAACATCTTGTAAAAATTTTCTCTCAGATTCTGCGCTTGTGTAAATTTAACATTCTGGACCCAAATCTTTTCCCATGTTTCCAACATTACTGGTTCTGCAAAATTTTGTGCCCATTTTATCATACAATCTTTATCTAATTCACCCTCTGAATTTCTTTCTAACAATAAGTTATACACTCGCTTAATATGCATCGGCCCTTTACATTTTATCTGAGTCACCAAATCTTCTTCATGTAACATTAGTCCAATTTTCTGATCTTCTCTCCATCTCGCTTGAAGTTGAAGACACTGCAACCAAGTTAAATTCACCCCTTCTTCCAACAGAATATTCAAAGGTTTCAAACTCCATCTGCCCCCATCATTAAAAAGCATCTCTTTGTATAAAATCCCCCCGAGTGACTTTATATTTGGCATAATCTGCCCAAGATCCAACCACAAAGGTATTTTGTAATCCAATCGAAACTGGTGCTTCTTCCAGACTCTCATCAAAGCATGTCTCAAAATGTGACTGTTGAATACTCTATCCAACTTATCTTCATAGAATAAATATGCATGCCAACCAAATTCCAAGTCATGGCCTTCTATATTCAAAATTTCTATTTTCGTTGTACCAAACTAATCACCCACTTGTGTCAACACTGCTGCCTCGTAGTACAAACATAGGTTTGGAACTTTGAGGCCACCTCTTTCACGAACATCTTGCATAATTTTAAGTTTAACTCTTGGTTTTTTCCCATTCCAAATAAATTTATTTAAACCTGCTTGCCATTCCATCAAGGTCTTATCACTTTTAAGCACCGGAATCATTTGAAATAAAAACAGAAATCTAGGTAGAACGTTCATCTTAATAACTGCTATTCTGCCAAGTAAAGATAGTTGCAGTTTCTTCCAAGTTTCAAGGTCCTTTTGAATCTTATGCCACAATTCCTCATAATTATTTTGAAAAAGTTTTATATTAGATGCTGCAACCTGAACTCCTAGATATTTCACCTTTGTAGCTATTTCAAAGCCTGCCAACCTTTCCAGTTCACTCCTTTGTGGTTCCAACATATTTTTAACTATCATCTTAGTCTTTTTCTGGTTCAGACTAAAACCTGAAACCAGACCATATTTCTCTATTATGTTTTTCATCTGAATGATTGATTCCAAAGGTCGTGTTAGGGTAACAACCAGATCATCTGCGAATGCTTTGGTTCTGTGAATCTTGATCATCAGGCTGCGTGGTATCAGCAACATTATCTTTACGAAAATAAACTCCAGGATCATTGGAATGAATCCTGGACCAGTCAGCATCTTCTTCAAAATTGGCGGATTGGGAAATCACTATTACATGTTTAGAGTCAATAAATTTGCTCCACTTTGAGTTGTCATCAATACCCATAAATCTCAGTCTCTTTGCTGCTGGACCTCCTTTCCTTCTTTGAGCTAAGGGAATGGTCACCATAGCATATGAACCAAAAATATGGAGGTTCTTGAGATCGGGTTTGTAGCCATACATCAAGAAGAAAGGAGTCTGATTTATTACACTACTCCAAGTACGATTGACAATGTAATTTGCATATTTAAGAGCTTCACCCCAGTACGGGTTACTGAGGTTGGCGTCTTCTAGGAGACAATGCATCATGGTTTACAGGACCCCTTGTCTTCTCTTTGTGACTCCATTATGGGCCGGTGTGTAAGGAGCCGACATCTGATGAAGAATTCCATTCTTACGCATCCAGTCCTGGAAACGCTAAGACATGAATTCAGCACCACGATCACTCTGGATTCTGGTGATGCTTACTCCGCGTTGGGTAGAAACAAGAATGGCAAAGTCTTTAAAGATCTGAAAGGTCTCATATTTTTCTTTCATAGGATATACATACCCATATCTAGAGTAATTATCAACAATTGTTAGAAAATATTTTGTACCACCAAGTGTTGGCGGAAATGGACCAACTATGTCAGTGTGTACCAAATCAAAATGCGTGTTGACAGGCGTGTAGCGCGTTTTGGAATGGCCGCTGCTTTGGATTTGGCTTTCTTGCAGACAGCACAATACAAAAACACCTTACACCCCTTTAGATCCAAACCTTTTGCGAACTCCGGCATTTTCCTAAGAACACGAAAACTGGCATGCCCCAATCTTCTATGCCACTTATGGATGCACCTGGAATGCAAAGGTTTACCAGTTAGTGAATTTTCAACATTAATAGTTTTATGAGGAACCTCAGGCTTGCTCTGAGCAACCTGTTTCCCAATTTTCTTTTTGTTGGCTTTGGGAGCCTTTGGAGTAGCAACAGGATCTCTCACTGGGACATCTCTCTCTGAGCCTGTGCTCTCCTCTTTTGGAGTTTGTATACTTGCCTGTACTTGTGATTTAAGCTTTGGTTTTAAATAATAAACACTACCAATTAACATGGTTTCAGCAATAATATCTCCCTCTTTAACTATGTAACTTGCTTTCTCGAGGTGGTGAACCTGGAACTTTAACACTCTTGACAAGTGAGTCTGACTAAGCAAACTACTATTTGCTGTTGGTATGTAGTAAACATCGGGGATGAATGCATCGAGCTCTTCAACATAAACAGTTCCTTTTCCTTTGACCTGACAAGGATGATTTGAAAAAGAATAAAGTTCACGTAGTTCAGGTTCAGGCTCATGCATTTCTGTGAAAAGTTCTTTTCTGTAAGTAACATACAAAGCTGCCCCACTGTCCAAAGTACACAAAAGCCATCTGTTGTACTCTGGATGAGGTGGTGGCTCATTGGTTAAAGCCAATGTGGCGAGTGGAGCTTGCGGATCACACCTTGGAACATGACAATCTTATCTTCTGCCTCTGCCTCTGGAGTCTGTTCCTCTGGGCTGGTACGTGATGGGAGCTGGAACTTGTTGGGGACAATCCCGGGTGGCATGTCCCACATAATTACAGATATTGCATCTTGGCATCCTTGGAACGTAGGCTCTTCCTCGGAAGGGACGCCTCACTGGAGCTCTTGATGCGGGTGGTCCTCTCAAATAGGGTGTTGCTAACATCAGTGCTTCTTCAATTAAAAGTCTGCATACATTGTCTGCTGTGATTGAGCAATAGGCACTTGGTTAATCTTTGTAATGTCATCTTTCCATTCATAGTTCAAAGAGTTAATGATAATGCTGATCATTTGAATATAATAGGATAGCCCCTTTCTCTCAATTCTTTCCTCAGTCCTTTCAGTTTGGTTAAATGTCCTCCAATTTGTTCACCAGGTTTCAATCTCGAACCATGAAATTCAGACATGAGCAAACATGAAGACTCAATTGAAACAGGCCTGTAGCAATTTTCCAATTGGACCCAAATTTGTTGGGCTGTTGCATCAGGTGGAAATGTAACTTATAGTTCAGTATCCATGGACATCAATAATGTTGTGCAAGTTTTAGTCTCTAAGTCTCTTATTTCAGGCATCCATGGAGGGCAGGAGGGTTAAACACCATACGGTGGGTACCTTCTCTGCGTAGGAAAAGTCCAACCTCACTGACCCAGGCCTTGTAATTCTGCCCTGACATCTTTAATTTTGACTCACTAGCCAGTGGAGCAACAGAGTATGCCTATTGAGGAATGTGCATTTGAAATGCTGGCTGTGCTGGTAAAAATACTTGTTGCACTGGAGGTGTACCAGGAGCTTGTCCTGGTTGTGCAGCTGGAGGCACGTATGCATGCATTTGTGGTTGGAGCTGTGGCATTTGAGCTGCAATATTAACATGGCCTGCTGGAGACGCAGTCATTTGCCTTTGCTGTATTAAGTGTTGTTGTACTCCATCTAAGAAGATACCAGCGCCACCAGGGGGTGCTGACAGTTGAGCCTGTGGAGACACTTGTGGCATTGCAGTCTGAATATCTGAGTGAATTAAGGACATCTCTGATAAAGTCTGCTGCAACAATTGTAATTGTTCTCTCAAATTGCAATGCAATTCAGCTTTCTCTAGTAAATTACTTTCGCCAGCAGATGGTGCTGCAACTTTAGTTCTAGGCAGCTCAGATAATTTTTCTGCCTTCGTGGCATGGTGTGTAATTTGAGAATAGAGAGGCTCATGTGACAATTGTGACATGTACACAGCTCTCTGTTCTGATTTGCCTGACACAAAATCCACCAGGGGGTGTGTCTTTGGCTCCGAAGAAGGAGAAGCCAAAATGGCATTTTCAGGAATTTTAAAAGCACAAGACACTCTCTTATCTAGCTCAAGCCTAGATAAAGCCATTTTTGCCTGGAATAGCTCATGTTCAAAAATTTCTATTCGATCACGATAGCTTTTTATAGCTAGTTCATTAGAGGTGATCTTGGAGCTGTGAGGAAAATAATAAATTGTTTCTCTCTCTGCGTGGGAGGGAAAATGCTCTGCCGTTTGTGGAAACTTTGGCCTTGCACCAAGCGTTTCAAATGTAAAAGGTTCTAGGAGGACAGTTTGAGAGCATGCATAATTGGAAGGGGGCGTCACTGACCTCGGTCATAGCACATTACCTTCAAAAGCAGCTCTTCTGTTATCTTCCTCCTGAAGCCTCTGTAACAGCATTTCGTCTGTTTCTTCTACTCCTCCTATAGCTCCCACGGCTCCTTCCAGCCGGGTGGCTGAAGCCAAGGGCTGGAAACTTGAAAGTCATCTTTCTATCTCCTCTTCATCTGAGAGGTGTAAATCATTGATAGAAAAAGCTCTGAGCTTCATCTTGCTCTTTTTCTTCTTTTTCGGCATTTTAGAAGTTAATTAATTAGTGTTCCACAGTCACTAAATCAATCATCTATCTAATTAGCCTAGATGGTCATGATCAAAAGTAATAAGCAAGGAAAAAAGCGATAAATCAACCATCTTCCTGCTGCCAATTGTCAGAGTGGCAATCAGCCCCGTTCCCATCCTGGGGTAATTGCCCTTAAATAGAGGTGGATCGTGGCTTTTTCCTTGAGTATACTTTGCAAGAAAATGAACCAAAATACATTCTAATGAAAAACTCATATTTATTGTAAAGAAATAAAGACAATCTTACTAATCTAATTAAGTTACATCTTGGCAGCTTTCCCAGCTACCTCTCTTGGCAGGCGAACAAAAAAAAGATAAGTAAAGAAGAAAGGAATGTAGACATGTGCAGTAGCTTACTCATAAGAGCTTTGGCAAGCTACGGTAAATCTAAGAGTCCAAAAATAAAAGCTCAGCTGATAAATACAGAAACACAATGACACTCCAAACTTCTACAAATTTTTACTACGAGTTCTTGCAAACCGGGAGCAACCCACCACTGATCTGTATAGGAACTTAAGCAATTGGAGATAAATGCTTTTATTAATACCTTTGTATGGCAAAGATTCTGTCATATCTGAGCTCTTTGTATTTCATGTACTTTTACCTCTAGTTATATCCCCCAGAAATTGTCAAAGGTTATTACCAAATTAAAACTTGTAATGAGATAGAAGAAAAATATGAATGGAGAATAATCATATTTAATAGTAAATTAAAAATAAATAAAATGAAATAACTTAGACCAGGGATGTCAAACTCAATTTTATCAAGGGCTATATCAGCATTATGGCTGCCCTCAAAAGGGCCAGTTGCACCTAAGACTATGACCACTCACAGCAGCCAGGTGGATGTGGCTGGGTAGGTGTGGCTGGGTGGTCACAGCCAGGTCGCCGCAACTAGGTGGATATATCTGGGTGTGATCAACTCAATCCTCCTCACTGGGTGCGGCTGACCAGGGATGGCTACGTCGAGACGGAACAAATTGTAGTGGCTAACTCAACGTGGGGACAATTCGGTGTCCTACAAGCTGCTCGCATCCCTAAACTGCTGGCAGCCAAGTGCGTGCATGCATGTTCACACATATACACACACACCCGCATTCTACATTTGGGGATTTTTATCCACAGAGAAAGGAGAAGGTCTTCTCCCCAAGCCCAGGCATGATTGGCAGTTTTCAAGTTCAGATGTGGATAAAAGTCTCCAATGGAGACTTGGAATGATGTGTGTGCATGCATGTGCACAATATGTTAAAGGAGATGTTCTTCCCCCAATCCCAGACATCGTTGGCATTTCCCTCTCTGGTGCCCCCTCCCAGCAAAGCAGGAAGCGGAGGACAATACTACTGCATGTGGAAGCACGGAGGAGAAAGTTTGCAGGAAGCAATTTCCTCTGAGTCCAACTTCTGCCTTGACAGATCTCTGGAGAGCAAGAGGAGGAGGTGGGGGAGCAGTGCTTCCTGGTCCTGCACGAGGGAGGCTGGCCCTTCTTGAAAGGGAATCCCCATTTCCAATCATGTATAGTAAGAATGCTGGCTTGTTGGGGCAGGCTTCCCTCATGAAACTCCCCCGCCACCCCATCCTCCTTTCTAGAGATCAAGGCAGAAGTTGGACTTGGAGGAAACTGCTTCCTGCAAACTTTCTCCTCTGTGCTTCCACATGCAGCAGCAGCATCCTCCGCCACCTGTGGGGGGCAAGTCAAGGCTGGGAGGGGGGATCCAGAGATTTCCAGTGGAGGAAGGCGAAACCAGGGTGAGCATCAAAGCCTCGTTCACCAAAGGAGCCTCGCCATTACTCTCAGGCCACACGAAGGACCCTGGATGGCAGTGCGGGCTGCTCGGAGCTCTGTGCAGTGGAGGGCAAGTGCCCAGCCTGGGCCTCCAGCTCCTGCTGCACTGAGACCCAGAAGCCCAGCCCCACCCCACTTCCCCGAGAGGGCACCCAGCCACACTTACATCCTCCTTGAGGTTACTGCTGCTGTGCTGTCCTTGGCCAGGTTGCTCATAGCGGGTGCAGGATGGCAAAGTGCATGTCAGAGGGATGCCCACTTCCTCTCCATTTGAGAAGACCTGGCTTTGTAAGCAAAGCATCCTCAGTGATAGAATGGGAGACCACCAGGAGAGACCAGGAGAAGGGGGCAAGGGGATGGCAAAAGGGCAGCAGGGCTGCTGGTGGCCGAGTGCTAAGGCAGGACTTCCCTCAGACCCTCCCTCCCTATCATTCCAATCTCCCTTCCTTCCTTTCTTCCTTCCTTCCTTTCTTCCTTCCCTCCCTCCCTCCCTCTGCGTCCAGAAAGGGATGAAGGAGGGAGGGGGAGAGGGTGGCAGAGCTCCTGGTGGCCATGGTTTTCCCACACAGGGGTGGGGGGTAGGCTGCAGGGCCACAGTGGCGAGCGAGCCGTAGAAGCAGTGGAGACAATGGTGGCTGCTGCTACGCTGCTGTTGGCCCTGTGCTGATCTACATCAATTTCGTGGTGGCTTACCCAGGCCTTAGATCAAGTCCGTGGGGCCACCCTGGATGCCAGCCCCCATGCACTTGCTGGGCTGGGGTCAAGGTGGCATGGGCCGGCCCCTCGCTGTCTCCAGGCAACCTCACAGGCCAGATCTAACCACATCACAGGCCAGATGTGGCTCATGGGCCTTGTGTTTGACATGTCTGCTTTAGGTCAACGGGCAGCCCATAGGCTCTGTGTGGCCCCTAAATCTCCTCAGGAGCAGTCCATTGAAATAATTTACTGGCAAAGTTTTTGATATTTTTTAGGATTGAAGATTTGCAGTACACATATCAAGCTATTTAATACTGAAACTTGCAAATATGTTCAAAAATAGAGTTGTCCTGCCCACTCCAATAACATGACCAGCTCTCCCCATGAGTGCTTTAATAAATGCAGCTTCGAAAGAAAAAATAATTTTAAGTAATGGGTGTTCTGCTTCAAATATGGACTTGAATTTTGACTCCTATTACTTTACTCTTCAGATGAAGTAAGAATTAACCAGCCCTCTTTAACTGATTCACTTTTTTGTTTATTCAATGCTAGACAGTCTGAACATCAGATTGCAATAAAACTTGGTCATGGGAACTCTATTAAAGAAACAACAGCAATTGCAAAACCTAAGTTCAAGTCCTTTTAAGTTTGAAATGATTTCTCTTGGAGAATTAAATGTGAATTTAAATAGCCTGTTGCATTGAAAATTAAGAGTAAAGATATTTATTTGAGCCTGATCATCTCTGCATTTTATGATTTCTGTTGGACACTCACCTGTTGAAAAGAATGCGTGGTTGCTTGTGAGATTTATTTTCACATCCTGCCTGGCAGCTGTGCTTCTGAAAGAATGAGAAAAGCAACAGAAACAGTTGCTTCTTATTTATTAGAATCTGCAGACTAGCACAGCAAAAATACTCAAGTAAATGAATAAAATAAATGCATTTGAGAGATTAACACAATGTATTGCTTTCAGCTTTCAGTTTCAAGCTGAGCTTGTTGTGATCTGCAGTTGCTGGTGCAACGGAAGTAGAAGAACTGGTTTTTCATTTTTACAATGGTTCTCTTGGAAGAACCATTTAAATGTAGTTCCTTTTAGCCCATCTTCAAGAAGTGCACTAGGTGGCACTGTTGGAATACAAGGAAGATCTTAATCACCAATCTATTTGTTATGCAAGTCCTTAAATTCAGATTCAGGAAAAAATAACTGCACATTAGAAAAGTTTTTGTCCTCAAGGAACATATCCCATTTATTGTTTGGAATATGTTATTATGTTATTCCCCTTTGGTATAAACAACATAATGCAGAGAAAATAAAAAGCAGTTATCAAAAGAAATTGAAGTCAGGAGAGAAGAAAAGAGAAAAAAGAACTCTTAACTAAATTTAATTTATATCAATCCTGTTCAGTATAATTTTACATCTTTCAGTCTTGGGAAGCTATTCTTTTACTGATGTTCATTCATTAAAAGCTATTCTTTTAATGTTCATTTACTGATTCATGCATTGTCTTTTGTTTGTTAGGTTTCTAACCTTTCTCAGTCTACGTCAGCTCTATTTATGGTAATCACAATTTTCTTAGCCCTCTCCTTCCTTTCAACCCACTCATTTCTTTTGTGGTTTATTCTCTTTTCTTGACCAAACGACACAGTGTACTTCTTTTGTACTGGGTACTAATTTTTATATTCAATCTTTTCTCACTCTTTGGATAACTTTACTAATCACATTTTTAATTTATCCATACTTTTTTTTTATTGAAAAGTTTTACAAACAAAGAATAATATTTTTCTCCCCCCACCCCCCTTCCCACCCCCCTTTACCCCCCCTTCCCCCCTCCCCGACTTCCCAGAGCAGAATACAGGGTATTAGAGAAAAAAGAAAAACAATCATAAACTAAATTAACCTAACCATCCATAAACTAACAAACCCCACCAAAAGAAACCTTAACTCCCTTATAGATAATCTAAATTATTGTTACACTCATGCATACGCAATTTGATATCTTCTCGTCTGGTACTTATTCTGAACATAGTCTATCCATTTTTTCCACTCTGAAATATATTTCTCTTGCGTATGATCCCTCAAATATGCTGAGATCTTCGCCATTTCAGCTAAGTTTGTTACTTTCAATGTCCATTCTTCTATAGTAGGCACAAAGTCTTTCTTCCAATATTGGGCTACCAACAACCTAGCTGCTGATATAAAGTTTAAAATCAATTTGGTCTCTAGTACTGTACAATCAGTTATAATACCCAATAAAAACAATTGTGGAATAAATTTCAATCTTTTTTTCAGAACATTTTGAATTACCCACCAAACTTTTATCCAAAATGCTTTGATCTTCTTACAAGTCCACCATATATGATAATATGTTGCATCATCGCAATCACATCTCCAACATTTAGGTTGCATATTTGGGTACATACATGACAATTTCTTGGGATCTAAATGCCATCTATAAAACATTTTATAAAAATTTTCTCTTATATTTTACGCTTGCGTCAATTTAACATTTCTAACCCAAATCTTTTCCATGTTTCCATCATTATTGGTTCCTGAAAATTTTGTGCCCATTTAATCATACAATCTTTAACCAGTTCTGTTTCTGAATCTATTTCCAATAAAGCATTATACAATCTTTTAATGTGCATTTGACTCTGGTCTCTAATCTGTTTTACCAAATTTTCCTCACTTTGCATAAAACCAATTTTTTGATCTTCCCCCCATCTAGCTTGAAGTTGACCATACTGAAACCAAGTATAAAGTATCCCTTCATCCTTCAATACCTCTAAAGACTTCAGTTGTAGATTACCCCTTTCAACAAACAAAAGCTCCTTATAAGTAATCACCTCCATTTTTTGTTCTATACTTATATTTTCTATTGCATGTCTAGGATTTGCCCATATAGGTATCTTATAGTTTAAGTTATATTGATACTTTTTCCACACTCTTAACAAAGCATTCCTTAATATATGACTTTTAAAGACCTTATCCATTTTCTTTTCATATAACAAATAGGCATGCCATCCATATATAATTTTTAATTTTACTCTAGGTTTTTTCCCAGACCAAATAAAAGTATTAACTCCTTTCTGCCATTCTTTCAAGTTCCCATCTTTCTTAAGCACTGGTATCATTTGAAACAAAAATAAAAACTTAGGTAATACATTCATTTTTATTGCTGCTGTTCTTCCCAATAAAGATAATTGCAATTTTTTCCAATTTTCCATATCCTTCTGCACTTTTTGCCAAAGAACTTCATAGTTATTTTTGAATAACTTTGTGTTTGAAGCTGCAACATATATTCCCAAATATGGTTTGGAGCATATATCCCAATTAAAAGCATATTGCCATTTTGAGTTAATAGTTCTATTGCTATATATCTTCCATACACATCTGCCTCAATTAAATTAGCCGTTAATCCTTTCTTTATGTAAATAACAATTGCATTCTTCTTCTCTGGAGCAGAGGCCACAAAATGAGTCCCTAATCTTGAATTTATTAAATATTTTTGATCTGATAGTTTAACGTGTGTTTCTTGTAAACAAATAATATCATTTTTAAATTGTTTGAAATAATGAAATATTTTCTTCCTTTTTTGTGGTGAATTTAAACCATTGACATTCCAAGAAAGGAACTTAGTTGCCATCCTTGGCACCTTGAAGCATTAAGAGCATTCGCTGAAGATCTTCTTGCATAAGGAAGATCTTCTTGCACTTTTCCTCCAGCTGCTACGTCAGCATCTTTTCTTGCTCCAATAATTGCTGCTGTAGCCCCTGCACATCTGTCTCTTAAATTCTCCCGACCATTCTCCTTCATTCCTCTCAATCTCAGGGCAAACTCCATAGATCTATATTGAATCATAGTCACCTCGTTTTCCAGTCTTTCAGTTTTAGTCATCACATCACTCATTTTGGCTTCCAGGTTTAAATTAGCCTCATTGATTTCTTCCACTCTTTCATCCAACTGGATCAGATGTTTAGACAAACCAGATACTGCTAATAAAATATCATCTCTTATTTCATCGTGCTTTTTTGTAACATCCTTAATTTTCTTTATTTTTTCCTCAAATTTCTCTTCTATTTTATTTCTATTCTCTTCTATCATTGCTGTTTGATTATTCATAGCTTCTGTTATAAATTCTTTAAGATCTTTAATAGGGGTTTCTTGACTTTTTGAGTCTACAGGAAGTTGAGCTTTCTGTGTCACAACTGACACTATAGGAGAACCCCCTCCTACTTTTGGAATTACTGGTTTAGTTTGCTTGGAAGCCATTTTTATTCCTTCTTTCTTAAAATTATTTTTTTCCTCTTCTCCCCCCTTTGCAAGTAAAGAGTCTCAAAAACAATTTTCAGGGGCTTTAAAATAGATAAAAAAAATTTCTCCTATTTAAAACAGATTAGTCTCCTCAGTCTGCTTCTCTATTTCTCTTTCCAGCAGCTTCAATAAGTCCAATACACAAAGAGCCTCAGCCGAGACTTTCACTACTAAGTTTCACTTTCGTTGTTACAGCAAAGACACCATTAAGAAAACTTCCACTCACTTGAATGTCGTAAGAAACAAAGTAACTTGGAGTTAGGTATTGATACTTTCTTGCCTGCATGCCTGTTTCTGCTCCGTCTGCTTTTGAGTTCTTTTAATCTTCTTATTGAGTACAGAGGCGGTCGCTGCGTCTGGCTCTGCCTAAGCCGAGTCGTCCCGGCTTCGGAGCTTCGTCGGGCTGAATGGGGAGCAAATCCTTCCAGCCCCTGGCGTCACTCCAAAGGGCTTTTTGGACTGCTCTACCCCCCCCCCCGACTGCTCTCCTCTCCTTCTTCTCCCAAAGGAGAGATTCTGAAGCCGTCAGGCAGCCATTTTGCGCTGTCAAAACGGCTTCACAAAGGCTCGGGACTGGTGGTCTAAAAATGACCGTCCATAACGTGCTGCGGTGCCAGCCGGAAGTCAATTTATCCGTACTTGATGTTATTCAACTATAAAGTGCCCAGATACTTGTAGGTTTCATCCTGATGGCTCCTAATGGTTCTATTTCAATTTCTAATTTTCCATAAAACTTCAATTCATCCATCTAAAGCAGATGTGAGATTTTATTAGAACTTTTTGCTGATTTGTATTCAAGATTCATGTGTTTTTTTTCAAAATCACTGAAAGTGGGTCCATAGCAATGACAAATAATAAGGGCAATAATGAGTCACCCTGGAAGATGCCTTTCGTAATGCTGACAAATCTATATTTTTCATTTCCAGTCACCAGTTCTGCCTTCCACTACTTCATTATTTTTTATACAGACATTCTAATGTTTCTACTGACACCAGTTGTTTACAAACATTTGATAACTCTGCATAGTAATTATCAAATGCCTTTTTATAATCAGTTCAGACCATATGAAAATTTGCTTTTTGCCATATGCAATTTTCCAAAACGGTTTTATCACTCAAAATTTGATCTTTTGTATCTCTGCTTTTCCTTTTATTACCTTTCTTTACTATTGAAAGGATGCTATTTTTTTTAAAATAACCTTGCATTTTGCCTGCCATCATGCTGGTAAGTAATTTAAACATGGTTGGCAAGTATGTTGTTGGCCTGTAGTTTCTTGGCATGTTGTTGGCCTGTAGTTTCCTTTCACTGGGTTTTTTTGAGTCAAATTAGGATTAGCCAATTATTGCAATAGTTCATTAGACTGTTTAGCTATAGTTGGATGTAAGTTGGTCAACTATTTGAGCCAAAAGTTATGCAATTGGTAATTTCCAGGAATTATCTGATTTTTTAGTCATTTTCACTTGCTTTTTAACAATTTCTGCTCATATTATTGGCTCTTCCATTTGATTTGTAGTAAATTCATTTTCAAATCCTTTTATCCATCTTGCATTCTTTCTGAGTTTCCCATATGTCTTTCCAAAATGATTGTTTCCTTTTTATTTGGTTTTTCTATTTTCAGAATTGCTGTTGCCATTTTACTTCGGTAGAATAGCTTCTGGTCTGATTGAAATAGGTGATTTTATTTAAATTGGATGATCTATCCATCAGTGTTCCCCACTATTGTTATTTGCTGCTTTATGATTTCTAAATTTGATTTCTTCAATTTTTTTGTGCTAAGACAATATTTTTTTATTAGGTTTATCTTTTTCCTTACATTTTTCAGATTTTGCTCTTTCATATTCTTTAAATTACTCACATCTGATTTTAATTTCTTTATTTTGATCTCCAATCTACTCTTCCATTTTGGGATTGCATATGATTTTGCTTTTGGTTTTCTAAGTTTGATATTCAGTTTTTCTATATCAACTACTGCTGTACTGTAGGCAGACTGATTGGTCCGTTTGATACATGTTATTTTAATCTTTGCAAGAGTCTTATTTACATCCTTCATTATAGGTGCCAGATCTTTTAGGGGCATTACTTTCAATGCAGACAATTTTGTCTTTCTATTCATAATCCTGCATGTCATAATTTTCTCTTTTAATCCTTCTTCGCTTGAGGATGGGTCAATTCATAGGTTGGTTCTAGTATTTCATATAATACAGAGATTATTATAAGTAGTGATAGTAGTACTGTTAGCAGCAATACTGCCTGACTCCCAGTAATTGTTCATAAATGTATAGCTATAATGTAGGGATCCTTGGTACTCTCTGAGCTTGATTGTTTTCTTGCAGACGTTTCATTACCAAAACAGTGGATTAGCAGGATGATGTTATCTAGTTTTGGGAATAAAACGTCTGCAAGAAAACAATCAAGCTCAAAGAACACCAAGGACCCCTCATTTCAACCCTGAACTACAAATATTCTCCTTTATTAGCTGTAATTTAGTTGAGTTCAGTGAGAATAAACTGGTTTACCCGTGTAATTTAATGTTAGGGAGGGATGGTTACCTATAAATTATACATAGCTGGCTGGAGTAAAATGTTATGAAATACGTCATAGTTATGAAATTATTACAGATAAATTTTAGTGATCTGTATTTATATTTAAAAAGACTAAAATAATCTAAAACTGTAATGATGTGAATAAAGGTTCATCTTCTAGAATAACATATAGTTATTAATAATGTATAAGTTTTTTCTATCTATAAAAAAATAGCAATAGCACTTAGATTTATATACTGTTTCACAGTGCTTCATAGTGCTCATTTTACTGACCAGGCAAACGTACAGGAAGCAAAAAGAACTATCAATGGTGATATACAGGGAAAAATCTTTACAAAAATTCCTGTTTAGAGAAATGTGTTATTCTTAAAACATATCTTATGACTTTTTTTTTAAATGGAAAATTATTTTATTTCAATAAATGTATGATATATATATAAAATGTAAGCGCTAATATTCAGGAACTAATCTGAAATATGTTGATTTGCTACTTGTGTTTCACAGAGGATTTTACTCCAGTTCCATACAAGAGAGCACCTTCTCTGAAAATAGAAAGAGTGATTCCTCCGTACAGTGGTTTTGGATCTGAAGAAGATTCTCTTTGCTCTTGCCTTAGCTTACTTCCTAAACCTCCCCAAAAGGACTTCAAGAAATTCATGGAAAAAGACAGGTATCAGAATGAAAGTGATACTCAGAACTTTTTTTCTCCATTTGAATGAGAGACAGGAAGAGATGGTAATTTTTTTAATAATGTCAATACAAATGGGCAATTGTAGCAGTCATGTTTTCTATCTGGTAGACAATAGATCCTAATAACAAAGTTTTGATCTCCTAATATATTTTCATTAATTTAAATTTTCTATAAGAACATTATAAGAACCCTTATAGTCCGTTTATCTTTTCTGGCCTCTACTCTGTAATCATTTATATATCCTATATCATGCTCTATTTTTCAATGTAGTCTGGGAGTTACAAAGCAGTATTTGGAATGAGGACATCTGGATCATTATATATTGCATGGGTAAATTTTGTGGATTAATGGAGAAAGCCTTGCTATGGAATTTCCCCACAGATTTGAATTCTTTCCTTATAGAGGACAATTGCAAATTAGTATATTTCATGACCAAAACTTCAGTACCTTGGCTTCTTTAGGAAGTGTTCTTAATAATGGGGCATGAGTGTGCACTTAGTGCATTTAAACAACATATCAAAGACTGGAAGCCCAACAAGATCAGTCTGCTCTTCCTAGGAATATTTTTTGAGCAATCAAACTCCTCTTTTCAAATATATTAATTTTAGTATGCTGTAATGCACTTCCCACAGCAGTTTTGGAGGGCCAAGATTGAATTAATATAAAACCTGACTATGAGATGTTATTTTACAAATTGAAATTATCTGTTTCTCCAGGTAAAGAGAAAATGAAACAATTTTGAAAATCTTTCCTTCTACTTTTTCAGACAAGGCCTTGAAAGTAATATTTTGCGGTTCCTTGCACAATATATTACTTCTGATCCCATCGCTAAGGATCGGAAGTTCATTATTTCTTATTTTCTAAGTGATGACACAATATCAGTGTTTGAACCTCCCCAAAGAAATACAGGTAAGATAATACTGGTAATTCTGCTGCAAGCAACTCTGATAATGAAGAGGATAGAGATTGTCCTTTACTTACAACTGTTATTGGGATTGAATTACTGTCAGTAAGTGATGCAGTCTAAGGCATTAGTGCATTACTTAGCAAAACCAATCCTTACAATCCTTCTTTTAACTGAATCCCACAGTTAAGTGAATCCCACAGTTGTTACACAGAAGTCTACACATCCCTATTAAAATGTTAGTTTTTGAGATGTTAAAAAAAATATCAGACCAAGATAAATCACTTCAGATTTTTTCCGCCTTTAATATAACATGTAAGTCATTCAATTTAATTGAAAAATGAATTAAAAACATTTGGGGGAGGGATAAAATATAAATAATAACTTACAATAATATGATTGTACAAGTGTGGACACCCTCTTACAAATAGCAATGTTTTTGGTAGTATGTGAGCTCTTATTATTTGGTCATATCTGTTTTGGTAGTTTTTGGGGAATGATATTTTATCCTATGTAAGTATGTAGATACATAGGTAAATGTTTTCAAGTTAAAGATGCCGAGCTTATATTACATCATTTATTTCAAAATCATGGAATCTTACAATGTGGGGAAAATATTGATTATATTAGGCATAGGAATAGTCAAGAAAATTATATTCAGTGACTGGAAATGTATTATCCCAGATAAAGACTGGATTCAAGAAATTTGTAACATTAATTTTTGAAAAGGCTTACAAACACATATATAGTATATATAATCTGACATGTTATTAAATTTAATAAGTTAATTTTCCATTTCTTATTTTATTCTTTTTATTTTATTTTTGTTTAGATATTATAACATATTTATTGGATATGTATATTGATTTCTATTTTTTACGTTGCAATAAAATTATAAAATAAAATTCAAATCATTTGAGTTAATATTTTCCTAATTTCTTATGAATCCAGCCTGCTGTAATCCTAGTTTCTCCCAAAGGGATGGTATGATTCTCAGTTGCTCATGAAAACTTCTAAAAACTGTGAGTTTGATCATTGTGGTGAAATAAAAGAAGAGTGTCGTTAGATTACGTTGATTATTATCATGAATATAGTAGGAAATCTGGGGCAAGGAGGAAATGAATTGTAAGGATTGTTACATAGGCTTGGCTGTGGAAAATTCAATGTGAGTGAGTGAAATACACGAGTCTTGTTTTATTTTCATGTGTATTTTATGACTTGCATGCAAAAGATCTAGTGTGCTCATGGTTTTCTCATTATAGGAGTAATTGGTGGGAAATTCTTGGAAAGAAGTCGCATTAAAAAGCCTGGGCAAGAGCTTTATAAAAGTGAACCATCTGAATACTACACAGCTAAGGACCTGTTTGTTGGAGCCAAAGTGTGTTTCCATGGCCACGTCCTTCTTTTGGTGGATGCTGATGAATATGCTTTCAACTACATGGAGAAGCATGCAAATGAGGCAAGCTATGTTTGCTAATCCTTATTTGTCTTTGAAGGCATATGTGGTTTTATTATCTTGCCTAAATAAGGGCGGCTCTGAAGATCTTTGTTTATATGTTGAGGATCAAAACAGCCATCATTGTTTGATTTTGTAAAAAAAATAATATGCTTTATGAGTAATATATGCTACATTGTGAATTTGGTAAATGCCATGGAGTTTATTTTGTGCCTGATGACTGAAGTTTACAGACTGATTTTTCATAATGTTCTAATCCTACCATTGTTTTAAGAAAGGAATAATAATAGTAACAAAAAGGGAACTACTGATAAGGCCTGTGTGGTACCAGTTTATTTTCCCATACAAAATACAAAGGAGCTAAAGCTAATCAAACAAAATCCCTAAGAATATTTTATCATTGTTATGATTGCTTGTTTGCTATAGTATTCATGTAAAGCCTGTTGGAATAGCTAAACAATGAAAAGAAAACTAGCCTGATGAAAAATTGGCAGAATTGTAGAAATTTTAAAAAACTTTTTAATTTTAATCCAGAAACTAAATATCATTTCTATTTGATGCTTATAGCTACTTGATGTATTCTGTTGAAGTAGACATATTTTAATAGCCATATGTTATGATAACATTTTCTCAAATTAGAAAAGAATTTACAATGCCATTTTGCAAATACAGGTGAAACTTGAAAAATTACAATATTGTGCAAAAGTTCATTTATTTCAGTAATGCAACTTAAAAGGTGAAACTAATATATGAGATAGATTCATTACATGCAAAGCAAGATAGTTCAAGCCTTGATTTGTCGTAATTTTGATGATTATGGCTTACAGCTCATGAAAGCCCCAAATTCACAATCTCAGAAAATTAGAATATTGTGAAAAAGTTCAATATTCTAGGCTCAAAGTGTCCCACTCTAAATCAACTAATTAAGCCATAACACCTGCAAAGGGTTCCTGGGCCTTAAAATGGTCTCTCAGTCTGGTTCAGTAAGAATCACAATCATGGGAAAGACTGCTGACCTGACAGTTGTGGAGAAAACCATCATTGACCCTCCATAAGGAGGGAAAGCCTCAAAAAGTAATTGCAAAAGAAGTTGGATGTTCCTAAAGTGCTGTATCAAATCACATTAATAGAAAGTTATGTGGAAGGGAAAGTGTGGAAGAAAAAGGTGCACAAGCAGCAAGGATGACCGCAGCCTGGAGAGGATTGTCAGGAAAAGGCCATTCAAAAGTGTTGGGGACTTTCACAAGGAGTGGGCTGAGGCTAGAGTCAATGCATCAAGAGCCATCACACACAGACGGATCCTGGACATGGGCTTCAAATATCGTATTCCTCTTGTCAAGCCGCTCCTGAACAACAAATAACGTCAGAAGCGTCTTACCTGGGCTAAAGACAAAAAGAACTGGTCTGTTGCTCAGTGGTCCAAAGTCCTCTTTTCTGATGAGAGCAACTTTTGCATCTCATTTGGAAACCAAGGACCCAGAGTCTGGAGGAAGAATGGAGAGGCACACACTGCAAAATGCTTGAAGTCCAGTGTGAAGTTTCCACAGTCTGTGGTGATTTGGGGAGCCATGTCATCTGCTGGTGTTGGTCCACAGTGCTTCGTTAAGTCCAGGGTCAACGCAGCGGTCTACCAGGAGATTTTGCAGCACTTCATGCTTCCTTCTGCAGACGAGCTTTATGGGGATGCTGACTTCATTTTCCAGCAGGACTTGGCACCTGCCGACACTGCCAAAAGTACCAAAATCTGGTTCAATGACCATGGGATTACTGTGCTTGATTGGCCAGCAAACTCGCCTGACCTGAACCCCATAGAGAATCTATGGGGCATTGCCAAGAGAAAGATGAGAGACATGAGACCGAACAATGCGGAAGAGCTGAAGGCCGCTATTGAAGCATCCTGGTCTTCCATAACACCTCAACAATGCCACAGGCTGATAGCATCCATACCACACTGTATTGAGGCAGTAATTGATGCAAAAGGGGAGTACATATGCATGCTTATATTTTTCAGAGGTCCGATATTGTTCTATGTACAATCCTTGTTTTCATTGATTTCATGTAATATTCTGATTTTCTGAGATTATGAATTTGGGGTTTTCATGAGCTGTAAGCCATAATCATCAAAATTATGACAAATCAAGGCTTGAACTATCTCGCTTTGCATTTAATGAGTCTATCTCATATATTAGTTTCACCTTTTAAGTTGTATTACTAAAATAAATGAACTTTTGCACGATATTCTAATTTTTCGAGTTTCACCTGTATATCCAAGTAGAAATAAGCAATACTAACATCCAGATCCATTTCAAACATATTGGAGATCATGCTACAATTGTTGCCCAACACCATAGATCTGATGTGACTAAGCTTTTGTCTTGAATGCAAATTAGATGCAGAACAAAATGGTATCTCACTTTTTAAAACCATTACCATTTGTTTTTGCCAGTTATTAGTGCACAACAAATGTTTTTAGATTTTCTCACTCACTGGAAAATATTGGTATTTTCAGTAGGAAAATATTGCATATCACTAGGACAGCAGAGTAATCAAGTACAAGTCTTACAAAGATTAGTCTAATTTCTTAAATTTAAAATTTAAAGTTAAATTATATATAACACAGTTTCATAGTTTCTTCACCACATGGTGAAATTGTACTTGACATCCAGAACTGGCATCATTGGATCAGTCCAAGTTCTGTGCAAGTTGTTTGTTCTCTTCAGTTCTTTAACTTCTGGTTTTTGTTTTCTGAATTCTAGCAGTGAAATTTTCATATTAACAATCTGACAAATTGTCTTGCTTTCAAGGTAGTATTGTCTTGTTTTGCTGTCTTAATTCCTCACAGAACAGGCCAAGAGTTATAAAAATACTAAGTTTCTAAAATATCTTCTCCCTAATACTTTGTGGGTGGGTGGGGGGGGCTTCAAGATGGTTTTTTATTCCTAGTAACTAGTCCTTGCAATTTTCCTGGAAAATAATTTTTTGAAGTGGTTTGCCATTGCCTACTTTCTAGTATTGACAAGAGTGGCTGGCCCAAAATTATACAGCTGATTTCATGCCTAAGGCAGGATTAGAACCAATACTCTTCCAGTTTCTAGCCTGACGCTTCAACCTCTCCGCTAAATTGGCTCTCCACTAATGCAGTTATCCATCATCAAACTCAGGAAAGAGCAGTGGTGAGATACAGATCGAAACTGCTGGCTAGCCATATAAGAAAACTGGGAGGGTACATGTGCAGTCTGACAGTATATTGGCACATGATTCTGATGTAAATCCTGGCATTCTTAATAAGTGGTAATTTGAAATTAATTCAATGGATATATATCATAAGGAAAAAATAACTTGGTGTCATTAGAATTCCATTTTGCACTATACAGTATTAGATTAAGGGATACAGCAAAATCAACCTTGAACCCCCCTCATTTTTTTTTCTAGTATGCTATGGCCAATATCAACGTAATCCTGAACAAATTGAAAGTTATAGGAGAACCTCGGTCAAGAGAGATTAAACAGATTTTTGCAGCCGCTGATCCTCAGAGCACTTACATGATTGATTATGATGAGTTCAGGTAAGATTCTGAGCATCCAAGCAAATAGCAATTTAATTCATTTAAATTTTAATACGGTTGAGAGAGTGATTGACCCAAACTTACCTTTTCATGACTCAAGCAGGCTTTCATGACTCAAGCAGGACTTGAACTTATAGTCTCCCGGTGTCTAGCTGGCTGTCTTAACCACTAAAGCAAACTGGCTCTCTTTTCTTGTATTAAAAGCAAACTGGCTCTCTTTTCTTGTATTAATTCTGTGAGAGTCTCTTGTTTATGAAGAGAGAGAAATAGGAGAGAATTTATTTAGCTATAGATGTTCTGTTGCACGGACCACAAAAATTAATACAAAGTATTTTGTAATGCTACCACAAAGATCACTTTTTAATTCTTCTGTAGAATACTGTTAAACGAAATGAATTTTCTAAGATATGAGTTGTTATACTCTTAACTATTCATCCATTTAGCCACCATTTTTGTTTTAATTAACTCTACTATGAAAGATTTTTCCAAGAGCAGAAAAAGCAATTGAATCTTAGTCATTCTATATATAGATCAAAATGTTATGTTCATAATTATAGACAATATTGTAAGTTCATAACAATATATTTCAAAAATATCTTTCCAAAAGCCTTCCATTAACACCAAGATCCTTGCATACTTTAGGTACCTTCAGTAAATAACAAAATGGCAGGTGAATTCAACATGCCATTTTTTAACTCTATACTTTACATCAGGGGTGCCAAACTTGCATCATCACGGCGGTGTCACATGACATCAAGACTTTTCCCCCCTTCGCTAAACTGAGTGGGGTTGGGGCCAGCACATGACACATCTGGCCCACAGGCAATAAGTTTGATACCCCTGCTTTACATGGATTGAAGCTGAAGAGTCCTTTAAGAATATGCCCTATCAGGAACCTGAAGAGAGTTCATGAATCAGGCAATTTCTTCAGGGTCACCCTATGCAAATAATCATCCACATGTGACCACAATTGAGCACAAAACTTCCATTGCTAAACAAGGCAGTAGTTAAGTAAGTTGTGTCTAATTTTATGACCTTTTTTGCCACAGTTGTTATTTGAATTAATGCAGTTGTTAAATGAATTATGCAGCCATTAAATAATCTGGCTTTCTCCATTGACTTTGCATGTTGGAAGTCGGCTGGGAAGTTACAAATGTGATCACCTGTATACAAATGTGATCACCTGTATAGAATTATATTCCAAGGGAATCAGATTTACTGTATTTTTGGTGTATAAGACGTACCCCCCCCCCCAAAAAAGTGGGTGGAAATGTCTATGCGTCTTATACAGCAAATGTTGCCAAAGCCCTGCCCACCCACCGGCCCCCCACCCTTTGGCCTCTGCCTCCCAGCAGTTTCCTCCTTGCAGCAAACAGCAAAGAGCCTGGTCAGCTTCAGGACAGCCTGATTTAGCACGAGCAGCTGATCGGTGATTAGATCTGCATGCCCCATTTTTGGCCTGTTCCAGGCGGCTTGGATTGCCACTGCCACCTATCCCCGCTGCCTGGAAAGGGCTGAAAATGGGACATGCGGAGGCTGAAAATGGGGTGCATGGAGGGGGCAATAGGCGGCAATGGGCATGGCGATTCCTGCAGCCTGGAACAGCTGATAGACAGTATTCCAGGAAGCAGACCAACCACCAATCAGCTACTCATGCTAAATCAGGCTGTGCTGAAGCTGACCAGGCTGTTTGCTGTTTGCTGCAAGGAGGCAAATTGCTCAGAGGCAGAGGCAGAGGCAGAGGCAGATTTTTTTTTCTTGTTTTCATCCCCAAAAACTATGTGTGTCTTATAGTCCAAAAAATATGGTATCTTATCAGAAGATATTTGATGAATCTATATAGATTATGCTGCTTTAGTAAAATAAAGTGTGAATATTACTGTAACTGTGAGTGTTCCTTATTATTGGAAAGTCATACTGACCTTGAACAAATATGCATACGTCTTTATAAAATAATTGTCTCCTGTTATGAGTTAAAACAATCTTATTTTCAAATCAGTGTCTTTCCGCAAGACACAGTGCAATCATTTTATCAGCATCTGACTACAACTTCTAATGTAGGAATACAGTTTCAGTTATTGAAGTTGACCATTGTTTAGTTTATCATTCCCAACCACTGCAGAGTTTTAAGAAAACTAGAACTTTGCTTCATCCTTTTTCCTTAGAAGTAGACTAATAAGTAGAATAATTTTGGAGATAATACCATCTCTCGATCACCTGATTCAGATGTTTTGTTGTTTATGATCCAAAGAAAAATCATTTGGAGTTGTCCAAAGAAAATAAAAGTTAAAAACAATGTTCCTGTCCTCAAATGTGCACAATCTAAATATGAGTAAATAATATATAGCTTAGAATTCCAAATTTAACAGGTGGATTGTGTGTTTTAAGTGTCATTCTTGGTTTATTAAACTTGCATATCATAATTCCATAGAACTTATCAATATTATGAAAAACAATCCTAAACTAAATAGATAAAAGTTCAGAAATTGACATATTGTCATGATATTTTTTTCCATCTCATTATTTTATGAAACTCATGGTAAAAAACAAGCAGTATAATGTGCAGCAAAAGATAAGTCAATACTAATTTCAGCAGTATTTCATTTTAGGTAATTTTAGACCAGATTAATGCCTGATTTGAGAGTTTAAACTTTCTGGAATGCTCTATAGGATGGCAGTTTATGGACTATAATATTCTTTTGAATGGTTTCTCAGTTGGGTTGAGCTTTAGGAATGGAGTATTATGGCTGCTTTAATTCTGTCTGAAAGATGTATCTCAAAAATTCTGGAATTTTTGCTGGGCCCTGTAACCCTTAGTTGTATAGTACTTATCTTCTGTGCTATTTAATATCTGTGTTAAACCACTAGAAATGATCTATAACATTTTTGCTACTGTTATTAATATGAAGAAAAACTGAAAAACTGGTGGTAGTTAGGGGCTAGATATGGTTGAACAGGCTAAAGTTTAATTGGGACAAAGAAGTGTTTCAAATAAGGAATTATTAATTTGATAGAGGGATTTAATTATTATTGGATGGAGTAATACAATTTGGAGCATCCATCAGTTTAGGCTTATACTTCAACTGTGACTTTAGTTAAGAGAAATGGAATTCATCTCAGTAATATAGCCTGTAAACATTTTTTTTATTCAAAAAGTTCAGTTTATACAAAATTTATATTAAGTAAAACAAACAAACAAACAGACAAATAAGAATATATGTAGGTTACTGTTGAAACTTGGTGTTCAAACAAATCAGCCATCAGTCCACATTTACATAACATTCATAAGAGATAGTAAAAAAGCTAAGAAGACCACAGCATATTCATTCAGCAGCCAACACCCAAATTAAAAAGATTAATACCAGACAAGCAATTAAGCAATAGAGAACACCTAACTCTATCAATACTGGCAGGGCAAGTATTATGCTGTACATATATAGGGAGCAAGCCCCAAGCACACTAACACTGATGATGTTACCTAGTCAGGTAATGAAATTTCTGCAAGGAAACAACAAAGCTCTTAGAACTGCTAGGATGCCACAAATAAAAACTTTTTCTGTTGCTAAGTGCTTCCTTCTTTGTAGAAAAAGCAAACATGATACTTTTTACACAAGACACTAGTCATAAAGTAAGTAAGTTTTAAGTGCCATTGTGATACACATAGACATTTTCCGCTCCATTATAGAATTAGATATTCTTTCATTTCTGCTGGCATTAGAAAGAGCTGTATTTTACTGCTGGATGACACACACAAACATTCTGCATACTAATATATATGTATATACATACATACATACATACATACATACATACATACATACATACACACACACACACACACACACACACACTACTCTAGAAATGCCAGTGGACAGATGGATGGACTAATGTTTTAATTTACTTTTCCTTTTTAGAAATGTGTTATTGAATATCTCAGATGGAAAATTATCAGAACATGAAATTATGACTATTGGGCGATATTACAGTGTAAGAGAGGAGAATGAAATGGATGCCACTTATCTTCTGGCGGTGTCCCAGGAAAATCTCAAGAAAAATAACTTTGAAAATTTTGGCCAGCTGTTGGCAGCCTTGGCATACAGTGATCGGGAAAAGTAAGACCTTCTTCTAATATCAAATCTGCATGGTTTAATTCTTATTAATCCCAATCTAATGAGATTCCCCTCATATCAAGTCAATGTGTGTGGTGGAAAGTTTAAGCCTTCTATTCTACATCTCAGAGGATTGACACTGGAAATACCTTTTCTCCATGTCAGCCTTCCTGTCATGGCAGAAGTGAACAGAAATTACTCTCATTCCTGCCTTCCTTCCCATTTAATCAGGTATCATGCATTACAAAGAACTAATAGAAAACTCTCAGAAGCACAATGATCATGGGATAATTAATCTGCCTTCATAATCATACTTCATCATTCAGCCTAAATAATTAGAGAAAACAATTGTCAATGGCTTCCCTATGGGCATATAAAACACATATATGCATAATATAAGATCTCCATGAACTGTAAGCCATTTGGATTTATGAATATTCTGATTTAGATAACCGAATTGTTTTTTTTACTTTATATTGAACCAAAGCAAAAATTGAGATTTGGTATCTTTAATATGCTAAAAAGGCTTGGAACAGTAGTTACAACTTTCTTAACTTTTTAGTATGCTTCAAAATTTTTGTTTTTCTAAATATCCTATAGCATGAATATGGTCTGGATCTTAATACTGTTAACAAATCATATACCAAAACAGTTAAATCAATATAAACCTATAGATTTGAAAGAGAAGATAAATATAAATCTGTTGGTGTAGTTACATAGGTGTTAGTGTCTTAGAGAAGCGGCCCCAACCTTTTGAGCACACAGGACCAGTTCCGTTGGGAGAGGTTTTTCTGTGGACCACAGAGGGCATGGTTTTACCTGCTGCCTACATCCCATGGATGGGGCTTCATTTGTTTGCCTGGACCAGTTGCCTGGACCAGTTTCTGTCATGCTGCCGACTAGGGCTGGTTTATGACCGGTGTTGAAGAGGCAAGAGTCTTAGAGGCTCTAAATTCTTTAGCAAGGAGGAAGGATGAGGAAGGTGGCTGCTCAGCTATGAACTGAAGGTACCCCCCCCCCCAACAAATACATCACAGAAGTGATAATGTATCATTCGTTAAAGCCTGAATTGGAGATGGGAAGATGGGAGGAACTTTGAAAGGAGGTTGTTGGTGGGGAAGTCAAGTGATTGCTTGGTGAAAAGAGTGCAGATATTCAGGAACATCAATTTTCTCTGGGGCTCAAAACCTCCTTTAAAGACAGAGGACCAAAAGAAATAGCTGGCACATCTGAACCAGTTTTCCTGTTCATTTCCCATCCTTTTTATATTCCTTTCTAGCACAATTCTAAACATTCTTTTAAACCATCCATCATGATTGTTCTTAATTCCAATTTTTTTAAAAAAAACTAAAAAGTTACTACTTTTGTTTGCACAGATGCGGACTGCTGGCCAGTGACAAGTGCAGGACTGTTTGCAAATCCTTCAGGCTACCATTAGCAGATGATCTTCTACGTGCTTTACTGGCTGCGTAAGTCATAATTCCAGTGTAATAATTAGTATGAATAAGAGTTAAAGAATGTTTTTTTTTCACCTGAGAGCCACATTCCTTTTCTGATAATGTATTTGAGGCTATTTCAGGACCATCTCTTTTCTTTCTATCCCTTCTTCCTCTCTGTTGATGTTGGGATCAGGACACAGGGCTAAACTACTTGATTGGAGAAGGTTTTTTTAAAAAACAAAAAAGGCCAAGAACCACATAACATTTCATTGATCTTAATATAAATGCTTCAGACAACATATCTGAGATGTGATGCTGAAGTAATTCCATTGTAAACTAGTAATCATTATTTGGAAGTAATTTCAATGAGAGATGGACTTTGAAAAGAGGAATGACTGTCTGTTTTAGCAAGCCATAGGTTTCCTAGGGTACTTGCTCCTGTCCTCCAGTTATGAGAATCTGACCTTGTCTTAATCTATTCAGCAGGATACATCTAAACCTTCTTGTCAAAGATGTTTTGGCAAGCACCACTCTAAGAAAAAAAAAATTAAAAATGTAAAAATAACAGGAATGAAAATATCTGTTTACCATGAAGAGATTTTAGCAAAGAGCTTCATTTTCTTGCTAAAATAAATATCCAAATGTTCAGTCTCTAAACAACAATAGATGATTATGTGGAAAAATGGAGAAAAATAATAAGGGAAAGCAACAGTCCACACAAGCAATATATTAATTGTTTGAGAAGGGTTTCCAAATATACACATAAAAGCTGGTCCTGTAATTTTCAGGAATTTATATTTATGTTTTATACAAACTAGCAAGGCAAAATGTTTAAGACAAAATGGTCTTATATCTCCTTCAGTCCCAGATCTGTGGAAGAGTCTTTTGTATACTTGCAGGGTTCAGTTCAGGTTTTAAAATCAGAGATTGATGGGGAAGATGAAGAATCTGCTATATGTCTAGAAGAGATTTCAAGCAATGCAAATTTCTTTCCAAATCTGAGAGATAGTCACAGCCAGTTTATGAAATAGTAGTAAAATATACAAAGCCCCTTTTTCCTTAATTGGGAATGGAATTACATGTCATCCCTTTAATTAAAATCCCTTTTAATACTGAGAAAAATTATTAAACCTATTCAGCTTGGATGAAATGGCAATCTGCAAGCAATTCTGCCCTTCGTATTGTTTATATTTTAATGTTATTTCTCCCCAGGGATTCTTTTCCATATTCATGCTATTTTCATTTTGACTACAGCCTTGTTATATCTCTGCTTAATACTTTTATTATTCAGATGAGTCATGTGTGTACATTGCACTTCAATATGTTAGCAATGTTGAAACAAATGAAAATATTGTTTAGAAAATGTGCTGTTAACACAGCTGCTTCAGAAGAAAATACACAATGTAGAAACAGCTTGAATGAAAAAGTTGCCTTATTATTGAACGTGGACTATTTAGGCTGAAATTAGTCAGTGCAACTATTAAAGCTATATATCTGTCACTGCCTATTATTTTGAGCATACTATTTGCAAAAGTGCAGCGGGGGATATTCAACTCTTCAAGGCAACCCAATTTGGGTTACAATACCCAATTTGGGTATTATTCATTCAGAACACCAGAGGGCTGTGATGCATGAGATAACTGTTGGCTTGTTATGTTTCAGAAACCTCCCCTCTATACTGTGTGCACAATTATTAGGCAACTGAATATTTTGACTATATTATTTTTATGCATATTTTCCATCTCTAAGCTGTATAAACTTGAATGCTTAGTGGATATAAGCATATCAGGTGATGTGTAATGAGGGAGAGTATGGCCTAAGGAGATCAACACCCTATATCAAAGTGTGCATATTTATTAGGCAGCTTTTTTTCCTCAGGGCAAAATGTGCCAAAAAAAAGATATAACTGATTCTGAAAAGTCAAAAATTGTAAAAAGTCTTTCAGAGGGATGCAGCACTCTTGAAATTGCTAAGATACTCGGGCATGATCACAGGCCCATCAAACTTTTTTGCAAAGGGTCGCAAAAGAAACGTGTTGAGAAAAAATTATGTACATTAACCACCAAAGATTTGAAAAGAATCAAATTTGAAGTTACCAGGAACCCATTATCCTCCAGTGCTGTCATATTTCAGAATTGCAACCTACCTGGAGTGCAGGGGTGAAATCCAGCAGGTTCTGACAGGTTCTGGAGAATCAGTAGTGGAAATTTTGAGCAGTTTGGAAAACTGGTAGCGGAAATTTTGAGTAGCTCAGAGAACCGGCGAATACCACTTCTGGCTGGTCCCAGAGTGGGGTGGGAATGGAGATTTTGCAATATCCTTCCTCCAGGAGTGGGGAAGGAATGGGGTTTTTGCAGTATCCTTCCCCTATCATGCCCACCAAGCCACGCCTATCAAGCCGCCCACAGAACCAGTAGTAAAAAAAATTGGATTTCACCACTGCTGGAGTGCCCAGGTGTATTCTGGGCACTCCAGAATACACCTTGTATTCTGGAGTGCCCAGAATACAAGGTGTTCAATGCTCAGAGACATGGCCAAGGTAAGGAAGGCTGAAATCCAATCACCACTGAACAAAACACATAAGTTGAAAGGGCAAGACTGAGCCAAGAAATATCTGAAGACAGATTTTTCAAAGGTTTTGTGGACTGATGAGATGAGAATGACTCTTGACGGGCCAGATGGATGGGCCCATGGCTGGATCAGTTACAGGCATAGAGCTCCACTTCAACTCAAGACACCAGCAAGGTGGAGATGGGGCACTGGTATGGGCTGGTATTATGAAAAATGAACTAGTTGAACCTTTTAGGTTGAAGATGGACTCAAAATCAACTCCCAAACCTACTGCCAGTTTTTAGAAGGCACTTCTTCAAGCAGTGGTACAGAATATATCTGCATCCTTCAAGAAGGCCATGATTTTTATGCAGGACACTGCTCAGTCATTCACAGGCATTGAAGTATTCCACTGTGTGGCTAGTCACTAAAGACTTTAAAGATGAAATAATAATGTTATGCCACCCTTCCTCACCTGATCTAAACCCTATTGAGAACTTGTGGGCCCTTCTTAAATGGGAGATTTATGGTGAAGGAAAACAGTACACTTCTCTGAACAGTGTCTGGGAGGCTGTGGTTGCTGCTGCACAAAAAGTTGATTGTCAACAGATCAAGAAATTGACAGACCCCATGAATGGAAGGCTTATGACTGTTATTGAAAAGAAGGGTGGCTATATTGGTCACTGATTTTTTTTTAATGCCATAACTGTTTATTTGTACAGTTATTCGTTGAGTTGTTCGTTTATTATTCTTACTTTAACAGATGCAAATAAACAAGTGAGATGGGCAAATTTTCCTTTTTCATTTTTCAATTCTGCATACTAATAGTTGTCCAAATATTGTGCACCCATAGATATTCTCCTAAGACAGCCAAAACCTCACTTTTACTTTCTTAAATATTCAGGTTTGAGGTTTATTAATATTTTGGATTGGCCGAGAACACTGTAGTTGTTCAATAATAAAATTAATCCTCCAAAATACAACTTGCCTAACTACTGTGAATGCAGTGTAGAACCACGGATGACAGAACACTCAGTTTAACCCAAGAGAATGCTTTCTTCTGCAAGATGGAGAAAATATTAGTAAAATAGCTGTAGTAGTCTTTTAACTATCTCTTAGTATAGTAGAGTGGTTAAAGGATTATCAAAGTGGCTTAGTGTTAGAATTGTGAATGAGTCCTACTATATGTAAAACCATGTTGGGAAATTGCAACTTTATTTCTAAAGTAGCTCTCAAATCACAGCATCATCAGGAATTATGTTAGAAATCATAATAATTCATATCTGAGACCATACATTTCTTGTAGAAGAAGAAAGTTTTTTAGCTAAGACTAAACCATAACTGGATTTGAGATTCTTCTCTAAAGATTAATTTTAGCCAATACTTTAATTGGAAAGACTTTATAGGAGCCTCCACAGAGGAAAAGCTAGGGGATTTATGTGCAGAAGTACAGTTAATATACATCAGGGGAATTCTTATGAATTATAGTTACTCCAGGTCCTTATTTTCATTCCAAACATAGGATTCTGTTCTGTGAAAGACAAGACTCAATATCTCAGCTCTGAATATAGGATGACACTTTGAATATAAAGATTTATTGAAGTGTTTTATTTATTTATTGAGTTTTATTTTTTTCATAGGAAATAATCTTTATCTGAAATGCCTAATGAGTACTAAAATGCTAATGAAAAAATTGGTTCCTTCATAAAATAAAATAATTTCAGGGACTTCACCATAGTGGCAAATGGATAATTTTTGCAACTTGCTGCATATTCATCACTTATAACACCTGGTCATGAGCATTAAAAAGGGGAAAGTAAACCACTTTAGAAAGTGGTTAGAAAGTTAGAACAGCTAAAATCCCAGAATGAAAAATTATCTCTGTTCTCTAAACCAGTAGTCAAAGAATTGTATCCAAAGAGAATTATGATAAATGTATTGAATATTTAATATGAGTCCTTTGTATAAATAATATAGAGGAATACAACATAACTTTTGATCTCTCTCTCTCTCTGCATATATATGTGTGTGTATATATATAAAATCTATCCATCCATCATCTCTCTCCCTCCCTCCCTCCCTCTCTCTCTCTCTCTTTCTTTCTTTCTTTTTTTCTCTTGAATCAATTCCACAATATGACAATTTTACAATTACAATTACAAAACACGTTCAATTTGTTATATAAAAGCTAAACTTTCTCTCAATTAAGTCTTATACATGTGTTAACCAAAAAATAATCTACAAATTTCATATTGTGAAATATAAAATGGGCCACAGGAATGTATTACATCTGAAACAAAACCAATAATTCAATTGCAATGGTTATTTGATAGCAATTAAGGAAGAGGGCCTACAGTGTTTCCCACAATCTTATAGCATATTTATTGGATTTTTTTTTAATTTGATCCAACAGCTTGAAAATTGGAGTATGTTCCCAGTTATTTCCTGAATTATACAATAACACTTTTACAGCAGTGGAATGAATATGCACTGTTTGTTCAGATGTTGAGTGTAAAAGAAGGTTTTTTTAACAGAGAAAGTCTATCTCTGCGTGCCACAGTTGTTGTTTTTATCTAACACTGTAACAACATTTATTTCTTTACCTTTAGGCTTCTTACTCTTACTTTTTCTCCTTTTTTTCTGAGCCAAACAAATACTACAAATGCAAAAAGCTAAAAATCTATTAATAAAATTGCAGATTGTTAATATAATGTAGCAATCCAATGTTTCTCTAAAGAATGATTGCCCTAGTCTTTATTGAAAGAATACATGTTATTTCAAGGCACACATGTAAAACTGGTTTAATACCAGTTGATTTTTATTTAGTGTATTTGCTATTTAAACAAAGGTTTGGGAATTATTGTCATTTCAGATTTAATCTTTTAAAATATGACCATTTATTGGCTCAGTATTTCTGTGTGATAAGTAATTGTTTTTCACAAATGGGAAGAATAAATGTAATAATGTAAAACATGTTCATGGCAGTTGACCAGATTTCCCATCAGCAAACAAAATCAGGAATATTACTTGAGTCAATCTGATTTTGTTCAAAGGCCACTACCATAATTTATTTCATTTTGATTTTGTTGGCTTTTCATTATCTATTCTTGTAATACATAATACTTCAGTCTTTTTTAAGTAAAAGGCGAATTCTAACATAAAAATAAATTTCGGTCCACTCCTTGTAGTCGAATGACTCAAAAAACACTCCATGAATGTGCACCTGGAAAGTAAACTCTGCCACAAATGGGGGGCCTTTAAGCATTTCCAGAGCATACTCTGACTCTTGGAATTTAGTTTCTGAATTCTGAAAAAGCCTCTTAAGTATCAGTTGCCTCACTGACAGACCAGTCCTCTCTTGTGACAGCTAAGCTCTGAGAGCTAGGGGCCTGTGCCAACATGGTGCTTTGCCAGTTAAATCAGGAATAAGAAATCATCAAGAAATAATAAAAGAAAAACAAGAGGGCTCTGTAAGCAAACTTGTCTTAAAATAAGGAGTTGCTTTCACACTTTCTGTACATAAATAATGAAGATTTGTTTGCTTAAAAGACATGAGTGAACACAAGATAAAACCATGGTCTCTTTTTTCTCCTTACATTTCTTCTTTTTCATGAGTTTCAGCTATACTCCAAAGATACTTTCATTATTCATTATATCAAAATAAACAATTTTGATGGAGAGCCAAATAATGAAAATATGCACACAATCTTTATTTAGGTGTGAAGATTGCAAAGAACATGTAAATTATAAGAAGTTGGTTGATAGGCTGAACTGGAGAGAGCACCCAATTCCAGCTTTCCAAACCATCCTGATGCCATTACAGGTAAAGTAAATTTTGCAACCATAAGTTTCCAAAAATATAAATCATAGTTCAGGTTCTCAAACAAGAGTACAGAATGGTTTGTGTTTACTGCTAAAACATTGCTACTATTTACAAGGAATTTCAGTTTTAATTTTACACTAGACAACTTGTAACCATTTGGGTCATCATTTGAGAGATATTTCCTTACCAGATTCCTCAATGCCTTTAAAAATGGCAGAGTTTCTAATGTATTTGAAAGATTCTTAAAACTTCAAGGAGATATTCAGAGATATATGTGCCTGGAAAGTAGCCTATGTTGTATTGTGTCATAAAATGCTTTATAATAATTTCTCATAAAACGTTTTATAAAATTCATAAAATTTCAGTTTCACAGGTTGTCATAGGTCTGTATGTCATCAGCTCTATACATCAGCTCATTTGGGTAACTTGGTTGAAAATGTTTTCTCTACGATGCACCATTTCACCTTAGGCATGAGAATTTTAGTAGCATATAGAATTGAAAACTTAATTATGTTTGCTTCAACTTTCTCTCTATGGTGGATGTTAATTAGCTCTACACTTGGTATTAATGTTTATGGCCTCCACCTGTATACCTAGTTAATTTATACTTTCATAGGCTCTCCAATTTACAGGTAATAATCCTACATAATGAGGATCATGTCCACATGAAGTAGCTTCTGCCCAGCAATGGAGAGGGAGAAGGGGCGGTGCTTCTGTGTGCTCCCGTTTCTGTGTGGCACTCTTCCTCTCAATGCTAGCGGCTGTCACTGCCCCCTTCTCCCTCTCCGTCTCTGCTGCTGGGCGATCCTGTGTGAAGAAGGGGGCTAGCAGAGAGGGGAGATTGTAAGATTGCTGCTTCTGGGATGAGGGGACCCGGGAAGCATCTGGGTCCAGCTTACCCAGCTTCTCTTCCTCTTGCAGCCATCTTTCCCAGTCTAGCTTTACCTGCTCTCTCTCTCCCCCCCCCACTCTCTCTCTCTCTCTCTCTCTCTCACACACACACACACACACACACACACACAAACAGGTTGGATCTTTTTTTCCTCCCCCCCCCCCCACTGGAAATCCCTGGATTCCCTCCCCAATCCTTCCTGTCCCACAAAGTGACATAGAGTTGGCCACGCCCACTCAGTCATGTGACCCCACCCCATCCAGCCACACCTACCCAGCCAGTCATTAGAGCAGAGAACTGGTTGTTAAAAAATGTAGAGCCCACTACTGAGCTCTCTACTCTCTATCCATATCTATGCTGATTTTAAGTTGCTAGGAGGTTTAATCAGTGTATGAACCAGGTTCATGAAGGTTAGGTTGATGAAGAGGGTACCCAGCAGATTGCTTTGTCTCAAACTTTATGTTGTAGTTGAAATGGTTTAATTTTAGATGTGCAGCTCTATCTATGATAACTCCACTCTGTTCAAACCAGGTCATTAGAGTGCAAACCCTAGCTTTAAAAATGTCTAAATATTAAGTGAGAATACAGCCTAGAGTGCCTACCAGATACTTATTTAAAATTTCTTGTATCTGCTACCATAATATCCTGTGGCATATTTAATATCCTTCAGATATTAAAAATCAGCTTTTACTTGACAAGATATTAATGAGTGTCAGATTTAAGGAGAAATGAAATGGCCTAGATTAACAAAAGATATGAAACCAATAACTGCAGATTAGGAATCTCTATTTTTATAACGTTTATAATTTTTTAATCTCATATTCAGTTTATACATTTATTTCTTTTTAAAGTCAGTATGAATATCCATATATATATACTTGCATGTAAAATGTAATGTACATTTTTGTACACAAGCATTCTCCCACTAATTTTAACTTTTTCATAATGTTGCTTTTTTTTTCATTAAAGAATAAAATTCCAAAATTTGAAAAAGTATGAAACAGTGCTAATTATTGTTTTATTAGTAACATTTTTTCTCATAAAGTTTAAATTAAGTTGATTCATATTGAAATACAAGCCAAGTATTTTCTTTTTTCATCCACTGTATGGATCACAGTAAGGATCACCTCTCTCATTCCATGAAAGATAGTCTCTTTCAAGTCAAATTAGATTCCTATTGACTACATTTTCTGGCCGATAAGATGAGGTGGCTTGCCATTGCTTTCCCCTACCATTTATGTGTGTGTGTGTGTGTGTATGTGTTTCCTACTCTAGTTTATAGCTCTGGGCTTTCATTATAATTGTTTATTCAAAAACCAGTCTGTCCTGTCCTTTTAGTTATTTGATTAAGTAAGGTTGGATAGATGCTGCTTGTACTTGATTTATGAAGTTTAGAGAGGGAAATAATAAGATTACAAGAAGGCAAAATTTATATTTAATGGGAGTACTAAAAACAGTAAAGCATGATAACCTGATCTCAAGACTTTTTAAAATTTAGTTCCTACAATTCTGATGCTTCCTTCCATCAGTTTCTCAGAATTTAACCTATAATGAGTGACCAGGCAGTTCATTTCAATAAAAGCTAGATACTTCACATTTATAGAAGTGGGACATCCTATTTAATAACATTTTCTATGCGCTGTTCAGTATGCAGCAGCAGCTGAATGTCTATCTTAAAGATGTACATTCTCAGACTTTTGAAGTTCTTCCTAATCGTATCTATTACTGGTAGTCAGTCAGTCAAGTCCGTCTGTCTATTTATCTGTCTCTTTTTTCTTTTACAGTGTAAATTTAAGACAATAGAAATATAGAGCAATTGGGGAGAGATTCCCTTGAATATTTTCAAACAATTTTTTAAGTCTCATTCCATCTTTGCAAGCTCCAAGAAAACGTGAAAGGTTAATCATAAGATGAGTTGAAGAATAAACTTGTTATCATTTAAAATAATCTCTGGATAACATGGGTAGCATAAATTTAAAGTGTAGAAATCTCTATTCATTTGCTCCTTAATATTTCATTTTATTTAAATATCACATTTAGAAACTGCACAGAGGAACTATACAAGGAAGAAATAAAAATCATACTGTTTCCAAATTAAACAGTGTCTCACCCAATTATTTAATAATATATATTCTACTTTAAAATGGAAAATACATAATAATGTGCCTTTCTTACCAATATTTCTAAAGGGAATTCTATCGGACTGTATTCAGTTCTCATTTTAATTTTTCTTGGATGGAGATCAGTCTCTCTCCAGAGGATATTAGATTGAGGAATCCCATTGGCAGTCAGTTTGTCCAACAGAGCATTTTCCCCTCCCCTCAATTATAAAGAAGATTGGCCAGCACTGTCCCTTCCCTGGGCAGGCCAAAGAAATATACAGCTAGTCATGATGTCAGGGAATTGCCCAGTTGGTGTTCAAATGAGACGTCAAAATTAACTTACAGTTTTATGTAATTAAATATATTTTACATCTATATTTACATCAAATAAGATAGACACATCACTACATTATGAGGTAAATCATCAGGTAAATCAGAGATTTGGAACTTTGGTTTTGGATTCCTACTGGCAGCCCGGGGTTGGTTTAATCCTGAGGTTGATGCCCGCGGCCGGGAGACAGCCGCTGTGGACCTTTTCTTTCCATCAGGACTGGGCCGTGTGACAGTGAGAGGATCACATTGGCTGATGGTTCTACCTTGGGAGAGGGCCCTCTGGACTCAGGAACCTTGCCGCAGTGAGAGGGCGACAAGGACCAGCATCTGCCTCTATTCCCTTCATCATGAGAGGACATTTGGGTTTGAGGCTCCTGTGCCAGGGATGGATCATCTGTTTCCCCCCATTTACCTTTGGACATACCCCTTCCATCTTTGAGGATGCCTATTACATACTCTAGTGCGGACTTAATGGCTTTGAGGAATGCCTCCCATTCTTGGGAGTGGCCTGTTGGCCTAGCAAAGGCCTATCTTAATGACGGGTCTTGGGACCCCGAGAGATGGCACACAGGCTTTAAGGGTTTTTTTAAGGTGACAATGTATTATTTTTTAATGAAATTTTTAAGGGGACTGGGGAGTGGGGAGGGGTATTGCCGGCAGGTGACTGGGGGTGTTCTGTTGGTATGTAGAACCACAGAGCAGCAGAGCGGGTTTGAAGGTCAGGGCAGGAGGAGAGAGGGAGGGGGGTTAGATAGGGAGCCGGGGAATTAGACGAAGGGCCATTCCATCAAAACAGTGGGTGGGAGGGGGAGATATGGCAGGCGCAGGGGGCCGTATCATGTATGGGGAGTACGCACTCGCTGGTTGCGAGCAGTGGCATGCTTCGGCCCCCAAGGCGCTTCTTGTATTCCAGGTGGTGCAGAGTGTCAGGGCCCGGGCCTTTGGTTGTTGTTGTGCAATGCCAGGTCTGTGGCTAATAAAGCCCCCCTCATTTATGACTTAGTTCAAGAGGGGGGTGCGGACCTGGCAGGGATCATGGAGACCTGGTTGGGCCACGAGGGGAGGTTCCCCTTGTGGAGATGTGCCCACCAGGCTTCCACGCATTTCATCAGCCGAGGGCCCAGGGGAGGGGCGGAGGGGCAGCGGTGATTATTAAAGAAAGTCTTAGTCCAAGGGAGGCCACTGTTCCTCAGATAGCTGGCTGTGAGTCCCTCTTTGTGAAGTGGGGTGATGGGGTGCAGATAGGTTTGCTGACCATGTACCTGGCTCCCTGCCGCATGGCAGCTGCCCTGCCTGAGCTGCTCGACATAATAGCTGGGGTGGCGGTGGACATCCCCAGGTTTCACCCCAGGTCATGGGGGATTTCAACCTGCCATCCATCGGTGAAATGTCGGAAGCGGCTCGGGAGTTCATGGCTTCCATGACAGCCATGGACCTGACTCAGTTAGTTCATGACCCTACCCACATTGGGGAACACACGCTAGACTTGATTTTTGTCTCTGGTCAGTGGCTGAATGATCTCACTATAGGGGATTTAGTCATTAAGCCCTTGTCATGGACAGATCATTCACTCCTTCAGCTGGACTTTCATACCACTTCCCCTCGCCGCAGGGAGACGGAACCGACCAGGTGGTTCTGTCCCAGGTGCCTGATGGACCCTGAGAGGTTCCTGATGGAGCTTGGGCCATTCGCAGAGGCTCTGACTCATGGCTCGGCTGAGGAGCTGGCGGCCGCCTGGGATAGGGCGGCCGCCGGAGCCTTGGACCACATCGTGCCTTTGCGGCCTCTGACCTGGTGCCATTCTCAATTGGCTCCTTGGTTCTCCGAGGAGCTGAGAGAGATGAAGCGCCGGAAAAGATGCCTAGAGAGCGATTGGAGGGCCAAATCTGACCGAACACTGGTGAGGTCTTATATCAAGACCTACCTAGTGGCAATAAGAGTGGCGAAAACTAACTATTTTTCCACTCTTATTGCATCTGCAGAGAACCGCCCTGTTCAGGGTGATCCGTTCTCTACTTCAGGTGGGAGCAAGGGAGGACCCCTTGCAGGGTAGAGCTGAGGATTTTGGGCAATATCTGCATGATAAAATTGCTCACATTCGGCACGGCCTGGACTCTGATTGGATAGTTTCGGACAGGATGATGGAGGCGATGATGTTATCTGAGAGGAGTTTGACCCTGTGACTCCTGAGGACATGGGCAGGATTTTGGGGAGGCTTAACGCTACCACATGTTTATTGGACCCGTGTCCCTCCTGGTTGGTACTGGCCTCCCGGGAGGTTACACGAGGCTGGTTTCAGGGGATTACCAACGCTTCGCTGGGTGAGGGTGTCTTCCCAGCCGCCTTGAAAGAGGCGGTGGTGAGGCCCCTCCTCAGGAAGCCTTTCCTGGACCCGACTGTTTTAGGTAATTATTGTCCTGTCTCCAACCTTCGCTTCGCGGCGAAGGTTGTTGAGAATGTGGTGGCGGAGCAACTTCCTTGATTCCTGGATGAAGCGGTCTATCTAGATCCGTGCCAGTCGGGCTTCAGGGCGGGTTACAGCACAGAAACGGCATTGATCGCATTGGTTGATGATCTCTGGAGGGCCCGGGACAGGGGTTGCTCCTCTGTCCTGGTCCTCCTGGACCTCTCAGCGGCTTTTGATACCATCGATCATGGTATCATGCTGCGTCGGTTAGAGGGGTTGGGAGTGGCGGCACCGTTTTCTCGAGGTTCCTCACTTGTGGGGTGCCACAAGGGTTGGTTCTCTCGCCCCTCCTGTTTAACATTTATGTGAAGCCGCTGGGCGAGATCATCCATGGCTTTGGGGAAATGTCAACTGTATGCCGATGACACGCAGTTGTACATTTCAACTCCAGGCCACCCCAATGATGCCCTTGCTGTGATGTCCCGTTGCCTGGAGGCCGTGTGGATCTGGATGGGGAAGAACAGGCTCAGACTCAACCCCTCCAAGACCGAGTGGCTGTGGTTTCTGACATCCCGATATAGCCAGCTTACACCATCGCTGGCTATTGGGGATGAGATCTTACCCCCCCTCAGAGAGGGCTCGCAACTTGGGCGTCATCCTGGACTCACGGCTGTCTTTGGATGATCATATGATGGCCATGGCCAGGGGGGCTTTTTATCAGGTTCGCCTGATTTCCCAGTTGTATCCCTTTCTGGATCGGGACGCCTTGCTCACACTCTCGTCACTTCCCGTCTAGACTATTGTAATGCTCTCTACATGGGGCTCCTCTTGAGGAGCACCCAGAGGCTCCAACTGGTCCACAATGCGGCCGCACGAGTAATAATGGGGCGACCTGTCACTCCCATGTAACACCACTCTTGCGTGAGCTGCACTGGCTCCCAGTGGTCTTCCAGGTGCGCTTCAAGGTGTTGGTCATCACCTTCAAAGCGCTCCATGGCTTAGGACCTGGTTATCTATAAGACCGCATTCTGCCATCGACTGCCTCCCACTGACCGGTATGCTCACACAGAGAGAGCCTCCTCAGAGTGCCGTCAGCCAAACAGTGTAGACTGGCAACCCCCAGGGGGAGAGCCTTCTCTGTGCAGGCCCCTGCCCTTGGACTGAATTGCGCCCGGACATATGAATGATCCCCGACCTCCATACCTTCCTCGTACAGTGAAGACGTTATTATTCCAACAAGCTGCTCTGATGGGATAAAGATTTTTAAATTTGGTTTTAATGGGGTTTTAAAATTGGTTTTAAAGGAAAATTTTAAATTTGGCCCGTGATCTAATTATTTTAATATGTTTTTTCAATTTCTATTTTGTATATTGTTTTATTGTGGCTATTCACCGCCCTGAGTCCCTAGGAAGAAGGGCAGTATATAAATATAAACAAATAAACAAACAAACAAACAAACAAATAAATAAATAAATAAGGAACAGCATACAGAGCACACAGAAGAAAAAGGCCGGAAAAAAGGTAAACTCCCTCTCTTCATCTGGAGAGCACTGAAAATTACAATGCAAATATATGGTGTATTGTTTTGGTAGAAACAAAGACTGTAATGCTTGTTAGTACTCAACATCATTTTTAGTTACTATCCATTTCACTTTGCAGTTCTAAACCTTCTTACTCTTTGCTTATGCTTTCAGTATGAAGATGGATGGAGTGGGGAGCCACCAGCACTTCCAGTGAAAAAAATAAAATACCTACCATTAATAGAAGATGTCTTTGGCAGCAAAGATTAGCGTTAGTCCATACATCATACTTCTTATGGATAAACATTACAACTTTCTCTTTCTGGACAGTTACTGCATATTTTTATTTAAACAAAATAAAAGAATCACAGCTACAGATTTTTGGGGGGGGATGTTTTATTTTTTATTTTATTGTAGAAATATAATTCATATACTTTGTAATTCTTTGAAATACTTATACCATATATTCAGTATAATAATTTAAATGTGTTTTTATTTTCAGTTCTTACATATGGAATGGATGCTATATAACTTAGAATTTTGCTCCTTTCCACTTGAACAATCAAGCTGTTACCCTTTGTTTTTTCAAGAAAGTCCTTACAAATTTTGGGATTAAAGCCTGGCCCTTTGAGAGTTGCATAGAAGAGAAAAATTGACCAGAATCTCCCACCCTAGCATTTTAAATATTGTTAATAAGTAATTGCAATTCAACTTCCACATGAAAAGGAACAGGAATGTATATTTGCATGTCAAAGCTAAATAATAGTTAAAATGACTCCAGATTACCGCCAGGCTTGTTCTATGATTATAAGAAGATAGTATCTTTTTCAAAATTCCCAATTGATCGTTAAAAACAACCAAAGGAAAATGCAAGAAATATCAAGAATAAAAATCTATTGATAGCAGGTCACAGGGCTGTGCTTTATGCAGATATGGATTGCTCATGGAGTAAGTTTAATAAAATGTAACACATGTTTTGTTCTCAGCTGTCTCGTGACAAAAGTAACTATCATTCTTCATCCTATTTTGTTAATATAGCCTTATGCCTCTCTTAAATATAGGTGTATGTATGAATTTATATGAGAGATGTAGATAATAGATATGGGTGTAGAGATAAAACAAGAGATGGATGTGTTTAATAGTGCAGTCCTCTTACAAGTGTGGTACAGGTCTATTTAGCCAGATTTTGTTTGTGGGACAGATTTTGTTTTGATATTCTTAAATACTATCTCAGGAAAAACATTTACATGAGTGATATAATTAATAACAAATTTATTAACGTACCTGGAACTTTCCTATCTTTGTTATAGCACAGTAGTCTGGTAATAGTGAGATATTCATAATCCTTTCCCCCATTTCTTTCTAGCATATTTTGGAATACCAAATATTTCTCCTTTGTTGGAAAAGAATTTGAATAGATTTATTAATGACTAAAATAAATTTGTAATAAAATCATACATTTCTTTAACTGTTGTCTTAACATTTCTCCACTTTCTCACAGGAATGAATGTCTTTTCCTTAAATATGGATATTGTCAACAATCTGAACAAAAAGTCTTTAATACAAGATATTTTCTTTTTGTTTGGAAAAAGGAAAGTGATTTGTGAAATAACTGAAAAGAGATTTTTTTAAAAAAATATATATCACAATTCAGAAACATCAATACATTTTTAATAGTTCATGACTTATTGCTCCAAACAGGAATGTGCCAAGAAATTCTCATATAAAAATATTTATAATATCCCTAGACTTAACAGAAAAGAATAACAGAGTTGGAAGGGACCTTGGAGGTCTTCAAGTCCAACCCTCTGCTCCAGCAGGAGACCCTATACCATTCTAAACAAATGGCTGTCCAATCTTTTTTTAAAACCTCCAGTGATGGAGCACCTACAACTTCTGAAGGCAAGCCATTCCACTGATTAATTGTTCTAACGGTCATGACATTTCTCCTTAGTTCTAGGTTGGTTCTCTCCTTAATTAGTTTCCATCCATTGTTTCTTGTCCTGCCTTCTGGTGATTTGGAAATCATCTTCTTTATGGCAAATGGGACATTCTTTCAAGTTTTCACCTATTGGATGTGTTATTTAAAGTATAAAGTTGAAATACATTTTTATTTAATTTTGTTCCAGTTCAAACTCTTCAGGTTTTTATATTATGAGAATAGTATATGTATTCCCAGGAAATTATGCAAATAGATCTGAATCAGGGGCGGGTTTCAAAATTTGTCACTACTGGTTTGCTCGTGGGTGCATGGGCGCTTGCGTGCACACACAATGCTTCTGTGCATGCGCAGAAGCATCCAGATGGGTGGGCAGAGCCTCTTGCCGCCGCCACTAGCAACCCACCACTGATCTGAATGCTTTAAATACCAACAAACGTTTTAAGTCTTCTAACTTACTTTTCAAACCTTTTGAGAGGACCCAGCCTGAAAATAGTGAAATGAATGCATTGACTTGGATGAGATTTCCCTTCATGTATGTGAATAACACCACTAACCAACTCCTGGTCCACTTAACAATGAGTAATGTCTCTTATGACACTAGAAATACAAAAAAAAAAAAGTATGATTAAAAGTTAGTCAACATTTCCAGTCAACAATGAATATGATTCCTACTGTTAAAATTGGCAGGTACATGTTTATTGCTATATTCAGCAATATATGGGTTGTGCTGTCTTTGGATGTTTGGTGATTCAACAGGGCAAAAGATATGCAGACTGCTGAGTGGGGGTGTAACTACTGACCAACATTTTTATTACATCGGAATCATTTGTTTATTGCAAACTTGTATGTTGTCTGATTCACTAGAGTCTGTGGCAATCCTATATTGGCAAGAATGGAACATTAGAATGTAGGTGGTGGTGGTGGTGAATTCTGGTTCGTCAGGCCAACAGCCCAACTGGTCCAGCATTCTGCATCACACAGTGAACAGGTAGATGCACTCAGGGAACCACAACACAGATAAAACGATACTAGTCTTCTTTCATAATTGATGATCCTTAGATAATGCTGTAAATAAGTGTAGAGTGTAGTAAAGAATAATCAAAATTCATATTTTCAAATCAAATCAAATCAAATCATGGAGGATTATACTATAGTATAATCCTCCATGATTTGATTTGATAAATTTATATAGCTACCCAGATTGTTGGGGGCAATATGCTGACTCTGTAAACTGCTTAGAGAGGGCTGTAAAATCACTATGAAGTACCCATCTCATGAAACATAAGTCTAGGCAGCATACAACATATGCACAATTAAAATCATGATTTGAGCAACATAAAGGATAAAAAACGAAAAGTGAGACAACACAATCATTCAGCATCACATAACCATCTTGCTGGCTCACCATGGCTGATGACCCCCAAATGAAGTCTTAAAAGCCTTCCAGAAAGTAGATGGGTGGGTCCAACTTTACCACAGGGAGAATGATGTTGCAGAAAATGGATGGGGGTGGGGGGGGTTTGCGCTACAGCACTAAAGACATGCCATCTGGGTCCTATCACATACACTCTAGTAGGACCTGCAGCATAATCCTCATAAATATTTCAGTTGGCCAAAGTACATTTAAACAGGAAGGATAAAAATCTAATAGTATGATTATCCAATCTTTTTTTATTACATTAATTATTTTATTGCATTTATATCCTACTACTATTAAAAAAGTTGTCCAAGTTTGAATGAATGGGCCCTAACTCTAGTATCATAGAGAAGAAAAGATTCTTCATGTTTTCCATACTGGCTGTAACTATATATACTTTCATAAATTACTTTTAATTTTTTCTGTTCCAAGCTGACAATCACTATTGTACTCTTTGAGCATTTCTACAATTCATTGTTTCTGCTCCACAAATCCTTGAATAAGCAGTCCGAAACCAGCTTGTAGTCGACCTCATTTCTGCAGATTTGAAATTGCAGGGAACATGATAAACAATCAGGGCTTTCTATTACTAGAAGAGCACAAAACGCTTAATTTGAACATCTTGTTCCCCCCACTCCCTTCCCTTCCAAATCTTACCATAGATTTTTGAGCAAAATATATATATATATATATTTTAAACCCAATCAATATTAAAGGGAGCAAAATAAACTCGAAGCATCCCCATCAACATTTCAGTATATGTCCAAGCATGTACTACAAGGAAAAATGTCCTGGTTGCAAACATGTTATTACTTTGTTGCCTTTAAAAGGGTGTTACAAACTATGAAGATGGAATGATGGCGTATTAGTATAAAACTTGGTACTTTTCCCAATCATGGATACATATTGCTATGCTGGTGAGTGGACAAGACATATTCTAAATTCAGATGGGCAATCCAGTATCATATTTATCAACTCCACTTTCTTGAGATCTGTGATGATTATTTTTCAAGGATAGGAATGGAAGCCAAAGGTCTCTGCAAGTCCTTTTGGACAGAAGGCCCAAAGCATAGTGAAATTATAAATAATTTCACTATTATTTATTTCACTATAAACTATAATAGTGAAATTATAAATAGCGCATTTTATAAAATTCAAGGGGTGAGAATAGAATAAGAACTTGCACTTCCAATCTTAAATTCCCTTCCTGCCAAAATGGACTGAAAATGTTCAGCCCTACCACTTTCTGTGACATCATCACATTCTTAGATGACTTTCACTTTTTGGGCTTGGGAGGTGGAATAGCAGCCCACTCAAATACCATCATTGTCCTATGACAACTGGTAGGTATCAAAAATATAAACACGCTAGCATTGTGGCTTCCCTGTTGCGCAAGCTGCACTGGTTCCCAGTGCTCTTCCGGGCGCGCTTCAAGATTCTGGTTACCACCTTTAGAGTGCTCCATGGCATAGGACCAGGGTATTTACGAGACCGTCTTCTGCCACCAATAACCTCTCACCGACCAGTATGCTCCCATAGAGAGGGGCTTCTCGGGGTGCCGTTGGTCAAACAATGTCGACTGGTGGCCCCCAGGGGGAGAGCCTTCTCTGTGGGGGCACCTACCATCTGGAACGAGCTCCCATCAGAATTGTGGAGGATCCTGGATCTGCACACTTTCCGCTGTGCCCTTAAAACATTCTTATTTAAGCAGGCAGGCCTGGCCTAATTTTCCTTTTTTAAATTGTTTCAAATCTATCCTAAATTGGGTGTTTTAAATTATTGGGCCAAAATATTTATTATATTCTAAATGTTTTTTAACATTCGTATTATATGCATTTCATCTGACTGTTCACCGCCCTGAGTCCTTCAGGAGTAGGGCAGTATATACATTTAATTAATTAATTAATTAAATAAATAAATAAATAGTGAAATTTGATAGATCTGTAACCTCCTTCTGAATTGGGGGACCTTTCTTTGTGTGGGAGCCGTGTTAAGCTTTTAATTATTTTGACCCCTTTGGAGCTCCCTTTCAACCTGATATTCTTTTTAAGATATGACCAGAATTGTAGATCACTCTCCAGATGCAATTTAACATAGGTTTACATATGAACATTGCTAAACTGATTCCTTGATTTTAAGTACCCCTTCTAATACTGTAATTCCAAGAATGAAATGTGTTGTTTTTGTTATACAGTAATCACATATTTATTTATTTATTTATTTATTTATTATATTTCTATACTGCCTTTCTCCCGTAGGACTCAAGGCGGTGTACAGTCAAGAGAAAATATAGATACACAAACATCATAAACTTGCTAATTAAAATTATAACTTAGTTTGGCCCAATTAAATAAAACCCAAAATTAGATAACATTTTAAAATCATTCACATGTTTACATGTTTAGCCCCGCCTGTTGGAACATCAGGGTTTTGAGGGCACAGCGGAAAGCATGGAGATCAGGGATATTTTGTATCTCAGGGGGCAGTTCATTCCAAAGGGTTGGAGCCCTCACAGAGAAGACCCTCCCCCTGGGAGTCGCCAGTCAGCATAATTTGGCTGACGGTACCCTGAGTAGTCCCTCCCTGTGATAACGAACTGGTCGGTGGGAGGCTATTGGTGGCAAAAGACGGTCTCATAGGTACCCAGGTCCTAAGCCATGGAGCGCTTTAAAGGTGATGACTAACACCTTGAATCATGTCAACATTTTTATTTTGCTGTCCATTATGTGGCCAAGACCCCTTCTCACTCAATGCTAGTTGGAATCTCATTAATATATATAAAATATTTTGCATATCTATGAATTACTTTGGCCTTACACTGAACTGCACATTTTAATGCTCATTTACTCAGTTTAGCTAGGGATAATTTCAGAACATATAATTACTTTTGATTTGCCACCCTGAGCAGTTTAGTGATAAGGAAACTTGATAACCTAACTACTCATTTCAAACTCCAAATCATTTTTAAAATTCCAAATATTGACCCTTGATAGATCTACTTTGAACAACTGTCAAATTTTCCATTTAGTTCTAATTTTTGGCTACAGTTACCAGTACATGAGTGTAATATCCTATGGGAGCTGAGTTTGTTTAGGCCTCTTTAATAAGGTTGTTGTTCAAGGCTTTTTGAACATCTAGTATATAGCATCTATTATAGGACCTCTACCTACATGAAACAGGAAGAAAACTCTGGCACCAAAATATATTTAATATATGTTGACTTATTTTAATGTTCATAATTCAGAACATGGCAGCAACAGGCACATTTGTCCTTTTGCATCAGTCAATTTTCTCAGGAGACTTATACTAAATATCAGTCTAAAAACAACAGTGGAAGACTAGACAGCTGACTTTGTTAATGAGACTTATTATATTTGAATGAGGATGGTGTAATATTGATCTAGTATATTGATAATATATTAATAAAATCATAATTTTATCTGCCTGCCTGGGATTTTATTTTATGATACCAGGTGCTGTTGGAATGCTGGTGTTAAAGCATCCTTTTTGTTTGATCTTTTAAAAAAGCATTTTGTTCAGCCTTCTTTCCCTAATGATATGTAAGGAATTAATGCTTGTGTTACAAGCACAAAGCAAAGCAGAGGAAATTGAGGTGATCTTTTCCCTTGGAACTCTGCAAATACTTAGCAATGGCAATAAAATATGCAGGTAATCCGTTGACTGAGGCATAGATTGACAAATGCCCTTATAGGAAAATATTAGTTTAAATTGATTTATTTATTACGTGCATCAAGTTATTTTCAACTCTTGGTGAGCACATTGATAGATCATGAATTAGTCTATATATTTCATTAAAGGAAGGGAATCCTGTGTTGAGTGGTTTTCTTATTTTTAATTACATTTTTAGAGTCTCTCAGCTTGACAGAATGAGCACAGCTTAAAAGAAATCCAGTTAAAAGCATCTGTCGAGCCCGACATATTGCTCGACAATGCAGGGATGGGAAGGAGGAACGGTGAAGGATACGGAACAACATGTGCTGGGAAAAGCAGTTATTCATGGTGATAGCGGTGACACTGGGTATAGGCAGACAGTTCTGGGACTGTGGTGCGTCAGGGATAGAGGCCGGGGGGGGGGGGTTGCTGCTATACCTACCATGTCAGACCTTCCGCGAAAGCCGATGGGATGGATACGTGATGAAGGCATGGCAACTGACTTCCATGGTGCTGACGTTTTCAATAGAAGCTGGTATGCTGACGCAGAGGAGGGATGGTATAGAATCTCTAAAAAGGGGTTGGGGATGGACCCCAATAAGGTCACTACAGTTTTGGAATAGCAGGCTCCAGCGACAACGAAACAATTATAGAGTTTCCTCAGTTTCACCAATTTTTATAGACAATTTAGCCCGGCATTCGCTCAGATAGTGTTATCTTTTACCGACCACCTCCACACAAAATGAAGTATCATAAAAGTAAACCAAGTCAACGTATAGTATGGACTTCTGACTGCCAGAAGGCTTTCAATGCTTTGAAAGCGCTATCCGCTCAGGAGCCCATACTTCAACACCCTAACCAACAAAAGCCATTTATCCTGCAAGCAGACACAAGAGATGTGGCCATTGGGGCAGTACTCTTGCAAAGCAGTGAACACGGCCAATTACAGCCATGTGCATATACATCTAAAAAATTTACCCACACCGAGAGAGGGTGGGCTATATGGGAAAAAGAGGCATTCACAGTCCATTGGGCCCTCCTTACGTGGCAACACATATTGGAGGGGGTGAGGGACTGATTCGAAGTCTGGACAGATCACAGGAATCTGGTAGCACTACAAACCCCCAGGAAGCTCTTGCCCAAACAAGTGCGTTGGGCCTAATATTTTCAACAATTTAATTTTGTTCAGAAATATGTCCCAGCGGGAAAGAACTTTCTGGCCGACGCCCTATCCCATATGCCACAATTTCATAGTAAGCAGGATGAGGTGGTACAAGTCATGATATCCAACAAGCAGCCAATAGGGAGGACGTTAGCCACGTCCAATACACCTACCAGGTGGGAGGAAGGACTCTGCAGTGCCCTGAAAACAGACGTATGGGTACAGAACAATAGACATCTATTTACTCATAGAGATGGATTGGTATGGAAGGGTGAGAAATTTTACATCCCAGTAGAACTACGTAAGGCAGTTCTACAACAGTACCATGACGTTAAAGCAGCCTCATATGCGGATTGACATAGAGGAATATGTAAACAGTTGTCCTGTATGCGCAAAATCCAAATCGAGACCAGGAAAACCACTTGGACTGTTGCAATCCATGGCTAGTAATGAAATAGCCATGGATTTTATTGTTGAACTCCCAGAGAGCAATGGCAATACAGTAATATGGACTGTCATCAATCTCTTTTCTAAGCAAGCCCATTTTATACCATGTAGCATATCACCATCAGCCCAAAAGCTGGGCAACCTTTTCATTCAACACGTTTACCACTTACATGGGGTGCCTCGTAGGATTATCTCAGACAGGGGGTGCAATTCACAGCAAGATTCTGGAGGAATTTCATGCAAGCTATAGGGTTGACACAGGGACTTAGTTCAGCATTCCAGCCTAGCACTAACGGTGCGGTTGAGAGAGCCAATGCTATGGTGGAACGCTATCTAAGGAGTTATATATCCTATCAACAAACAGACTGGTCAACCCTATTGCCATTCACTAAAGTGGCATATAATAATGCAATGCACTGTAGTACTGGGTTTACCCCATTCCAAATAGTGTCAGGATGAGATTTTGTTGCTCTCCCAGAACCGGAATCACCTGATACAGGAGTGGTCCCCAGCGAATGGGCTGAAAAAATAAGGACATTATGGCCACACATCAGAACAGCACTGGACAAAGCAGCAGTGAAATATTAGTGCCAAGCAGATAGGAAATGAACAAAACTAGAACCATTCAAGGTGGGGTATATGGTATACCTTTCCACTAAATACAAATATTTGGGTCCCTTTCTGGTGAGCAAAATCATTAACCCTGTCACATTTGCTCTAAAACTTCCACCACTCCTGGGCAGGATCCATCCAGTTTTCTATAGTAGTTTGCTCAAACCGGTAACTGCAGTCAGACATACTCCGAAATCCCCTGGCCCGATAAGGGATGAGCAATACAAAGTAGATGACATACTGGACTCTAGGGTTCACAAGGGAAGACTCCAATACCTAGTAAGATGGAAAGGGTATCCCTATGAAGAGGCGTCCTGGGTACTCACGGGAGATGTTAATGCCAACCAGCTACTACGACGGTTCCATAGAAAAAACCCACTAAATCCCAGAGCTGCTATTAACACATCTACGTTATATCTTGCAGAGAAGCCCTTGGTAAAGGGGAGCCACCTGTCGAGCCCGACATATTGCTCGACAATGCAGGGACAGGAAGGAGGAATGGTGGAGGATACGGAACGACACGTCATGCTGGAAAAAGCAGTTATTCACGGTGGTGGTGGTGGCACTGGGTATAGGCGGACGGTTCTGGGACCGCGGTGCATCGGGGATAGAGACCGGGGGATGATTGCTGCTATACCTACCATGTCGGACCTTCCATGAAAGCCAATGAGATGGATACGTGATGGAGGCATGGCAACTGACCTCTGCAGAACTGATACTATCAATAGAGGCTGGTATGCTGACGCAGAAGAGGGGCAGTGCCTGAAGAAGCGCTCCCCAGCTGACCGATGTCCACCTGGCTAATGAGGGCAGGGTGGAGTGACATAATAGAAGGCACACTTGTAGCGCCAACTTTAAATTTTTTGGAGCTCAGTGTTTCCTTGGACCTAACAGTGGCATTAAACCAGCATCACTAACCCGGTTAGATGTGTTTTCATGCTGCTTCCATATTGTTTGGGAGAAAGAGCTGAGAGCATCTAGTAAGATGGCCAAACCAGAATAAAAAGAATGGAAATCAAAAAGAACAAAACCTGATTGTGCAAAACACATCCCAAAACAGCACATCATCTCAAGGACCTGCGGAAGAAGCTTGCTTAACAGAGTAATGTGAATTTATGGGATGGGGGTGGGGAGAAAAACTTTCCAGAAGGTAGGTGTCACTATGAAGAAGGTATGCTCCCTGGGACCCTTTATATGAATTGTTACAAGAATGGGACCCAGAACATGCCCTCTCTGACAGATTCTACAGGTTAGATAGAGACATTGGGAGAAAGGTAACCAGGACCAAAGATTATTAACTGAATCTACCAGAATTATAGGGGTGACAGAACAGACAGATCCTTTACCTTTTGGACTAAGCCCTTAATTAGTGAGACAATACAAAGTGTATGTATTTACAAGGCTTGTGGTGAACTGCAGTAATCAGTTTTCCAGACTTGCTGCTCCAACAATCCATGCATGGGTATTCACTTCTGTTTTACTAGAGACTGAGTGAAAAATTTTCCGTTGGTCTAGCCATGCCCCCTGCTCCTGCTGTTCAGTCTTTTCACTCAGTCTAGCTGAAGAGACTTGAGTTGGTTTTCTCTGACATTGTCAGTTTCTCAATTGTTTTATTTTTATTGGTTTCTTTGTGGATTATTACTTATTCAGATCCTTTGGACTTGGTTAGTTGAATTCTACAGAAAGGGCTGTGTGACGTGGATTTATAGGGGATTTGCAGCGCTCTGCTCAGCTGCTGGTGGTGTGATTAGCGTGCCTGGGGCTTCAAGTTGCTTCCACCGCCCAGGACCTTTCAGCAAGCAGCTTTCCAGAGGTCTGTTACCTTTGGGGCAGCTCCGTGTGTTTCTGATTGCCACTGGTGATGAGCTGGTTCCCCGGCTTGCCGGCACAACTGCCACTCCCCCCTCAGCCCTCTCCTCAGCAGCGGCTCTGGAGTCACTGCCTGGTGAGACATGGCAAACTCTGTGTGCAGGAACTCGTTTTGCAGTACTGGGAAGGCAATTTTTAGCCTTTGCTACATTTTGACATTTCAGCAGGCTGCGATGGTGCTGAGGAGTGGTTTTCCAGCTCACACCCACCATTTTGTTTCCTTGTCAGCCGCAGTGGCAAATTTGAAGGCATATGACATCTCTCGCCTTGCCATACTACCACAGGCTTGGGGACTTTGACTGCGAAGCTGAGCCTTCTTACAAAGTGATGTGGCCTTCGGGGGGGTCTTGCCTTTCCCCCGCTGAGTTCCAGGTTGTCTTCTGCCTTTGATAGTGCAACATGACAGCGAGGAAGGACAGGCTTGCCCAACACATGCTATAATCGGATTTGGTCTCCAGCTGTTTTGGACTAGTATAGCTCCTACAGCTTTTTCCTGGAAAGTGTGTGTGTTATTAACAGAGTGACTACTGACATTGGCCTGCTTGGCCAGGTCTTAACTATAACTATTTCTCTCACACAATACTTGGTCTACGGGGCAATCATGGCTGACTCAGCCCTGTCCTCTGACATAGAACATGAGCCCAGTCCTCCCAAGGTGCATAAATCTCAGCACTTGGGTTCCAAATGGTCCAGAGCTGTTTCCACACATAAATTGACCAAAGCTAAGGCATCTTCTTCTGGTCAGATTTTGGACTTTCAATCTGTAATATCAGAAGCTATTTCAAAGATTTTTGCTGCTACCATCCAACGGGGCACACGTTTGCCCTCCAATGAGGTCATGTCTAGGCCTCAGGTACCATTACATGAGTCTAATGCTCCTGACTCCCCTTCTGACCACGACTCCTCTTACAGTGATGGTTCAATCCTGAAAGATAATTATCATGGGGACCTTGAATTTTCCGAAGATTAAGGGATGGCTTTGGATACAGTGTCTTTTACTGGCCTATTTCGCCCTGCTTTTCAGATTGCTGTTGCACAAAGCTAAATTAGCCACAAATATGGCCATTGAAGGTACTTCCTCAATGCAGGATCTGGACTCCTCCAACCCTCATGGTGGTCTGTTTAGAGTGCCAAAAACTGAACAGGAGTTTATACCGTGCCCAGCTCTGTTTTCAGAGGTGATCTAAAAACCATGGAATCAGCTTGGATCACTGGGGCCTACCGCTCACGATAAAAAGCTTTTATTGCACTGCCCCTAATCTGGATGGGTTGTTACAGCTATCTTCAGTAGATGCGCCAGTTGCTAGCCTTACTTCATCGGCAGTCCTATCCAATGACATCATGGAAGGACTCAGAATGGAAGACAGGAAGTCCGAGATGTCCCTCAGGAAGGCTCATCAAGCGGCCGCTTGAGCTATCAGGGCGGCTTCCTCCACTTCATTCTTAATAGGATGTCCCTGATTTGGCTTCACCAATTACAAAACTGACTGCCACCCGATGCGGCACATCTCCACCAGGACATTAATAAGTTAGTGGCCACCACTGACTATTTGGCAAACGTGTCTCTGGATGCAGTAAAGTTTGCTTCTTGGGCTTTGGCCTCTACTGTCACTTCTCGCAGACTGCTGTGGCTCCGCCATTGGAAGGCAGATACAAAATTAAAATGGAAACTTGTGTCTGCTCCGTATAAGGGGTCTAACTTCTTCGGGGAAGCATTAGATCCAGTGTTAGTAGATAGACGAGATAAACGGAAAATTTTATCTTCTTCTCAAAGGAGATTGGACCGCAGATACACTTCCTATTCGCAGCAACAGCCCTTTCGTTATGATTCTGGACCCAGAGGATCCTGTTTTCAACGATCTTATTCAGAGATTGTGGCAGACACCAGGCCCAGTCTAAGCAATCTTTTCAGGGAAAGGGCAACCAGTCATTTCGTTGTGGCAAGTGACTCCCAGCCACCTTCTCACATTGGTGGTTGTCTCCAACAATTTCACTGCCAATGGGACTTAATCACATCCGATGCTTGGATTTGATGAATGGTGGAACTCGGTCTCACATTAGAATTCCACACCAGCCCCCCAACCATTATGTCCAGTGCCCGGTCTCTTGTCACCACCTAAAGAAACAACTCATGGATGATGAAATTCCACATCTTTTAGATATCAGGGCCATCAAACTGGTGCCAGAGAACAAGAAACGGATGGGGTTTTATTCCATCCTGTTTCTGGTTCCAAAAAGTTCAGGGGGATGGAAAGGGATCTTGAATCTCAAGCAATTAAATTATTATATATTGTACAGGCGATTCAAGATGCATTCCCTAAGGTTAATCTTGGGATGCATACAGCAGGGCGATCTCTTGCAGTCGGTGGACCTCAAGGAGGCATACCTACATGTGCCAATCAATCCAGCGCATCACAAATATCTCTGCTTCGCATATTCGAATCGTCATTACCAATACCGGGCCATGCCATTTGGACTTTTCCCAGCTCTGTGGACATTAACAAAATTGCTGGCAGTGATAGCAGTGACTGTCCACATGGTTCCAGTCCATATTCTCTGCTATTTGGATGACATTCTAATTTTGTCGTCCAATCCGTCGCAGGCAGTGGCTGACATTGAAAGAGTGACTCACACACTTCAGCGTCATGGATTCATGATCAACCTAACGAAGAGTCATCTTGCACCCTACCACTCACATTCTTCACCTTGGAACGGTGATAGATTCTGTCAGGGGCCAAGTCTATCTCTCACCCGATCGCCAGTGCAGCATCACGGAGATGGTATCAACAATATTGTCACAGAGGTTGCTTCTGGTTCTGTTGCTTCTGCTCTCCCAACTTTAGGGAAGATGATTTCCTGTCTGTCAATTGTACCATGGGCTCATCTACATTCTTGCCCACTACTGTGGTTTCTCTTACCATTCCAAAAATGAGGATGCAGCACCTCCAGGTCTAAAGTGCTGGTACCATCTTGAGTTTGACTGTCTTTCTGCTGGTGGATGTCATCGGCCTTGAGGAATGGTTGTGCATTCCAGGACCCTGAATGCATCACACTAACATGAGATGCGAGCCTCTGTGGCTGGGGTGCACATCTGTTATTTCAGGTGGTGTAAGGACAATGGTCTCCAGAGGAACATTGCCACAGGATCAATTGGTTGGAGCTGTGGGCGGTGAGGCTTGCTCTTCATCACTTTTGGACTGAGGTGGCTGGTTGACATGTCTTGATACTAACGGACAATATGGTCACGAAGGCCCATATAAACTGACAAGGGGGCACCTGGTCTAAGCTGCTAATGGAGGAAGCAGAGCGATTAATGAGCTGGGTGGAGAGACACACTCTCTCAGTGAAGGTGGAACACATTTCTGGCTCATCCAATCTTCAAGCGGACTGGCTGAGCCGGACCCACCTAAATCCATCCGAATGGAGACTTCATCCTCAGCTGTTTCTGGAGTTATCTCTAAAATTCAGCAATCCAATTCTAGACCTCTTCGCCCTGCTGAGGTTTTTCTTGAGGTTCCCAAGTCCTGGGGTGGAAGGTTGCAACGCCCTTCATTGCAAATGGCCAGAGGGGCTCCTATATGCATTTCTGCCAATTCCCCTCATTCCGCAAGTTCTTTGGAAGTTGCTCATTGAAAAGGCGGAGATTCTTCTGATTATTATTATTTTATTATTTATTAGATTTATATACCGCCCTTCTCCTTACGGACTCAGGGCGGTGCACAGCCAATTTAAAAAAACAATACACAAAAGTTAAAAATTCCATAAAAGAACAGATATAAATAGCCGTAATTTAAAACTAGTTCAATTTAAAAGATAATAAAACTCTAAAAGTGATAAAATATTTACAGGAATCAGGCTAAGCCGGCAAGCTGAAAGAGGTGAGTTTTTAAAGTCCGCCAGAAAGTCAGGAGGTCAGAAATTGTTCTTAACTCTGGAGGCAGATCATTCCAGAGGGTAGGTGCTGCCACAGAGAAGGCTCTCCCCCTGGGGGTCGCCAGCCGGCATTGTCTGGCTGACAGCACTCTGAGGAGGCCCTCTCTGTGGGAGCGAACCGGCCGGTGGGAGGCAATTGGTGGCAGAAGGCGGTCCCATAAGTACCCTGGCCCTAAGCCAAGGAGCGCTTTAAAGGTGATAACCAACACCTTGAAACGCACCCGGAAGTCCACCGGCAACCAATGCAGCTCGCGCAGGAGAGGTGTCACATGGGAGCGCCCCGTCGCTCCCATAATCCCCCGTGCGGCCACATTCTGCACCAGTTGGAGCCTCCGGGTGCACCCCAAGGGGAGCCCCATGTAGAGAGCATTGCAGTAGTCCAGGCGGGAAGTGACGAGAGCCTGAGTGACTGTGTGTAGGGAGTCCCGATCTAGAAAGGGCCGCAGCTGGCGTATCAGGCAAACCTGATAGAAAGCCCCCCTGGCCACGGCTGTCGTGTGATCCTCTAAAGACAGCCGTGAATCCAGGAGGACGCCCAAGTTGCGAACCCTTTCGGTGGGGGCCAATGATTCGCCCCCAATAACCAGCGATGGAGTCAGCTGGCTATATCGGGACGCCGGCAGCCACAGCCACTCGGTCTTGGAGGGGTTGAGTCGAAGCCTGTTTCTCCCCATCCAGACCCACACAGCTTCAAGGCACTGGGACATCACTTCCACAGCATCGTTGGGGTGGTCTGGGGTGGAAATGTACAGCTGAGTATCATCAGCGTACTGATGGAACTCCACCCCAAAACCACGGATGATCTCACCCAGCGGCTTTACATAAATGTTGAACAGGAGGGGTGAGAGGACCGACCCTTGTGGCACCCCACGTATCAGGCGCCTCGGGGTTGACCGCTGCCCCCCTGTCAACACGGATTGCGACTGGTCGGAGAGGTAGGAGGAGAACCACCGCAGAACGGTGCCCCCCACCCCAGTCCTTCCAACCGGCGCAAAATGATACCATGGTCGATGGTATCAAAAGCCACTGAGAGGTCTAACAGCACCAGGATAGAGGAGTACCCCCTACCCTGGGCCCTCCAGAGATCATCCACCAACGCGACCAATGCCATTTCGGTGCTGTATCCAGACCTGAAGCCGGACTGGAGCGGGTCTAAATAGACAGCTTCATCCAGGTATCGGGGGAGCTGCCGCGCAACCACACTCTCAACAACCTTCGCTAGGAAGGGAAGGTTGGAGACAGGACGGTAATTAGCCAAAACAGCTGGGTCCAGGGAGGGCTTCTTGAGGAGGGGCCTCACCACCGCCTCCTTCAAGGCAGTCGGTAGGGCACCCTCACTCAAAGAAGCGTTTATAATCTCCTGGAGCCAGCCTCGTGTAACCTCCCGGGAGGCCAGCACCAACCAGGAGGGACACGGGTCCAATAAACATGTGGTTGCGTTCAGCCTTCCCAGAATCCTGTCCACGTCCTCGGGAGCCACAGGATCAAACTCAGCCCAGGTAACACTCTCAAGACCTGCCTCAGTCCCCCCGCCTGAACTAACCCAGTCAGCGGCCAGATCGTCCCGAATCTGAGTTATTTTATCATCCAGATATTGAACAAAATCCTCAGCACGTCCCTGTAAGGGATCCTCCCGCGCTCCCGAATGGAGGAGGGAGCGGGTCACCCTAAACAGGGCGGCTGGGCGATTATCTGATGACGCGATAAGGGCGGCAAAGTAATTAGACTTAGCCGCTTTTATCGCCACTATGTAAGTCTTAATATGAGCTCTTACTAGTGTCAAGTCAGATTCAGAGCGACTGGCCTCCAACCGCTCTCCAGGCGTCTTTTCCGGCGCTTCATCTCCCTCAGCTCCTCGGTAAACCAAGAGGCTAAGTGGGTTCGGCGCTGGATCAGAGGCCGCAAAGGCACGACACGGTCCAAGGCCCCACTGGCCGCCCTATCCCAGGCAGCCACCAGGTCCTCAGCCGAGTCGCGTGTCAGTGTCTCAGGAAATGGCCCAAGCTCCGTCTGGAACCTATCAGGATCCATCAGGCGCCTGGGGCGGAACCACCTAGTCAGTTCCGCCTCCCTGCGGTGAGGTGCAGCGGTCAGAAAGTCAAGTCGAAGGAGCGAGTGGTCAGTCCATGACAAGGGTTCAACACCTATATCCCCAATATCAAGACCACTCAACCACTGCCCAGAGACAAAAACTAGATCCAGGGTGTGTCCACCAATGTGAGTCGGGCCCTGAATTACCTGGGTCAGGTCCATGGCCGTCATGGAAGCCATGAACTCCCGAGCTATCTCAGATGTTTCACCGATAGATGGCAGATTGAAATCCCCCATGACTATAAGCCAGGTACGTGACCAACAGACCCATCCGCCCACCAGGACCCCACCTCACAAAGATGGACTCACACCCGGCTATCTGAGGTACAGTGGCCTCCCTCGGATCCAGACTTTCCTTAATAATGACCGCTGCTCCCCCACCCCTACCCTGAGCTCTCGGCTGGTGAAATGCAAGGAAACCTGGTGGGCACATCTCCACGAGGGGAACCCCACCCTCGTGGCCCAACCAGGTCTCTGTAATACCAGCCAGGTCCGCACCCCCCTCTTGAAGAAGGTCACATATGAGGGGGGCCTTATTTACAACGGACCTGGCATTGCATAGCAGCAGCCGGAGCCTCGGGTCCTGAGACTCCGAACAACCTGGGGAACAGGAATAGCTCAGGGGACCGGGGCACGCAATCGCTCGAAGACAGCGAGTGCTTGCCCCCACCACATGATATGGTCCCCCGCTCACGCCATATCTGCCCCTCCCACACAGCGTATTTATAGCCCAACCCTCAACCGAGGGCTCCCTAGGATAGGGAGGTGATAGCACCTCATTGGCCACGCCGGTCCTGGTTCACCGACCTAGTAAATCTATCCATAACATGTCCCTAGAGAATCCCTCCAAAAAGGTTTTCTCTCAGCCAGGGGGTCATTCTCCATCTGAAGCCCAAGTGGCTCCAATTGACCGTCTGGCACTTGAGAGGGTCCTCTTGAGGAGGGATAATCTTTCAGGGAAGGTGATAGATACCATTCAGGCATCCAGGCGGGCAGCGACGAATCGAATTTACAATGCTTCTTGGTGGGCCTTCTGCCTGTGGTGCTCCAAGTTTCACGTCGATCCAACATCGGCATCAGTGTCTGACATTCTTGAATCCTTCCAAGTAGGCCTGGACAAGGGTTTGGCTCCTCCTACTCTCATTGACAGATTGTGGCCTTGTCTACTATGCTCATCTGTGACATGCACCGGTCTTTGTCTCACCATCCAAGGGTTCGTTCCTTTCTCCAAGGGGCTACCAATCTTTGACCTCCGGTTGTGCATCACTACCCAATGTGGGATCTCACGTGGGTCCTCCAGGCATTGTCAGCAACACCCTTTGAGCCACTTGGCTCTGTCAGTTTCGATTCTTGTCGTTAAAAGTTGTTTTTATATTGGCAATTACATCTGCATGGCGGATTTCCGAACTGGTGGCTCTCTCTATTCAGAAAGGCCTCTGCATCTTTCATTCTAACTGTGTAGTCCTTCATATGGATCCTGCCTTTTTACCTAAAGTTAATTCCAACTTTCATCATGCTCAAGAGCTCATATTACCTGAGTGGAGAAGCTGACGTTGCTACAGCACAGACGGAAGATCCTGATCAGCGGTGATCCAGGATCACCGCTGATATCCCCTTTGCTGGATAGTCCCTTTTGGATCTCACAGTCCTGTTGAGACTGTGATAGTGGAGGGCACATCCTGTCAATCCCAGGGGCATTGCTGATCCAGGAGAAGCCCTTTTTTCCAATGGTGGGGCAGCCGCCATTGTGGCTGCTGAAGTTGGGACAGCTCCAGAACGGAAAAAGATAGGAAGCAAGTGTGTCGAATTGGTGAGAAATTTTTAACCATAGTCTATACAATGATAGCACCTTGAGATTGAAAGTAAAACTAAATAGGAGACAGAAGAATTTTAAGCAGCGGAATTAACCTTGAGTCTAAAGAATTTTATTTTTTCCTTTTTATTTTTAAACTGGCTGGGTTTGTGCTTTTTTCTTTTTCTTTTTAACCTGGGCTGGATTGGTTTGGATTACAGATTTCTCTATTGCATTTTAAACTTTTAGTGCCTTTTCATTATAGTTCTTTTTTGCTTTTTTTTTTGTATCATATTTTTTCCTTTCTGGTTATCATGACTTTTTAAAAGTTCATTGAATATAGCAGGAAAGGAAGAGGAGAGTATGTAACACTGCCATCTAGCGGATTGGAACTGTGTATTTTTTTGTTAATAAAAGAAGTAACAAATGTGTTATATTGTTGCAATTCAAGGACTCTGTACCCTTTCATAGATGAGATAGTTGGAAGAACATCAAAAGAACATTTAAGACTACCAGTAGAATTGTTTATTCAGGCATTCTTCGGGAAACTATCAAAGGCAGGAGCCTGTTGAATGAGAAGGATTCAGTGACTTTGGAAAAGAATAGTAAATAATATTTGGAACTCAAACAAAAGGGGAATTTTTTTAAAAAATCTTTTTTTGGACTTTATATAGAAGTGATTCCCATTTGGACATTTTCTCTTTTTCTCTTTTAATTTTTTACTTTTTTCATTTCATAAGTGATGACTCTCTGTACTCTTCCCCTGTGCAAGTATTCTTATTTTGACTAAGAGATGATGGAGGACTTTTAACTTTTTCCCTTTTTCTTGTTGCTGTGCTTTTTTTTTTTTTTTTTTGTTGTTGAATTGGATTAAGGTATACAAGTGCCTGAAGATTGCTACTCTGCTGTTTCATGGTTTTTTTGTTTTTCTTCTTTTCTTCTTTTTTGACTTTGTGGTTTTTTTATTGATATTTGAAGTAATTTTTGCTTCATCCACAATTGGATTAAGGTACAGAAGAACCTGAAGAATATTTTTTTTCTTTTTCTTTTTCCCTTTTTATCTTCTTATTTTATACTATTAGTTCAAAGCTTTCATAACCAATCCACAGGATGATTAGAAAAGTAACGACTGTTGGCTCTTCTACAACTACACCCTCTTCATCAGGAGGACAATGATCCATACAGGCGATGTTGCAACAGCAGGAAAAGGAAAAGGAAAAGGTGATGACATTACAGATGATACTACAAGTAGTCCAGAAGATTAAACAAAAAACAGAGAAGACAGATGAGAAAGTGGAGAACATACAACAAATTATGTTGAAATATGAAGATAGACTCCAAAAAATTGAGGAAAAGGAAGAGCAAAGAGAGAAAAAAGTCCGAGACATTGATACTAGATTGGATGAAGTTGAAAGAGATAAGAGTGGCTTAATCGGATGGGAGATGGATAGATCACAATTTTATCTTAGATTTCAAAATATAGAAGAAGAGAAGGGAGAAAACCTGGCAGAAGTGATGATAGAAATTTTAGCAAATGCATTAGAAGTTACTAAAGAAAAAATGATGGATGGCATTGACAAGATATTTCGAGTTTACATAAGATATGCAATGCATAATAAACTCCCATGTGAAGTTCATATAAGGTTTACTAAGAAATCAATAAAAACACAAATACTGCAGGTGGCTAGAGAAAAAACATTGAAATACAAGGAGAAAGAAGTTGTAGTTCTGAAGCAAATACTGAAAGGAGTGAGAGAGATGAGGAGAGAATATCAATTTTTGACTAAAATATTACTTCAAAAAGCTGTGAATTATAGATGGCTGATACCAGAAGGATTAATCTTAACATGGCAACAGCAAAGATATAGACTTGATACAGTGGATAAAGCTAAAGCATTCTACGCAGAATTTCTCAGAGAAAGAAATGGCATCCAAGAAGGCAGAGCAAATAGTAGAACTCCAAGAAGAAGACCTAGTAATGATTGAAAAAGCAGAAGGAGCAGTAGGGGGTATTGTGGGATACAAAGAACAATGTGAGCCAAGATCTACTAGAGCAGCAAATCCTTCTTATAAAATATGAACATGGAAGAGAAAAAAATTGATTTCAATAAATATAAATGGACTTAATTTAGCTATTAAAAGAAGAAAAGTATTTCATAAATTAGAGAAATTAAAGAACTCATATTACTTGATTTCTGCCCTGATCCTTGCAATCCGCGGGAAGCACACTGGCACACCTTGGACGTTTGCAGGGCCCTCAGACAACATATCGCACAGAAGGCCTCGTTCAGATGGACTGAGGCATTGTTTGTGTCATTTCACCCTTATTCTATGGGGAAGAAGGTTTCAGCCTCTACTGTGGGTAGGTGGCTGAATGCCTGTATTTCTAAAGCCTATGAACTGAAGGTCAAGCCCTTGCCACGAAGAGTTTTACCACATTCTACTTGCAGTGCAGCCATTACGGCTGCTTGAGCTACCCAGGCATCTTTGGAAGACATTTGTAGGGTGGTCTCCTGGTCGTTGTTATCCTCCTTTGTAAGACATTACAGGTTGAACACTTATCCCTCTGCTGAGGCATCATTTGGGAGAAGGGTTTTACAAAGCGTGCTCCCCACCCACGGTCAGGGGATCGATCAGGCTTCTGCCCAGTGTCCTTGAGCTTGGGTATATCCCATGCGTGGATTGTCAGAGCAGTGAGTCTAGAAAATGGACGTTGCCTTATCTGAATGTCCCTTTTCTGCTCACTGCAACGACAATCCAACCTGCCCTTTAGGCTTCTCGATCCTAGGCTGCCAGTTGTTTGGCCGGGATGGTTGTTCTCTGTGCTTCTTCTGTAGATTTCCTGGGGACGGTTCATTGCTGACTGTTCCAGACCAGAGTCGGGTTCTTCTGGATGGTTGTTTCTGCAAGATTTCTACTGCCTATGCCTTCGTGAAAAGACTGAAGAGCAGGAGCAGGGGCATGGCTAGACCAATAGAAAAAAAATTATACTCAGTCTCTAGCAAAACAGAAGTGAATACCCATGAGTGGATTGTCATCGCAGCAAGCTGAAAAGGGATGTTCAGATAAGCCAATGTCCATTTTCACCTGTTTCTGCATGAATGAAGAGACAGGTGATGACAGCTGCCAAAGCAATTGTGTAGGCCAGGGCTGTCAACTTGTGGCCCATGGGCCAGATGCGTCATGCTTAAGAAATTAAGTAGAAGCACCATCTTATACACACTCATTTTCTTTAGACAAATGTTCATCACAATGTATCACATATATTGCCTGCTACCTTTCTATCAGTATTTGCTCCTCTCAGAAAATTACTACCAGGGTAGACTAATCCCTCTACTTGCTCCAATGTTTCCCCACATCTACAGAATTTATTCATTCCAGTTTCCCTATAAAAAACAATTACTTTGGTCTTCAGAATATTAATTTGGTGATCCTTATTTATCATTACATTTTAAGACAAAGTGGTATCTCAATACCACTCTTTAATATATTACTATCAGTCCTCTTAGGATCTATATCTATATCTATATCTATATCTATATCTATATCTATATCTATATCTATATCTATATCTATATCTATATCTATATCTATATCTATCTATATCTATATGTATATCTATCTATCTATCTATCTATCTATCTATCTATCTATCTATCTATCTATCTATCTATCTATCTACCTATCTATCTATCTAAGAGGCTGTTTGTGTGTGTGTATATATGTATGTTCCAGCATAACTCTGGAATGCCTCAAGCAAATTCAACCAAACTTGGTACACAGATCACTTATTATATGAAAAAAAATACTGTGGGGGTAAGACACACCTAGCACCCCTAGAAGTGTGTGCATGCATGTGTGTGTATGTTCCAGCATAATTCTGGAATGCCTCGAGCAAGTTCAACCAAACTTGGTACACAGATGACTTACTCCCTGGAAACAAATACTGTGGGGGTAAGACACCCCTAACACCCCTCAGTGTGGGTGTGTTCTGTTAAGATACAGCCTGTTGTGCCTTAAAATGGCTTCTACTGTACAGCATAGTGGAGTTGCCATGGTAACAGCGCACCCACCCAGCCCAGCCCCGCCACAGCCAGCCAGTGGCTATTAGAGGAGAAGGAGGGAGAGGAGGAAGAGGGCCACTGGAGTCTTAGTGCAGGAGCGAAGTGGCTATATGCGCCTTCACGCCACATTTGTGCTCAAGGCAGCCTTTGCCTCCTGCCACTTCAGGCTGGCGTTCATGTCCACTGCGTTCGGTCAAAGAGCTGAGGGAGGAGGGATGGGAGACATGGCAAGACAAGGCAATGGTCAGAGCCTTAGTGCAGCTGCTAACTGACCCTGTACTTGCCTTCGTGCCACATTTGCACTCAAGGCAGCCCTCCTGCTATTTCAGGCTCAGAGCTGTAAGCCACGTCCTGTTGCTAGGGGTGAGTGGGGTAGGATCGCATTATTGCTCCGTGTTGTAATGGGCTGCAGGAGGAGGAGGGGACCCCATCTCCCCATTGTGAAGTCCACTAAAGTTCATTGTGCTGCGCAAGGTGCTGCAAGAGTGCCTCATGGCCTGCCCAATGTCTCATATCAGAATCAGAGTGTGGGAGAGAGATACGACACACAGAGATACAGATACAGAGGGTGGGAGAGAGACACACACACAGAGAGAGAAAGATACAGAGGGGAGACACAAAGACACAGAGAGAGATACAGGGGGGAGAGAGAGGGGAGAGAGAGAAGGGGAGAGCACACACAGAGAGATACAGAGTGGGGGGAGAGAGGGAAGAGAGGGAGAGAGAGAGAGAAACAGAGACTGGGGGAGAGAGGGGGGAGAAAGAGAAGAGAGAGAGAGATACACACAGAGGCGGGGGCAGCAATCAATAAATACCTGGGCAACGCCGGGTTATCAGTGAGTATATAAAATATTAAAAATTACCATAATACAAAACTTTTCATTGTTGAAATTTACTTTCTCCAGAACACACTGAAAGTGTTTCTGAGGCTGTACCAGGTTAACTAATTTTTTCATCTAATCTCCTTTTTATTGTTAAATCAGTCATTGTTCCAGTAATCTTGGAGCAATGTATTTTAGAACTGGCAAGTTACCAGATGGAAATATTTTGCACACCTCCAGTTTGTACTTACATCAATGCTGTTTTTCTCTTCCCTTCCCACCCTTTTTAAGTGTATCTTTTAAAAATAATTATAAACTTTAGGACAGGAAATGCCTCCAACACCCATCCTTAAGCTGTTCTGGGTATTTTTCAGGCTGAAAAGCAATGAATGTTTCCAGTAAATACATAAATACATTCTATGCACTTAGCAAATCCATAAGATGATATGCACCCCAAATACCAAATAAATTGGTGAATTCTTCTCCAATTAACTTCGCTGGTGCTGGAACAAGTGTTTGATAATCTAATTTCTTGAGGAAAAACTTTACTCTTGAAATGTTATACTTCCAAAGAACCTTTCTAAACCGATTGGTACTTACATTGGCAAACGTTTTTATGGACAGGCATAAAAGTAGCTAATTTTAAGGCCTCTCCACCCCCAGATTTCAGAATTTCACTTGAAGCCAAACGTTTTTCAACCTAGAGGAAAACATTGAGAGGAGAAAAAAGTAGGAGAAACCCTTCTTATCTACATGTAAAGAATAAATCAAAATAAAACAGTAATTAGTATGTTCTTTCTCAACTTTTTTTTTTTTTTTGAATCATGTTTATGTTGGGAAATCTGTACTTTTCCCTTCTGGGCAAATTAAAACCAGCTGAGAACATTTATTCAAATGTTTCACCATACACTTTATTTAGTCAGAGATAAAAGTTTTATTTCAGTCCCATTAAGTACTTTTTTCAAAGAAAGCACATGACAGAAAACTTGTTATAATGCAGATCATGTTTTGTACCCTTAAGTTGGATTTATGAAATTTATGGCATTTCTCAACTATTTGCTTGCCTCTCGGGAGAGAATAAACTTGCTTTATTAAAGCTGGCTTCTATCGAAGAATAAATAAACCTTCTCCTTGGCAAACAGGATTTCCTAATACCCATAAAGCTCAATTCTAAGCATGTAACTAAGACTTATGTCCTACAGTTTTCATTGGGATTTATTATTTAGAAAATATGCATAATGCTATGGCTTTCATTATTTCTTGTGGAAAGTGCTGAATTGTTTGAAGAGATCCTTACAAAAGTGGGCTCTATTCCAGTGGTGGGTTGCTCCCGGTTCGCACCGGATCGCAAGAACCGGTAGTAAAAAAATTTAATAATTCAGAGAACCGGTAATAAGATTGGCTGGCCATGCCCCTGAACCGGTTCCCGGACAGTCGCCATTCCCTTACCCTGCCCACTCCCAATCTATTGCTGCCTCCTGAGTCCCAGCTGATGGCTAGAGGGAAAAAAACTATTTAAACTCTTGCCGCGGGGCTTCAAAGGGCCGCCCCTACAACTGATCAGTGTTAAAAGAAAACAAATGAGTAGACCGGTGCCTGCAAAAATAGAAAAAACAGCCCCTTTCAGCTTCAGGATAGGTTAATTACCACAAGTTGATTAGATCGGCATCCTGACTCTCAGCTGATTTGCTCTCAGCTGTTTTGCGCAGGGGTCTTTTGCTAGGTGCAAACAGTGCTGGAGCAGGTTTTTTCCCCCCTAGCTATGCTGAAAAAGTGAAACTGAAAGTAAAGCAGGGTCTTTGCTGCAACGTGACAAAATGAGGCAGAGAGAGATTGCTTTTTCCTCACCAAAAGAGGTAGGTGCAAAACTGCAAACAGTGGAAAATGTAGGGCAAAAGAGGAGAGTTCAAGATTTAAAAATAAACAAAAGAAAAAAACTGTATTTAACTAGGGGATTGTAATAACTGAGATACTATTAATTGTATATTGTGTTGAAAGCAGAAATGGTTAAGTTGCGGTTTGGAGGAATATATGGGGGAAATAATTTGGTTTGTTATTATTGGTAAATATAATAAATTGATTTGTAAGAAATTGGATTGCATGGAAATAACTGGAATATTCATGTTCATATTGATTAATATACAAAAAAAGATAGTTATATAACTAATTGATTTATATTAAAAGGTTGAATTTGTATTAAACAACTGTAATATTACATAATTAACCAATGTGAGGATGGATATAAAAATAGATGACAATGGGAAGGGGTATAATATAGAATAGAAGGGAAAAATTGAATTTGATTAAGATGAGGATGAAGGATAATATTGGTTTCTTTAAAAAAATAGATGAGGAATAAATATGGCAAAAAGGAAATATAGAAATTGTAAATTTAATTGAAATGACTAAACACTCTTTAAATTTGTGAACCGGCCAAATACTCTGTTCAAAGAAAATACATTGTATGTTTGTATCTGTGTTTCTAATTATTGCTATTTATTCATATTTGTTCTCTTTTATTCTTTAAAGTTTAACAATTCATTCTTTATCTTAATATCTTTATATTTGTTTAGGGTTGGCTTTCTTCCCTTTCATCTTTTTTATTGTACAGCAATCTTTCTCCTCAAGCCTACCACCTCTCTCTTTTTTTTCCTTCTTACTTTCTCTTCCCCCCTCTTCTTCTCCTCCCTACTTCCGCTTCCTTTCTCCTTCTCCTCCTTTCTTCCTCCCTCTCTTACCCTCACTCCTACTCTAATTTCCCTTCCCTTCCTTCATCCTTTTCTATTGCTGTATCCTTTTATGCATATGGACTACTCAGAGGGCTGAAAAAGTTATTTTTGACTGGTCCTCGCACTTTTTACTAGTCCTCGAACTTACGACTGTCCTCACATTTTACGTTTTTGCCTATCTTGTCACCATAGTGAAGAGATGCAGTTGTGAAATGAGTGACATGGTTGTTAAGAATGCTGCACAGGCATAAATGTGGGGATGGTCATAAGTGTGAGGACCAGTCAAAAGTGACTTTTTCAGAAATGACTTTTTTCAGCCTCTGAGTAGTCCTTATACACATAGCCATGGACACCCGATCACATGCCCAGCTAGCGATGCCCAGCCAGTCACATGACTTCCAAGCCATGCCCACGAAATAAGCCATGTCCACAGAACCAGTAGTAAAAAAATTTAGAATCCACCCCTGCTCTATTCATATTGTATACCCTGAAGAAATATCTCTATTCAGAGCTATATATTGTAAGTATAATCAGAACTCTGCATTGGCATGATAATTAAATGGCAAATTGCATAAGAAAAGTTGGCCCCAGCACGAATTATCTATTAATTCTTTAGCAAGACTCAGCAAATGAAGCATACAATTTCAGTTTCCTACCATGCTAAGATAGAAAATACACCAACGTTGTATTATAAACATAAACTAAGTTTAACACACTTTAAGAAAACACTTCTCCCAAGGCACAAAAATTAGAAACAAACACTCTGCCTTTGTGCAGTATGTAGCCCCATCAATAATACATTATTCTCTTTTACCAAATTTCTTTTTTTATAAAAATAGTTTTTATTAAACATTTTTCACCTTTAAAAACAAAAAAACAAAAAAAACAGAAAAAAACAAGACAAAACAAGACAAACATAACAATGTAGAGTAGTTTTACAGTCTTCCGTATTAGCATATGTGTTCTGTTTTTATAATTCGTACTTCTACATTGCTTTCCTATCGGTTATAACAAGTATAATGATATAATAACAGTTATAACAATTCATATCTACATTATACTTACATTATAATCAGTAATTTAGATTCAATACCGTGTTTTCCTGAAAATAAAACCCTGTCTTATATTTTTTTGAACCTCGAAATAAGGGCTTGGCCTTATTATCGGGGAGATCTAAATATTTTGGGGGTGCAGGAAACAGTGAGTGTGGCCACCCCAATGCTTCTGCTGTGCAACACAGCTGCTCATCAGCTGTTTGCTGGGGCAACCAAAGGTGGGAATCTCCCCAGCGTTCTTGGCACTTGCCCGCCTCCCATCCATCCATCCATCCCCCTTGCCTGAAAACTCCCACCCCGCTTCCACCTCTCTGCCAGGTGACCCCCGGCAGCCCCAGATGCCCAAAGCCTGAGCCTGCCTGGCTCCCTTTTCCACAGCACCTGGCTCTTTATCGAGCGGGGTGGCATGTGGGGCAGGAAAGAAACAAGATGTGTGGAGCGAGATGGGGCTCGTTCCTCTTGCTGTCTTTTCTCTCCCCACATCGGGGCCGGGGAGACATGAGACACGCGTCTTACCTGCCTTGCAGCTCTGTCACATGTCTCACTGTTGTCTGCAGGCAAACACGTTGTAGGGTAAAACCAAACTTCTCGCAAGTTCGAGAAGTTTGATTGAACTCATGAGGTTTCTTTTACCCTACAACATGTTTGCCTGCAGACAATGGCGAGAGACACAATGGAGCTACAAGGCAGGTAAGACACATTTCATGTCTCCCCAGCCCCACCCCTCCCCACTTACCACCCCCAAATAGCATCCAATTTGGGTAGGGACATGAAGCCCTGCCATGCCTGGTGAGAGGGGGAGAAGAGACGGCAAGAAGAGCAAGCCCTGTCTCGCTCCATGTGTCTCGCTTCTCCCACCCCCCTCAATAAAAAGCCGGGCCCTGTGGAAAAGGGAGCCAGGTGGGCACAGGCTTTGGGCATCTGGGGCTGCCAGGAGTTGCCCAGCGGAGTGGTGGGAGCAGGGCAGGAGTTTGCAAGTGATCACTTCCCCTTTGCCTTTTCTCCCAAAAGCGCTCCTCGGGCGCAGCCACTTCTGCAGCAAGAGACTCGCGCCTCACGCCGGCCTTCCGAAGGGTACCATAGCAGCAGCTATCCACAATTTGTTAACCCTTATTTCACCCCAACCCACATGGCCCAGTACGGTTGGGATGAAATAAGGGTAAAAAAATTGTGGATAGCGGCTGCTACAGTATCCTTCGGAAGACCGCCACAAGGCACATGAGGTGCATCGCTTGGCCTCCTGCTGCAGAAGTGGCCACAATCCATGGCAAAAACAGCCACACTTGCTGGAGGGCTTATTTTTGGGGGAGAGCTTATATTTACACCCACCCCAAAAATCAGGCTTGGCCTTATTTTTGGCACAGAGCTTATATTTATACCCACCCCAAAAATCAGGCTTGGCCTTATTTTTGGCAAATGTCCTATTTTCGGGAAAATACTGTAATAATTGGTAATTTTGGTTAATATTTAATCAATACTAATTTAAAAGTCCTATTTCTTTTTTTGGCTTCTGTTCTCTACCCACTTATACATTCTATTCCAAACTTTATAATAATCTGATTCTTCTCTTTCTTTTAACTCTATGGTCATTTTGTCCATTTGTGCATGCTCAAGTATCTTTCTGATTACTATTTCATCTGAGGGTATATCTGTTTCAGTGGTGGGTTTCAAAATTTTTTACTCCCGGTTCTGTGGGTGTGGCTTGGTGGGCATGGCATGGCTTGGAGGGTATGGCTTGGTGGGTGTGGCAGCAGAAGAATACTGTAAAATCTCAATTTCCTCTTGGGAGGCAGAGAATAGATGGGGCGGGGCTTCCAGTTTGATGTCGTGGTGAGACAGTCGGGGAATTAGCAGGCTCCAACGAGCCCTGCAAAAATCCCGGCTTACGAACCACTGCTGATGGGTGTTCGGACTAGAAGCATCCTGCAGGGAAGGGGAAGAAAAGGAAGCACCTCGAATGACCAAGAGGAACAAGCAAGTTCCTTGGAGGTTGGAGGGAACTCTCTGTGACTCGGCGGCGGGGGTGGCAGCCATGGTGGCTGCCACAAAGCTGGGACAACTGGATCAAGTATTGAGCAGGAGGAAAGTGGAATGGAACAGAGTTTTTTGAAGCTGAGTGAGTGACAGCCAACCCAGGCTTGTAATAACATCAAGGGAAACATCTTTTAACTACAAGACCCCTAGCGATAAAATGGTGGCTAAGGAGCACGGGGGCAAAGAAGATTTTCAAACTTTAAAGAGACAAAAAACCCGATATAAAATTGATTTTTGAATAAAACTAATTGGAAACATTAAACATTGAGACATGGTCAAAGGATTGGAAGAGTTTAAATTTGGACTGGACTTTAATAAAAAGATTTGATACTTTTAAAACTAAAAAGAAAAAGAGAAGCCAAGTAAGATTGTCATGTAACTGAAACAAGATGGATACTTGTTAAACAATTGGAAATTGTGGATTGCAGAGAGACACCTTCTGGAGTAAAAAGGAACATTGCAACTTGGTTTTTGTTTTGGAAAATCATGAACTTTACAGATAACAATTGTGAGTATTTGTGGAGGATGATTTTTTTGTCTGCAGGCGGCTTGACTATGGGGGGAAAAAAAAAACAAAAGAGGAACCACAACGGAATTCTTACAATTGGGATAATTGTAAGAATCAACTTAAAAAGAATAAAATGGTGCAGGAATTAGAGAAGGAACAAATTGATGTATTTGATTTGGAATGGAAATAAGAAAAATAATTAAAATGCCACATGGAGGACAAAATTAGAGGACATTGAAGCTGAAATGAAGTATACGCAAGCAGACAAGAAAATGAAGAAACGACATAATGGCTGGAAATAAAGAAGACAAAAACAACATGATTAAATATGAATAACTAATGCACAGGTGGATAGTAATAATAAAAATCAGGTTTTTAGAGACTATATTGTGAAAAACAATAGTTATAAAGATGATTACACTGGGATTAACAGTAAAAGAATTGGGGAATATGGGGTAAATTAGAAAAGTCCAAGACTTTGATCTACAAAATAACTATATTGAGATTAATGATGGTTAACAGAAATATGAGAAGAATATGTTACAGATACTTAAAATTGAAATATGGATGGAAGCTATAATATATGAGAAATAGACTATGTTAAAAGAAAATATATCAATGGACATAATGAATCAATTTTTATTAAGATGTTACATGGTATTACTTGAGAATAATTGATGACTATAAAAACTAGGATATTGTTTAAATACCTATAACAATTGCAATAATTTGAATATTTTCATAACTTTAATATTTTAATATTTTCAATATTTTTGATAATATATCTATCTAAGCAAAAAAGAAAAGAAGATTGAAATAATATAGGACTATGAATTACAAATAAGAATTACTCAAACTGATTTTTATACAAATGGTATAGTTAAAGAGAGCGAATTGTGGGAAATAATTTGAAAATTGTATTGTAGTTTTATTTGAATTAAGAACTATTCAAATTGCTATATTTTTGGGATTAGAGATAGGATCTAAATTTGGTGAAGTAATAAGGAAATAAAGATTTATTGAGCATTATACGAAATAAAAAATGTGGGGAAGTTTTAGAAAGGGAAATAAGATTTTGAAACATAAACATGTTTGACCTGTATTCTTAATAGTGAGGATTTAGGCTAAGAATTATGAAATGTATTATGAGGTATTAATTGAATTGAGATTAAAATGGATTAATAGAAGGGTAATTGTTTTGATTAAATAAATAAGAGTAAACTTTTTATAAGATGGTAATAGGGGAGATAGGTGATTTAAGATTAAGTCTTGTTAATAGTGAGGATTTAGGGTAAGAATTGTGAAATGTACTATGAAGTATTAATTGAATTAAGATTTAAGGGGGGGTTAATAGAAGGGTAATTTTTTTTTTTATTGAAAAAGTTTTACAATACAAATTTTATCATTTCTCCCCCCCCCATTGGGTTCTCTAACCCAATATTAATAATTATTTACCTAAGTCAATCCCCCTTATTATATAATAATAAAAAATAATATAAAGCATCTATATCAAATAATTTTCTTTATCAATAATTTTCAGAAGGGTAATTGTTTTGATTAAGTAAATTTGATTTAATTTTTTAAAAAGATGGTATTAGTTGAGATAGGTGAGTTAAGATTAAGAAGTAAGTTTTATGGCAAAATAGAATATACAAAAATTTTTAAAAGATGGGGGAAAAAAACTGTATAAATTGATGATCAGATCAGGGCTCTGTTCTGAAAAGATGTAATTTGTGTGTTAAAATAAATAAATAAATAAAAAAAATGGGGAGGGGCCAGTCAGAATTTTTACTACCGGTTCTCTGAACTATTCAAAATTTCCACTACCAGTTCTCCAGAACTGGTCAGAACCTGCTGAAACGCACCTCTGATCTGTTTCCAATTTTGCGCAAAGGCAATCCTGGCAGCAGTTAGTATGTGTAGTGTTATATATAGAAAACTTTTATCCATTTTCGGATCTAATATTCCTACTAAAAACAATTCCGGTTTCAGTTCTATTTTTTGTAGGCATGTGATATCCATTTTTATTTTTGAGTTTAGAAATTGTTCGTCTTCTTTTTGTAGTGAGTTTAGTCCACTTATATTAACTGATATTAATTTCACTTCTTTCTCCATTCTATTACTTGTTTGTTGCCCTTGTTCCTCGCCTTGGTTTTATTTCCCTTTGGTTTCTTGTCCTCACATCTTCTCTTTCCTGGTCTTCCGTATCCATCCTCTCTCTCACTTCTTGGTCTGATTCTTTTTCCTCTGTTGCTCCTCTTGGCTTTTAGTTTCTAACTTATCTCTGCTGTCTGATTCTTCCCCTATGTAATGTTCATAAAATTCCTGGGCTTTTCTATGGCGTTGACTCTTATTTTGTTATCTTACCAGGATATTAGCATATCTTCAGGTATCAGCCAACAGGACATTATTTTATTTTTTATCAATTGTGAGGAGAGAAATTGGTAGTTTCTTCTTTGCTCTTTAATTCTCTTCAGTAACTGTTTCAGGGTTATGACTTCTTTTCCTTTATAGATCAGCTGGTTGTCTCTTGTTCTTTTGTAGATTTCATGTCTAACGGCTTTTTTTGCAAATTTTACATGTATTTTGTGGGGTAATCTATGTCGTCACGCATAATTGGTGTGCACTCTGTATATTTCATCAATGTTGTTCCGCAGCTCACATTTATCCATTTGCAATGAGTTCACTAACAATTCTGTCATAAGTTTTGGTAGATCCTCTTTGGTCTCCGTTATATTTTGGAATCTCAAGTAAAATGAGGATCTTTCCAATTCTAGATGGATTATTGCCTCCTCCAGTTCTCTGTTCACTGCTGTCAGCCTTTTTCTGTTGCTTCCAGTTTCTTTTCAGTTTGTTCTGTTCTTGCTTCTACCATTTTTATCTTCTGCTCATTTTTAACTATTGTTTCCTGAATCTTCCCTATTCTATCATCCAATTTCTTTATATCTTCTTTCACTTCACCTAGTTCATCTTTCATTTCACCTTTCATTTCATGGTTGTTGCTTATTGATTCTTGTGTTTTCATCATAAACTCCTGAATCAGATTTATGTGGCTTGCATGTTTTGTAAGGGTTAGTGCAGATACTGGTTTTTCATTGCTTGACATGTTGGTTGTTGACTTCAGGCCTGCTGGAGAGGCTATTGTAGGCATTGTTTTCTTTACAGTTTTGGTAAATGTAGATGTGTTTGACATCTTTAGCTTTTTTTTTTTTTAAATTTGATTTATATGCCGCCCTTCTCCGGAGACTCAGGGCGGCTTACAATGTGTTAAGCAATAGCCTTCATACTTTTGTATATTTATACAAAGTCAGCATATTGCCCCCAACAAACTGGGTCCTCAATTTACCCACCTTAGAAAGGATGGAAGGCTGAGTCGACCTTGAGCCTGGCTAGAATTGAACTCACAGAAATTAAAGGCAGCTGGTGTTAATTGCTGCCTTTAGTAGGAGGCATTAGCCCCCTACGCTACACAGGCTCTTTTTGAAGAGGTTATTCCACAATACCATAAGTTTCTAATCTGTCACTCTAATAGGTCTTTTCCTAGTCACTGCCCCTGCATATATCCCTTTTTTGTAATGGATAATTAACAATAAAACTATGATGTAATTCACTAATTAGGTCCAACAATTAATATCAATTTTCTATATACAATTGTATATATAAGTCACAGTTATGTTATTATTTTTATAATTATTATTGTTGTTATAAATTTAATATGGATTTTCCTGACTTAACTTAATTATATTAAAAGGAAAGAAAAAAGAAGTAAATATATATATTTATAGGTTGTTGAATAATCTATTAAAGTTTTTTACTATATATTAAATCTATATAAATACATAAAATTAGTATACACAATTAATTAAAAATTAATATTGACCAATAATTCCTTGAGTAATCAATATACAGAGGTGATTATAGATGAGTCTAATCCAAAGTCCTTCATTGGAATCACCAGAGTTCTTTATTTCTCAATCTCTCTACTTCGTCTGCAACTTCCCTGTTCTCCACATTCAAGATGACAGCTTCCCACAATTTGCAGTCACTGTCCCCTCTCTTCACTTTTCTCCATCTCTGTCACTAAGAAAATCCTTTCTTTTCTTCTTTTCCAGTTCACCACCTGCACAAGCTCTCCATACATATCTCACAACTTCAGTCTCAGAGATCTATACAATTTTCCAACGCAACAGTCGTTTGAATCGCTGTTCGCAATTGCTTTCACTTTCTACTGATTCTGTGCTGATTCCATCTTCTTTCTTTTTCCGCTCCCACTGCTAAGGCACCGCTCTTCCACTTTGGAAACTCATTTGATTACTCCTTTGTAGATTCCACCAACTTAGAGAAGTAACTTGGTATCTCACTTTGTTTTGGCACTCTCCACCAATACTTCTTGCGGTTTCTCACTTTTTGCTTCCTCCGCCATTCAATCAGGCTGTCACGCCTCTGGAACTAGCCATGACAGCTGGTCTCTTCCATGCCAGATTTCAGGGATTCCACCCTCCACAACGGGGGGATCGCTCTTCTCCCTGTCACCCCTAGATTATCCCCTCTCTATTGCTGACCTCTCCAAGGTCCAACTTTGCCCTTGCCAGCCTCCAGACACAAAAAAATTGGACAGAAAGGGCAGAGTTCCATTCTCCTGTACCGCACCACCGTGACATCATCCCAGAAGCCCCACTTTTACCAAATTTCTATTCCCACTTTGAAAAATTAATGTCCAATTTATAGGCAGAAGATTACAATTGAACAGTAAAGCTGCAGTTTAAAGTGAAAATGGTGGTGTCCAGGGGTGGGTTCTAATTTTTTTTTACTACCGGTTCTGTGGGCGTGGCTTATTTTGTGGGTGTGGCTTGGAGGTCATGTGACTGGCTGGGCATGGCTAGCTGGGCATGTGACTGGGTGGCCATGGCTATGTGTATAGGGTCTACTCAGAGGGCTGAAAAAAGTCATTTCTGACAGGTCCTCACACTTATGACTAGTCCTCACACTTACAACCATCTTCACATTTATTCCTGTGCAGCATTCTTAACAACCATGTCACTCGTTTCACAACTGCTTCTCTTCACCATGATGATAAGATAGGGCAAAAAACGTAAAATGTGAGGACAGTCATAACTTTGACGAGTGGTCAAAAGTGCGAGGACCAGTCAAAAATAACTTTTTCAGCCCTCTGAGTAGTCCTTATGCACAAAAAGACTACTCAGAGGGCTGAAAAAAGTCATTTCTGACAGGTCCTCACACTTTTGACCAGTTTTCATACTTATGACTGGTCATCATTTATGCCCATTGTAGCATTCTTAACAACAGTGACACTCATTTCACAACTGCTTCTCTTCACTATGGTGACAAGATAGGGCAAGAACGTAAAATGTGAGGACAGTCATAAGTTCGAGGACTGGTCAAAAGTGCGAGGACCAGTCAAAAATAACTTTTTCAGCCCTCTGAGTAGTCCATATGCATAAAAGGATACAGCAATAGAAAAGGATGAAGGAAGGGAAGGGAAATTAGAATAGGAGTGAGGGTAAGAGAGGGAGGAAGAGAGGAGGAGAAAGAGAAAGGAAGAGGAAGTAGGGAGGAGAAGAAGAGTGGGGGAAGAGAAAGTAAAAAGGAAAGGAAAGAGAGAGGTGGTAGGCTTGAGGAGAAAGATTGCTGTACAATAAAAAGATGAAAGGGAAGAAAGCCAACCCCAAACAAATATAAAGATATTAAGATAAAGAATGAATTGTTAAACTTTAAAGAATAAAAGAGAACAAATATGAATAAATAGCAATAATTAGAAACACACATACAAACATACAATGTGTTCTCTTTGAACAGAGTATTTGGACAGTTCACAAATTTAAAGAGTGTTTAGTCATTTCAATTAAATTTACAATTTCTATATTTCCTTTTTGCCATATTTATTCCTCATCTATTTTTTTAAAAAGCCAGTATTATCCATCCTCATCTCTAATCTTAATCAAATTCAATTTTTCCCTTCTATTCTATATTATACCCCTTCCCATTGTCATCTATTTTTATATCCATCCTCACATTGGTTAATTATGTAATATTACAGTTGTTTAATACAAATTCAACCTTTTAATATAAATCAATTAGTTATATAACTATCTTTTTTTTGTATATTAATCAATATGAACATGAATATTCCAATTATTTCCATGCAATCCAATTTCTTACAAATCAATTAATTATATTTACCAATAATAACAAACCAAATTATTTCCCCCGTATATTCCTCCAAACAACAACTTAACCATTTCTACTTTCAACACAATATACAATTAATAGTATCTCAATTATTACAATTCCCTAGTTAAATACAGTTTTTTTCTTTTGTTTTTTTTAAAATCTTGAACTCTCCTCTTTTGCCCTACATTTTCCATTGTTTGCAGTTTTGCACCTACCTTTTTTGGTGAGGAAAAAGAAAAAGCAATCTCTCTCTGCCTCATTTTGTTACATTGCAGCAAAGACCCTGTTTTACTTTCAGTTTCGCTTTTAAGCATAGCTAGGGGGAAAAAAACCTGCTCCAGCTCTCTTTGCAGCTACAGAGCTCTGAGCAAAACAGCTGAGAGCAAATCAGCTGAGAGTCAGGATGCCGATCTAATCAACTTGTAGTAATTATGCTGAAACTGAAAGGGGCTGTTCTTTTCTATTTTTGAAGGCACCGGTCTACTCATTTGTTTTCTTTTAACACTGATCAGCTGTAGGGCAGCCCTTTGAAGCCCCGCGGCAAGAATTTAAACAGTTTTTTTCCCTCTAGCCATCAGCTGGGACTCAGGAAGCAGCAATAGATTGGGAATGGGCGGGGTAAGCAACTGGCGACCAGGCCAGGAACCAGTTTGGGGGCATGGCCAGCCAATCTTATTATCGATTCTCCGAACTATTAAATTTTTTTACTACCGGTTCTTGCGATCCGGTGCGAACTGGGAGCAACCCACCTCTGGTGGTGTCTAGACCTCAAATTCTCTGGAGAAGATAGTGCAATTTTTTTTCAAGATCCTCTTGCATATACTGAAGACAAAGAAAAGCATGGATTTGATTGGAATAATGGTTAATAGACTAGGCATGCATCGCTCAGCAGTGACTAACATGAAGGATAACAATTAGTTGATTTACAAGACATTAAATCTCACTTGGTCTTTTGCTATGCATGAGGAGAAGCATTTATTTTCTTCACATTATTTTAATTTTTCAATTAATTTTTCAAGGATTTTACAAGAGCAAAATGTGGTTCTCTTTGAAAGTTATACTTTTTCAACTTCTGCAATGCATTAAAAAGGTTCACAGAAATAAATATTATTATTTATCTTTTTATTGAAAATTTTTAAAATTTTTTACATATATTTCCCCTTCCCCCCACCCATTCCCCCCATGCCCTCCCTAGCCCAACCTCCACTTCCCAAAGCAAAATACAGAGTATCACATTTAACAATCATAAACTAATTTAAGCTAATAATCTATAGTCTCTTATCACCCTCTTGAACTTTTAACTCCCTTTAACTAATCTCACCTTAAGTACTTTATAACAGTCTCTTAACCCAGTCCTTATTTGAAAACTAATTGTAATTTTCTAGTCTTATATTTGCCTTGAATATATTCTATCCATCTTTTCCATTCCAACCTAAACTTTTCATTTGAATGTTCTTTTAAATATGCTGAAATTTTTGCCATTTCTGCTAAGTTTATTACTTTTAATGTCCATTCTTCAATAGATGGTAGGTCTTCCTTCTTCCAATACTGCGCCACCAGAAGTCTTGCTGCAGTTATTACATTCAAAATGAACTTAGTTTCTATTACCGTGCAGTTTTGTACAATACCTAACAAAAACAGCTGTGGAGTAAATTTTATCCGTTTTTTCAGAATGTTCTGTCTAATCCACCATATTTTTATCCAGAATGCTTTAAGTTTTTTACATGTCCACCAGATATGAAAATAAGTAGCATCAACACAATCACACCTCCAACATTTAGATTGCAAGGTCGGATACATATAAGCTAATTTTTTTGGATCCATATGCCATCTATAAAACATTTTATAAAAATTCTCTTGTAGATTTTGTGCTTGTGTAAATTTTACATTTTTAGCCCAGATCGTTTCCCAAGTTTCCATCATTACTGGTTCTTCAAAATTTTGTGCCCATTTTATCATGCAATCTTTAACTAATTCTGTCTCTGAATCAATTTCTAGCAGTATTTTATACTGTCTTTTTATATGAATTGGCCTCTGATCTCTGATCTGTTGTATCAGATGCTCTTCACTTTGTGCAATACCAATTTTTTGATCTTTTTTCCACCTATTCTGCAACTGTATATACTGGAACCATGTTTGAATTGCTCTTTCCTCTCTTACTATATTCAAAGACTTTAACTGTAATACATTCTGTTCTAAAATCAATAGTTCTTTATAAGTAATTATATCCTGTCATTGCTCTATACTTATATTCTCTATTGCGTGTCTGGGAACTGTCCACAAAAGTATCTTATCATTTAATTTATATTGATATTTTTTCCAGACACGCAAAAAAGCATTCCTTAATATATGGCTTTTAAAAGTCCTATCCACCTTTTTATCATAAATCAAACAAGCATGCCAGCCATATATCAAATCATAACCCTCAATATTCAATATACTTTCTTCTGTTAGGTTAATCCAATCACTGATAGCCGATAAAACAGCTGCTTCATAATACAATTTAAGATTTGGCACTTTCAAGCCTCCTCTTTCACGTGTATCTTGCATTATTTTTAACTTGACTCTTGGTTTCTTTCCAGCCCAAATAAACTTATTAATACCTTTCCAAATTTGCATCTTTTTAAAGTATTGGTTTCATTTGAAAAAGAAATAAAAACTTTGGCAAAACACTCATTTTAACTGCTGCAATCCTTCCCAGCAATGACAATTGTAATTTTTTCCACTTCTCTAACCCTGCCTGTATTTTATGACATAGCGTTTCATAATTATATTTGTATAGCTTCCCGATTGATGTTGCAATATAAACTCCTAAGTACTTAACCTTCTTCACTATCTCACAGCCAGTTACTCTCTCCAACTCTTCTCTTTCTTTTATAGACATATTCTTGGTTAACATCTTTGTTTTCCCTACATTTATTTTAAATTCTGAAACTTGACCATATTGCCTAACTATATCCATTAAACTTATAGCTGATTTTACTGGTTGGGTTAAAGTTACAACCACATCATCTGCAAATGATCGTACTCTATAATCTTGTTGTCTAATCTTAATATCATGTAAATTACTTGCCCCCCTTATTTTATTGAACAACACTTCCAAGGTCAAAACAAACAGCAATGGTGACAGGGGACTTCCCTGTCTTGTTTCTTTTTCGATTTTAAATGTTTCAGTTAAGTTTCCATTCACTATTATTTCTGCTGTTTGTTTCTGATATATTGCTTGAATTGATTTTATAAAATACTCCCGTAATCGCATCTTTTGAACTACCTTCTCTAAAAATTGCCAATTCAATCGATCAAATGCCTTCTCTGCATCCAAAAACATGAGCACTGCAAGGACCTGGTTGTTCTTTCCCAAATATTCCAGTATATTAACTATTTGCCTTACATTGCCTTTCATTTGTCTACCTTGTATAAACCCAGCTTGATCATTGTTAATCGCGCGTTGCATAACTGACATTAACCTATTTGCTAAAATTTTTGCAAAAATCTTATAATCTATATTAAGTAAAGATATAGGTCTGTAATTCTTTGGCTGAGTATGATCCTGATCTTCTTTTGGAATCAAAGATATAAAGGCTGTTCTCCAAGATGGTGGTACCTCTCCTCCCATTTGTATTTTAACAAACAACTCCTTAAGCAGTTCCACCATTTCTATTTGGAGATTTTTATAATATGCTGATGTCAAACCATCTGTTCCAGGAGCCTTTCCACTTTTCAGTTGATTAATTGCAAGGAGAATTTCCTCTGTAGTTATCATTGAGTTCAGTCTTTCTCTTTGTTCATCATTAATTATAGGGATATTCTCCTTCTGCAAAAATCTATCTATATCACTACCCTGTATTTTATCACCAACATAAAGCTTCATATAAAAAACTAAAAAGGCTTTTTAAATCATGCTTTGTTGGTATACCTCTTTACCTTTATATTGTATTTTTTCTACTGTACGTGATTTTTGTTTCTTCCTTAACGTATATGCTAACCACTGCCTGGTTTATTTGCATTACAAAAAATATTATGCTTAGCATATTGCAAATTTGTTGCCACCTGGTCTGACATCAACATATTGAACTGCCCTCTCAATATCGTAATAGCCTCTTTTATATTCTTATCATCTGGTTTCCTTATGAGTGCCTGTTCCTTCTTTTTTATTTGCTCCTCCAATTCCCTCCGTTTTTCCCCCTGTTTTCGCCTGTATACATTGCTTAAATTTATTAACACTCCCCTCATATATGCTTTACTTGCATCCCAAACCATTTCCATAGATGTGCCCTTATGCATATTTAGTTCAAAAAACTCCTTCATTAATTTTTTACATTCATTCACATTTGCCTCATATTGAAACAAATTCTTGTTCAGCCTCCAAGACCTCCTGGATTTTTCTCCAACCTCTAGTTCATCCATACCAGGTTGTGGTCTGATAATGTTCTTGGACAAATCTTGGTTTTCTTAACCCTAGAAAGAAAATCATTAGTAATTAGGATAAAATCAATTCTAGAAAAAGATTGGTGTCTGTCAGAAAAAAAAGTGAAATCTTGTTCATCAAAATTTCTTTCGCGCCATATATCTTTCAATTCCATGTCATCCACCATGTCAAAAAATGATTGGGGGAGTTTAGCCCATGTATGCGAGTTTGGCACAATTTTCTTCTTGCCCTTCTTAGTATCGAATACCCCATTCCAATCACCCATCAGTATACATGATGTATAATCCATTTGTACTAGCCTCGTATGCAAAAATTTATAAAATTTCTCTTGTTATTGATTTGGTGCATATATTCCCAATAAAAGGACTTTCTTCCCTTCTATTAATAATTCAATTGCTATATACCTTCCTTGTATATCTGCTTCAATTAATTTGGCCATTAAGTCCTTCCTAATATATATAACTATTCCATTTTTCTTCTCTGTGCAGCTGCTACAAAAATGTGTCCCCAATTTAGCATTTATCAGATATATGTCCTTATATGAGTTTCTTGCAAACAAATTACATCATTTTTAAATTGTTTCAAATAATGAAATATCTTTCTCCTCTTTTGTGGTGAATTTAATCCATTGACATTCCAGGTCAAAAATTTAATTGCCATTTTTGGCTCCTGAAAGCTTCTGGAGAATCTTCTGAAAATCTTGATGGAATTTTTTCTTAGGTCTAGCTTCTCCCACAGCTTCTGTATTGATAGATGCCATTTCTTGGGTTATCATCTGTTGTTTCTTTAGTTCTTCTTTACGTTTAGTTGCCGCCTGTGTCTAACTTTGGTCTTTGGGTTCTTCCATTTTTTCAAATAAATCCAATAATTGTACATCCTCTGTAATTTACAACAATTGTTCTTGGGTAGTCAGTGCACCCACTTGAGCTTGAGCCTGCATTGTTTCTTCTTCCCCCTTTCTAGCCTCTTCAGCATCCCTTCTTGTTCTAGCCTGTGGAGATGGGGGCTTTCCAGCGTGCAACACAGTAGTATAAAAATCTCTTGCTTTCCAAACTGAATTGAGACGATATCTCTCACCAAGATAGTTCACCACTAGTCCAGCTGGTGCCTCCCATCTGTACTGTAATTGATGTTTTCTAAGCTCATTCACTAAAAAAGCATAGTCCTTCCTGGATCTCAGCATTTTTGGGGGAATCTCCTTCATTATTGTGATCTCCTGTCCTGCCACTTGAAGTTTCTTTTGGTAAGATGCCTGTAGAACTTCATTCCTCATCCTCCTTCTTACAAAATAAATCACAATGTCTCTAGGCAGCTGTCTTTGTCTTGCAGTCCATGAGTTCACACGAAATATTTTGTCCAATTGCCAGGCACACTCACCTTTTGCTTCTCCAGTGAGATGCGCTAGGGGTTCTACAAAAATCTCTCTAAGATTTTCTTGATTATTTTCTTTCAATCCTCTCACCCTCACTGCCCATTCTATTGCTCTGTACTGTTCCATTACAAGTTCAGCTTCTGCTTTCTCCATTTTTGTCTGAACTTCCTTCAGCTTTCCTCCAAGTTATGCTGATCAATTTCATCCAGCCTCTCCTCCAGTGTTGTAGCAAAACCCCACACTCCTTTAAAATCTTCCACTATGTCTTCTCTTATTTCATCATTGTTGGTTTGAATTGTCTCTTTAATACCTTGCAGTTCTTCATGCACCTCTTTTAATTTTCCTTCTAAATGAATTGTAATTTTTTCTTCCAAATTATCAGACAATTTCTTCAGTGCCCCCTCCAAAACTTCCAAAGTTAAAGCTTGTGATTCTGTGGGGTCTGGGGGGGGGGGAGCCAAAGACAGAATTTTTGAAATCTGAGCTGGGGATGATCCAGCACTCTTAACCACCCCAGGCTTTACTTATCTAGCCGCCATTTCCAAATTTCACTTTCCCCCAGCTTCACCCCAACAAAGCCAGCAAAATTCTTATTTTAAATCCTTACTGATTATTGCAAGTGATCAACAAATTAGTCCTGTCTCTTTAAGCTTTCAAGCCTCTCCTCCATTCAACAAAGTCTTAAAATGTTAACAGCCTTAACAAGTATTAACGAACGTTAACAATCACTTTCTTCTTTTAAGTTTCGTTTTCACATTCATGAGACCAGCCAGCGCCATCTTTATTAATTTTCTCTGGCTTCTTGAAGGAAGTACTAGTTTTTGGAATTAAAGTTGTAATATTTGCAGTTATTGCCAGTTCTTCTGTCTTTGCCTGCGTCCAGTCAAAACATTGAACTCATTAGGTTCGCAGGGGTGGTCACGGCACCTTGTTCTGTCAGTGACAGAAGCTTGCCCAGGTCCGGATCTTCTTTAGGCGTTTGGGGAGCTCTCTCCCTCCGCACCCCAGGATTAATCATGGGGAGTTTTGGGGAGCTCTACCCATGTCTATTTATTCACTTTCCCCTCTTTGCCTGAGGGGAAAGTTCCGAGCCGCTGGAACAGCTGTTTTTTGCTGTTCTGGCGGCTTTTACGGATCCCGGGGGTCAGAGCTCCCGAAGGAGCTGCTGCGGCGCTGGCGGTGCCACTGGAAGTGCACAGAAGATAAATATTAAAGGAAATATAAGGAAATCAAAATGTGTTAAAGAAAATAATTTCAATACTTGTATTTGTACAGAGTGAGGAAGATGACCTTGATGGAGATATGCAAATTATATCATGCTGAACCATGAGCTAACATTTAAAAGCAACTCAGGCAAATGCCTCCCTAACTGACTGAACTTCAAGATGTAGCACAATCATACTTGCAAAATTACATAATTATAGCGAATGGAGTTAATTTCATGGGCTGATCTACCCAATGTGGTTGACATCACAATGCAAAATTGTGCAGCCAAATGTGCATTTACAGAAATAATTATACATGTTTATACATTAAGAAATCTAATATGGAAATAAGATAAATCCTCCTTGACTGAAAAAAAGTAGAATAATGAAAAAAACAGAAAATGACTTGTGCATCTCATTGACTGATTGATCATGTCTATCATAGAAGAGCTTAAGCTGACATACACAGTGCTCCCTCTGTCATGTATGCTGGGGTGGGATGATTAACAGGCCCAAATTCATCAACTTGAAAAGTGAGCTAGTTGTAGCATTCTTTGCCATGAACAGTCAAACAATGGAATATTCTGGGGTGAAAATAGCAATAAAGTCGCATGGCATCCTTGCTGCTAACTTTTTATGACTGCAGAAATCTATGAAGACTTCATAAGTGTTGCTCCCACCAGGTGTTGATATTTTTATAGATTTTGCAAACTTTAGATTTTGTGCTATTTTATTTTTAATTGCATTACATTACTATTGAACACTTATTTGGGAATAAACAAAATTCCTTCTTTGTTAAACTCCAGCACACTTCAATAAATTAACCCAGAGCTATGTGGTGTATCTGGTGTTTTTGGTAATGGTTAACTTGTGGGGTTATTATTATTTATATTAGTTTGATTTAGTTATATTAGATAATAATATATAATTTATATATTATATACATTATATAACTATAATTTAATATTAGTTATTAGTATTAGTATTAGTATAATTTACATTAGTTATTAGTATAATTTACATTAGTTATTAGTTATATTACTAAGGGTGCAATATAAATAAATTTATCTTGTGGCTGGGAGATAAATTTATTTATACCACACCTTTAGTAATATAATTCAAACCAGTATGCATGAAACTGATTCTTCCTTCAATTTTCCCCTTGTGAATTGGATTGGGCCGAAAGAAACAACTGCCCCAAATCCCATGCCAGTTCCCATGCTTAAGGAAGTACCAGGACTTACAGTCTTCCAGTTCTAGTCCAGCTCAACCGCTACACTAAACTGGCTGTTTAAATGAACTCATGCAGATGACTCTTTTTGAAATGGAAACACAATTTAAGAAGCCTGGTAAATTCACAGTTGATATGCTACCCATCGCAGCATCAGTCTAGACTCCTTAAGTAGTTTTGTTGTTTCTGTTGTGGAATGTCTAATGTCTTGAATTATTTTTCATGGCATCATTACTACCTTGTTAAAGTCTTATTTCAACAATCAGAAGGAAATCAGAGGAGCAATCATCAAATTATAATGAACAGAAAGTACTAAAGATGCACCCACTAATTTAAAGAAATAAATACACCATTCACTTAGTTTCCCTAGTTCACAGCCAGTCAATTGCTACGCCAAAGCTGCTTTCTTTCTCAACCTTAGCCACTCCAGGTCCACTACTGATCAACTGATTTGCATTTTGCACCTACTGACATTGGTAACTGAGAACTAGTGGTTTGAAATCTATTTTCAATAAAAAACAAGTAATAATATAAATTATTAATGTATTAATATAAATATTACATTAAAAAACCCTGATCAATCTTGGGTGTAGTTACTCAATCCACATGTGCTATGCAACATGGAACTGTGATCTTGTATTAGCAAAAAGAAAAGACTTGAATAAAATATAAAAATTAATATCTACCAATGAGATTTTGCTGAAATCAAGATTCACTTATCTCTGCCCATCTAGATATTTATTAAGAATATTCTTCTAAATGTTTGTGCTCTTATAGCAGTGTGATATCTGAGATATAAAATAATTGAAGTTGTAAAAAAACATAAAGAATTAATTTAACAAAATAACTTTAGTTTTCTAAAAAAAACATGATTTAGTCAAAAAGACATTTTAAAAAGGAAGAGATGGAAAGGCATACAGGAAGGCAATTATAACATTATCTTATTCACCAAAAGGTTTAAAAATGAAACATAGGAAGGGATATTTATCTGGTTGGTCAGCATTTTCTGTGAGTATTTATTTTGTGTTCCATGAATGAAGAAATTTTGATAAATACCAGATGACCCTAAACACTAAAAAAAAAAAATAGTGTTCTGTATTTCTTTGCTGCTATCTAGTGGTTATCTTGATTTTTGCAATCCATATCTGGAAGTCCTAAAATATATAGTGGAAATGAAATACCCCCCCCCCCAAACATTAAATCAAGCAAAGATGTTGATATATGTTATTACTGCTTTACAGCAGTTTCTTATTCTTTATTTTATATGAAGTTTGCTGGAGCAGGAAGCCAGCGAGATTATAATGCTAACTGGCACCCTATTGCTTATCCCTGATCTAAGAAGCTGATTCTTTTTCTTGCATGGAGCTGAAGGATTTGTGTCACTGTCCATCTGCAGAGCCAAAGATTCAATCTTAGAAAAGCTAATAAAGTACAGGATGCCTTCAAAAGTTATAAATTGGCTGAAAATCAAAGTTTTGTTATAGAGATAGTATTCCATAAAAAATGCATGTTTTCTTATCCTTTCATGAGTAATATGTAAGATAATACAGCTTATCCATCTTTTCCTATCTCTTAGCAATACTAGAGACATTGGCCTCTCTGGAACAGTTGCAAAAGCTGTCCCTTTTCCAGTTACCAAAGAGATTGCAGTTTGATTTTGATAAACTCTGGAAGGATAAAAGAGACAAATGTCCTTTCCCACAGACATTATTATTCCATTTAGGTGAATCACAGAATTAACACAACAGTAAAAGGAAATGAAATATTTGCTGTTCTATTGTCTAATACCTCTTCCCAGCCATGGATATTTCCTCAATATATCATATTGATGTGTTGCTAGGCACATGTTTATCTAAATTAGTCAACTGGTTCCATCAATAATTTGTTTTATTAACCTTTCAAAATGAAAAGTACTATTTATCATCAGGTTGTATCAATTAATTACTTTAAAAAGTAATCAATTGCTGCTTTATTTTAGCAAAGACCAAACCAAACCAAACCAAACCAAACCAAACCAAACCAAACCAAACCAAACCAAACCAAACCAAACCAAAGAGTTTCAACTTTTGTTCATATTGGTAACAATTAAAAGACAACCACTTCATTTTGATTGTATTTCTCCCTTTCAGAAACTTTAATGTGTGGATCAGCAGCTGATTTAGGTCAACCATACAATAATGATTTTATATATACAGATCAGTACTGAAGAAGGTGGTAGGTTTCCTCAAATTTTTAATACAAGTAAAATTAGATATGATCAATACTAGCAGTAGGAGTGAGTTTCTTTCGTTCTTGAAATATTTATAACACTGAGTCCACATTTTGCTTCTGCACTACTAACTGCAACATCATCTGCTGTTTTATTAGTTCTTATAGATCCTGAAACCAGTACTTTTTATGGTATGGTTGGTTGACATTTTATTAAATTAAGTAAAGTAAATTTGCATTTGCAGCTTCTAGTAATGATACAATTTTATTGTAGACTTGACTATCTATCTATCTATCTATCTATCTATCTATCTATCTATCTATCTATCTATCTATCTATCTATCTATCTATCTATCTCTATCTATCTTTGGAAATATGCCTGTTTTACTGTCATTGTTTCATCTTTATAGTCAACCATATGTTTTTTTCCTATGCCTTATATGGGTACATATTTTCACTTTCAGAAGTAAAATTAGAAGTTATATTTTGCAGTCTAACAAACTACCACAAATATCCAGAGAAGGTTATTGATAATTGAAATATCTATACTGTTCCAATCTTCAGCAATCATCAATATATTGTCACCAAATACTTCCTTGGCATTAGTAAAGCTTTTTTTTCCAGATTTTTAGTGTCTTTATTTTCTTTATGTTTCACTTCACTGTTTTCTATTTTTCTGTCTGAAGTTCTTCTTGATGTATGTATTGAACTTTTTTGAACATCTAATGCTATACTGAAATTTAATATAGCATTTAAGGAAAAACATATAAAATAATTTGCCAAACATGCATGAAGTGAACTTACAAGCATCACAACAATACCAGTAAGAGAAGCTTGCTACAAAAATATTGGTCTTGTATTTTGTGGCAAAAGGGATTACTAGAATATGACAGGATCTCATGCTGTTGCTTGTCTTCTTGTCAGGATTCTTACAACCCATCAGGTGGGTTTTAGAATCCTTTGCTAACTATCTTTGATACACTGTGAGGACTCATATTTGATTAATGTTCACAGAGATATGACCACCAACTATAGTTTTAAAAGTTTTATTCAAGTTCCTCAGTGGATTTTGTGAGAATAAAATTGGAGGATAGAAGTACCATAAATTAAGTGTGTGTGTGTTTAGAACATTATTTGTTGAAAAGATTTTGAAATTTGTGCTAACACAGCACTTCTATTAGGTTTTGTAAAGCAACCTGTGTTGGTTTATTTACTTTTCTTTGGGCATCCAAGCTAATCTGAAAAAGATATATCTGCTTTAAAGCTTTGATTCAAAATGAATGAAACTCTTAGAGCAGCATTTTGCAAAGGCAAGCCTGAGCACAGTGGTAGTCTTCTGATATATATATATGATATATATAAAGCTTAATGCTGCCACATGTTTATTGGACCTGTGTCCCTCCTGGTTGGTACTGGCCTCCCGGGAGGTTACACGAGGCTGGCTGCAGGGGATTATAAATGCTTCTCTGAGTGAGGGTTTCTTTCCCGCCGCCTTGAAAGAGGCGGTTGTGAAGCCCCTCCTCAAAAGGTCTTCCCTGGATCCAGCTTTATTATCAAACTATCGTCCAGTCTCCAATCTTCGCTTCATTGCGAAGATTGTTGAGAGTGTGGTGGCGCGACAACTACCCTGATACCTGGATGAAGATGTCTATCTGGATCCGTTCCAATCAGGCTTCAGGTCGCGATACAGCACAGAAATGGCATTGGTCGCGTTGGTTGATGATCTCTAGAGGGCCCGGGACAGAGATTGCTCCTCTATCCTGGTCCTATTAGATCTCTCAGCGGCTTTTGATACCATTGACCATGGTATCCTACTGCACCGGCTGGAAAGGTTAGGAATAGGGGGCACCATGCTTCGGTGGTTCTCCTCCTTTCTCTCTGACCATTCGCAGTTTGTGTTGGCAGGAGGGCAGAGGTCGACCTTGAGGCACCTTATTTGTGGGGTGCCACAAGGGTCGGTCCTCTCACCCCTTCTGTTCAACATTTATGTAAAATCGCTAGGCGAGATCATCCGTGGTTTCGGGGTGAATGTTCATCAGTATGCTGATGACACTCAGCTATACATCTCCACTCCAGACCACCCCAACGATGCCCTTACTGTGATGTCCCATTGCCTGGAGGCCGTACGGATCTGGATGGGGAGAAACAAACTCAGACTCAACCCCTCCAAGACTGAGTGACTGTGGCTTCCAGCATCCCAGTATAGTCAGCTGGTACCATCACTGACAATTGGGGATGAGACCTTGCTCCCCACAGAGAGGGCCTGCAATTTGGGTGTCCTCCTGGACTCACGGCTATCTTTAGAAGACCATTTGACGGCCGTGGCCAGGGGGGCGTTTTATCAGGTTCGCCTGATCTGCCAGTTGCATCCCTTTCTGGATTGGGATGCCTTGTGCACAATCACTCATACCCTAGTCACCTCCCTAATGGACTACTGCAATGCTCTCTACATGGGGCTCCCCTTGAAAAGCACCCGGAGTCTCCAACTGGTCCAGAATGTAGCCACCCAGGTGATTATGGGTGCATCTCGTTGTGCCCATGCAACACCTCTCCTACGCGAGCTGCATTGGCTCCCAGTGGTCTTCCGGGTGTGATTCAAGGTGTTAGTTATCACCTTTAAAGCGCTCCATGGCTTAGGTCCTGGGTACTTACGAGACCGTGTTTTGCCACCAATAGCCTCCCACCGACCAGTTCGTTCTCATAGGGAGGGACTACTCAGGGTACCGTCAGTCAAATTGTGCTGACTGGTGACTCCCAGGGGGAGGGACTTCTCTGTAAGGGCTCCAACCCTTTGGAATGAACTGCCCCCTGATATATGAAACATCCCTAATCTCCGTGCTTTCCGCTGTGCCCTCAAGACCCCGATGTTCAATCAGGCAGGGCTAAGCATGTTAACTGGGAATGATTAAAATATTATACAATTCTGGGTTTTATTTATTTGGGCTAAACTATGCTATAATTTTAATTATCAATTTTATGATGTTTATGTATCTTTTATTTTTTCTTGACTATACACCGCCTTGAGTCCTGCCGGAGAAAGGCAGTATAGAAATAAAATAAATAAATAAATAAATAAATAAATAAATAAATAAATAAATAAATAAATAAATATTTACACTAGGTGAGAAAGAGTATAATACCTACAATTTATTTTGCAATCAGATATAATTCTTTTGGTATAATAGGAAAAATTTGAGCATTCTGATGCATGCAATGCGAAATGCATATTTTGATATGAAAATGTTATTATGGTCATTAAGCCAGCAAGTAAGCAAGCAAGCAGGAAAGTCTGAACAAGCATGCATGACACAGAGAGCCTGAAATGAAATTCAGATAAAATCCTACACCACCTTGAATGACAATATGTTTTCGAAGTATAGAGGCCAATCCTATACAAGTCTATTTAGACATTCAGATGATAACAAATGAAGCCTAAAATTTAGTTTCTTCAACCTTCAGCTCTCTGGATATGTATCCTGAAGTTCATATCTTTCCTAGAGAGCATAGCTATTTACTATGGTGGTTGACAATGGTAGAGGTTATAATCCAACATATTTGGTCAGAACCCAATTGAGCAAGGCTGTATTAGATATACAGTGGCTGATGTGATTACCTCACTTATATATATTTCACTCTATACTTCATCTGTGTTTCCAGACTTGGTGCTTAATTTGTTTAATCTGCTCTCCAAGGTCAACTTCATGTGTTAAAATCAACCTGCATTATATCTGCTTCATAGATCACTACTAACATACCTCTAAAATAGTTACATGTTATAATGACTTTGTTTCTACCACAAGCCTTCCTCCTATATCCAAACAATGTCAAGATGTATTAAATGTGAAAAATCCAGTAGGGACCTTGGCTCTCACTTGGTATTTTGATTCCAACATCTCCATAAATCATTATGTGTAATTCAATTTATAGACATGAACATCTGCTTATCGTACAGCACTTAGGGCTGCAGGTGTATTTCACTAGTAAAATAAACATTCATTCCTCTCAATTACCCAGGCTGAGGAACATTAGGCAGATGCTAAGGGGAGTTTATGCAAGGAAACATTTCAGATATGAACATATCACAGTCATTCTGTCCATGATTGCCTTCCTCATTTTAGTACCCTCCAGACATTATTACCATCATTCCTGCAAACATGATCATTAGCTGTTGAAGTTGGGTGATGGAACATTTATTCAAATGTATCTGGATGATAACCAATTCTCTAAAACAGCTTATCTGTCTGAGCCTACACTGCATATCAGACATTAATACAATTGAGATAGTCCAGAGATATTTCACGAGAAGAGTCCTCCATTCCTCTACCCGCAATAAAATACCTTATACCACCAGACTTGAAATTTTGGGCTTAGACAATTTAGAACTACACTGAACTACAGTCTGACCTAAGCGTAGTACATAAAATTATCTGCCACAATGTCCTACCTGTCAATGACTACTTCAGCTTCAACCACAACAATACACAAGCAAATAATAGATACAAAATCAAGGTAAACCACTCCAAACTTGATTGTAGAAAATATGACTTCAGTAACAGGGTGCTTAATGTCTGGAATGCACTACCTCACTCTATGGTTTCTTCCCCAAACCCCCAAAACTTTAACCTTAGATTGTCTACTGTAGACCTCACTCAGTGGTGGGATTCTACTGGTTTGCACCAGTTCAGTAGAACTGGTTGTTAAGTAGTTAAGCAGTTCAGAGAACTGGTTGTTAGAAGAAATCTCCTGCTGTTTTTTTCCACTTTACAGGATTAACCCTTTTTTTAAAAAATTTGATTTATATGCCGCCCTTCTCCGGAGACTCAGGGCGGCTTACAATGCATTAAGCAATGGCCTTCATACTTTTGTATATTTATACAAAGTCAGCTTATTGCCCCCACAAACTGGGTCCTCAATTTACCTACCTTAGAAAGGATGGAAGGCTGAGTCAACCTTGAGCCTGGTGAGATTCGAACACAGCAATTGCAGACAGCTGGTGTTTAATTACAATGCTTTTAGTCTGCTGAGCCACCAGAGCCACCAGAAATCCTGTAAGGAATTACAACATTCTGGTGTTTCCCAGCCTAATCTTTATTGCCCTGCTTACAAAAACTGCCTCTCCATTAACCCTTATTACATTCTTGGCAGTACGCCTAGACTTATTGTCACTTCCAGTTCTGGAGCTTCTTGGAGTTGTGTGTGCAGTTTTTTTCTTTTTGGCTTGACTTTCTTAAAGGGGAAGGGTTATTTTAAGCTTTTTACACTACTGTTGGGAGGAAACACTCCCCTGTTGGAGTTCTTCCAGCCAGGATGCAATGATCAGCACTTTGAAAAAATAATTGAATAACGAAGCAGAAGCTTTTAATGGCAAGGAACCAAGATGAGTGACATTCAGCAAGGCTTCTTGGCTAGCTAGAAAGATTGACATTCGAACGTAAGTTTACATACCCTTTCTGACTTTTGGCCTAAAACTGTTTTTTGGTGAAGTTTAATTCTGTGCTTGGTGATGTTTAATCCTGTGTTTATTGATGGGATAATTTTCCCTATTCAGCTTTGTTTGGAAGGAAAAATGTTAATCTCTGTTCCTGAAAAGAAGCAGCTTCAGAAATCTGACTAGTTCCTGTGTTTATTTGTTCTGGTAATTGGTTTAACAAGCAACAGATACTATGTTTGCTCCTTTGCTTCTGGAGAGCTTAAATGACTTCTCTGCTTAAGGGTTTCACTTTATGAGCAAGAGTTCGCTGCTGATGGTTATCATTGCATTTTAACTATTTTAATTCCTCAAGGTGCTCTGGCACCCTGCCTGATTTGTAACTTCAGTTTGCAGGTATTTCTAATCTAATGATTGGTATTTAGGGCAGCTTTTTGCATGCAAAGAAGCATTTTGTATTTTTCTACAGATAATCCTTGATTTACAACAGTTATGATGGCATTGAAAAAAGTGACTTATTACCATTTTTCACACTTTAGATTGTTGCAACAAACTGTCATTAGGGCAAAGAAGCGATGTCACATACCACCTGGCGATGCTCACCCAGTCACATGAAGCACTACAGTTGTGAAATGAGTGACACAGTTGTTAAGAATGCTGCAACAGGCATAAATGATGACTGGTCACAAGTGTGAGGACTGGTCAAAAGTGTGAGGACCTGTCAGAAATCACTTTTTTCAGCCCTCTGGGTAGTCCCTATGTGCATAACCACAGCCACCTGGTCACATGACCAGCTAGCCACGCCCACCCAGTCACATGACCACCAAGCCATGCCCCCAAATAAGCCACATCCACAGAACCAGTTGTTAAAAAATTTGAATCCCACCACTGACCTCACCCCATTCCTAAAAGGTCTGTAAGGAGTGTGCATAAGTGCACCAGTGTGCTTACCGTCTCTGTCCTAATGTTTCTTTTTACTTTTACTCTTTTCATGTATTCAGATTATTTTTACTTTTACCTGTTATCTTATATATGCTTGTCAAATAAATAAATAAAATAAAAATTAAAAATAAAATTGAGGAAGGCTGCCTTATGCAGAATGGAAATGGGACTATATGTTGTGACTTGATCCTTCTTTCAAGAAATACCCTTGCTGAAAGCAAGAGTGGGAAAACAAATGTCAACTGTGCCCTGAAATTAAATAAAGCTCCCCCCCACTAGGGAGGTACTTCCAGATCATCTGCCCCACTCAGAAGATATGACATCAAAAAGAGTATCATATACACCAATCATGGATTACATATTTGGCATATTTAAACTATCTGTCCTTAGAGAATTTTCTGAACTAGCAACTCAGTATGGAACCATCTACAAGCAACACATAAGCTTGGATTCTCCTGAATGCCCCAAAAGCCATAATTCCTTATGATGGCTTGGGACATAATTTGCAGAAAATAGTTGGCCAATTGTTAGTTAATTGAAATGATTGATGATGTATATGTTCCGACCTAAAATGCTGGGATTAAAAATGTGGATGGAAAAACTAGTAAAACATTGTCAATTCCATTATAGCAAAAAATCCTTATTTAACTATAGAATTACTGGGCCTTGCTATAATGTTTCAAATCCAATTTATTGAAGTAAATAATGCAGCAACTTAGAAAAACTATCAAGCAAGAAAAGGGCACAACAAAAACAAAGAATTTCACATTATTCTGATGTTTCAAAATGAATTATTTTAGTGTCAAGCCAGTTTACTGAAAAATAAACTCATAATCAAAATAAAAATGTATGTGTATATGATGTGTGTATTTATATGAAATTCGCTTCTCTGTTTGGCTCAGAAATTATTTAGATTTGTGAGAAAACTATAAGCAATATTGAAAAGATCCATTTTATTGAAGTCACATACATTTGAGCTAGCAAAAAAATAATGTGGTAGCTATGGCTTAAATCAGAGCTATGGTGTGGTGTCATCTGCTCAGACAAAAGGAGAAGGGAGGGAACCAGGCAGTGGGAAGCAAAAGAAGCTGCCTGTGTGGGAGAGGTTCCTGGCTGATGTCAAATAAAGCTGGACAGACCATTCAGAAACAGTATGGAAATAAGGACAGATAGATGAACTGTGGGATGCTTTCTGGAGCCATATATTCTCTTTTTGGGAAGCCTTGGGAAAGACCCAAGAGAACAATCTCAAAGAGTAATAACATGTAATAATGATTATTAGAGAATATATGTAGCTTGGTGTTGAACTTTGGATTCCTTGGTGCTTGATTGTTTTCTTGCAAACTTTTCATTAGCCAACTAGCTAACAGGTAATAATGAAATGGTTAGTGAAATGTCTGTATGAAAACATCCAAGTTCAGAAACCATGGAGAACTTCAAAAGGATTATTATTCCAGCTGGGGATAATTGGATGAGATATAAGAGCAGCATGACACTGTACAATTTAGCTTTAACTGTACCAGGTTAATGTAATGGGTTTCAATTTTGGCTGCTACCGGTTCACTTGTGGGTGGGTGTGCACTTGTGTGCGCGCACAAACTTGGTGTCTGGACGGGTGGGCGGAGCCTCCCACTGCCGCTGCTACCAGTGTGCCTGATCTGGGGCAAACCAATAGCAACCCACTACTGAACTGTACCCAAAAAAGGGAACTGAGGTGGGAGAGATTTCAAGAAAATGGAAAAGGCAAGCACCTATTGATGTTGGATCATGTTAGATAATCCAGTGAAAGACTGGGAATGCTGAGCAATGTTGCCTTTATAGTTGTTGCCATACCTCCTTTTAGAAAAAAAGGCTCTTGGTAAGAGAGAGAGAGAGAGAGAGAGAGAGAGAGAGAGAGAGAGAGAGAGAGAGAGAGAGAGAGAGAGAGAGAGAGAGAGAGAGAGAGATCCATTAGTAAATGAAACATGCAATCTGTAAGTATATAGTTTTCGTACACAGGGTACGTTTTACCTGGACTGTGTAGCTTCATATTGAAGATGATGCATTATCTTGCACAGCTAATACCTCAAATTATAAGTAAAGGGATAACTGAATGAATACCATTTGCAATGAAAAGAGATGTTGGAAATTGTGTTTTAATTATATTCTCTTTTCATTCCTATGCTAAGTTTCTCCGTGCATTTCTTCTATGTAGGAAAGCAATGAAATTCTTGGGAGCTAGATGAGTGAGGTTCCTTTTTTGTTGTTCTGGTGTGATCACTATTTTATGTTTTACATTTATATATTATAGATGTACAATATTATACAGCGTGATGGGGGTGGATTGTTATGCTGTATGCCACCCAGAGACAGAGATTTGGGTAGCTTTACAAATTATAATTATGATTGTAGGACTTGTGTGTTCTGAGGAAGCAGAGATCTCTGCCAGAGGTTCAACCATACTGGACCGGTTTCATCAGAGGAGCAGTATAAAGAGTGACTTTCCCGTTTAAAAATATGGTGAGATGTAATTTATAGAAGCCCATAACAGATCAATCATCAACAAGGACTGTACTAGGTGTTGGACATTTGGTGACAAAGAACTGTTGGTTGAGCAACCAGAGCCAGCAGCTGCAAAACTACTGGAAAAAGAGGTGTTTTACCCATTGCAAATATACAGAAACTGAAAATAAAAAAAAAATTCATTATTATGAATCAAGTCCAAAGAAGGGAATAGCTGAAAAGAATGCACTGAACAATATTCAGAATCAGAGATAACTGAATAGAGACTAGATGATCAATATTAATTTATAATACAAAATCAAGTATTCACAAAACAGAATTGGAAGAACTACAAAAGTCCACCCAAGGCAAATAAACTGAAGCCTTGGCATAAAATAGCATATATTGTAGAAGCAATTCTGGTGAAGTCAGCAGTAGTAGATGCTGGCATAGTTACTGAATTGTTTTCATTCCCGCACTAGGCATCTGCTTCTCTGCCTTCTCCTCAGGAAGAACAAGCCATTTAACAAAAGAAGAAGAATTAAAATAAGGAATAATCAAGCATCTAGAATAACAGAAACAACCGAATAAGATTGTCTGCATTGCAGCTTATTTTTAAAAAAGCGTAAATTTTAAAAGATGCCAATACTATAATTTTGCTCACAACAATAAACATGGCTGTGGTGCGTTAAGTCTCTGCCTAGGGGCTGGCAGCTTTGGACAGAATTTGAAGGGTTGGGCGACCTATTTTGTGCCTGGGGGGAACGCCGTGAGTCTTATAGAACCACCCGGGAGGTCTGCTGTGGCTGCTGTGGGTCGTTATGATGCTTGTTCGGCATCTGGCACTGGTGAGGGAGCCGCGGGGCCATGGAGGTGCAATTGGGCCTGCTAGTCATGTACCTGGCTCCCTGCCACGTGGCAGTGGCCCTGCCCGAGCTGCTTGACGTTATTGCCACAGTGACGGTTGACACCCCCAGGCTTATGGTCATGGGGGATTTTAACCTGCCATCAGTTGGTGAGACGTCAGAGACGGCTCGGGAGTTCATGGCTTCCATGACGGCTATGGACCTGACCCAGTTAATTCATGGCCCTACTCACGTGGGGGGAAACACGCTAGACCTGGTTTTTGTCTCTGGATAGTGGTTGAGTGATCTTGAGAAAGGGGATATAGTGATTGAACCCTTGTCATGGTCAGAACACTCCCTCCTTCGTTTAGACCTTCGAACCACCACACCCCGCTGCAGGGAGGCGGAACCAGTGAAATGGTTCCGCCCCAGGCGCCTGATGGACCCGGATAGGTTCCAGACGGAGCTTGGGCCATTTCCTGAGGCTCTGGCACATGGCTCGGCCGAAGACCTAGTGGGATGAGGCGGCCGCTGGGGCCTTGAACTGAGTCGTGCCTTTGCGGCCTCTGACCCGGCGCCAACAAACGGAGCAACCTCGTAGTCTTGGAAGCTGGATGAACGGCAAAGCTACGTAGGTGATTTTCTTGTTTGTGTAAACCAATAAAGTCCTTGGCAGACGGTGTGCATATCGCTGCCAAGGTTGAGATAAGAACTGCGGAGTGTGCCAAGTGACTCTTAACCCTCGGCTGGCTGTGTTTTTGTGGGTATCTGAAGGAGGGGGACAGATCAGCTTGGTCTCTGACTGGGTAGGTACAGACGGGATGATGGAGGCTGGTCTTGAGGATGTCATTTGGGAGGAGTTCGACTCTGTTGCTCCTGAGGACGTGGACAGGACACTGGGGCGGCTGAACGCGACCACATGTTTATTGAACCTGTGCCCCTCCTGGTTGGTGCTGGCCTCCTGGGAAGTTGCATGAGGCTGGCTCCAGGGGATTATTAATGCTTCTTTGAGTGAGGGTGTCTTGCCATCCCCCTTGAAAGAGGCGGTGGTGAGGCCCCTCCTCAAGAAGCCCTCTCTGGATCTGGCTACTTTGGCTAACTATCTTCCGGTCTCCAACCTTCCCTTCTTGGCGAAGGTTGTTGAGAGTGTGGTGGTGTGACAGCTTCCTAGGTACCTGGATGAAGCTGTCTATCTAGATCTGCTCCAGTCCAGCTTCAGGCCTGGGCACAGCACGGAAACAGCATTGCTCATGTTGGTAGATGATCTCTGGAGGGCTCGGGATAGGGGTTGCTCCTCTCTCCTGGTCCTGTTAGATCTCTCAGCGGCTTTTGATACCATCAACCATAGTATCGTGCTGCGCCGGTTGGAGGGGTTGGGAGTGGCGGGCACCATTTTGCGGTGGTTCTCCTATCTCTCCGACCGGTTGCAGTCGGTGTTGGCAGGGGGGCAGAAGTTGACCCCGAGGTGCCTTGTTTGTAGGGTGCCACAAGGGTTGGTCCTCTCGCCCCATCTGTTCAACATTTATGTGAAGCTGCTGGGTGAGATCATCCATGGTTTTGGGGTGGAGTTCCATCAGTACGCTGATGATACTCAGCTGTACATCTCCACCCCAGGCCATCCCAACGATGCCCTTGAAGTGATGTCCTGGTGCCTGGAGGCCGTACGGATCTGGATGGGGAGTAACAGGCTTCGACTCAACCCTTCCAAGACCGAGTGGCTGTGGCTTCTGGTGTCCCGATATAGCCAGTTGATGCCATTGCTGGCTATTGGGGGTGAGTCATTGGCCCCCACGGATAGGGCTTGCAACTTGGGTGTCCTCCTGGATGCACAGCTGTCTTTAGAAGAGCATATGACAGCCGTGGCCAGGGGGGCTTTTCATCAGGTTCGCCTGATTCGCGTCCCTATCTGGATTGGGACTCCTTACGCACAGTCACTCAAGCACTCGTCACTTCCCACCTGGACTACTGCAATGCTCTCTACATGGGGCTCCCCTTGAGGAACACCCAGAAGCTCCAACTGGTGCAGAATGCGGCCACGTGGGGATTATGGGAGTGAGAGGGCGCTCCCATGTGATGCCTCTCCTGTGCGAGCTGCATTGGCTTCTGGTGGTCTTCCGGGTGCACTTTAAGTACTTGCGGGACCGCCTTCTGCTGCTGATAGCCTCCCACTGGCAAGTATGCTCCCACAGAGAGGGACTTCTCAGGGTGCCGTCAGCCAGGCAATATTGGCTGGCGACCCCTAGGGGGAGAGCCTTCTCTGTGGCAGCACCTGCCCTCTGGAACAATTTGCCCCCGGAGATCCGCAGGATTCCAGATCTCCGGGCCTTTCTCCATGCCCTAAAAAATATTTTATTTCATCAAGCTGGGCTGGCATAACCTCCTCCCTCTTAGCTTTTTAATTGTTTATGGATTTTTGTTGCGATGTTTTACATTTTTTGGGCCAAAACTGTTTCTTTTAAAAAATTTAAATTTTGTACTGAAATGTTTTTTATTCTTGGCTGTGCACTGCCCTGAGTCCACCAGGAGAAGGGCGGTATACAAATTTAATAAAATAAATAAATAAAAATAAATATTATAAAATATAAGCACTAGCTCACTGCAAGAAACAGTAAATAGCATGGCTGCAGTTATTACTAAATATCTAGGATGCAAAATCAACAAACAATAAAAACCAAGCAGTGTACCACAAAATGGAAGATCGTGTTGGAAAATAAGACCAGTAAGATAAGATCAGATGCAAGCAAGCTAGAACAGATGAAAATGAGAAGTGAGAAGTCCTCAACAGACAACAAATTCCACCTCTGCAAAGAAGCTAAAGAAACAGTGGATCACCTGTTTAGCTGCTGCAAAAAGATTGCACAGACTAACTACAAACAATAGCATGACAAAGTAACAACAATGATGCATTGGAAGATCTTAAAGAAATACCATTTGCCTGGAAGCAAGAACTAGTGGGACCATAAAATAGAGAAAAATAATAGAATTTGAGGAAGCTAAAGTCCTCTGGGAATTTAGAATTCAAATAGACAGGCATCTAACACATAACAGCCCAGACCAAACAACTGTCAATTAGAAAGGCAAAAAAAAAAAAAAAAAAAAAGTCTGGATATTGGACCATGGCATTACCTGGAGACTGCAGAATAGAAGAGAAAGAATTGGATAAGATAACAAAACACAAAGACCTGCAAATAGAAATAGAATGACTTATGTCGTACCAATAGTAATAGGTGCCTTGGGTGCAATCCCAAGCAACTGGAACATCACTTTAACACCATCATCATTGACAAAATCATCACCAGTCAATTGCAATAGGCAACTTTGTTTGGAACAACTTACATCCTGCAATGATACCTTTAAGACCAGGGTGTCGACTTCCGGTGGGACTTCGTCGTCGCCGGGCGGCTCCTGTGTAGCTGCCGGCTTCAGCGTGCGTTAGAGCCGCTAAACAGCTGTTTAGTGGCTCGGAAAATCCCCCTTTTGTTTTAGGAGGGGGCAAGAGCCGGTGAAGCCCAGGTAGAGCCCCAGAGGCACCTCCAGGGAGTTTTTTTTAGCCCTGGAAGGTGCTCTGTGTGAGGGCTCCCTATCTTCTTCGCTGAAGCTCCGCGCGCCGAGGGACCTCTGTCAGCGGCAGAGCGAGATGACTGGAGTCATCCCATCCCTTAAAGATACATCTTGCAACGGTTTGAATTGGTGAGAAAATTTTTTAAAGGGGAAATTTTTTAAAAAGAGTTTTAAAGCTTGCTGAGACTTAAAGAAAAAGAAGTGGCAGTTTAAAATTTGGAGTGAAAGCAACGGAAAATGGCGCTTGGCTGAAAAAGCAGAAACGAAAGTAGAAAGTGAAACTGATAATTAACAACTCTAGCCTGCCTGGCATTAACTCAAAAGACTTTAAAGATTTTAAAGTGGAAAATAACTTTGGTTGTTCCCCCTTCCTGCAAAACTGGGGAGAAAGACTGGACTTTTAGGGAAGGGAGGAAGATTTTGTTTTTTTAAGAAATTAAGGTGTTCTCCAGGCATGGCTTCAAAGAAAACTGGTGGGGATTCCCCTCCTCACCAGACAAAGGAATTATCAGCCAAGCCATTAGCTCAGCCTCAGAGTACAATGCAAGGAGGAGGGAATGAGGATTTGAAAGCTTTCATGGCCAATTTAACAGCAACTCTTGCTAACCAGATTAAAGATTTGAATGTGAAGATTGAAAATAATCAAAATGAAATGAAGCAATTTGTAAAGGAAAAAAGTGATAAGTTGAATCAGAATGTAACTACAGTGGTAACGGCTCTGACTGATGCTTTGGTGGTGGTTGAAAAAAAAGTGGATGACCTAAATTTAGATGTGCAAAAGAATAAGAAAGATGCAGAGGAGAAATTTTTTAAGGTGGACCTGAGGAATCAGAAGATGGAGGATGAAATCACCATGCTACAATTTCGAAATATGGAGTTCGCCATAAGATTAAGGGGTCTGAGGGAAAACAACAGACAGGACTTGAGGGCTGTTTGTGTGGACATATTGGTCAAAATTTCAAAAATGGAACCCGAGCTAATTGAGAAAAGAATTGATAAGATCTACAGGGTTAATTCTCGAGTAGCGAAACAGAGGAATTTGCCCAGAGATGTTGTGATTTATTTCACTGACAGAACGCTGAGAAATAATATTCTGCAAAGTTCTTTTCATACCAGTATTCAGGCGGAGGGCAATCAAATTGCAGTTTTTAAAGAGCTACCACCCAAAATGTTAAGAGATCGGAGAGACTATGGTTTCCTGGCGAATGAATTGAAAAGGCGACAGATCCCATTTAGATGGGATGCACCAGCTGGAATTATTTTGAGATATGAGGATGTTAGATACCGTCTGAATTCCTTGGCAAAAGCAGAACATTTTTACCACAACATTCTTAAAAGATCTCCAACACCACCATGCTCATCCACATTGTTATCAGTTGAAGGAGCTTTTCAACACAAGGATTTTGAGGAAGAGATTTTAGAACCTTCAAAGGAACAAGAACAACAGGCACTTCAAGTAATGGCAGCGGAGGAAGTTTTAGGAGCAGAAGGCGGTTTAACGGAGGACTTTTTTATTGGCCTTCCAGAGCCAAGAACAAAACATTCCAGAGCGACAAGAGAGGTGGACCCGGACCTTGAATTGATGATGCAAGAACCAAAAGACCAACGTGTAACTCGGGCAGCGGAAAAGCAGAGACAAGAGAAGCAAAAACAACAGATGTCCGAGCTGCCACAAGAAGTGAAAGGGACGAATGGGGCATCACAAAAATCTGAAGCAGTGGGAGGGGCAAGACATAAGATTTCTGTTGTTGAACAAAGTCTTAGACAAGTCCTCGGCAAGCTTCGTGAATCTTCAGATGGCAGTTAGATTCTTATCGTGGAATGTGAATGGTTTGAATTTCCCACAGAAAAGAAGGAAGATATTTCATTATTTGAATCAATACAAAAATGAGATTGTTTGCCTCCAAGAAACTCATATTAGAACCCAGGACCAAAAATATTTGACAAATTTAAAATTTGGAGCACATTTTATTTCTTCTAATTTGGCAAAAAGGAATGGACTGGTGTTGTATATTTCCAAAAGAATACCAGCTAAACTTGTAGAATCGGATGATCAAGAAAGATATATTGGGGTTGAAATAAATGTACAGAATGTTCAGTTTCTCTTGATAGGAATCTACGCCCCTAATCAGCAGCAAGAAACTTTTTATAAATTATTACATAGCAAAATATTGCAATGGAATTATAAATCCTTTTTGATTATGGGAGATTGGAATGGAGTGATTGATATAAATCTTGACAAGAAGACATTGGCTAAGAAAGGGAATAAATTACCACAGACTTTCTTTGTATTGAAAGAAGAACTACAACTGAAGGATGTATGGAGAATATATCATCCGAAGGAACAGGACTTTACCTTTTTCTCTGACAGACATAAATCCTTTTCTAGAATTGACTTTATATTGGCTTCTACTGATTTACTTGCTAATACGACTAAGACTAAGATTTTTCCAAGAACTCTGTCTGATCACAGCCCTGTATGGATGGAAATGGATTTTGGTAAAAGGGAGAGAAGATCCTGGAGACTTAACGAGAATTTATTTAGGTATGAGAAGAATATAGAGGATCTTAAAAAACATGTGAAGGAATTTTTTCAGCTGAATTTGAATAAAGGTACACCTATTGAAGTTGTCTGGGATGCAAGTAAGGCGTATATGAGAGGTGTACTGATTTATATGAATGCTAAGCAAAGGACAATACGACAAAAGACGAGAATAGAATTGGAGGCCGAAATAAAGGGAAAAGAACAATTGCATATAAAAAAATCCGACTGATCAGAAGCTACAGCAAACTATAAAATTCTGAAAGACCAATTTCAAACATTGATAGCTGATCAGACGGCGACTAATTTGCAATTTGCTAGACATAATACCTTTTGCAATGCTAACAAGCCGGGCAGATGGTTAGCATATACTTTAAAAAAGAAACAAAGTTCTCGTATAATAGAATCTATTGAATACAAAGGCAAACAGGTCTATCAACAGATGTCAATTCATCAAGCTTTTTTAGATTATTATTCTAATTTATATCGTAAAGATAACATTCAAGAGGATCTTATCGACAAATATCTTGGAAAGATGAGAGTTACAAAAATTTCATCGGAACAAAGAGAAAGACTTAATTATTTAATAACTTCTGAAGAGATTTTGTTTGCAATTAAACAACTGAAAACAGCTAAAGCTCCTGGGACGGATGGCTTGACAGCAGTATATTATAAGAATTTACAATCAGAGTTGGTAGAGCATCTTAAGGACTTATTTTGTAATATACAACGGGGGGGGGGGTGGTGGTAAAATATCCCCCTCCTGGAAGACGGCCTTTATCTCACTTATACCAAAGGAAGACGGCTCTTCAAAACCAGAAAATTTTAGACCAATATCTCTCCTAAATACGGATTATAAAATTTTTGCTAAAGTTTTGGCCAACAGACTGATGCCAGTTATTCAAGAGGTGATTCATAGTGATCAAGCAGGTTTTATTGAGGGGAGATATATGAAGGCTAATGTGCGGCAAGTCATAGATTTATTGGAATATCTTGAGAAGAGTAAACAGATCCCTGCGGTGCTGGTATTTTTGGATGCGGAAAAAGCCTTTGATCGAGTCAATTGGGATTTTCTAGTAAAGACTTTGTATAAAATGGATTTTGGAGATCAGTTTGTACAAGCAATTGAGGCAATCTATCAAGAACAGACAGCCCAAATGGTTATTAATGGAAGTTTAACTACCAATTTTCAGATACAGAAAGGAACTAGACAAGGTTGCCCGTTATCTCCATTGTTGTTTATTTTAACCTTAGAAGTCTTGTTGAATTCTTTACGGGATTCGAATAAATTGAGTGGAATTGTTGTAAGGCAAAAAGACTACAGGACCAAAGCATTCGCAGATGATCTGGTTGTAACCCTAACACGACCTTTGGAATCAATCATTCAGATGAAAAAAATTATTGATGAGTATGGTTTGGTCTCAGGTTTTAGACTAAACCAGAAAAAGACTAAGATGATAGTTAAGAATATGTCGGAACCACAAAGGACTGAATTGGAAAGGGTGGCAGGTTTTGAAATAGCTATAAAGGTGAAATATCTAGGAGTCCAGGTTGCAGCGTCTAATATAAAACTTTTTCAAAATAATTATGAGGTTTTGTGGCATAAGATACAAAAGGATCTTGAAATATGGAAGAAACTGCAACTATCTTTACTTGGAAGAATAGCAGCGATTAAGATGAACGTTCTACCTAGATTTCTGTTTTTATTTCAAATGATTCCAGTGCTTAAAAGTGATAAAATATTGGCTGAATGGCAGTCAAGTCTAAACAAATTTATTTGGAATCAGAAAAAGCCGAGTTAAGTTTAAAATTATGCAAGATGTTCGTGAAAGAGGTGGCCTTAAAGTTCCAAACCTACGTCTATATTATGAAGCTACAGCGTTGATACAACTGGGTGACTGGTTTGGAATAACGAAAAATGACATTTTGAATGTAGAAGGCCACGATTTGGATTTGGGTTGGCATGCATATTTGTTTTATGAAGATAAGTTGGATAATGTTTTCAAAAGTCACATATTGAGACGGGCGTTGATGAGAGTTTGGAAGAAGCACCAGTTTCAGTTGGATTACAAATTACCTTTGTGGTTGGATCTTGGGCAGATTATGCCAAATATAAAGTCACTCGGGGGGGGTTGTTATACAAAGAGATACTTTTTAATGATGGGGGCAGATGGAACTTGAAATCCTTTAAAACTCTGTTGGAAGACGGGAAGAACTTAACTTGGTTGCAGTATTCTCAACTTCAATCGAGATGGAGAGAAGATCAGAAAATTGGATTAATGCTACATGAAGAAGATTTGGTGATACAGATGAAACAGAAAGGACCGATGCATATTAAGAGGGTGTATAACTTACTGTTAGAAAGAGATTCAGAGAGTGAATTAGTTAAGGATTGCATGATAAAATGGGCACAGAATTTTGCAGAACCAGTGATATTAGAAACATGGGAAAAGATATGGGTCCAGAATGTTAAATTTACGCAGGCACAGAACCTGAGGGAAAATTTTTACAAGATGTTTTATAGATGGCATTTAGATCCTAAGAAATTATCATGTATGTATCCAAATGTTCAACCCAAATGCTGGAGGTGGGATTGTTTGGATGCTACATATTTTCATATTTGGTGGACTTGTAGAAAAGTGAAAGCTTTTTGGATTAAACTCTGGTGGGTTATGCAGAATGTTTTGAAAAAGAAGCTTCAATTTTCTCCGCAATTGTTTTTGCTGGGTATAGTTAAGGATTGTTCACCGAATGAAACAAGATTGATTTTATACATGATTACCGCAGCTAGGTTACTGATTGGACAATATTGGAAAAAAGATAGTGTACCTACTATAGAAGAATGGACTTTGAAGATGGCTAATTTTGCAGAAATGGCAAAGATTTCTGCATATCTAAAAGATAGGACCCATGAAGTTTTTGTTCGGGACTGGAAGAATTGGGTGGATTATGTGCAGAATAAATATCAAATTAAGAAGTATCAGTTAGTATTTGATTGAGGATATTTAGAAAAATGGGTTGATTATGTGTAGAATAAGTATTAAATTAAGAATTTTTAGTTAGTTTTTTGATAGAGGTTGAAGAAATAAAGGATTATTTTTATTGTTATTACTATGTTAAATATACATATTATAGTGTTATATTTTAATATAAATTTATATACTTTGGTTATACTGCTGTCTTTAACAAAAAGAAGGGGGGGGGAAATTTTATGTTTGTGTAGCTTTAAGGGGGCATTTATAGATTTTATAAACTTTATTTGTTTAAGTTTTCTTCTTACTAGTAAAGAATTCTGAATTTATTTTATCTTTGTTAAATTTATGATACATATTGTGGATCTCACCTATATCTAATGTTTAATAATGATTGATATATACTTATGATTTGTATGTAATGGAAGTCAGGGGGGGGAGGGCTGGGGGGAAAGGGGGGGAGGGGGGAAAATGTGGGGTTAAAATTGTATTCTAAAACTTTTTCAATAAAAAAAAAAGACCAGGGTGTCAAAATCAATTTCATTGAGGGCTGCATCAGGGTTGTGTTTGACCTTGGGGGGCCAGGGGGGCCATGGCCAGGGTGAGCATGGCCAGCTCAACATCACTTGTGTTGGGGGCACCTGTGGTGGCCTGTGTGGGGCTGGAGGATCCATTGTCTCCTTCCTTCCTTCCTTCCTTCCTTCCTTCCTTCCTTCCTTCCTTCCTTCCTTCCTTCCTTCCTTCCTTCCTTCCTTTTCTTCTTTCCTTCTCTCTTCATTATCCTTTTTTCTTTTTACCCCTCTTTCCTTCTTTTTCCTTCCTTGTTCTCTTTCCATCTTTCCTTCTTTTTCTTTGTCTTTCCTCTTTCCCTTTCTCCTTTCCTGTCTAGTGGACTGGATTCAGCCCTGGGCCTTGAGCTTGATACTCCTGTTTAAGTCCATAAAAATACCCACATCTGCCTATCTCAGTTGCTTGGGAAGGGTTTGATAAATGAACAAAAATGCCAAATCCAGTCTGAACATTTGTCTGACTGTGCAAATCAAAATAACAATAAACTCCAGGTGGCCAGGCACAGGGAGAACTAAGTTATTACTTATACTCCTGGTACTGGAAATGTTTCATTATCTGCCAATGGCATTCACATATTTCTACTTCAATTCATATCTGATATTTTCATTCATAAATCTATTCCATCCCATTGAATAAACAATATATAATGTTTTTAGTTTTAAAAAGTCTACATTCCCATTTGCATCTAATGAATTAATTTAATTCAATACATGTTTATAAGCAGTTACACCAAAATAAAATTCACATTGAGGCAAAAATTACATGACAAAAGTAAGAAGGAAAGAATTATGATCTGAAGGATCACTGCATTCTACTTCATGGGAAGTGTAAGTCAAGTGAGTTTGCTTAAAAGTGAAGACAGATCGAAATTCTCAAGTTTCTTTGATCCATAATTACAGACATAGCAGAAGTTGCATTGTTTTTATTGTTTGCTTTCTGAAATCCAGATAGTTTTTTTCAGGAAGTTGAAAACTGGAAGAGGGGCACAATATGGACAGTGGCAGGTTTTAAAACTTTTTCTTCTCCAAATCTCCAGAATCTCCATTTCTGCGATGGCAAATCTTTTGGGCTCAGCATATCAAAAATTCAAAAAAATGCCTAACTTGACTCTGCTGATGTATCACCACAGATACCCCAAACAGCAAACAGTAACTGTTTACATATTTGTTTATGTTAAAAAAATGTTCCAAAAAAAGGTCTAATCGTTTGTGTTATCCCCAGGATATTTACTTTCTGTTGACAGACCCCTGCAGTCTACCTGAGGGGACCTCTGGGTCGCACAAGGTCTTCATTCTTGAAGTGGCTTTGGAGAATGCTCTCTCATTGCTTCTTCAGCTTCCAAACACCATGCAAAAGCATGTCCCACTCTCATGAGACTTTCACAGCTTTCAAAAATTGTACTAGAATGGGGCGTACTTTCAAGTGTAGTTGTTGTCAGTAGATGGTGAATGCTGCTATGTCACCCAAAATGCAGTGGTGTATCACTTTTAATAGATTTCAGAGATTCACCACCACTGGATGGAAGAAATACCCTTTCTAGCAATCTTCTACTTGTGTTTTTAAAAAGGGAAAATAGTACACCAGACTAAATAAGGCTATGGTTAAGGAATTTTTAAAAAATGACCTTATCTTGATTTTTCTAATATTTAAAAACCTATAGCACCATGAATGGTACTACTTTGTTGCCTCTGATTATTGGCTTTTCTAGGATCAAAATGATAAATTTGTGCCATCATAGTGCCCTCATCTAATGGAAATGTAGTTAGAACATTTTGCACTTTCTGTAAGCTTGAAGAAATGCAACCTACACTGCATTTTTACTCTAATTTTTCTGAGCTTCTAACATCATTCAAAGATATGTTACAGTTTGATGCATATATTTGGACTGAGATGCCTTACTCACGGTCACCCATGCACTTGTCACCTCCCAGATCGACTACTGCAACACTCTCTACATGGGGCTGCCCTTGAAAACCACTAGGAGGCTTCAGCTGGTGCAGAATGCAGCCACACGGGTAGTGACGGGAGCGTCCCAATGCTTCCATGTCACACCTCTCCTGCATGACCTGCAATGGCTACCGGTTGCCTGCCGGGTGAGGTTCAAGGTGTTGGTGATTACCTATAAAGCCCTACATGGTTTAGGCCTGGGGTATCTGGCGGATCACTTGCAGTAGCAACAGCCCTGTGCGCTCACACAGAGAGAGCCTACTTGGGGTTCTGTCGGCCAAGCAATTTCGGCTGACGGCCCCTAGAGAGCGAGCCTTCTCTGTAGGTGTACCTACCCTCTGGAATCAGCTCCCCTTGGAGCTCTGGGTGGCCCCCGACCTTTGCTCTTTCCACGGTGACCTTAAAACACCAGGCTGGCCTGGACTGAAGGGGTTTTAATGGGAATTTTAGATTCTTTTATTGTTTGAATTTTAATTTGGACTTGTTGTTGCCTATTGCTGTGAGCTGCCCTGAGTCCTTGTGGAGAAAGGGTGGCATATAAGTCCAATAAATAAATAAATATATTTACAGAGAGTAGTCCTGAACACTATAATGATAACAGCAGTAAAATCTTCCCTAAAATAGCCTTTTTAAGATGCGGTGACATAGATAGCTGTGGTAAAAGATTTGCCTGTCAAAGGTCCCATATTCAATCCAATCCCTTTCTCAGGAATCTTAAAGGCCTCTGCCAATTAGTGAAGATGGTAGCAACAAAGCAATTGTCTGGCTTGGATTAAGATAATTTCTAAAGTTCCTAAACTATGCTTCAATTACGGATTTCCTTTTTTAGGGCAAGAAGTGTTGGTTATGAAATAATGAATGACAATGATGACATAAAGTGGCATTCTTTTAGAGAAAAATATACCTTTCAGTTGTTGAAGAATGTAGATGTAGGAGTCAACTGAATTTCTTTTGGCTATGTTTTATGTTTTTACGTCATTATGCATCTCTTGTAAACTGTTGACAGTTTAACTGAAACATTGTAAATAAATAAATGTGCCTTATATAAATGTATTTATTTCAGTATGGGTTTGATTGGTTGACAATGTATGCCAGGAATAAGAACTTGTGATGCCTGTTGCTCCCTTGAATCTCTGAAATCAGCCTTAGGACACCTTTCAGCCATGCTTTACTAATTGACTGGGATTTAGGGAAATGTGTGCTTCTCCAACTATTACATTCCTCCATGGCAAATAATTTTCCAAAGATGATGCCTGGAAGCTTCTATTTGTCATTACAGAGACCAAGATAGTAAGATGTTACAATGTTCATATTTTTCACAGGAACCTTAGTACACAATGTAAGAACTAGTTCCTATGCTAGGTGGGTTTTTGTATATAATCTGCAGGACTCTTTATGTATATGACCTTAGGAATGAAAAGACCACATGATATAAATCAGGATACTATGCAAAGTAAAAAAATCATATATATATATGAGTAAGGACCACCCTCTCTTGATCTCCGAGCATGGAGAGTAGAGAGAAGGTGGGAACAGTGCAGGCCGACCCAATGACTTGGGAAGAGAATGCCTCACCCCTCTTTGCAAGGCACACATCGGGACTGAGATTTAAGGAGACACTGTCGGGAACAAATGCTGAATTGGTAGAGTTTGGTGTGCTGGTACAGACATTTAGAGTTTGCAGGACTGCTTGCTTCTTCCTGACTTTATGGACTCAGTACCTTGTTCCTTACTTGGTGGACTCACTGTTTGTTCCTTGGTTCGTGGACTCATTGTTTGTTCCTTGTTTCATGGGATTCATTTCCCTGTTCCTTTGTTTTGCTGAACAGGGTGCTGATATATATATCATATTGTTGGGAATTGAGGATTTGATAAATGGACATGTGGTTGAGGACAGTAAATTCCCAACTAATTGAAAGCAGAAAGGAAAAACTCTTCAACTATCTTAGACAAATATTGTTTTCTTAATAAATAATTGAAAATGGCAGACTCCTGAGATACGAATGCACATCCCTCAGATACATTTAGAACTACACATATTAAACTGCAATAAGCAATTACTACATAAGAGGCCTAGTAGCCATAAATCAACATGAATCACATTTGTATATAGATACAACCTATAGATAGGGTAGCAGGTATAAAGCAGCTGGTGTTATTAGCCACTTATTTCTTTCTATTTGGTGAGACAGGAAAGAGGAAAGGAGCTCTTTTCTTGTTATCTAGGTAGTGATAAAATGAATGCAAAGCGCTATAAAGGCCTAACTACATTTCTCAGACTATTTTTTAAAAAACAGTTGAGCTTTTCTTAAATAATATACAAACGATGATATTCTTTGCATTTTTTACAAGAAAATCACAGAATTGGGTCAATGTTAAATTCATTGAATATGATTTATTTATTTATTATTGTGATTTATATGCTGCCATTCTCCTGAGGGACTCAGGGCGGCTTACATACAACAATCATCAATACAAATCACAGTATGGAGATTAAAATAAAATTAAGACCCCCATTAAAACTATATTAAAATTATAAAATTGTACAACCCCACGGTCAGATTATTGCTGGAACAGCCACGTCTTTAGACCATGGCGGAAGGAGAGGAAGTCAGGGGCCATCCTGAGATCGGTGGGCAGACCATTCTAGAGGGTTGGTGCTCCGACAGAGAAAGTCCTCCCCCTGGGGACCACTAGCCGACATTGTCTGGCTGATGGCACCCTGAGGAGGCCGACTCTGTGGGAGCGCATGGGACGATGGGAGGAAGGCAAGAGATGATCCTATAAGTACCCCGGGCCTAAGCCATGTAGGGCTTTAAAGGTAAGCACCAGCACCTTGAAACGGACCCAGAGAGCAACCGGTAGCCAGTGCAGCTCGTACAGGAGAGGTGTAACACTGCAGTAGCGAGGAACCCCCATAACTACCCGTGCGGCCACATTCTGAACTAACTGGAGCCTCCGGATGCATTCCAAGGGCAGCCCCATGTAGAGGATGTTACAATAATCCAACCAAGAAGTAATGAGGGCATGTGTGACCGTGGCGAGGGCATCTCAGTCCAGGAAAGGGCACAACTGGCACACAAGACATACTTGTGCAAAGGCCCCCCTGGTTATGGCTGTCAGATGGTCATTCAAGGACAGCTGAGAATCCAGGAGGATGCCCAGATTGCAGACCTTATCGGTTAATGATCGGAATGATCCCCTCCGATCATTAATGATGGTATCTCTAGATCCTGCAATGCCGGCACCCACAGCCACTCAATCTTGGAAGGGTTCAGTCTGAGCCTGTTCCTTCCCATCCAAACCCGCACCGCCTCCAGGCAGCGGAACATCACGGAAAGGGCATCCCCAGGGTGGCCTGGGGTGGAGATGTAAAGCTGGATATCATCCGCATATTGGTGATACCTCACCCCAAAACCACGAATGATCTCACCCAGCGGCTTCATGTAGATGTTAAAAAGCAGGGGGGAGAGAACCGATCCCTGAGGCAACCCATACGTGAGGGGCCTCTGGGAGGATCTCTGGACCCTGCTGATACAAACTGTGAGCGGCCCGAGTGGTAGGAGGAGAACCACTGCAACACAGTGCCTCCTATCCCCAACCCCCTGAGTCGCTGCAGTAAGATACCATGGTCGATGGTATTGAAAGCTGCTGAGAGGTCAAGAAGGACCAGGATGGAGGAACAACCCCCATCACGGGCCCGCCAGAGATCATTCACTAGGGCGACCAATGCTGTTTCCGTGCTGTGACCACGTCTGATGCCAGATTGGTAAGGATCCAGGTAGTCCATTTCCTTCAGGTAGTCCATTTCCTCCAGGAAATGAGAGAATTGCTGTGCCATCATGGTCTCGACAACCTTCACTAAAAAGATAAAATTATAATTATGATTATGTGTCATCAAGTTACAGTTGTCTCTTGGGAATCACACATATAGATTTTCTCCATTGGTCCTTCAGTTTATCAAACTGTTTGCTTATTGCTGCTGTAATTAAATGAATTCACTTTTAGAATAAGGCTAAATTTACCATTTTTTTTACCAAGCTATCCCAGTGTAGAATTCAAATTATATCTTTATATCAATTGACATGAATGTTAGTAAGACTTTCTGATTATGCTGAAGAAAATGCTGAATAGAATAGAATAGAATGGAATGGAATGGAATGGAATAGATTTTTTTATTGGCCAAGTGTGATTGGACACACAAGGAATTTGTCTTGGTGCAAAGTGGGATAGCTTTAGCTCTCAGTGTACATAAAAGAAAAGATACATTCATCAAGAATCATGAGGTACAACACTTAATGATAATCATAGGGTAGAAATAAGCAATCGAATCATATTAGGAAACACTCAATATAAATCGTAAGGATACCAGCAACAAGGTTACAGTCATACAGTCATAAGTGGGAGGCTGCTATTTTATACACTATCTCTTGAGTAAGTAGATATATAGTATAAGTTTGCATCACGTGACACTTCAAATCCTTTGATTTTCATTTTTCTTTTAAATCTGAAGAACTATCCTTTCGGGGGTTTATATTTTCATTAATTTTAATCTCTTCATTTATCATTTTTATTTTATTATATAAAATACAAAGAAGAAAAGAAAAAATAGGAAATTAAGAGAGGGAAAGGGAGCGGGGAAAAGGGGGCGTGAGATACAAGGGGAAAGAGAAAAAGAAAGGGGCCACTGACTTCTACTCTTCTTAACATACTCCAACCTCAACTTTTTTTGCTTTTACACATTAATCTATAACTAGCCATTCCTATAACACCAAATCTTTCTAATCAACAAAACTAAGGTCAGTTAATTTTTTTTTCTTCACAAGCACAAATTGCAGAAGTGATATCCAAACATATTTTACTCTTTGAATAAAATAATCAATTTAACAATTCCTGCGTTATCTTCCTTGCTGGAAATAATGTGTATTTCTATTTCCACCTAGTAATTTTTGTGAACTGTCACCATTTTTATTTACAAAATTTATTGTATTCTTTCAAATTCTTTGATCTTACTAAAAAAAAGGGGGGGCTGACCTTTTTTCCCCACTTTTTTCCCTCAAAGTACTAAACTTTTTTAAAAAAACAATTTTCTTTTTTAATCAAAACTTTCTAATACATCTTTTTCTTTGACTTCTTAACATACTAGCTTTAAACTTCAGTATTGCATTTAGATCCCTCCCTCCAAACTACTCTTATAGATTTTTTTCTTTTATAAACATCCTTTTTAACATATTTTTTTTCTTTAAACTGGTACATCATCTTCTTTAACTTTCTCTTAATACAGGTATTCTCAAATACATTTTCAATAATTTTTACCTACTTTAAGAATTACTTAAGCATTATATACATGTAAAAAAATACATTTTCAAATTTTAGGTTAAACCTTTTTTTCAGTTGCACATATCAAGTAGACAAAAATACATCTTAATTCCAGTTAACTCATTAAGTCACTCTTTCCATCTTATCTTCATGGAGTAAAATCTTTTTCTTCTCTGGAAGTTTTATCAAAGACTTATAGGCCTTTCTTTTTATCACAATATCCTCAACCTTGTTAATATCCTTAAAGAAAAAGTCCCAAATTTGCCTTTTCTCTCGATGTTTTTCTTTCAGTTGTGTTGAGAGGTTTACATTTGAACCATACTAGTGAAAATTATTATCAGGTTCTACCAAAACTACGATAAATTCCTCTGCATTTTCAGCTACTTGTGAAGTTGCCCCGGCAGTTTGGTAACATTCTCCACATGTTTGCATCTCAGAAACAATTTGAGAGAACAGCTGGTCAACAAATTGGCGTATTTTATTTAGAGATCTTTCAAATATATCTCTAATACTTTGCTCCACCATCTTGGCTTCCTCTTTTAATCAGAATCAGAAGATTTTAGCCACCTACAGCTAAGAAGATCAAGCTACCAGTTATTACAATAGTAAACTAAAATCACAGCTTTCAATCTATCTTTCTCCATCAGCTTTCTTTCTTTTTCTCAGCACACTTCCTTATTTGGCTTGTCTTAGCAGCCTTCTTTCTTGTTCTTTGAGACAAAAAGAGATCCCTAAAATTGCACAAGTCTTCAAAAAGGTATAGTAGGCTATTTCTAGAAAGAGCCTCTTTTTAAGTTGACTTAAAAAAGAATAATAGTCATTGAAAGTGATTAAGAAGAGAAAGGCACGATTTACTGTCTGTTTGAAAGATGAATTTCAAAGCGGAGGCTTCATCAACCCCAGATTACAGCTCCTCCCCTCCCAGCTTTTGGCATGCAGAGTTCAACTCCAGAAGCCATTTGCTAACTTAGAGCTATATTAGAGAGTTCCGAGGGGAAGTTCTTCAACACAACCTGACCGAGTGGGTCATAAAAGCTGATGGGATGCCAGTCCCATCAGTTTAAAGGCTACACCCCAGAGAAAAATCTTTCAGAGATCTCTCCCTGGCTGTATAATGTAATGTTCCATCTTCCCAGAAGTGAATTAATGTTCAAATTATGCATTTCTGGTGGACATAAGGCTCATGTGCCCATTTATATTAGATGGCTACTGAAAAGTTATGGAAATATATTTGCCATTGACATCACTTCATTGCCTTTTTCATCTATCATAGACAGTCCTTCAAGATTCATGATACATTCTTAAGAATGCTTGCTCCTTCTATATTGTGATGGAAGCTCCAACTAGAGTGGGGGAGAAATGAAAAGATGATGAATATGGAGTCCTTGCAGGGAAGAAAGTGATGGAGGTCAGTTACTGGAAAATTCCTGAAGCCTTTATCTGACTATTTCTAACAGAATGTAGTCAGTCTGGTGAGATTCTTGTAAATAGATAGGCAACATTAAAGAAGCAACTTTGGACTTCCAGTTTGGTGCCATGGTGATTCAGTTGGGAAAATGGTGGGGCTCTGATGAGCCTCGCGAAACCCCCAACCTTCAAACTGCCACCGACAGGTCTGTGGACCGAACCTGTCCTGTAGGGACAGGGGAAAGAGAGGGACACTTTGGACGGCTGAGAGGAACAGGCAAGTTCCTTGGAGGCTGGAGGAAACCCTCTGAACCGGTGGTGGGGGTGCAGCAGTCATGGCGGCTGCCTCAAAGCGGGGCAAACCGGAGAAGCACTGTGAAGGAGGAAGAAAGAAGAAAAGAGTGAAGTGTTCAGAAGCCGGGTGAATGACACCGACCCAGGCAGGAACAACGGTAGAACATGAATTTTTACAAGGAATCCCCTAGCCTTAAACAGCGGCTATGGATCTGTGGGATAAGAAGATCTAGTAAAATTAATGTGCACGAGGAAAAGACCCGTTAAGGAGTTCAATGTATTATGGACTGATTTGGAACAATTTGCTTATTGAAATAAATTAGAAAACTGAGGAACTTTGTTTTTTAAAGAAATGGAGAAAGAAAAAAAACAAAAGCAACAAATAGGAACCTGACAACTGTAAAAGCTAAAAGCTAAAGGACAGAGACAAATGGATGATTACATAATTGACAAAAGGGAGAATTGCCGCAACTAAGTGAAAGGGTGAATCCTAGATTGCTTTCAGCTTGAAAGAGATACAACGTGTTCTGCAATTTAAATTGGATTACTTTGAAAATAACCAAGGGTTTTTGACTTTGGGGATGAGAAGTGTTACTTTGGAATTTAACATCTTCAGGAAGTTAAAGAAGAAAGACAAACGGAGGGTTACATAACAGCTATAAAATTACTTTGTGATTGCTGTGACTAAGTGGAATGTGGATTGTAGAGGTATTCCTTCTGTTGGGAAAAGAAACACTCTGAATTGCTATCTACTTTGGATTATTTTGAAACCAATTATAGACTTTTGGATTTTGGATTTTGGAGATTCCTATTCTGTCTTTGGGTGATTTTACAAAGAAAGAAGAAATACACTTGATTTATTAAAATCGAAACCAACTGGCTTAGCAACAAAAGGTGTGGCACAGGAATAAGACAGGAAGCTGATGGATTTTACATGGAGCAGATGTTACAAAAGAATTAAAGTGACATATGGAGTTTCTAATATGGAAATATTAATCTTGAAATGGAACATTTATGGACAGATAGGGAAATGAAGAAATAAAGCAGATAAAGTTAAAGTGTAATGTTTAAAAGCTAAATGTATAAATGATTTTTAGATAAAAACAGGAGGGATCCTGAAGTAACAAAGATGGGAAATGAAAGAAGGTATTTAAAATAGAGGATCGGTGCTCAGGTGGTTAAAAATCACATTTTTGTTAAAACATAAGAGCATATACCAATATGAGATAAATTTAAGAACGTGTATTATTTGATGTAACATGTTTTAATTTTAAATTTGTAAACAAATTTGAGAAGGATAAATATAACTGTATTATTGTATAAATGTATTATTCGATGAAAATATAAGATACACAGACTTAAGTAATGAATTGTGACTGATAAATGTATGCTGGAAATGATTAATATTATGAAATGTGTTGAGAATTAATCCGGAAGAGTATATTGGGAAATAACTAAATAATAGGCAAATATTCTGTAAGGAAAAAGGTAAAATAAGAGATGCTGGATATCAGTGAAATAAGAGTTGGAGTTCTGGAGGAGAAGATGCTGGAAATCAGCCAAAAAAAAATGCTGGAAATCAGCTAAACAATAGTTGGAGGCTTGGAGGAGACTATGCTGGAAATCAGCCCAAATATAAGATGCTGAAAATCAGCCAAACAACAGTTGGAGATATGGAGGAGATTATGCTGGAAATCAGCTAAAATAAAAATATGCTGGAAATCAGTCAAATAATAGTAGGAGTTATGGAGGAGGATATGAATTTTGGAATAAATCTCTGTAAAATGAAATGTGTAATAGATGATAAGTGTGAGAAAATTAAAGTTAAAGTGATAAAGTCCAAGATTTAAAGATTTGATGAAATGGGTCTAGAGATTAAGAAATAAGGATAGAATTTTGTTTTATAAATTGAAATAAAAATAGAGTTGTAGTTTATTTGAGAATAAGATTTGTGGTGATAAAATTGTAAGGTAAATAATTAGATTTAGCGGTTAGAATATTTTTTTTAAGATTAATGTTTTGATATTGAGGTTAAAAGATAAAAATGAGTTAAATTAATTTGGAAATTAAATTCATGATGATATAATAGAAAGGTTTAGATTAAGATGTTAGAATTTAGGTTAAAAAATTTATGTTTTGATTTTTAATTTTAAAAGATGTAATGGGAAATTGTGAATGGAGCTGGTTAAAGAAATGTACGCGATTGTACCTATCTATGACTGGATCGAGACTTCGTTCTTGAAAGATTTTATGTTTATGTTTGAAAAAAAATATTTTAAAAAAAGGAAGAAGCAACTCTGATCAGTTCATGGGCATTCTGGTTCCTGTAGGATGTAGGCTGCTTATTCCTGTAATGCCTAAATAACTTTCCATTTTTGAAACTGCTACAAGATTTCATATTTTTGCTAATTTTTTTAGGTTTAGGATGATTGGATGATTGAAATCCCTATCTGGATAGAGGTATGAATATTTGCTCACCTATTAATGTTTGGGAATGTAATGGAAATGGTTGTTTCTTCTATATATTTTGGATCTACTATATGCTCCTTAAATTATAGTGTTCCAGTTAGACAGCCATATCAATTCTATAAAAGTAAAATAATAAAATACTTAAAGTCACCTGTAACTTTTCCATCTGAAATCTACTTTACAACGTAGATGACTAGCTTATGAGATGGGCAGTGTTATTATGAATTGGAGGAATTGTTAGGTTTATATATAAAAACCTAAATTGAAAGCCATTTAATCCTCCAAGGAAGGCCAATACTTTCACATTTATTGAACTCAACTTTAACTAAAAATGTTTATCATGCAAATTTGAAAGAATTTTAAAAAGAAAAATGAAGCATAACTTGAGCAAGCAATATTTCTAGTCTATATAAATTAGTCTCTAGATTAACACATACCATTTATAAAGACTCTGTAACATAAATCAGCATATTTGTCATTACCAATCATAGGTTGATGGTAAGCAGTCTTCCCAACCTAGGAGTCTCTAAATCACAAAAGACTGTCAACCTCGCTAGTTTTACTTTGCCGCTTCGGTTGTCATAGAAACGGAGGGAGGGGGGTTTATGCTCACGCGGGCTTTCTAGAAACTTTCTGAGAAAGTTTCTGAGAAAACGAAACCTTTCCTTAAGCTGTTATCAGTCCAACGGACACTGCATTCCTGGATGCTGACATGGCCAGACGTCTGCTTCCACCTGACCTCGGGAAGACCTGTGGATTGGGTGATTTATGGTGCACAAGGGAGGGGGATGCTTTCTAATTGTAACTTTCACGCGTTTTGCTTCAGAATCCTGCTTTCTATGGTTGCGTTCAATTCATATCTAGTAAAAGTACCAGTTAACCTATCTAATGGAGTCTGGGTCCTCCTTTCCTGGATACTGAAGGAAGCATACCTGACAATAAGCAGGATTCTCATCACAGCCATCCCGGATCACACTGAGGGGGCTGAAAACTTTACAGAATGTCTGATCAGGGAAGTGATACAGAACAGATGGGAGCATATGGCTCGGCAATGTCTTCATACCAGCAACCCGAAGAGGCTGCGAAATGGATGGAGAATTTACAACTGAAGGAACCGAGGGAAGAACCAGCCCGATGGTCGACAGGGGTCGGAAGGTTGCCGGACCTGAGAAAGACCCCCCGTGGAGTAACAACCTCCAGACCCCGAAAAGGAGAAGGCGTGTGGCTGCAGGAGCAGAAGGAACGCCTCAAAATGGAGCAAGCCCTTCAACTCATTCGTGAGATTGATGAAGACCGAAAAGCCCATGAGTCTTATGCATACCCTGGGGGGGGGGGGGAAGAAGAAGACTCTAAAATAGATCCTGAGGAAGGAGTTTGTGGGGAAGAGGAAGAGAGAGCTGACGAAGATATATCCCAGGCATTGGGTGGTCAAAGAAGGGATGCAGCAGTCCAGGGCCCCCCAGCCTTACAGGCCCCACCCCGCAGGCGGAAAAACCCTAAAATTCCCCCCTTCCCTGGAAAGTATGATGGGAACCCAAAAACTTTGGGATTTTTCTTAACCCAAGTGTGGAATCACATGCAAGACTGGGGCGAGGACTATTTGTCAGATGCAGCCCGAGTGAGATGTGTCACCAGTGCTTTAGAGGGGGTGGCAGCCGAGTGGATGGTGGTACTCCACAATAACAATTCCCCCCTGCTGCGGAATTACAACCAGTTTATGGCAGCCCTTAGGAGGCGTTTCGAGGACCACCTAGCTGAACGAAAGGCGAGGCTCCGTATGAAAAGTATCCAGCAAGGCCGGAGATCGGTAGCGGAATACACCCAAGAATTTCGGGAGTTAGCGCCATACATGACAGGGTGGTCAGAGGTAGCCTTGCTGGAAGATTTCAAAGACGGGCTGAATGATGAAATCTACCACGACTGTAGAGCACGGGGGGTTCCCGAAGATCTAGACAGTTGGTACATAGCAGCTGAGGATGCAGAAATTGAGATAAGCCATAGCCGACTAAGGAGGGGGCGTGCCGGGGAACCCTCATTCTCTTTCCACCGCAAGGAAGCCCCAAAGATGGCTGGGGGGAGGCCGGAAGCCAAACCCAAGCCGAAGCCTTTCACTTGTTTTAAGTGCGGCATGGAAGGACACCGGGCCGCTGAGTGCTTTTCCAGGCCAGTGCCAAAACCTGCCAGCAGAGCGCCAAAGAAGATGGACAAAACACCCGCAAAAGCTCGTGAAGTCGCGCTGGAGGGGGAAGTCGTAGAGTTCGCTCCCCGGACCAAAGGGGAGTTGGGAACTCCGACCCACGCGGACGACAGCGAGACCGACTCCGATGATCTGGTGAGTCACACTGAGGGGCCCCTACTCATCCCCATAGAACTTAAAGTACCGTCCACAGGGGCCCATGCACAGATGCCAGCCTTATTAGACTCTGGGTGCACCAGGTGCATTATCAGCCCGAAAGTAGTAGAAAAGATGGGCCTGGGGCTGAGGGAGCTGAAAAGGCCTATTGCATTCTGCCAGCTAGATGGGTCGATGGCAGGCGGGGCCCCAACTAGTTCCATAATGGAACCCATTGAAATGAAATTAGGGGACCACGTAGAGACTCTCAGTTTTGTGGTGGCCCCTAGCATGGAGCGACCCCTCATTCTTGGATTGCCCTGGCTACGAAAATGGAACCCACGAATTAACTGGAAAACGGGGGTTCTGCGCATTCGTGCTAGTAAGCCACCACCTGAAGGGAAGGAGCTCCCCCTTGAAGACAGAGGGGGCCCTGAAGAAGCGGAGATGGCAATAGACCACATAGAGGGGGAGGAGAAAATTCCAAAAGAGTATTGGGATCTCCGTGAAGTTTTCAGCGAGAAGGCCTCGGATGTGCTGCCCCCCCACAGGGCTACAGACTGTGCCATTGAGACACTACCAGGAGTGAAGCTCCCTAAGCCAAAGATTTATCCTATGACCCCTCGTGAACTGGGGGAACTACGAAATTTTATTGACAAAAACCTAGAACGGGGTTTCATCCAACCAGCCAGACCACGAGTGGCCGCACCAGTTTTATTCAGAGAAAAGAAAGATGGTTCCTTTCGTCTGGTAGTTGACTATAGGAACCTAAATGCGATTTGCGTGGAAAACGTCTACCCCTTACCCCTCATGAAGGACATGTTGGCTCACTTAGGGAAGGGGAAGAATTTTACCAAATTGGATTTACGGGAGGCTTATTACAGGGTGCGCATCAAGGAAGGGGATGAATGGAAAACTGCATTTAACTGCCCGCTGGGGTGTTTCCAGTTCCGAGTACTCCCATTTGGACTACAGGGGGCTCCTGCAGTATTCATGCAATTAATCAATGAAATTTTGCATGAGCATTTGTATAAGGGGGTGCTCGTTTATTTGGATGACATTCTTATCTACTCTGACAACATGGCCGACCATGTGAGATTAGTACGCACCGTCCTGAAAAAACTTAGGGCTGCTGAACTGTATGCAAAGCTTTCTAAATGTGAGTTCCACCAAACCAAAATTGACTATCTTGGCTATCGCATCTCCCCGGAGGGAATAGAAATGGACCCTGCAAAGGTTCAGGCGGTGTTAGAATGGACAGCGCCACGCACCCGCAAGCAGTTACAGAGTTTTTTGGGATTTGCTAACTTTTATCGACAGTTCATCCCCTCGTTTGCCAAAATCGCATTGCCAATAACTAATCTCCTGAAAACCAAGGGTGAAGAAAAACCAAAACCCTCCAAACCTCTTGAATGGACTATGGATTGTCAGGCAGCATTCGAAAAACTGAAACGGCTATTTGCTGCTGAACCAGTTCTTAAACACCCAGATATGGACGAACCTTTCGTGGTACAGGCAGATGCCAGTGATATGGCAGTAGGGGCTGTACTTCTGCAAAAGAATGCTGATGGAAAATTACAGCCTTGTGCCTACACATCCCGGAAACTATCCGAAACCGAAAGGAGATGGGCCATATGGGAAAAGGAGGCTTTCGCCGTACGTTGGGCACTTCTAACCTGGAGACACTTTCTCGAAGAAGCTAAACATCCTTTTGAAGTTTGGACTGATCATAAAAACCTCGAGGCTTTGAAAACCCCACGTAAGCTGTCGCCAAAACAAGTGCGCTGGGCCCAACATTTCAACCATTTTAACTTCACTTTGCGCTACCTTCCTGGCGGGAAGAATTTCATGGCAGATGCTCTGTCCAGATTGCCTCAATACAACAGCACCAGGGAGGAAGTTGTCCGTCCAATTGTCCCGTCAGCCCAACTGGCGGCACCAGTGACTACCCGAGCACAATCGAAACGTGACCCAAGTCTGTTGGGTGAGTTGCTCCAGCAACTAAAAGAGACTTTAAAAACCGATGAGTGGTTCCAAGCCCACTCAAACGAATGTACACTTCGTGATGGACTAGCTTGGGTTGGAGCCAAATTGTATGTCCCAGCTAATTTACGAGTAACTGTTTTGCAACACGCCCATGACTCCAAGGTGGCGGGACACTTCGGATTTGTCAAAACCTTACATCTCGTCAAAAGACAGTTTTGGTGGCCCGCGCTCAAAAAGGACACAGAGGCATATGTCGCGAGCTGTCCAGTGTGTGCCTCAGCTAAGAGACCTCCCGGGAAGGCACCTGGTCTTCTCCAAAATGTGGCCAGGCCCACTGCTCCTTGGAAAGAGATATCCATGGACTTCATTGTAGACCTTCCCGAGAGTGGGGGTTGCACAGTTATATGGGTAGTAACTGATCTATTTTCCAAACAGGTGCATTTTATCCCATGCACTAAGATCCCATCAGCAAAAACCCTTGCTAAGATGTTCATTCAACATGTATATAGGCTACATGGAGCACCAAAACGTATAATTTCAGACAGGGGAGTACAGTTCACCTCCAGCTTTTGGAAAGAGTTCCTAATGTTGATAGGCTCCGCCCAAGGACTAAGCTCCGCCCACCACCCCCAGACCAATGGGGCCTGTGAAAGAACCAATGGCGTGCTAGAACAATATTTAAGATGTTATATAAACTACCAACAAGACAACTGGGTGGAATTACTGCCTTTCGCAGAAGTGGCATATAATAATTCTGTACATAGCAGCACAGGTTTCACTCCATTCAAGGTGGCTTCTGGGCAGGAGTTTGTGCCAATCCCAGAGTTACCTCATGATAACCCACAAAACCCTTCCCTGATTGAGTGGATCGATCAGCTACGAGCGACTTGGGCAGTGACTCGTAAAGCGTTAGATGATGCTCACCAAGCCCATAAAACCCAAGCCGACAAAAGGAGATGCCCTGCACATGCTTATCAAGTGGGGGACATGGTTTATCTGTCTACCAAGTATTTACAAACTCCGCAGAAATCAAAAAAGCTTGGTCCTAAGTATGTGGGGCCTTTCCCTGTTACTCGGATCATTAACCCAGTCACGGTTGAATTAGATTTACCCAAGAACTTGCGACGAATCCATCCAGTGTTTCATGTTAGTTTACTGAAACTGGAACAATCATCCTCTCTACGTCCATCCAAGGAATCTCCTCCTGTCCCCATCCTCATTGAAGGGGAACAACACTTTGAAGTAAAAGAGATTTTGGACTCTAGAAAACATCATGGGAAAGTACAGTATCTCGTAGCCTGGAAGCACTTCCCATTATCACAAGCTGAGTGGGTGAATAAACGTGATGTTAGGGCACCTAGAAAAGTGCAGCTGTTCCACACCAAATACCCTGATAAACCTTGAATCATGATGAGTATTAATTGTTGTGATATTACCTCTGTTTTTCTCTATTTCAGGATTAGAAGCTGTCTCTTCTGAAGGGGGGCCGAATGTCAACCTCGCTAGTTTTACTTTGCCGCTTCGGTTGTCATAGAAACGGAGGGAGGGGGGTTTATGCTCACGCGGGCTTTCTAGAAACTTTCTGAGAAGGTTTCTGAGAAAACGAAACCTTTCCTTAAGCTGTTATCAGTCCAACGGATACTGCATTCCTGGATGCTGACATGGCCAGACGTCTGCTTCCACCTGACCTCTGGAAGACCTGTGGATTGGGTGATTTATGGTGCACAAGGGAGGGGGATGCTTTCTAATTGTAACTTTCGCGCGTTTTGCTTCAGAATCCTGCTTTCTATGGTTGCGTTCAATTCATATCTAGTAAAAGTACCAGTTAACCTATCTAATGGAGTCTGGGTCCTCCTTTCCTGGATACTGAAGGAAGCATACCTGACAAAGACCATTTTCCTGGCTGAAGTGTTCAGTGACACAGTCAAATAGAGAGGGACATCAGAACCATCTTCACCTTTCAGTCCTTTGGCTGAATAATATCATCAATCATCTCCTTTTGTCTCTGGATTCCTTTCCCCTTCCTCCTCCTTCATTGGCTATAACTGTATGTTTAACATAGCACATCTAGTGGAAATCAATAAAATTTCCCATTACAGGATATTTAACAATGGACATTCACAACAAAATCTTATAAGAGAAGGGTTTTTTTTTAAATTGGATGTTGGCTTATACATGCAAACCTTAATCATTCAGAATAAATTACATTGAGTGCTGCTAAGTAATTGGATTGAATCACATTTCTTAAAAAAAGAATGGAGTTATCACTATAGTCAATTGCACTCTGGTTATAAATTTATATTTATTTTTTCTTTTACAGTAGAATTCTTGGAATGATTTAGACCACTGATAGTGGGTCCAAAAATATTTCATTCTTATGAATGGAATAAAATTACAGATTTATTAGAGTGGAATAAAATAAGAATCTTATTAATTACAGCAGGCAGTTGAATAAAAATTAATAAAAGAGCATGGAGGGGCCTAGCTTCCACATTTGCTCTTGTTGGCTCTGAGCTGAAAGTGCAGCTATCTGTAGAAAGTGATATAATTTCCATGATGTCAGATAGAAAGCATTTGTGTGATAGGATCTCTGGTTCTGTAGTATGTAGGTCTGTTCTGTAGCACTGCATCAGTTGGGTAGGTAAGGTTCTGTGATGGCCCCTCCTGAATTCAATAGCCAGCTGATTGTACCCGATTGATAATACTGCCCTGGGTATTCAAGGAAGCCTTGGAGATAGAGGCAGCTGATCTCTACTTCAATTAATTTTTTTGGCTTTGCAAAGCTGTTTCTTGTCTGCCTTCTTTATGGATTCAGCTGAGTGACTGGCCTACCAGAGCCTCCCCCACTCATAAGGTACCCTGTACTTGCTTAATGACCCAGGCATTCATTTAATGGTGGCATCAGGGAGAGTAGGTAGTGAAAGTTGTTAAGTCTGCCTCACTTAACAATTGACCTTACTTGTGACTATAATCAGCAAACTCCATTACAGTTGTAGGCTGAGGGCTACCTGAAAAGCAGCAAAAAAAAAAATGCCCTAATCAAGGAACTACCAAGGAACAAAACCCACATTCCTCATTAACACTGGCAGGGCAAACTACTGTATAGAAACAAGGAGCAAGCTTTGCACTCACTAGCACTGATGAAGTCACTTAGTTGGATAGTGAAACTTCTGCAAGCAGACAACCAAGTTCAAAGAGCACCAAAGACAAAGTTTTTCAGAAGAAAACTTACTTTTATTTTACTACTTTTTATTGCTTATTCTATTCCAGTGGTTCTCAACCTGGGGGTCACGACCCCTTTGGGGGTCGGACGGCCATTTCACAGGGGTCGCCAAAGCCCTCTCTCGCCCCCCCCACGCCTTCACTCACCCTCACCCTCTGTTGGATCGCCAGTCCCGTTCGCTTACCCCGCCGACTCCCAATCTATTGCTGCCTCCTGAGTCCCAGTTGATGGCTAGAGGGAAAAAACCTTTTTCAATTCTTGCTGTGAGGCTTCAAAGGGCCTCCCTACAGCTGATCCGTGTTAAAAGAAAATAAATGAGTAGATCATGCCTGCAAAAATAAAAAAACCAGCCTCTTTCAGCTTCAGCATAGGTTAATTACCATAAATTGATTTGATCAGCCTCCTTGCTCTCAAGGCTCTTTGTGCAGGCTCTTTTGCAAACTCTCGTTTTGCAATCTCTTTGCTGCAAACGATGCTGGAGAAGTATTTTTTTTCCCTAGCTGAAACGAAACTGAAAGTAAAGCAGGGTCTGCTGCAACGTGACAAAATGAGGCAGGGAGAGAGATTTCTTTTTCTTTTTCTTTTTCCTCACCAAAAATGGTAGGTACAAACAATGGGAAATTTAGGGCAAAAGAGGAGGTTCAAGATTTTAAAACACAAAAGAAAAAAAGCTGTATTTAACTAGGGAATTGTAATAATTGAGATACTATTAATTGTATATTGTGTTGAAAGCAGAAATGGTTAAATTGTAGTTTGGAGGAATATATGGGGGAAATTATTTGGTTTATTATTATTGGTAAATATAATTAATTGATTTGTAAGAAATTGGATTGCATGGAAATAATTGGAATATTCATGTTCATATTGATTAATATACAAAAAAGATAGTTATATAACTAATTGATTTATATTAAAATGTTGAATTTGTATTAAACAACTGTATTACATAATTAACCAATGTGAGGATGGATATTAAAATAGATGACAATGGGAAGGGGTATAATATATAAGAGAAGGGAAAAATTGAATTTGATTAAGATTAGAGATGGGGATGAAGGGTAATATTGTTTTTTTTTAAAAATAAATGAGTAATAAATATGGCAAAAAGGAAATATAGAAATTGTAAATTTAATTGAAATGACTAAACACTGTTTAAATTTGTGAACCGCCCAAATACTCTGTTCAAAGAAAAGACATTGCATGTTTGTATGTGTGTTTCTAATTATTGCTATTTATTCATATTTGTTCTCTTTTATTCTTTAAAGTTTAATAATCTTTATCTTAATATCTTTGTATTTGTTTGGGGTTTGTTTTTTTCCCTTTCATCTCTTTTATTGTACAACAATCTTTCTCCTCAAACCTACCACCTCTCTCTTTTCTTTCCTTTTTACTTTCTCTCCCCCCCTTCTTCTCCTCCCTACTTCCTCTTCCTTTCTCCTTCTCCTCTCTTCCTCCCTCTCTTACCCTCACTCCTACCCTTTTCCCTTCCCTTCCTTCATCCTTCTCTATTGTTGTATTCTTTTATGCATATGGACTACTCAGAGGGCTGAAAAAGTTGTTTTTGATTGGTCCTCGCACTTTTGACCAGTCCTCAAACTTACGACTGTCCTCACATTTTACGTTTTTGCCCTATCTGGTCACCATGGTGAAGAGAAGCAGTTGTGAAATGCTGCACTGGCATAAATGTGAGGATGGTCATAAGATGGTCATAAGTGTGAGGACCAGTCAAAAGTGCGAGGACCTGTCAGAAATGACTTTTTTTTAATTGAAAAAGTTTTACAATACAGTTTTTAATATCCCTTCCCCCCTCCAATCCCACACCCCAACAACCACCCCCTCCCTTCCCCCCTGTCCCTCCCCCTTCCCCCCCCCGACTTCCACTGTTAAACAATCATATATAGCAATCAACATCAAACAACTTTTTAGGTGAGATCCAGCTAAAAATATAACAAATTTAACCTTAAGTAATAAAAAAATAATCTAGACTTATAACATCTATTACCCCCCTAACCAAATATGTAACATAAATCATTTATAAAAACTCATGGCAACCTAACAAATATAACAGTTATCTTTAAAGAAAGTAATAAAATAACTTTGAGCATCATAGATTTTAGATTAAAGTATTGTGTAAATGTTCAACATTAACTATAATTCCCAATATTCAATCTTAATAGTGTTTATAACAATCAACATCAGACAAAATAAGAAAAAAAAAGCATTGGGTGAAATAATAAGTTTAACCTTAAATAGTAAAAAAGTTAAGCTAAACTCATAACATCTTTTAGACCCCTAATCGAATACATAATAACATAGATTATATATAAAAAACTCATGAAAATCTAACAAATATAAATTCTAGCATAAAAATATATCAAATTCAAACAGTACATCATAATAAAAATATAAATTCAATTATGTAACAATATAATTATGAATCAAGTGCTACTTGAAACTTCTTACTTTGATATTTATTCTGCATATATTCTACCCATTTCTTCCACTCCTTAACAAAAGCTTCATGGGTCCTATCTTTTAGGTATGCAGAAATTTTAGCCATTTCTGCAAAATTAGACATCTTCAATATCCATTCCTCTATAGTAGGTACACTATCCTTCTTCCAATATTGACCAATCAGTAATCTAGCTGCAGTAATCATGTATAAAATTAATCTCGTTTCAGTTGATGAGCAACCCTTAACTATTCCCAACAAAAAAAACTGAGGAGAAAATTCAAGCTTCTTCTTCAAAATGTTCTGCATTACCCACCAAAGTTTAATCCAAAATACTTTCAATTTTCTGCACGTCCACCAAATATGAAAATATGTTGCATCCAAACAATCACACCTCCAACATTTAGGTTGAACATTTGGATACATACATGATAATTTTTTGGATCTAAATGCCATCTATAAAACATCTTATAAAAGTTTTCCCTCAAATTCTGTGCTTGTGTAAATTTAACATTCTGGACCCAAATCTTTTCCCATGTTTCCAACATCACTGGTTCTACAAAATTTTGTGCCCATTTAATCATACAATCTTTAACTAGTTCACCCTCTGAATCTTTTTCTAACAACAAATTATACACTCGCTTAATATGCATCGGCCCTTTACATTTTATCTGAATCACCAAATCTTCTTCATGTAGCATTAGTCCAGTTTTCTGATCTTCTCTCCATCTCGCTTGAAGTTGAAGGTACTGCAACCAAGTTAAATTCGTCCCTTCTTCCAACACAATATTCAAAGGTTTCAAACTCCATCTACCCCCATCATTAAAAAGTATCTCTTTGTATAGAAACCCCCCGAGTGACTTTATATTTGGCATAATCTGCCCAAGATCCAACCACAAAGGTATTTTGTAATCCAATTGAAGCTGGTGCTTCTTCCAAACTCTCATCAAAGCATGTCTTAAAATGTGACTGTTAAATACTCTATCTCTCTTGTCTTCATAAAATAAATATGCATGCCATCCAAATTGCAGGTCGTGGCCTTCTATATTCAAAATTTCTGTTTTTGTTGTTCCAAACCAATCTCCCACTTGTGTCAACACAGCTGCCTCATAGTATAGACGTAGGTTTGGGACTTTTAGGCCACCTCTTTCACGAACATCTTGCATAATTTTAAGTTTAACTCTAGGTTTTTTCCCATTCCAAATAAATTTATTTAAACCTGCTTGCCATTCCATCAAGATCTTGTCACTTTTAAGCACCGGAATCATTTGAAATAAAAACAGAAATCTAGGTAGAACGTTCATCTTAATAGCTGCTATTCTACCAAGTAAAGAAAGTTGCAGTTTCTTCCAAGTTTCAAGGTCCTTTTGAATCTTATGCCACAATTTCTCATAATTATTTTGAAAAAGTTTTATATTAGATGCTGCAACCTGAACTCCTAGATATTTCACCTTTGTAGCTATTTCAAAGCCTGCCAACCTTTCCAGTTCACTCCTTTGTGGTTCCAACATGTTTTTAACTATCATCTTAGTCTTTTTCTGGTTCAGACTAAAACCTGAAACCAGACCATATTCCTCTATAATGTTTTTCATCTGTATGATTGATTCCAAAGGTCGTGTTAGGATAACAACCAGATCATCTGCGAATGCTTTTGTTCTGTAATCTTTTTGCCTTACAACTATTCCATTCAGATTGTCCGAGTCCCGTAGAGCATTCAGCAACACTTCTAGAGTTAAAATAAATAACAATGGGGATAATGGACAACCTTGTCTAGTTCCTTTCTGTATATTAAAGTTAGTAGTTAAACTCTCATTAATAATAATTTGTGCCGTCTGTTCTTGATAAATTGCTGAAATCGCTTGTATAAACTGATCCCCAAAATCAATTTTATGCAAAGTCTTTTCTAGAAAATCCCAGTTGACTCGATCAAAGGCCTTTTCCGCATCCAAAAACACCAGCACCGCAGAAGTCTGTTTATTTTTATCAAGATATTCCAATAAGTCTTATGAGTTGCCTGACATTGTCCTGCATGTATCTACCTTCTATAAAACCTGCTTGATCTTCATGAATCACGTCTTGAATAACTGGCATCAGTCTGTTGGCTAATACTTTTGCATAGATTTTATAATCCGTATTCAGGAGAGATATTGGTCTAAAATTTTCTGATTTTGTAGATCCTTCTTCCTTAGGTATCAATGAAATAAAAGCCATCTTCCATGAGGGGGGTATTTTGCCCCCCTGCTGAATATTGCAAAACAAGTCCTTAAGATGCTCAACCAATTCCGATTGTAAAGTCTTGTAATATACTGCTGTCAAACCATCCGTCCCAGGAGCTTTGGATAATTTCAGTTGTTTTATTGCAAATAGAATCTCTTCGCATGTTATAGGTCGATTCAATCTATCACTTTGTATACTTGAAATTTTTGTGACCCTCTTCTTCTCAAACAAGTCATCAATGAGATCCTTTTTAATATTATCAGCATGGTACAATTTAGAATAATAATCTAAAAAGGCTTGATGTATTGAGTTCTGTTGAAAAACTTGTTTCCCTTTATACTCAATAGTAGTTATAACACGAGAACTTTGTTGCTTTCTCAAAGTATAGGCCAGCCATCTACCAGGTTTATTAGCATTACAAAAAGTATTATGTTTGGCATATTGCAAATTAATTGCCGTCTGATCAGCCATCAATATTTGAAATTGATCTTTCAAAAGTTTTATAGTTAGCTGTAATTTCTCATCAGTCGGATTTTTAATGAGCAATTGTTCTTTCTCCTTTATTTCTGACTCCAATTCTATTCTAGACTTCTGTCGTGATGATCTATATTTAGAATTCATATAAATCAGTACACTTCTCATATAAGCCTTGCTTGCATCCCATACAGTCTCAATAGATGTACCCTTATTCAAATTAATAGAAAAAAATTCATTAACATGTTTTTTAAGATCCATAATGTTCTTTTCATATCTAAATAAATTCTCGTTCATTCGCCAAGATCTTCTCTCCCTCTTGCCAAAATCCATCTCCATCCATACCGAACTATGATCCGTTAAAGTTCTGGGAAATATTTTTGTCTTAACCACTTTGGTCAATAAATCAGAAGTAACCAGCATAAAATCAATTCTAGAAAAAGATTTATGTCTGTCAGAAAAAAAAAATAAAGTCCAATTCCTTCGGATGATGAATTCTCCATACATCCTTCAATTCCAATTCTTCTTTCAATGCAAAGAACGTCTGTGGTAATTTGTTCCCCTTCTTGGCCAATGTCTTCTTATCAAGATTGGTATCAATCACTTCATTCCAATCATCCATAATCAAAAAAGACTTATAATTCCACTGCAATATTTTAGAATTCAATAATTTATAAAAAATTTCCTGCTGCTGGTTTGAGGCATAAATCCCAATAAGAAGCATTGAAACATTCTGTATATTTATTTCAACTGCAATATATCTTCCTTCATCATCCGCTTCTATCAGTTTAGCTGGTATTCTTTTAGAAATGTACAAAACTAATCCATTCCTTTTCACCGTGCTAGAAGATATAAAATGTGACCCAAATTTTGAAATTGTCAGAAATTTTTGGTCCTGGGTTCTAATATGAGTTTCTTGCAAGCAAACAACATCATTTTTATATTGCTTCAAATAATGAAATATTTTCCTTCTTTTCTGTGGTGAGTTCAAACCATTCACATTCCATGATAAAAATCTAAGTGTCATTTTGGGGATGACTGAAGCCCTTTGAGCATTTGCCTAAGACTCTGTTCCACAGCAGATGTCTTGGGTCTCGCTCCTCCCACTGCTTCAGAGTACTGTTTCTTTCCATTTGCACCATTCTCTTCCTGTGGTATCCTGGACCTCTGTTGTTTCTCTAGTCTTTGCTTCTCTGCTGCACGAGTTATTCGTTGATCTTTCGGTTCTTGCAACAATAAACCAAGGTCCGGCTCCACCCCTCTTGTAGCTCTAGACTGCTTTGGTTTTGCCTCTAAAAATTCTGTAAAAAAATCCTCTGAGAGACCTCCTACTGCTCCTAGAGTTTCCTCCCTTGCTGTTTCTCGAGTTTCCTGTGGTTCTTTTGGCTGAGTCAATTCTTGAATCCCCTCTTCAAGATCCTTCTCTTTAGAGATTTCTTCAATAAATAAAAGTGTAGATGAACGTGGGGGTGTTGAAGTTTTTTTAAGAACATTGTTGTAAAAATATTCTGCTTTTTCCACGGAGTTGATACGATGTCTTACATCCTCATGTCTCAGGATAATGCCAACAGGAGCATCCCATCTAAATGGAATCTGACGCTTTTTCAATTCATTTACCAAAAAACCAAAATCTTTCCGGTCTCTTAACGTCTTAGGTGGCAGCTCTTTAAAAACACCAATTTGATTCCCCTCATAATGAACAGAAATGTGGAAAGAACTTTGCAAGATATCATTTCTCAATCTTCTATCAGTAAAATAAATCACTACATCTCTTGGCAAATTCCTTTGTCTCACCACACGCAAATTAACTCTGTAAAGCTTGTCAATTCTATTATCAATCACATCTGGTTCACATTTTAAAATCTTGGCCAATATATCCACACAGGCTGCCCTCAAATTTTCTCTGTTGTTTTCTCTTAGACCTCTCAGTCTTATAGCGAACTCCATATTCTGAAATTGGATCATCGTGATCTCATCTTCTAACCTTTGATTTTTAATCTCCACTTTAAAGATCTGTTCATTTACTGCTTTCTTGTTAGCTTCCACTTCAAGATTTAAATCATCCACTTTTTTCTCTACCACCAGCAAAGCATCAGTAAAAGCAGTAGCCACATCCTGACTTAACTTATCAGTTTTTCCCTCAACCAACTCCATCATTTCCTTTTGATTTTTTCCCATCCTTTCATCCATTTTACTCATTTTTCCAGAAAGCTCTCCCAGGGATTTATGTATATCAAGTATAAAAGCTTTCAAAACCTCAGTCCCACTGCCCTGTGACTGTCTCTGAGCTGGCGCTGATAGCATGGCTGACTTTTCCTTTGTTTGGTGTGTGGGGGAATCTCCCCCCACTTTCTTTGAAGCCATGCCTGAGCAGGATTTAAGTCTTTGAAAAAAAGAAAATCTTCCTCCTTTTCCTGTCTTCCCCAGTTTTACAGAAAAGGAATCAAATCACTTGTGCTTTCCAGTTAAAAATCTTGCAGATACATTTAGTTACAATTACAGGCAGGCAACGATAATTTACACTTTCACTTTTCCCTTTCACTTGCTCCGCTTTAGTCAGCCGCCATTTTCAGTCACTTTCACACAGAGACAGCTCAATTTCAGCATTAAAAAAGAGTCCTTTAAATATAATTAAAATTCTAAAAAAATAGTCCAGATTTCACCAAATCCTTTGTATATTGAAAAAGTGTGTATTGTAGCAAGTGGAGTTGCTCTCGTCGTCTCGCTCCGTTAATACAGAGGTCCCTCGCTGCTCGGAGTTCCAGTAGCCTGGGGAGGGAGCCCACACACAGAACGCTTACCAGGGCAAAGGAAAAGCCCTGGCAGCGATTCTGGGGGCTCAACCTAAAGCTACCCACTCTATCTTCCCTTCCGATCTGAAGGGAAGATTTCCAAGCCGCTTTGCGATCGGCAAAGCGGCTCTACAGGCGGCGGGGGCAGCGGCCATACAAACAAGCTGCCCAGCGATGACGAGGACGCCACCGGAAGTCAGAAATGACTTTTTTCAGCCCTCTGAGTAGTCCCTATATACATAGCCATGCCCACCTGGTCACATGTTAAGAATGCTACAATGGGCATAAATGATGACCAGTCATAAGTGCGAAGACTGGTCAAAAGTGCGAGGACCTGTCAGAAATCACTTTTTTCAGCCCTGTGGGTAGTCCTTTTGTGCACATGGACTACTCAGAGGGCTGGAAAAAATATTTTTGACTGGTCCTCGCACTTTTGACCAGTCCTCGAACTTATGACTGTCCTCACATTTTACGTTTTTGCTCTATCTTATCACCGTGGGGAAGAGAAGCAGTTGTGAAATGAGTGACATGGTTGTTAAGAATGCTGCATGGGCATAAATGTGAGGATGGTCATAAGTGTGAGGACCAATCAAAAGCGCGAGGATTTGTCAGAAATGACTTTTTTCAGCCCTCTGAGTAGTTCCTATACACATAGCCATGCCCACCTAGTCACATGACCTCCAAGCCACGCCCACAAAATAAGCCACGCCCACAGAACCGGTAATAAAAAACTACAGTTATGAAGTAGCAACAAAAATAATTTTATGGTTGGGGGTCACCACAACATGAGGAACTGTATTAAAGAGTCGCGGCATTAGGAAGATTGAGAACCACTGGCTTAGAGGATATTTTGCTGGTAATGTTGCAGAATTGTTTGCCAGAGTCTTTTTCTGAGCTTCTCAGTTTAGCTAATAATGTTGCTGTTCCTTGGAATTGCTCCATCGAAGCACTAACCATGCCCAGCATTGCTTAGCTTCTAAAATAGCTGCATCTTTTCTATGCCCCAGTACTCCTTCCAACCACTGTTTCAACACAATTGCTCAAAGCAAAGTTGTGGTTTCCTGCTTTTCACAGAGACAAAATGTGCAAAAATTGTAATGCCGATCCCAGAAGAGGCCTTTATTCATTCTTTTAAATGGAACACCCTGTACAAATAAAAGGTTAAAAATGTAATAACTGAATATAAAAATTTAAAATAGAGACAAGAATGTTTAAAATTTGCTATTAAATATTCATATTCATCACTCTCAAAACAAGTTTATATAAAAAGAGAAAGCCCTGCATACTTATTCCGAGGTAAATGCAAATAGGTTTACATTCTGAGGCTCATACTGTGGATACTTACTTTGACATTTTTAAGGAGGTTATAGGTTTGTAATGTATTTCACTGAAATTAATGCATTCAGAGGCCAAAAATGCACTGTCTTCCAAAACATTTCAGCTATAATGGCTATTATACAAAGGGGATCAGTGTGTAAGAATATGTCTATATTCTCAGATGAATTATATATAGGATTATATCCTCAGAATTACATCCAGCCCATAAATGATAGAGAAATAGGAAATGGCAAAATGTTTGAGAAGGAGAGGTTATCAAAACTGAACAAATAGAAGTTGGCTAATGTAGCCTTGGCATATGGAGAAGATTAAAAGAAGGCATGCATACACAAACATAAAAACCAGATATAAACAAAGATAACATTTGTGTTTGCTTTGTGCAGGATGCAAGCACATTCCTAAAAGTAACTGGAGCACCATATTCTATACAACTTTAGAGACACCACCGGTCCAATCAAGACTGTGTGGGTGCAAAAATTGGCCTTCAACTGACATGTTTTCAATTTTTGCAGAATTGTGTTTTTCTGTTCCTGAAACACATCTAGTATATAAAATTATTACAGGAGAGCTTATGCCGGGACAGCCAATCAGCTGCCATTTCAGCTGCCACTTCCTGTTTGTTTGTTTGTTTATTGGTTCGATTTATATGCCACCCTTCTCCGGAGACTCAGGGCGGCTTACAATACGTTAAGCAATAACCATCATACTTTTGTATATACCTGCTTAGTAGGGCTTTTATGCCCCCCTCCAGCGGTGTTATTTTTTATACGAAGTCAGCTTATTGCCCCCACAATCCAGGTCCTTATTTTACCTACCTCAGAAGGATGGAAGGTTGAGCAACCTTGAGCCTGGTGAGATTTGAACTTTCAGTAATTGCAGGCAGCTGGCAGCTAAGTGCTACTTTAACAGCACTTTAGTCCCTTGCACCACCAAGGCTCTTTTTCAGAACTCTGCAATTAATTAAGAATACTACCTATGCACAGAGATAAAATCAACTGGCATTTTTCAACTGAAATGGACGTGGGTATATCTCTAACTAAGATATACCCATGTCCATTTCCAGTAGCCCACAGAACCTTGGCTAAAGACTACATTCAATTGGAAGTACATATATTCTCTTCTATTAGATGCTGTGTCTTAAAAATTATACCTGACAGGAAATTTTATGCAAATGCTTTATATGTGGATTTTTCCTTCCAATGGATTGGAATGCTGCTATACCAAATGGAAGAATTACAATGTTGTGATATATATAGGTCTGTAGATTCCTAAGAATATTAGAGTCTTCAAATGGATGCAAGTGTGTTACCAATGTTTATGGATTCCTTAGGATGCTGTGGAAAAAAATCCTAAAAATAAAAAAAAAGCTTGTTAACATTCTGCATAGCTGCTGCACATATTTATGCACTTCTGGTTATTCTGTCTTTCCACTTTTAACAACTTATATGTATGTGTCTATAGTGTCTATACCTCTGTGTGTAAAATAAAAAGAGAGTAGTGGGGAAAAGAAGAACTGTAGATATAAATGCTTTTTGCATCTAAGAAACAGAATACAGATGACAGTGAGACCTGATTTACAGAATATAAACTTTTTTAACAGGTGCCTAGCTCACTATACAATTATTTTTCTTTGATTAATTTTAATTTTTAACTTGAATTACATATTTATTGCTTCATTGTTCATAATTTTATTATAATTATTGTAACTATTGTTTTCTGTACCGATTCAGTTGTGTCACATAGTCAATGAATAGATGATATCTATTTATACTGAAGTTTGAAAATGTAGTGAGTGAGGAATTCTATTCATAAAATGGTGTGGATATAAAGGATTCAATCCTATTTTTAAACCTGAAATAAAATGGAAGCATTATCTTCCCTAGTTATCTTCCTTTTCTGTGCAAGGACTGGATAGCATGTGCTCCCAAAATCTTTGAATGCGAACTGGGATGATGTCTGTTGTATCATGTACCAGATTGTTAAAGTCTGTTTTAATGTAACATTAAGGACAAATTTGTAGTTTTAAAGTACCAAATAAATAAATGAATGAATGCTTTCTGTCAGAGTGTTTCATTTTTTATTTTTATGATAATTTGTTTTTTAAATAATTTGGTTTTTTATCAAAAGCATTTGTTTTTGCTTTTTTATATTTATTTTTGGTGTACAGTGTTTCATTTGGCCACTGTTAGCAACAATGAGGAATGCACAATGTATTTCCCAATAGTCTATGTTTGCATGCTTCCTTTTAACATTAATCAGTTTGCTACTTTGGAGCCTTGATGATAATCTTAGAAATTATATTGAATTTCAAGACAGGCTTTGTTCTCACATTCCATTTAGACAGTTTACACATCAAATCATTGCTTACTATTTGGGTTTCAGCAAGTTGCTAAACAGTTTATTCGATATCAGAACTCCATGTTTTCTGCAGTTGTTTCATATTTTCCTGCCAAAGAAGCATATTGTGGGCTTTAAAATGAGCAATAAACATATGAAAGTTTGGCTGAATCTATATTCTGTGAATCAGTTATTTTCTATTCTGTTTTTAATTTTTTAAACCTGAATATATATTGTTTTGGAATAGAATGGTATCAGATTAATAAACAGATAAGCTCATGTTTGGACATTTTATTCAAGAATTAAAGACCTTTAGATAATTAAAGAATGAAATGGATTTTCTTTGTGAAAGTCAACATGGTTGACTTTTACTTTTCCTAGACATATAGCAAGAATTAAAAACAAATAATTTTGGGACTCAGACATTTCTTTGCTGAAAGCAGGAAAAGTTTGGAATGTTCCTCAAATGTTCATTCTAGGTTTCAACAATCGAAAGATCACAATATGTTTTATTGGAATTCATAATTTAGCTAGTTTGGGGAGAAACGAATGAAATCTATAGTGAACCAGAAAGGAATTTCACTGAAAGTTACTGAAGAAGTTGCTTTTTATGGTTCTTATTTCATCATATTGATTCCTATCTCTGGCTTTGGATATCAAGTCAACCTGGTAGACAGGTTGTAACTTTGGGGGGCTAGATATGACCATTGAAGTGCAAAATTATTTAGTTAATACTTTATCAAGAATAATTATCAATAAAGGAGAATATTTGTAACTCAGGGTTGAAATGAAGTCCTTGTTGCTTTCTGAGCTTGGTTGTTTTCTTGCAGATATTTCATTACCCAAACTAGTGCTGCATGATGTTACCTAGTTTGGGTAATGAAAAATCTGGAAGAAAACAACGATTCTCAGAGAGCACCAAGGAACCCTCAGAATAATTATCACAAGGCATCACTATGAAGAGCATGCTTATGCCACCTCAACTGCTAGATTTCTTTTTAAGGTTCACTGCAACTCAGAATATTTTGAACAACTACTACGGTACACTGCAGTAAAAACAATAGCAACAAATAACCCAGGTCTTCATTACTGATCCTGCATTGCCACTCAGTTTTTGTGATAACATAGAATCAGGAGTGCCTGCAAGGTATGGTAAAAAAAAAATCAAGATAGTAGTTGCGGCACATCTTATAATCAAGATGAATATTGATTGTACCATTGTGGCTGCTATTGTTAGCCACCCTTGTGTGCAAACCTTCTTCCTAGGTAGCCAAGTTGACTTTCTTCAACCTCAACAGTAGCAGGAAGAATAAACTCTTTATCAAGTTGCTTTACCTTTGTTCCAACAGCTCAGGGCTTTGGATTTTTAAAATGGCCAAACAAAATACATATAGAATATTCTGAAAATTTAAGGGGGACAAGCAAGCAGTTTGATTTGATTTTTCCCTTTCCATATGGACTGAAGGAGTTGATTGTAATGTTTACAATCACTTACTAGGAATCGGTGACTGGTCCTTGGTGTTCTGAACATATTCTAAGCTTTCAAAGATCAGGAGAAGTGAATGAAAACACATAGCTGACAACTTTGATATTATTTTCTAAGCATATCCATTGATAATGATATTATGTTTGTGTCAGACAAAGTTTGTTGTAAATCATGTTTTGGCTACAGTATAAAGAATAGAATGAAAGTCAATGGTATATTTTGCATTTTGTAGGATAGGAAAAATGTGGATCAGAAAAAAGGTTAAATAAAGACTCATAGAGTCCCAAAATACAGTTTGTAGATCCTCCCTCCCTTCCAACACTTACCTTTATTTAAAAACAGTTTAACACTGTTTTTTATTAAGTGAGGAATTTGTATTAGCTCTAGGGGAATGGGAGAAAGATGGGATATAAATCCATCATTATCATCATTATCATTTTAAAAAGTACTTTTTTTCCCAATGGTATATAGAAATTCTAGTCAGGAAAAGGATGATTTCTTATGAAGATGATTATCTATTCTATAGCTTTGGAATTGGCTACTTGACATGTAAACTTTACTTATTCTGAGCTCCTTTTTTGTGGTCACCTAAATCCAATATATAATCATGTATTAGAAGGGGGTATTAAGAGTATCAAGTCTCCAACCCTCTTTTAGGTGCAGAAACCCTAATAAAAAGCATCCAGTATGGTTATCCAGCCTCTACTTTATGATTGGAAGCTCAACACTTGTCTGGGTAACTGGTTCCCTTATAGAATTGCTCCAACTGTTCAATAATGTATGAAGTTAGGGAGATTTTTAAAAACCTACTCAATTGGAATCTTCCGTACTGTAATTGAAATGAACTTAAAACCATTATTCTGTGTCCTGTTCTTTGGAACAATACAGAACAAACCTCAAACTTCTTTTGTGTGCTTTCCTTTCATGTATTTGAAGAATGTAGCCTCTCTAACCAGCGGGACATCATAAATAGGCATAATAAAGCTAGCATGTGAGTTTGCTGCTTCAATGCCCACTGCAAGGCTAGTCATCCTGTAGTGGTAGTTTTCCCATGAACCTTTTGGCACATGGGACGTTGTGAATGTTTAGAACAAAAGCTGAGGCTCTGGGCCTCCAGGATGGAACTGGCAACCTTGGCTTTGATCAGTGCAACTGGACTGGGTCCATAAAGAAAGAAAAGAGGCTCAAAAGGAAAACTATGAAAAGTTATAATGAAGTGTGCTATATAGAGCAAGAATTACTTTGATGTTTAAAGATGCATATTGTTCTTTCCATAAACTTTCTATCTGATATCTGAAGTTTGAGGGATCCTGTATATTATTTAAAAATACATATAGTATATCCTTTAAAAAAAATCATAAAATTGCTCCAGGGGCCAAAACAAATCATGTTTACTTGAGCTAGAATAATGACTCTTCTATTTAGGGTTTTCTTATTTTATACAAGAATTAAACTCCAGTTTTAATGAAAGTGTATGTTGGTGTAAAGAAGAATCATGTATTTTATTTCTTTAAACTTTTCAGTGTGTTTTCTGTTGAATAATTACTGGAACAAAAAGCGTACAGGGGAAAAGGAACATGAATGTTTAAAAACCTGAGATATCATTAAAATATTTTCTTCAGCCTATAAGAAATATTTATTGGAGTCAGTCATGCTCAGCAGATTTTGCATGCCTATTCAAGTTAGGTTACAGATTTGAAGGATTAAAGAACAATCAGAAAATCAAATTAAGGACTGAAGGCAAACTGGGAGCACAGACAAACCATAGTACTTGAGTATGAGCAAGAATTTAGGAAGCTCACAAACAAAAAAGGAGTCAGAATCAGACCATGGGGAGAACACCCAAAAGACAAGTTTCAAAAGCAGAAGCAAGGACGGGTCAAGGTGAGAGGAGAAATTGGCCTGACATCTGAACTGCAAACAAGGATAGCAGCTGTCATGTTGCTTATATACGTCTTGCTTTCCATGTGCTGTTTTATATAGCCCAAGGCAACCAAAGAGAAATCAAGAAGTGTTGATCAGTCATAGCACAAGGGCTGTCCAGTTGCAGTAGCTAAAGAGTGTTAGTATAAAATAAAAAAATAAATAGCAGGGGTATTTTTTCCCCAGGATGATGCATATCATGATTGAAGAGCTTGATTAGGGTCCTTTGATGATGAGATTCAGTAGAAACTTACCTAACCAATTTATTTTTTACTTTATGATAACATGGCTAAAGTTTCTTGCTTACATGCAGACAATTTAATTCTGAATTTAAAAAATCAGAATAGTATGAGGAATGTGAAAAAAAAGACAAAATATGCAACATACCAATATAATATATCCTGATGGTGAAAAAGATGAGAACTGTAATTTTACACTTTTTCTTTTGTCTACAATAGGCTGTTGCTGCTTTTAATTATTGTCATCATTCTCCTCCTCTCTTTTGACTTTTTATTGTGTAAAATGCAACTGTTATACATAGTAATAAGTGCTTTCATTTTTTAACTATCACTTCTTATATACTCAGAACCGTGCCATCATTAGATTCATAATAACCCCATGAGTTGCAAAACTAAGAAACATCTTGGGGGTGGGTGGGAAGACCCTAACATGCTCAGTGGTCAGAGGGTTGGGGTGAAAAGAGCAACTCAGCTCTTTTATTTGCATAACAAAAACATTTCCCCTTTTGCATCTGATCATTTTATATACGGGTATGAATGGTGGGGAAAGATGAATAGAATGAGAAGTGGCTGGAATTGACACCAAAACACCAAGCTGCAACATCTTTGTTACCTATAAATATTCTCTTCGAAGTATTCCTATAATTTAGGCTGCCATTTCATACCGAGATTTTAGAGATTGGGTGTCACATGGCAACCTGTCACAGAGGCTTCCTTATACTTGTTACTCTTTTAGTTGTACCAGATCCTGGGAACAAAAGAAGAGGAAAACTTTGTACTTGGAAGCCAACTGGGCTTTCATAATTACTGAGACATCTGTGCAGATGCAATAAATCAGAAAGCCCAGTGGTTCTTCTTTGAGGAGATGGCTTCAAGTCCCTTGTCTGAGGATAACAAAAGAATCAGATTCATCTTCTGGTTCCCAATGACTAAAGGTTTATTTAAGAAAACACTTTCTGACTTGTCAGAGAAAACTATAAATTATGCTGGAAATTCAGCAGCATAAGGCAGGGGACAACCTTCACAGAGGTTGTAGTACAATGCATATACTTTTACCAAAATGACTATCACAGTAATGTCATTAATAGTATAGGGGTACATTTATTCACCTTTGAGTGCAAAGTGGATTTTTTTCAATCAATTGTATAGTGGTACATAGCCAATTCATTACAGCTCACAATTATCCACTGCTGCAAAATAAGCATTACTTCTTCACTTCATGATATTTTGCTTCCTGGAGTTATGCTTCTGTCCCTCCCAAAGACTGTCCCTCCCGTCCTCCCTTCCTGCTACGGGCTACTACTATTTTTATCTTTAGGACTACATTTTCATGAAGCATCTGACAAAATCCTTAATATCCAGATTGCCAATCTTAGTACCAGAAGAATATGTTTGATCATTTAAGCAAAGTAACAAATCTAAGAAGTCAAAGTGTGACAGAAAAATATTTGGCTTCTTGTTATAGATACTTGGAAATGGAGGATGCAATAGCAATAGCTGGTAAGGAACTCTTTAAAAAGGAATATTCCAATTTGTGGCAGTAAATAGCCATAAATGTGTTATTATCCTCCTACCTAAAGATATCTGGGTTAATGGAATGGTTGATATGTATTATTTGCACCGTTCTTGGATCACTTGATAAGTCTACTGTAATAATTTGCAAATCAAATGGACAGTGGTTAGCTGAACAGAAGTGCTTCAGGACCATAAATTTGTTAACTCCTCCACCCCCCCACCCCCAGCAAAGAAACAAAATAGCATGCATGTTTGGGTATGTGTAATTAATCACTTTTTTTTTTTTTGAAATTCAGATAAAATTTCTTTCAACCAGGCTAATACAGTAGTATGGTAAGATTTTGGATTTGGTCCACAAAGATGAAACTTCACTTAACCACTCAACACTGGAGTTCACGGGAAATTTGGGGTCAGATCATTATCATAGCCTACTCTATCTTTCACATTATAGTTGTGCATGTTTTTATGTGGAAAGACAAGCAGGTGTGTGTGTGTGGAGTGATATAACATCATACAAATCTCATACTATAGTGACATCATACAAATCTCATATTATATGCACTTGTGTTAAGTGCCATAATGCATATATAATTCATGGCATTTACATGATGGTATCATCATCCATATATCCTCATTATTGTGGTTTGCTGCTGTTGTTGGGAGGATAAACTATGGGCAATTCTCATATGTGCTGCCTAAAGATGCCAAGGAAAAGTTGGGTATAAATCAAATTATAAATAAGTAAATTAAACACAAGTAAAAAGCATTATTTGATGACCTAAAATTCTATCTGTATATTGTTATGGAAGAAAGGATATAAGAGACACCCCATAGAGTAGCTAGAGTCAGGTTTATTTTGCAAAATAGATTCAGAATCAGAGTTGTATCTGAAAGTTCTGAACCGAGGGTCCATCTTTACACAATGTCTTTTATACAGTTTGGAACAAAGGATTCTTGCCATCACAGTAACTTTCCATACATTGACATTTCTTAATTACAGTTTTACATCGTCCTTGCCAAACAATCATAATTCTTCTGTAAATCACTGGAGCATAAGTTCAAATTATCTTCTTGTTGAAGGACAAGTTTTAGCCCATATGGGTATCCATGACCTAACCACCTCTAGCTATATGTCTTTAGGATCGTTCCTTTCTTCTGACAAGTTAGGGGGCCTCTTTAGAGTGTTACACGTTGGCTTTGTATTCTCTGCAGCTGCACGTATTTCTTGTCTTCAGAATATAGTTGCTTTTAGAATATCTTTTAGAATATAGTGAATATATAAAGTTATCCAGCGGTCATATATCCGCTTCTACTTTATCCCCCCCTTTGGAAGTTTGTTTATTAATATTTTTAATACATAAACTTCCACTATTTGTATACTAAGTTCCAATAAACAAATCTACCATATATAGAATCTAACAAAATATAAAAGTGAAGGATAGGTAGTTCTTGATTGTTATTACTCTCTTGATTCTTGGGGAGATTCTCTCCATTTTTCTATAGGTCCCATGTTCTCATATGGGTCTGTCTGAGAATCTTTATGTTCTTCAAAGGCATTAGAGCTATCCTGATGATCGATGAGAGTTTTCATTAAAACTAACTTCTTTTCAGATTGCAGTTCCTTTACTGCTCTAAAGGATTTATACAAGAAATAAAACTAGACCTGCTTCAGCACATATTAACAAAAATAACATTTGTTTTATCCTGCTGGATCCAGGCAACCAAGAAAACCACATATCTGCTGTCTGTAACCTGTGGCTTATTTTGGAAGCCCTATCCTGCAATTCATTAGCACCTTCCTTGACCACACCTGATTTCCTTTCTCAGCTGTCAGGAGGTCTAAGGCACATCAGTTTTGTAAAATTACTGTTGCCAAGGAATCTATCTGATCTTGGACTTTGACCAAGGTTCCAGCAATCTGGTTCAAGCTCTCTTGAAGCTCTTCTGACAATTGCTGAAACTGTATTACAGAGTGTGTCAGACCACCTACACCTGTTCCAAGCGTAGTCCCAATTCCCATGATTGCTAATAGTGGGATCAATATTTGGACCCTCTTCTGAACATGTCCTATAAGGGGAACAGGGATAGTGTTCCTCCAGTGACAACACCTATTTTAGGAAAAAGGTGAACTAATGTCCAGTTTGTTGGCAAACATAAATGTGCATCCTTTCCACACAAAAAGAACACTCCTTTTTCCTCTATGCATACTCCTATGTTCATAGAGAAAGCATGACTTTTAATGATGGTCTTCATTAGTCCAGACCCCTAGAGTCCCTGCCACCTGCCAGTGGTTGCAGTGGGATTTCTAATGAAGGGTCCTTTTGTTTATCTGAGAATTGGTCCTTCAAAAAGGATACATAAACCTGATTTGATCTTAAAGTTTAGCCAAACTGGAAACCGTGGAGGCTGAAATGGTTTTGGACAGCTTTCAAAGGACATATTCCATCCTCCCCACTTACTTTTGTTAAAGGTCAGTCCTGGTGGTGCTGAGAAAGTGACCTTTTGTCGAAATAGGTGGTGGGCAAAGGGAAACATCCTTTGTTAATTTTATATCCATCAAGTACATCTTAGTGCCAAGGTATATTTTTGACTGACATTGTTCTTCTGTCAGGGACCCTACAGGCCAACCAATTTTCTGGTGTCTCTTTACACACAGAGAAGGCGTTCCTATGAGGTCTATGCCTGTAGCTATTGGGCCTGTAATAGGAAGACGGCTTTTACCCAGTCTTTTGAATGCCTCATAAAAATCTCCTTGTATCGGTGTGACAGGTACTTTATCTCTACTATCCCCTTCAAGGATAATTGTAGTCTTTGTTCTAACCCAGAGTTGTGGTTTGACAGGAACAGCATAATAAGATGCAGGGGCAACAGATAAACATAACCAACATCTTTGACCTAGGGTAATTGTTGTAGAGGCCCATTTTCCTTATCTATCCCCCCCTTTGCAGGGAATGTTAGGAACCTTAGGTTGTGGAGTTGTCTTAGGTCTAAAGTAATGACCCCGTGTACAATGCATTTTTGACGGGAGTGTACTTGACCTAAAGTATCTCTACTAATGTTCATGATATGATTACATGAGAGTCCTGTTATGAACAATGCCTAAAGCCATAAACAAATCCTAATCACCTATGGTGTAAAACTCACTAGTCAGGAATAGAGTCAGTGGTACATAATGATTGGGAAGTAACAGGAGGAAGAAAAATCCTAGGTGTACCACAAAACCATTCCTTATATATGTAAAACAAGAGTAAAAGTAGGGCTAGGATAGCAACTACCCAGAGAATCCACACCCACAACCAACCTATTTCTAACATTACTATGTGTAAGAATGCATTACATTACAGTGAATAAGATATATCTACAGTGTGAAGGTTGTCTTCATCCTGACTGATCTTCAGCCGTGCGCTGGGAACCAGCTTCCGGAGTGGTTCAGCAAGGCGGACATTCACCACCGTGCGTAGAGAGTCCATTGCCAGTAGGACTTAGCAAGGTGTATTCTCCTTGGATTTCAGCACCAATGGTTTGTCAGTGTTTGTTACCTGGTATGTGACCGGATCACTCTGGTCTGTGGGTTTCAATCTCGTCCAATGGATCCAAGATCTTCTTTCTAAAGTCTTAAAAGGCACTATTACAAAACCCAACACATCTGGGAGAATTTGCAATGGAATCTAATCAGTTGTAGTCCTCTGCAGTTGGGAAACAGCATAGGCAACTATTTAGTCCTAAAAAAGAAAAAATACAAACATAGTCCAGGTGATGAAGAACGCTATTGCCACTGGTTACTACCCGCCAGTCGATTGGTTCCTTTGGATCATCAATGTCAATAGGTTTCCTTGGTGAGATTCCACCTTCCACTCCTTTGGGGCTGGCACGGGCCCTTTCGCTTGGAGTTTAACTTCCTTCCAGCTCCGGCTCAACACCCAATCTTCGTGGTGGAAGTTGTGGACTGGAAACTCCAAAAGTGGCATCTGGGCTAAGTATCCTTGTTTCCTAAGAACTTCAAAATATCTGGACAGTTTACATACATGTTGTTTCAATACTATGTCTCTGGTTTCCAGGTAATCAATGCATATGCTTCCTGACATGAAAGCTACACCAAACAACAATACATCTGATGGTATTCTAATATTCTTTCTAGGTTGGATCTAAGTAAACTCTTGACACTTCTGTTGTTGTAGCATTACTGCAAGGAAGGCGTTAACCCACCCTGTGAGGAGGTCCATTATGACCAATAAATATTGTACTCTCCCCTTCTTGGTAATTCTGTAAAATCCACTTGAGTACATTGAAATGATCTTAAAGCTGGTGATCTCCACCCATCTGATCACCCATCTGATGTTTTCTGACAGCTTGTTTATGCGCCTCTTTTCACAAATTAAACATTTGTCTATAATTTGCTAAAGGATATATTCCAATATCACCACATCTTTTTAAAAGTTCATTTACAATAGCTTGAATTCCCCAATGATTTCACCCATAGTTTGCTAAATGTATGCATTATCCCAAATGCATGCTTGGAATCTGTTTATGTTTCCTCCCAAGATGCATAGAGATTGATTTAGTGCATACACTTCACAGATATGAGCAGACCAATTTTGAGGCAAACCCCTTGCTTCCAGGATCCCTACAGCTGATTCCTGTTAAAAGAAAATAAATGAGTAGACCATGCCTGTAAAAATAAAAAACCAGCCTCTTTCAGCTTCAGCATAGGTTAATTACCATAAATTGATTTGATCAGCCTCCTTGCTCTCAAGGCTCTTTGTGCAGGCTCTTTTGCAAGCTCTTTGCTGTAAAGCGTGATGGAGAAGTTTTTTTTCCCCTAGCTGAAACAAAACTGAAAGTAAAGCAGGCTCTGCTGCAACGTGACAAAATGAGGCAGGGAGAGAGATTTCTTTTTCTTTTTCCTCACCAAAAAAGGTAGGTACAAACAATGGGAAATTTAGGGCAAAAGAGGAGGTTCAAGATTTTAAAACACAAAAGAAAAAAAGCTGTATTTAACTAGGGAATTGTAATAATTGAGATACTATTAATTGTATATTGTGTTGAAAGCAGAAATGGTTAAATTGTAGTTTGGAGGAATATATGGGGGAAATTATTTGGTTTATTATTATTGGTAAATATAATTAATTGATTTGTAAGAAATTGGATTGCATGGAAATAATTGGAATATTCATGTTCATATTGATTAATATACAAAAACTGATTGATTGTTTAATATACAATAACATATAGTTATATAACTAATTGATTTATATTAAAATATTGAATTTGTATTAAACAACTGTATTACATAATTACATAATTAACCAATGTGAGGATGGATATTAAAATAGATGACAATGGGAAGGGGTATAATATATAAGAAGGGAAAAATTGAATTTGATTAAGATTAGAGATGAGGATGAAGGGTAATATTGTTTTTTTAAAAAAATAAATGAGTAATATGGCAAAAAGGAAATATAGAAATTGTAAATTTAATTGAAATGACTAAACACTGTTTAAATGTGTGAACCGCCCAAATACTCTGTTCAAAGAAAAGACATTGCATGTTTGTATGTGTGTTTCTAATTATTGCTATTTATTCATATTTGTTCTCTTTTATTCTTTAAAGTTTAATAATCCATTCTTTATCTTAATATCTTTGTATTTGTTTGGGGTTTGTTTTTTTCCCTTTCATCTCTTTTATTGTACAGCAATCTTTCTCCTCAAACCTACCACCTCTCTCTTTTCTTTCCTTTTTACTTTCTCTCCCCCCCTTCTTCTCCTCCCTACTTCCTCTTCCTTTCTCCTTCTCCTCCTTTCTTCCTCCCTCTCTTACCCTCACTCCTACCCTTTTCCCTTCCCTTCCTTCATCCCTCTCTATTGCTGTATCCTTTTATGCATATGGACTACTCAGAGGGCTGAAAAAGTTGTTTTTGACTGGTCCTCGCACTTTTGAGCAGTCCTCAAACTTACGACTGTCCTCACATTTTACGTTTTTGCCCTATCTGGTCACCATGGTGAAGAGAAGCAGTTGTGAAATGAGTGACATGGTTGTTAAGAATGCTGCACTGGCATAAATGTGAGGATGGTCATAAGTGTGAGGACCAGTCAAAGGTGCGAGGACCTGTCAGAAATGACTTTTATCAGCCCTCTGAGTAGTCCCTATACACATAGCCATGCTCACCTGGTCACATGTTAAGAATGCTACAATGGGCATAAATGATGACCAGTCATAAGTGCGAAGACTGGTCAAAAGTGCGAGGACCTGTCAGAAATCACTTTTTTCAGCCCTGTGGGTAGTCCTTTTGTGCACATGGACTCAGAGGGCTGAAAAAGTTATTTTTGACTGGTCCTCGCACTTTTGACCAGTCCTCAAACTTATGACTGTCCTCACATTTTACGTTTTTGCTCTATCTTATCACCATGGTGAAGAGAAGCAGTTGTGAAATGAGTGACATGGTTGTTAAGAATGCTGCATGGGCATAAATGTGAGGATGGTCATAAGTGTGAGGACCAATCAAAAGCGCGAGAATTTGTCAGAAATGACTTTTTTCAGCCCTCTGAGTAGTTCCTATACACATAGCCATGCCCACCTAGTCACATGACCTCCAAGCCACACCCACAAAATAAGCCACGCCCACCAAACCGGTAGTAAAAAACTACAGTTATGAAGTAGCAACAAAAATAATTTTATGGTTGGGGGGTCACCACAACATGAGGAACTGTATTAAAGGGTCGCAGCATTAGGAAGGTTGAGAACCACTGCTTTAGAGCAACACACTTTTACAGATAATGATGTGAAGGAAGAAACGGGCCCCAACTCATCTTCTTATGCCTATTGAGTTCTTCCACACAGTCAGATGAAAATACAAAAAAGACCGCAGAGCTTGATTATCACTTAATGGGAGTTCTCTTATCTGATGCTGGTGATTGGTTGAGTTTCTCTTTCTCACGCACATACACAAAAACACACATATAAATGCACACACATGCAAAAAGCCGCCTGTTCCAGTTAACTAAATTTTCAATCTATCCTTGGAAATTGTTGGGCTCTATTATTGCTGCTAGTACATTCAGGAAAATGCAAAGATAAGTAATGGAATAGCTTGAAAAGATCTATTGCAAAATGATAGCTCCTCTTCTGCCGTGCCTTATTTTTTTGTGGGAGGCCAGCAAAAGGAGAGCTTTTAGAATAAATCATTAGGCATGAACAGAAGTAAAAAAGACGTTAGGAAGAAAAAAATATCTATTTTGGGGGGATATTTTAACCTGAGCACCTCCCCTCCAGATTTACCCATGGTCTGAATAGCTCAACAGCTGAAATGTTTGCCTCCAATTCATGGCTTGTGCTTTGATATTTATGCGGGAAAATAATATACTGTAGCTATAACTGGAGTGATAACTCAGTAGACATATCTAAAGGGCAGAAATAATATTCAATTTATAAACATAATTGTTTTCAATTTTGCACTTACTTGAAAGAGGCAATTTTATTATACCAAAACAATGTTTCTATGTATTGAAGGAATAAAAGATGGACAACTTCTCTCAATCATTAAGGGCAGAGTCTATTTGTAAGAGACATATTCAAACAAAGCAGAAAAATTGTATTCATGCAGTCTAGGCTGTGGAATTCACTAGAAGCTAATTATTTCAATCATTCACTAGAAGCTATGATTTCAATAACCAGGATATAAGAAAGTGAACCCTGAACAAGCAAGCTTACTATTGGCTTTCACAACGGGATATAGCCCCTCCCTGTTGAGGCAAAAGAACAGCCAACAACAAAGGTCAACTAGAAAGAAGTTCTTCCCTATCTATGGAGATGCTGCCATTTGTTCCTGTGATGGCTTGTTTCATGGGCTAATTACTCATGACATATCATGGTAAGTTCTCTGACAATACTAGGACAAACAGTGTGCTGAAGATAGTTATTCTACTCCAGCGTCTTCCCAAAGCTGCAGTTATACTCATCTTCAAAAACAATTTGATGGCGCTGTTCTATATTTGTTGATAGTATTATTGTATTTGTTTTATTATTGTATTTGTATATACTTGACAGTATATTGATAATAATTATAAGTTGTATATTATCTTGGGACAGTTGAGTTTTTGGAATATACAGCTCATCATAAATTGTTTCATGAAGGAAAATGGCACTGATGTCAAAATTCCAATTTCAAGACTTTTATTTTAACAGGAAATTAATAGAAACTGGCACATGAGATACAACAGAATTATCAATAAATCATTTCACACACACACACACCCCATTATTTATCATTGCCATTAGTTCGATCCTGACTGGCTCAAGATTGACTCAGCCTCCTGAGGTTGGTAAAATGAGGACCCAAACTTTTGGGGGCAATATGCTGACCCTGTAAACTGCTTAGAAAGGGCTGTAAAGCACTATGAAGCAGTGTATAAGTCTCAGTATATTGCTATTTGCAGAGTACATAAATAATGCATATTATTTTTAGGCAACTATATTGTTGGCATTGTACATACTCAACTAAGAACGCATGATAAAAGTGTACTTTATTGAGTGACTTTCCCCCCAGAGCTATAGATATATATTTTAAGACACATTTTCTTTTCCCTTATATTACATGATTTCAATGCATGAGCACTTTCACCTGTTGCTTTCATTTGCAAAGCTGCAGGGGCTTAAAACCATGTTGTAAATTTCATGGAATGCCTTTTAATAACATGCATTAGTCAGAAAAGATGCTATTAGATTCCTGGTATTTGGTCATCACAGACTGTTACTCCTCTTCTTTTACAAGAAGAAAAGGAACCATTACATTGTATCCCAGGGTCTGGCTGGTTGGAAGAAATGGTTCTCTTAAGCCAGCCTAAAACCAATGTGGACCACTTTCTTTCCTCCCAGCCAAATCCAACTATACAGATCAAGTTGAAGAATGTTTCCTTTGTTGTGTATGCATGATGCTTACTCATCTACCAGCCATTCCCCTTTTAGAGGAGTCTATTTTTACAGCCTAATTTTCCACTTGTCTTTTGATCTTTTACCACAGAAGAGGCTCAGATATTAACAACACAGTCTAAAGAGACCGTGACGACATGGACTCAGGATGTCTGCCAGTTTGGGAGTCGGGCTCCCTGCATAGCAGTTTTGGATAGAAAGATGTGAGCTTCACTTTATAGCTCAGAGTGCAAAGCTTTTATTTTTAATAGATGACACTGAGTTGTGTGAACCGGTACTAATCCTTTGAGCATTACAGCAACATACTGTAGGGCCTGTGTGTGGCAAAGGAGCAGGTTTCATCCCATGTTACATCAGTCAGTATCAAGGAATGAGAACACAGCATCAATTAAACTGGGTGCTTTTTCTGTGCTTAGATTTCATCTTATCCAACATTAGAAGTGGGTCATTAACATCCTGCCCCTACTACTTCAAGATTAAGCCAAAAGGATTAAGTCAATGAATCAACCCAATCAAAAAGGACATGGAGGGAAAAAAAGTGATAGCAAAAGAAATTGTTGGCAAGTATGCATTAATGCTTCATGAACAGGCTATTCTCTGAGCTTTAGACCTTAATAAAAGAGACTTTCAAACTAATGGGAAAAGAATTCAGAATTACAATTCCATATCTATAAAGGCTTCATGTTAGGCTAGTATGATACATATTGCTTGATTGACTTCTATAAGCTGATCCATCTCCTCTTTAGGTTCCAAGCCATAAACTGGGGATCAATATTTCAAATACTGTACAGTGTCTGATTTTTCACATCTAGTGCATATAAGCATCACCAGAGTTATGTGAAGTAGGTTGCTCTTGGTATTTAGATATATTCTGTACAGAGGGCTTCAAACTTTCATGCCTTCATAACTTGAAGCATTGTATATTTCCAAATATTAACATACAATTATGCCTCTCTCCAATGAGAAACTCCTGCAGAACGGAGTTGGACTGGTGGAATTTAATGATTTCTCAGATAACAAGAGCTTCACATTTCTGCAAATTCCCATTTGCTGGTGAATTGCTGCTTTTGCTGCTGTGCTGCTCCTGTATGGCTGCAGCTTGCCTGATTGATCGATGGCTGCAATGGCACTTTTCCATCTGACATTCTCTCTCTCTCTCCCCCTTGCACTCTCTTCCCACTCACCCACCCCCCTTTTCTTTTGCTTAAACAGCAGCCCTAACTTTTGTGTGTTGCAAATATAAAAGGCAAACCATGTGATAGAGGGGCAGAAGAACAAAAGCATTTGGAAGTAACAAGACCTCATTTTAGCCCTCGGTCTGGGGAGTCCAATAGAAGGGAAGGCACAGTGCATTTTGCAAAAGGTAAGCAAGCATATCACCAAAAGCTTTGGATCAAACACTAAATACTTCATGTGCTTAATATCACTAGTTGATTTTTGCAGCCCAAGGTTATTTGAATATCTTCTTTGAAGCTTAATAAGCTTTGTTTTAAAGATAGGTAACTAACCTTAGTACCTGCATCTTTTTTATTGCCAGCATGTCTTTGAATTATATATCTGCTAAGAATGTTTGTATGCAATTAGGCAGCAACAGAGAATCTCTTGGCTATCAATGGGTTATGTTAAATTTGTGCCTTTAGACTGCTCTTCATTTGCACAAAACCATTACTTGACAGCAGGAAATATCAGAATTGCATGTGAGTTCTAAAAAGGATCAGGATACTCTCAGCACTGTCTCTATATGCAATCATAATGGGACTCTATGATCATAGGCTAAGCATCTGCTTTGAAACCAATGTTTACTTTTATTGCAATTTATGGATGATGGTCATCTGCCAGTCATCTGATAGAATGCTTAGAATAATTGGAAACAATGACAATATTTATTTCAGGCATTGTCTGTTGTCCTTCATAGAGAATAGTTTTAGGTTTTATATATGAGCATGTGAGCGAAGGGAGTGTGGAGGTCATTAAAAAAAACCTCTTTATTAAATGTCTTGGGAAGTTTTGCCATTCAGTACACAGCACTGGTTATGGATTAGAAATAGATTTAATATGTGCATGTGTTTGGTTAAAGGGAGTAAGTAAATCCATTGTGTTTGTCTTGGCTGCAGAACAGAGGAGATATATTGAGCAGTCGGCTTATCCCTTCTGCACAACCATTAATGCAATGTAGATGCCTGTTGGCAGATCAAACTAGAGGATGCTCAACAAAAAAGCAGTTTAGAGAATAAATTGTCAGGTTTTTAGTGCCTGTCCTTAAGAGAAGTTTCTTCTATCTTAGAATCGTGTTTTGGTGGTGGTTCTTTCAAAGAAGAATTACCTTGCAAGATAAAAAGGTCATGGGATTTTAGGATAAATGTATAACCAATGTTAAAACATGAAATTAACAGAGACCTTAAAGTAAAATAAAATATAGAAAAATCCTCAAATATTATTTTATTAAAAATATAAACTACCACCAGATGCTGAGCTAAATAAAATACGCAGACAGAGATGACCGCTTAAAACTAACTAGCTTGACTAAGGGATTAAGAACTTTGTCCTTTAATTTTTTTTTAAGGTTGCATTTGAATTTGAGAGATTTCTACCTGTTAGCATGAAGGATGTGAGCAAATCTTTTTAGCATGCTAATTTTGGAATGAACACACTGAAGAAAATTCAATGTACACAATGAAAGATTACCTTACAAGTAACATCCCACTCACTATCTGAAATGGGATGCTATATAGGAAATGCTTGAGCCAGAGTCAGCCCAAAAATAGAGAGAATAAATCCCAAATCACTTTAATAAAGTGTTATTTTCATTTAAATTTGTGACTCTATTCGTCCCTGAATGGAAGGTAGCAGAAAATGTAGTTATAAGATAATATAGTTTCATTATCTCATTTCCAAAGGATTTCCTCTGATATTGCCACTAGGCAACACCACTATTAAACCACATGATATGACCAAAACCCATATGCAAAATAATGACTGGGATTTAAGTGGATGCATGTTTGACAGCTTCAACCAAAGATTTACACAAGGAAGAACTTAGGGCTACAAATAGTTACTATCACAATCAGTATCAGTTTCCTTATGTAGATGGAAGGAGGCAGGAGGATTTCACCCAATTGTCTAGCTGTAATACATGCTAATGTAATCCAAGGGACTGGGGTGGGGGGAGCTAAATCAAATCCTTAAGGTAACTATTGTTGCATCCTAGCTGTCTGGCAATGGCATTCTGAGTTTTAGATGGACATTTTTCTTACTGTATAAAAACTGAACCTTGCAGCTCTTGTTTGCAAATAAGTATTTGCATGTAAATTCTTAAAAGAGAGAGAGAGAAAATGAGAGGTAATAAAAATTCTACTTGCCAACAATAATAAAGTACATAGCCTACCAAAGAAACAGACTTCTTTTCATAAAGGTAAGACAAGATTTTCTATGATGGTCATATCTATGTTGGTTTGCACTTAGCAGCTTTCTTCCCAGTTCTTCCTAGAATTGCAGCCAATACTGAGAAATTTGCTACTGTAACCTGGAGAGGCAATCATAGGCTACAGTGATCTCAAACACATTTTACAACCTTTTAAAGGGCATGCACAGCTTATGTTACTGAAATTTTGGGTCTGAAATGCAACATTTTTAGAAGGAACAATTTTTAACTCAAGATAAGGTACCAAGTTCCCATCATACTACAAACTCCACCAACTCCCTCTCATATTACCCAAATGTTCTTGACCTTAATCACATTGTCTCAGTCATGAATACTGTGCATTCAAAATAATGAATGCACAGTATTCAACATCAATAAGATTTTCCAAATTGGATCCAGATAATTCCCAAATAGCTATGTACAAAGGAATAGGAAATCTAGGTTTTAGATCTCATGGGGACTCACTGTTGTAGCAACCTTCTTTCTACACACACACACACACCTCATTCCAAGATAGTTACAAAAGTTTATTTAATTATTTTTTACTTTAAATATATGGTTGTTCCTTTACAAAATGGTGTTTATTCCAAGTAAGCAATACTTCACAACAAATTCTGTTTTGTTATGTTAGTTATAATAGTGCCACGATTTATATACATTTAAAATGTGTGCGCTCTAAAATCTGCTAGAGCATATCGGGTATATAAAGCAATTATAAGATGTGGATTTGTGGGGAGTCCAGGAAGAAGAAAAGTGGTGTGTGCTTTACAAATGCTACATTATACATTGGGGCTGTGCAGCATTTTGGATATGAAGGGGGAAATGGGATTCAGAGAAAAAAGGGAGCACCCTCCAGAAATGTCTTAATCCAAACATGGCTACATAAGGCAGCCACTTTAGCTCGGGAAAGGTCCATCTGCTTTAAGGTGTTTCTGACAAATGCTACATGTTTCTGAATCACATGTCTCCCTTTGATTCCAAACTGCTGCACAGCCCTACTGCACATGGCCATTTATACTTAAACCAATTTGCCAGTTCCACTTTCTCATCTGCAATCATATTTATTCAAAGATAGTGCCATATATGCCTCATGAAATCAACTTCCTGACTGCCAATGTTTTAAATAGAGCTCTGAAGACCTATCTTTGGGAAATTTCATCTTACACCCTAAGGAACAAATTTCCATGTTCTTCTTAACCCATCGGTGTACTCCACCCACCACTTCTTGAATGCAGGAAAGGATGACACCATCATCTCCCCATTCCCAGTCCATTGCAAATGCACCCACACAATGTTTTCCAACTCAGATTCAAAACTATAATTTTAGGATACCAACAGTCTTAAGCCCTTTAGCGTAAAGGATCTCCAGAGTTTCATTCTGTTGTGGTAAGTGCCCTAGCTCTGATGGGATACAATGCTTACATATCTCTCTCCATTCCAGTGCCTGGGCACTGTTCTGTGTTGTTGTTTCATCCTAGCCTAGCAAGCTTCTATGTCAGTGGTTCTCAACCTACCTAATGCCGCGACCCTTTAATACAGTTCCTCATGTTGTGGTGACCCTCAACCATAAAATTATTTTTGTTGCTACTTCATAAGTGTAGTTTTTTACTACCGGTTCTGTGGCCGTGGCTTATTTAGTGGGCATGGCTTGGAGGTCATGTGGGCATGGCTATGTGTATAGGGACTACTCAGAGGGCTGAAAAAAGTCATTTCTGACAGGTCCTCGCACTTTTGACCAGTCTTCGCACTTATGATTGGTCATCATTTATGCCCATTGTAGCATTCTTAACATGTGACCAGGTGGGCATGGCTATGTGTATAGGGACTACTCAGAGGGCTGAAAAAAGTCATTTCTGACAGGTCCTCGCACCTTAGACTGGTCCTCACACTTATGACCATCCTCACATTTATGCTGGTGCAGCATTCTTAACAACCATGTCACTCATTTCACAACTGCTTCTCTTCACCATGGTGATAAGATAGAGCAAAAACGTAAAATGTGAGGACAGTCATAAGTTCGAGGACTGGTCAAAAGTGCGAGGACCAGTCAAAAACAACTTTTTCAGCCCTCTGAGTAGTCCATATGCATAAAAGGATATAGCAATAGAGAAGGATGAAGGAAGGGAAGGGAAAAGGGTAGGAGTGAGGGTAAGAGAGGGAGGAAGAGAGGAGGAGAAGGAGAAAGGAAGAGGAAGTAGGGAGGAGAAGAAGGGGAAGAGAAAGTAAAAAGGAAAGAAAAGAGAGAGGTGGTAGGTTTGAGGAGAAAGATTGCTGTACAATAAAAGAGATGAAAGGGAAAAAAACCAACCCCAAACAAATACAAAGATATTAAGATAAAGAATGGATTATTAAACTATCAATTATTACTGATTATTAAAGAATAAAAGAGAACAAATATGAATAAATAGCAATAATTAGAAACACACATACAAACATGTAATATCTTTTCTTTGAACAGAGTATTTGGGCGGTTCACAAATTTAAACAGTATTTAGTCATTTCAATTAAATTTTACAATTTCTATATTTCCTTTTTGCCATATTTATTACTCATTTATTTTTTTAAAAAACAATATTACCCTTCATCCTCATCTCTAATCTTAATCAAATTCAATTTTTCCCTTCTCTTATATATTATACCCCTTCCCATTGTCATCTATTTTAATATCCATCCTCACATTGGTTAATTATGTAATTATGTAATACAGTTGTTTAATACAAATTCAACATTTTAATATAAATCAATTAGTTATATAACTATCTTTTTGTATATTAATATGAACATGAATATTCCAATTATTTCCATGCAATCCAATTTCTTACAAATCAATTAATTATATTTACCAATAATAATAAACCAAATAATTTTCCCCATATATTCCTCCAAACTACAATTTAACCATTTCTGCTTTCAACACAATATACAATTAATAGTATCTCAATTATTACAATTCCCTAGTTAAATACAGCTTTTTTTCTTTTGTGTTTTAAAATCTTGAACCTCCTCTTTTGCCCTAAATTTCCCATTGTTTGTACCTATCTTTTTTGGTGAGGAAAAAGAAAAAGAATCTCTCTCCCTGCCTCATTTTGTCACGTTGCAGCAGACCCTGCTTTACTTTCAGTTTCGTTTCAGCTAGGGAAAAAAAATACTTCTCCAGCATCGTTTGCAGCAAAGAGCTTGCAAAACGAGAGCTTGCAAAAGAGCCTGCACAAAGAGCCTTGAGAGCAAGGAGGCTGATCAAATCAATTTATGGTAATTAACCTAGGCTGATTTTTTTATTTTTGCAGGCATGATCTACTCATTTATTTTCTTTTAACACGGATCAGCTGTAGGGAGGCCCTTTGAAGCCTCACAGCAAGAATTTAAACAGGTTTTTTCCCTCTAGCCATCAACTGGGACTCAGGAGGCAGCAATAGATTGGGAGTGGGCGGGGTAAGCAAACGGGACTGGCAATCCAACAGAAGGTGAGGGTGAGTGAAGGCATGGGGGGGGGGCGAGAGAGGGCTTTGGTGACCCCTGTGAAATGGCTGTTCGACCCCCAAAGGGGTCACGACGCCCAGGTTGAGAACCACTGTTCTGTGTTCTCTGCTGGTTGACAACTGCTACTTTTTTATAATCCCACATTGATCTAGCAGTGCCCTTTTAATTCATTGAAATTCTAGAAATTTATGCTTCGTTCAATCCTTGCATCTCTTAGTGGGCACTGTTTTGATTTCTACCCAAGCTGGGTAAAACATTCTCCCTGTTCGCAAAGCTTCCTTACCCTTCCTCTTTAAAAAAGTTACAACATGGGAAAGTTGCTACTTTCTTTTTTCTAGGAAACGGAACTATCAATTCTTTATTCTTACAAGTTTTCCTGGACCTACAAAGGGTCTTAAGATCTAACGAGCAATGATAAGGAGAAAGGAAGGGATGTGAAGGCATCTGTGTATAGAAATCTCTGGGAAAGCATGATGCTAGTGAGGTAGAACAATCCCACAAAAAACAAACAAACAAACAAACAAACAAACAAACAAACAAACAAACAAACAAAGCAGGCACTGGTAAAGTGGTCTGTGTAGCCACTAAGACTTGTCTTTCCTGCATAAATATGAGAAGACCAAGGATTGGGGAACAATCAGTCAAGTCTTAGGGTGGGCAGCCCAGCCTTCTGGGACTCCTGGCAGCTCCTTGAGCTAGCTGTCGTGGGAAAGGTTTGGTAGTTAGGGATCAGAGTTTCTGATTGTGGTTCTGGTTCTGTGACTACTCTTTTTTGGATTTGATCTACATGCCTTCTCCTGATTCTCCCATCTCCCATGTCCACTGTGTATGACTTGGGACCAGTTAGGTCAGATACAGTATAGTCCCGGCTAACCATAGGGGCCTGTTGGCATAATTTCTGGCAAACACTGGTGTCCCTATCTGGAATTCCCTTAGCTTCCTATCGGCTCCCTTGAACCCATCCGGGGAGTAATTGGGATATAGCCGGTCCAGCATGCACCTAAGTTTTCTGCCCATTAGGGGTTCAGCCGGACTGTGCCCAGTGACTGTGCATGGTGTGGCATATTGTGCAGCCAGAAACTTGTCTACTCTGGCCTGCCAGTCTCTGGCGTCTAATCATGAGAGTGCCTCCTTGGCTGTTCTCACGAACCTCTCAGCCAGGCCGTTACTGGCTGGATGAAAAGGTGCAGAAAGTGCATGCCTGATTCCCAACTCTGCCAGGTACCCCTCAAATTGAGTGGCAGTAAACTGGGGCCCATTGGCTGATACAAGGGTATCGGGGAGGACATGGGTGGCAAAGAGTTTTCAAAGCACCTTGATTACCACTTTGGAGGTCATGGATTGCAGTAAATTGATTTCGAGCCACTTGGAATAGGCGTTGACAACGACCAGAAATGTTTGGCCGTGAAAGGGATCTGAAATCGATATGGATTCTAGACCATGGACCTTGGAGTCATTCCCATTCTCTCACTGTTGCTGTGGGGGGATCTGGCCTGGACTCTTGGCAGGATTGACACCTCCCCACCCACTCGGTAATGTTGTTGCCCATTGTGGCCACCAAACGTAACTTCTGGCTAGCCCTTTCATCCTAAAAATTCCAAGGTGCCTATCATGCAAGACCTTTTCCCTTAAGTATAAGGGTACAATGACACGATCACCCCACAATAGGACCCCCTTGCATTGACAATTCATTTTTCTTGGATATAAAATGCTTACATTCCCTGCCTTCAGTCCTTCCCAGCCACCCCCTCGTGACCCAGCTCATGACAGTCTTCATGGTCTTTGACCGAGGCTCTGGCCACTTCGGCAGAAATGAGAGGCCCTGATTCCAATGTGTCAATTAGTAGGACTGGTACTTCTGGGGTTGGGTCTTCTAGGATGTCTGGTAGCGGGCATCGGCTGAGGACATTGGCATGCCCTTGTCCGGGTCAATGGACAAGGCAGTAGGAGTATGCTGTTAGGAAGATAGTCCAACGAGTCATCCGTGGGGACAAGGCAGCAGGGGTGGGCCAATCCCCTGCCAGGAGTCCCAGAAGCAGCCGATGGTCCGTGACTAGTTTGAAAGTCCACCCAAACAGGTATTCGTGGAACTTTTTTACTCCTGAGACGGCGGCTAGGGCTTCACTGTCCAGCTGTAGTTCCGCTCGGCTCTGGACAAGGTGCAGGAATAGTAAGCAATAGATGCCTCTAGTCCATTTGGTAGTCTGTGGCTCAAAACGGCCCCTACTCCAAAAGGGGACGTGTCACAGACTAGCACAAGGGGAAGCATTGCATTGTATTGTATTAAAAAACTGTCCGCGGACAAGAGTTTTTTTATGGTGGCAAAAGCAGTAGCCTCAGTCTTTCCCCAAACCCAGGATGCATTTTTAGCCAATAATCAGTGTAGGAGTTCTGCTACGGTTGCCTTGTCTCTCAGGAATATGGCATAGAAGTTTAGGAGACCCAGGAAAGCCTGTAGTTCAGTCTTGTTTTTGGAGGTTGGCGCATTTTTAATGGCTCTTACGTTGCTTTCAGTGGGGTGAATGCCAGTTCTGTCCACCCTGTACTCCAGGAATTTAACAGAGGGTACTGCTATCCTGCATTTGTTCCACTTGACTCTGAGGCCAGCGTTTCTGAACTTTCCTAGCACTCAGTTTAATCGGTCTCCTAATTATTGTTCATCTACGGCAGTAATAAGGATATTGTCAAAATAGTGGGCTACCCCTGGAAGTCCTTGTAGCAGACGCTCCATTGTGCTTTGGAATAAGCCGGGGGCTATGCTGACTCCAAATTGTAGCCAAGTGCATTTGAAGGCACCTCTGTGAGTTATGATAGTCTGTGCCTCCGTGGTAGCACCATCTACCAGCAGTTGCTGGTACGCCTGCGCAAGATCGGGTTTTGTGAAAATCTTGCCAGGGCCCAGCGAATGAAGTAAATGGTGCACGATTGGAACAGGATAACCGCTTTGTTGGAGAGCGTTATTAATTGTGCATTTATAATCAGCGCAGATGCACACCGACCCATCTGGCTTGATGAGGGGTAGCTTCTCGCGGTGCTATCCATACTCGAACTGGAACATGCCTACTCCTTCCATGGGGATGCGGTTCCCTTGGTAGTTGTGTAGCCGTAGTCGCTGGGGCTGTAGTTGACATGTTTTCAAGCTGAGTATGGCCGTTTTCAGGGTGGCCCAGGACATGATCAATAGAGATAAGCTGGTATCAATCTCCATCCTACATGGGCGTCCTTCTATTTCCACCATGGTGTGTATTTTCTTTTCCAGGGTGGTACTTGCTTGACTACTCTGGTGCTGCAGGTTTCACAACTTTTGAAATTCGTGCCCTTTTTTTGGTCACCATATTTATTGGCCCTTTTGTGCCCCGCTGGCTCGGATTGGCTAGGTCCACTCTTCGGCTTATGGCTGGATGGTAGTCTTGCCCTGCACACCCTTGCCAAATGTCTTTTTTTATCACAGCATCTGCAGACAGCATCTCTGAACTTGCAAGTCTGCCGTTAGTGTGACTCTCCGCAGCTCGCACAGTCCTCTCACCTCTCTCTCCAATCACATCTATGACTTTCTGTTTGGAAGACATCTTTGTCAGACTCTTCTTTGCTGTCGGCCTGGGTTACTTCACTGTGCACCGGGGCTGACTTGTGCGTTGTCTGCGATGGCCCTGTTCGTTGCAGGGTCTCCACAGCCTTAGTGGAGGATTTTATGTGCTCTTGCTTCGTCAAGAGCGATGTGTAGAGTCAGATTTGACCTGGCCAGAAGTCTTCTCTGTAGGCAAATATCAGGTTAGTTGCTCTAGGAGCACATCATAGAGTTCTTGGTACTCGCAATGCGTGGTGGCCTTGCGCAGGGCAGCCATGTAAGCGCTGATCGGCTCTTCTTCTCGTTGCAGTCGTTGCTGGAACTTGTACCTCTGGACGAATTTGGAGGGAACCGGGGCATAGTGTGCCCTTAGCAAAGTTTGTAACACCTGCCATGGTACCGACTGAACTGGGGTCAGCTCAGATAGTGACTTAGCCATGTTGAAGACTTTGGTGCCCCAGTGGCTCAGGAATAGAGCTCTTTTTCTGTTGTCAGAGAGGCTCTGTAGCTTCCTAGCCTCCAAAAAACACTCAAACTAAGGCATATACGACCCTCTCTGGCTGGGTCGAAAGGCATTGGTGGTGCAAAAGCAGATATCCTGGCCGTCTCGCTTGGCACTGAGTTTGTCTGCCTGACTGGATTCATTGTTGTCAGCTCTTCGGCTTGCTTCTTGTTCATCTCAATCCCACCTTCTCAAGCATGTTTCTGCTGGGGTGAATTGTCTTCAAAACTGCAGAAGATTAAGAATCTAAGCCTTTTCTGTTTCATAATTGAGTTAGAAATATGGGGAGGGAGAGTCCAAAGACATCATGATCAGAGTGCCCTCTTTTCCTTTTTGCAGAGTCTAGGACTGACAATGGTGGAGGTTGTTCTATTTAGTCTTTCAAACAAAAGAGCTAGAAAAGAAGATGGTGTTTGCCCTTCCTATGCCTTATGGTCCTGATCTAGATTGTATTACAGTTAATTTTAATAAAATAAATAAAATCTAAAATTGAAGCAGAATGGTCCATTCATACCTACCTTTCTGTCTGTCATCTATAGCTATCATTTTATATCTAATCTTAGTTTGGTGGGAGTGAACATGGACATTTAAAATGTAGTCTTACTTAGTCCTGATGTCCGAGACGGAGTTGTCTAAGAAAGAAATAACGTGCCTCTCACATTTTGATAATAAAGAAAAAAAAACATTTATTTATTAGAACAACATCCTTACGAACTCATATGCAGCCAGGAAATGACCTCTGCTCCAAATTCCCTCCCTTTCCTGGCTTGTTCCCTTATTCTATTGGCCATTCTCTAAATCATTCTACTGCAGTAATTTAACTCCCCCTTTACTATGTCAGCCCTGAATGAAATGCAACTTGAGAGGCTGACACCTGAGGAAGTAATTTATTGTAGCAATTCTGCTGCCTTTCTTACACTGTATACACACAAATGCCCACAAGTTTTTCTGTGGTGAACATGCAGGGGTTTTTTTGCCCCAATGAATTTTATCTCACAATTGTTTATTGGTTGTGGAGAAAGAAAATGTCCTTTCATAATTCATAAAAATGGGAAATGAGGCCTTCATTTTCAATTATCAATGTATATGAAGGGACCAGGAAGAGAGAGAGAATGAGAGAGAGAGAATGAGAACAAGAAAACTTTTGTGAGGAAATGCTAGAGAGAGAAGCTGTATTAGTTTTCTAGTACTCGTGTTCTGAACTATACACAGCAAATTGACTAGTAGGAATAAAAATGCAAACCAAGATGAGCATCCTGCAGTTGCATTCAAAATAAATTATTTGATAGATGTACTTGATGTATATACTCAGTCAAGGGAAGATGGCCTTTCATTTGAGCACTGTAGTGGCATGCAAATGGTGAAAAAAAATGGCATGAACCATTTCGGGGTAATCTTTGATTGAAAGGTTAAAACGCTTCTGCTACTACTACTAGTCAAAGTGGACACTATTGGGTTAACTAGAAAGTCCAAACTAGATAAGCCACTTTCCTTTTTTTCTAGGCAAAGCAAGGGAAGAAGATATGTAATTGCAAGAGTTAATAAATAGTTTGATTACCATATTTTCCGGCGTATAAGACGACTGGGCGTATAAGACGACCCCCAACTTTTCCTGTAAAAATATAGGGTTTGGGCTATACTTGCTGTATAAGACGACCCCTCTTCCAACGCACACCAAATAAAAATTAAAAAACATCAACTGGCTCACCCACAATGTAAAAGCAGCTGTGCTAGACCCAAAATGGCCCCTGCAATAAGCAGGAACCTCACACAGCCACAAAAAGCCCCAAAAAACAACTTTTACATTGTGGGTTTACACACACATACAGCTTTGTGAGATTTTGTGTGTTTGTGTAGTTAGAGTGAAACACTACAGAAACAACTAAATCTCAGAAAGTTGCACAAATTTTATTTTTTTTATTTTTATTTTTTTATTTTTATTATTTTTATTTTTATTTTTATATGAAAGCTAAATTTAAAACTTCCTAGCCTAAAACTTAGACCTCTCTTTTAAATGGCTAGGTCTAAAAAAGAACAACTAAAAAACCCCTTAATTAACTATTTTTTTTAAAGCTCCCAAAGGGGGAAAAAACTTACCCACTAGAACAGGGGTCTCCAACCTTGGCAACTTTAAGACTTGTAGACTTCAACTCCCAGAATTCCTCAGCCAGCTTTGCTTTGCTGGCTGAGTAATTCTGGGAGTTGAAGTCTACAACTCCCTGCCTGCTTGATTGCAGGCAGGGAGATTTAGTTGCTTGCTGATGCAATGGATTGCAGGCAAGGCAAGTGTTGCGGCTAGCAGCTAGGGTAAGCAAGCTGGAGGGGGGGGGGATTTTTGCTACGTATCAATTAGCAGGCAAAAATTAGCAGCTGGGATGGCCAGCGTTGTGTAAAGGGAAAAACTTTCCTTTTACACAACGTTTCAGTGGTTAGAAGATTTAGTTGCTTGATGATGCAATGGATTGCAGGCAAGGCAAGGCAAGCGTTGCGGCTAGCAGCTAAGGTAAGCAAGCTGGAGGGGGGGGGGATTTTTGCTACGTACCAATTAGGAGGCAAAAATTAGCAGCTGGGATGGCCAGCGTTGTGTAAAAGGAAAGTTTTTCCCTTTTACAGGGGGCTTGCGTGTAACTCAGCTGATTAGCGGCAACTCAGCAGGCAATTCAGCTTGGCTCCTTAGAGCCATTTAAGGCTCCTCAAAGCCTTTCGGGCTGGTCTGCCTGGTTACAGGAGACCGACACCCGGCGTATAAGACGACCCCCAACTTTTGAGAAGATTTTTGTGTGTTAGAAAGTCATCTTATACGCCGGAAAATACGGTAATTCAGCCTCCTCTGATCTGATGCCCTCTTGATGGGCTGCATCTTCAATTCCCAGAATTCCAAACTATCAGTGGATGAAAGTTCTGAGATTTTACTCCAAATGTATCAAGGGATGACCAAATAGAGTAAAAAATATATTAGACGATCTTATTTTATATATTTCAGACTTTTTCTTTATCAAAGAATCAACCCCATTACATAAGGATGGGCATACATCTAATCTGACAGTGAATAAGGGTTTGATTCAACCCAAGTAAAGCTTGTTCTAGCTAAGAAATGTAAGAAAAATATCTGTCACATTTCAGTCTTTCCCCCAAATCCGTTTATTTTCCAAGCTCAATGAGAAAAATATGATACCTATATTAGATAGCTATTATAAAACATCCCTACAGTGAACTTGATCCAGTAATAAGAAATTATCATTGAAGTAAAACAAACAAAAACAAAACAAAAGAACAAAAAAGAAGGAAAATGAAACGATAGTCAAAAGTTGGAAGACATTTTAGAAACCAAAATAATAAGGATGCTTCATCCAGTTTAGCAGGATTCTTTTAATAATGCAGTGAAATCTATTTATTGCCAATCAGCTTAACTGTCAAACCTTCTTGGCATGGATTGGCCAAAAGCCATGTTCTATACAAGAAAAAAAAAATTAAGTGGAGTTTTCCTTAATATCTTTAAGGCAAAAGCTGCCTTGGGTTCTGAAGCATAACTGAAAAACTAATAAACTTTAATGCTTCAGAACGTTCTAATTTTTATTATTTTAATTGATCATATTCATATAGTAACCATTTTATTTCATAGATTTTATTTAGCTCTTGCTTTAAGAAAAATCCTGTGGCAGTGAATTCCATGGTGCTGCTTTAAAGATAAAGAGTTTTATCTCACCAATATTCAGTAGATTGCTTCTTATGCCATTTATTATCCCTCAGTTCTTGTAAGCTAAGAATAGAGATTGTTAAGGTACTAAATTGATATGAGGCCACAACACATTAATTTAATTACGTTTAGGGACTGATGACTGCCTAGGATTTGTATGGTTAACTTTCATAACAAAATATAGTTGTGGTTCCTTCCCTGAATTTATTTGCTCGATTCCTTGCACACAATGATGCAGCCTTCGTGGAGGGCTTACTATTTTGCATACATTTAAAGGGAGAGAGTGTGTGATTCTGTCGCCTGGTTTGACTTACAATCAGCTGTTATTTCCTTTTTATATGTGTCAGTGTAGAACATATTAAAATTTCTCAGTAACAGCACGTATGGAATCCCTTTGATGCCCCACCTCTAACTTAACAGAACAATGAAACCAGGGTTGTAGTAAGCCTTTGAGCAGCTGGTTGTCTATATATTCTCTCTGTCCCTCCCCCCCACACCCTCTCCCACTTACTTTCTTCTTCTTCTTCACATAATTTAATTCTGTGTAGAATTTGGGAAACACTGTCACTGTCACTTCTCTGCTGTATCAGCTCTCATGCCAGGCATTATCGTGCTTAATAAATTACAAACCCCAGGTAATCTTTTTGTCTGATTATTCTCACCATTCGCCAATCAAATGTTCAGGATAATCGAGGAGACTATGAGCCACCAGGAATAAGGTTGTTTTCGTATTATTTTAGTGGTATTGAAATTGAATACTATTTTACCACCACCATCAGCAAAATTCAATCATAGGGGTGAGGGAGTCTGCTAACAAGGTTTTCAAGCTTATTATAACAGAGACACAATCTACATTGGTGTGGTGAGGTTGGAGCAGAAGGGGCCATACTGCCCTTTAGGACAAGCAAGTTCAGCACTGGAGTTAATACCCAGCATCTGGTTTGGCAAAGGTTGAGCATTCCATGGCAATGACATGCACATCACTGCCACAACGATGACGCTCTCTATGAATGGGATCTCCAAGGGTGCGTTTGTATTCTTAATAGAAATAATAGAGATGTGTGCATCTTTTATCTGTTCGCAATTAAATACTCTTTCAGGGAAAATAGGGCTTGCATAAATTGAAAAGATGTAGCTGAAGATACAGCAAAAAAGCAATTCTTTGTTCATTTTTTAAAAATTCTTTTTAGGTCTTGAAGTGATTGGCTATGTCTGTGTGTAAGAGAGAGAAAGAGAAAGAGAGAGGGGGCGAGTGTGAGGGAGGAAGAGAGGGAAGAGGGAAGGAGAAAGAGAGGGGAGAAGAGGGAGGTTCTCATTTATGACTGTATTAATGTGCTATCAATCAGGTGCTAGCAGAAAAGTATGACAGCCTAAACTGTGTTGCCCCCATTGCTGGTCCCTACTCTGTAAAAATGGCAAGGCTGAGAAATGATGCAATCCTTAATTACTTATTAAAAGGCAAGATTGCTTCCATTGGCTTCACTTCCCCTCCCACTAACAGTCACCTGGTGTCAGGAAAACAACCACCAATCATTATGGGATATGGCAAAGTGGAAGTGGAAGGAGTTTAGGCCCAAGCTCAAAATGGCGGTTATCTCCCTGTCGCATTGCCTAAGTGAGAAAGGGGCAGGCATTACGGAGAGGGCATCAGGAGAAGCAAGAGAGAGTTTCTTGACATCTTCTTTGGGCTTCTCATCTGTGAGTTGAGCTGTTTAGTGCTCTTGTGAAAGAATACTAAATCTCTGTTCAAAGACATTCTGGCTGACCAATAAATGGCATGTAGGCATTGGGTCAAATGAGGATGAATGAACTTTGTTCCCAGTAATGCTGCAAGAAAATAGTGGTTCTGGCAGCACATTGTCCAGGTCTGACCTCATGGATGTTACTGAGAAACAAGATACTTTTAGAGTTAGAAGATTATACATGAGGTGTGAAGGAATATGGTGCAATAAAGTTAAGGTTTATATGGATTTCAAAAACTTATTTAAGAAAATTTGTGTGGCTGCCCACTCCCTTTCAATGACTCTGGGTGTCTTAAAAAAATAAAAAACCAATATATAAACAACAAAAATAAAGCTCTACCCCACCCAGCAATAACAATAGATCAGATAAGCCACTTTAGGTTCCGCTGGCCCATTGACAAAACCAGGTCTTTAGGGCCTTGTGAAAGAATGTCAAAGTGGGGGCCAATCTAACCTCCACATTTCATGAATCTTTTATTTGTATATGTTTTATTTACAGTTTTTCTTTAACAACTAACATTTTTGTGGACAGTATAATGACTGGGTTGACATATTTTTCACACAGTGCTCACAGTAATAATATAATCAATTTTACAGATCTTTTATCTTCCAACTTCTAGCCTTAATGTGCTCATTATAATTATAATATATTCTTTTATGTATCAATCAATATTACACTAATATTTTCCCAATTTATTACTTAGTGTTCCACCACATTTTCAATGTCTCAACTTTCTATAAATACCAATAAAACTAGTCATCAATAAAATTTAATCAGTCACAAGCTTATATTTATTTATTTATTTTATTTGTTTGTCAAACTTGATAACAAGTATAGATATGAATATAAATATGAACAAAGGAAGTAAATACAGATAAATGGGGACAGTAAGACAGGGGTGGTAGGCACACTGGTGTGCTTATGCATGGCCCCTTTATGGACCTCTTAAGAATGGGGTGAGATCCATGGTAGACAGTTTGAGATTGAAGCTGTGAGAGTTTGAGGCTGTAACAACGGAGTTGGGTAGAGCATTCCAGATGTTGACCACTCTGTTGCTGAAGTCATATTTTCTGCAATTGAGTTTGAAGCAGTTTACCTTGAGTTTTTATCAATTGTTTGCCCGTGTACTATTGTGATTGAAATTGAAGAAGTCATTGACAGGCAAGACGTAACAGACAATTTTGTGTACTATGCTTAGATTGGACTGCAGGCGGCGCAGTTCCAGATTGTCCAAGTGCAAAATTTCAAGCCTGGAGGCATAGGGAATTCTATTGTGAATAGAGGAGCTACATATCTTTAAATCCCCTGAATTTATAGTCCTTGAAAATTATATTTTCCAATATATTTTTTACATCCTGTTGATCATAATACCTTTAAATATACCTAATCCTAGTCTTCCACCTCCTAATTGTAATGTATCTGTATTTATAATAAATGCCATTATATGTCTATATATATATACTACTGTTTTCCCAGTTTAAACTTTCCACTTATTTCTACATTGCAACATATTATATCTCTATCCATCATCTCTCAGCCTTTTTTAAAATTTCACCATTTATTAATTTTTTTAGTGATTCTTTTATGTTTCTCTCTTGGAATCCTATATATCTCTCTAGCATTTTTGCATAGACTACCCCCATCCAGCAATAACAATAGATCAGATAAGCCACTTTAGGTTCCCTTGGCCCGTTGGCAAAACCAGGTCTTAAGGGCCTTGTGAAAGAATGTCAAAGTGGGGGCCAATCTAGTCTCCACATTTCATGAACCTTCAGAGCCTATCAATAAATAAACTTATCTCTCTCTGCTATTCAGTTCATACTATAGTAAGGGGCAATGAGGAGCAGAGAAAGAAGTTTATTTATTGACCTATCTACCCCCTCCTCTCCCACCCACCCACCCATCCATCTGTCTGTTTGTCTGTCTGTCTATCTATCATCTACAGTGGGGCAAAAAAGTATTTAGTCAGCCACCAATTGTGCAAGTTCTCCCACTTAAAAAGATGAGAGAGGCTTGTAATTGACATCATAGGTAGACCTCAACTATGAGAGACAAAATGAGAAAACAAATCCAAACAATCACATTGTCTGATTTGGAAGGAATCTATTTGCAAATTATGGTGGAAAATAAGTATTTGGTCACTTACAAACAGGCAAGATTTCTGGCTCTCACAGACCTGTAACTTCTTTTTTAAGAGGCTCCTCTGTCCTCCACTCATTACCTGAATTAATGGCACCTATTTGAACTTATTATCAATATAAAAGACACATGTCCACAACCTCAAACAGTCACACTCCAAACTCCACTATGGTGAAGACCAAAGAGCTGTCAAAGGACACCAGAAACAAAATTGTAGACCTGCACCAGGCTGGGAAGACTGAATCTGCAATAGGCAAGCAGCTTGGTGTGAAGAAATCAAGTGTGGGAGCAATAATTAGAAAAAGGAAGAAATACATGACCACTGATAATCTCCCTCGATCTGGGGCTCCACGCAAGATCTCACCCCATGGGGTCAAAATGATCACAAGATCGGTGAGCAAAAATCCCAGAACCACATGGGGGGACCTAGTGAATGACCTGCAGAGAGCTGGGACCAACATAACAAAGGCTACCATCAGTAACACACTACACCGCCAGGGACTCCCCCTGCTTAAGCCAGTATATGTCCGGGCCCGTCTGAAGTTTGCTAGAGAGCATTTGGATGATCCAGAAGAGGATTGGGAGAATGTCATATGGTCAAATGAAACCAAAGTAGAACTGTTTGGTAGAAACACAACTCATCGGATTTGGAGGAGAGAGAATGCTGAGTTGCATCCAAAGAACACCATACCTACTATGAAGCATGGGGTTGGCAACATCATGTTTGGGGCTGTTTCTCTGCAAAGGGACCAGGACGACTGATCCGTGTACAGGAAAGAAGGAATGGGGCCATGTATCATGAGATTTTGAGTGCAAACCTCCTTGCATCAGCAAGGGCATTGAAGATGAAATGTGGCTGGGTCTTTTAGCATGACAATGATCCCAAACACACCACCCGGGTAATGAAGGAATGGCTTTGTAAGAAACATTTCAGGGTCCTGGATGGTCTAGCCAGTCTCCAGAACTCAACCCCATAGAAAATCTTTCAACACAGAGTTGAAAGTCCGTGTTGCCCAGCAACAGCACCAAAACATCACTGCTCTAGAGGAGATCTGCATGGAGGAATGGGCCAATGTACCAGCAACAGTGTGTGCCAACCTTGTGAAGACTTACAGAAAACGTTTGACCTCTGTCATTGCCAACAAAGGATATATAACAAACTATTGAGATGAACTTTTGATATTGACCAAATACTTATTTTCCACCATAATTTGCAAATAAATTTTTTCCAGATCAGACAATGTGATTGTCTGGATTTGTTTTCTCATTTTGTCTTTCATAGTTGAGGTCTACCTATGATATCAATTACAGGCCTCTCTCATCTTTTTAAGCGGGAGAATTTGCACAATTGGTGATTGACTAAATACTTTTTTGCCCCACTGTAGCATTACAACAGCAGCTGGTCAGCTATTAAATCATCATTACCCTGACACAATAAAACTCATTTTTTTTGTACCTTTAAGTTGGTCAAAATGTGACATTTTGAGCCTGGGTGTTAATCTTTATTTATTACTGATATCTTCCCAAATTCCCACAGAAATAATTTAAAGTGATAAATTATGTAAAAATGCCCTGGGTACACAGAAAGTTAATCTGGGATATAAAGTGTAGCATGTGTTGAATCCTAAGTTTCTGAAACTGAGTTTTCTCATTTTGTCTTTCATAGTTGAGGTTTACCTGTGATGACAATTACTGGCTTCTCTCATCTTTTTAAGTGGGAGAACTTGCACAATTGGTGGCTGACTAAATACTTTTTTGCCCCACTGTATCATTGACATGGTGCATGTTGATCCACCAAGAGAAGCGAGCACTCCACAAAGCCAGAGCTGCAAATGCTACAATAGTGGTGCCCACACATGTCTGCCCGACATATGGCAGAACATTCCGTGCCTGTATGAGCCTTACCAGCCACCCATGGACACACGCTGGACAGCCCACAACTTGTTAGATGTCCTCTTTGAAAATGATGGCCAAACATCATCATCACCATCTATATCTTTCCTCCTATGTTATCAAAGTAGTCCTTCCCACTAGACCTGCATTTCCAATCAAATGTTCTCCACAATGAGTTGGGGATTATGGAGGCATTAACTGAACATGAATTAGACTGGGAAGTTTGCTCTTGGCAATGCAGATGTTAATGGTTGTACTTTTGATAGTTAGGATTCACAGAATTTGTATCAGGAAATATTTTCAAATGGGAATTTTTCTCTTTTTATCCTTGATTTTAATTTAAAAAGGAAGATTTTACATTGAATATATGTTCACTTCCTCTAGTCTGTGTGTATTGATTATCACACTCTTGCTTCTTTAAAAAAAATTGGTTCCACATTTTAAAAGATATTAAAAGTAATATCAATATTTCTTAATTGTTCTAGAAGCTTCTAAATTTGAATTAAAATTAGTCAGTTTCCAGTCACCTAGAAGCCTGTTCAAAGATTTTTTGGCAACATGTCTGACTAGCGAACAGAAAGTGGGGAAGTGAGAGTTGCTGTTTTCTTCAGTAGAGCGGGTTTCCACCACTCTTCCCAGTTCACATGTTACCAAATGGTGATCAATCTTGTGAATTGCTAGAACTCTTTTTCATGCAGGCTGATTGTTAACCAAAGGGGAAAGGCTGACGGCTATGGGAACAATTGTATGTGATTAGGAAATTCAATTCTCTGCAGTGTATCTCACCCATGAAGGCAGATTCGGCTTGATTAATTTTTACAGGGGGGGGGGGGACGGGACAACCCCTGGGTTCAGGTTTTTCTATCTAAAGCATCAAAGAAATACTAATTCTTCATTTTGTAAAAATTATAAATTATAGCAGAATGTCACTCCCACATGTAGTTAGAATTTAAAACTGCTTTGTGAATCAGATTAGAATTTAAAATAATAGCCTTTTAGCATTTTATAATAACAAAGTTGGAGGTGTAGGAAAGCCAAACTTTATTCACCAAAATTTAAAAGACATACAGCCTTCAGAAGTTATGTTCTGTTTTCAGATTGTAGAAGATAAAGTTTCTGTAGTTTGAAAATTCCTTTTATTGTCTTACAAATCTTTATCTCACACAAAACTGTTAGTAGTCATTTTTACCACCCCAAAAGAAGCTGAAGTAGGAAAGCTCTGATACTCACATATAAGAAAAGAGACCAATATTTGTCAGTCTTGCCTGGTGTTGATTATATCCATATTGGATATACTTGTAAGCCCTGATATTGAAACTTCAAGCTTATTAGACATAAGACAGTTAAATAGGTTGGGTGTTCCCCTGGGAATTGTAGGCTCAGATGGCTACGATTTTGTTTCTTGAAAAGCTGGTTTTAGCTATGTCTAGGACCATTAGTGAACATCGCCCAGTCTCATCCCACTATTAGCAGTATGGTGTTTTCAATGAAAAAGTACTGTGTTTTCTAGGGGCATCCCAGGGTCTAATTAATAGTACCCTTAAGGACCATATTCAACCCAATGAGCAGGAGGGGGATTTCCAGGAAAGGGTCCAAACAAGACTTGAGTGTACCATTATATTGTACTCCTTATATTGTACTTCTATACAATACTTATCATGAAACTTGTGGTAGACCATGATTTGCACAATCTTGCACAGATTTTTTTTTGATGGCTTCAGTAACTGATTGAAATCTGATAGATAAGGGCATACTTTAGCTGACTAGCACTGATTTCTAGAAAATGTATAGGCACACGATAGTTATTGCAGAATCTACATACTAGAGGAGTCCCCTAATCTGAGTCTCCAATAGAAGCACATGCTGCCATTGGTATTTCCATGTGGCTTATGTACATATCAAATATGCCAAAAAACAGCAGCTGAGTGACTTTGAACCAGTCACTCTTTGTCAGCCCAACCCATTTCACAGGGTTGTTGTGGCAAAAACAGGAGGAGGAAGGAGTGTCATGTATATTTGTCATCTTGCATTACTTGTAAAATAATGAAGGCAGGATAAAAAAAATCTAAAGATATATGTGAAAACGTGGAACCTATATCTCCCACATGTTTATTTTTCCCATTGCTCCATGAATAAAGACTGTAGTACAGTGGATGATCCCAAGTACTCTAGTTTAAACCTCCACACAGCTGATACCAGCCTCTCAGTGAGGAAGCTTGACCAATAGACTGAGACAGAAGAAATTTTCCAAATGCCCAGACCTTAAAATATAAACCAGTTACTGTTGTAGTTGTATGTCTAAGTCCCACCTCCTCACGTCACTCATTTGGTATATGACTTCAGCAAAATGGTGGAGTTCATGCTTTGCAGCAAAAATCCCCAGGTTGAAGCTCTGGCATTGCCAACCTGACATAGAGACTCCCCATCTAAATTCCCACCACACTAAACTATGCTGGACAAGGGCTTGTGGTCTGACTTAGTAGAGGACAAACAGCTTCCTTGATTCCTAACAGGGTTTGCAAAGACTTTTTTCTGCCTTCTCTTAGTTCCTCCATTTTAGGAATAGAGTAGATTAGAATAATTGTCCAAGTGTGATTGGACACACAAGGAATTTGTTCCAGTGCATAAGATGCATCAATGTACATACAAACAACAAAGTAATATAATCATAATACCACCAATAAGAGAAGGTAGTAGAAAAGATGAGAAGGGTGATTCTGATATTCTAAATGTTTTAATCTTATCCTTCCTATGAAGATTCAGGACCTAGATCCATTCTTTCTGCTACACATTCACTTTCTATCTTCAAAACAAATTGTATTGTGAAGGACAAAATCTATTGACAAGTTTAAAATGGGATTTGACATTTGGGTCAAATGTCAAATGCCATTCCAAGTCCTTCTTTTTGACCATGAAGAGAAACAAAATAAATTTACTAGTAATAAGTATCAAATTAAGATACCACATTTGACACTATTTTTCCTGGAGATATCTAGGAGGAGTTATGAAAGATGTGAAGTGAATCATCAGCAAAACATAGTTAATCCCAAAGTACCTCATGAAGATGAAACCATAGCCCCTGCGCCCAGGCCTAGCAATTGTTCACTAGAATTTAGCAAAATGGCTTCAGGTAAAATGCTGGCTTCAAGGAAAATACTCCCCCCCCCCCCCAAACTTCCTGAAGAAAGGATTGCAGGTGGATTCCATCTTTATGTTGGAAATACTCAATAGCCATGACCGGACAGCATAAAGACATAAGCCAAAAGATCCACCCTTCAATTGTAGACAATTTGATCAGATTCCATGCTTAAACAGAATATTGTTTACACAATCCTAGATTAGGGTTCATAAATTATAGGCCAAATGTTCAACAGGCTTAAAGCAATTTGGGGTATATTGTAGTCAGTTTTCCATGCATCTCCATCAGTGAACATCAAACTCCAAGTGTTGAATTTGGTGTCCATACAAAATTGTGTCAGAATGGGGAGTGACCCTTTGTTATTTGTTTGGAAGTATACTTTATATTGCCTCTATTTTCTCCTCTTTACCTCTGAATGAAACACAGCTGCTTTATAATTTCATTGGGCATTCTACAATTGGGCTATAAAATGAGTTTCAAATGTGCTCAAATCATTGCCCAACCAATCATCAGCGATACACAAATGCTTCAATAAGGAAAAAAGAAAAAGAAAAGGGAGAGAGAAATAAACATATAATGTAATTTTTATTTAGTGGCAAAGGACAAAATCTATTTGGTATGCCTTTTGCTCTTTTCCAAAAGGCAATCAGGGGAAATATATGAAGATCCATCTGGCTCCTATTGTGTCTATTACAGGCTGATAAAGTGTAAATAAATGAAAGGTGGGATTCTCTTGTATGTTGCAGCAATTAAATGACTATGTGGAGTCTTTGTTATTCATAAGGGATGCATTTTATCATGAATTTAATTTTGGATTTTGGTAGAAGGATATACTTGCCCTCAAAAATCACTACTCTTGGGTAACACGTAAAGCTGTAGGTATGTGACTATGTAGGAGATATATAGAATAGGGGTGGATGTTCTTCAGGTATATGTGTATTTCATGTATGTGTATAGATATATGATGACTTACGTATTTCTGGGTCTACATGTACTCTTGTGACTGAATTGTCCCTTCAAGGACTGTTTTGGCTGCAATAAAGCCAGGGGTGAAATATACTTACCTTCTCTACCAGTTCAGAAGTGCACAGGCCATGTGTCACGCGCACACGCGGACCCTCTGCACATGCACAAATCCTTCTGCTCATGCACAGAGGGTAAAAAACAGGTTACTTCCTGGTTAAAACCAGGAAGTAATGATGACCAGGTGAGTGGGTGGAGCCTCATGCTACCGTTGCTGCCAGTTCTCCAAAACAACTGCCACCATTGCTCCAGTCCGGCCGAACCAGTCCAAACCAATAGCATTTCACCCCTGAATATAGCCCTTTTGGCTTCATGCAGAAATAATTGCACGTAGTTATGGCAATGTGTGCATGGATTCAATTGACCCAAATGTAGAAGCTCAGCAGAAAAACATGAGTTGCTTTGCACAGCAGACTCTCTGGACTGGTTTCCTTTCTTGATAAGGGCCTTAACAGATCCTTACCGGGAGAGACACCTGCATGACTTCAAAATTTCCTACCATTCAGATTTGGCAGGCAAAAGTGGGCTGCCTGTTCTGATTCAAGCAGAAATAACAGTGATGTCAAAAGCAACATGCATTTATGGAAGGTTTCTTTCATGCCCTAAAACAGCATTGAAAAAACATGTTGTGCTATGGAGGAAGAAAAATAAATTAGGAGCTCTCTCTCCAATCATATGTATGCCAAATAAATCTGAATGTCGATTTCAATTTCTAACTCATGCCTCATATTTAGGTGTTTTATGTATCCCTGAAACTATTTGCAAGAAAGGAAAATGTAATATCATAGATATAATGATGATGTAAAGGAAAAACTGAATTTAGTAATCTTGGAGCCAGCATTCTCTGCCAAGTTGTTTATTGAGTTGGGATTTGATGAGAAGCCAAAACTCACTCTTCTAAAAACATTTTGTGTTACAAGTCTGTGGTTGAATCAAAATCATTTCTACAGTTAATATACATCAAATATTTATTAAGTTTGTTGCATCTCCCTTTTGAATCTACAGGTAAACAGTTGGGCTCTAAAAGGACAACTTGGAGAAACTGTACAGCTAGAATGATTGTGTAATCTTCTTTGTCCCAAATAGATATGATGGAAGAGGACATTCACTATTTTTGTAGTTTGAAATGAGTTTCTAGTCTTCCGTTATATGCAAAACCATCATATCCCAATGTACCTACCACTTGTTCAATAAAAATAACATCAGCAGTAAAATTATAAGGGGCAAAAGACTATCTTAGTAATAGGTAAATAAGCCCATTTCATTTTAAAAATTAGTTTCATTAAATTAATTAAACAAAAAACCAAACAAACCCAAGCATATAATAGCTTTTGAAGCATGTTTTAAATTTGTGAGACAGTGATTCCTAATATGACAATTAACCCTCTATACTTGCAAGGGGGAAGTAAGAGGAAGCCTGTGAGGCATATGCCCCCTTTCCTGGTATCTACATGTTTAGATTATGCATGTGTGTCAATTTATAAAGGAGGCCTATCAATATACAGCTATATGAGCACAGAGGAGTACATAAAGTAATTAAACCAGACTTCAAAGAAAAATATATATTGGTAATAGTTATTAGTTATTTAGCTGGAGATTGTGGGTCTTTGGGGCATTAACAAAAGACTGCAGAAGGAGGCCTAGGGGAGCCTAATGATTGCTTTTGCAAAGATCATCATTGGGCTGCATTATTATTAGGATGATTCGTCACACATTCAGCCAGATGTTCAGACTGGATTTGGTATTTTTGTCCACCTACCGAGTCCTTCTTAAGGACCTGGGATAAGCAGATATGGATGTTTGACGGTCTTACATATATCATGGCAGGATGTAAGCTGTTCCAAGTAAAGCTGCCTTTTGCAATTGACTGATGTGAATTTGTCAATGTCAATGGTATTCAAGTGGTGCTCCAATTGTTTTGGGATTGCAGCGAAGGCATCTATTATTACTGGTACTATCTTTGCTTTCTTTTGCCACAGTTCTATTTCTATTTGCAGGTCTTTATATTTTGTTATCTTTTCCAGTTCTTTCTCTTCTCTTCTGCTGTCTCCAGATACTGCCACATTCTATTATTTTCATTACTATTGTAATATACAAAATGAAAACAAGAAATGTTACCACACCATACAAAACAATATATAAAAATGGAAAAAAGAGAAAGGAAAATTATAATACATGCTGACAGCATATATCCTGGGAGTCTTGGTGGCACAGTGGTTAGAATGCTCTACCCACAGACTGGAGTTCAATCTGACTGGCTCAAGGTTGACTCAGCATTCCATCCTTCCAAGGTCGGTAAAATGAAGACCAGATTGTTGGGGGCAATATGCCAACACAGAGAATGCTATAAAGCAATATGGAGTGGTATATAAGTCTAAATGCTATTGCTATATATTAAATCTTTTTTTAAAAATTAGATTTATATGCCGCCCTTCTCCAGAGACTCAGGGCGGCTTACAATGCGTTAAGCAATAGCCTTCATACTTTTGTATATTTTATACAAAGTCAGCTTATTGTCCCCACAAATTTACCTACCTTAGAAAGGATGGAAGGCTGAGTCAGCCTTGAGCCTGGTGAGATTTGAACTTGCAAGAATTGCAGACAGCTGAATGTTAATAACAGGTTTTTTAGTCTGTTGAGCTATCCAGGCTCCTTATTAAATGTTTAATCTTATTAAACATGCATGAAGTAACATTGATTAATCTTTCCATTAATTCAAGGAAACAGCCAATTCGAAGCCCAAATTTTCAAGTAGGGAGTAGCAGTAGTTTTCCAGTGAAAGTACAATCAGTCCTGTTTAATATTCTTTGGTTTGACACTTTCCCTACTTAATTATTTAGAACATTTTAAAATAGCTTTTGAAAAAGTTTCAGAAATGGTACAAGCTGCTGCTATTGCCTTTTTCTTTCTTATGTCTCCACACTTTACTGCCTTCCTGGTTTTCCATTATTCTGGGGAGGGGGGGAGGGGGATGACACCCAAAGACAAAATTCCCCCATAATGGGATTTAATTAAGATGTGGGAAGCCATGAAAGCAGCAGAGTGCTAATGTTAGGGTACAATAAGACAGAAGAGTGTCTTTAGTCATCTCATAAGGAGCAGAAGTGCTAGAATAACATGTTCTTTTTCTTGGTAGCAGTAGTGGAATAGTTTTCCCATCAAACTGAATGAGAAGTAGGGATGGTGGGGTACAAAATTGGCATAGCATTAGCTTTCACTAAGTTGCTGACATCTTGCATTCCCAACACTTTACTAAGCCAATGTAATTATGACCCAACCGTTGAGTAGGATGTCTGCAAGGGTAATGCTACAGCTTGGGTTTTTACTTCTTGATGGTTTCTGGTGCTACACAATACTTCCCCAAGTTTTTTCAGTTTAGTGGAAAGATGGCTTTGCAGCTTTCCCTCTCAAGAGAACAGTTTGAAAACAAATTACTATGAAAATGCTCAGCAAGCTAAGGATGAGGGTAAGGTGAATTGCTAGTTCAGTATTGTGCAGTTGGCTGAAAGAAACCCTGTTTAATTTACCCAGATACAATAGCATTTCTGGAATGGCTTTGGTGAAGATTGTGAAGGTGCTTTATTTTTCTCTGTATGTCAGTTTTTATACTAAACCATATTATTTTCCTGTGCGCTGCTCCCAATATCCAGGAATGGGTTAACCTTCAGCCCTTGGCAGTGAACTGAGTGATTATTTAAATAAGTTTTCCCTTCCGCTCCTTAGCCACACCCCCAATCCCATGATCCCCAGTCTTCACTCAGTTCCTGGCAAAAGCTGAAGTGATTTTGGGAGCTCCACGTTTTTCAGGTATTTGCTTCTGTGGGGTTCCCTTTTTTTCTATCAATCCTTTAGATTTAATAACTCTTTCTTTCCTCTTTCCAGAGGGCTCCTAGGTTTTATTATTTTCGTTCCTTTTGAGTAGTTTTTTTCTTCAGTTTCTCGCCTGTGTGAAGCGCTCCACTAGCGCTCACCAGCTGGCTGGCTGGCTCGGTGACTCGCCCGCCCACGCCTGAGCTCAGCGCGCAGTTTGAATCTCGCGCCTGAGCAGAAGCCTCCTTTTTCGCCGCTACACTTCTCTGGCGGCTGCAGAGAGCGGAGCGACCTCGGCGAGCGCTCACCAGCTGGCCGGCGGCCTCAGCGCTTCGCCCGCCCACGCTTGTGCTCGGCGCGCAGTTTGAAGAGCGCGCCAGAGCAGAAGCCTCTCCTCGCCGAACTACAGCTGACCCGCGGTTTCGGAGCTTTGGCCGCCCACGCTTCCCACAGCGGCGCGCAACCGGCGGCCACGTGGTTCTTGAAGCGCTGCACCAGGAGCACGTGGATCCCAGCGCCTGGCCTCAGCAGCGCCATATAGGGGGGCCCCTTGCAACAGCGCCAGAGCGCCTGAAGCCCCCCCTCCTCCCCACTGCGCTACAGAAAGCATCGAAAAATTGGGGAGGAGACAGCGCGGCATTTGGTCAGACCCCCGGGCCGCCATTGTGAGACCGTCGCTAAGGCACGCCAGAGCCCAGAGCCACGTGCCAGTGCCATTTTGGTCGGACCCTTGGGCCGCCATTTTGGCTGAAGATTGCAACAGCGCCTCCCTAGGCCACCAGGGAACCAGTTGCAGTGCAGGCTCCAGCCTTCAGGGACGTCGCCTTAGGGAGCAGTGTGCTCACCACCACACCTCCTGAGCCCCCTAGAGGCCTCCAGGTTACCGCGGTCTGCCACCTGGCCCCACAAAACCCGGATTGAGGGAGCGTCTTCCTGCTGCACTCTCGCAGCCTGCACATACCAGGCATGGCCCACTCCCCGTGGTCATCCGATCTGGAGCTTGAGCTAAGCCCCCCTCGAAAAGCCAAGGAGGGGAAAAAGTACTCCAATAAACGCAGCAGCTCAGACCGCAGAGCCCCTACAGACAGGCCTCTGTCTGCCCTGGACAAGGATGAGCTGAGGAGGCACAAAGCACTGGAGCGCCAGTGCGAGAAGGCTCAGAAGGCAGCAACAGCGGCTCCAAGCAAGGAACCTGCGCGACTTGTTCCTGCCCCCAAGCCTCCAAGAGGGCTAGATCCAGGCATCTCCAGCCCAGCAGCCATCACCAGAACTCCAAGGACTCCGGACCAGCCCACGCATAGCCCCCAGGCGCCCCACGCACAGGCAACCGTGCAACCTGCACCAGACCTATCAACGGTAACCACACAGGCTTCACACCCAGGTCTCCCAGACCAGGTTGCCTCACCACAACTCCGTGGGGCGCCATTCCCACCTCCTCATATGGACTTTCAGGCTATGCTGCCTTCTGCTTTCTCTTCCTTCCTGGCTGCAAGCCTCCAACAGTCAGCACAGGCCCCACTACAAGCCCTGCATGCACAGACAACGCATCATCATCAGCATCTACAGGCGCGCTCTCATCACGACCAGGAGTCTTCTTCTGAGGACTCAGACCAACCAGAAGAGGGTCACGATGAGATGGAGCTTTCAGAGGACGAGGGCTTATCCCCAGACACCCCAGCCTTTACGGGACTATTCCGCCCGGCCTTATTCAAATCCTTACTGCATAAGGCTCGGCAAACAACCCAGCAGGGGTTACCAGGGGAGGTTTCCGCACCTGCCTCCGCCTCGTCGGGCCTGCATGACGCCCTCTTTAAGTCTGCAAAGCCCCAGAAGGACTGCATCCCCTGTCCTCAACTATTTGTGGACATTGTGCAGAACAGCCAGCAGCTTGGACAAAAAACTGTATTGCGCCGCCCCTGAACTAGAAGACCTGCTAGTCTTACCCTCAGTGGACCAACCAGTGGCAGCTTTATCCTCCAGCTCAGTGATCTCCACTGACCCATTAGACGCACTCAAGGCAGAGGAGAGGAGGATGGAGGGCGCTTTCCGCAAGACCCATCAGGCTGCCGCCTGGTCAGTCAAAACAGCAGCAGCAACATCCTTCTTCAGTAGGGCGTCCCTCATTTGGCTCCGTCAGCTGCAGGAGAGACTCCCACCGGAAGACTCCAGACTGCAGCACGACATCAACAAGATAATAGCGGCCACGGAGTACCTCGCGGACGGATCCTTGAATTCCGCAAAGTTCGCCTCGAGAGCCCTGGCCTCCAACATCACGGCCAGGAGACTCTTCTGGGTACATCCCTGGAGAGCAGATCTAAAGGCCAAATGGAAACTGGCAGCGGCTCCTTATAAGGCTCCTGACCTCTTTGGCCAAGTTTTGGAGTCTGCTAGTCGAAGGGAAGGATAAGAGAAAAATCCTCCCCTCTACTCTCCGCCGCCAGGAGCGAAGGTACTCCCCTTACCCCCAGCAGCCCTTTCGTGCTGGCTCAGGACCCAGGGGGTCCTCCTTCCAACGTCCTCACTACCAAGGAGGAGACAGATTCCAGGAGAGACACCAGTTCAGAGACAGAAGAAGAAATCAGCAACCGAGGCGCGGCTCCCGTGGGACCGGCTTCAAGAATGCCAGAAGGGGCAAGTGACTCGCCCGCAGAGGGCGCCATAGGAGGAAGGCTTCTACTCTTCCACCACCAATGGGCCCTCTCAACCTCGGACTCATGGGTGAGGCACACGATTTCCTCCGGTTTATCCATCGAGTTTTCCGGCCAGCCGCCACACCGCTTTGTTCTCTGCCCTCTCCCGTGGTCCAGGGAGCTGCAACACCTCATGTCGCAAGAGATCTTGCACCTCCTGGACGTCAGTGCAATAGAACCAGTACCCCCGGCCCACCAGGGGTCGGGCTTCTACTCAACCCTCTTCTTAGTCCCCAAGAGCTCCGGGGGCTGGAGGGCCATTCTCAACCTAAAAGCCCTGAACCTGTCGGTGAAATATCACAGGTTCAAAATGCACTCCCTCAAATCCATCCTAGCCGGGCTGAGACAGGGAGACTTCCTGCAATCGGTAGACCTCAGGGAGGCCTACCTCCACGTGCCCATTCGGCCAGGCCACTGCTGATTCCTGAGATTCGAGTATGCGGGCCAGCACTACCAGTACAGGGCGATGCCATTTGGTCTTTCATCGGTTCCCCGTACCTTCACCAAACTGGTAGCGGTAGTAGCGGCCAGGCTGAGAGCGGTCCCGATCAGAGTGCTCTGTTACCTAGATGACATTCTGATCCTATCTTCATCACGGGACCAGGCGACCAGAGACATGGAGCGGGTGCTGAAAGCCTTCCAGGACCACGGCTTCACCATAAACTTCGAAAAGAGCCAGCTCCAGCCCTCCACCAGACTGCAGCACCTGGGGGCGGTAATAGACTCGGCCAGCGGGCATGTGTTCCTGTCCCCGGACAGAGCCAAAAGCATTCACACCCTGTCACTACAAGTCCTGGCAGAGAGAAGAACACCGCTCCTCCGCCTCTCCAGCCTCCTCGGGAAGATAGTCTCCTGCTTCGGTATCGTACCGTGGGCACGCAGACACTCGAGGCCCCTGCAGTGGTTCCTCCTTCCCTTCCAACGGACAGGGTCAGCCAACTCAAACCGCAAAGTACGGCTCACGCCCCAAGTTCGCCGGTCCTTACGATGGTGGACGCCACGGTCTCTCCGCAAGGGCTCCAGTTTCCTGGAACCAGACAGACTAATACTCACCACCGACGCAAGTCTCAGAGGGTGGGGAGCTCACCTCGGCCACCTAGTGGCACAAGGTCAGTGGTCCCGCAAGGAACAGGGCAGCAGCATCAACTTACTAGAACTCAGGGCGATCCGCCTGGTCTTACAGCAGTTCCAGTCAGCAGTACAAGCGCAACACGTCCTCATAAGGACAGACAACATCTCGGCCAAGGCCCACGTCAACAGAGAGGGGGGCACAAGATCCCATCCCCTGATGGCAGAGGCCGAAGCCCTGTTCAGCTGGGCGGAGACACACTTCCTGTCGATCAAGGCGGACCACATCTCAGGGTTCACCAACGTCCGGGCGGACTGGCTCAGCCGAGAGACAATCGACCAGGCGGAGTGGCAACTTCACCCGCGCCTGTTTCAGCAGCTCACAACACGCTTTGGGACTCCAGTGCTGGATCTTTTTGCGACCCCAGCCAACGCCCAGTTACGTCGCTTCGTGTCTCGATACCCCTCACCGCAGGCAGAGGACTATGATGCCCTTCGCTGCAGGTGGCCCAAGGGCCTTCTATATGCGTTTCCACCAGTCCCCCTGTTGCCACACCTCATCAGGAAGTTGTTGGTAGAGAAGGCCAGTCTCATCCTAGTGGCCTCCAACTGGCCCCGGAGGTCATGGTACGCCGACCTCGTGGCCCTCTCGGTGGCCCAGCTCTGGGTAATCCCCCCGGACCAGCTGATCCTGTGCCAGGGGGCGGTCACTCACCCAGACCCCCAGTGGCTTCAATTAGCCGTCTGGCGTTTGAGCGGGGCATCCTGAAGGAAGATAACTTACCGGACTGTGTGGTTGACATCATCCAAGCAGCTAGACGCCCTTCGACGACACGCATCTATGAAGCGACCTGGCAAGCCTTCTGCCGCTGGTGTGCCTCCCAGCACACGGACCCCACATCGCCATCAATCGGAGACATCCTGCGATTCCTGCATTCAGGCCTAGCCAAAGGTCTTTCACCCGCCACCTTGAGGCGGCAGACAGCAGCCTTATCCACCGTCATCTCATGCGCTCCATACCGGGCTCTAGCACACCATCCACGCATAAGGACTTTCTTGCAAGGTGCCACTAACCTACGGCCCCCCACGGTGCATCGCTACCCTTCATGGGACCTGCCTTTGGTCCTCTGGGCTCTGACAGGCCCACCACTTGAACCTCTGCGGTCAGCGTCCCTCAAACTCCTATCTCTCAAGGTGGCCTTCCTCCTGGCCATCACCTCCGCCAGGAGAGTGTCAGAGCTGGCAGCGCTGTCGGTACGTAAGGATCTCTGCATATTCCGGGACTCGACCGTAATCCTCCGTTTGGACCCGGCCTTCATCCCGAAGGTGAACTCCTGGTTCCACCGCACCCAGGAACTCGTCCTACCCGACTTCTGTCCATCACCGAGAGATCCTAGGGAGAAGCGCTGGCACACCCTCGACATCCGCCGTGCCCTCCGCATCTACATACGATGGACGGCCCCCTTTCGGCGCACGGAGGCGCTCCTAGCGTCCTTCAATCCGACATCCATGGGCCAGAAAATTTCCGCCTCAACTGTCAGCAGGTGGATTAAGGCTTGTATTGCCATGGCGTACGAGCTGGACTCCAAACCAGTGCCTGGCAGGATCCTCCCGCACTCCACACGCAGTGCGGCCACCTCAGCGGCCTGGGCCACGCAGGCTTCCATAGTGGACATTTGTAGAGCGGCGACCTGGTCGTCACTCACCCCTTTCATTCGCCACTACAGAATCGACGAGTTCAACTCCGCAGAGGCCTCCTTTGGCCGCAGGGTCCTGCAGCAGGTGGTGATGGAGGGGACCTCCGGAGGCAGTCAGCTTCCCGCCCATGGGGTTTAAGCTTGGGTATATCCCATTCCTGGATAGTGGGAGCAGCGCACAGGAAAATGGACGTTGTCTTACCTGAACGTCCTTTTTCTGGGCGCTGCGTACACTATCCAGACCCACACCCTTTTTTTGTTAGCTTCCTGCCTGTTGGGCCCCGTTGGGCAATTTCCACGCTTAAGTTATAAGTTGTAGTCAATAAAGTTGTGTTGTACCTCATGAGTAGTCCGTTTTGCCTTACCTTCGTTCGACTGGGGATCATGGGATTGGGGGTGTGGCTAAGGAGCTGGAAGGGGAAACTTATTTAAATAATCACTCAGTTCACTGCCAAGGGCTGAAGGTTAACCCATTCCTGGATAGTGTACACAGCGCCCAGAAAAAGGACGTTCAGGTAAGACAACGTCCATTTCTAAGAACTGACCTCATGTTCACAGACAAATTAACTTTGTGAACAGAATTTATGTACTTTTTCCCCTTCCTACTGGAATGTCCAACTTCTAGATTTCTGTTGGAAAGAAAATGAGTCATTTAACTCTTCACATTGCCTTTCTTGATGGAGATGAAGAATGTGGGGGAGATATCGAGCAGATGGAACAGAGGATGTAGCTCTCTCCTTGAATAATGAAGTCACTATGGAAAGTCTCTTTTCTTGATTGTTGCCTGGACAGCAAGAAATGACAGCTCTTATATGCAAATGGAAATGAACATTAGAACTTTAGTAGTTGAATAGTAGCTGCAAGATCAGAGCTCCTGTTAATTTATCAAGTGGCTCATGTCTACATATATATCACCGGATAAATATTTACAGTTATCTCTCTATAAATAAACATAACGTATATATCTTTTCAGCTTTCAGACTTTCAAAAATCAATTTTTGCAACTTGAAATCATTTATATTTCTAGCCCCATCATTTTATAGATTTTCAGCATTTTAATTATTGCATTCTTGTTTTAAAGTAATTTGGAATGAGTTTTATGGTTCTTTTAAATTAGCAGCTACTTTTATTGAGTATTTCAATAATTAGTATTTGAAGGCCTGATGCATTTACAAAATTATTTGACTGTATTTAATTAAATTAAGAGAGTTAATTAATAATAGCTGTTCTTTTTTCTCAGGTGGAAAAACTAATTTTCTCATAGGTGCATATGAAATAAAACCTGCTAATAACAGAGTCATATTTACATTTAAGATCAAGATTTTTATCAGATTGTGCCTTTATGAATGATTTTTTTAAAACTTTGTTTATAGCTCTATCCTCCATATAGGTATTCTTTTTTTCATACATGTATTTCCTATTTAATGAAGCACATGTATCATTAGTGTGTTCACATACAGACATGTGTAGCCTATTTGCATGAGCAAATGTAAAATCTATTTTTACCTTGCAAACAGTATTGGGTATATCCCATTCCTGGATAGTGGGAGCAGCGCACAGGAAAGGTAAAATCTATTTTTACCTTGCAAACAGTATTACATCCACTAATTCCATAAGTCTCACTCAGTATATTGTAATGGGCACAAGCATGAGTGAGTTGTAACCTATAGACACAAATATATGATTGAGGAACTCGCTTTTGTAATGACAAGGCAACCCATCCAGGAAAGGGAAGAATCCAATTTCTCTTCCTCTTGAAGCCAAACCAGCAACTCTGATGAAACACTGTCTTGATCTAAATCCTTAGAATAGGCCTTTTATTATGACATGTGGCTATACAGGCATTTACATTTAAAAACCACAAATGCCTTGCTAATTTTCATTAAGTTGGATCCCAGTGGAGAGATTTCATCACCCACATTTCAGGATTAAAAGTTAAAATCCTCTCCACTGTAATATCAATAGAAGAGGCCTTAAGCTTGGCAAGGTTTGACCCTTATTTTCATTATATTTAATTTGGGACAATGGTTACTCCATAAGTGTTTCTTGGACCACATCAGCACTTTGAGCTCCATTATAATTTATGCCTCTTGAGGCCATTGTGCTATTTTCCAGGAGTGTAACTTATTTATTTTTATTCCAGCTATGAAGGAGATGTTTTGATGGATTATAACCTCAGCAAATGTCTAACCCCAAACTGGCAATGACAACCTGGAGACTTAAAACAGACCCTCTGCTTTCTTGGCAAAAAACTGGGCCTCAGTCTTTAGAGGGCTTCTGATACTCTATCTCCTTCTACTGATACGCCTAAAACATTCACTAAGGATGGGAAATCATGTTATTGCCGCTTCAATTTCCATGCTGTCCCTTCTGGTAATAACAGGAGATACAGGCAGTAAAAAGGATAGTACCTTTATGATTGATACGGACCCAGAGCGATGTATGAGGCATCACTATGTTGATTCTATCAGCCATCCTTTATACAAATGCAGCTCAAAGGTAAGTGTTGCTGGAAACTTCTCAAGCTACATGAAATTATTACAAGCACTACCAAACTTGTAAGGAAGGACAATTAAATTGTCTAAAACCAAATATTAGCTTAACATCAATACATAATTACTTATAAAATTAGCTTAATTCCAGAGATGTTTTGATGTTATGCAAGAACATGATCTTTTATTACCTGATGTGATGTAAAGATGCGTGCTTCTGTCCACTTCATTTAGAGAAAGAAGCTGAACTAACATTTCAGTCAACTTCACTTCATATAATAGGAGACAGTTCTTTCCATAATCTATCCTGTAATCATAAAACCATTATTTATTTGTTTGTTTGTTTGTTTTTATTTATATCCTGCCTTTATCGTTTTTATAAACAACTCAAGGTGGCAAACATAACTAATATTCCTTCCTCCTTCCCCACAACAACCCCTCTGTGAGCTGAGTTGTGCTGAATGAGAGGCGCAAAGTCATCCAACCAGCTTTTGCGCCTAAAGAGGGACTAGAATTCACAGTTTCCTGATTTTTAGTAGTTTAACCAAACTTTTTATTTCTGCTCTACACAAAAATTCATAAAGGATTTTCAGTTAACAATAAACATAGATATTATCTTTTCTCTAAATCAAAAAAGCAATTCGGTCATCTCAGAAATTTCCATCATCTTCACCAACCATTCCTCCATTGTGGACAATTTTTCCATCTTTGTGCATACAATAATCTCACTGCAGTTATCACATACAAAAGCAATGTTCCCTGAATGTTCTGTTTAAGATTTTCTCTAAATGTTCTCTTTAAGATTTTAACAGCCTAAATTTCAGCCCTTTCAATCACATATTTTCCCTTTAGTCCATCTGTATATTAAAACTAAAATTCATAGCATACCTTATCATACATTATTTAACCTGTCTTTCCCCTGTTTCAAATTTCAATTTATCAATTACCGGTACATGTTCACCAATGCACATTTGTACATAATATATGGTCTTATTTTGTTCCATAGCATATACAGATGGCTGAAAATTTAGACTAATTAGTATAGACTAATTATTTATTCCTAAATAATGTAGGGAAGGGGTGTCAAACTCAAGACCTGCTTAGATCTAGTTAGATTTGGCCTGCAGGGGCACCCTAGAAACAGCTAAGGATTTGCCCAAGGTGCCTCTGCCAGTGAAAACAGAGCTCTCAAGGGCCACACGCAGCCCTCCTGACTTCCATTTTTACTGGCAATTGGTTGCAGGAAGGTTGTCCCAGCTGAAAAAGGAGCTTACAAGGGCTGTGTATGGTCCCCGCAAGCTCTGTTTTCGCTGGCAGAGGGTTGCAGATGGCTCTCCCAGCTGAAAATGGAACTCGTGAGGGCCGCGTCCCCCGAACTTTATTTTTGCTGGCAGAGGGTTGCAGGAGGCTGTCACAATTTCTTTGGTAGAAATGAATGACGTCATGCTGGCCATTCTCACTCTGGCCATGCTCTGGCCCTCTGATGTCAAACACAACCCTGATGCGGCCCTCAATGAAATCTAATTTGACACCCCTCATGTACTGGGTTCAATTGCTGTAATTTTACTTAAATTAAGTGTATATTAAAGAACTCTTCATTGTTATCATTATTTCACCCAAACATAAATCTTGACTACAAGGCCAGCGACAATACTAGTCTAGAATCTGAATTTGTATTAGAATTTAGAATCTGAATTTGTATTAAATTGTATTCTATGAAGTGACAGATTATGTACCTGATCAAAATGCACCATGTTTGATGGTGAGAACTCCATCAGTTTTGTTCTTCTTTTGAAAGAAATGTCTTTTTATTAAATTGAATGGAAGTGATTAAAAATGCACTGAAAATATTGATATACCATGCATATGTTTATATAGTTAATATAATATGCAATGTCCATGATATAACATTTAGGATATGGCTATTTATATGTGCAAGGAGGACTACTGTAAGTTTTATACAGACTTTAAAATGGCTCAACAACATATATAAGACTTCACCGGCTTATGAATTGAGATGTAAGAATCATACAGTTCTGAGCTCCACATTTTCTACTTGTATTATATGTTGCACTCTTTAAGGCTGACTCTTCTTTTCTGATCTTTTGGTCTCCTTTCTTTACAGATGGTGCTGCTGGCTCGCTGTGAGGGACAATGCACTCAGACATCACGCTCAGAGCCAATGGTGTCCTTCAGCACAGTTCTGAAACAGCCTTTCCGATCCACATGTCATTGCTGCCGGCCACAGACTTCTAAACTGAAGGCTATGCGTTTGCGCTGTTCTGGTGGAATGAGACTTACTGCCACCTACCGCTACATCCTCTCGTGTCACTGTGAGGAATGCAACTCTTAGGGGAAAATCTGCTGTAGCAAAAAACAAAAACAAACAAAAAACAAACAAACCAGGAAGTAGAAATGCTCTTCAGCAGATCTTCCAGAAGCAGAAACAACTGCTAGGGATAACCTTTGCTGTTGCTACAACCAGGAATGTTAGAATGGATTTTATTGGCGAGAAGGAGCCACATGGATACATGGGGGTTGTACCAAACAATACGACAGACACCAGAATGTATAATTGCACATCGTTGCTGAAGATGTAATCATTTGTGATGGTGAGGAATGGGAACATACGTTGTTAGAAATCTCTCATTCAGGTTCTTCAGGTCATTTTTCTATGTCACTGATTCTTTAATATTGAATAAGGTCAATTTAAGAATTATGGCTCTTGGTTTGAACGTTCAGCCAGCAACACAAAAGGACCAGGGACATAGAAAATGCATACAGTGGATGCTATTATGTGGGAAAACAATTTATTCTACAAGAAAACAAAGACTCCTTCCCTGTACACAGAAGCCTATTGTGTCTTTTAAACATGTCCTTTAGTTTATAGTGGCCATGAAAACAGACTGCATTGAATAGTAAAAGATATATTTTATATGGTCTGGCAGCAGTTAGACAAGTTATTGTGATTTAGGTGCAATTACAAAATAAATAATAGAAAATTTATGGAACTACCAGTGGGGCTTCTCCAGTATTGGAAAAGTATATTTACAGCCAAAAGTTGAAATCTGGAAAGCAAGCTCCTCCTCCTCCTCCTCCTTCTCTTTCCCCTTCCCCTTCCCCTTCCTCTTCCCCCTCCTCATCCTCCAAAAAGAAAATGTTACACATTCTTGGTCAGTATTACAATATTAATCTAAATCTACCAAAATAATAATACTTTGTTTTGCTTTCATTTATATGTAAAAATAAGTTTAAATAAAGATTTATCTTAAATGTATGTATCACTCAGAAAAGATAATATCAGCCGATTACTCATAATATAGTGAACTAGTATGCTTACATTTTTATAGTGGAACCATAAGATTTTTAAACTTAAATTCATTGACTCATTGGGCAAATACACCTGTGGCTCTAGTTGGGAGACTCTAACGAAACGATTTATTCTGGAAACATAGGTTCAATAAATGTTTCATATTTTAAAAAAAGTTCTTCATGAATTTTGTAATTCACTGAGATATTTTTAAAAAGAGTTATACAGATTACATTGTATTATACATTCTCCAACGAATATAAATTCCATTTTCAAAGTTACACAAAAGAGAATTATAGAGAGTAAAAGGAGGATAGAACTGGCATTCTCATCACAAAGGCTTTAATATAAGGATCTCACCATTATCACTATAGCATACAATGTTTTTGCTTCACATAGACTTGTATAAAAATTTAGAGTGATACCTGGATGCTGATTTGTGGCTGTAAAGACACTGTCAACTCCCCAATTAATTATACTATAGTCTAACAATTACAGTCATACTAATATTGTTAGCATAATTTAACTGATTAAAACACATAAAATGAGGGCTTAAACTGAGAAGGCAAGCAGCCCATCTGTTCTATGTCATATATTCTTTCTGAAATACTTGCCATGTAGAGTAACCAGAATTTTGACAATTAAATCAGAGAGATTCCATTAAATACACAGAAAGAGTCCCCTTGGTCTCTTGGGGGATGGTTGCCTGGCTAATGGAAACAACAACTGAAAGAACCTGCTGAATATCTAGCCAAGCAGCTTTGTGAATTACATGGCCATAATTATGATCATCCAGGAAATGCCAAAATTCATTAGTATTGACCTTTCATCAATAAACTGCAAGGAGAGAGAAAAAAAAATTAGTGGCAGGTGTAAGCTACTTTCTGAAGTTAAATACTTTTCACAAAGGTATCATTCATGGCAGAAACTTTAGGGAACATTTGATCATCATGGCAGATATGCATTGTTTCAGAATAATCTTTCCATTGCCATGGTGAAAAGTATTTTGAATATTTCCCCCATTTTTTCTTTTACATTTCTATTTCTGTTAATAGATAGATCTGATATACAGCTACTAAAATTGTCTGTCTATGGTGGAAACTGGTAATATGTGGTCTTCAAATTATGATTAGACTTTAACTTCAGTCAGATCCAGCGGATGGGTAACTTGTAGCTCAATAGTGTATGAAGTGCCACAGGTTGCCTACCTCTGAGTGGATTTTTTCCTTTATACCTTTATATAAATCTGTTAACAAAACTGAACTATCAAATAAGAAATATAATTATCATCTCACAAAAAAATTCTTGAAAACCAAGCTGTTATCTTCCATGTTATCAAATTAACTAAAATGCAAGAGTTTGTTGGCTTTAACTAATTTTTGTTAATACTATGAAAATAATAAATTGTGAGTTGTCTAGCAGATAGTCAGGAAGTTTGTGGAGATCACTGAATCCAAGTTCCTTCATCCATCACAACAGGGATCAAGTCCTATCATGTCTTTATAACTATAGAATCAAATCTAGATGTTCACAGATTTCCGTCTAATTTTATGTCCCTGGCTAAGCTATTTTTTTAAAATCTAGAATGCTTATAGTTTTATCATTCTATAGCTAATGTGGCTTATATTTGACACATATTATATAGATATATTGACATTTTCACTGAATTTCTGAAACATTCCATTCATTCATTCATTCATTCATTCATTCATTCATTTAACATTCAGGAGACTTCAAACCATAAGCTGTAGTGGCTATTTCAATAGCTGAATAAATTTGGAAAATGCATTGATTTATAACTCAAAAATTGCGACAATTTTTTATTTGGATGTATATAAACCCAAGCCTGAGGTTCAGTTAAAGCTTTTCTTTGGTTTAATTTATTCTTTCCCAGCAGTAATGCAGATTTTTCCCTGCATTAAAAAAGAAAGAAATCTATCTTTCTTTCTTTCTTTCTTTCTTTCTTTCTTTCTTTCTTTCTTTCTTTCTTTCTTTCTTTCTTTCTTTCTTTCTTTTTCTTCCTTCCTTCCTTCCTGACCTCTGACTAGTTGACCTTTTCCTGGCTGTAGAAATATGTTTTGCAGGCTCATGGTTTTCAGAATCATTAGAAAACCAACCAACCAGAAACTATAACTTCGAACAATGGAAGAGGAATAATTGATTTAAAGATATATTGAGGCAGAGTAAAGTGATCTTAGAGGTAGCTGTAGGAAAACAATTTAATGGTGATTATGAATGCATGTATGTGTGAATGTGAACAGGATTGTATGGATGTGCTGAGAGTGTACACATGTATACCTTGTAAGTATAATTACAACTATTTTGGCCTCATCTATTTTCCTCGCACATTCCAGCTCCTGACATATTTCTCAAGAATTAAATAATACCGTCAACTCTCAATAGATCATACACCAATTTTCAGAACTGTCATTGTTTTTCCACCCCTGTGACATTTTGAGATATTAATGTAGAGTCAAGAGGTTCAGAATTAAATAATAATGCATTATTCATGTAGCTGTCCTATTCCTTCTCTTGCACATAACAAATAAAATCAGAAGGAATCTGATAGCATCCTTTCTGATTAACAAATTTTATTAAAGGGCTTTTAATAAAGTTTTATCAAAAGTTATCATAGACTAACTTGTCTCTCCTACAACATCAACACATTAATGCACATTATTAGAAAAAAAAGGTCAGTTCAATATTATACTTTCATTCGAGAATGAGCATAGGAAAAAATATTTACAGTAAGTGAAAAGATTTTAGGCTCATCACTGTCTGTATAGCCCTTTCCTTTGCTATTAAAATGTCAGTTATTATCATACAATTTAACTCAGAAAAGATAATGTGTACAAGTTTAACAGTTACAGATTTCTTCCATTTCTGTTATAAAATGTTCAATATTATAAATTTGCATATTAAGATGTCAGTATCAACTTCCTACACAAATTAATTGCTAAGCCAAACAATTTAAGGATTAATTGAATCTTAAGCATCAAGGCAGCCTAAAAGCTATTAAGATATGATAGTGTATACAATCAGATTTAGATGTTCAGTGTAGTGTAAATACAGTACATTAAGATTATGCTGTCAGGGGATCTACATTATTTGTTTGTTCATCTGATTTTTTCAAAGATGATCATTCCCAAAGTAGCTTGGTGGTTTAGTCAAATTAAACTTACTAAAACAGCAAATCTCACAATAATATAAGCAATTAGACATTGTTAAAACCCAATTGGAAAAGATGTACTAGGTGGATGGGCGACCCCATATTCCTGGGGAGTGAGTTTCACATATGGCTATCTCCGATAATTCTTCCCAAGTGACTCCAAGAGGCAATATAAACCTTGAAGGAGGTGGTGTTCTTTTAGATATCCCAGGCCAAAGCCATTCAGGACTGAAAATGAATTGTCAGCCAGTGTGGCATTATAACATTGATATAATATAGTGTGTAAAATATAACCTGGGAGCCAATTAGGCTGATGTATTTTGAACCAATGAAAGCTTCTGAGGTACACATAAGTGCACCTCCACGTAAGGCATATTATAAAAGTCAAGTCTAGAGTACTACCATTTTTAAGCCATTATTATTTAGGAATGGTTGCAAGTAGTGTGCCACTTGGAATTGATAAAAAGAGTTTCTGGCCACAAACTCCACCTGAACAATTACAAAGAGTCCATTTTAGAATCATTCCCAAATTGTACATCGTTAGGGGGGTATAGCTTATCCAGAATAGGTGAATTTATCATGGAACTATAATATCCCTTTTTGAAGTAACTTGTTCAGTTTTATCTACATTCATTTTCAATATATTTACATCATAGATATATTTTCATACATATTTACATCATTATAGTTACATCATCTAACCCAATATTATTCATAGGCAAACACTAAGGGGATCTATACCAATTGCTCAATGATATTGGAATATAGAAGCAGGAAATGTCATCAGTGTACTCACATTTTATTCCAAATACTATGACAATCTGTTCCAACAGTTTCATGTACTGTATATATTAAAAAGAATCAAGGACAAACAAAGCCTGTGGGGATTCCACAAACAATTTCTGCTATGTGGAATAGCAGTGTTTAAGCGAGATGTTGAAGCAGACAGGAAAGGAACCCCTATGACCAAAGTGCAGTCCCCCTAAACCTACTAGGCTGCCCAGAATGATATCTTGGTCAGTGGTGTTAAAAAATCTATGAGAATCAATGGAGTTCTTTCTCCAATCATAGATAATAATTAGATTGATTCGGGTAGTGTCACCTCTATATTTTCCTTTGAACAAATTTGAAATGGGTTTTGCTAATCTATTTTATTTAGATCTGCCTGAAACCAACCAGCTACCACCTTTTTGCTTACCTTACCTAGACTTGAGGAACAGATCTGTAAGTTCCAAGACTAATGGATCTAAGGTGAGCTTCTTAAGCAAAGACCTAATAAAATGACCCTTTAAACTAAGGGAGGAACTATCTTTCATTGGAGATGCATTCATCATATTTTCTAGGCTAACTGCAAGTATCTTCTGGCAACAAGCAGGGTTGAAATCTGAACCGGTTTGCTACCGGTTTTCTGGCTGGGCATGCACTATGTGCACCAAGTGCATGCTGCATGCACATGCACATGTGCAGTGCACACCAAATGCATGCTGTGTGTGCATGCACAGCGTGCACCAAACATTTGCTGTGTGCTCATACTGAGTGCGCTCTAAATGTGCTTTCTAGCAAAGCTAAACCACGCGGCACAGTGATCGTCGGATCGTAGCTTTTTTTAACTACCGGTTCGACCGAATTGGTAGGGGTTTTTTTAGTACTGGTTCACCTGAACTGGAGCGAACCAGTAGCATTTCACCCCTGGCAACAAGGTATTGTATTGAGCAAGAGGAGAGGATCTTATTACCACATGAGACCTGGAAATATCTATCGCTGACTAGGTCAAAAACAGCATTCATATAAACTGGCAAAAATCTCTTATAGCAAACTTCAAAAATTCTGTCCCTGGATTAATAGGTTGAGGAAGAGATTTTCTCACAACTCAGATAGAGAAGTTGAAAGCATTTTTGAAAGAAGTTAACAACAAACCACTTCTATGGTGTTATTGAGAAAGCAGTATATTGTAGATATGATCATGTAGACAAACTCAACTGCAGACTTTAACATTTGCTAGGCCTTACACAATCTTTCTTGGAGTTTTTGTTTTTGGGGTTTAGAGTTTGTAGGTATTTTTAATTCCTTTTTCATAGATACAGCCAATAGACTCCAGTAAAAATCTCCTTCGTAGGAGTAGGTCTTATATTTCAATACTGATTTGTTCTTTAAGATAGTCGGTTTAATGCTTACTTTTTACATCTACAAAACTGAATTAGTGAAATGGCGGTTAAACATTTTATAAGTTCAAGCAAGTTGTTCCTTTCCAGCATTTTCCTATTAATGCTAAATCTTCATTTAATGAACCTTTTGAGAGGAAGGAGTATCAGATAAGTCCAACTATCCATTAAATCTAAATTTAAATAACCAATGTAATTGTGCTATATGCATAATTTAATCTGCATAATAAAGTCATCACCAATCTGTAAGACTTTAAATTACATCCATTGCCATTATTGCTTATGGGTGGTTAACTGCAGCTTTTTCTTGAAGACTTTATGGATCCCACTGCCCATTGCCAGTGAAACCTGATGTTATTATTGACTTTGGGCATTTAGCTGCAAACACTTAACTTGCTGGAACAATGATCTGGAAATTATTAGAGTTAGAAAAATGAAAAGCAACCAGGATGGTTTATACTTCAGAGTTACAGAGGTTCAGAATATAAATTAAAAATAGGGGAAAAAATCATATTTTTCTTATTTTGAAATGCCCCACTTGATGATAAAATGGTTGAACACAGTATTTGATAGTGAATTCTGAATCATCCCTGTCAGGGTTTTTTAAAGATCAGATTGCCAGAAGGAGTTTATTCTTATGTGATTTAATTCATTAAATATTAGTCTCATGTCACATAATTTTTGATTTAAGAGAGTCTATTTGGTATAATGGTTAAAGGCGATATGCTAGAAACTGGGAGACCATGAATTTTAGTTTTCCATTAGGTATAAATCCAGCCGGATGACTTTGGTCCAGTCCAGGGGTGAAATCCACTAACCTTTGCAACTGGTTCGCAAATATGAGCGCACTCGTCCGCTTGCTACACTCATGTGTGCCTCCTCCACACACACACAGAGCCTTCTGTGCCTGTGTGGAGGTCAAAAACATCCGAGCCGGATAGAATCAGCTGCATTTCACCACTGGTCCAGTCACAAAATCTTAGCTCTAGGAAGGCATATCTGAAAAATGCTGTCAAAAAAGCTGCATGGACTTCTCGATGTAGTTGCTCAGAGCCAAGGCTCAATTTGACACTTTCTCTCGATGGCTCCACCCAGGGGTGGGATTCAGCTGGTTCCAACCGGTTCGGGTGAACCGGATATTAATTTTATTTTGGTTCGCCAAACCAGTTGTTCCAAGGATTATCTGACCCCATCCACCCCAACCCACCCCTCCCAGTAGTCTCCATGCAGCCCATTTTGGATGCCAGGTAAGTGCATGGAGGCTCAGGGAGGGCAAAAACAAGAGGCCATTTTCGCCCTCTTAGAGGCTTGAGGAAAGCCTCCAGAGCCTGGGGAGGCCACGCCCCATGGCCACGCACACCCAGCAACTGCATTTAAATCTGCCTTGGCCATTGCATGTGGTCTGTCTTTTAAATGTTTAGCCACACCTTATATTATATGGTAAGTTCCTTTTTTTTATTTAACTTTTTTATTAGTTTATCAAAGTATAAAATATAAAGAAAAAAACATGGAAAATAAGAAGAGAGGAAGAGAAAAAGAGGGGATGTAGCGTAACAGGAGGGAAAAAAAGAAAAAGACACTAACTTCTGACTCTCTTTGGCACAATTGAAGGTAACAACATTACAACCACAACTTGTTGCTTTTACACAACAGTATGTACAAGCCATTTCTATAACAATAAGTCTGTCTAGTTTAAAAAAACAGAATCAAAGTTTCATTTTTTTTCTAATTACAAACACAAAATCCAGAAGCAATTTCAAACTAGAGATAAAATTAAATATAATCTCTTATTTCTAGAAAAATGTATCCAGCTTGCATGAACTGGTAGTGCCAGCAGCAGGAGGCTCCGCCCACCCGCCAGGACATCATTATGTCCTGTTTTTGACCTTCTGCACTTGCGCAGAAGAGGTGTGCATGCTCATACTCCCGAACCAGTAGCAAAGGTAAGTGCATTTCACCGCTGATTCATTCTCATATTTTCAAATCTACTCCATAATATTTTACCAACTTTAGAATATTATTCAGCATTACTTAAAGAATTGGTAGATCTGTGCATACATACATACTCATTTTATACATACAAAACTAACTTAAAGCTTACTATTAGTATATATATGACATTTTTAAAAAATCCAACCTAATTAAGTAAAACATATTTAAGTCACTCCCTCCATCTTATTTTCATAGAATAGAGTGCTTTTCTTCTCGGGAGAGTTTATCAAAGTCTCCTTTCCTGAAGAGATTTTCAGCTTTATTTATATCCATTAAAAAAAAAAGTCTCAAAGTTGTTCTGTTAGACATCATAAATTGGTCTGAAGCAAATCTTTCCTCTTAAATTTTCCCTCACTGAAGTAGCTATCGTATCATTTTTTCTTGAAGAATTCTCAGCCTTGTTAATATCCATAAAGCGAAAGTCCCCAACTTGACCTCTTAAAAATTGTGAATTTACTTGATACACTTGTTTCAGTTGCACTGGGTGGGTTGTACTCACACCACCATCATAAGAAGTCAGATTTATATTCTCAGGTTACAGTTAGGTTGTTTGCATTATATTATATGGTAATTTCTATTAATGTTGGTAAACATTATTACATATTGGTTCAAATTGGCTTAATTGGCATAACTACAGATACAAATATCGTACAATTCCAGATGGTATGCTGGGGTTTCTGCTTGTGTTTAATGCCAGAAATTAAGATGTATTTTAATTAAATATGTATTTGTACATTCCTAATAAGGAGCAATCCAATATTCTGTTACTTATGACTATTTTATTATTATCTTCACATTTAAGAAGAAAACAAAAATATTAGATAAGGGACTTCCGGTTTGCGATCGCCTCGTCGCAGGGCGGCTCACTCGTTCGGCCGCAGCCCCCGCCGCCTGTAGAGCCGCTTTTTTCGCTAAAAAGCGGCTCGAAAAGCTCCCCTTTTGTAATAAGGGGGAGCAAGAGTGGGCAGTGACAGGTTGAGCCCCAGAAGTGCAGCCAGGGAAGTCTTTGAGCCCTGGCAAGCGCTTCTTGTTTGGGCTCCCTCTCCAAGCTGCTGGATCTCCGAGCGGTGCGGGACTTCTGCAAGCCAGAACAAGACGGGGAGGAATCGCCAACGAACGAAGCTAATTTTCAAATGACTATCAACTAGTTTGGTGAGATTTGGAATCCTTCTTGATAAGTATAATGTTTTTAAATGGACTTTTTTAACTCTGAAAAAGCAAGCTGTCTGAGTGTAAAAGTGCTTGAAAATGGCGGCTGATTAAAGCAGAGTTAGTGAAAGCGGAAAGAAGAAAGTGCAACAGGAAAGGGAAAGTGTGCCTGCCTGTAATTGTATTGTGCTTATCTACAAGTTTTACAAGTTTTTTTATTGCAAAAGTTAATGGATTTTACTCCTTTTCTGTAAAACTGGGGAGGTCAGGAAAAGGAGGAAGATTTTTTTCTTTTTTTCCAAGATTTAAACTCTGTTCAGGCATGGCTTCAAAGAGAACGGGGGGGGGGGATTCCCCCACACATCAGACAAAGGAAAAGTCAGTGTCAGCCTCAAAACAGTCACAGGACAGTGAGACAGAAGACTTGAAAGCATTTATACACAAATATTTGGGAGAGCTTTCTGGTCAAATGAGTAAACTGGAGGAAAGGATGAGTAAAAATCAAAAAGAAATGAAAATGGTGGTGGGGGAAGTGAAGGAGTTGGTGGAAGAAAAAACTGAAGGATTACATCAGAGTGTAACCAAAGTAGCTACAGCTCTCACTGATGCCCTACTGGTGATTGAGAAAAAAGTGGAGGATTTAAATCTTGAAGTGGAAGCCAACAAAAAAGAAGTAAAGGAACAGATGTTTAAGGTGGGGGTGCAGAACCAGAGGTTTGAAGAGGAGATCACGATGTTACAATTTCGGAATATGGAGTTTGCCATAAGATTAAGAGGCTTAAGGGAGAATAATAGAGAAAACTTGAGGGCAACATGTGTGGAGGTGTTGGCGAAGATTTTAAAAGTTGAACCAGATGTGATCGACAATAGAATTGACAAGCTGTATAGAGCCAACTCACGTATAGCGAAACAGAGGAATTTGCCAAGAGATGTGGTGATTTACTTTACTGAGAGGAAATTGAGAAATGACATTTTGCAGTGTTCCTTCCAAACTACGGTTCAACATGATGGCAACCAAATTGGGGTTTACAAAGAGTTACCACCAAAGATGCTAAGAGATCGGAAAGATTTTGGTTTCCTTGTGAATGAGTTGAAAAAGCGTCAGATCCCATTTAGGTGGGATGTTCCTGTTGGTATCATTTTACGACATGAGGATGTAAGATATCGCATTAACTCTGTGGAGAAGGCGGAACAGTTCTATAATAATGTTTTGAAAAAAATTTCAATATCACCCCGCTCTTCTACACTTTTACCTATTGAAGACATTTCAGTTGAGAAGGCTCCTCAAGAGGGGATTCAAGGAGAGGCCTTGCTTAAAGAAGGACAGGCTAATCAAGAAGTTCCAAGGGAGGAAATTCTAGGTGCGGTAGGAGGTTTTTCAGAGGATTCATTAATAGAACTTTTTGAGGTGAAACCAAAGCAATCTAGAGCTACAAGAGAGGTGGAGCCCGATCTGGATTTATTGATGCAAGAACCTAAGGATCAACATATAACTCGAGCCGCAGGGAAGCAAAGATTGGAGACACATCAGGGGAAGATACCACAGGATGAGAATGGAATAAAGGGGAAAAAATCATACTCTGAAGCCGTGGGAGGGGCAAGACCAAAGATGTCGGCGGTTGGCGAGAGTCTTCGTGAAATGCTCAAAGGGCTTCGACCACTTTCAGAATGACACTCAGAATTTTATCATGGAATGTGAATGGCTTGAACTCACCACAGAAAAGAAGAAAAATATTTCACTATTTGAAGCAATATAATAATGATGTTGTTTGCTTGCAGGAAACCCATATTAGAACCCAGGACCAGAAATTCTTAATTTCAAAAATTGGATCACATTTTATATCTTCTAGTGTGGCTAAAAGGAATGGACTTGTTTTTTATATTTCTAAAAGAATACCAGCTAAACTTATAGAAGCGGATGATGAGGGGAGATATATTGCAGTTAAATATATATATATAAAAAGATATATTGGCATTTACGCCCCGAACCAGCAGCAGGAAAGTTTTTATAAAATGCTGAATGATAAAATATTGCAGTGGAATTATAAGTTTTTTTTGATTATGGGTGACTGGAACGGGGTGATTGATGCAACGCTTGATAAAAAGACGTATGCTAAGAAAGGGAATAAGCTACCACCGACTTTTTTCTCATTGAAAGAAGAATTAGAGTTGAAGGATGTTTGGAGAATTCATCATCCTAAGGAATTGGACTTTACTTTTTTTTCTGATAGACACAAATCTTTTTTGAGAATTGATTTTATGTTGGTTACTACTGATTTACTTACTATTGTGACTAAGACAAAAATATTTCCTAGAACTTTAACGGACCATAGTCCAGTGTGGATGGAGATAAATTTGGGCAAGAGAGAAAGGAGATCTTGGCGTATGAATGAAAATTTATTTAGATATGAAAAGTACATTATGGACCTTAAGAAAAATGTTAAAGAATTTTTTGACACTAACTTGAACAAAGGTACCCCTATTGAAATAGTATGGGATGCATCCAAGGCTTATATGAGGGGTGTACTGATTTATATAAATTCTAGATATAGATCAACACGTCAGAAGAAAAGAATAGATTTGGAGACAGAGATAAAGGAGAAAGAGCAATTGCTTATTAAGAATCCGACTGATGAAAAGGCACAATTAACGATAAAACTCCTGAAAGATCAATTTCAAATATTGATGGCGGATCAAACAGCAACTAATCTGCAATTTGCTAAACATAATACTTTTTGTAACGCTAATAAACCTGGCAGATGGTTGGCTTATACTTTGAGGAAACAACAAAATTCTCGTATGATAAATACTATTGAGTACAAAGGGAAACGAGTGCATCAGCAAAACTTAGTACATCAAGCTTTTTTAACCTATTATTCTAAATTGTACCAAGCTGATAAAATCAAAGAGGACCTTATCGATGAATATTTGCAGAAGAAGAGAGTTACAAAAATTTCGAGTACACAAAGTGATAGACTGGACCGACCTATAACATCGGAAGAGATCTTATATGAATAAAACAATTGAAATTATCTAAAGCTCCTGGGACAGATGGCTTGACGGCAGTATATTATAAGACTTTGCAAGAGGAATTGGTTGAGCATCTTAAGGACTTGTTTTGTAACATTCAGCAGGGGGGTAAAATACCCCCCTCGTGGAAGACGGCCTTTATTTCACTGATACCTAAAGAAGAAGAATCTGTTAAACCTGAAAATTTTAGACCAATATCTCTCCTGAATACGGATTATAAAATTTATGCTAAAGTATTAGCCAACAGATTGATGCCAGTTATACAAGATGTGATTCATGAAGATCAAGCAGGTTTTATAGAAGGTAGACATATGAAGGACAATGTCAGGCAACTTATAGATTTGTTGGAATATCTTGAGGAAAAGAAACAGATCTCTGCGGTGCTGGTCTTTTTGGATGCGGAGAAAGCCTTTGATCGAGTCAACTGGGACTTTCTAAAAAAGATATTGCATAAAATGGACTTTGGGGTACAGTTTATACAAGCGATTTCAGCAATTTATCAAGAACAGACGGCACAAATTATTATTAATGGCAGTTTGACTACCAATTTCAACATACAGAAAGGAACAAGACAAGGCTGTCCATTATCTCCATTACTGTTTATTTTGACTCTGGAAGTGCTGTTGAATGCTCTACGGGACTCGGACAAATTGAAGGGAATAGTTATAAGGCAAAGAGACTATAGAACAAAGGCATTCGCAGATGATCTGATTGTTACCCTAACACGACCTTTGGAATCAATCATCCAGATGAAAATCATTATAGAGGAATATGGTCTGGTTTCAGGTTTTAGCCTGAACCAGAAAAAGACTAAGATGATAGTTAAAAATATGTTGGAACCACAAAGGAATGAACTTGAAAGGGTGGCAGGCTTTGAAATAGCTACAAAGGTGAAATATCTAGGGGTACAAGTTGCAGCATCTAATATAAAACTTTTTCAAAATAATTATGAAGAACTTTGGCATAAGATTCAAAAGGATCTTGATATATGGAAGAAGCTGCAACTATCTTTGCTTGGTAGCAACATAGAAGGCCATGATTTGCAATTTGGATGGCATGCATACTTACTTTATGAAGATAAGAGAGACAGTGTATTTAATAGGCATATCTTAAGACACGCCTGGCTGAGAGTTTGGCAGAAGCACCAGCTTCAATTGGATTACAAAATACCTTTGTGGTTGGATCTTGGGCATATTATGCCAAATATAAAGTCACTCGGGGGGTTGTTGTACAAAGAGATACTTTTTATTGATGGGGGCAGATGGTGTTTGAAATCTTTGGATATTCTGTTGGAAGAAGGAGTCAATCTAACCTGGTTGCAGTATTTTCAACTTCAAGCAAGATGGAGAGAAGATCAGAAAATTGGATTGATGCTACATGAAGAAGATTTGGTGACTCAGATAAAATGTAAAGGGCCGATGCATATTAAACGAGTGTATAATTTATTGTTAGAAAGAGATTCAGAGGGTGAATTAGTTAAAGACTGTATGATAAAATGGGCACAGAATTTTGCAGAACCAGTAATGTTGGAAACATGGGAAAAGATTTGGGTCCAGAATGTTAAATTTACACAAGCACAGAACTTGAGGGAAAATTTTTATAAGATGTTTTATAGGTGGCATTTAGATCCCAAAAAGCTATCATGTATGTATCCAAATGTTCAACCTAAATGTTGGAGGTGTGATTGTTTGGATGCAACATATTTCCATATTTGGTGGACATGCAGAAAACTGAAACCATTTTGGATTAAACTTTGGTGGGTAATGCAGAATATCTTGAAGAAGAAGCTGGAGTTTTCTCCTCAGTTTTTTTTGTTGGGAATAGTTAAGGGCTGTTCAGCAATTGATACTAGATTAATTTTACACATGATTACTGCAGCTAGATTATTGATAGGTCAATACTGGAAGAAAGATAATGTGCCTACTATAGAGGAATGGATATTGAAGATGTCTAATTTGGTAGAGATGGCCAAAATTTCTGCATACCTGAAGGATAGGACCCATGAAGTTTTTGTTAAGGAGTGGAGGAAATGGGTAGAATATATGAAGAATAAATATCAAAGTAAGAAGTTTCAATCAGTGCTCAGTTGAATTTAAATTTTACATATTTAAGTAATTTAAAAGAAAGGTATTGAATTTGATAAATTTCTATTTTTAAAGAGAAATGTATTATTATATTTTATGTAATTGAATTTATAAGTTTGATATTTAGACTAAATGTTAAAGAGAAATGTTTTTTTTTTGATATTTAAAGAATGGAATGTATTGAATTTGATTTTTAATTATATTTTATGTAATGGAATTTACAAGTTCAATGTTGGGAATTATAGTTAATGTTATATATTTTCAGTATCTGTACGATGCTCAAAACATTTTATAAGATTTCTTAAATAGATTGTTTAGGGTTAAGTGTTTTTTTATTTAAGGTTAAAAATGTCTTAAAATAAGGTTATAGAGTTTTTTTTTCTTAGAGGGATCTCACCTTTAAAAATTGTTAAATATGTTAAGGTTGATGTTTGTTAAATAGCGGAAGTCAAGGGGGGTAGGGAGGGGTAGGGGGGGTAGGGTGGGTTAAGTAGGGGGTTGCGAGGGGGAGGGGGAAGGGGGTCTTACAATAAAATGTAATGTAAAACCTTTTCAATAAAAAAAAATATTAGATAAGGCAACCAGCACCTGTTTTGGAGACATGTATGATAATGTGTCTTTTTAAAAATATATATTGTTTACCTCCATGTGTGATTATTTACCAATGAAACTGATGGGAGATTTTCAGCTGAGCTCAGCAAGAACAGGACAAAATCCTAATAACATAATTTGGCAGAGAGTTTTTAGGAATACAAAGGACTTATTCAGGGTATTCAGTAAGTATGAAAAATCCAGAGCCCCAGCAGGAGACAAGATCATACCACTACAACAGTCTACAAGAGGTTGTTTTGCAATGTTTTTATTCCCATTGATGGCTCAGCTGAATAGGTTTTCTAGGCCCAGAATTTCAAGTTGGTGGCATAAGGTATTTTGTTGCAAGCAGAGGAGTGGAGGACTCTTCTTGTGAAATATTTCTGGACACATTCTATTGTATTAATGTCCGATATGCAGTGTGGGTTCCAGACAGATGAGCTGTATTCAAGAATTGGTCTAGCAAATATTTTGTATGCTCTGGTTAGTAGTGTGATATTACCAGAGAAGAAGCTATGCAAGATTAATGCCTTTTTGGTGACGTTGTTACAGTGGGCTTTGGCATTTAGATCATTTGATATGAGTACTCCAAGGTCCTTGACAGAGTGAGGGTCATCTACAAGGTCGTGTCCACACAGCTTGCATTTTGTGTTCTGATTCTTTTTGCCAATGTGTAAGGCAGAGCCTTTGTTGGTTGAGATTTGGAGTTGCCAATTGTTTGACCATTCCGACACAAAGTCAAGGTCTTTTTGAAGGGTAGCAGCATTGTTGATGGTGTTAAATATTTTTACATCATGGGCGAAGAGAACACAGTTGTTTATAATATGATCGCAAAGGTCATTTATGTATAGTATGAAGAGTGTTGGTCCTAGAATACTGCCTTGGGGGACACTGCTATTTATAGGTGCAGGATTTAATAGGGCACTCCCTATTTTGATCACTTGTTGTCTCTTTGAAAAGAACACGGCTATCCAATGTAGGGGTCCAGAGATGTCATAGGATTTTAGTTTTAGAAATAGTTTGTCATGTACCACTGAATCAAAGGCTTTACAGAAGTCTATGTACATTGCATCTATTGCTTTACCCTGATCGAGATTTGTAGCCCATATGTTTGTTTGTTTTTTGCAAATATTTTTTTATTTTTTCCGAAACTTAAACATAAAATATAATTTTCAAGTGCAAAGTCTCAATCTGGTCATACATGGTTACCACGCTTACAATCCTTTAACAAGCTCCATTCACAATTTCCTATTACATCTTTTAGAAGTAAAAAATTCAAAACTTAACAGAACCAATTTTAACATAAATTCTAACATCTTCATCTAAACAAATCCATTATATAAATGCAAGTTAATTTCAAATTCACTTTCACTCATTTTTATATCTATATATCAATCCTAGTCATATTTTGTTCTTCTTCATCTTGTATCTTTTACAATCCATATAACAAATAATTTTTGACAATATTTTAACCTATTATTCTAAGTGTTTACCTTACAATTCTATCACCATTAATCTTAATATCAAATCAGTACAACTCCATTTTTATTACACTTTATAAAATAAAATTCTATCTAGTTTTTAATCCTTTGACCCTTATCCTCAAATCTTAAGATCTGGTTTTATCAATTTATCTTGATTTCTTTACATATTACACAGGTTTATCACAAAAACATGTTTTATTTAGTCTAATTTCCAACATATTTTCTACCATACCTCCCTCTATTATTTGGCTGTCTTCCAACATATTCTGTTTGGCTAATTCTCAGCATAGTCCCCTCTAAAAACACCAACTATTTAATTAATTTCAATATAGTCTCCTCCAAGCCAACCACCATTATTGGCTGATTTCCAGCATATTATATTTGTCTGATTTCCAGCATAATCTCCTCCTAAACTCCCTCCATTGTTTGACTGATTTCCAGTATTTTATGGGCGGATTTCCAACATATTGTGTTTGGCTGATTTCCAGCATAGTCTCCTCCAACTTTCCTCCTATATATTTGGCTGATTTCCAGCAATTTATGGGCTGATTTTCAGCAAATTGTGTTTGGCTGATTTCCAGCATAGTCTCCTCCAACTTTCCTCCTATATATTTGGCTGATTTCCAGCATTTTATGGGCTGATTTCCAGCATTTTATAGGCTGATTTCCAGCATATTGTGTGTGGCTGATTTCCAGCATATTCTCCTCCAAGGCTCCCACTCTTGTTTGGCTGATTTCCAACATAGTCTCCTCCCACTCTCCCATATTTATTAGGCTGATTTATAGCATTTCAGATTAATTTCCAACATATTTCCTCTGAGTCTCAAACTCTTATCTAGTTGGTATCCATCCCACTTATTTTAATTTCCTGTAAGATATAATTATCTATTTTATATCATTTTCCCGTCATACTCTTTCAATTTTAATCTCATTATATTTCATAATAATCATCATTTCCAGCATATATTACATTAATTCACAATTTATCACTAGTATCTGTGTATATTATATTTTGTTCAATAAATCCTTATTCATCAATTTAACATTTGTTTGCAAATTAGAATTAAAGCATATTACATCAAACAATAAATTTTCTTAAAGTTGTCCTGCCTCAAAATATACTCTTCTTTATTATTTTTAATCCCCTATATATCATCCTCTATTTTACTTGCCATCTCTTATTTTCTATTTTTATTACTCCAAAAATCTTCCTGTTTTTATCCAAAAATCATATTTACCTTTAGGCTTTTAAACTTTACATTTCAGTTAATTACATTTAAATTTATCCACTTTATTTCTTCCTTTTCTTCCTTTTCCTATCTGTCCATAAATGTTCCATTTCAAAGTTCATCTATTCAAGTTGAGAAATTCTGTATGTCCCTTTAAAGCTTTTATAATGTCTGTTCCAAGCATGAGGTATCAACTTCCTGTCTTTCGTTGCTGCGGCACACCTAAATTTTGTTTACTGAGCTTGTTATTCTCCATTATTAAAAATCCAAAATATTCTTTCTTTCTTCTTTCTTAAAATCATCATTAGCTTCATTTACTTTCAGAGGCGTTAGCTCCGAAAGAAACATTTCTCCAATCCACTCCAATTAAGGCAAAGTCAATTTTCAAAATTATTAATGCCAATTCTTCCAAGTCAAATTTACAGAAACAAAGTCTAATTTGGTTCTTTTCCCATTTTTCCCCCCTTTCGGTCATTAAGCCCAGCAGCTCAGCAGCCGCTTTTTGCTTTTGGGGGTCTTACTTTTTAAAAAAAATCCTAATAAATGTGTTGTATTGCCTAGGTTGGTGTCACTCACCTGGCTTCAAGAAATTTGCTCTTTCTTCTTCATCCTCCAGCACAATCCTTGTTTCCGGTTGCCGCAGTTTCAGGACAGCCGCCATGGCTGCCATTCCACTGCCGCCAGCGTGAAGGAAAAGCCTCCGGCCCCAAGGAATCTGCCCGTTCCTCTCAGCCGCCCAAGGAGTTTCTTCTTGTCCCCCTGTCCCTGCAAGACAGGGAAGGTCCAAAGACCTGTCGGTGGCAGCTTGGCAGATGGGATTTGGCAAAGCTCCAGGGAGCTCGCCATATCCCCGTCTGTGTCCCCGCAGCGCCAACCGGAAGTCATATGCTTTTGTAGTGTAGACATTGTAAATTACAGGATAATTTTTTTCTGAAACCAAATTGTTTATTAGAGAGTAGGTTGTTTGTTTCTAGGTGGAGGGTAATGGATTGGTTAATGATTGATTCCGTGATTTTGCAGGTGACACAGCCTAAAGAGATTGGTCTGTAATTTTCAACTAGGTTGGGGTCTCCTTTTTTGAAGATAGGGATCCTAAGTTGAACCTATAGCAAATTGCTTTCCTGAATCCATGTTGTATGTATGTATGTATATTCTCCACCTTGCTTTTTCACCAAACTTGTTATGTCTAATTTAATTTTTGAATGAAATGACATACCATTCAAGACTACCAACAGACTTATTTAATAGCCAATGTACAATAAATCTCAAACTGCAACAAACAAATGACAGTGAAATGAAAGCTGGGTAGAAAACTTAATAGGAAGGGAACAATGGTGGTATTATAGAAATAAATAAACCATGAGGAGCAATTGGCAGCCAGGCACAGATTTTTGGAAATAAAATCTTTAATAGTTTTATGTGTGGTGGAGGTTGCTTTTGAATTGGTGTTGAACTAGTCCATGAAGTTTCCTCAGCAAGATTTCAAACATTTGGCTTCCATTGATTTGCCATTGCCTGCTTCCTAGGACTGAGAGTGAGTAATTGGTCCAAGGTCACTGAGCTGGTTTTGTGGCAGGACTAGCACTCATGGTATCCTGGTTTCTAACCTGATGCCTCTGTTAATAAATGTAGTTCTTAAATTATATTGGAATACTGGAAAGTCCATTCAGAAGTTAAACAAATTGTAGACTGTAGTCTGAGAACCAACTAGTCCAATCAATAAGGGATTCCTTGACAGTAAACATGAGCAATACAAAGAAAAGCAGGAGAAATTGTCACTGCAGTTAAGGATATTATCAGTGAAACAGTTGGGTGATCAGTCTTTGTTTGTTAGCACAACTACTCCAGGAGCACTGTGACCCGTGTGGTTAGGATGCTGGCTTGACAAGCAGCAAGCTTGTGTTCAAGACCCTAGTGCTGCCATGAGGCAGGGTGAGCTCCTGTCCTTCACTCCTGCCAGGGACATGAAGTAGCCCCCAACTCGGTGTCCCTCAGGCAACAGTGATGTCACCAACTAATTGTTTCCAGTCCAGAAGTGCATCAGTGCCTCTGACATGAATGCGGTCTGAGCACAACTATTTAAATCAATCTGAAAGAAATCTATTTACAAATGTTTTAAAATTATTGACTATTAAAGCACCTCTCATGCAACTCAGTATCTCATTTTGAATATACATCATCTACATACATAAAAGGCAGAGTTTTCCTAGTCCTTTCTTCTTGGAGACAAAAAATTAGAATCTGTTTTAAAAATTGGAATTAAAGCAGGGAACAAAGACTGAGTCTGTTACAAAAGAAGTTTACCATCAACTTCTACAACCTCTGTTTAAAATTTGGATTTCTAGAAATCTAGGACAAGGTCAGATATATAATCAGAGGAATTTAAAATCAAAACCCCTTATCTTTGTAGAAATAGGTAAAAAACTATAATCAGGAACTTGCATTTTCCTGTGGGGTGCTAATTAGCCTTATTTGTCTCTTGTTTTTACTGCAAATACTGCAAGTGATTCTATTAAATACATCTCTTTTATTTCTCTTCCTGGCTATATCCAAGAATATCCAACTTTTTCTTAATTTCTTAGAAACTGTCTATTTTTAGGATGTCTAGCTAAAGTCACTATTTGTAGCAGACTGTCACCATCTTGTGGTTAGTCTGGAATATTGCATGTAGTTTTGTAAATTGCTTTTTAAGAAAATGTTTCCAGATTTCTTTTCTTTTTAAAAACATTTGGCTCTGTCTCATGAGATATGTCTATATCCCAAGAAAGGGATCACACACCCACAGTCAAATTACTGCCTCTAAGAAGCCAGGAGTTGCTGTGCAGCAAATACTTCATTTTTTTAAATTTGTGTAAATGAAAGATGAAAGAAAAAGAGAAGGAAAGCAGCAAATACAGCCTGAACTCATAGTTTACATATTTTCACTAAGTCCTTGATTGCTGATAAAGGAATGGATCACTAAAAAAGGGGCAACCTTCCCCCACACCACCATAGATTTGATTAAAAAAATCTATGACTGAATATAGATCTATACATGCACATTCAGCCACAATTACTATAATTTACAGCAGTGGTCAAATCTAAAATTTGTTACTACCATGTGGAATTTGGGATCGTAGAATCACCCAGGAGCATAGAAGAGTCCAAAAAACAGATGCATGAATAAATGTCTTAAATGTATTTATTCATATAACAAAACATATTAACTATGTATAAAAGGCTGTCTTAATATTCATTATAGGATAGGGGGCACACAGTGTGTGTGGCTACCCTGATCAAAGATCATGTCTCATGGAAAACAAATGTAAAAAGAGAGCATGGTGGAAAGATTAGAGGGGGTTTTATACTCAGTGTAAGCCCCTCCTTTCCACATAGGGGTGGAGGCACTTTCTGCCTCCACTAGTGTCTGTATGACACATGTGCCAATGGCTTGCAAATACTTGACATCCCCTCCTTGCGAGCCAACAGCATGCAAACGTACAAATGCAATGCACAACAGATTTTACCCTGTGAGACATAATTTTTTACACAGATCTTTGTGCCTATCCGCTGGTAGAGGTTTTGTGAAAATATCAGCTGTTTGATATTTGGTCTGACAATGTAATAAAGATATAAACCTCATCTCTACTAGTTGCCTAACATTTTGATAGCGTATATCAATATGTCTGGGCCTTTTTCCCACCGCATAGGCTTTGGCAATGCCTATGGCCCCCTGTGTTATCTTCTATAATTTGGATGGGCAACATCAGTGGTGTCCAGATGCTAGAAATTAAGGCATCAAACCATATCAGATTGTTCCCTGCCTCTGATAGGCATGCAAATTTGGCCTCAACGGTGGAGCACGAAACAAATTTCTGTTGCCCCACATGCCAATGGATGGGTACCCCATTTAACAGTACCAAGAAGCCCGAAGTACTCCTACGTGTCTTAGTATCTCCGGCCCAGTCTGCATCTGTGAAGCATTTTAATTGGGCCTTGTCTCTATTCTCAGGTTCCAAGCGAAGTACGTAATCTGCTGTGGTCTTGAGATACTTTAATAGCTTTTTAATGGCCAATCAGTGGAACTGGGTAGGATGTTCCACTTGTCTGGATAGCAGGTTTACGGCCAGGGCAATATCTGGATGGCTCCAGTTACTTATATATAATAATAAGCCGACCACTGACCTAAATAGAGTATTATTTTGGAACTCTGGGCTACCCTTATGTGCCAATCCATAATAGTCGGTCTGCATTGGGATAGCAGTTGGCTTGTTATCTTCCATTTTACATTTCACCAAAAGTTCCTCTATCTTCTCCTTTTGGGATAGAGCAAAACCTTTTGGTGTAGTGATGATTTGTATGCCTAGGTACTTGTCCACATATCCTAAAGACTTTAGGGTGAACCTTTTTTGTAGGGTCCTGGCAAATATATTACATCCCCCTTTGTCAGGCCCTATATACAAAAAGTCATAGACATACACTAGGACTTTCTCCAGCCCCTTTGGTATCCCTTATGAAGGTACATTTATCAGCTGGAGATGGATGGACTCACTCACCCAGTGATGTGAGAGTTTTAGTCAGGCATTTGTACCACAATCTGCCTGATTGTTTTAGGCCGTACAAACTTTTCTTCAGAAGCCAGATGTGGCCTTCTTGCTGCTGGAATCCAGGGGCACCTCTGACATAATTTTTTTGTTTTAGATGTGCGTGCAAATAAGCAGTTTGCACATTGAATTGAAAAATGTGTTCCCCATGTGCTGCTGCGGTGACCAAAGCAGCCCTTACACTTTCCGCTCTCACGGAGGGGGTGTATGTTTCATCAAAGTCCTGCAAGTAGCACTGTGCGTAGCCTTGTGCTACCAGCCGGGCCTTATAGAGGAGTTTGTTTTTGGGCATTGGCTTGACCTTGTAGACCCAACGGGTGCCAATTGCTTTCCTCTTTTTGGGGATTTCCATGGGGATGAAGACTTTCAATTTTTTGAGACTGTCCATTTCCCGCTCCATTGCCACCCTCCACCTGCGCTGTTCTTCCTTGGGAAGCTGGAGGACATATGTGTATGTTTTAGGGGCCATGGTAACGCTGTTGACCAAAGCAACACAGCCAATGTCCAACCTTTTGGATGGCACCCCTTTATTGGAGTGTTTTGACCATCTGGGAAATTGCCACTCACCATCATCATTGTCCGGAGCATCGGTGTCAGAATTGGAGCTGCCGGAGGTATCTTTCCAATCAAAATGGGGTGGGCCTCTGTCCCAGGCGCTGCGAAGATATGGTCATTTAGGTGAGGCAGGAGTGTGAAGTCACCAAGGGATTGCTTGTCTGAATCGTCAGAGTCAGGTAGGGATTCATCACCATCTGGATCTTCGTTGGTCTGTTGTTTGGAGTTTGTTGGTTCATCCTCTTCAGGTGGTGCTGGTTGTTCAGTGTTGCTTCTATTAGGGGAATAAATGGGTTCATTGGAATGAATTGTGACCAATTTGACCCTTCCTCAAAGGAAGCTGATCTAGAGACAATGACAAGGTTATTTTTGTCTACAAACCTAGAGGCCTTGCTGCTGGTTGCATAACCTATAAATCTGAGCCTTCTCAATGCCTTGCCCCCCTTTCTTCTGAGATCCTTGGGAATATGGATCCAGGCATAGGAACCAAAAATTCTCAGGTGTGAGAGGCTAGGTTTCCTTCCATGGACCAGGAAGTATGGGGTTTGGTTAATGGTACTACTCCACGTCCTGTTGACTAGATAATTAGCCATTTTGACCACTTCTGCCGAAAAAACTTGGCTCATGTCAGCATCTGCAAGTAGGCAGTTCATGACATTCTGCAGTACGCCATTTTTTCTTTCTACAATGCCATTCTCGGATAGAGTTTGGGGTGATGATTTAAAATGGAGGATACCTCTCTCCTTCATCCACTTTTCAAAAGTCTTGGATGTAACCTCAGTCCCACTATCGCTTTGCACCTAAGCGATGCACACCTTGTGTTGCATTTGGATCTGGTTGTAAAGATATTTGAAGTTGGTAAAGACTTCAGTTTTGTCCTTTAAAATAAATACATGGCCATAACGAGAGTAATCATCTACTACTGTTAAAAAAAGTGCCCCCTGCCAAGGGAGGGTCTAAAAGGACCAACTAAATCCACGTATACCAGCTGATAAGGGTACCTTGCACGATGGGAAGAGGCCTTAGGTATAATAGCAGTTTTAGATTTTGCTGCCTTACAGATGGCACATTCCAAATAGGTATTACAATTCTTTATCTTAAGCCCATCGGAAAAATCTTGCATTTTTCTAATAACTGGGAAGCTGGCCTGGCCGAGCCTGCGGTGTAATATATGAGCACAATCCAAATGTAAAGGTTTACCCATGCATACTTTGTCAACCTTATGTATTTTATCATTAGAAGCCTTGGTCTGTTCAATAATGACAGTAGGCACTGGATTAATGGTCACCTTAGACTTCCTCAGGGTTGGTTGAGGAGTTGTGACCTTAATGGGCTCAGCCTTAATGGCATTGGATGTCCTAGGAGGTGGTTTAAAAGCTTCATTAGTTTTAGGTCCAGCTTCCTTGAGTTTGGACAACCTGGGGGCTGACACAGGAGCTTTCTGTCCTATGTGGGTATTAGCTCCCTGAACCCCTTTGTTAGGTTTCTTGTGCCTTTTGACCTTTGCTTTTGGGGAAAAATAAGGCAAATTGTTGATTTTTACAATATCGCCAACAATATTCCTACTTTTGAAAACATAACCTCCACCCTTCTCAAATAACAATTTTACGTTTTTATCCTCAGTCAATTTTAAAATACTTAAAAGATTGTTCTTGATTGAGGGAACATACAGTGCCCCTGTGACATCTCCTATACCAGGCACATTGACCAAGCCTTCCCCAGTTACTTCTGCCTTGTCCCCAGTGGCAACTTTTACTGAAGACTTGAGTGGATGTAAAAACTTAAATCGTTGCTTCATGTTAGCTGTATGCGTGGATGCACCTGAATCAAGAAGCCACAGCCCCTCAGCATCCTTTACCTGGGATGTGTGATTGTCACTAGTGACACTACAGAATTGGTATCCTTTATGACCACCTCCCCCTCTTCCACAGCTTCTTTTATTTTTATTGTGCTTAGGTCCAACCGTGTTGGGCCTAGAGCGAGGGGACTCCCTTTTAAAGTGACCTTGTATGCCACAGTCAAAGCAGCTGGGAAGAATATTAATCCTTTCACTGCTGTCCTGGCACCTCCTCTGAGGCCTAGGCCTGTGGTATGCCTCCTTCATTTCTTGTTGTTCCTCATCTCTGCACCTTAAATCTTCCTCAATAAAGCGACCAGAGAAGTATTCTATATTTCTTTGTTCCCTAGAAACTCCTTCTAGAAAAATAATAAAGGGACTCCAGGATTTGTCTAGGGAGTTCAACATCACACTAATTAAAGTGGATTCAGAAACAGGTTTCCCCCTCTGTATAAGCTCATCCCTCATGGCTTTAAGCATTGCCACACGTTCCCCCATTTTTATACCAGGTTTGAGTTTATAATTGTGGAAAATTCTTGACAATCTGCTGGTTGCAGCCATATTGTCACTATGGAACAAATTATATAGGGCAGTCCAAAGTTCCTGAGCTGGGAGGCCGTCTGAAAGACTGGCATACAGAGCTGTGTCTATAGAATTTAACAGGATTGTGTAAACTCTTTTATGCAGAAACTCGATTTTGGGGCTCCAAGGTAAAGGGGGTAGTCTTTTTTTTTTTTTATTGAAAAAGTTTTACATTACATTTCATTTTTAAAAAAACCCCTTCCCCATCCCAACCCCCTACCAACCCCACCCTACCCCCCCTATCCCTCCCCAATCCCCCCCTTGACTTCCGCTATTAAACAAACATCAACATTAACATATTCAACAATTTTTAAAGGTGAGATCCCTCTAAAAAAAACTGTAACCTTATTTTAAACCCAATTTTAACCTTAAGTAAAAAAAATTTTTTTTCTTTTAAACCAATATGTGACAACCATCAAATATAAACTCTTAACAATCTATTTTAAAAAATCTAGTAAAATAATTTTGAGCATCATAGAATTTAAATTGGATTATCATGCAAATACTATAAATATATAACATTAACTATTTACTATAATTCCCCTATATCAAAATCAAAATCAAACAATACATAATACATTTCTCTTTAACATTTAGTCTAAGTATTAAAAATCCAAAATCATAATACATTTCTCATTAAAATTAAATCTAAATATTAAAAATATAAATTCAATTACATAAAATATAGTAAAATTTAAAAATTATCAAATTCCATACATTTCTCTTTTAAGTTAATTCTAAATTAAAAAAATATAAATTCAGTTAAGTGCTAATTGAAACTTCTTACTTTGATATTTATTCTTCATGTATTCTACCCATTTCTTCCACTCCCTAGCAAAAACTTCATGGGTCCTTTCTTTTAGGTATGCAGAAATTTTAGCCATCTCTACCAAACTAGACATCTTCAATATCCATTCCTCTATGGTAGGTACACTATCTTTCTTCCAATATTGACCTATCAATAATCTAGCTGCGGTAAGCATATATAAAATTAATCTAGTATCAGTTACTGAACAACCCTTAACTATTCCCAACAAAAAAAACTGAGGAGAAAACTCCAACTTCTTCTTCAAAATGTTCTGCATTACCCACCATAGTTTGATCCAAAATGCTTTCAATTTTCTACACGTCCACCAAATATGAAAGTATGTTGCATCCGAACAATCACACCTCCAACATTTAGGTTGAACATTTGGATACATACATGATAACTTTTTGGGATCTAAATGCCATCTGTAAAACATCTTATAAAAATTTTCCCTCAAGTTTTGTGCTTGTGTAAATTTAACATTCTGGACCCAAATCTTTTCCCATGTTTCCAACATTACTGGTTCTGCAAAATTCTGTGCCCACTTTATCATGCAGTCTTTAACTAATTCACCTTCTGAATCTCTTTCTAACAATAAATTATACAATCGTTTAATATGCATCGGCCCTTTACATTTTATCTGGGTCACCAAATCTTCTTCATGTAGCATTAATCCAATTTTCTGATCTTCTCTCCATCTTGCTTGAAGTTGAAAATACTGCATCCAAGTTAAATTCACTCCTTCTTCCAACAGAATATCCAAAGATTTCAAACACCATCTGCCCCCATCAATAAAAAGTATCTCTTTATACAACAACCCCCCGAGTGACTTTATATTTGGCATAATATGCCCAAGATCCAACCACAAAGGTATTTTGTAATCCAATTGAAGCTGGTGCTTCTTCCAAACTCTCAGCAAAGCATATCTTAAAATATGCCTATTAAATGCACTATCTCTCTTATCTTCATAAAGTAAATATGCATGCCATCCAAATTGCAAATCATGGCCTTCCATATTCAAAATTTCTCTTTTAGTTGTTCCAATCCAATCTCCAACTTGTATCAACCCTGCAGCTTCATAATATAAACGTAGATTTGGAACTTTAAGGCCACCTCTTTCATGAGCATCTTGCATAATCTTAAATTTAACTCTAGGTTTTTTCCCATTCCAAATATATTTATTTAAACCTGCTTGCCATTCCATCAAAAACTTGTCATTTTTAAGCACCGGAATCATTTGAAACAGAAACAGAAATCTAGGTAGAACATTCATCTTAACAGCTGCTATTCTACCCAGCAAGGATAGTTGCAGCTTCTTCCATATATCAAGATCCTTTTGAATCTTGTGCCAAAGTTCTTCATAATTGTTTTGAAAGAGTTTTATATTGGATGCTGCAACCTGAACCCCTAGATATTTCACCTTTGTAACTATTTCAAAGCCTGCCACCCTTTCAAGTTCATTCCTTTGTGGTTCCAACATATTTTTAACTATCATCTTAGTCTTTTTCTGGTTCAGGCTAAAACCTGAAACCAGACCATATTCCTCTATAATGTTTTTCATCTGGATGATTGATTCCAAAGGTCGTGTTAGGGTAACAACCAGATCATCTGCGAATGCCTTTGTTCTGTAATCTATTTGCCTTACAACTATTCCCTTCAATTTGTCCGAGTCCCGTAGAGCATTCAACAGCACTTCCAAAGTCAAGATAAACAATAATGGAGATAATGGACAGCCTTGTCTTGTTCCTTTCTGTATGTTAAAATTGGTAGTCAAACTGCCATTAATAATAATTTGTGCCGTCTGTTCTTGATAAATTGCCGAAATCGCTTGTATAAACTGTATCCCAAAATCCATTTTGTGCAAAATCTTTTTTAAAAAGTCCCAGTTGACTCGATCAAAGGCTTTCTCCGCATCCAAAAAGACCAGCACCGCAGAGATCTGTTTCTTTTCCTCAAGATATTCCAACAAATCTATAAGTTGCCTGACATTGTCCTTCATATGTCTACCTTCTATAAAACCTGCTTGATCTTCATGAATCACATCTTGTATAACTGGCATCAATCTGTTGGCTAATACTTTAGCATAAATTTTATAATCCGTATTCAGGAGAGATATTGGTCTAAAATTTTCAGGTTTATCAGATTCTTCTTCTTTAGGTATCAGTGAAATAAAGGCCGTCTTCCACGAGGGGGGAATTTTACCCCCCTGCTGAATATTACAAAACAAGTCCTTAAGATGCTCAACCAATTCCTCTTGTAAAGTCTTATAATATACTGCCGTCAAACCATCTGTCCCAGAAGCTTTAGATGATTTCAGTTGTTTTATTGCATATAAAATCTCTTCTGATGTTATAGGTCGATTCAGTCTATCACTTTGTGTACTTGAAATTTTTATAACTCTCTTCTTCTGCAGATATTCATCGATAAAATCCTCTTTAATTTTATCAGCTTGGTATAATTTAGAATAATAAGCTAAAAAAGCTTGATGTACTAAATTTTGCTGATACACTTGTTTCCCTTTGTACTCAATAGTATTTATTATACGAGAACTTTGTTTTTTTCTCAGAGTATAAGCCAACCATCTGCCAGGCTTGTTAGCATTGCAAAAGGTGTTATGTTTAGCATAATGCAGATTAGTTGCTGTTTGGTCCGCCATCAGTATTTCAAATTGATCTTTCAGGAGTTTTAACGTTAATTGTACCTTTTCGTCAGTCGGATTCTTAATAAGCAATTGCTCTTTCTCCTTTATCTCTATCTCCAGATCTATTCTTGACTTCTGACGTATTGATCTATATCTAGAATTCATATGAATCAGTACACCCCTCATATAAGCCTTGCATGCATCCCATACTATCTCAATGGGTGTACCTTTATTCAAATTAATATCAAAAAATTCTTTAACATGTTTCTTAAGGTCCATAATATGCTTTTCATGCCTAAATAAATTTTCATTCATACACCAAGATCTCCTTTCTCTCTTACCCAAATTTATCTCCATCCACACCGGACTATGGTCCGTTAAAGTTCTGGGAAATATTTTTGTCTTAGTCGCTGTAGTAAGTAAATCAGTAGTAGCCAGCATGAAATCAATTCTCGAAAAAGATTTATGTCTATCAGAAAAAAAAGTAAAATCCAATTCCTTGGGATGATGAATTCTTCAAACATCCTTCAACTCCAATTCTTCTTTCAATGAAAAAAAAGTCGATGGTAACTTATTCCCTTTCTTGGCAAGCATCTTTTTATCAAGCGTTGCATCAATCACCCCATTCCAGTCACCCATAATCAAAAAAGACTTATAATTCCACTGCAATATTTTATCGTTCAACATTTTATAAAAACTTTCCTGCTGCTGGTTCGGGGCGTAAATGCCAATTAAAAGTATCGAAACATTCTGTACATTTATTTCAACTGCAATATATCTCCCCTCTTCATCCGCTTCTATAAGTTTAGCTGGTATTTTTTTGGAAATATAGAAAACAAGTCCATTCCTTTTAACCGAACTAGAAGATATAAAATGTGATCCAATTTTGGAAATTAAGAATTTCTGGTCCTGGGTTCTAATATGGGTTTCCTGCAAGCAAACAACATCATTATTATATTGCTTCAAGTAGTGAAATATTTTTCTTCTTTTCTGTGGTGAGTTCAGACCATTCACGTTCCATGATAGAAATCTAAGTGTCATTCTGAAAGTGGATGAAGCCCTTTGAGCATTTGACGAAGACTCTCACCAACCGCCGATGTCTTCGGTCTTGCCCCTCCCACAGCTTCAGAGTATAATTTTTTGCCCTTTGTTCCATTCTCTTCCTGTGGTATCTTCCCCTGCTGTATCTCCAATCTTTGCTTTCCTGCGGCTCGAGTTATACGTTGATCCTTAGGTTCTTGCATCAGTAAATCCAAATCAGGCTCCACCTCTCTTGTAGCTCTAGATTGCTTTGGTTTAACCTCAAGAAATTCTATTAACGAGTCCTCTGAAAAACCTCCTACGGCACCTAAAACTTCCTCCCTTGGAACATCTTGATTAGCCTGTCCTTCTTTTGACAAAATTACTCCTTGCATCCCCTCTTCAGGAGCCTTCTCAACTGAAATGTCTTCAATAGGTAAAAGTGTAGAAGAGCGAGGTGATATTAAAATTTTTTTCAAAACATTATTATAAAACTGTTCCGCCTTCTCCACAGAGTTAATACGATATCTTACATCCTCATGTCGTAGAATGATACCAACAGGAACATCCCACCTAAATGGGATCTGACGCTTTTTCAACTCATTTACAAGAAAACCAAAATCTTTCCGGTCCCTTAACATCTTTGGTGGTAACTCTTTATAAACACCAATTTGGTTGCCATCATGTTGCACCGTAGTATGAAAAGAACTCTGCAAAATGTCATTTCTCAATTTCCTCTCAGTAAAATAAATCACCACATCTCTTGGCAAGTTCCTCTGTCTCGCTATGCGTGAGTTAGCTCTGTACAGCTTATCAATTCTATTATCAATCACATCTGGTTCAGCTTTCAAAATCTTTGCCAACACCTCCACACAAGTTGCCCTCAGATTTTCTCTATTATTCTCCCTTAAACCTCTTAATCTTATGGCATACTCCATATTCCGAAATTGTAACATCGTAATCTCGTCTTCAAGCCTCTGGTTCTGCACCCCCACCTTAAACATCTGTTCCTTTACTTCTTTTTTGTTAGCTTCCACTTCAGAATTTAAATCCTCCACTTTTTTCTCAACAGCCAGTAGGGCATCAGTGAGAGCTGTAGCTACTTTAGTTACACTCTGATGTAATCCTTCAGTTTTTTCCTCCACCAGCTCCTTCACTTCCCCCACCATCATTTTCATTTCCTTTTGGTTTTTGCCCATCCTTTCATCCATTTTATTCATTTGGCCAGAAAGCTCTCCCAAAGTTTTGTGTATATTTAATATAAAGGCTTTCAAGTCCTCTGTCTCGCTGTCCTGTGACTGTTTTGCCTGTTTTGAGGCTGACACTGACTTTTCCTTTGTCTGGTGTGGGGGGGAATCCCCCCCTGTTTTCTTTGAAGCCATGCCTGAGCAGGATTTAAATCTTTGGAAAAAAGAAAAAAATCTTCCTCCTTTTCCTGTCCTCCCCAGTTTTAAGAAAAGGAGTAAGTAAACTCAGTACAATTACAGGCAGGCTCACTTTCCCTTTCTTGCTCGCTTTCTTCTTCCGCTTTCACTGACTCAGCTTTAATCAGCCGCCATTTTCAAACACTTTTACGCTGAGACAGCTTACTTTTTCAAAGTTAAAAAAAATCCATTTAGGAACATTACACTTGTCAGAAAGAATTCCAAGTCTCACCAAACTAGTTGTTAAGCAGTTAAAGATAGGCTTCATCCGTTGGAGTTGCCTCCCCGTCTTGTTCTGGCTTGCAGAAGTCCCGTGCCGCTCGGAGGTCCAGCAGCTTGGAGAGGGAGCCCAAACACGAAGCACTTGCCAGGACGCAAAAAACCTCCCTGGCTACACTTCTGGGGCTCAACCTGGAACTGCCCACTCTGGCTCCCCCTTATTTCAAAGGGGGAGCGTTCCGAGCCGCTTTTTAGTCAAAAAAGCGGCTCTACGGGCGGCGGGGGCGGCGGCCGAACGAGCGAGCCGCCCAGCGACGAGGAGATCGCCAACCGGAAGTCGTAAAGGGGTAGTCTTTTGATCATGTCCAGAGTATTTTCTCTTAAGAGAATTATCTGAATCTCTTTACACCATTTTTTAAAATTCTGACCACTTAAATGTAATTTTTCAAAATTATTTGGCAAAGTTACAAAATTATTGCCATTAAACTGCATTGGGAGTTGTTCAAATGGCTGAAAAGAGCCTGTTGTAAGTGGCATTGGGATCCCTAAGCCTGGGATCGATTGCTTAGGTCTGGCTCCTTCTTGTAGTCTTTCTGTAGTTTGAAGCAACTGGGCATGTGCAGGAAATGGAGCATGCTCCAAAGACTTTTCTTGTTGGAGCTCTGATCTCCCTCTCTGGGTCCTGATGTCAGGTCTGACTGAAGCCTCAGCATAGGCCCGAAAATCAGCTGTGTGGCGGAGAAACCTTGGAGGAGTGGGAAGAAGGCTTGGAGATCTTTCTGGAGACTGGGGGCCCATCAGATGAGGTCTATGGGCTGGATAGGCCTGAAAATGTCTCTGGATCTCTTCTTCTCCATCAGAGGAGCAGGATTGCAGCTCCAGATCATCCCAGCAGGATCGGAAAGGTGCGGAGGCCTCAGCCTGGGCCTCCGTGAAGCATTCAGTAAATGGTGAGCACCTCTGCAGTGTGGGGTGGAAGGCTGCAGGTCATCTGGGTTCCTCCGGGGGTGGGAGGTTGGATTTGGGACCCTTCTTAAGTGGGCAGCTGGGCCTGGAACCTCGGGGCGGCCGGTGGGTGGTTGCTCCCTAATTTCCAGGGCAGCGACCAGGGCCTCTATGGCCTCTTTGATGTTTGCCTTGGCAGGCATGGCCTGGCAAGGGGCTTGTAGGTTTGGAGTGGTCCTCTGGGCCGCTGGAATGCTGAACTGACTGGCTGGCGTTGTAGGCCTGGACCGTGGAGCTGGGGTGGGCCTGGCTCGTGGTTCTGGAAAAGCATCCAGGGGAGCTGCCATCTTGGAGGAAGTTGCCTCTGGAAGTGGCCTGGCAGCCATTTTGTTTGGTGGGAAACTGGATGGGGGGGAAGTCTCTCTGGCGGCAGGTGCCATCTTGGAGAGATCAGGCAGGGGAGTCCTTACTGGGATGGCAGGCATCTCTGGTGCTGCCTTCTCAGGCCTCTTTCTGGCTGCTGCCCTTGTCTTCAGGAGGAAGGCGAGCGGTGCTCGGCACTCCTCTTCTGACATCTCAGCCACTTGCCTGTCCAGGCTTTCATCTTGTTCTTCTGCCCCCTCATCATCAGTGTTGAAGAAGCCTTCTCCAACATTGCCTGGCTTGGCCCCAGGGATTTCTTGCTGCATCTGGGTGGCCTCTGGCTGCCAGGGAGTAGTGGGATGGAAACCCTCTTCGATGTTTTCCATCGTTGATTCAGACTGGGGCTGCTGTGAAGTTCTCCTCCGTTGAAGGCCTCTGGTCACAACAGGGGAGCTTCTGTCACAGGTTATTTTGGAGGGCATCTTGCCTTTTCAATAGTTCCTGGAGTGGAGTTCTGCTACCATTCCTTCTGCTACCATTCTGTGGAATTTGGGACCGTAGAATCACCCAGGAGCATAGAAGAGTCCAAAAAACAGATGCATGAATAAATGTCTTAAATGTATTTATTCATATAACAAAACATATTAACTATGTACAAAAGGCTGTCTTAATATTCATTATAGGATAGGGGGCACACAGCGTGTGTGGCTACCCTGATCATAGATCATGTCTCATGGAGAACAAATGTAAAAAGAGAGCATGGTGGACAGGTTAGAGGGGGTTTTATACTAAGTGTAAGCCTCTCCTTTCCATATAGGGGTGGAGGCACTTTCTGCCTCCACTAGTGTCTGTATGACACATGTGCTAATGGCTTGCAAATACTTGACATACCGGTTCTGTGGGCGTGGCTTGGGGGGGGGTAATATGACTGGGTGGGTGTGGCCATTTTTTTTTTTACTTTTAAAACCATTTTTTCTACAACCTCTTTGGCGAAGAGATTATAAAAAATGCTTTCAAAAGGCTTCAACGATCCCAGCTAAGTTGCCTGATTGGCAGAGGATTTTTTTAAAAGCCTCTGCTGATCAGGCAACTCAGCTTGGATCGTCAGAGGCATTTAAAAGAAAAAAAAGGGTTTTTTTCTTTTAAATACCTCTGATGATCCAATCTGAGTTGCCTGATCATCAGAGGCTTTTTTTTACTTTTAAAAGCATTTTTTCCGTTGAAGAGGTTGTAGAAAAAATGCTTTTAAAAGAAAAAAAAAAAGCCTCTGATGATTGTGTGGCTCAGCTGAGCATGGGGGGTGGGGGCAGGAATTTTTGCTACTGGTTCTCCGAACCACCCACCTCCATCGCTACCGGTTCGGGCAATCCGGTCCGAACCTGGAGCATTTAATCCCTGATTTACAGGTATATGCTTACTTTAGTGCAGGGGTGTCAAACTCAGTTTCATTGAGGGCCACATCAGGCTTGTGATTGACCTGGGGGGGAGATGGGGGTGGTCAGGGGTGTGGGGGGATCCATTGTCTCTAGCAGAGGAAGGCTAGAGATCAGGGTCAGCACCAAATCCTTGTTTACCAGAGGTGCCTTGCCACCCCTCTCAGGTCATGTGGAGGACCCCCAGATGGTGGTGCAGACTGCCTGGAGCCCTGGGCAATGGAGGGCAAGTGCCCAGCTCTGCCCAGCCTTCCTCAAGGGGTTGCCTGGCTGCCCTTACCTCCTACTTGAGGCTGCTGCTGCTGTGCTTGCTGTCCTTGGCCAGGTTTCTCATGGTGTGTGTGGGAGGGCAAAGTATGTGGGTCAGAGGGAGGCCCAATTGCTCTCCTTGCGAGGAGACCCAGCTTTGTAACCAAAGCATTCTCAGTGATAGGATGGGAGACCACTAGGAGAGGTCAGGAAGAGGGGACAAGGGGATGGCGAAAAGGCAGCCTTGATAGCCAAGTGCTAAGGCAGGATTTTCTTCAGACCCACCCTCCCTCTTATTATAATTTCCTTCCTTCCTTCCTTCCTTCCTTCCTTCCTTCCTTTCTTTCTTTCTTCCTTCCTTCCTTCCTTCCTTCCTTCCTTCCTTCCTTCCTTTTCTTCTTTTTCCTTCCCTCTTCCTCCTTTCTTATTTCTTCCCCTCTTTCCTTCTTTTTTCTTTGTCTTTCCTCTTTCCCTTTCTCCTTTCCTGTCCTTTTTTGATACTCAAATGCAAAAGGGGAAACATTTCTGGATGCTTCCTCACCTTGTGATCAAATACTACATTTCCTAGTAGTTTGTGGCCACTTAAAAGACAAACTAGGCTCAGTTTACCTTGTGTTTGCATTTTGTGGGCACATCCATGGACAACAGTACAGCTATGGCTGTACTGTGATAGTTGATCAGAGCTCCTCTGTTTTTTATGAGATTTCCTATTAATACATAATCTTTAAAAGGGCTCTCCTGTAGGGACCCTCCCATGGTCTAATTCAGACTGGAAATATAGCAAAGGAAAATATCCCCCCCCCACCCGCTTTGTCCTGTTTTGCCCATTGGAAATGACTGTTTCCAGCACACAAGGAGGGGATACTTTCCTAAGAGCTCAGAATTCAAGAATACCAATCCAGATCTGTATGGCTTCCAGACAATAGGACATCATGGCAAGGGCATCATTGGGGTGGTTCGGGGTAGAAATGTACAACTGCATCTCATCAACATACAATTGAATTTCACCCCGAAACCACGGATGATCTTGCCCAGTGGCTTCACATAAATGTTGAACAAGAGGGGCGAGAGGACTGACTCTTGCGGCACCCCACAGGTGAGGTGCCTCAAGGTCGATCTCTGTCCCCCCCATCAACACAGACTGCGTATGGTCAGTGAGAAAGGAGGAGAACCACCGCATTACGGTGCCTCCCACTCCTAAACCCCCTAACCGACGCAGCATGATACCATGATCGATGGCATTAAAAGCCGCTGAGAGATCAAGGAGGACCAGGACTGAGGAGTAGCCCCTGTCCCGAGCCCTCCAGAGATCATCAACCAATGCGATCAATGCTGTTTCCATGCTGTAACCCACTCTGAAACCCGACTGGCATGGATCCAGATAGACAGCTTCATCCAGGTATCGAGGGAGCTGTTGCGCCACCACACTCTCAACAACCTTCGCCGTGAAGCGAAGGTTGGAGACCAGACGGTAATTAGCTAATATAGCCGGGTCCAGGGAAGGCTTCTTGAGGAGGGGCCTCACCACCACCTCTTTCAAGGTGGCCAGGAAGCACCCTCATTCAAAGAAGCATTAATAATACCCTGGAGCCAGCCTCGTGTAACCTCCCGGGAGGCCAGTACCAACCAGGAGGGACACGGGTCCAATAAACATGTGGTAGCGTTTAGTCTCCCCAAGATCCTGTCCACATCCCGGGAGCCACAGAGTCAAAGTCCTCCCAGATAAGATTCTCAAGATCCCCTCCCATCATCCCCTCCGAGGCTACCCAACTGGAGTCCAGGCCGTCCCGAATCTGAGTGATTTTATCATGCAAATACTGCACAAATTCCTCAGGTCTACCCTGCAAGAGGTCATTCCGCACTCACATCTGCAGTAGGGAGCAGGTCACCCTAAACAGGGTGGCTGGGCGGTTCTCTGCAGATGCAATAAGAGTGGAGAAATCATTACGTTTCGCCACTCTTATTGCAACTAGGTAAGTCTTAATATGAGACCTTACCAGTGTAAGGTCAGATTCGGTGCGGCTGGCCCTCCAATCACTCTCTAGGTGTCTTTTCCAGTGCTTCATCTCCCTCAGCTCCTTGGAGAACCAAGGAGCTAACCGAGATCGGCACCGGGTCAGAGGCCGCAAAGGCACGACGTGGTCCAAAGCTCCAGCAGCCGCCCTATCCCAGGCGACTACCAGGTCTTCAGCCGAGTCGTGAGCCAAAGCCTCTGGGAATGGCCCAAGCTTCGTCAGAAAACTATCCAAGTCCATCAGGCACCTGGGACGGAACCACCTGGTCGGTTCTGTCTCCCTGTGACAAAGGGAAGCGGTGCGAAAGTCCAGCCGAAGAAGCGAATGATCTGTCCATGACAAGGGATTGATGACTAACTCCCCTAAATCAAGATCATTCAGCCACTGACCAGAGGTAAAAACCAAGTCCAGCATGTGTCCCCCGGTGTGAGTGGGGTCATGAACTAACTGGGTCAGGTCCAAAGCCATCATGGAAGCCATGAACTCCTGCACTGCCCCCGACATTTTACTGATAGATGGCAGGTTGAAATCCCCCATAACCATAAGTCTGGGGGTCTCAACTGCCAGCCCGGCTATTACATCAAGCAGCTCAGGCAGGGCTGCTGCCACATGGCAGGGAGCCAGGTACATGATCAGCAAACCCATCTGCACCCCATGGCCCCACTTCACAAAGAGGGACTCACAGCCGGCTACCTGAGGAACAGTGGCCTCCCTCGGATCTAAACTCTCCTTAATAATCACCGCACCCCCCTCTTGAATTAGATTGTGGATGAGGGGGGCTTTAGTTACAGCAGACCTGACATTGCACAGTATCAGTTGAAGGCTCGGGCCCTGAGGCTCTGAACAACTGGGAATACAGGAGGCGCCCCGGGGGCTGGAGCATGCCACCGCTCGCAAATAGCGGGTGCATACTCCCCGAACATGATATGGCCCCCCGCGCCCACCATATCTGCCTCTCCCACCCACTGTACAGATGGAATGGCCCTTCCCCTCATCCCCTGGCACCTTTCCTAAGCCCTCTCCCCGTCTCCTCCTGCCATGCCCCTCAGACTTGCTCTGCCATTCTGACGCTCCAAGGACCCCCCCAGGTCCATTCGTACCCCCACCCATGCCCTCCCCAGGACCCCCTAAAACTTTATTAAAAGCCCTCTTTAAAAAACTCCTCACCCTCCTCCTTGCCACATGCCACCTCTCGGGGTCCCAAAACCCGTCATTAAGGTAGGCCCTCGATAATGTAGAGGGCCAGGCCTGCAAGAGGGGGGAATCTCATAGTGCCAAGAGTTCGGCTGATGAATACATCTCAGTTCACCTGGGAGAATGAATAAGGCCAGAATTCAGATCACATCTTCAAAACAAAGTCCAAGAGAAAGAGTCCGCCAATGTCCAGCACGTGTCATTGGGCTTCACTATCCTCTCACAGCAGTGAAGAGGAGTCTCAGACCACTGCCCCTAGAGAAGTAGTAACCTAGTCACCCTCCCACGGTGACTGGTAATGATAGATGAAGTCCTGTCCAGTGGCAGCGGCACAAAGTCAACTCTCTCGATGCCCGTGCCCAGGCTGGACCCTCTCCTCGCAGCAGGACATTGAAGGTGCAGATGGTACAATGCACTGGCAGATGTTACAGGTGGAAAAGATGATGCAGTCATAGCCGGGGAATCAGCGGTGATAATGTCCAAGAGGGGAGAATACATTGAAAGATAGGCAGGATATAGTCCAGGAGGCAGCAACCCCTACCACGCCCACAACCAAGTTGTGGGAGAGAGAGGGGGGAAGAGGGGGGGAAGATAGACCAGGGCGACGGGCCAATCCCACACCGTCGCCCAGCCATTCCCAGTTCCGTCAATCTCCTTACCCGCTAAATCACAGGTCTTCAACAAGGCCACCAACCAGGTTGTTACAGATAATTTAGCCTGTTTCAGCTGTCTTCCCCTCCACAGCTGGTAATAATACAGTTTCACCGGCAATCATGAGTTCAAAGCAGGGCAGCGTCTTTCCGCTCAGCGTTCCCCTCAGCATTCTCCCAATGGCCGCCATTTTGCCCGCCACCGCTGCCATGACTTATGCCATGTTACTAGCAGCTGCGGGCTTTCGGGGGGGGCAATGCTACAACAAGCCACCAATGCCATTGCCACCCCCACCACTGCAGCAGTCGCCGTAGATGCGAAGGTTGTGGAGAGTGTGGTGGCGTGGCAGCTCCCCCGATACCTGGATGAAGCCGTCTATTTAGACCCGCTCCAGTCCGGCTTCAGGTCTGGGTACAGCACCGAAACGGCATTGGTCGCGTTGGTGGATGATCTCTGGAGGGCCCGGGGTAGGTGGTATTCCTCTATCCTGGTGCTGTTAGACCTCTCAGCGGCTTTTGATACCATCGACCATGGTATCATATTGCGCCGGTTGGAGGGACTGGGGGTGGGGGGCACCGTTTTATGGTGGTTCTCCTCCTACCTCTCCAACCGGTCGCAATCTGTGTTGACAGGGGGGCAGCGGTCGACCCCGAGGCGCCTGGTATGTGGGGTGCCACAAGGGTCGGTCCTCTCGCCCCTCCTGTTCAACATTTATGTAAAGCCGCTGGGTGAGATCATCCATGGTTTTGGGGTGGAGTTCCATCAGTACGCTGATGATACTCAGCTGTACATTTCCACCCCAGACCACCCCAACGATGCCGTGGAAGTGATGTCCCAGTGCCTTGAAGCTGTGCGGGTCTGGATGGGGAGAAACAGGCTTCGACTCAACCCCTCTAAGACCGAGTGGCTGTGGCTGCTGGCGTCCCGATATAGCCAGCTGACTCCATCGCTGGTTATTGGGGGCGAGTCATTGGCCCCCACGGAAAGGGTTCGCAACTTGGGCGTCCTCCTGGACTCGCGGCTGTCTTTAGAGGATCATACGACGGCCGTGGCCAGGGGGGCTTTTTATCAGGTCCGCCTGATTCGCCAGCTGGGACCCTTTCTAGATCGGGACTCCCTATGCACGGTCACTCATGCTCTTCTCACTTCCCGTCTGGACTACTGTAATGCTCTCTACATGGGGCTCCCCTTGGGGTGCACCCGGAGGCTCCAACTGGTGCAGAGTGCGGCCGCGTGGGGGATTATGGGAGCGACGGGACGCTCCCACGTGACACCTCTCCTGCGCGAGCTGCATTGGCTGCCGGTGGACTTTCAGGTGCGCTTCAAGGTGTTGGTAATCACCTTTAAAGCGCTCCATGGCTTAGGGCCAGGGTACTTACGGGACCGCCTTCTGCCGCCAATTGCCTCCCACCGGCCGGTTCGCTCCCACAGAGAAGGCCTCCTCAGGGTGCCGTCAGCCAGACAATGCCGGTTGGCGACCCCCAGGGGGAGAGCCTTCTCTGTGGCAGCACCCACCCTTTGGAATGATCTGCCTCCGGAGTTAAGAACAATCTCTGACCTCCCAACCTTTCGGCGGGCTTTAAAAACCCATCTCTTTCAGCTCGCCGGCCTAGCCTGATTCCTATAACATTTTAGCATTTTAGAGTCGTATTTTAAATATGAAGTTAGTTTTTAAATTTTATGGCCACTTGTATTATTATTTTATGAATATTTTAACTTTTGTATGTTCGTTCTTAATTGGCTGTACACCGCCCTGAGTCCGCAAGGAGAAGGGCGGTATATAAATTCAAATAAACTAAACTAAACTAAACTAAACTAAACTAAACTAAACATCCTCCCCCAACTTGCCACCGATCGCATTGTGCCCTGCCCCCAAGCTCCAGCCCCCAGCCCTGTGGAAGGCTACAAGGAGCTTCTCAGATTCTCTTCTCCTATTCTTTTCCTCCCCAATGTCACAGTATGGGTCTGCAAGTGGGGAGACCCCTGCACACACACACACATGCAGGGGTCTGGGAGAAGTGAATGGAGAGCCATGCAGAGACAATGATGGGGGAAGGATCAAAATGGGAAGCTTCTATCCAGAGCCTCTGGCAGCTTTAAAAAAAACTTGTGGAGCAGCAGCTTCCCTTTTTGTCCACCCTCCTCTTTGTTGCCTCCACACCTGATGCTGAGAGGGCAGTTCTGCTTCTGCCCCCCCCCCAATGCCAGAAGCTGCATACCACTGCCTTTTGCCTGTCATGTCCCCCCCACAACCCTGGCAACTGCCATCACCCATCGCAGCTGGCAGACAAAAGCCCTATGGCTGGGACTTCCGGTGGCTCTGCAGGCATTGCGGATGCTCCTTTGATTAGCCCTGCGACTTCGTTAGCCACTAGAACAGCGAAAAATCAGCTGTCTAGCGGCGAAGAACCTTCCGCCCCCCCCCCCGGAGAAGAGGGGGAAGAGAGCAGCCAGGCGTAGGGTAGAGCTCCCCAAGAGCCCTAGAAACATTTTTGGGGCTTGAAGGGTGAGAGCTCCCCAGAAGCCTGGTACAGCTCCGAAGCCGGGACGCGTCTGCCTTAAGGCAGAACAAAACGCCACGACCATCCCTGCAAGCAATTTGTAACAGAAGCAATTTGTGGAGCAGGCAGAACAAATACAGGAGAACACATAATTGCAAGTATTCTATTTTAATTCCATTAGACCAATGCTTCTTTTCGAGTCTGTAAGAGTGGAGAAAGTTGAAGAGGAAAAAAGATGGCGCTGGCTTGTTAAGACTGAGAGACAAAAGTGAAAGTTAAAGAAGAAAGTGCTTGTTAACTTGTTAACTTGTTAAATCTATCAGCCCCGCTTAATACTTTTGGATCTATTTACATTTTTAAGACTTTGGGAATCAAGAATAAGACTTACTTAAAGTTTAAATATTAGAATTTAAAGCATTTTTCTGCTTTTGGATTTCTGGCTTACTGAGTTGGTTCTGAGACTGTGCAAATTTAAAATGGCTTCAAAGCAGTCAAAACCTGGGGTGACTAAATCTGCTGGGAGTGCGGGAAGTGCAGACCACCAGGCTGCAATCTTTATTGGCCCCAGCAGACATACAAGCTCAAACACAATCACAAATGCAAATATTAACACCTGAAATGCTTCAGGAAGCCTTAAAAGAAATGCAGGGGAAAATTAAAGAAGGAGTTAAAGAAGAAATTACATTAGCATTCAAAGAGGTTTCAGAGGAAATGGCAGAAATTAAGGACATAATTAAAACTTGAAATAAGCAAATAAGGGAGGATATTGTTGATGCACTCCAGGAATTGGTAAGGCATGTTAATTACTTAGAAGACAAAGTTGAAGAAGTTAACCAAGCCAATGAGAATCTGGATTGTAAAGTGGAAGAGGCACAAACCAAGACTGAAAAGACAGAAGCAGATATAATGATGACACAGTACAGGGTGATAGAATTTGCTGTGAGAGTGAGAGGCTTGAAAGAAAATTCTCAAGAAAATTTGAAAGAGATTTTTGTGAAAGCCCTGATACAGTTTACAGGAGATACTAGAGAGGAATATGAATGGCAAATTGACAAGATCTATCGCGTTAACTCATGGATAGCTAGACAAAGATAATTACCAAGAGATATTGTAATTTACTTTGTTACTAGAAGGATCAGAAATGAGACTTTACAAGCCTCTTATAAAAACAAGTTACAAGTGGCAGGACAGGAGGTGGCAATATTCAAAGAAATTCCTCCTAAAATGTTGAAATCCAAGAAAGACTATGCCTTCCTGGCAGATGAGCTCAGAAATCGCCAGATACAATACAGATGGGAGGTTCCAGTTGGACTAGTGGTGAATTATGCAGGAGAATGGTATCATCTTAATGCAATTTGGAAGGCAAGAAATTTTTATGCCAATATACTAAAGGCTGGATACCCACCATCCTCAGGAGCCAGGGAAGAGAAGCAGCAGAGGGAAGAAGGAAAGTATGCAAACACAAGCCCAAGGCGGTGCTATGAGTATGCAAGAAGAGTTATTGCAACTTTCAGGTGCTGTACAAGCATGGGAGATATCTGAAAAAATAGAGGATGTTAAAGAACAAAGACAAACTAGAGCAGTAACCAGGCGTAAGGAACGAGAAATGAAGATGCAGCAAGCTCAGACACTAATACAGGAAGGTACAAATATAAGCACAGAAGCTGTGGGAGGAGTGAGACCGAAGAAGAAGTTCCAAGAGGATTTCCAATTGGTTCTCAAAAAGCTTCGGGAGCCTAAAGATGTCTAGGTTTTTAACCTGGAATGTCAACGGTTTAAATTCACCGCAGAAAAGGAAGAAAATATTTCATTATTTGAAACAATTTAGAAATGATATACATAGACTCGGAAACAGAATTAGTTAAAGACTGTATGATAAAATGGGCGCAAAATTTTGAGCAACCAATAATGATGGAAACATGGGAGAAAATATGGGTAAGAAATGTGAAATTTACACAAGCCCAAAATTTAAGAGAAAATTTTTACAAAATGTTTTATAGATGGCATTTAGATCCTAAAAAATTATCTTGTATGTATCCGAATGTACAACCTAAATGTTGGAGATGTGATTGTGAGGATATTACTTATTTTCATATATGGTGGACATGTAAAAAGGTTAAAGCATTTTGGATAAAAGTTTGGTGGATTTTACAAAATATTTTTAAAAAGAGGATAAAATTTACACCACAGCTATTTCTGTTGGGTATAGTCATGGACTGTACGGTTATAGAGACTAATTTGATTTTGAACCTAATAACTGCAGCAAGACTGTTGGTGGCGCAATATTGGAAGAAACAAGACTTACCTACAATTCAAGAATGGACATTAAAAGTAACAGATTTAGCAGAGATGGCAAAAATTTCGGTGTATTTGAAGGATCACTCAAATGAAAAATATTTGAGTGAGTGGAGAAGATGGATAGACTATATCCAAAGTAAATATCGGAATAAGAAGTTGCAGAAAGGTTATGAATAACCAGTAAGATGTTATTAGGTAATCAAATTTAGTAGGATGATTGGGGAATTAAAGTATTAGGAGATGTTAGATGCTATAGTTAATTAGATTAGGATGGATTATGATTGTTGAATATTATACCCTGTAATTTGTTCTGGAAAGTAGAGAGGGGGGAGGGGGGTGGGTGGGAAGGGGAAGGGGTGGGGGGAGGGGAGGTAGGGATGGGTTGGGGAGGGGAGGGGAGGGAAGAGGGGGGAAGGGTAGGGGTGGGGGTAGGGAGGGGGGATATATATGTAAACTCCTTTTTAAAACTTTTCAATTTAAAAAAAAAAGACCTATGGTCTAAAGGTCCCATTCCATCTCATTCCCATCTCCTTCCTTTGTCTGTGCTCAGGAAGGAATGAGGGGAGGGGGAGATATTGGCAGTGTGGCTTTCCCACACGGGGGTGTGGCAGTCTCAGTGAAAGGCTGGCAAGCAGGACATGGAGATGCTGGTTCAGCCTTGGGGTTAATCTGCAACCTGGTGGTGGCGCCGCCTCAACCCCACCCCTGGGCGTGCATGAGGAGGAGGCAAGCATGCAAGGTCTGGCATCCTGGGAGAAAGGAAGCGCTCAGAATGCAGTCCCCAGGGATGTGCTTGCCACCTCCCATGCACACAACCAGGGGGTGGGGGTGAGGTGGCACCGTGGATCTAAGGCTGGCCATGGTCCAGTCCGGATAGGTACTACCAGGTTGCAGATCAGCAGCCAGTTGGCCTGGGCTGGGCCAAAGAGCCACAGGCTGGTCCTTTGCTGTTTCCAGGATGGTCCCATGGGCCGGATCTAACCACCTTGTGGGCCATATCCAGCCCATGGGCCTTGAGTTTGACACCCCTGTTTTAGTGGATGTTTCAACTTTCAACTTTCAACTTATATGTCCCCCTTCAAGGATGGGCAATGCATGGGACACAAATACCCTCTCCTATCCCGGCATTGTCTTTTCAGTTCCCCAGAGCCTTTCAGGGTGGACAGGGATGTCTGTTTGCCTCTTTGTTCATTTGTTTTTGTCCTCTTTCTGCACGGGGGATTTGGAGAGGTTTTGAGGGGTTTATCAACAACAGAATGGCTATCCTTTGCCAATTAAAAAACAGGACATGATTCCATGGCTCCATCTGTGGCTGTTTTAAAAGGTTTGTAAAATGTTCTTGATTGCTTTGACCTACAATAGACATAATACTTTGCAATATTTCAAACTGCATTATATTTTCACTTCCTTACTTTAAGTTAGAATAAGATTAACCTGATTTTTTAAAAAACAATAATATTGCACTTTATTGTTTCTTAGTAAAGCTGTCTTAGAAAATGAGTAAAGAATTGTATTTTCCAGTGAAGCATTAAACAAACAAATATATAAATAAACATGTCAAGGCTTTATTAGAAACAGCTAGCTAGAAACAATTCCAAAGAGGCCTGTTTATTTGGCAGCTACAACAGAAAAGTATATAATCAGTTATGGAGCCTAAGCGAAACCGCACGTTCAGAAGAGAAACCCCTGGAACACATAACAGTCACTCATAATACTCAGACACTTTCAAGGCAGAATTTATTCTCAGTGCCTTTCTGCCAATTCTTTTTTACATCTCTCTCTGAGCCTCCATAGACTAGCCAGATTTCATTCAGAGAGCAATACTTTGAACAGAGCTGGCACTTGGAATAATGGGACACTTCCATCAGTCTCCAGAAGCATATCCAAGAAATGAAAACTGAGGTTTTCATACCAAACAGCATATACATCTACATAACTCTTAGCTATTCCTACCCACACAGTAAAAAGACAAGGACTCTGGGAGCTTTGGTTCAACCATTTCTGGATCCCAGTCCTAAGAAAGGGGGGGGGGGGAGAGAGAGAGAGAGAGAGAGAGAGAGAGAGAGAGAGAGAGAGAGAGAGAGAGAGAGAGAGAGAGAGAGAGAGAGAGGCCCCTTTTGTAGTTATTTTCAATTCAAAGGATATTTAATTTATTTCTTTTTCTTTCATTCAATTTCTATAGCCACCCTTTTTAGACAAGTGGTGGGCATACATGATGGAAAATGACCCCAAAATTGTTCAGTTTGTCTATACACCAACAGAATAACTCTCCAAAAATTGAATAAAGCAAAACCAAATTTGGTCTTGTCAGAGTATGAATATTCATGGACTGGAATAGATCAGCCAATGGGGACTGAATGGAGACATGGTAACAAGGTCAGCCAACAAATAGGCATGGTAACAGGCTCAGCCAATGAAGGCTGTTTAGAAACAGAAACTTAAGCTAGAAGTCTGGGCGTGGCTTAGGCAACTGAGTCTGTGCAGAAGCTTAACTGCCCTATATCGAGGAGGCTCTCTTTGTATTAAGCTCTGTGCTCAGCTCTGAAATGAAACAAGCCTGGCCTAATCTGCTTGGCTGAAATGAAACTAACTGTTCTCTCCTACCTTGTGTTTTGCCTTGTAACTGCTACTAAGTTGAAGAAGAATCTATATTGGTATTGTATACTTATCTTCATGTATTATTATGTATATTGTTGAGGGTATAACTTCCCTCTGCACAGTAGGCAACAGACCGGACAGTAAAGAGATACGTTGCTGGGTAAACACACAGATACTTACAGATACTTATGGTGAAAAATGAAAAACAGTCTTTAATCTCAGTGGAGATTATTTTTCTTTTTATATATATAGGCCCAATAATCAGCAGACAAGGTATAGAAGTTCAACACTATTTATTTACATATTTTCTATTGCAGGAGATCATCAGACAAGCCAGCCCTCTGCTCAATGCATCAGTATATATACACAGGAGGCGGAGCAAAAGGTAAGGAGGAGTCAGTGGGAGGGACATTGGGTGTATAAAGATTTAACCCTTACATAGTCTCATACATATACACACAGATAGTTAGGTATTTTCACTTGTAACACTAGGTTTCTCAAAAACAATGATAACACGTCTTTGAATAATTACTTTCCAACACAAAACATAGTTTGCTTACAGTTCTCTTCAGTTCTCTTCAGTCACATACAGTCCCTCTTCAGGAAAACAATCATTAAAAACAGGAGCAGGAGCTCCCAGGCTTCCTGTCTACTTTTATGGCTGGCTGCTAATAGTACAGCCAATCAGTCTTCTTATATCATTTAAAACCATAAACATAGTTTTTCCATATATTAACTACCCAACCGTGGGATGAATATCCAACATATATAAAGAAGTTAATGAATCCAGCTGAATCAGTTATCTGTGTGTGCTTCTGGATTTGATTTTTGCAAGAAACTCTGACAGTAGTGGGTGAAGCCATCAAAAGAGAGATTGAATTTGGAAAGGAACCAAGTCCAGAATGTGGAGAAAAACATTCCAGAAAGAAAACTCCCAGAGCATCCCAATGGGCGAGACTAGTGGGCAGTCTCCTGAAGCTTGGATTAAAAGAAAACAAAAACCCTTTCTACCAGACACACGAAAGTTATATAATTGGCCTGTTCCCTCTGATGGTGACGTTGTGATGCCCCCAATTCCCACGTTTTAAAGTACAATATGCCCTTCAGACACAAAATTGTTGCTCAACCCTATGCTAATCATGGGAATATCAAGTAGAATTTATCTAAGGTTCAGTCAATTCACATCTGCTGTCATGAGACATTATCAGTCACAAATATGGCCATAAATTTATTATAATGATTCAGCTGAGGAAGCTGAAAGAGAAAAAAAACTGTAATGGGCTGTGAGAACAGCTTTGAAGAAGCGGACAAGACAACACAACCAAGACAATGATTAAATTAAAGGAATCTGAGTCCAAAGCAGAAATGAAATTTGAGAAAACACTTCAGATCTGACTCTCCCTAGTTCTCTTGTAGATAAATGCAGGGAGGGAGGTGGTGCTTTCAGACATGCAAGATTTGATTACTGTAACTCTATTCTAAAAGTATTTTTAGTTTTCCTAGCTTTGGTTACAAAGACTGTTCAAACTCAATGGGCTGACAAAAACTGAAATCAGGATAGAAAGATAAAAATCATCTACCAAAAGAAGTCATGAGTAGACATTTCTTATAAAAGGAAAAATATAATTTTTTTTCTAAATAATATTTGTCCATAATATCATAATGGAGAAAAAGATGCTAAAAACATGTGGCTCATCAGAAATCTACATTACTTCTGACAGAACAGTTTCTCTATTGAATGTTTTTGGAGAGTCATATGGCAGTTCAAAAAGCAGTTGAGAAGGAGAAAATTTGCCGAGGGAAGTTTAAAGAAAGCCTTTGGCCACGCTTTACATAAGTTTATTTCCAATTGCAATCTAGCATGGTTAATTTTTAAAAGTAAGTTGAACTTTAGTCTGTTTTTTGCTTCTGGGCTGCATTAATCCTATCCCAAATTCTATTAGTGAAATTACTTTATATTCCTAGTTTATGTTCACCCAAAGACAAGCATTTAGATAGATCATGGTACAATGTTAAGCTTGAGTCACTTCATTCTCTAGATAATTATTTTCTGAGTGGAATTCCAATGACATAGAAATCTGTGGAGTAGAAATTTAAGATTTTAAAGAAGCTAGGATTGGGCATCACCAAACATGACTTTTAAACCCCAAAACCCAAATGACAATAAAGGAATTCCCCTCCAAGTAACTTAATATTTGGATTATCTATTGGGGAAGAAGAACGAAACAACAAAAACAACAAAAATAAACCAAATGGTGGTGTAGCACAAATGATCGGAATACTGAATCAAAGCACTTCACGCTATGATTATTTTTTGAGTAGTCTTGTACATCTGTCTATTTGCTGTTGTTTTTATTGCTATGATCTTTTCAGTCTTATTTTTTTCCCTCATATTGGTACATATAAAATTATCTCCCAAAGTTTAAATAAATGGTATAATATTACTTGTAATGTATTTTATTGCTAAGTTTCCCCAGGCTTCTTTGCCATCTGTTATTCAATGGAAGTTTTATTTAATTAACCAGCAGATGTCATGGTTGACTAACATTAAACATTGCACCTTCAGGGAAAAGGCTGCTCTGCCTCAGTGATTCTTGGGTCCCAAAGAAGCCAGAGAATGGTTTCAAAACCATCCTGGCCTTTATTTTGAAAAATGCTTCAGATGCCTGACACAGATCTGAAATTTCTATGAGAAATAAAATATCATTCCCATATGGAATTGCTCTTTTCTTTTTGGTTGCTTTGAGACGATTGTATATTTTTAACCTGAATTACTAAATTGAGGTTTGTAAGCTGTTCAAAAGTCAACTGATTGGAGTAATATAGAAAAACTTCTGTGTAATAAATAAATAAATACCCCAGCAACATAAGTGGGCAGTTTTATAAAGTAGTATCATGAAGTAGGCACAATGTGACTAAATAAATTATCCCCTTACAAGCTGAGCTCTTATTATTTCTGTAGAGATTAAATAGTTATTCAATGACTACATTGGAGTGCACCTTTATGGATCAGAAATACAACAAAGTAAAATGGCTTTTCCATAATGTATTGCTTTGAATGAATTGACTCTGCACAGGGAACTTTGAAAAAGTGTTCCCATTTAAAATATATTTATTTTTACAATAATAACAAAACTTTTATCAGTACAATATGCCTTTAGAGGGTAGTCCAACAGCTATTCAGAATTACACTATGCAGTGATTAGTTTTTAACTGATTAAAACCAAACAAATAAATATATCCATTATTGAATGAATAAAACAAATGAATCCCACAATTCAATAAATATTCTTAGAGGAGGTTCAATAAAACAATGGTTAAATCATTTAATGATAGCAATCAATAAAACACTAGAAAATTAAAAGTAAGCTACCTACCCTTATTAAACAGCAAGGTGATGGTGGAAATGTTTGCCTGGTATGGAGATGGCTTTAAAATCTGTGGGATGTGTGGGATGTTGTGGTGTTTTTTGATGTATTTTATGCTTCTTTTGACATTAATGTTCTCAGTCTGTTTTATGCTAATATTGTTTTATATTTATTATCTATTTACTCTTTCCTTATGTCATACAATGCTACTTACCCTAAAGAAAAAGAAGTCATAGGTCTGTTTAGAGATCTGAATTCAAAGTAAGTGATTGAAATACAAATGGGTACAGATTCTCAACATATTCCTGTTGAGAATATGTTAAAATAGCCAACTTCTGGTGAAACCATGGCCAGCAGCTGACATGCTCAGAGATCTCCTCTCTCTGGGCTGTTGTTTTTCCAACTCAACAACAAAAGAAATAGGCTTCTTTTCATTTGTTTGACCACCTGGGTTAGAGAGAGTCCCAGAATCATCCCTCAAGATCCTCTAATAACACTGGTCTAGAAGAAGAAAGCCTTGGAAATTAAAGTAGCTTAATTTTACCAAAATTGGGTCACTAATAAAAAAAATTAAATCCTGAGTATTTTGGCTTTTCTCTTGTGAGCTGCAGTAGGATCTTCCCTGGGGAGATTCCAGCAGTAATTGGCATATGGAAGGACTACATTTCCCTTGTTAACTTTTCTCCATGCCTATAATATTCTGGTAGAATCTCTCCCCATGCTCATCACTCACTGCCCCACAGTTCAAAGGGAAATAGTCTAAATGTGAGTGTAAGAAGTGAATTTTCAGTGACATGTTTGCACCAAGTGCTTTATAGGACCTTTGCAAATTGTCCACGTTTCATAGTCCCCTGCCTTGCTTTTCTCAAAGTGAAGATAAATTTATACACTTCCATGTGGTACCATTTTCATTGTCCTACCATACTTTGTCAAGAAGTTACGAGGCATCATGATCATTAGACACCTCCCTCCCTTGTAGGCAAATATACTCGCCCATATGCAAATCTTTATTGTGAAATATGTTGAAAACTTTAGCCAACCAGCATCTTTATTACCTGTTTTCTAATTCATCTAATCAAAATATGTAAAATAACACATTTTATTTCGGAGGTCGATAATTTCCCAAAAATTGTAGACCAGTGTAACAGCAACAATCTGCAAGCAGTTTTAGAAGTCATGCTTCAAAATAGCTGGTGAGCTATTATATGATAAGAAGATGGATAAGACTTTTAAAAGCCATATATTAAGGAATGCTTTGTTACGAGTTTGGAAAAAGTATCAATATAAGTTAAACTATAAGATACCTATATGGGCAATAACAAGACATGCAATAGAGAATATAAGTGTAGAACAAAAGCAAGAGGTGATTACCTATAAAGAGCTTCTTAAAATGGAAGGGGGTATATTACAGTTAAAGTCCTTAAATGCATTAAAAAAGGAAAGGATAATCCAAACTTGGTTTCAGTATGGACAGCTGAAAGCTAGATGGAAAGAAGATCAGAGAATTGGTATCATGCAGAACGAGGAAAATTTGGTAAAACAAATTAGAGATCAAAGTCAAATGCATATAAAAAGATTATATAATATATTGATAGAAATAGATTCAGAAACAGAATTAGTTAAGGATTGTATGATAAAATGGGCACAAAATATTCAGGAACCAATAATGTTGGAAACTTGGGAAAAAATATGGGTTAGAAATGTGAAATTTACGCAAGCGCAAAATTTAAGAGAAGATTTTTATAAAATGTTTTACAGATGGCATTTAGATCCTAAAAAGCTAGCCTTTAAGTATCCGAACATTTGCAACCTAAATGTTGGAGATGCGATTGTGATGATGCCATTTATTACCATATATGGTGGACTTGTAAAAAAGTTAAAGCATTTTGGATAAAAATATGGTGGATTATCCAAAATATTCTTTAAAAAAAGATAAAGTTTACTCCACAGTTGTTTGTGTGGGGTATAATTACAGATTGTACAATTATAGAGACTAAATTGATTTTAAATTTAATAACTGCAGCTAGACTTTTGGTGGCGCAATATTGGAAGAAGGAAATTCTGCCTACTATTGAAGAATGGACATTAAAAGTAGCGAATTTAGCAGAAATGGCAAAAATTTCAGCATATTTGAAAGACTATTCACAAGAAAGATATATATTGGAATGGAGAAAATGGATTGATTATATTCAAAACAAATATTGGACTAAAAGTATCAAATAGTTTATGAATGAATAGAAAAATTAAGAGTATTCATATTTAGTTAGGGAAAAGGGGAGTTAAAGTGTGAAGAGGGGGATAGGAGTCCATAGATAGCTAGCCTAGTTTAATATATGATTGTTAATTGTTATATCCTGTATTTTGTTCTGGGAAGTTTTGGGGGGGAGGGGCTGGGGGAGGGTAAGGAAGGGAGTGGGGGAGGGGGAAGTATTTGATTTTTTTTTGGTAAAACTTTAATAAAAAAAATAGCTGGTGAGCTGAAGCTGGGGGGCAGGGTTGAAATCACATTGTTGTTGGATAAAACAGCTATTTTGGAATATATTTTTCAAACAAACAATAATTTGTCTCTTCATTTCTTAATCAATTCATAAGTATTATTTCTGTTAGCTAAATAGGTTCTTTTAAATTAGTTTATCACTCCTTTTTAAAACTATGCGCCATTTTTGAGACTTCTTCCTTGTTAAACAACAAGGAAGAAGGTTGCTGGAGACAGCCAAAATAAGAAAGGGTGTAGTATTTTTTCTTTTGAAATATAAGGAATAAAGTTGTAGTATTAATTTACTAATTTTAAAATAATCTATAGCCCTGTATTTTCTTGTAGTGGTTGAAAATTTTCGATTTTAATGAACTCTGATTGGCTAGAAAAAGGAATAAACAAACAAACACTCTTTGACCACTAGAGGGAGCTATGAAGATGTTTAACTCTGAGCTGGAGTCTGCCTTCTCTCAAGAGGTGGTGTGGATACTAACAAGGTAGAAAATTCTTTGAGAAAAACAAATATGATAGAGATCTTAGAGAATGAAGCTTTAGTCTACCAGGATTTGCTGCAGGTTAATCTACAACATCTAATAGAACAATTTTGGGACTTTTCTCATGGATATAAATAAGGCTGAGAACTTGTTGAAGAAAAGAGACTTCATAGAGACCCCTGAGAACAAAAAGATTTCATTTTATGAAGAAAAGGTGGGGTGCCTTAAATTTAATGAATTAATTAGGATATTTCTAAGTTTGATATATGTAGTGAAAGAAAGCTTTAAGGTAGTGTTGTATATATAAAATGCGTATGTAAATACATGTTTCTGTCTTTTTTTGTAATGTTTGTAAAATTCTATTGATTAAACTTGAAAATAAGAGAAGAAAAAGATCTATTCCATGAGGATAAACTTGAGGGAGAGATTTGAATTTAATGAGCTACTTGGAGTTAATTGGACTTATATTGGTGTGACGTTCTAATGTAGTATTGTGTTTGGGGTTCTCGGTTTAAAATGAAGGGTTCCCCCCCTTCCCTTTATATATAATACTGGAGTATTTTTTAAAGTTAGTAAAATATCAAAACTAAATTGAAATAATATAAAGAATTCTCTTAATATAAATTATAGTAAAGATTAATCAGTTAACAGAAGTATACATTATTCCCCAAAGCAAACAGAACTAGAGATGATCAAATTAATTTTTTTATCCAAAGAAGAAAATGTAACTAATCTTGTTCCTATTTTGAAATTGCTTCCGGGTTTTGTGCAATGAAAAAAGAAATGAAAATTTGATTTTGTTTTTGTTAACTGGATATAGAAATGGCATGTACATACTGTTGTGTAAAAGTAAAAAGTTGTGATTGTAATGTTAGCTTTCCACTGTACTAGAGAGAATCAGAAGTCAGTGCCTTTTTCTTTTCTTTCCCTTCTTTAAACTGTTTCCCCCTCCCCCAATTCCTAGTTTTCCCTTATTTTTTGAATTTCTTTTTGTATTTTATATTTTGATAAATCAATAAAAAAGTACAAAAGAAATTAGAATATGTTAATGCAGTTGTACCTTTTTTTTGAGCTTGAATGACAACTGGCTGCAGTCCATTCATTATCCTTGGATTTCTTTTAAGATTCTTCAGAGTAATCCTATGTGCCTACCTATATGAGGTCTAAATTGCATGTTTAGATATTTTTAAATTCAGATATCTATGTAGGGCCAAAAGACAGGTAGTCTTCGACTTACAACAGTTCATTTAGTGAGCATTCAAAGTTACAATAGCACTGAAATCAGTGACTAATGACCATTTTTCATATTTATGACCATTACAGCATCCCCATGGTCACGTGATCAAAATTTGGCTGCTTGGCAACTGGTTCATACTTATGACAGTTGCAGTGTTCCTGGTTGATTTTCTGATAAACAAAGTCAATGGGGAAGCCAGATTCGCTTAACAACCATGTTACTAACTTATCAACTGCAGTGATTTGCTTAACAACTGTGTCAAGAAAGGTCATAAAATAGGGCAAAACTCATTTAATAACTATCTCACTTAGGAACAGAAATTTTGGGCTCAATTGTGGTTATAAGTCAAGGACTACCTGTATACCAATGTGAAATGTATCACAAAATTCTGAGAAATGGAGATTTGGAGGTACAAATGAGTTATGATGGGAAATGTTAATAGGGAACAACTAAAATTATACTATTTTTAGAAAATCAAGCAAATACCTTTACTTCTACCTCTACCATCCACATCTCCAATAGAACTCTCTAAACGCCACTGAGGTATGTTCTGAATAACCAGTCCAATTAGTAGCCACATGACTATTGTGCATTGAAGGAATCAGATGCTATTCAACAACACTTCAGAATGTTTTCTTCATTAATACTAATGACATGAGATAAATTTTCCATTTTCCATTTAATTCAATTTATATGCCACCCCTCTCCGAAGACTCAGGGCGGCTCACAATATATTTAAAATCCTAATAAAAAATATTTAAAAATTAAAAACATTAAAACATTAAAACTCATTCATACCATTCATGGCCGGATCTCGCCAGATCACAAGAGCGAGATCAACGGTCCCAGGCCTGCCGGAAAAGCCAGGTCTTCACCGCTTTTCGGAAGGTCAATAGAGTGAGGATGGTCCAGACCTTAGGAGGTAACTGATTCCAGAGAGCTGGGGCAGCCACAGAGAAGGCCCTCCCCTGTGGGCCCGCAGCTGACATTGTTTAGCTGATGGGACCTGGAGGAGACCAAGCTGGGAGTTATGCGGTAGAAGGTGGTCTCGAAGATAACCTGACCCTGAGCCATGTAGGGCTTTAAAGGTAACCAACACCTTGAATTGTGACCGGAGACCAATAGGGAGCCAGTGCAGCTCGTGGAGAATTAGTGTAATATGAGTGTACCTAGGTGCATCTACAACAGCTCACGTGGCTGCGTTCTGGACCAACTGTAGTCTCAGAACACTTTTCAAGGGTAGCCCCATGTAGAGCGTGTTGCAATAATCTAACCATGAGGTGACAAGGGCATGAGTGACCACGAGGAGAGCCTCCTGATCCAAGTAGGGTCGCAATTGGTGCTCCAGGCGAACCTGTGCAAAGGTCCCTCTAGCTACAGCTGTCAGATGTTGCTCTAATCTTAGCTGTGAGTCTAGGAGGACACCCAAATTGTGAGCCCATTCTGAGGGGGACAATTTCTCCCCCCCCCCCCGAACCAAGGATGGACAGTCAACATAGTCTTTAGGAGGCAATACCCACAGCCATTCGGTCTTGTCTGGGTTAAGTCTGAGCCTGTTGACTCCCATCCAGACCCTCACAGCCTCCAGGCACCAGCACATCACATCCACCACATCACTGAATTGATGCAGGGTAGAGATATACAGCTGGGTATCATCAGCGTATACCTCACCCCATATCGTCGGATGATACCTCACCCCATATTGTCAGATGATCTCACCCAGCGGCTTCATGTAGATGTTAAATAGGAGGGGAGAGAGGACTGAGCCCTGAGGCACCCCACAAATGAGGGGCCTAGGGGTCGACCTCTGTCCTCCTACCAACACCGACTGTGACTGACCAGAGAGATAGGAGGAGAACCACCATAACACTGTGCCTCCCACTCCCAGCTCCCTTACTCGTCCCAGAAGGATACCATGGTCAATGGTATCAAAAGCCACTGAGAGGTCAAGTAGCACCAAGATGGAGGACTGACCCCTATCTTGGGCTCACCAGAAATCATCCATCAGGGTGGCCAAAGCAGTTTCTGTGCTGTAGCCAGGCCTGAAGCCAGGCTGAAAAAGGTCTAGTTAATCAATTTTCTCCAATGACCGCAGGAGCTGAAGTGCCACCACTTTCTCTACAACCTTTCCCACAAAGGGTAGGTTGGAGATTGGACGAAAGTTCTTTAATTCTACTAGATCCAGGGAAGGCTTCTTGAGGAGGGGCCTTACAACCACTTCCTTTAATGGTTGCAGGAAGGCCCCTTCCCTCAAGGACGTGTTAACTAAAGCCTGGAGCCAGCCTTGTGTCACCTCCCTGCTGGCCGAAACCAGCCAGGAGGGGCACGGGTCCAACAAACAAGTGGAGGAACTCATCGCTCCTACAACCTTGTCCACTTCCTCAAGAGTCACTGGCTCAAACTCATCACACACAATAGGATTAAGACCTGTCCCTGTCATCTCAGTGGGAATTGCCCAATCAGAGTCCAGGTCCATCAGAATCTGAGTGACTTTATCTGACAGAAATTGCACAAACTCCTCAGCTCAACCCTGCAAGGGCTCCTCCACTCCCCCTACATTAAGGAGGGAGTGAGTTACCCTAAATAGGGCGGCTTGGCGCGAATTCACGAATGCAATAAGTGCAGAAAAATGCGAACATTTTGCCGCCCGTATCGCCACTAAATAAGTCCTAATAAAGGCTCTTAAGAGTGTTCGGTCAGATTTGGAGTTACTGGTCCTCCAGCGTTGCTCTAGATGTCTCTTCTGGTGCTTCATCTCCTGGAGCTCCTCTGTAAACCAGGGAGCTTTCCTGGATCCACCACCGTGGAGAGGTCACAAAGGAGCAGTCTGGTCCAGTGCCCCAGATGCCGCCCTATTCCAGGCAGCCACCAGGGACTCAGCCGGACTGTGGACAAGGGAGTCAGGTATCTCCCCAAGCTCCTTCTGGAACCCTTCAGGATCCATTAGGTGCCTGGGGTGGAACCACTTAATCGGTTCCACCTCCCTGCGATGGAGGAGTAGTGTCCTGAAGTCTAACCTCAGCAGGAAATGATCTGACCATGACAAGAGAGAAGCATCTATACCCCTTAATTCCAGAACATATCTCCACTGCCCCGAGAGAAACACCAGGTCAAGTGTAGGCCCCCCCCCCTATGAGTTGGACCCTGAACTACTTGGGTCAGGTCCATGGTTGTCATGGAAGCCATGAACTCCTGAGCCACATCTGAGGATTCTCCAAGTGACAGCAAATTGAAGTCCCCCAGTACCATAAGCCTGGGGAACTCCATCGCCAGCCCAGCTACCGCCTCTAGCAGCACAGGCAGGGCTGTTGTAATGCAGCTGGGAGGCAGGTACGTCAGCAACAAGCCCAACTGAATCCCTGAGTCCAACCTCAAAAGGAGAGACTCACACCCAACAATCTCGGGGGCAGGGATCCTGCAAGGGCAAAGACTCTTCCAGACAATAGTTGCCACTCCTCCACCCCTTCCCTTGAGTCACCGCTGATGCAATATCTGGAACCCATCTGGGTACATCTCTGAGAGGGGCACACCCCCCTCCTGGCCCAGCCAGGTCTCAGTTATGCATGCCAGGTCAGCCTCCTCCTCCAGGATTAAGTCCTGAACGAGGGGGGCCTTGTTAACAACAGACCTGGCATTAAGCAGCAGCAGGGCCCTGACATCCTGAATCACCAGGTATACGAGGCGAGCCCGGTGAACCAGAGGGGCCAGAACAAGTAATTGCTTTGAGACAGCGAGTCCTAATTCCCCGAGAGCAGCCTACCCCTCAGCTCCCGCCATATCTACCTCTCCTGGTCATAGCCACAATATTCCGGCTCTCCAACACCCCAGAGATCCCCTCCCCCACCTCAATGGCCCTCCTCCTCCCTGGCAGATAAGGCACCTCACTCATGCTGAGCCGAGGGTCATATCTGAGCCCCCATCTGCTTCTGTTTGCACACTCAGCAGAGGGGGCTCCATTCCTTGCCCCCTGCTCCCTCATTCTCCCCAAATTCAGCCACTCCAAACCCATTCCTTCCATCCAATCCATCCCAACACCCACACACACACTCACATCCTCCCTAAGATAAAATTAATATATTAAACCAAAGGTGTTAAGTGGATTAAAACATATCTAAAACTAAAGTCCAAAAAATGCTCCTTCTGGGATCCATGATCTCTAGCTCCTGGATAGGAGAAGAAGTCCTTTGGTGTCCTGGAAGTAGAACTAGATTTCCCCCAGGCATCCCTTCCCTCTAAGGTCCTTTGGGGTCTTGGGAGCAGAACTATGTCTTTCCCTCTGAGATCCATGGGTCTCCAACTCCTTCCTGGCGTATGAAGTGAAGGTCCTAAGTCCCTTAGAGCAATGTGGCTCACAGAATCGGTTTTCTTACCACTAGCTGAGATAGATTACAGGCCGGTCACCTTGCTACATATACCCTCACGTGGGAAGACAGGACTTGTTTTATTCAGGACGCCGGAAGCGACACGCTGACCAAGTTCTCCTGTGCGTGCCGAAGAGGAAAAGACCCAATGGGTCCCCAGTGCCCGAGAACCAAAATTGGAAATCAGATCTAGATGGTTGCACTTTAGTAGCCTTTGGCAAGCTTAGCCAAACAGTAACCAGGGCCAGCAGTCCAGTAAACCAGATTTAGCTAAACAGTAACCAGGGCCAGCACTCCAGTAAGCAAGGTTAGCCAAACAGTAACCAGGGCCAGCAGTCCAATAAACTAGGTTTAGCAAAACAGTAACCAGGGCCAGAAGTCCAGTAAACCAGATTTAGCCAAACACTAAGCAAGAGCTGATCTTGATTACAGTAATCCATATCATATAAAGACCATATCATGGAACTGATATGACTCCTTGTTAGTAATCTGAGGCATGGAGTGTATATTAGTCCTGTTCTAATATTGTGTTTTCCCGAAAATAAGACCCTGAAAACAAGCCCTAGCCTGATTTTTTGGGGTGGGCTTAATATAAGGCCTACCCCAAAAATAAGCCCAGAGGATGGGTGTGGCCAGCCCAAGAGGCGGAGAGCGCGCAGGAGTTGATGGTGTCTGGCCGCAGCCCACCAGTCCTTTGGCAAAGGGCAAATACTGATAATTCTGAATGTGGAGGCAGAGATGGGGGGGAGAAGACAGGTGATCTGAATGTGCTGCATGGCTGCCTGACTCATGGGATGCTCGCAGGAGGCTTGCGCAGTGGCACTGCCAGCAGGGGGAGGCAGAGGCACGGGGGATGGGGGAGGCAGGCTATTCTGATGCCCCACATAGGTGCCAGCTTAGCATAGCCGCAGGCAAGCTGAGAGACGGTGGGATGGAGTGGGCGGCACATTGGGATTGCCTCTGCCTCTGCTTGGCTTTGCTGTTCGCTCAGAGGGAGATGAAGCTTCGTGTGCTTGCAAAGGGGACACTTTGAAATGGACCTAATTGCTCCGTGTCTTGCTCATATCAGAGCCTGAATCTGTGGAGAAGGAAGAACTGGAGCTGACGGAGATCGAGGAGACAGCTTTGTTGGCTTTGGAGGAATGTGGGGAGGAGCAGGCCGAGGCAGCCCAGGGCCCCTCAGGATTGGGAGGGCTTGTTAGCAGTGAGGAACTGGGGCAGGATGACCGAGAGAGGGCAAGCAGTGGACATGAGGAGCGATGGAGCTCAGGCGATGAGCAAGGACTGCCTTCTCCTGATCCCCAAGCACTGCTTGCTTCTTCCTTACTTAGTGGTCTCAGGAAGTGGGTAGGAAGGAGATCAAAGTGGCTGGGAAATAAGGGCAATCCACAATTGCCCATAGATTGATAAACTGGGGGTGTGAGCAATATGCGGCATCCTGCCTCACTGCTGGTGAGCTGGGTCCAGGGAACTCTTGACACTTCCCCAGTAATGCCACGGTGGGGAGTAAAAGGGATGCCACAACAAAGATTTGGGGTGTTGGGTGAGAGGGGTGGACAGGGATAATCTATATCAGTACTCACTTTGTTTTGTTTAGAGGGATCCTTCGGGAGAGAGAATGATGGCTTGGGAAGGAAGCACCCAGGTTCAGCTGCAGTGAGATATACCAGTTGAATGTGCAGCATGTGTTGTATCTCCTTTGTAGAAAAGAGTGGAAAAAGAAAAAGTCCTGTTCCAATCAGCGCATAGCAGCATAGTGCTGGGGTTGGGAGAAGAGAGAGAGAAACCCTCTGGATTCCTGTTCATGTCTTTTCACTTTTCACTAAGTGTAGACACGTGTGTGTGTGTGTGTGTGTGTGTGTGTGTTTTGGGGAGTGAAGCTCTTCCCAAGTTTTTTTGCTGCCCTGAAAATATGCAGCGATCACCGTATCTTTCACCAGCAGGGTTGTGTGTGTATTTGCTGACAACCTTCAAATTGCACTCTTCTCCCTTGGGAAGAGTTCTGCTCCCCACCACACACACACAGACACACACAAATACACCCACACACACATGTTTACACTTAGTCAAAAGTGAAAAGACATGCACAGGAATCAAGAAGCTTTCTCTCGCTCTCCTCCCACCTCCTGCGCTACACTATTATGTGCTGATCAGAACAGACCTGTCCCCCCTCCCTTCTGTAAAGGAGACACAACACGTGCTACACATTCAACCAGTATATCTCGCTGCAACCCTTTCACTTCCGATGCCCATCAAGAATTTGAGGGGCAGAGCCTGGGTGGGGAAGGGGGGCGCAGAAGTCAAAGACACCTTCTTCTTTCACTTGCTCTTTTGTTCTTCTTTCACTCTCAAGCACTTAGGATTTTAGAAAACATTCCTCCCATGACCCACCAACTCCTCAGCCACTTCAGATTCATCTGGCCATTTTTTCTAGATTACTTCCATTTCCTTTGCTTAATGTTTCAGAGAGATTTGTTTTGTTCCCAATCACCTGATACCAAACTCTTTTCGCCCAGATGGAGAAATGATGGAGACTCAAAGCTTCATGTGCTTGCAAAGGGGATGGTTTGAAACAGAGCGATTAGATTCATTTCAAAGTGTCCCCTTGGCAAGCACAAGAAGCTTCATCTCCTCTGTGTGCAGTGTGCAGCAAAGCCAGGCGGAGGCAGAGGTGATCCCAACGTGCTGCCCACTCTGTCCCACCATCTCTCGGCTTGCCTGAGGTTGCGCTGAGCTGGCACCCGCATGGGGCATCGGGATTGGCTGCCCCCCCATCCCCCATGTCTCTGCCTCCACCTGTTGCTGGTGTCACCGCGCAAGCCTCCCATGAGCCTCCCATGAGCCAGGCAACCGCACAGCATATGTGGATCACGTGTCTTCTCCCCCCCAGCTTCTGCCTCCATGCTTGGAATTAACAGTATTTGCACTGCACCTTGGAGGCCTGGACATGCCAAGAGCTTGGCTTGTTGCAGCCATGGGAAAGCAGACAGTGGGACAGAGAGGGTGGGGCCAGTGGTAGCTACACTCCCACTCCCGTTGGCCCTTTGCTCACTGCATCCTGCACTTAAAAAAAATAAGACCTCCCCAAAAATAAGCCCAAGTGCTTATTTTCAAGCCCAAAAGAAAATAAGACCGGGTCTTATTTTTGAGGCAACACAGTATTAACAGTATATCAAGATGAATAACCCAGTTTATAATACAGGCAGTATTTGACTTACAATCACTTAGAGACCATTTAAAGTTATGATAGACCCCAAAAATGGGACTTAGGACCCGGTTCTGAAGTACGAAGATCTCTCCAATCCCCCACAATCACATGATCCCATTTTGGGTGCTTGGCAACTAGCCTGCATTTATGGCTGTTTGCAGTGCCCCATGGTCACATGACTATGATTATAACATTTTTTTTGTGCAAGACACCAGGGCATATTTTCAGTTTCTGAGGGAAAAATGCCTCATTGGGAACAAAGGGTTTACTTAACCATTGCAGCATTCACTTTATGACCATGGTGTTCACTTAACAATCATGAAAATTGTCCTAAAATTGGGTCTGGTCCAAGATGTCTTATGACCATCACAAATTACAACCAAAGTTATAGGCCCAATTATGGTTGTTAGTTGAGGGCTATGTGTACAGTTATAAACTGCAAACAGCAAGCAAGCAAAACAAAGATAACTAGAAATTGACACTCTGAAATTACAGCAGAACTGCCAGACAATTCATAAAAATGCTAGATTTGCATACAGTATATGTAAAGCAATGAATAAATGCAACTAGAACATTCATACTCATCCGCACGCCACAAGGGAAGAAAATGTTTGTTGTTAACGTTTTATTCAATTTTACTCTCTTGATAGCAGTGAACAAGAATATCCATGTCACCTGCAGGTGGCGATAATGCATTGCTGAATTTCAAAAGAAGCAAACTGAGCACCCCTTTTGTTATTGCTTGCTGCTAAAATCATGCACCCATTTGCTAAACAAAAGTAGTATAATCTACCATCCTATTGCTAAGGATGACTTGGTTACAAAGCTGGGTCTCCTCGCATGGTGAGGGAATGGGCCTCCCTCTGACACATGAACTTTGCCCTCCCGCACCCACCATGAGCAACCTTGCTGTGTGTGGAAGCATAGAAGAGAAAGTTTGTTTGGAAGGAATTTCCTCCAAATCCAACTTCTGCCTTGACAGTTTTTTGGAGAGGAGGAGGGGTGGCGGGGGAGCTGCATGAGGGAAGGCTGCCCCAACAAGCCAGCATCCTTACCACACACAATTGGAAATGGGGATTCCCTTCCAAGAAGAGGCAGCCTCCTTGTGCAGGACCAGGGAGCACTGCTCTCCGCCTCCTCCTCTTCCGTCAGACCTTCCCTCATTCCAATCTCCTCCCTCCCTCCCTCCTTCCCTCCCTCTTTCCCTTTCCCCTTCTCCCTTCTCATTTCCATTTCCTTCCTTCCTCCTCTCTGTGCTCTGGAAGGGACAAGGGAAGGGGGAGAGATTGGCATCCCTGCTGGTGGCCATGCCACTGGTTGTTGTGCTTTTCCCATGTGGGTGGGTGGTGTAAGGGAAGAGCTTGCATGCTGCAAGGCCATGGAGGGTGGGAGTGACACTGATCTACAACATGTGGTAGCCATCTGGGCTGGAACCTGGTAAGCCTTAGACCTGGCCCACGGGACTGCCCTGGAGCCAGTGAGGGGCACTCCTGTCACCTCAGACCCGCTCCCTGGGCATGTGCCCAAGAGGCAGTGAGCATGCAGAGGCTGGCATCCTGGGTGAAAGGGAAGTGCTCAAAACACATTCAGCCTGTGGGGTAAGACAGTGACCAGGGACGCCAGGCCCCGCACACTTGCCACTTTCTTTGCATGTGACCAGAGGTGGGGCAGGGGCAGCCTGTTGCTGGCTCCAGGGCAGCCTCATGGATCTAAGGCTAACCCAGGGCTTTTAAAACAGATTTTCCCAATGTAGTACTCTGAAGATGTATTGGAATTGACAATCTCAGAATCCCTAGTCAGATTAAGAGAAGAACACATTCAGTGTCAAAGAGTAATATATTGTTAGGAGTTGCACTTGAAATGAATTGCACCATCCTCCTATGCTTTTCTGCCTGCTTTGGCAGGCATATTTTAAGTTTTTTGATCAAGAACAACCTTGTCCCTATCTATTTTTATAACATTTATTGTGAGAATGTAATGAAGACATGTGCAGCAGGATTAAGAGAAAGTGGGGTGGAAATCATTCTTCTACCTAATTTGATTATATTCCAGTGTTGTGACCTACCACTTTCCTAACAAGAGCAACATCCATCTGAATGTTTTTTGTTTATAGATCAAAGGAACTGAGAAGCCAATTGTTCTCCCAATTGGCAACCCCAGAGGGCTGCCACAACAGAAAAATTGTACACTGACTGATTTGATTCATTGGCCATTCATCAGCATCATCACCCAAATTCCAAGGACAAAATGATTGGTTGATATAGTATGAGAATCAGAAATGAAGTGACAATACTGTTGTATGTTAGACACTTGGAATATAATTTGTGAGAAAGCATGCTTACCTTTGGATCACAGATCCCATGATTGCCAAGGAAGAGAAAGCAGAAAACCTTTATATAAAATTCCTCATTGGGGCATAGGTATGCTTGAAACATGGCTGCGTTCTGTGCTGGACAGCTCCCTTAATTAAGTGAAGGTTGGAGTGAAACTGGAGGAAGAATGTTGCTACAATGCTTGCAATTTTTAAAAACATGTACCTGCTAATTTCATTCAGCCAAATGACATCTTAACTGGTTTGGCCCACATAGATATTATGGGAGAAAGGTCAAGAAATACAGGTTTCTCATTACCAGTCACTGAAGGTGTGAACTCACGTGTACTGTTACATTGATCTTCCTTTAAATTTCATTGATTAATGTTGGGTTGAGTAATGTTGGATTGGATAATGTTTAGATAATTTGAAATGAAAAATGATGAATTCTAGATTGTACATTGTCTTTATTTTCTGTGTTTTGTTTTCAAGTTCATTGTCAAAAGATTTTGACATTAAAAAGATGTCTTTTATGTATCCTGGGCGGCTATATACTATGCAGATGGATTTTACACTCACATTGTCTTAAACACTGACTTCAAAAAGCAATAATGTATTTAGGGGGGAAACATAAAAATGAATGTGTGGTTTGTGGTTATTGCATGCTTTCCACTTACTTTGCTGAATGATCGAATGAAAAAATAATAATACTGGAGATCAGTGTATTGTGACTTTGCATGATGTGACATGCATAGTTCAAATAACCAGGTAATCATGCCATCTTGCAGCAATGAATTTTAATCCACTTTGACTCAACCACCCATGTTGGACAAGATGTGGCGTGCTGACCAATTCAAGATTTTCTTATGTTTTGGGAAAAGAAAGGGCAGGGAGAGAGACCCAATAGTCATAGGGACTCTACCTCCTGTCAAACCCTGCTATTTTTTGCAATCTTTGCCTGTGTTTTACAATGACTTGGGCCAGCAGGTTACTATTGTTTATATTGCTTAAATCAATTTTATAATTATTTGGTTACACCTCAAGGATATAAAGAGAATTAAAGTCAGGCTTTATGTAGAATACCAGTCCCCACTATCTTGCTTGAATGCTTCTGATCACAATTTTATTCAAATTGATAGGACTCCTCCTTCTGCCATATTGCAGACATAACAACTTGTTTTGGCAAAAGAGTATTTGTATCTTTAAAAGATAATGCAAGAAGCAACCCTATGAATGGATGCTTTGGAGTGGAATAGATAGTTGCTAAGCACCAGGGCAGCTGATAACAAAGTAAGGTCTATGGCTTGCCTATTTCTTATATTAAGGCAGATCTGAAAATGCTTGAGAGATGATAGCAATGTGTTTTCAGCAGGGAGGGATGGAGGGACTGAGGGAGGGAGGGAGGGAGAGAGAGAGAGAGAGAGAGAGGTTAGGCGCAAGGTTATTATGACCAGGTCACCATCTGGAGAACATAATAAAAAATTGGGAGCCTTCTGTCTGCAAACTTAGCTTGAAGAGGTTAAATGGACTTCTTTGGGAGCCCTTTAGGATTCTCACATGCTTTGAAGAATATGCAAGAATATCAGAATGTGTCCTCCTCTTCTCTTATCATGATACATCAACTCAGCTTTTCCATTCAGGTGAAAAAAGATTTGTTATGTTTCAAACTTTCTGCTGGAAACAAAGCTATCTGCTTCTTATGGAATATAAATATAGATCCCGGGTGTCAGACTCAATTTCAGTGAGAGCTGGATCAGCATTATGGTTGCCCTCAAAGGGCCAGTAACTGGGTTGCTGCAACTAGGTGGGTTTGGACAGGTGGACGTGGCTGGCTCAGCGCTGCTCACTGGGTGCAGCTGTCTCAGGATGGCTGGGTCAGGACAGAACAAATTACACCAGCTAACTTGAAGTGGGGACAATTCAGTGCCTCACAAGTTTGGGGACTTTTATCCACAGAGGAAGAAGAGAGTCTTCTCTCCAAGCCCAGGAATGATTGGCAGTTTGTAAGCGCAGCTGAAAGTCTCCAAGCTTGGAATATATGTGTGTGTATGTAAGTGAGCATATGTGCACAGCACGCCAAAGGAGACATTCTTCTCCCACTCCATGACATCATTGACATTTCCCTGTCTGGTATCCCCCTCCATGCAAAACTTCTGCATGTGGATGTGCAGAGGAAAAAAATTGTAGGCAGCAATTTCCTCCAAGTCCAACTTTTGCTTGACAGATCTCTGGAGAGCAAGAGAAGGAGGCAACGGAGCAGTGCTCCCTGGTCCTGCATGAGGGAGGCTGCCCCTTCTTGAAAGGGAATCCCAATTTCTAATCATGTGACATAAGGATGCTGGCTTGTTGGGGCAGCCTTCCCTCAAACAGTTCCCCCGCCACCCCATCCTCCTCTCCAGAGATCTGTCAAAGCAGAAGTTGAACTCAGAGGAAACTGCTTCCTGCAAACATTCTCCTCCACACTTCCACACACAGCAGTGTCATCCTCCACCTCCTGTGGGGGGCCAGGCAAGGCTGGAAGGGGGGATCTGGAGGTCTCCAGTAGAGGACTGTGAGACCAGGATGAGTGGCAAAGCCTAGTCCACCAGAGGAGCCTCACTGTCCCTCTCAGGCTATGCAGACGAGCCCCAGATCCTGCCTTAGTACTTGGCCACCAGCAGCCCTGCTGCCCTTTTGTCACCCCCTTGCCCCCTCCTCCTAGTGGTCTCCCATTCTATCACTGAGGATGCTTTGGTTACAAAGCTGGGTCTCCTTGCATGGAGAGGGAATGAGCTTCCCTCTGACCCACACTCTTTGCCCCCCTGCACCCACCATTAGCAACCTGGCCAAGGAGAGCAAACACAGCAGCAGCAGCCTTGAGGAGGAGGTAAGCACAGCCAGGCACCTCCTCAGGAAAGTGGGGTAGGCTGGGCAGTGGGGTTCTGGTGCCCAAGGAGCTGGGCTGGGTACTTGCCCTCCACTGCCCAGGGCTCCGGGCAGCCCACACCACCATTAGGGAGTCTTCTACATGGCCTGAGAGGGAAAGCAAGGCTCCTCTGGTGGACTAGAGTTTGGTGCCCATCCTTGTCTCACCTTCTTCTGCTGAAGACTTCTGGAGCCCCCCTTCCAGCCTTGCCTGGCTCCCCACAGGAGGCAGAAGACGACATTGCTGCAGTTTCCTCCAAGTTCAACTTCTGCCTTTGAGAGATCTCTGGAGAGGAGGAAGGGGTGGCCGGGCAACTGCATGAGGGAAGGCTGACCCAACAAGCCAGAATCATTCCTGCACAGAATTGGAAATGGGAATTCCATTTTGAGAAGGGCAATCTCCCTCGTGCAGGACCAGGGAGCACCAGGCAGAAGAGAAAACTGAGAAAACTGCGTCCGGCAAACTTTCTCCTCTGTGCTTCCACACATATTAGCGGTGACCTCTGCCTCCTGCTTTGCTGGGAGGGCAGCACCAGACAGGGAAATGCTAATGATTTCTGTGATTGGGAGAAGAACATCTCCTTTGGTGTGCTGTGCACACATATGCACACATGCACCATTCCAAGCTTGGAGACTTTTATCCACTTCTGAGTTTACAAACTGCCAATCATGCATGGGTTTGGGGAGAAGGCCCTCTCCTTCCTCTGTGAATAAAAGTCCCCAAACTTGGAATGTGTGTATGTTGGCTGCCAGCAGTTTGGGGAGGCAAGGAGCTTGTGGGGCACCGAATTGTCCCCCATCGACTTAGCTGCTGTGACTTGTTCTGTCCCAACCCAGACATCCTGAGTCAGCCACTCCCAGTGAGTGGTGTCGAGCTGGCCACATCCACCCAGTCACGCCCACCCAGCCAAACCCACCTAGTCGCAGCGACCCAGCTACTAGTCCTTTGAGGACAATCATAATGCTGGTCTGGTCCTCAATGAAATTGAGTTTGACACCCATGTGTTAAGACGTTTGGATTGTTCTGCAGTTCTGTTCTTCCTCCTCGCCCCCCCCCTCACCCCCCAATTAATGGAAGACGACAACTGGGAGAATGTTACCTTTGATCTGGTGTTCTCATTGAAGTTATTTAGTGACAAGAGAGTCAAGTTTGGGAATCATCATCATCTAATACTTTGCTTATGCTCATACTAATACTCATTAAACACTCAGAAACTACTGTCACTATCTTCAAACAAATATAGTGGTCTAAACTAAATCTAGGTAAAATTGATGCGAAGAATAATTTTCAGATCTTACAGGATTCAGTGGAAGATTGGTCATGACAGCTGATTTCCTAATTCATAGTTTCACATTATTTTGCAGCAATTAATAGTAAGTGTAAATGGCTAACTATAAAACAAAGTTATGTACCTGAATTGTCATAGATTAAAATCTCAAGAACAATCTCTTGGGAAAACAATGTTTAATTTATCATAGAGCTGCCCTTGAAGGTCACTAAGAAGCTACAGGTATGCTAGAATGTGGCAGTATGGACAGTGATAGACATGCCTCATTATAACCATAGCAACACTCTGCAAGTTGCATTAGTTACCACAGGCTTCTGAACGCAATTCAAGATCACCTATAAAGCCCCTCATGCCATAGAGCCAGGTTATTGAGGTTCCTCTATCTCTAGCTGTTTCTGTCAAACTGGTGAGACTGGGCAGGATGGACATGCTTTGAGTTCCATCAATTAAATAGAATAGAATTCTTTATTGGCCAAGTGTGATTGGACACACAAGGAATTTGTCTTGGTGCATATGCTCTCAGTGTACATAAAAGAAAAGATACATTCGTCAAGAATCATAAGGCACAACACTTAACAATAGTCATAGGGTACAAATAAGTAATCAAATCATATAAGGAAACAGTCAATATAAATCGTAAGGATACCAGCAACAAGGTTGCTGTATTATACAGTCGTAAGTGGGAGGATATGGGTGATAGGATTGATGAGAAGATTAATAGTAGATAAACTGGTAGGATCTAGGAAAAATGCCTTCCCTATCCTGGCACCTGCCTTATGGAACATATCCTTCAGAGACTTTAACAGTTCCCACTCTGATAATGTTCAGGAAACTGTTGAAGACCTGAGTGAGTATTTTACCAGGCTTTGGGGTCCAGTGATGATGGAACTCCTGTTATAAGGGTTTTGGGGTATATTCTTCCTGCTGATAATTAATCTTTCTTTCCTTTAACTGGAAATTCCACCCAGAATTATCCAGCTGCCTCCAAACAAATATTGGGATTTTAAAAAATTAAAATGATATCTGAATTAGGTAATTTACAACTCTAGTAATTTATTATTATCACATTGCTCTCCTCACCAAGTTTTGAAATTTTCCAGAAGTCTTTCAATTTGAACATTGCAGCTGGTGCATAACTATCTAGTCCTATGCTTTGTGGTTGTTGTTTTTACCTAGAAGTAAAATGCACAGGGCATTGCATCCTCCAAAATCCAAAATGAGGATGGTGGCTATTCAAATGGTCGCAAATGAGCATGCAACTTCATCAGAATAATTAATTGAGCAAAATGCAAAAATCCAGAAATGGAAAAGAAGCAAAAATTAAAAAATTAAAAACTAAAGGCAGCAATTAACATCCAGCTGCCTGTAATTCTGTGAGTTCAATCCTAACCAGGCTCAAGGTCGACTCAGCCTTCCATCCTTTCTAAGGTGGGTAAATTGAGGACCTAGTTTGTGGGGGCAATAAGCTGACTTTGTATAAAATATATACAAAAGTATGAAGGCTATTGCTTAATGCATTGTAAGCCGCCCTGAGTCTCTGGAGAAGGGTGGCATATAAATCAAATTTTTAAAAAAATTGAGCGCAAATGCTTTAATCTAAGGTCTGCAGATGAAAATGAGTCTCAATAATGCAATTGTCAATGTTGGTATCGTCAATATCAGTTATATCCTGCCTTTAGAAAAAAAATGGTTGTGTCCAGCAAGCATCAACATCTGCCTATCCCAGATCCTTAGAAGGATTCAATAGATGGATAAAAATGTCAAATCCAGTCTAAACATCTGGCAGTCTAGGCAGAGAATCAATAATAGTAACAACAAATCAAGTATAAATCAGAAAATCAAAGGTAATTTTTGATGGGTTCAATAGGTAATATTTGGATTGTGGTTGTTCCAATTTAAATTAGGAAATTTAATTTAAATTAATTTTGGAAATTAAGTGACTGTTTCCATTATTATTTTGCAATTATATATTAGGATTTAAAATCAATGCTTACTACATTAAAACACTCAAAAATATATATTCCAAAGTATATATTGGGAAAACGGTTTTTAAATATAAATTAACCATATATTAATCCACTGCTTCCATCAGAGTCAAGTCAAGCGAAATACTCATTGTATTGTAAAGAATGCTTACATTCAGTATGAATGCACTGAAATGAAGCTGAATGCCCATTGGATTTCAGTAGAAGCACGGTGCACATGTGTACAATGGTCAGTGGGGCAAAATAGAATGACAGCATAAAATAACAATAAAAATTGGACTGGCAGGCTTATTGTGAAGGAAAACTATGCACAGGAGTTTTGCATGGATCACTGGTGTGTGTGTGTGTGTGTGTGCGTGTGTGTATGTGTAGCTATAACAGAAGCACATAAGAGACTGGATCTCTATACAGGAGTTTTGGCAAGAATCAGCCCAGTGGTATCAGACCCATTATTCCTTTAGGGAATATTTTAAGAATTTATTTCTGCCTTGAACAGCACCAGGGCATTCTACAGATGACGCCTTCACGTTGCCTGCTTCTCCAGTCGACTTCATTTCCTGCCTGGTGATTCCTGCCTTAAACAGCGGCTATATCCCTGCCACCGGGGAACTACAGAGGCGACTCGGAGAACTCTTGCGCTCCCCGTCAGCTCAGGTGAGGCGCACTGGCTGAGCCACAGACTTGGCCGCCCTTTGCCAGCAGCGGGCGGAGTCTCCCACTGAGCTAGCGAAAGGGGTGTGTTGTTCATCACAACAGCTGCCCCTGTCACTGTGTCCGGGTGGCAGTCGGCGACGAACCTCTGCGGTAGCAGGAACAACAGCTACAGTTGGGAGACGGTGACCAGCCACCATGAGCAACGACCACAACAAGTGCGACGCGATCGTGATCGGAGGAGGCATCTCAGGTAAGTCAGAGGAGAGGTCAACGGGAGAACGGGCTGCAGATACGCCCGAGACAGGCGCTGGCGGACAGAAGACAGGGCGTCGGACTATTCTGGGGCATCGGGCCCAAGGTTGGCAGAATTGGCTTGTGGTTCTTTTCGGCAGAAGACTGAAGGGGTTTTTCTTACATTTCGGAGTGAATGAGACTTCGAAATGAAGTCTCGCTAACAAGAGAGACGCCACTGGCCAGCTGTGAGGGCCGTGCCCTGCTCTTTCTCCTGGCGCACAGCTGAACGCCATTCTCTTCTGGAGGGGCAAGCGGCGACTATCTTGGTCACGCTTCTTTTTCTCAGCCTTCTCACCAAGAACTCCTTTGTCCTCAGGCAATGAATCCAGGATTGAATCACCGCGTAGTAAGAAAGATTAAAACCGGAATGGTTTGTTTCAAGTTGGTGCACTTGAACCATTTCTAAATTCGGTCCCCTAATTCCCCAGGCAGTTAAGGTTCAACATCTTAACATTCCTAACATATCTACATACTATGTGCTGGCAGAACTAAGGCCAAAGTTCGAAGTATATTTGCTTGTACTGAAAACCTCCACCTCCACCCCCAAATCCTTTTCTATAAATGCTATCCATCTGATCTCTAGATACTAATCATAAACCACAAACATCTAGGCTGGTAGGACCACCCTTTGTTCCATACTCTTGGGCTCCATGTCCTTATTTGGTCTAGTGGAGTTAGTGGAACCAGTAACTCCACTTGAGTTTGTTGAGAGTGCAAGCCGTCCACTTCTTCACCAGCAAAGTTGGATCATAGACACTAAGTTCCTTTAGTTTTGTGTTGTTTCAGCTAAGTGGCAGCATTATTCAGTGATGACAAAATAAATAAGTGAATAAATATAACAGAAGGGTCAATGGAAAGTTACAAATTGCTTCTAAATCTTTACTTATCATTTGGTGAAAAAAAATAGACTTGTATAAAATATCTTGGTGGCTGAACAATATACAAGCCTCTCGTTGAAAGAGTTACAAGCAGACACTCTGTTTTGGTTTTTGGTTTGAGATTAGAGTCCCACGCTTTGCTCACAATTCCTTTGTAATAATCAGGATTCAGAAACATCATAGAAAATCTTTTTTTTAATTAGCATATGGGAAGTGACCCCATTCTTCCATTCTGCCTCAGCCCAGGAAGCAGCTGAATGGGGTCTGTTAATAAAAAAGTAATGACTGGTCCTGAATCCTGATTATTGCAAAAGAATTGTGAAATTGTAATCCCAAATAAAAAACAAAAACAGAATGTCTGTCTGTAAATCTTTCAGTCCTGTGTTTTGTTCAGCCATCAGGGCATCTTTGAGATTCTGGTTAATCCTGTTTTTTTCATTGATTTTCATGGATTTTTTCATACCCAGATTGTAGAACAATCTATCTTTGGGATTGAAGCATTTCACATTAGGAGAGGGCTCAAACTATGCTTGTTTGTTTTAAGTATTTCATTTTGCCTTACCATCTGCTTTAATTGTATCTCTGTCATTTTAAGAGTGCATAGAGCTAAGGTGTGGTTGGCATTAAAATACTCTAAAATAAATGATAATCATACATACTTATTCCCCACCCCACATTGACTTGGATAAATGAATTCAGTGGGAATGACTTCTGAGGTGTACACACTTATGATGGCACTGTCAATTTCCAAACTGATTTAATGGTGCAATCTAATTGATTTCTATCAATTCTGCATTCACTCTTATTCTTCCTTTCTTTTGAATTGTAATAATTTGCTAGCAAGTTTATTGTTTGATTAATTATTCGGATCTGACTAGCTTTATAAAGATGCTCTATAAATTCTTGATTGTTATTTACTTAACTAAGTAGCATTCTGCAATACCTTGACTTGGGTTTCTATATCTGAAACATATAACAGGTAAAAACCATTTTGTCCTCCATGGCTATACAACAATAAAGAGGCTACATTGGGTGCATTTCTGCTATGCAACTGGCAAATGTCCAGAATATTTGTCTTAGAAATGGCTACTGTATATGTGATATCCACAATCCAGGGGTGAAATCCAGCAGGTTCTGACAGATTCTGGAGAACTGGTAGTGGAAATTTTGAGCAGTTTGGAGAACCGGCAAATACCACTCCTGGCTGGCCCCATGGTGGGGTGGGAATGGAGATTTTGTAGTATCCTTCCCCTGCTATGCCCACCAAGCCACACCATGCCCACCTAGCCACGCCCACAGAACTGGTAGTAAAAAAATTGGATTTCACCACTGCCTCAATCTTAGGGCTTTCTGGGAATTCCCAACATTCCCTGTCAACATTTGGAGGGCACCACATTTGGAGAGCAGCACTGTTAAAAAGATTAATACATAAGTAGCTTGCAAGTTAAATTTTTGCTAGCCATGTATTTTGCTTAATTCATTGTTAAGAGGTTTATGCTGAACAACTGCGATATATAGCAAAAGTGGAGGATCTGCTATTCTGGCATTAGTTGTTATAAATTAACTAGTTAATTCAATAAAATGCTGATGCTTCTATGGAAAGATGCTGCAAAAAATTGTACCATTGGTTGTTCATGCTGGCATACTTCTTAGGTGTTGTAATATGTATTAGCTAAAATATTATACTATTCGGAAAGCATTAGGTAAGCATTCTTTATTCATTAAAGCGATTAATATGACTGTTTGATAATTAACAACTAGAAAACAAATGATCAACCAACAGTAAAGTTTTAGATTAGATTTGAAACCTTCTGTAACAATGACTCTTAATGTTAACTCAAGAGTTAAAATTAAAAAAAAAAAGATCTTTTGGTTGGCTAGCAACGGAACGATCTAAGATTATTAAGTAGCAGATGGAAGTCAAACAAGCCTTTTATCGGATTTTTCTTTCATGGGGATCAGAGTAGCAGACTTTTTCATTTAATTTCACAATAACACAGTGAGTTAAGTTTATTTAAGAGAGAATTTGATCCTGCTTTCTTTTATCCTAGTCTGCTCTTTCATTCAAAACGTATAAATATATAAAGTTTGAAGTGTCTGACATTATAGCATCAGTCTCATCTCTGATTTAGTTGAGAAGTCATGTTCATAGTTATGAACATATAGGTCCAATTCTAAGTCCATTTCCTATGTGTCGATTTAAAACACAACTCATTTCTCCATCATAAATGCCTCCATAGTATTGATTATATTTATATTCTGCCTCTGTTGTGACTCTCTGCCAAACTATAATGTATTGAATTGAGTGTGTCAGTCCTTACAGAAATGCTGGTTGTTTTTCTCATTTGGCTTTGCTGCTGTCTTGCTTTGCAAATCAGTATTGAAGAATGAATTGGATAGTGTGTTATTGCACAATTCTGCAATTTCAGGTTTTTACTTCTCTAGATTGATTTGTTGGTCCCTACTGCCTACATCCCATTAAAATAATGTGATACAAAGAAATTTACGATGGGAATTCCTGAGAATAAACAGTGTATACATTTCTTGGGCAAGCTAATATATTGCTGGTCTGCCTTTATACACATATAACACTTCAGTTTAATGTAGAAGTTAGGCATTAAGCTAGAAACCAGGAGATTGTGAGTTCTAGTCCGGTTTTAGGCACAAAGCTAGCTAATCTTGGACCAACCACTTTCTATCAACCCAAGGAAGGAGGCAAGAGAAAACCACTTCTGAAATCTTGCAAAGAAAATGCAGGTATTTGTCAAAGCAGTTGGATGGGAAGAATCGGATGGGATCGAAGGGATTGAAGGGAAAGGGGAGAAAAGACAATAATCCAAGTGCTAACTAATGTTGAAACAGCATACAACTTAGAGAAAACAAATAAATTAATAATTACTATCCTTAATAATATCATTAAAATGAAAGATAGGAATTAAAATCGATAGACTTGATTATATGGTATGGTTACAGCAGGGGTGTCAAACTCATTGAGTGCCAGATCAGCATTATGGTTGCCCTCAAAGGGCCTGATTTACAGTTTGTGACAGCCATCTGGGCCGGAACATGGTCAGCCTTAGATCTGACATGGGGCTGCCCGGAAGCCAGCAAGGGGCCACTCCTGCCGCATTGGCCCCACCCCCTGCGCATGCACACAGGAGGTGGTGAGTGTGCAGGGCTGGCATCCTGGGTGAAAGGGAAGTGCTCAGAATGCATTCAGGCCACATGCTCGCTGCCTCCTGTGCGCATGCCCAGGGATGCCAGGCCCCATGCACTTGCCACCTCCTGTGCCTGTGCCCAGGGGGCGGGGATGACCCCTTGCTGGCTTCAGGTCAGCCCCACAGATCTAAGGCTGACCGTGTTCTGGCCCAGATGGCTGCCACCAAGTTGTAGATCAGCGCCCGGCTGGCCTGGGCTAGGGCCGAGGTTCCATGGACCAGTCCTTCACTGTTTCCAGGGTGGCCCCACGGGCCAAATCTAATCATATTGTTGGCCAGATCTGGCCTTCAGGCCTTGAGTTTGATACCCCTGGGTTACGGTGATATTCCTATTCAAGTAAAAAATACTATGGAAATCCTATTATTGATGAATTCATGGCATTCCCATGCAGCCAAGTGATTGGATATTAAATAATTTGTGTTCCTGAGGATTTCCAGGAAAGACTCAATAAACATCTGCCAGAGATTATTTAGAAAAAAGATGTGCCAAGTTCTTGTTCTCTGGGGTGATTCACGTTTTCAGTGATGGCCTTCATGCTCAGTTGACATTATTTAACAATAATGTTATAAATCGAAGCACTATTTAAAAATTATCAAAGAAGATATTATTGCTATAAATTTAGGTGCAATAAATGCAACATTTTGCACAAACAGTTACCATAATGTAAAATAAACATAATTGAAGAATGTGAGACCAATGAAATAAAAGTAACAATTTTCCTTTCTGTAACAAACATAAAAACACTTTATGGTGTTGCTGCCTTTTCAACTTGTTTTCCAGGAGAATTTTTTACAGGTAGTCCTTGACTTAAAACCATCCATTAAGTGACCAATCAAAGTTACAACAGTACCGATAAAAGTTGTTTATAATGGATCCTCATACTTACAACTGTCATAACATTCCCAGTCACATGATCAAAATTTGGATGCTTCAACTTCCACTGGCGCCGCGGACATTGCAGACGACCTTTTCTTAGGTCGCTGGCTTCGATCTCTGTAAAATTGCCCCCGACAGCGAAAAACAGCTGTCCGGTGGTTTTGCAGACCCCTCTTTGGGAGAAGAAGGGGGCAGAGCAGTTTCTGACTGGTAGAGCCGCCAAAAAAGCCCCTGGGATTAATTCCAGGGGCTGGAAAGGTGGGCTCCCCAGGGAAACGAACTCTGGACTCGAAGCGCTGCTGTGAAAGCAGCATTAGATGTCGCGACTAGCTCTGCAAGCAAATTGACAGTTTAAAGGATTGCTACAGCAGACGGAGTGAAAACAGGAGTGCTTGCAACAAAATTACAAAGCTTAACTCCTGTCTACTTTGTTTTGAATGAGCTCAATTGAAAGAGGAAGTGTCTAATTAAGAATATCCTGGCTGTGCCAAGAAGTGGAAGTGAGTACTGAAAGAGATTTTTTTTTTTTTACTTTAAAAGTTAAAGCAAGCTGCTAGAAGGAAATAACTTGGGGAGGAAGATTATTTTTACACTGAAAGCAGCAGTTTAAAATAATTTGGACTGGATTTGGTGATATTTAAGACTTTATAATTGCAAAGTGGGGTGAAGAGGAGAAAACAGACCAAATCAGCAACATCCAAAACAGGAGGAGCTTCTCCTATAGTCTCCATTGTGACACAAAAGGCTCAACTTCCGGTTGAGATACCAAGTAAAGATGATTCCATGAATGAACTTAAAGATTTTATAAAACAGGTTGCGAGTGCCCAAACAGCGAAAATAGAAGAGAAACTGGGGAAATTTGAGGATGACATAAAAGTAATTAGGGATGTTGTTGCAAAGAAGCATGATGAAATAAGAAAAGATATTGTGCTGGCTGTTTCTGGCTTGTCTAAACATCTTGTGCAGCTTGATGAAAGAGTGGAAGAAATCAGTGAGGCTACTCTAGATTTGGAGGCTAAAATGGGAGAATTCCAGACTAAATCTGAAAGGTTGGAAAATGAGGTTCTTATGATACAGTACAGATCTATGGAGTTTGCCTTGAGAGTGAGAGGATTGAAAGAGAATGGCCATGAGAACTTAAGAGAGAAATGTGGTGAAGTTATTGCATCAGTGGCTGGGTTGAAGAAGGATGAAATAATTGGCCAGATGGACAAAGTCTACAGAGTTAACTCATGGATTGCAAGAAATAAAAACCTGCCAAGAGATGTGGTGATTTATTTTATTGACAGAAGAATTAGAAATGATGTATTGCAAGCTTCTTACAATAACAAGGTACAGGTGTCTGGACAGGAAATTAAGATACTGAAAGAGATTCCTCCCAAAATGCTGAGAGACGGAAAGAACTTTGGTTTTTTAGTGGATGAGCTGAGAAGACAACAAATAGTGTACAGATGGGATGTACCAACAGGCATAATAGTGGATTATGCTGGAGAAAGATATCGATTGAATAACGTTGGGAAAGCAAGAGAATTTTACTACAATGTATTAAAAGCTGGACACCCTCCTGAGGATAATAAAAAAGGAGCTGAAAAAGGAAAATAACAGATCCAAACATATGCTGAGGCAGTGGCTGGAGAACCTAAGAAGCAAGATGATCAGACCCAATTGGATCTAGCATCACTTCCTTTTCCTTTAAGTCAATTGGAAGGAGTGTCATCTGACCTGTCAAAGCTGGAGGAGCCGAGAGAAAAACGAGAACAATGTGTGACAAGATCAACTTTTAAACAACAACAACAACACCTGGTTTCAAAAACAGAAGCGGGGGGGGGGGGGCAAGACCGAAGATAAAGGTCAAAGAAGATCTTCAGGACATGCTCTTTAAGCTTCAGTCGGGCAAAAATGCCGGTTAAATTTTTGTCTTGGAATGTCAATGGTTTGAATTCACCACAAAAGAGGAAGAAAATATATCATTATTTGAAACAATTTAATAATGACATTATATGTTTATAAGAGACACATATTAGATCAACTGATCAGAAATATTTAATTAACTCAAAATTAGGGACTCACTTTGTGGCATCATCTCCAGAAAAAAGGAATGGAATAGTTATATACATAAAAAAGGACCTGACAGCAAATTTAATAGAGGCAGATGATCAAGGAAGATATATAGCAATTAAATTACAGACTCAAAATGGAATAATGCTTTTGATTGGGATTTATGCACCGAACCAGCAACAAGAAAATTTTTACAAACTTTTACATACTAAAGTAACTCAATGGAATTATAAATCAATTATTTTAATGGGAGATTGGAATGGGGTAATTGATATTTTTAAGGACAAGAAGACCACGTCTAAAGTTGTTTCGCGTGCCAAGTTACCTAAACCCTTTTTTGAAATCATGGATGATTTAGAATTGAGAGATGTTTGGAGGGAATGGAATCCAGATGAAAAAGATTTTACTTTTTTTCCTGACAGACATCAATCTTTTTCTAGGCTTGATTTTATATTGCTAACAAGTGATTTTCTTTCTAGGGTGAAGAAAGTCAAGATATTTCCAAGGACTTTAGCTGATCATAGTCCGGTTTGGTTGGAATTAGAACAGGAGAAGAGAGAAAGGAGGTCTTGAAAATTATTTGAATTTTCATTTCAAATAAATGAAAATTTATTTAGATATGAAGAAAATGTGAATGAACTTAAAAAACATATGAAGGAGTTTTTTGTTAATAATATGTATAAAGGTACCTCCATGGAAATGGTTTGGGATGCAAGTAAGGCTTATATGTGTGGTGTGTTGATATATATGAATAACAAATATAGACAAAAACAGATAAAGAAATGGAAAGATATTGAAGAGGAAATAAAGAAGAAGGAACAATTATTAATTGGTAATCCAGGAGATAAGAGAGTAAAAGAAGCAATAAGTATATTAAGAGAGCAATTTAATATGCTAATGGCTGATCAAGTTGCAACTACTTTGCAATATGCTAAACATAATACATTTTGCAATGCTAACAAGCCAGGTAGATGGTTAGCTTATGTGTTAAGGAAGAAGCAAAAATTACGTACTATTAGTAAGATGGAATATAAAGGTAAAGAAGTTTACCAACAAAATTTGATTAAAAAAGTTTTTTTTGAATACTACACGAAATTATATGCAGGAGATTTGATACAACGTAAAGATATTGATAGATATCTTAGAGAGGTTGATATTCAGGAATTAACCATGGAGCAAAGGGAAGGTCTGAATCAACCAATAAATTCTGAAGAGATTATGCTAGCAATTAAACAGTTAAAAGTAGGTAAAGCACTGGGAACTGATGGGCTAATGGCTACTTATTACAAGAATTTGCAGTTGGAAATGGTAGAACCGCTTAGGATGTTGTTTAATAAGATTCAATCTGGGGGAGTAACTCCATCTTTATGGAGGACAGCCTTTATATCATTGATTCCTAAAGAAGATCAAAATTGTGTTAAACCTGAAAGTTTTAGACCAATCTCACTTTTAAATACTGATTATAAGATTTTTGCTAAAGTATTGGCAAACAGACTAATGCTAATCATGCAACAAATAATACATAATGATCAATCAGGGTTTATAAAAGGGAGATATATGAAATATAATTTGAGACAAATAATAAACCTGGTAGAATATTTGGAGAAAAACAATCAGTTTTCTGCAGCTTTTTTCTTTTTGGATGCAGAGAAAGCTTTTGACAGACTGAATTGGCAATTTTTGTTTAAAGTAATAGATAAAATGCAATTTGGGGAGCAATTCATGAGTTCAATTAAAGCTATATATAGAGAACAATCCGCACAAATAATTATTAATGGGAGTTTAACGGATTGTTTTAAAATAGAGAAGGGAACACGGCAGGGTTGTCCACTATCTCCTTTGTTGTTTGTCTTATCCCTGGAAATTTTGTTGAAAAAGATATGTGAATCTGAAGAACTTAAAGGAATAGTGATTCGACAGCAAGACTATAGATTGAGAGCATTTGCGGATGATTTAGTTGTTACATTAACTCAACCTATAGATACAGTTTCATATATGTTGGAAATGATAGAACAATATGGTAAAGTCTCTGGATTTAAAATAAATCAACATAAGACTAAGATAATGACCAAACATATGTCTTTTGCCCAAAGGGAAGAACTACAACAAATATCAGGATTTGAAATAGTTAAAAAGGTTAAATATTTGGGTGTGATTGTTGCTGGATCAAATACAAAGTTATTTAAAAACAACTACGAAGTTTTATGGCGAAAAGTGCAGAAAGAAATGGAGAAAAGTAACTGTAATTGTAACTGGAAAAAGTTACAATTATCTTTGTTAGGCAGAATAGCAGCAATTAAAATGAATGTATTACCTAAATTTTTATTTTTGTTCCAAATGATACCGGTGTTGAAGAAGGATGAACAACTGAGGGAATGGCAGAAAGGTCTTAATACTTTTATATGGTCAGGTAAAAAACCTAGAGTTAAATTAAAAATTATGCAGGATGTTCGGGAGAGAGGCGGTTTGAAAATGCCAAATTTAAGATTATATTATGAAGCATCTGTGTTAGTTCAGATTAGTGACTGGTTTAATTTAACTGAGGAAAGAATTTTAAATGTAGAAGGATATGATTTACTGTATGGATGGCATGCTTATTTATTGTATGAAAAGAAAGTAGATAAAACTTTTAAAAATCATATGCTTAGAAATGCTCTGTTGAGAGTTTGGAAGAAATATCAATATAAATTGGATTATAAGATACCTATCTGGGCAAATCCTAGACATGCAATAGAAAATATAAGTATAGAACAAAAGATGGAGGTGATGGAGTTAAGATTTTAGACGGTGTTTGTTAACTAGAAACTTGATAGATTAATGTTGATGATTATGTATTTTTTTCTTTTTTTAAAAAAACCCTGTATTTTACTCTGGGAAGTTGGGGGGGAGGGGAAGGGGGGGTTGAGGGGAGGGATGGGTGGGGGGGTGTTTTTTTTATATATTTGTACTTTTATAAAACTTTTCAATAAAAAAAAATTTTTGGATGCTTGGCAACCAGCATGTATTCATGACAGTTGCAGCATGAACCAGGTCAACCACATGATTTGCTTAACAATTGTGGCAAAAAGGTCGTAAAATTGGACATGACTCATTTAACAACTGCCTTACTTAGCAACTGAAATTTTGGTCAAAATTTAGTCATAAGTTGGGAACTACCTATATAATGACCCACAGAACAGTGATACACTTTCCATGGCCACTTTGAAACTAAATGAATGCAAGAATATCACTCTCCTAGGAAAAGCTGATTGACATTCTTTCTTCCAACAAATTCAAATTTGTTCAAAAACAAATTTTCTTTCATTGAATTATATGAGAACTGGTATATTTATTTTTCTGCAGAGCATTAACTTTTTGAGAGACTGTTGAAACGATTGTGAAACGAATTCAACTTGTTGACTCACATGACAAAGCTGAATTGCTTACTCCAAAGTTCTGTTCTGCTGATTTTTAACTCCATAATATGCTATGATTTAAGTCTAAGCCAATGTTCTATGACTTTCAATAGTGAATAGTAATTCTCAGCATTTCCAGCCATTGGGAATTCTGGGTTGCCAAGTAGCACTTTTGCAGGATAGACAGCTGCTTGAGATGAATGTGGGTGCATACATATATACATACACATACAGATTTTTGTGTGTGTCTTTTAATGACCCTGTATTCCCTTACATCAGGGTAGAGTTGAGGCAATGGAGCTGAGTGTTTACTGGCCGGATGCCCTTCCTGTTGCCAGTGCAGAGTTCGCAGCAGATAATTACTCATTGTACCCAGAGAGAGAAATATCTGCCACTATCTCTGATCACTACCTGTGATTGAACTCACAGCCTCCTGATTGTGAGGCTAGAGCTCCACCTCTAGGCAACTGCATCACTCATATACATACATATACAGATCCATATTTATATGTGTTAGACAAGCACATATACTGAAGATAAATGAGAGTGAAAAAGCTAATAAGAGTGAGAAAATAAAGCACTTCATCAAGGAAAGCCATGCCACTTTATTTCATGGAGAATCATGAAATATCACTTTATTTGCACCACATTGATGTCAAATTGTCATATTCTCTACTTGACATCATTACAGTACCAAAGATGTAGAATGAAGTTGCCTCTATATGACTGACTTGCCTAGAAACAATTGAATGAGAATGAAGTATTGTCTAGCAATGTTACATCCTTTTCTTTGAATAATGGGATCAGTGGGAATAATGATACAAACTGGTATTTGTCATAGAGATGTCTATTTAAGCTGGATTCAAACAATAAGCAATAATAGGTGTTTGATTCATTCTGATTTGTGAATTTAGTCTTGTTATTGTTTAAACACAGTCATTGTTGGATCATAGATCATAGTTAAAACACAATGAATAAACTGTAACCTTAAGTAATACTGTAATTCTTGAGAGTTAGTACAGTACAATTGAAGCAACTGTAGAAGCAATTGAGTTGCTGATGCCAAAGCGTACCTGATGGCGTCAGTCCTACCACCATCTCCCAGCATAGTCTAGCTCAATAGCTTTCAACTTTTTCAGTGTCTTCTTAAATCTCAGGCCCCAAGTGTGCCTTGTGAAGAGGGGTGGGGCATTCTCCTCCTGAGTCTTTGGGTCAGCCTGTACTGTTCCCACCTCCTCTCCACTCTCTGTGCTCAGGGATCAGGAGGGGGTAGTCCTTGCTCATTGCCTAAGTCCCGTTGCTCTTCATTTCCACTGCCTGCCCTTTCTCAGTCATCCTGCCCCCATTCCTCCCTGCTGACAAGCTGCCCCAAACCTGAGGAGCCTGGGGAAGCCTGGTCCTGCTCCTCCCTGCATTCCTCTGAAGCCAACGAGGCCACCCGCTCGACCTCCATCAACTCCAGCTCTGGCCCATCTTCCATGGATTTAGGCTCCGACGCAGGCATGACACTTGCACCTGGAAGCAAACTGGCAGCCAGTGCAGCTCATGGTACAGTGGGTTACATGAGCCACTCTTGAGGCTCCAAAACCACTTGCACCACTGCACTCTGCACCAGCTGTAGCTTCCAAATGCTCTTCAAGGATAGCCCCATGTACAGTGTGTTCTAGATTTGTCTTTTCCTATTAGCAAAGTGAAAAGAGTTTTTTTAAATTTAGTGTGGATCCTACAAAAAAAAAAAACCCTCAAGCATTAGGGTTTTCAAGAATTACACCAATAATACTCATTTTATATATAGAATAGAATAGAATAGAATAGAATAGAATAGAATAGAATAGAATAGAATAGAATAGAATAGAATAGAATAGAATAGAATAGAATAGAATTCTTTATTGGCCAAGTGTGATTGGACACACAAGGAATTTGTCTTTGGTGTATATGCTCTCAGTGTACATAAGGAGAATAAAATACATTCATCAAGAATAAAAAGATACAATACTTAGGTTATTAGTCAAGGTTACTAATAAGTTATCAAATCGTATTAAGAAACAAATAAAAACAATATAAGCAAAAGATACAAGCAACATAGTTATAGTAATAAGTGGGAAGAGATAGATACTAGTAAAGAAGGGAAGAATAATAGTAATACAGTCTTAGTAAATTATTTGACAGTGTTGTGGGAATTAGTTTTAAGCAGAGTGATAGCATTTGGGAAAAAACTGTCCTTGTGTCTAGTTGTTCTGGTGTGTAGTGCCTATAGTGTCTTTTTTGAGGGAAGAAGTTGAATCAATTTATGTCCAGGATGTGAGGGGTCTTTAGATATTTTCACAGCCCTCTTTGACTCCTGCAGTATACAGATCCTCAGTGGAAGGCAGGTTGGTAGCAATGGTTTTTTTCTGCAGTTCTAATTTTCCGTTGAAGGCTGTGTTTGTCTTGTTTGATTGCAGAGCCAAATCAGACAGTTATTGAGGTGCAGATGACAGACTCAATAATTCCTCTGTAGAACTGGATCAACAGCTCTTTGGGCAATTTGAGCTTTCTGAGTTTGCGCAGAAAGAACATTTTGGTTGAAATTTTTTGATGATGTTTTTGATGTTAGGTCTCTCTATATACTCTATATTGTTTCCATTTATATTGCTATTTAGTGGGCAAATTTGATGACTAGCTGAAATATTTACAGGGCTCCAAACACTATGAAGATATGTGCTCAGTATTTTTCTAATTCTCTTTCCTTGATCATTTTTAACCAAATAGATCGCATGAGCTACAAGTTCACCTTCCCTCCGCCCCAGTAATGGTGCTGTTTACTGATTCAAGATAACATATGCTAATAAGAAGCATAGATGACAACTAAACATGACATGCATTGTCCCTAAAAAACCATCTATTAATCCAATTTATATTGGAGTAAAAAAGTGTCTGTCATATTTAATATAGCACAATATTTTAGTGAAAGAAGTTAATGGTGCTATTCTGTGGTCTCTGGAGTAGTGTTCCAGGAGTCACACTATTTACTAACCTGACATTGGAGGTAAGGACAAAATAACAAAATAACAGAATAACAGAGTTGAAAGGGACCTTGGAGATCTTCTAGTCCAGCCCTCTGCTAAGACAGGAAACCCAATACCATTTCAAACAACTGGTTATTCAATTCTTCTTAAAAACTTCTGGTGTTGGAGCATTTACAATTTCTGGAGGCAAGTTATTCCACTAATTAATTGTTCTAACTGTCAGGAAATTTCTTCTTAGTTCTAAGTTGCTTTTCTCCTTGATTAATTTCCATCTATTACTTCTTGTCCTGCCTTCAGGTGCTTTGGAGAATAGCTTGACTCTCTCTTCTTTATATCAACCCTATAGATATTGGAACACTACTATCATATCACCCCTAGTCCTTTTTTTCATTAAACTAGACATATCCAATTCCAGCAAACTTTCTTTATATGTGTTAGCTTCCAGTCCACTAATCATATTTATTGCTCTTCTCTACACTCTTTCTAGAGTCTCAACATCTTTTTTAAAATTGTGGTGACCAAAATTGGATGCAGTATTCCAAGTGTGGTCTTACCAAGGCATTGTAAAGTGGTATTAACACTTCATGTGATCTTTATTCTAGCCCTCTGTTAATACACCCTAGGATTGCATTGGCTTTTTTGGGAGCTGCATAATACTGTTGGCTCATATTTAAGTGATTGCCCACTAGGACTCCAAGATCCTTCTCACAAATACTAGTATTGAGCCAGGTACCACCTATACTGTACCTGTTCATTTGGTTTTCCTTGCCTAAATGTAGAACCTTACTTTTTTCACCATTGAATTTCATTTTGTTAGATAGGGCCCAATGTTCAAGTCTCTTAAGATCCTTCGTTATCTTAAGCCTATCTTCTGGAGTGTTGGTTATATCTGCCAGCTTGGTATTGTCTGCAAATTGTCCCCCTACATTTTTTCTCTCCACATTTTGAATGGGGTTCACTGAGAAACTAAGGGCCAAAAAAAAGATGAGACCACTTGAATGCAGCCAATTATCTGCTGTATTATGAGAGTTTTTTCCTTCGTAAGGGCTTCCAGAGATCTCTTTAAAAAAAACTTAACATTTTCTGTGGCCTGAAAAAGTTTGAAAATTCTAATTGAAGGCCAGTTTTTCTCAACCTGGGCAATTTAATATTAGACTTCAATTCCCAGCATGCTCATAATTTCCCAGGAATTCTGGGAATTGAAGTCTATACATCTTCAAGTTGCTAACATTGGAAAATATTAGTCTAGCCTACAATACTGGTATTCTCTGCATGTGTCCAAGTACTAAACATGCATTCTTAGACAAGGTGCTACCATCTGCTGAAACAGATCCATTATTATAATATATAATTTCAGATGGAATTCTTTCCTTCATGCATCTTCTGGCCTGTCACCCACAGCTGCTATTTATACATGATTTAAACAGGTCAGATAAGGTCTGCTTGGCTTACAGCACTATAAAGCAGCTGATCAAATAGTTCATGCCACACAGTGTAATTGCTTGCACAGTTTATACACATAAGATTCATTTGATTTTAATTCCTGCTAAAAAACTATCAGATATTGAAGCAAGTTACACAATCTTTTTTTTCATATAGCTGTTTTCTGAGGCATGAGATCAAATTACTGAATATATTATTATGAATTCATATTCTCCATCTTTCTATCTTGCTCTCCCGTTTTTATTGTTTTCTAGCAGGATGTATAGTCTTACCCTCCAGTAGAGGCAATATGAATGATCATATAAGTCAGAAAATTAACTTTACTTTTATCATACCATAAGTAACTGTGCCATCCAAACCTTAATTCATGGCCCTCTAATTTGAGTAACCTCTTATTCTGGAGATTCACCCATTCTTTTGCCCAGATCAGGCAGCATGCATCAATATGCAATTTTATATCTGGTAGACCAAACTCTCCTCTTTCCTTAGCATCTTGCAGTAGTTTATATCTAACTCTTGGTTTTTCCCCTTGCCATATGTACTTTTTTTTTTTAAATTTGATTTATATGCCGCCCTTCTCCGGAGACTCAGGGCGGCTTACAATGCGTTAAGCAATAGCCTTCATACTTTTGTATATTTATACAAAGTCAGCTTATTGCCCCCACAAACTGGGTCCTCAATTTACCCACCTTAGAAAGGATGGAAGGCTGAGTCGACCTTGAGCCTGGCTAGGATTGAACTCAGAGAAATTACAGGCAGCTGGTGTTAATTGCTGCCTTTAGTAGGAGGCATTAGCCCCCTACGCTACACAGGCTCTTAGAGATATCCTTCTGACATTGTTTAAATGGACTGTCATTTGTGAGTATTGGTAATGTCTGAAATAAAAAAAGCATCTTTGATAAAATATTCATCTTGATTAAAGAGATTCTACCCAATAGTCAAGGGTAAAATCTTGCAGGTTCTGACAGGTTCTACAAAATCAGTAGTGGAAATTTTGAATAGTTTGGAGAACTGGCAAATACCACCTCTGGCTGGCCCCATAGTGGGGTGGGAATGGAGATTTTGCAATATCCTTCTCCCTGGAGTGGGGTGGGAATGAAGATTTTGCAGTATCCTTCCCCTGCCACGTCCACCAAGCCATGCCCACAGAACCGGTAGTAAAAAAAATTGAATTTCACTACTGCCAATAGTGCTAAATGCAAATTATTATAAATCCTGTTTAATATCCTTCCAAAGGGAGAGATACTTATTTTGAAACAGTTGTATGTTTATATTTGTGAACATAACCCCTAAGTATTTTACCTTTTTCTCAACCCCAAAACCCGACTTTTTATTCAATATATCACTATTCTGAGAAGATATATTCTTAATCAACATTGTTGTTTTTTGTTTACTTATTTTGAAACCTGACAAAGCCCCAAACTCATTCAGTTTCCTCATCAAATATTCTATATTATTTTGGGGATCCTGGAGAACTATAATCAGATCACTAGTGAAGGCCCTCAATTTATAAACTTATTTCTTAATATTTATACCCCTTATTTTGTCATCTTGTCTGATACCTCTATTCAAAACTTCCAACACCAAAATAAACAGCAGAGGGGACAAAGGGCATCCTTGTTTCGTACCCTTTTGAATTTCAGATGAATTAGTTAAATCACCATTTATAACAATTTCTGCATTCTGTGATGTGTAGATGCGTTTTAATTCCTTGGATAAAATTCACTCCAAAGTCCATTTCTTCTAGCACCTTAAACATAAAGCCCCAATTCAGGTTGTCAGAGTGGCAATCAGCCCCGTTCCCATCCTGGGCTGGGAGACAACGAGTACACCCAGAGTCTATCAGGGCCCCCGTCGACACTTTGATAGACATGCGCATGTTGTGGAGCACCACCGGTATCACAAACGGCCGTATCGGGTTACTTACCATTGGGTCCTCTGGCATGTTATCTTCGCTGTCTGACGGTATGTCATTAACCCCTGCAGGGGTTTGCAGTTCGGGTAGTGTGGAGCGAAAGCTACTCGAGGGCGTAGGCGTAGGCGTCTTTGGTCGTTCCGTTGTGGAACGAGCCCTTTCCCGAACCCTAGTCCCGGTTGACGAGGCTCTCGCAGAGGTGGCTTGCAAGGGAAGTATAGGACAGTCGACAGCCCGATGCTCCACCTGGCCACAACGAAAACAACGGAAGGCAGGGCCTCTTCCGCCAGTCACCATGGGCTTGCCAGGGAGAAGAGCGCCAGTCCCAGCTTCTTTTGGGGGTCCCGGTTTGGCCGCTGTAAACCGCGACGGTTGGTTAGGTCGGGGCCGGAACTCTCTCAGCCCCACTTCCAGCTAGACTGCTGCTTTGAACAACTCTGCTAGTTTTGGTGGTAAGCCACGGTAAACACACGCTTGCCGCACCTCCGTATCCAACCCGGAACGAAACTGATGCACGAGTAGCCGTTCCGGCCAGGTGCACAGCCTCCCCGCCAATGTGCGGAACTCTTTCACGTATTCTTTGACCGCCCGTCCTCTCTGTCGCAGAGCGAGTAATTCTCCTTTGGTCACTTGGACCCGAGCACTATCCTCAAAGTGTACTCTCAACGCCTCAAGGAACAACCCGACGTCGGCCATCTCTTTGGCATGTTTGCTGTGCAGGTCAGCAACCCAATTAGCTGCCTCTCCCTGCAAGACTGCAGTTATGGCAATGACCATAGCCCACGGCGATGGATAAAGCCGCCCATACAAGTCCATATGACTGAGTATCTGGCTTAGGAAGATGGAAACCCTGTCAGCACTCCCGTCAAATGTGGCTTGGATTGGAGGAGGGCCCCACAGTTGCTGTTGTTGGTGCAACCAGACCCCAGGCATCCACAGGGGTGGAGGACCGGCACTCCTCCCATTGGGCGTTATTCCATCTGCTGCCCGCCGAGGTTGATTTGCGTGGCCCTGGCCACTGCCTTGAGTAGTCCCTTGACCCATCCACAGAAGAGGGGTGGAGCCCTGGGAAGCCCTGCTCCGTTGCTTGCTCCCTGCCAGAGGCCTTCCCCACTCGTAACTTGGGGCTTGCCAGCTGGAAACGCATTTCAGGGCCTGGTTTCCCCTGCCAAGTGTCACCTGCGTCTCCTCCAGCAGCCCAAGGCTGCCACAAAACCACGTCCCGGAAGCTGGCTTCCCCAGACTTCTCCCTCAAAACATCCAGGGTGGATGCTCCCAGGCTCCCAGTGGAGTAACTCCAATCCCCCTCCTCATCGTCTATCCACTTCCGTTCCCTCTAGCCTTGGAAGCTGGGGCCCGGGGGGGGTGGTAAGGGGTTAAAGGTTTCTGAGCCCCAACCAGGGCGTGGCTACACCACCAGTCTCCAGAAGTGTCCTCCCCCCCGCTTGCTGCCGCCCGGTCTTGCTCCAGCTGCTCACCACCCCCCTCCTTTGGCAGGAGGGATTTCTCCTTCGGCCTGCAGAAGGCAGTTCTTCAGCGCTTGGCGCCTCCCGGGTATCCAAGACAGGGGTGGCCTCCGCCTCCGCTTCTCCAGCCCCCAGCAGCTCGTCCGTTGTGCCCTCAGCCATCACCTCCTCCGACTGTAAGGCACACAATGGCAAGGGGGAAACGCCGACTTTCAGGGTGCTCGCCAGGCTTGGAACAAACCACACTGTAAGCAGACGTCTTGAACAGGATCCAGGTTTATTTCGTCCTCTCAGCCTGCCTTAGTCAATGCTGAGTTCAGAGTAACGATAACACAAAGTCGGCGTTGGGCTTTACTGCAACCCAATGCCCTCAAATAGTCGCGCCACCGCTGCCACCCAATCAGCAGTTACCGGGCTTCCACGTCACTCACATGCATTAATGAACGGTATCAGAACCCCGCCCTATCGTGGCCGCGGAGTGACCAGCTGCCTACCAGTTCCTCATTACCCCCTCCACCGTGCATGTGTTCCCCCCCCCCTTCAGCTCGAATGTGCCACGTCTTGTCAGGTAGGTTTTTGTATATATTCGGAAGCCCTCAGGTGTTGAGTGGAGCATCTCGACACTTAGAGTCAATAAATTTGCTCCATTTTGAGTTGTCATCAATACCCATAAATCTCAGTCTCTTTGCTGCTGGACCTCCTTTCCTTCTTTGAGCTTTGAGCTAATAGTGTATGAACCAAAAATATGGAGGTTCTTGAGATTGGGCTTGTAGCCATACATCATGAAGAAAGGAATCTGATTTATTACACTACTCCAAGTATGGTTGACGATGGAATTTGCATATTTAAGAGCTTCACCCCAGTATGGGTTACTGAGGTTGGTGTCTTCTAGGAGACAACGCATCATAGTTTGCAGGGCCCCTTGTCTTCTCTCTACAACTCCATTATGGGCCAGCATGTAAGGGGCCGAGGTCTGATGAAGAATTCCATTCTTATGCATCCAGTCCTGGAAATGCTGAGACATGAATTCGGCACCACGATCACTCTGGATTCTGGCGATGCTTACTCCGTGTTGGGTAGAAACAAGAGCTGCAAAGTCTTTAAAGATCTGAAAAGTCTCAGATTTTTCTTTCATGGGATATACATATCTGTATCTAGAATAATTATCAACAATTATTAAAAAATATTTTCTACCACCAAGTGTTGGCGGAAATGGACCAACTATGTCAGTATGTACCAAATTAAAATGCATGTTGACAGGCGTGTAGCGCATTTTTGGAATGGCTGCTGCTTTGGATTTGGCTTTGTTGCAGACAGCATAATCCAGAAACACCTTACACCCCTTTAGATCCAAACCTTTTGCGAACTCCGGCATTTTCCTAAGAACATGAAAACTGGCATGTCCCAATCTTCTGTGCCACTTATGGATGCACCTGTAATGCAAAGGTTTACCAGTTAGTGAATTTTCAACATTAACAGTTTTATGAGGAACCTCAGGCTTGCTCTGAGCAACCTGTTTCCCAATTTTCTTTTTGTTGGCTTTAGGAACCTTTGGAGTAGCAACAGGATCTCTCACTGGGACATCTCTCCCTGGGCCTGTGCTCTCCTCTTTTGGAGTTTGTTTACTTGCCTAGGTTTGTGGTTTAGATTTTGGTTTTAAGTAATAAACACCACCAATCAACATGGTTTCAGCAACAATGTCTCCATCTTTAACTATTTAACTTGCTTTCTCGAGGTGGTGAACCTGGAATTTTAACACTCTAGACAAGTGAGCCTGACCAGCAAACTACTGGTTGTTGTTGGTATGTAATAAACATCAGGGATGAATGCATCGAGCTCTTCAACATAAACAGTTCCTTTTTCTTTGACTTGACAAGGATGATTTGAAAAAAAATAAAGTATACGTAGTTCAGGTTCAGGCTCGTGCATCTCTGTAAAAAGTTCTTTTCTGTAAGTAACATGCAATGCTGCACCACTGTCCAAAGTCCACAAAAGCCTTCTCTCGTACTCTGGATGAGGTTGTGGATCATTGGTTAAAGCCAATGTGGCAAGTGGAGCTTGCAGATCACGCCTTGGACCACAACGACCTTGTCTACTGCCTCTGCCTCTGTCTCTCGAGTCTGTTCCTCTGGGCTGGTACGTGATGGGAGCTGGAACTTGTTGGGGACAATCCCGGGTTGCATGTCCCACACGATTACAGATGTTGCATCTTGGCATCCTAGGAATGTAGGTCCTTCCTCGGAAGGGGCGCCTAGTTGGAGCTCTTGATGTGGGTGGTCCTCTCAAATGGGGCGTGGCTAACATCAGTGCTTCTTCTTCAATTAAAAGTCTGCATACATTGTCCACTGTGCATTGAGCAATAGGCACTTGGTTAATCTTTGTAATGGCATCTTTCCATTCATAGTTCAATGAGTTAATGATAATGCTGATCATTTGAATATCTTCAATAGGATAGCCTCTTTCTTTTAATTCTTTCCTCAGTCCTTTCAGTTTGGTTAAATGTCCTCCAATTTGTTCACCAGGTTTCAATCTCGAACCATGGAATTCAGACTGTCTGAAGACTCAATTGAAACAGGCCTGTAGCAATTTTCCAATTGGACCCAAATTTGTTGGGCTGTTGCATCAGGCGGAAAGGTAACCTGCAGTTCAGTATCCATGGACATCAATAATGTTGTGCAAGGTTTAGTCTCTAAGTCTCTTATTGCAGGTGTCCATGATTGGGCAGGAGAGTTAAACACCATACGATGGGTGCCTTCTTTACATAGTAAAAGTCCAACCTCACTGACCCAGGCCTTGTAATTCTGCCCTGACATCTTTAATTTTGACTCACCAGCCAATGGAGCAACAGAGTATGCCTGTTGAGGAATATGAATTTAAAGTGCTGGCTGTGTAAATAAAGGCACTTGTTGCGCTGGAGGTGGACCAGGAGCTTGTCCTGGTTGTACAGCTAGAGGCACGTGTGCATGCATTTGTGGTTGGAGCTGTGGCATTTGAGCTGCAATATTAACATGGCCTTCTGGAGACTCAGTCATGTGCCTTTGCTGCATTAAGCGTTGTTGTGCTCCATCTAAAAAGATACCAGCACCACCAGGGGATGCTGACAATTGAGCCTGTGGAGACACTTGTGGCATTGCAGTCTGAATATCTGAGTGAATTAAGGACATCTCTGATAAAGTCTGCTGCAACAATTGTAATTGTTCTCTCAAATTGCAATGCAATTCAGCTTTCTCTAGTAAATTACTTTCGCCAGCAGATGGTGCTGCAGCTTTAGTTCTAGGCAGCTCAGATAATTTTTCTGCCTTCATGTGTAATTTGAGAATAGAAAGAATTGTGAATAGAAAGAATTTTCTGCCTTCGTGTGTAATTTGAGAATAGAAACAATTGTGTACATGTCACAATTGTCACATGTACACAGCTCTCTGTTCTGATTTGCCTGACACAAAGTCCACCAGGAGGTGTGTCTTTGGCTCTGAAGAAGGAGAAGACAAAATGGCATTTTCAGGAATTTTAAAAGCACGAGAGTGTCTCTTATCTGCCTCAAGCATAGATAAAGCCATTTTTGCTTGGGATAGCTCACGTTCAAAAATTTCTATTTGATCATGATAGCTTTTTATAGCTAGTTCATGAGGGGTGATTTTGGAGCTCTGAGGAGGATAATAAATTACTCTTCTCTCTGCTTGGGGGGAGAAATGCTCTGCCATTTGTAGAAACTTTGGCCTCGCACCAAGCGTTTCAAAATCAAAAGGTTCTAGGAGGACAGTTTGAGAGCATGCATAATTGGAAGGGGGTGTCACTGATCTCAGTCATAGTACATTGCCTTCAAAAGCAGCTCTTCTGTTATCTTCCTCCTGAAGCCTCTGTAACAGCATTCCATTTGTTTCTCCTCCTCCGGCTCCTTCTTCCAGCCAGGTGGCTGAGGCAAGTGGGTTGAAAAAGATCAAATCATTTGTAGAGTTTCTCTCAGTTTCGTTTTCCTTTTTTTCTTCTTTTTCAGCATCTTAGAAGTTAATTAATCAGTGTTCCGCAGTCAACTAATCAATCATCTATCTAATTAGCCTAGATAATCATGATCAAAAGCAACAAGCAAAGAAAAAAGCCATAAATCAACCATGCTTCTGCTGCCATTGTCAGAGTGGCAATCAGCCCCATTCCCATCCTGGGGTAATTGCCCTCAATTAGAGATGGATCGTGGCTTTTTCCTTCTGTATACTTTGCAAGAAAATGAACCGAAATATATTCTAATGAAAAACTCATATTTATTTGTAAAGAAATAAAAAAACAATCTTACTAATCTAATTAGGTTACATCTTGGAAGCTTTCCCAGCTACCTCTCTTGGCAAGAGAACAAAGAAAAAGTTAGAGAAGAAGAAAGGAATGTAGACATGCGCAGTAGTTACTGATAAGGCTCTGCAAGCTACTGTAAGTCTGAAAGTCCAAAAATATAAAAGCTCAGCTGGTAAATACAAAAACACAGTGACATTCTCTCTGCCTAAAAAAAATTAAGGCAGCCTGTTTTTTTTGTTTTTTTAAAATTTGATTTATATGCCGCCCTTCTCCAGAGACTCAGGGCGGCTTACAATGCATTAAGCAATAGCCTTCATACTTTTGTATATTTATACAAAGTCAGCTTATTGCCCCCACAAACTGGGTCCTCAATTTACCCACCTTAGAAAGGATGGAAGGCTGAGTCGACCTTGAGCCTGGCTAGGATTGAACTCAGAGAAATTACAGGCAGCTGGTGTTAATTGCTGCCTTTAGTAGGAGGCATTAGCCCCCTACGCTACACAGGCTCCTTTTTCATTATGATATTGTAAATATTCAATAATATTTAGGATATCACATTATCTCTTAGCTGTCTTTTCAGCAGAAAGCTTGCTGGTCTTCATGTATATATATATCTGTAAAATCTTTAGTTTTTCTGCCAGAATAGCGGCAAAATGTTTAAAGTCTTTATTTAGTGATGAGATTGGTCTATAGTTTTTTGTCTTTGTAACATCTTGACCCTCCTTTGGGAGCAAAACAATATTGGCTTCTTTCTATGTCTGGGGTATATTTCCCCTCTGTAGTATATAATTCATTGGGTCTTTTAGTGGTTGAAGAAGTTCAGCTTCAAAACACATATACAAGACCATATGGTCTTGTAAGACCATCTGGGCCTGGGGCTTTGTCTGGCCTCATTTTTTAAATAGCTAGGTTCTTAAGGTCCCAGTCCTTAAAGAAAGGTAAAAGCAATCTTCAAAGCAAGGCAAAAGGTCTGAGTCAAAGCTAGGGGAGAGTAATCCGAAAACAAACACTTGTTCCTGGTAAAAGCCCCTCCTAACAGTGTCCCCTGAAATACTATTTCCCAGGTGAGCCTTGTGAGGAGGGGTGGGGCGCCCTCCTCCTGAGTAGTTTGGCCTCCCTGTGCTGACTCCTCCTTCTCTCCATTCTCTGGAGTTGGGGATCGGGCGGGGGAGGAAGTTGCTCATCTCCAAAGCTCCATCGCTCCTCTGCTCCGCTGCCTGCACTTTCCCTCTCCTCCCTCCTCGCTTGGGCATCCTGCACCCTTTCTTCCTCCCTGCCTACTCTTCCAAGGTCTGAGGAACCCAGGACTGCCTCCTCCTCCTCCTCCCCAGGTCATTCCTCTTGGGCCACAGGGACTGTGGCATCCTCTTCCATTGGCCCCATCTCCATCTCCACCTCCTCCTCGGACCCGGGCTCTGACAAGACTCTGACAACATTTTGAAATTAAAGAAATCCTTGATTCATGCACTCAGAGGAGCAACATCCAATACTTAGTAGCATGGTGTCAGGTCTCCCTACATTCAAATCCCAAGAAAGAAAACCCCCAATTCCATTGAAGTAGAGAAGAGGTACTTTTACTGAGTTTGAAATGATAGCAGTGAAAGAAAAGCAAGATCTGAGCCAAAAGGTGCAAAAGTTACATATTGAAAGTTTTCCCAAATCCCTCCCCTTCCCAGGGACCTAGGCTGAATGTCCAATCCCCATCCCACATAGTGTCATGTGGGGTACATCTTCAGGTGTTTTAGTCCATCTGGAGCTCCAGGACAGTTGGTCTTGACTAGATATAAACAATTCCATTTAGCTGCACAGTAACTCGTGCGCAGTAACCTCCCTTTTTATTCACATGGGCAGTCTTCACACCAGCTCACTTCCTCAATCCCAATGCCATGCCCCCCTCCCCATTACTATGGCAGCTGATACCAAGCAAGCATCAAAAGGAAAACCCATGCTGGAGATACAGCTGACACATGGAAAGATTTTCCTGGGGCCCAGAACCAATGGATAGATAAATGATACATTAAGGCTCCTAAATTGCTTAAACATTCCCACAGCCAATATCCTGATAAACCAAAGTGACCATAACTGTTTATTATTATATTTATTATATTTCTTCCAGGTGCGGATCTCCTTCTTTTAGGGGGGACAGCATGTCAGGTATCTGCCAGAATGTTGCCATTCTGAAGGAGAGGGGGGAATGCTTCTTGGGGCTGATTGTTTTCACTTTTGCTGCATGGGAATTAGGGAGTGGGACTGGACCATCAGGATGGACTCCCTCCCTGCCGTTTTCAGCCTGTTACCCAAGATTGTGGCATCCTAAGGATGACTTATCACCATCCTGCCTCGAAGTTCTCATAATACCTTTGTGGCATTATATTGGCTCTGGTGGACATGGGGCATGGGTGGGAGTTGAACAGGGGAAATTAGCTTAATGCTTTGCATGGGAATCTTCAGACTCCATCTGACTTCTCTGCAATCACTTCTCTCAGTAAAAGTTCCTTTTGAAATACCATTTGTTTTAAGAGTCATGCTTTCCTGAGAAGATAGCTGAGGCAGGTCCTTATAGAGCCTTTTGTTTCCCACTGAATGTACTGAGCTGTATAAAATAAATTCATACATGACAGGCAGAGGTGGTATTCAGCTGGTTTGCACCTGTTTGAGTGAACTGTTAGTGAAAATTTGGCATGGTTCGCGGAACCGGTAGCAACCTCTGGCTGACCATGCCCCTGAACCGGTCCCTGGTCCCCGCTTGCTCACCTCGCCCACCCAATGCTCGCTGACCCCACCTGTCTGCCTGGCCCAGCCACTACTTGCAGAATCTAGCTGCATAATTCTTCTCACCGCTGCTTGAAAAGGTAAGGCTGAAGGGCATAGGCCAGAAGGTAGGCAGGGGAGGGAGAGCTGGTGGACAGGTGATACCAGCAGCGGGTGAACCAATGCATGTGGGGAGAGAAGGGAGTGCATGGGAGATGGCACCAGAGCCCTTCCCATTTGTTTCCCACAGCCAGCCTGGCCTGCGAGGGAAGCACGTGGGAGATCCTAATTTCAGTTTACTTGTGAGCAACATTGGCCAGAAGAGGCAGGGAGAAAAGCCAATGATGCTCACAAGTAAGCTGAGGCTCCTAAGGGGGGGGTCGAGCCTCCCCGCTCACAACATCTTCACCCGAGGGCATCCCTGGCAGCTGCTTCCTGTGTCAGGAGGTCCGTGCTCTTCCAGCAGTGCTCGGCCTCCTTGATGTGCAGAGGCAGGAGGTAGTGGTTTCTTTCGCTGCCTGTGAGCTGCAGGTGGTGAGCAGCAGAGTGAGTAAGCCAGTGATCTGCCAGCTGCCTCTAATCTGCAGTTTACTCATGAACACCATGCTCATGAGTAAACTGCAAATTAGAGGCAGCTGGCAGCAGGGGCGACAGGGGCATGTGTGTGTAGGCTAGACCCTGAATATACGAGAAGGCTTGGGCAAAGTTCGGCCAAGTCTTCTCCTCCTTCTTGGCCTCATATCACAGAGCAAACATGCACAGCTGCACACACCTCATGGCGCATACACTTCATGGTGTGCATGTTTGCTCACACACATTAAGGCCAAGAAGGAGGATAAGACTTGGTCGAACTTTGGAAGAACTTTGCCCAAGACTTTTCATATATTCAGGGGCTAGCCTACACCTCTTCCAATGATGAGTTTGGTGGCGATCTAAGGAAACATCTTCCAGCTCATCAAGATCAACTTTAAGAGCGCCAAGAAGCCAAGAGCAAAAGTAGCAGTGGCAGGGGTGATCCCCCTCCATAAGGAGTGTGAAGGGAGGCAGATACCATGTCTCTGAGGAAAAGAGGTACTGGCAATCAACTTTAAGAGTGCTGAGAAGCTAAGAGCAAAAGTAGTGGTAGCGAGGGTGACAGGGTGTGTGACGTGTCCCTCCACCCTGCCTTCCTGGGTGACAGCCAGGGCTTCACCGCCTCTTTTCCTCAGAGGCACAGTGTCTGCCTCCAAGTCCTTGCAGAGGGACACACACACACACACACACCCCTGTTGCCCCCGCTGTCGGCTGCCTCTAATCTGAAGTTTACTTGTGAGCATGTTTATTCGTGAGCATGGTGCTCTTGAATAAATTGCAGATTAGAAGCAGCTGGCAAATCGCTGGTTTACTCGTTCTGCTGCTTGCTGCCTGCAGCTCGCAGGCAGCAAAGGAAAATGCTGCATCCTGCCTCCACATCAAGGAGGCAGAGCACTGCTGGAAGAGCACAGACTCCTGATGCAGGAAGCAGCTACCAGAGATGCCCTCAAGTGAAGATGTGAGCGGGGAGGCTCGACCCCCACTTAGGAGCCGCGAAGTGCTTGCTACCCCTCTGACACCTGCCAAGCCTCCTCCCATCACAGTTCTCTTCCTCCTCACCAGAAGCACTTCCAAGCAACAAGTTATTTTTGGGGAGACTGCAGGATTGCCCCAATCTGGTCTTCAGTACCTGGCTCATCAGCTTCCAGACATCGGCTTCCGGATTCCCACCACCCAGCACCAGTTCAGAGGTTCCTTCCTCCCCACACCCCCGCTATGGACCAAGAGGGAGAGTGGGAGGGAGGGAGTGAAAGAGAGAGATAAGAGAGGGGGAAGGGAAAGAGAGACAAGAGACAGAGAGAGGGGGGATGGAAATAAAGACAGAGAGAGGGAGGGAAAAAGAGACCACACACACACACAGAGAAAGATATAAGAGATGAGTGAGAGGAGATGAGAGAGAGAAAGAGAGGGAGAGGGGCGGGAGATGAGAAACAGAGAGAGGGAGAAAGAAAGATGAGAGAGATGAGAGAGAGATAGGGAGAAAGAAAGAGAAAGAGATGAGAGATGAGAGAGAAATGAGAGAAAAAGAGAGGAGATGACAGAGAGAGAAAGAGATGAGAGAGGGAGGGAGAGAGGGAGAAAAGAGAGAGAGACAGAGAGAGATATCTGTTTAAAAGAAAATAGAAAAATGGCTCTTTGAGTGTTTAAGGTTGCAGACCTCTGAGTTAGGCAAACACCATGGTCATTAAGTGAACCTTGTGGTCATTAAGCAAACACTGTCTTTGTTAAGTCCATTTTCCCCAATGGGCATTTTTAAATGGAAACCAGAAGGAATTGTTGGAAACTGGCAAAAAACATAGAAAACCTCAGTCACATGACAGGGTGGGATGTTGTAACTGGTCATAAATGTTTGTGTGTGTGTGTGTGTGTGTGTGTGTGTGCATTGCTGTCAAAACTCCAAAAACAGGTCAAGTAGCTCTGGGAAGGTCAGCCATAAATTTGAACACTTGCTAAGCAACCGGCCATTAAGTGAGGACCACTTGTATTTGGTTTGCTTTAAGGGTTCAGAGCTGTATGGAATCTGGCTTCCTTTGGGGGATTGTAAAAGGTCCAGATGCAGGAATCCTCATAGGGGGAACTAGGATCGTGACCACCTAGCCACGCCCACCCAGTCACATGACCAGTGGTGGGATTCAGCCAGTTCGTACCATTTCGGGGGAACCGGTTATTAACTTTCTGAGCAGTTTGGCACCCTGGTTGTTGGAAGAAATCATTAGGGCAGAGAACCGGTTGTTAAATTACCTGAATCCCACTACTGCACATTACCACCTAGCCACGCCACCCAGTCATATAACCACCAAGCCACACCCACCAAACAAGCCATGCCCACAGAACTGGTAGTAAAAATTTTTGAATACCACCACTGATGGCAGATGAATAGTGGCCATCATCTCCATTCTGGAAAAACCAAAGTTTTTAATTGCTAGAGTTATATGCACACATTGTACAAGCTTAATGTCTATGCAGATTCTCAGTCATCCAGATCATGGTTGTCACAAAGGTGCTTTTTCAAAAGGCAACTGGACTGGACTTCAAAAGGCAACAAAGTCCAGTTGCCTTTTGAAAAAGCAACTTTGGGACATTGTGCAAGCTTTTCACTTCAACTACTCCTATGTCTTATATAAAAATTTATCAGGATCCCGGGAAAAGAAGGAGACATAAAAAGATTCATTTAGTGAGCAAGTTCCATTTTGCCCTTTGTTTTGAATACATATGAAAGAAAATTCATAAGTTTATTCTGTGTGAACTTGTTCAGGTCAACATACATGAGTGACATCCAGTGTTACAGTTCTTACATTACATTTCCAACCCCCCAACATGTGTATGCATAGTTTGATTTGTACATCTATGTAAAAGTACAAATTGCATGTTTTCTGGACTAATTTTATAATTTTTGACATTTGAAATTAGATATTGACTGATTCCATTGCAATTCTTTCTTCCTGCAGCTGGTGAATTGATAGAGAAATTAATGAAATAATCTAACACAAAGTAAAATATTGGCTTTAAAAATGCTTATTCCTCCCCTCACCCCTGCCACCATGTCTATGATGGGAAGTATTTATCTCATCAAGCATATGGATAAAAGTAGAAAACATTCATTCTTTCCGTTCTTTTTTCATGATATTTAATAATGATGAACTAAATTAATAATTTAATTCATGGATAGATCAGCAGACTAATGCATTGTAATTAACTCCAGCTGTCTGCAATTACTATAAGTTCGAATCTCACCGGGCTCAAGGTTGACTCAGCCTTCCATCCTTTCTAAGGTAGGTAAATTGAGGACCCAGTTTGTGGGGGCAATAAGCTGACCTTGTATAAAATATACAAAAATATGAAGGCTATTGCTTAACGCATTGTAAGCCGCCCTGAGTGTCCGGAGAAGGGCGGCATATAAATCAAATTTAAAAACAAAAAACCAATTAGTTTCTGATGCCAAATCTGTTGTCTCCCTCTTGCCTCCTCTTTAAGCCACAATTTACATGTAAATAAAGGCAGTACAACTTCCAAGTAGATAAAGAAAGAATTTGGAAACTGAGAAATGGAATGTGAAATTGAATAATTCTGGTGCCATTTATTAACAAAAACATAATTGATTATTTAACAGGAAGGGAGATAAAGGTGCCTAATGTCAAGTTCAATATCTCAGTAGCAGTTCAGTAATCTGATTATTTGTATCGTGTTCACAGTTTTAATGATCTCAGTGCTATTAAATCCAAATCTCAGACAGTGTAATGCAATCAATGGATATTGGAGCTATGAAAAAGAAACCCTGAGTTTAGGAGAATTGTTTGTCTTACCTGCAAATAAAAAGGGCTGTCCCATTTTGTTCTCCCATTAGGCATCACATTTTTTTAGTGTCTCTGCAAAGATGATGCTCATGTTTTCAAGGAAGCATTTGACTCAGATGTTAAGGTAGCATGTAATTGATTTGAATTCCTGATACATTTATCAGAAAAGATTTTGGTAAAATATGCTGACCTGTGTAGGGTTTCTCTTAACAGAGATGGGAACCTGTGGCTCACCACTTCACTTGATAGAAAGATGTGTCTGTACCAAATAATTATTCATGTAATGACTTTGAACAATAGTTATTGTTCGGTTAAGTAATAGTTTGTTTCCCAGGGTTGAGATGGGTGGCTATAGAATAAATAGGTAAATAACCCACTCTTGTAAGGCCTAAATATTAGAAATAATTTGTCTTTCCTGATTGGATACTTCTTCCTTGTAACCCTTTTCCATCCAATTTTGTTCCTTCCTTTCTCTCACATTCTCTTCTCTCTATAACTTATAGTAGGGGTGGGGAACTATGGCCCTTTTATGATTTGTGGACTTTTAAGTCCTAGAATTCCTGAGCCGACCATACTCCCAGGAATTCTAGGAGTTTGAAGTCCACAAGTAAAAAAAAAAAAGAGCCATAGTTCCTTCCTCCAAATATTGTCATCTAATGGGAGCTAAGAAGCATGCCCTTTCTGTGCAGCCCCTGCCCTATGGAACACTCTGTCTCCTGAAGTTCAGGAAGCCCCTATCTTCCTACAGGGAGCCTTTTGTAAAGCTTTGAAGCCCTAGCTTTTCCCACTTCAATTCTGTCATAATGTATTTTAAGATTTTAAAACTGATAATTGTTGAGTTGGACGATTGAGGAGGCAGAAGCAAGGTAGTGACAACAGTTATTTAATGTATAGTGAGACTTCAGCAAAGGTTACAGGCAGACAGCTCTCCTTAAATACCCAGCCAGCTGGGGAGCTGACCAATCACAAGTGACCTATTGTGGTTTAAATATCCCGCCAAAACTATATACATAACAATAATTGTATAATATAACTGATAAATCCTGCTGATTTGTTGAACATTAAACAAATAAATTTATTTGTTACCCTATAAATAAGAGTTGCTTTAAAGAACAGAAAAAATGCAAATATTATCTATTTCTTTTTCTCAGAGATATTTAAGGTACACTTAGCTGAACTTGTACAATTCCCTTATATATAAACTTGTACAATTGAACTTGTACAATTCCCTTATATATAAATGAATAAATCTCATATGAGAGAATGCAAAACTATTTCCCAAGAGTGTAAAATGTGCATGAGCTGTTTTACAGTTTCTGAACAAGTGTTTTATCTTCAGTTCAGTAAAATGTATAAAGCTGTTCTGAGCCTTTAAACTATGTAAGGAAGATAGATTATCTCTATTTTCTTAGGAATTAACATTCTGAATCAGGGTTAGGAAACATTTTTTTTAGGAAGTTGACTAATGGAAAAAAATCTGTCTAGGATAGAATTATTCCTGATAGACTAGTTAGAAGAGGAAAGATGGACCAGCAACAATATGAAACATTAGATGGTTTTGAAGGCTACATAAAATTAGTCTGATAATTACATTTTTCTAATGCATCTTAATTTTCTCTTGATCAGTAAATAATATGTAGATGCTCCAAGAATCTAAAGTTATAGACAAATAATGGAAAAATGAAGTAGCTTAAAACTACCCTTCAACTGCTGTATTTAATTTAATGCTTTCTTTTAATTTTCTTTCATTATATGTTTAAGGAGTCAATACAATTTTATTTATACTAATAGATCACAGAATTTTCATAAAACGTCAAACAACAAAGGATATAATACAATAATAATATAAATGCATAGCTATTTCTCTTCTAATTTGAAAATAAAGTCAGAATTTAATTATTCCCAGAGTTTCCTTATATTTCTTCTGACTCATAACTTTTTCTTACCTTTTAAAAAAGTTTTTTAAAAGGATTTATCAGTTAATTGGAAAATGTATTATCTTCCAATACAACAGCTGGAGTGATATACAAGGAAGGGTAGTATTAATTCAGAATTCCATGAATGGTTCAACAAAACATGGGACACTGATAGAGTGACACCCTCTACATAGGATATATTTAGTTTTGGAAGGGAAAGTTACTCTATCCCCATTCCAGAATACTGATGGTAAAAGATTAAATTGGTGAGATTAAATGCTCTTCTGTAAGAAACAGAAGGAATGATATACAAATACTTAGGAAAAGAAAAGGTTCTGTCCCATAGGCAATGATGAGAAATGAGAAATAAGTCCAGAATAGTTGCTGGACCTCCTGTAAAACCCCTGTCAAATCCTAAGCATTGTAAACAATTGAGTAAAAAAAACCAAGAGACCATCTGAAGCTCTGCTTTTTTTTCTAAGAAAATTCTTGTGGACAAGGATTAACTGATTTAAACCAGAAATGAATTTTAGCCAGCATTTCAGTTGGCATGTTCCATCTTTTGCATATGTTCAAACGTTGGATGAATAAATGTGATAGTAGAATGAAAGAAATGTTTTTATGAGCATATCTAATCTAATTTCATGAAACAAATCCTATTTCCTCCTCAAAAATGTTTTCTTTGGTTCCATGTGCACAGTCAGTTAAAGCAGATTATATATTTATTGAATTATAGAATTGAGTCGGATATGGAGGAATTTATTTTTTTCTTATTTTACTTTTCCATCTATCATGTGTTATAATAATCTTATGGTTGAAGTTCTGATGTCATCAAATAAAAAAAATGAAATCCTTAGTCATGGCTGCTGACATTTTAGTCACACATTAAATTTAATACAAATTCCTATGAGAATGGGGAAAAGCTCTGCAGCTCTGTAAAAGCCCTTACAATGTCAATCTCCTCTAATGTAATCTTCCAAGGGGAAGCTGTTTGAAAACAGGTTGTCATAGTTACTTACGAAAGCTTGGAGCCTTGGCCTTATCCTCCATCTAAATTTTGCTATTGTTCTTTTCTTACTTTCTTTTTAAATACTTTTTTCCTTTTCCTTTTTGGTACCTTAAATCTTGTTAAATTTGCTCCATTATCTATTTTCCCCCCTTTCATTAGCACACAAGCACACACACACACAAGCACACACTGTAAGTAGTAATACAATGAAGTCATTAATATTAAGTAATCAGCTTTAAAAACCTCTGTTATACAACAGATACCTTATGTGAGTGGTAGTGGTTCTTTTTTCAATGTTATATTCAACTTTGTATGAACAAGCCAAATAATTTTATGCTTGTAATATTGACATGTTAAATTGTAATTATTATTGATAGAACACCTTTTTTCTCTTCTCTTTTCTCAGTAGTCTAAGCTATCTAAATAAACATTAATAATCTTTAATTGTATTATATAAACATCACTGCACTGAAACAGTATATCAAAATATAAACCAACATAATAAAAAAGAAAAATGTTGCTGTATCCTTTATATAAAATCTATGCATATCAATTTGTGGAATTTGTTTAATATTTGCCTTGGAAAAATCAATCCTAAAGCTACTAAGTTGTCACAATGCACAATATTTCATTCAATATTCTGTTTCACTATGCTTTAAGCTACATCATTTCAAACAACTAAACAGGATTTCATAACTTCTTGCTTATTCTTGTTTTTCATTTTGCCAGTAACTTTTGGTAATTCAAAGATTATTTTAGATCAGGATTAGCAGAATTTATGGTTTGGGAATGCTGTATTCTTATTTGCATTTGTAAATATATTTTTTATTATTTCTGCTGGCAAAGTTCAAACCATAAAAATAAACAAAGAGAAATTGAGATACTAAATGTCTGGAAGACACAATTCAAGTATATATGAATTGCTGGTGGTAGAAGGGAGATGGGCAATTTAGAAATAGGAAATATAAATTTAGAAATGTAAGAAATATAGTTAAATAAATATTTTCCCTTTTCATACAATTAAATGAAACCCATTTTCCTGGTTAAAATACATGATACTTGCAGTGATGGGTTTCTACTGATTCGCCCTGGTTTGGGAGAACCGGTAGTGGCAGCGGTGGGAGGCTCCGCATGCTCACCTGCCCTGACATCATTATGGGTGCTCTGCGCATGCGCAGAAATGCTGCCCACGCGTGAAGTTCTGAACCGGTAGTGAAGGTAAGTGGAACCCACTACTGGATACTTGGAAGTGCTTATATTTGTTTATATAATTGTCATTATGTTGTTGATTCCTCACTAAATATGTTGGAACAGGATCTTTGCTCAGTGGGCACTAAAAACCACAGAATCATTTGGATTTTAGATTGAATTAGCACCAGATCTACAATGAACCGTGGTGGCGTAGTGGTTAGAGTGCAGTACTGGAGGCTACTTCTGCTGATCACCGGCTGCCAGCAGTTTGGCAGATCGAATCTCACCAGGCTCAAGGTTGACTCAGCTTTCCATCCTTCTGAGGTTGGTAAAATGAGGACCCAGATTGTTGGGGGCAATATGCTGACTCTGTAAACTGCTTAGAGATGGCTGTAAAGCACTATGAAATGGTATATAAATCTAAGTGCTATTGCTATTAGCAGGCACTGAGCACCAAGTCCATAGAAGCAGAGGTCTACCACATTAAACAGGATCCAAGGTGCAGACTGTGCAAAATGGCCTCAGAGAAGTCCAACACATAGTGGCAAGGTGTAATTTGCAGGCAGGAGCAACATACACTGAAAGCACAACCAAGTAGCTAGCATTGTGTACAGGAACATCCACACAGTATATGAGCTAGACTAGGGGTGTCAAACTCTTGTTGTCACATGACATACCGCGACTTTCCCCCCTTTGTTAAAATGGGGTGAGTGTGGCCAGCATGTGATGCATCCAGGCTGCGGGCTGTGAATTTGACACTCCTGAGCTAGACCTTTCCAAATCTAGATTCCCCAGAAGGTTGTGGTGAATAACAGGGCTAAGATCTTGTGGGACATATACAGTAGATGGATAGGCAGGTACTGGCCAATCAACCAAACACTGTGGTAGTAGACAAGGACCAGAAGATAGTGGTAGAGATAGATATAACCATGCAACATCAGGAAGAAGGAGTATGAGAAGCCAGAAAAGTATTAGAAGGAACCCTGAAGGAGGAACTAGAGAGAATATCGAAAGTAAACTCTTTTTGGGTTTTTTTGTTTTTTAAATATAATTTTTATTAAACACTTTTTTAATACAAACAAACAAACAAACCTACAAACAAACAAACAGCCTGTAAGAGCCTGGTGGCACAGTGGACTAAGTGCTGTTAAAGTAGCACTTAGTTGCCAGCTGCCTGCAATTACTGCAAGTTCAAATTACTGCAATTACTGCAAGTTCAAATCTCACCAGGCTCAAGGTTGACTCATCCTTCTATCCTTTTGAGGTAAGTAAAATGAGGACCTGGATTGTGGGTGCAATAAGCTGACTTTGTATAAAAAAGAACACTGCTTGAGGGAGCTGAAAGCTCTACTAAGCAGGTATATACAAAAGTATGAAGGCTATTGCTTAATGTATTGTAAGCTGCACTGAGTCTCCAGAGAAGGGCGGCATATAAATCGAACTAATAAATAAATAAAATAAATAAACAAAAATAGATATTTACATCTTCTTTTCAACATCTTCGCATCAGTAATCTATATTTATACATTTTCTCTTTCTTATCTTAATCTATCTCTTATACATATATTCCTAGTATATCATATATATATATATTCTCTTAATCTAAATATTTTATTTACATTTAACATAAACAGGTACCTACTTTCCTTTCCACAATTTATATCTTTCCATTTGTTTCCATATTTCTCTACCTAATTTAAACATTGTTTAGCTTTCTTTTGTCCCCCCTTTTTTCTTTTTCCCCTTTCTCCTCCAACCATTTATACCATTTCTCCCAGACTAAGTAATAATCTGTTTTATCTTTTTCTTGTATCTCCTTTGTGAGCTTATCTATTTCCACACATTCCATAATTTTTTTACTCACCTTGTCTTCTGATGGTATGTCATTGTTTTTCCAGTTTTGGGTGAAAACTGTTTATGCTGCTGTCAATATGTGAATAATTAAATATTTTATTTATTTTTCATATGGCCCGGTAATTATTCCCAGTAAGAAAGTTTCTGGCCTCATTTCTATTTGTTGATTTATAATTTCTTCTATTTGTATTTTAATTGTTTGCCAAAATTGTTTTGCCTTCTGGCAGGACCACCACATTTGATAATAAATTCCTTTTTGATGTTTACATTTCCAACATAACGGGGAAGTATTTGGAAACATCTTTGCCAATCTGGCAGGTGGGAGATGCCACCTATAAAACATTTTATACATATTTTCTTTATAGGATACAAACATTGTTAGTTTGTAATTTATATTCCATAATTTCTCCCATTTATCTAATTCAATATTATATTGGGTGAAAATTTTTCACCCAAATTATATTTTCTTTAACTACCTTTTCTTCCAATTTGTATCTTAATTAATAATTATAGGTGTTTTTTTATCAATTTATCTTCTGTTCCCTGAAGAATTTTATCTAATTCATATGTTCCCTTTTGAAATCCAAATTGTGCCAAATTTGTCCTATATCTAGATTTTATTTGCATATAGGGCCACCAATCAATGTCTGTACCCAATTCTTTCAATTCCTGTCTTGTTCTTAATTCCCCTTGATTATTTAGCAAATCTTTGTAAGTTTTCATTTTGGCAATATCTAGAGCATTTGGATAAATTTGTGCCTCTATAGTGGATAGCCATTCTGGAATTTTGTCATAATGTTTCTTTTTTATCCCCTGCCATGTCTGTAGCAATGCTTCCCTGATCAAATGACTTTGAAAATATCCATGTTGTCTACTTTTTCCCTCCCACAGGAAAGCATGCCATCCTCTTTGTAGGTTCGTATGACCTACAAATGACCCTCTAATGACTGTATTTTGTTTTTTAGTTCCATCCAATTTTAATCCATCATATCCATAATATCAATGAAGTTGCTTTGTAATATGTTTCCCAGTCAGGAAGTGCTAATCCTCCTCGCTCCCTTGTGTCTTGTAAATGTTTTATTTTGATCCTTGCTTTCTTCCCCTGCCAAATGTAGTTCACTATAAGTTTGTTAAAAATTTTTAAAAAATTATTCCCAATTTTATCAGAATCACTTGGAATAAAAATAACATTATTGGTAGCACATTCATTTTAATTGAGGCTATCTTCCCAAAAAATGATAACTGTAGTTTGCTCCAAATTTCTAGATCTTTTTTTATCTGTCTTGTTAGTTTATTGTAGTTGTCTTCTCTAATCGATGATCCTTTGTTTGTTAGCCATATTCCTAAATATTTTACTTTTTTTGTCATTTGTATAGCCATTCTGTTTTCTAGTTCTTTCTCTTGTTGTTTTGTAAGATTTTTCATTAGTGCCTTTGTTTTTTGCTTATTAATTTTGAGTCCTGCTACCTTCCCATATTCTATTCTTGATAACAGTTTGGGTTCTGTTGATATTGGCTGCTCTATGATGAAGACCAAGTCATCGGCAAAGGCTTGAAGTTTATATTCCTCTTTTTTAACTTTCAGTCCTTTTATTTCTTTGTCTCTTCTAATTTCATTTAGCAGTGTCTCTAAAGATAGTATGAACAATAAAGGGGATAAAGGGCATCCCTGCCTCACTCCTTTTGATATTATAAATTGTTCCGTCATATCTCTGTTTATTGTTATTTTTGCTGTTTGAGATTTTTTCTTTATCATATTTACAAATTTATCACCCAATTTTATATTTTCCAATTGTAAAGTGAGAAATTTCCAATTTAAATTGTCGAAGGCCTTTTGTGCATCCAAGAATATTAATGCCATTTGTTTACCTGAATTTGCTTCGTAGTATTCCAATACATTAGTTATTATTCTCATATTATTTTTTATTTGTCTTTTTGGCAGAAAGCCATTCTGATCAGAATGAATATATTCGTTTATTACTTTTTTTAGTCTTTCTGTGATAATCTATGTACATAATTTGTAATCTATATTTAGTAACCATATTGGTCTATAATTTTTGATTTGTGATTGGTCTGTCTCCTCTTTTGGAATAAGCGTGATAATGGCTTCTGTCCAAGAATTGGGTATTTTGGCCATCAAAAGTGCATTATTAAATGTTTTGAGTATAATTTCATCTAGTGGTTGTTGACAAGACTTATAAAATTCTGCTGGGATGCCATCTGGACCTGAAGTTTTATTATTTTTCTGTTTTTTTTTCTTGCCTCTATTAATTCAATCATACTAATTGGCCTATTCAATATTTCCCTGTGTGTCTCTTCTAATTCTTTTAAATCTGATTTATTTAAATATTGCTTAATGTCTTCTTCAAATATCTCCTCTTGCTCATATAGCTTTTAAAAAAAAAATTTTGCTATTTTTTTTTTTGCTGATCTACAGAAGGATCCTCAAAATAAAATGACCAAAGGAAAAATAAATTTGATAAAACATAAAATTAATTTGATCACACAAATAGTGTTAGCACGGAAAATTAAGTCAGCACAGCAAAACCATTTTGAATATGCAAATAAAATGGGACATTAGTTGGTGTATAAACTGAAAAAAGAAAAAGAGAAAAGAACGATACACCAATTACCAGATTAGAAAGGAGAGACAAATTATAGAAATGAGGATAAAAAAAAGTATCAAAAGTAAACTCTATATTTCCACTCTTGATGACCAAGTGATGCTATGGCCGTACTCTCGTGGTGCCTGGAGCTGTGGGGGCCTGGATGGGTGACAACAGGCTCTGACTGAACTCTGGCAAGACTGAATGGCTTTGGGTATGCAGGTGTTGTGGCCCCGTCCTCTGAGCCTATCCCTTTGGAGGAAGGCAACTCTGAGCAGGAAGAAGAGGAGCCAGCCAGATCTCCCAGCCCTCCCCCTCTGGCACCGGCTCAGGTGCCAGCTGAAAGAGAGCCAAGTAGTGGGGAAACAGGTGTCTCAGATGAGAGTGAGGGAGAGACGTCATTCCTGGACGCACGCCAAAGAAGGCGAGAGAAAAGGGTACTGCAGCTGCGGCGTATGAGGAAATCCTGAGTCATTGGATTGGAGTCATAGGATCCATGACTCACTGGACCACACCCAGAAGCATATCTATTTAAGACAGTACAATGGGTCACGAAGTTCGTGACGAACAAAGCTAACTGCACAGCTAAACAAACGGAGCAACCTCGTAGTCTTGGAAGCTGGATGAACGGCAAAGCTACGTAGGTGATTTTCTTGTTTGTGTAAACCAATAAAGTCCTTGGCAGACGGTGTGCATATCGCTGCCAAGGTTGAGATAAGAACTGCAGAGTGTGCCAAGTGAGTCTTAACCCTCGGCTGGCTGTGTTTTTGTGGGTCTCTGAAGGGGGGGGACAGATCATCTTGTTCGTCACCCAAAACTCCATCGTTAACCCACGATGGACCAACAGCTGCAGCAGCAGGTACAGCAGATGCTGGAGGCCAATCAACTTCTGCAACAGCAAGTAGCACAGCTAACTGCACAACTTGCTTTGGGAAATGCTCCTGTAGCAGCTCCACCTGCTCCCCTTCCCCGTCCAAGATGCCCAGTGAACATGCCAGATAAGTTTTCTGGACAGCAGGAAATGTTCCCGGCCTTCTTGGGACAGTGCCAGCTGTACATGGCAATGCGGCCGGAGGATTTTCCGGATGACCGGGTTCGGGTGGCTTTTATTATCAGCTCCCTCTCTGGCACTGCCGCCCGATGGGCCACGCCCCTGTTGCTGCAAGACAGCCCCTTGCTTCTGGACTATCAGGGCTTTTTGCAACACCTGCGCACCATGTTTGAGGACCCCCTCCGGGTGCAGACGGCAGCGAGGCGCATCAAAGACCTCCGCCAAGGCAAGCGCCCCCTGCAGGACTATATTGCGGAGTTCCGATTGCTAGGCCAGGATTCGGCCTGGAATGAGGCGGCGCTGATGGATGCCTTCCAGGACGGCCTCTGCGATGAGATGCAGGACGAGCTGGTTCGGGTGGAGGCGCCACAGACCCTGGACACGCTGGTGACCCAATGCCTGCGCATCGATGCCCGCCTACAACGGCGACGGCCCCGTAGGGCTCTTCCGGAACCACCGACAGTGCCGGCACCCCCGCGTTTCGTACCAACAGCGCCCCGGACCGTACCGCGTTTGGTGGCGACGGCTGAGGAGCCCATGGAGCTCGGAGCAGCCAGACCTCAACTGACGGCCCAGGAGCGGATGCGGAGACGCCAAGGGGGGTTGTGCCTCTATTGCGGCGAGGCTGGACATTTCGCCGCCTCGTGTCCCCGGAAGCGGAGTGGATCGCTCAAGCCTGTTCCGGAGCCTCGGCGTGACCAGCCGGGAAACGGGTCAGGCCTGGCCTAGGGGAAACTCTGGGTCAGGCAGGTGACCATGCCCCGCCGGAGGCGGCGGCTGTGGACTGTGAGCCCCCTCGGCACCTGATTTTGAACACCCGGGTGTTGTTGGCTAACCGGTCGGAGGGGCTCCAGGCGCACGCGCTGGTGGACTCGGGGGCCACCACGAACTTTATGGACCAGGCCTTTGTGGCCCATTACAAGGTTCCCTTGGTTCCAGTGGACCCTCCGTTGAGGGTCGAAACTATTGATGGGCGGGAACTTGTGGCGGGGCCCATCAACTTCGCTACTCAGCCCTTGCGCCTTGCCATTGGGAACCATGAGGAGGCGATCCAGTTTTATGTGACGGCGGACCTGCACTTCCCCTTGGTCCTGGGGATGGCCTGGCTTCGGGCGCACGACCCTCAGGTGGCGTGGTCGAGAAATGCCATCTCGTTCCCCAGCCTGCAGTGTGTCGACCACCTTCGCCACACCTGTGCCGGCCAGGACGTCTCTGCCCCGAACGTCTCCTTGCCTCCGGAGCTGACATCCTTCGCCGACGTGTTCAGCGAGAAGGAGGCGGATCGCTTGCCCCCGCACCGACCCTACGACTGCGCGGTGGACTTGATGCCCAACGCGCCCCTGCCCTCGGGACGCCTGTACTCCATGTCGGAGCCCGAGCTGGCCGCCTTACGGGACTTTCTGGACAAGAACCTGGCCCGTGGGTTCATCCGGCCTTCGACCTCCCCGCTCTCGGCCCCAGTCCTCTTCGTGAAAAAGAAGACGGGGGACTTGCGCCTGTGTTGCGACTACCGGCGCTTGAATGCCATCACGGTACGGAATCGCTATCCCCTGCCGCTGATCCCGGAGCTGATGGAGAGGTTGCGGGAGGCCTCGATTTTCACCAAGCTCGACCTCCGGGGAGCCTACAACCTGGTGCGGATGCGAGAGGGGGACGAGTGGAAGACGGCATTTGGCACCCGATACGGACACTTTGAATATACCGTCATGCCGTTCGGGTTGACCAACGCCCCCGCGGTCTTCCAGCACTTGATGAACGACGTGTTCCGGGACATGCTGGATCGGTTCGTGGTGATCTACCTGGATGATATTTTGATCTATTCCCGGACCCCGGAGAGTCACCTCCAGCATGTCTGCCAGGTCCTGCAGCGCCTGCGGGAGCACCAGCTCTATGCGAAGTTGGAGAAATGTTACTTCTTCCAGACTTCCATAGAGTTCCTCGGGCACATCATCACCCCCGAGGGCATCGCGATGGACCCACACAAGGTGGCGGCCTTGCGCAGTTGGGAACCCCCGCGTCGGGTGAAGGACGTCCAGCGTCTGTTGGGATTCGCCAACTACTACCGGACCTTCATCCCGGGCTTTGCCACCCTGACCGTGCCGTTGACCCAGCTCCTTCGGAAGAAGGTTCCGTTCCAGTGGGGGCCCCCGCAGCAGCAGGCCTTCGAGGTTCTCAAGCAGGCCTTTGTCACGGAGCCGGTCCTGAGGCACCCCGATCCACACCGTCCGTTCGTGGTTGAGACAGACGCGTCCAACGTGGCGATTGGAGCGGTGCTGCTACAGGCTCCGGTGGATGGTGGCACTCTTTTTCCCTGCGCTTACTACTCCCGGAAACTCACTCCTTCCGAGCGCAACTACACCATCTGGGAAAAGGAGTTGCTGGCTATCAAGGCCGCGTTCGAGGCTTGGCGACATCACCTCGAGGGGGCCCGACACCAGGTGGAGGTGCGGACGGACCATCGGAACCTGGAGCACCTCACCACGGCCAGGAATTTGAACCAGCGGCAGATCCGGTGGTCGTTGTTTTTCGCCCGGTTCAACTTCCACGTCACATACATTCCGAGCCACCTCAACCAGAGGGCGGACGCGCTATCCCGTAAGCCGGAATACTTTTGCCCAAAGGACTCCCTTTCCCCCCGGACGGTGCTGCCAGCGGACTCCTTGGCCGCGGTCCAGGAACCGGTGGACCTGCGGACTCAGGTGCTGGAAGCGCAGCGACGGGACGACTGGTCGCAGCAGCGGAGAGCGGACGTCGGCCCCGCGTCCCCATGGACCGTGGAGGAGGGCTTGCTCAGGCACCGGGGTCGGCTGTACGTGCCCACAAGTCCGCTCCGAGCCCTCGTCATGAACCAGTGCCATGACAACCCCGCGGCGGGGCACTTCGGCTTCTTTAAGACCTTGAACCTAGTGACGCGGACTTTTTGGTGGCCTCGGGTACGGCACGACGTGCACGCCTACGTGACGTCCTGTGTGCCATGCCGACAGGCCAAAGCCGCGTCCGGCCCCCCTCCTGGACTCCTCCAGCCGCTGCCGACACCGGAGAGACCGTGGGGAGCCATCTCCATGGACTTCCTGACTGACCTGCCCCTGTCCGCTACGTTCACGACCGTCCTCGTGGTGGTGGATGCGCTCACGAAGATGGCACATTTCATCCCGTGTCGCGGCCTGCCCTCAGCTCGTACCACGGCTCGCCTGTTCCTGCAACACATCTTCCGCCTCCACGGCCTGCCGGACCGGGTGGTTTCGGATCGCGGGGCCCAGTTCACGGCCCGCTTCTGGAAAAGCCTGATGGCTGCGCTGGAGGTGCAGGTGTGCCTGTCGTCATCACACCACCCGGAGACTGACGGGGGCACGGAGAAGGTCATTGGCATACTGGAGCAGTACCTCCGCTGTTTTGTCAACCAGCAGCAGGACAACTGGGCCGAGTACCTTCCCCTGGCGGAGTTCGCTTTTAACAACTCCCAACATACCTCCACCCAGATGACACCGTTCCATGCCAACGTCGGGTACCATCCACGTTTTTTTCCGTTGACCATCATGGACTCCCCTGTTCCTGAGACCCGGGACTTCCTCTCGGAGCTGCAGGCGGTGCAGCAACTGGTGCGGCGGCAGCTGATCCGGGCGAAAGAGGACTATAAACGGTTCGCCGATCGCGGCCGCCGGGCGACGCCACCGCTGGAAGTTGGAGATCGGGTGTGGCTGTCCACGAAACACCTTCCCACGGACCAGCCGGTGAGGAAACTGGCCCACCGCTTTATCGGTCCCTTCCCCATCGAGGCGGTCATCAACCCGGTGGCCTATCGGTTGACTCTACCCCGCTCCATGCGGCTCCACCCCGTTTTTCATCGGTCCCTCCTGGTCCCTGAGACTCCCACTAGCCGTCTCCGCCGCCCGCCGCCGCCTGCCCCCCCAGCCGCAGCCGACGAGGACGACGCCTCGACGTATGAGGTGGACAGTATTCGGGACTCCCGTTGGCTGAAGGGGCGCTTCCAATACCTCATCGCTTGGAAAGGGTACGGGGCCGAGGATTTCACCTGGGTGGACGCATCTGCCGTTCAGGCCCCTGACCTGGTGCGGACTTTCCACGAACAGTTCCCGTCCCGACCCCATCCCGACCGTCAGACCCGGGGGAAGGGCCCTGCGGTGGGGGATAGTGTTGTGGCCCCGTCCTCTGAGCCTATCCCTTTGGAGGAAGGCAACTCTGAGCAGGAAGAAGAGGAGCCAGCCAGATCTCCCAGCCCTCCCCCTCTGGCACCGGCTCAGGTGCCAGCTGAAAGAGAGCCAAGTAGTGGGGAAACAGGTGTCTCAGATGAGAGTGAGGGAGAGACGTCATTCCTGGACGCACGCCAAAGAAGGCGAGAGAAAAGGGTACTGCAGCTGCGGCGTATGAGGAAATCCTGAGTCATTGGATTGGAGTCATAGGATCCATGACTCACTGGACCACACCCAGAAGCATATCTATTTAAGACAGTACAATGGGTCACGAAGTTCGTGACGAACAAAGCTAACTGCACAGCTAAACAAACGGAGCAACCTCGTAGTCTTGGAAGCTGGATGAACGGCAAAGCTACGTAGGTGATTTTCTTGTTTGTGTAAACCAATAAAGTCCTTGGCAGACGGTGTGCATATCGCTGCCAAGGTTGAGATAAGAACTGCAGAGTGTGCCAAGTGAGTCTTAACCCTCGGCTGGCTGTGTTTTTGTGGGTCTCTGAAGGGGGGGGACAGATCAGCAGGTCTCCAAGTTCCAGTACTTGTCATCTTTGACTCTGGATGGTGTAGCACTGCCCAGAAAGGTATGGTCTGCATTTTGGGGGTTCTCCTGGACTCGCAACTCCTCTTTGAGGAACAGGTGGCAGTTGCAACTAGGAGAGCCTTTGCACAACTTTGTATTATGTGCCAGTTGCAGCCTTTCCTGGATCAGGACTCTGTATGTTCAGTTATTCAGTCCCTAGTCATCTCATGGTTGGATTATTGTAAAACGCTCTACATAGAGCTATGCTTGAAGAACATTTGGAAGCTACAGCTGGTGTAGAGTGTGGCAGTGCAGGCAATTTTGGGAGCCCCAAGAAAGCCCCTGTAACACCACGGCTCCACGAGTTGCATTGGTTACCAGTTTGCTTCTGGGTGCAATTCAAGGTGTTGGTGATCACCCTTAAAGCCCTTCATGGCATGGGCCCAGGCTACTTGAGAGACCATCTCAACCCCTGTATGGCAGGGTCTAGGAAGAGGGCCTTCTCTGCAGTTACTCCTGTTCTCTCCTTGCCCCCCAAGATGAGGTTAGCCCCAAACCTCCTACTTTTTAATAAGGGCCTAAAGATGTGGTTCTGCCAGTTGGCTTGGGGTCCCAATGGGGGATCAGTGCAATGGATCTCACCTCCCCCCAATCCACCCTGACCTTACCCCATGTGTGTTTTTGGTTTTAATGTCTGATTTTTTTATGCTTTAACTGTATGTGTAACTATAAGTTGCTCAGAGTTACTATATGATAAGATGGGCAGCCAATACATTTTATGAATAAAAAAATAAATGCCAAAGTGATCCCAGTACTGGTAGGAGCATTTGGGGCTGTGTCTTGCATGCTTCTGATAAAGAACCCGGATTAAGGAAGATATATGCCACTCATAAGAGTGAAAAGGGACACATAAATATGTTTGTGTCTGTGTGCGTGCGCACACATGCACATACACACATACATGCACATGTGTGTGTGCATGTATGGGTGCATGTAATATAGAACTTAGAGCATGTAATTTTACAGGTAATTTTAACAAAAATAATTTTGTTATCATTTGGAACATAAATTAAGGCAATTATTAGTTTTCCAATTTCAGTCTAAAAATGTAGCATTATAAACCTTCCTCATCCTGGATTTGTTTTTTTTTTTAGAGTCAACAATAAAATTTTAATCTATACAGTTGCTGTATTTTTTCTTCATCTGTCTGAGGCCACAGTTTTTGGCCAAAATATTTGCATTCCAACCGACTTATATTATAATTCTTAATATGAGTCTTCTAAAGACATGTATGTTCCTTTTTAAACTATTTTTCCCTTTTTTTCAAGCCAATCAATAGTGGTTGAAAATATTTTTATTTGATCTCTGATGGCAGTTATTTAATTCTTACGAAGAAACACCAGCTGTTTGATCAATTTTCAGTGTTTTGTGTATTCTTGATCTTCCTATCCCTACCCCAGAATGGATAGTTTGGCTGTTAAACACTGTCTCTTTTCTCATGTCTTCCCAACCATTCTGTGCCATCTTTCATACAATAATGTTGGATTCATTCAAATGTCTTCCCATTTATTCTGGCATAAGTTCTTCCATGTTTGAAAATGATCATTGTAACACCTTTTTCATTAAGGTAAAGTGTCCCCCCACCCCACCCCCAGAATGGCTCAGCAGTTAAAGATGATGAGCTTGACAGCTAGAAAGCTGTTCTGCCATGCTTCGAGATCCGAGGGCCCTGCGAGGGGTGAGCTCCCATTCTTGCCTTAGCTTTTGCCCACCTAGCAGTTCAAAAGCATGCGAATGTAGGTAGATAAATAGGTAACACTTCAGTGGAAAGGTAACAGCCTGGCCACATGACCACAGAAATGTCTTTGGACAACACTGGCTCCCTTGGCTCAGAAACAGAGATGAACACCAGCCTCTAAAGTTGGACATAACTGGTCAGGGGAAACCTTTATCTTTACCTAAAATGCAGACATTGACAAAAACTCTTCTGTAGAAAATGTTACATTGGATTTATTATAAAGTTCCATTTTCTACAATGAAAGAATGGTATCTGGCCTTATCAGGCAGCTTCAGGAAAGTGGAGGAACCATCACAGATCCCCATCAATACCAGCAGTATCACTTGTAGAGCTCTTTTTTATTTCTACCTTTCTCAAGCCTTCTTCCTTTGAACTCTTTTTCTGGCTTGTCATTCCAAATTGGGAAGAAGACCATCTCCTCCCATAAGTAGTAAGCCCAGAAAAGTTGTGAATTCTTAGGTGATCCCTGTGGAATTCCAAGGTATGCTGGCATTACTGAAGATCACTAGATGTTCTGTACTTCACACTTACAGTAATAAACTCTGTTCTTGATGTTAAATATTCAAATTGTTAGACATTTTAATATGTCCATTGAATCCAACTTTATTCCTGTAACTCTTGGAACAATATCAAGTTTATAGCATGCTTCAGAAGGGACAGTTCATACAGTACTTATCAAAATGCACTAAGGAGAAAAAAGTAAAAGTGAAAAGATATGGAAGGACAAAATTCTGAGAATCTGTTTTAAAGCTTCATTACTAAAATAGGCAGTTAAATAATAAAAGTCTCATCTAGATTCTATCAACTAAAACTAGAATAAAGTAGAATTTGGAAATACTTTTGTCTAAGTTTTTGGTCTTATATTCTTAATTTAATGCTAAAGAGTTATTTTTCACATTTTTTTATTTGTAGCTTATTTATTGCAAAACTTAAATTGCTGTGAAAATTTTTGTAGCATTGTGCAATGAAGCTTTCTGTTGTTGTTTAGGTTTATCTGCAGCCAAGTTATTGTATGACTCAGGACTGGATGTTGTAGTCTTAGAAGCTCGAGACAGGGTTGGAGGCAGAACTTACACAGTAAGAGTAAGTACTGTGTGTATGTATGTCTTTCTGTGTCTGTGTAATTTTCCACTATAGAATGTAAAAATGTAGGGTTTCCCAGTATTTTGCTGTTCAAATTGGTTCTGCATGTTATGTTCCAGTTGCATCTGCTCCTTTAACCAGGAAGCCCTGCTGACAGCCACTCATGCCTTAGTCACTTTATGACTCGATTTCTATTAATGGAGCTGCCCTTGATGACCCCGTGGGAATTTCAATTGATCCAGGATACAGTGGCATGGATAGTTGGTGCTTCTTGCTATCTCAATGTAATTCTTCCAATTCAGGGGTTCCCAACCTCCAGGCTATGGCCCACTACATGGCCTATTCACAACTAGGCCATGAGAGTGCTGGGCTGATGCGATGTGCAGCTCAAGTCGCACAAGTGGCGGGTTGGCGCACATGCATATGCAGCTTGACTTGCAGTCGAGCTGCATATGAATGTGTGTGCATGCCACTAGCCACTTGTGTGCATGTGTGTGCATGTCAATCTGGTTCCCCTCCCCCCCTTCACCAAGCTACAAAGGTTAGTGACTTCTGTTCTAATTCATAAGCTGCACTAGTTACAGTTCACTCCCAGTTGTTGGTCTTAGTTATGAAAATCTTTGTGGTATAAAGCTAGGCTATTTGCAGAACTCTCTGTTTCAATCAGTGGTGAATTGCACCAGATCGGGCAGGGGCTGGAGGCTCCGCCCACCTACACAGACATTTCTGCACATGCGCAGAAGCACTGCAAGTGCATGCGCGCATGAGTGAACCTGTAGCAATGGGATTTGGAACCCGCCCCTGGTCTCAATTTTTTTCTATCTGTCCAGTAAGACCTATAAAGAGTCAGTATGTTCTAGGGCAATTGTGTCAAACTCAAATTCATTGAGGGCCACATCAGGGTTGTGATTGACCTTGGGGGCCTGGAGTGGGCATGGCCAGGGTGGACATGGCCAGCTTGACATCACTCATGTTGGGGGCACCTGTGCTGGCCCAAGTGCTTTGCCGTGCCAACTGCCACGGCCTCCTGCAACTCTCTGCCAGTGAAAACAGAGCTAGGGAGGTCCACGTGCAGCCCCCCCAAGCTCCATTTTTGCTTGCAGAAGCATCATGGGCTGGTCCTTCGCTGTTTCAAGGGTGGCCCCATGGGCCAGATCTAAGTTCTCTGTGGGCTGGATCTGGCCCCCGGGCCTTGAGTTTGACACCCCTGCTCTAGGGCCTACCATACAGGCTATCTTACCTGGCAGAATTCAGAAGATGTGCTTTCTTTGTTGCTGTTCCTTCCCTATGGAACAACATATCCATTGAAATCTACCTGGCAGCAATTCTGAAAGCCTTTAGGAGAGCATTAAAGAATGGTTCTTATTCAAACATTGGGTTTGGGAATGATACGACCTTGGATGAGTTTTCCCCCCAATAATTTATGTGACTATATATCTCTGGTTGGTTTATGTTTTTTGTCTTTTTATGATGTAATCTTACGGATTTATTTTTGTTTTTTAATAAGATATGCTACTCTTAATCATATGCTGAGTGGGTAAGTATAAACACTGGTTAAACAAATAAATGAATAAAAATTAACCTTACCCAAACATGTATAACTTCATCAAAATTGGATAATACTTCTTTGAGCCAAGATCTTATCCTTGTTGTATATGCAGATTCTTTAAAAGATTACCTTTCTGACCAGGAAAAAAAGATATTGTAATTATTATGCAAAAAATTATCAATGTTGTACAATGATAGATACATTGACATACATTTCCCTTTTTTTCATTCATGTTAGGGACACATATATTCATTTACCGTTATGCTATTTTTCTCCTCTCAACCAGAATAAGCATGTCAAGTATGTTGATTTGGGAGGAGCATATGTGGGACCCACACAAAATCGTGTTTTACGGCTGTCTAAGGAGTTAGGACTAGAGACTTACAAAGTGAACGAAGTTGAGCATCTTATTCATCATGTCAACGTAAGAGCAACTGTTTCTTAACTTCTTTTTTTATGATGTGGGGGACTCACAAAGCTTTAATAATTTTTGAAATTTTATAATTTGAAATGGTTTGTTAAATACTCAGATTAACAAGATATGAAAGAATTCTGAAGGTTAATAAGCAACATCATTTTTACTAAAAATATGATTGAATTGTTTTTTCCAATTTGCATAATTTCCAAAAGTTTTTTTCAATTTGTATTAATTCAGGAAGTCAAAATAGGCAGAATATTTTATTTAGCATAAAGGTTGAAAGATAGACACAGCTGGGGTGATATATAGGTTAGCTAGTTGGCAGAAATATTTTGGGTATTTCTTTTGGAGGTATCTCCTATTAAATCTGTTTAGCGGTTGACCTCTAGTCATGAATATTATGTTAGCTAACAAAGTTAACACCAATTGTCAGTCCAAACTATAGTGCATTTTGTAAGGATAAAATGTGGGGAGAGAACCCCATATGTACATTGCCTTCAGAAAATTCAGGGAGCCATAAGTATTGCACAATACCAATTTTGTGGCTTTCAGACCATTCTGTGTTGCACACAAAAATTCATCAGCAAAAATTATGTTTGATAGTGAATTTTTCCATTTTTTTTCTCTCAAAAAACAAGGAGCAAAATTTAGTAGTATATACTGTAATTTAAAAGTGCAATTGCCTAGTAAAAGCAAACTTTTTGGAGAAAGACCCACCTACTGGCTACACTGAGAAATTTAAATTTATGGAAAGTTTCCTTAATTATGTCTCCAAACCAATCCCAGAATTTAGTACATAATTGTTTAATATAAACTTCAGATTGATTGCCCTATTATACAAATTTAGTTTGTATTATTTCACAGAGGAAAGTTAGTAATAATTATTTGGACCATTTACCTTTATGTTAGAGAAATACAGAAATATAAACTATTATTATTACATTGTATTTGGCAAATCTCATGAATTTTACAATAATTATAATAGCAGATGTTGATAATAAGTAAATGTCCCTTCCACTTCTCTGGCATTACATAGATCACTTGAGATGAATTCATAAAACTAAGCTAAGATCTTATGAATTAACAAAAAAAATATTGAAAGTTGAAAGCTCATCTCATCTTGGCACAGAGGCCCCTACATAATTTAAACTAGGGCAAACAATGTAGACTAGCTTTTCCAAACACTTTTCGTAGATTCCATTATCTTCCTTTAAATTTTTTATAAAAGTGCATACATTAGCAAGTACCATACCACCAAAACAGTATCATCAGATAATATCAACATCTATACTTTATCTTATTTTTCCAGTGTTGAATTTAAATAAGTGGATTGTTTTCTCTGTCATGAAGCCAATTTTTAGAGGAGACAAGACAGCAGACAAAAACAGGCCTACTTTCAGACAAATGTCTACTTCGTCTTATTGATTCATAAACCAATTAACTTCTCAATATGCCTTTTCTTAAAGGCTCATCATGAACCTGATCTCTGCAGATTGTCATGATATTTGCATCTCACATTTATCATTACACTCAGAGGTGCGTTTCAGCAGGTTCTGACCAGTTCTGGAAAACCGGTAGCAGAAATTTTGAAAAGTTCAGAGAACTGGTAGTAAAAATTCTGACTGGCCCTGCCCCCATCTATTCTCTGCCTCCCAAGTCCCAGCTGATCGGGTGGAAATGGGGATTTTGCAGTAACCTTTCCCTGGAGGGAATGGAGATTTTGAAGTATCTTTCCCTTGCCATGCCCACCAAGCCACGCCCACCAAGCCATGCCATGCCCATCAAGCCACACCCACAGAACTGGCAGTAAAAAATTTTGAAACTCACCATTGATTACACTCTTCTTTTAGGAATTTATTTTAATTCTGCTTTTAAATTTAAAAATTCCTAAATTTTTCCCATATTTTCTAATCAAACTCATAAATACCAATTTTATTTGCATGTTGTGACATTTCTTTTTGTGCTGAATTGTTCTAATTGCCCCAATTTAATAAATTTCTTCAAAATTAACTCTGTAAATTATTAATTACAATGATATGGTTCTGAACATGTTCTAATTCTTCTGTAATAAGCAATCTATTGTTTCTAAGAAGTTTACATATGGCCTTATCAGAATTGACTTTACAGGTATCAGATTTTTCATTAAGCATTCATGGATCAATATCACAAGATTCTGTATATATGTATTTATTATATAACTCTTGAACCCTATAGAACAGTGGTTCTCAATCTGTGGGTCGGGACCCCTTTGGGGGTAGAACGATCCTTTCACAGGGGTCGCCTAAGACCATCCAAAAACACATATTTTCAATGGTTTTAGGAATAACTCTATGGTTGGGGGTCACCACAACATGAGGAACTGTATTAAAGGGTCATGGCATTAGGAAGGTTGAGACCCACTGTTGCAGAATATTGTCTCTGGTTAGATGCTGCCACTGCTTCCGTTGGTAAATACTATAAACTTGCAAATATATACAAATGTCCATGTGAGAGATAAGCTGAAAGCCAATAGTCCTCAGTGCAGAGTTGTCCCTTATGTCAACACCAACAACCAGTGTCAAGGCCATGAACCTCAGGGTAAACAGTCTGTTGAAACATGAGACAGACAAGAAAAAAACATGGCATTCAGTTTCAACTGCCATGATGTAAGAGAGAAATGCAGTCTCATGCTGACAAAATGCAACCAAGATTCTTCTGTGTCGTATTTATTTATTTATTTATTTATTCATTCATTTATTTATTTATTAGATTTGTATACCGCCCTTCTCCTTGCGGACTCAGGGCGGTGAACAGCCAGAAATAAAAAGCAAGCTATACAAAAGTTAAAATTTTAAAAACAACTAATATGAATTTGGCCAATAATTAAAACAATTCAATTTAAAATTCATATCAAAAAAACTAAAAATTCTAAAAAGTTTTACAGGGATCAGGCCAAGCTGGCAAGCTGAAAAAAGTACGTTTTTAAGGCCTGACGAAAAGTCTGGAGGTCAGAGATCATTCACAACTCTGGAGGAAGATCGTTCCAGAGGGTGGCAGCTACCACAGAGAAGGCTCTCCCCCTGGGGGTCGCCAGCCAACATTGTCTGGCTGATGGCACTCTGAGGAGGCCCTCTCTGTGGGAGCGAACCGGCCGGTGGGAGGCAATTGGTGGCAGAAGGCGGTCCCGTAAGTACCCTGATCCTAAGCCATGGAGCGCTTTAAAGGTGATTACCAACACCTTGAAGCGCACCCGGAAGTCCACCGGTAGCCAATGCAGCTCCTGCAGGAGAGGTGTCACATGGGAGTGCCCTGTCACTCCCATAATCCCCTGCATGGCTGCATTCTGCACCAGTTGGAGCCCCCAGGTGCACCCCAAGGGGAGCTCCATGTAGAGAGCATTACAATAGTCCAGGCGAGAAGTGACGAGCACTTGAGTGACTGTGTGTAAGAACTCCCGATCTAGAAAGGGCCGCAACTGGCGTATCAGGCGGACCTGATAAAAAGCCCCCCTGGCCACGGCCATTGTATGCTCCTCTAAAGACAGCCGTGGGTCCAGGAGGATGCCCAAGTTGTGCACCCTTTCCATGGGGGCTAATGATTCGCCCCCAATAACCTGCGATGGCATCAGCTGGCTATATCGGGACGCCGGCAGCCACAGCCACTCAGTCTTGGAGGGGTTGAGTCGAAGCCTGTTTCTCCCCATCCAGACCCACACGGCTTCAAGGCACTGGGACATCACTTCCACGGCATTGTTGGGATGGTCTGGGGTGGAGATGTACAGCTGAGTATCATCAGCATACTGATGGAACTCCACCCCAAAACCACGGATGATCTCGCCCAGCGGCTTTACATAAATGTTGAACAGGAGAGACGAGAGGACCAACCCTTGTGGCACCCCACACACTAGGCGCCTCGGGGTCGACCACTGCCCCCCCTGTCAACACAGATTGTGACCGGTCGGAGAGATAGGAGGAGAACCACCACAAAAAGGTGCCCCCCACCCCCAATCCCTCCAACCGGTGCAACATGATACCATGGTCGATGGTATCAAAAGCCGCTGAGAGATCTAACAAGACCAGGATAGAGGAGTACCCCCTACCCTGAGCCCTCCAGAGATCATCTACCAACGCGACCAATGCCATTTCGGTGCTGTACCCAGACCTGAAACCGGACTGGAGTGGGTCCAAATAGACAGCTTCATCCAGGTACTGGGGGAGCTTCCACACCACCACACTCTCAACAACCTTCGCAAGGAAACGAAGGTTGGAGACTGGATGATAATTAGCCAAAACAGCTGGATCCAGAGAAGGCTTCTTGAGGAGGGGCCTCACCACTGCCTCCTTCAAGGTGGCCAGTAGGGTGCCCTCGCTCAAAGAAGCGTTAATAATCTCCTGGAGCCAGCCTTGTGTAACCTCCTGGGAAGCCAGCACCAACCAGGAGGGACACGGATCCAATAAACATGTGGTCGCGTTCAGTCTTCCCAGAATCCTGTCCACGTCCTCCGGAGCCACAGGATCAAACTCAGCCCAGATAACACTCTCAGGACCTGCCTCAGTCATCTCGTCTGAACTAACCCAGTCAGCGGCCAGATCTTCCCGAATCTGAGTTATTTTATCATCCAGATATTGAACAAAATCCTCAGCTCGTCCCTGCAAGGGATCCTCCCGCGCTCCCAAATGAAGAAGGGAGCGGGTCACCCTGAACAGGGCAGCTGGGCGACTATCTGATGACGCGATAAGAGCGGCAAAATAATTAGATTTTGCCACTTTTATCTCCACTAGGTAGGCCTTAATATGAGACCTTACCAGTGTCAAGTCAGATTCAGATCGACTGGCCCTCCAACCGCTCTCTAGGCATCTTTTCCGGCGCTTCATCTCCCTCAGCTCCTTGGAAAACAAAGGAGCTAAGTGAGTTCGGCGCCGGGTCAGAGGCCGCAAAGGCACGACGCGGTCCAAGGCGTCCTAGGCGGCCACCATATGTCTAGGAAGTTTTGGCTTTTTGACATTGTCCTTTCGGCTGGGAAAGTAATTGATAATTATATTTTCAAAAATAGTTTTAAAAGATGCTGACTTTTTATATTCTTATTCCAAAGAGATTTAAGTTAGAGCCATACTAACCTATTTTTGTAATTCAATCTCTTCTTTATTAGATAGTGTCTAACTATCATAGAGGTTTCTTATGCTACTTATTATTTATTATCCTGTCTTTACTATTTTTATAAATAAGTCATGGCAGTAAACATACCTTTCTTCTTCTATTTTTTCCACACCTGGGAGGTGTGTTGGGCTGAAAGAGATAGACTAGCCCAAAACTATCCAGCTGGCTTTCATGTCTAAGGTATTATGGGCTCTGAAGACTCTCCAAGGTTTCAGTTTTGCTCCTCAGGATTATAGAATCCTGAGTATACAAGTAAAAGGGCCAAAAGAGAGAATCCCTCTTTCAAACCTGAACTATTGCACATTTAAATGAACACAATTCTGTGTGTTTTCTGTCAGACATTATTATTAAAGATACCAAATAAATTGAGATGTAACACTGGCCCATAAAATTTTTCCTATCCAATTATACATACTGTGATCAATTTATTAACATGTGATTATCATGCTAAACTTGTATTTTTAATTAATTTGTCAATTTAAACAGATACATTATCAAATGCTTATGAAAGCAGCCTAACCAAATCCAAGTTTATCAAGAATGGAAAGCAATTAAGCTGTACTGATGTAAACAAAAAGGTTAATCTGGTCAAAAATCCTTATATATTACCTTATATAGCTTATCATATTGTACAAGAGGTAGGAACTAAAACCATCCCAAAGAAAAAGAAATGCAAGAAAGCAAAATGGCTGCCTGAGGAAGCTTTACAAATAGCTGAGGAAAGAAGGGAAATGAAAGGCAAGGGAGAAAGAGAAAGATACACCTAACTGAATGCAGAATTCCAGAGAATAACTAGAAAAGATAAGGATGCCTTCTTAAATGAACAGCGCAAAGAAATAGAAGAAAACAATAGAATAGGAAGGATCAGAGATCTCTTCAAGAAAATTGAAGATATAAGGGAGGGGCATGGCCAGCATCAGGCAGTGTGGTGTGGATTCTGGGGCTCCAGGAGAACATGGATATCCTAGCTGATTCTGGGGGTCCCAGGGATCAAAGCTGTCTTGTGGAGACAGCGAAGAAAGAAGACGCTGGCTGGAATAGATAGGAATGAGCAAGTTCTCTGAAATGCCGGCATTAGTCTTTGACCCGTTGGTGAAGGAAGGCAGCCATTAAGGAGTGTCACAAGCCAGAACGGCCACAATCAGAAAGAGGGAATGTCAGAGCGATAATTGAATGGAGTATTGTTGCCAGGTGAGTAATTGGCCAACTCATAGGTAAAAGAAAAAAAAAAGTCTTTGACTGCTTGAAAAAATTGTAGTGGAAGATTGGTGGCTAATTGGTACAGAAGGACTAAAGAGGAGGGGGAAAAAAAAGCCGGAATTTTAAAAATCAAACCTAAAGCCCTGGAAAAAATCTTCAATTCAGATTTAAAACTGGATTTGGGGGAAAAAAATAAGACAAGGAAAAGAAGATAGAAAAACATTTTAAACAGTAGAAGAATTTAATGTGGAAAAGAGGAAGTGAATGCTTTTGTGTATTACAAGATGGCTATTTTGTTATGCAAAGGATAGTGAATGGGAGAAAGACAGCTGTGAGAGGATTTATACAGATCTACCAAGATAAGAGAACAAAGGACAAAGACTGAAATGGTGCTGGCTCAAGTAAAGATCTGAATTGGACATTATTTAAAGGGGGGGAAAAAGAACACTATATGGACTTGGAAATTTGAAATATATGTAAAGGAAAAGAATAAATTTAAAAACCTCAGCCTTTTAAATTAAAAATATGGAGAATTGGGAGGAGGAATATGAGACATTGAGGGAGATGTTTCAAAAATAAGAGAAGCATTTAAGGGAAACAAAGAAGCAAAGGATTGGTTAGAATGCAAAAAAAGAGAAAGAGAACAGAAGAATGAGAAACTAAAGAAACAAAGAGATAATATTGGAGAAGAAATAATTGAAAATAAAGATAAAGATGATTACATTGGGTTTAGCAGTGACAAAGTAAGAATGGATAAGGGAAAATATATCTCAAATAAGAAAAGAAGAGAAATAAATGGGGAAAGATTGAGAAAGAAAATGAATAGAGTTAAAATTAAAGGAAAGAGGCTAAAGGGGAGATACAAGAAAAGGAAAAAGAAGAAGGTAAGAGAATGGGAACTAAGAAATGGAGATGTGGAGAGACTAAGGGAAAATGGTTAAGAGTCAGTGAAAATGTTAATTTGTTAATAAAGAGGATGATGTTAGTGGTAGAAATTATATGTGAAAATGTTAAATGAAACAGACCAGTAGGTGCAATGTGAAAGAAAGAATGATTTTGGAGAAAGCATTAAATGGAGAGAAATATGTAACATAAGCATTAATTGAAATTATGATGGAAAACTGAAACTGAATGTAAAATTGAATGAAACTGAAATTTTAAAAATTGATTTAAGTGTTATACTTGCAAGAAGTAAAGAAGAATAAACATATTATTAAAAGTAAAGAAGATAAAGGATTGGAAGATTGTTTGGGTAAAAATTTAAAGGGAAAAATAGAATAAGATGAAATATACTGTTTATAATTAAAAAGATAAGAGGTATTTTGTGAAATATACTTGATAAATGAAAGATCAGGGTTGCCTGGACTCCATAGAGGAAAATATGAAATTGAAGATGAATACAGCAATAGAGAGAAATGAGGAGAAGAGAGGTGGAAGGGAAGAGGAAGGAGAGAGAGGGAAGGAAGAGTAGAGGGAGGAAGGGAAGGGAAATTAGAATAGGAGAGAGGGGAAGAGAGGGGGAAGAGAGGAAGAGATGGAGAAGGGGAGGGAAAGTAGATAAGAGAAGAAGAGGAGGGGAAGAGAAAGTAGGAAAGAAAGAAAAGAGGGAGATGGTAGGTTGAAAGAGAAATATTGCTGTACAATAAAAAAGATGAAATGGACGAAAGGCAATCCCGAACAAACATAAATATATTAAGATAAAAGAATGAATTGTTAAAGAATAAAAGAGAATAAATATGAATAATCAGGAAAATTAGAATTTGAGGGCGAATGAAGATGTTATTTATATAAGTAAGCAAAGAAATATTGAGATATGATTTAAAAAAGAGAAAAAAGAAAATTGTGGCAAAAATTGTAATTGAGTAAAATATATTTGTAAAGGACCAAAATGGCAGGGACTTAACAGAGGCAGAAGAGATTAAGAAGACGTGGCAAAATTACAAAGAAGAACTATACAAGAATGAGCTTAACATCTCTGATAACCACGATGGGGTGGTCACTGACCTTGAGCGAGACATCCTGGAACGTGAAATCAAATGGACCTTAGGAAGTCTGAGCAACAACAAAGCTAGTGGAGGTGACAGTATTCCAGCTGAGCTATTTAAAATCTTGAAAGACAATGCAGTAAAAGTGCTACACTCAATTTGCCAGCAAATTTGGAAAACTCAAGTGGCCACAGGATTGGAAAAGGTCAGTTTACATTCCAATTCCAAAGAAGAGCAATGCCAAAGAATTTTCAAACTATCGCACTATTGCACTCATTTCATATGCTAGCAAAGTTATGCTCAAAATCCTACCAGCTAGGCTTTGGTATGTGGACTAAGAACTACCAACAGTACAGGCAGGATTTTGAAGAGGCAGAGGAACTAGAAATCAAATTGCCAACATACACTAGATCATGGAGAAAGCTAGGGAGTTCCAGACAAACATCTCCTTCTGCTTCATTGACTGTGCTAAAGCCTTTAATTGTCACAACAAATTGTGGCAAGTTCTTAAAGAGATGGGAGTAGCAGACCATCTTATTTGTCTTTTGAGAAAGAGACAAGAATGTGGGTCAAGAAGCAACAGTGAGAACTGGACACGGAATCACTGATTGATTCAAAATTGGGAAAGGAGTTCAGCAAGGCTGTGTACTGTTGCGCTGCCTATTTAATTTATATGCAGAGCACATCATGAGAAAGGCAGGGCTAGATGGAATTAAGATTACTGGGAGAAATATCAACAACCTCAGATATGCAGATGATGCCACTTTAATGGCAGAAAGTGAAGAGGAACTAAAGAGCTTCTTGATGCGGGTAAAGGAGGAGAGTGCAAAAGTTAGCTTGAAACTCAGCATTAAGAAAACTAAGATCATGACATCTGGCCCTCTCAATTCCTGGCAAATAGATGGGGAAGACATGGAAGTAGTGACAGATTTTATTTTCTTGGGCTCCGAGATCACTGCAGATGGGGACTGCAGCCAAGAAATTAAAAGACGCTTGCTTCTGGGGAGGAAAGCTATGGCAAATCTAGACAGCATACTAAAAAGCAGAGACAGTGTAGTCAAGGCTATGGTTTTCCAGTTGCAATGTATGGCTGTGAAAATTGGACCATAAAGAAGGCTGAGCACTAAAGAATTGAGGCCTTTGAACTATGGTGCTGGAGAAGACTCCTACGAGCCCCTTGGACTGCAAGGCGATCAAATCAGTCAGTCCTAGAGGAGATCAACCCTGACTGCTCTTTAGAAGGCCAGATCCTGAAGATGAAAATCAAATACTTTGGCCACCTAATGAGAAGGATGGTCTCACTGGAGAAGTGCCTAATGCTGGAAATGATTGAGGGCAAAAGAAGGGGACGACAGAGAATGAGGTGGCTGAATGAAGTCACTGAAGCAGTCGGTGTGAGCTTAAATGGATTATGGGGGATGGTAGAGGACAGGAAGGCCTGGAGGAATATTGTCCATGGGGTCGCGATGGGTCAGACACGAATTTGTGACTAACAACAACAATGGCTTATCACTATTATGAACATTTCTAGACTGTAATAAACATTTCTTACATGTTCTAAATAGCGAATAAGCATTTTGATGTTTTCTAGTTGGTATTCCCAATAATCCTGGATTTATCTGAAATTGGAAAATAATTCTTAAGTATTCTTATGTAGATGTCAGGAGAAAATGCCTAATGGCATATCATGGGTTAAACAAAGGGGCAAAGTACGTACCACCCACTTGACCACGCCTTACCTTAACTCCGCCCATGATGTATAAATGGTCAGTGTCCAGGGGTCCAGCGCCATTCCTGATGTGTACCTGCAAAAGAATAATACAACTTAACTATGTGAAAATAAAGGACTTGAAACTACCAAGCTTGCATTGGAGCTATTTGGGCCTGATCCTCAAAAATCATCTAACAAAATGATAGCAGAGGATGGTTGGCAGCCCATCTAACTCGGGACATGCAAGAGAGCCCTAATTTATTAGAAAAAAGGAAGAGACCAGTAACTAGGGCATTCGCAAAAAAAATGGCAGCGCAACTGCAAGCAGCAGAAAACAAAACAGAAGAAGCGGCGGAAGAGATCGAGCAGATCTCCAGCCACAACTGCACAGCAGTCGAAACAAAAGAAAAAAACACACTTAAAAAGAAGCTGCAAGACCTCCTAGATTCCGCAACCAACACCACTGACCTAATTGCGAACCTCCGGGACCTCATCGAAGATGACGGAGCAGCGACCGAAGAAGATGACTGCGAATCGATCCCAGAAGAAAAGACCATGGTAGGAAACCTATCCATTGAAAAGTTTCCCGCCAAAACCGCCGGGGCCGAATTTGCGCCTTTTTTGCGGTGGCTATTTTGGGTAATGATGTCACCCAAGATGGCCGACCACCAACCAATCAGGGACCAGGATTCAAACTTCTTGGCGGGAACCGGGGCCTACCCGCAAGAAATTCGAAAAAACGAAAAAGATGAATGGGGGGGCAACCCATCCAGCTTGCTCACCAAGCTAGAAATAGATCAGGCCTTGCGGACCCTAACCGCGGCCTACGGCCCAAAAATAAAACTGCCGGGCCCACTTCGCGATCTCGAAGTAGGCTCCAACGAAGAAACCGACTATGGCACCTAAACAACCTAAGACCAAAACGAGAGAACGCCCCAAATTGCCTATACCAAAAACCACCACCCTCCGGGGACACCTACGCAATTCCACTGGGGCCCGCACCTGAACCCGGAAAAAAGGAACAATACTTACCGGACCGGTGTCTTCCACCATGGCTTCTGGACGATCCAGAAGATGATGGCCTGTGACCAGCCATCTATCGCAACCTCCACGACGATCCGGCTCATCCCAGTGTCCAACCAGCCGACCGAAGCCTCCCGCAGCTCCTGCGCGATCCGGCGAGCGATCCGGCCTTTCCGACGACGTTCCCGAGGAGCTACAACCAACTGAGACCACCTAAAGCCGAAGCCTTAAGTTGCCCAGCCGGTTGGGGCCTGCATCCAAGAGCCGCGGCCACAAGCTCCTTCTCCGGCGACTTGTGAAAGAAAATGACTCTCGGGCATGCTCAGTCTCCGCCTGCAAGGAAAGAGAAAGAGAACATAAATACAAGTCACTACAGAGAAGCACCAGTCTACGCAGCGTCGAATTGCGAGAAGTGGACTATAGACACACATCAGTACAGACATGCCTCCACCATACCTGAGCCATATTGTGAGTTCACTCAAGTAAAAAACCATGGACAGTGACTGAATATAAGTAATCTTACATTAAGCACAGGGACTCTACCTTTCCAAGTTAAAATTAGATGGGACTAACTTACTGGAGTGGGATAGACAACTCCAGGTTGCTCTCCTGAGAGAAAACTTATTGTTTATGATCACTGACCCTCCACACAGACCATGGACTTTAGAGATGGACTGCATGCATCATAGAGCTCATTATATTGTATTAGTATTGATCCAGGTATTTACCCCATCATAGATAATCATTCAACTGTGTCTGAAATCATGCAGAAAATATTCAACATGTTCTATAGTAAGAGTGTGGCACCACCACTAGAATTTCCAGAGAGTTCCATTCTGCCAAACTTAAAACTGGCACTTCAATGAGTGAACACCTGTGAATTTAAGTGCTACAAGGGCTGAATTAATCCAGACGGGGGAGACAGTATCTGAGTGCAACATGAAGAGTGTGATCATTAATTCCCTTGATTCAAGCTGGGAAAATTTCATTACACACTTAGATAGCCTCAGCATTGATAACATCTCTTTGGAGACACTAAGTAATAAATTAATAGCTGAGGACAATCTCTGGAAAGAGCACCACACACACCGCAGGGAGAGCAGGTCCACAAAGAGGGTAGAATTTCAAACAAGCCACAACACCAACACCACAACATAGAGTGTTTCCTGTGTGGTTCAAGGAACTATTACAGGAGGGATTGCCCCAGGAACCCGAGGGAAAGGGATCAACACTACCGGGGAAGCAGACAGGATAGATGGCAGAGACAACCAGACAGACAATCCTCCGAACCCAGGCATAGACACAGGGACTCACCAAACCCGAGAAATAGGAGGGAATACAGAAATAGCTCCAGGGACAACCGCTCAGGGTCCACATACGGACTCAGAGAACACATAGACACGCATAAGCGATCAGGGAAAAGAGGCACCTGGCTCATTGTCTCTGGAGCCACGAATCACACCACGTACGATAAAGACATACTCACATCATTCAAAAAGGAGAATTACCACATAAAAGTAGTCAACCAAAACAAAGTCCTAGTGACAGGGAGGGGAACCACTCACATACCCGGCATAGGAAAAATGGAGGGGGTGCTACTAGTACCAGAGATCCCCCACAATATATTAGCCACACTAAAGTTGAGTAGAGAGTTGGGGATTGAGACCACATTCAAGGGAAGTAGAGTTCACATGATCAAGGACGGGAGTGAGATCGGCCTGATCATCATCAATGGAGGGCTACCATACTTACAAATAGAGGTAGCCCACCATCCCACCATTAACACCCACATTAACAGCGAGGAGGTAGAAGCAGAAAGGCACACAGAGACACACACTGACAAAATGGGTAGTAACAAGGAGGAAGTGCACAACCAGGGGCCCGCTCAGGAAGGTAAACTATCGATAGGAAAGCTAATGGATGATGACTGTGCCCACTTGTTACATAGGAAACTGGGCCATGCCAGCTTCCCAGTTATACAGAAGCTGATGGATTGTTCAGATGGTGTCAAAGTAAAAGGATGCAAAAATTACTTAGAGTGTTCAGTATGCAAATGTTCAAAGCTAAGGACAAAACCCCGACCCAAAAGGGCCACTTGCACCACAGACTCAATATTTCAACTTGTACACATGGACCTAATGGGGCCCATGAGGCCTTCCATAAAATATAAGAAAAGATTCTTTCTGACTATAGTGGACGACTTCAGCAGCTATGGCTTCGTCTACACCCTTGAGCATAAGAGTGAAGCCTTCCAAAAATTGAAGGATTTTCACAAATGAGTAAAGACTCAACACAATTTAAAAATAAAACAGATAATGACAGATAGGGGGACAGAATTCCTGCCCAGGGAGTTCTCGGCATGGCTTGACAGGCAAGGGATCATACGATTTACATCATTACCGTTCTCAACATTCCAGAACGGAGTGGTAGAGAGGAAACGGCACACTGCAGACTATGATGAGGTGCGTATTGGAAGATGCAGGTCTAGGACAGTCATTCTGGGCAGAAGCCCTCACATATTCCAGCTACACCATAAACAGGTTATGGTCCAGTGTGATTTTCAAAACCCCCTATGAAGTAATGTACGGAAGGAAACCAAAGCTCACATACCTGCACATATTCGGGGTTACCACTGATGTCCATATTCCAAGACAACTAAGACGCAAGGGAGATAAGGTGTCGAGGAGACTGAGGTTTATGGGCTATGAAACCGGAACAAAGGGATACAGATTCATAGAGAGGGACAACAAATTCATAATATCCAGGACTGCGGTGTTCCATGAGAATGCCAACTGGTCAAAAATATACCTGAACGATTTACAAATCTGTCAGGAAAACACTCACAATGAGACAAACGAACCTAAACAAGACACAATTAAGAATGAGCCACACACGGAACATCACACCAAACACCAAGACATAGATGTTAGGGAGTAGAAAGAAAATCACCCCACAATAAATATAGACACACTCACCAATAAAGAGGCAAGATATATGCACAACATCGAGACTCTACCAAGCAGACCAGTTAGGACCACCAGGAACAAAACACCAAAAAGGCTTGATGATTACGTACTGTCCATTGATACCAACAGAACACCCCCAAATTCATATGAGGAAGTTCTCCTACCCTTTCACCAGAAGAAAGGATAAAGTGGGAACAGGCCATGGACAGGGAGATGGCTAGTTTAAGGGAGCTCAATGTGTACACTCCCATCAAAGCCCCAACAGGAAAAACTCCCATAGGGACAAAATGGATCTTCAAGGTAAAAGAGCTAGAGGGAAACCAACTATTGTATAAAGCTAGACTAGTGGCCCATGGCTTTGCCCCAAAATACCCCGACGACTATACAGATACTTACTCCCCCACAGTCAGGACCGAGAGTGTGAAAAGTGCCCTGGTGATAGCATCCATACTACGACTGGAAGTGTACCAGTTCGATGTGCAAACCGCCTACCTGCATGCAGAACTAGACAAAGAAATCATTGTAAAAGCTCCTCCCAGCAAGAACACAAAAAGGGAGAAACATGGTTGCTCAACAAAAGTCTGTATGGGTTAAAACAATCAGGCAAGAGATGGTATGAATGTCTGGCCAAGGTACTCAATCGTGTGGGATTCACACCGACATTAGCTGACCTATGTTTCTTTACCAGAAGAAGGGGCCCATCTATCGAATATGTTCTCATCTATGTTGACGATATATTATACTTTGGTCAGCAAAAGGCAGAATGGGACAAGTTTGCCAATGAACTAAACAAACATTTTACACTGAAAATACTAGGGAAGGTTAACAAATACTTAGGGGTCCAAATAGAAACGACTGACAAGGGGTTCAAGTTATCCCAAAAAGAAAAGATCCTTGAACTGCTGATGAAGTGTAACATGATGAACGCCAAGACATGTGAAACCCCTATGCAACCCGAATTCCCCAAAGCCATGTATGAACAAAGTGAACCGTTCAAAGACAATACCTTGTACAGGTCCACAATAGGGTCCTTATTGTACATAGCCAACTGGACTAGGCCTGACATCATTTTACCAATCAACCTACTCTCACGACATGTCAGAAGTCCTACCACCTATCACTGGGAGGGAGTTAAACGTGTTCTTAGGTATCTAAAACATAGTGCAGATGCATGTTTGACATTAGAACCAGAACACTCGGAAAGACCAATCTTAACTTGTTATGCCGATGCAGACTGGGCGGGAGACACTAAAAGTCGCAGGAGCACCTCAGGGTATATATTTTTCATTAACAACTGCCCCGTGTATTGGTACTCTGGGAAACAGAACTTGGTAGCTACATCAACAGCAGAAGCGGAATATATCTGTCTGTCTAAAGCTGCAAACAATCTGACCTGGTTTGATGATTTGTTATCCAGTATTTGGTCTGAACCAATGTACCCAATTGTAATACACGAAGACAACAAAGCAGCAATAGACATATCTATGGCCGAGGCAGTGGGGCAGAGATCAAGGCACATTGACATAAAGTATAAGCACGTTAAGCAACTGTCCAACATAGGTGTCATAAAAGCAGTTTACTGTGACACTAAAGAACAGACAGCTGACATCCTCATGAAGCCTCTGGCAACCAAACAACATATATACCTATCTTCCAAGTTGGGGGTACATCACATCACACATCAGCACTCGCCATCAGGCATTTTAGAGGGGGATTTGTCAGGAGAAAATTCCTAATGGCATATCATGGGTTAAACAAAGGGGCAAAGTACGTACCACCCACTTGACCACTCCTTACCTTAACTCCGCCCATGATGTATAAATGGTCAGTGTCCAGGGGTCCAGCGCCATTCCGGATGTGTACCTGCAAAAGAATAATACAACATAACTATGTGAAAATAAAGGACTTGAAACTACCAAGCTTGCATTGGAGTTATTTGGGCCCGATCCTCAAAAATCATCTAACAGTAGAAGTGTAAACTCTCTTAATTAACCTTTGATTTCCTAAAGGCCACCAAATCCTATAGCATCAGGTACTGATCTGGAGAGGAGATAAATCTCCTATACTCTTTCCCCTTGCTATTGCCAAAATATTGGTACTAGTAAATATAGTTTAAAAGACAGGATTGGATAATGAAGAGTTTGGGGTTAGAAAATTGGATGGCATATAGGCTTCCTATCTATGTGGTTGCTGATCCTACCTGATGGTACAAATCATGAGCAAAGAGATGTGGTTACTGACAGATAATTTCCTAACATTTTGGAAAACATCTAAATCAGAGTTGAAAGTAGAACAGAAAGAGAGACTGCAACTTCTTCAACATCCCCTTTTCATGACTTGGAATGCTCCTGCTGTTTCTGCTGTTCTCTCTTTGCTCATTTAGTTGTTCAAGTTGTTCTTACCTAGGCTGCCCAGGGGTGAAATGCTCCCAGTTCGGACCGGATCGCCCAGTCCGGATGGCAGCAGGTGGTTCGGACAACCGGTAGCAAAAATCCCTGCAGCCCCCCATGCCCAGCTGAGCTGTGTGATCATCAGAGGCTGGTTTTTTTTACTTTTAAAAGCATTTTTTCTACAACCTCTTCCGTTGAAAAAATGCTTTTAAAAGTAAAAAAAAAGCTTCTGATTATCGCGCGGCTCAGCTGGGATTGTCAGAGCCTTTTAAAAGCATTTTTTCTACAACCTCTTCGGCTGAGGAGGTTGTAGAAAAAATGCTTTTAAAAGTTTTTAAAAAAAAGTTGGCCACGCCCACCGTCACATCCTCCCCCCCCAAGCTATGCCCACAGACCTAGTAGTAACAAATTTTACATTTTACCACTGAGGCTGCCCATTTATAGATGGCATTCTATAATTAGCAATAATTAGCAGTAATATGAAAAGGAGAGTTTTAATCTCCTTTTTCTGACTGTGGTCCATACAGAAGTATAATGGAAATGATGTGCATTAGGATTCATGTCATTTTCTGGACCTTTTAATTGTAGCTAGATGGAATAACTATCCGTTTTGAGTTCTTTCTTCTTTCATTGACCTTATAGGGCAAATCTTATCCCTTCAAGGGGCCTTTCCCTCCAATGTGGAATCCCATTACTTATTTGGACTATAACAATCTATGGAGGACACTGGATGAAATGGGGAAAGAGGTAAGATTTGGACAAGTTGCAACTTGAGATATGGATATCAAAAAGCTGGCTGGGGAATTCTGGAAGCTGAAGTCTATACATCTTAAAGTTACTGAGGAGTTAATTTTTAATGCGAACATCAACAAAACTTTAATGTGAACAACAACAAAGCTTGTTCTCCAGAATGTAAGTCTGTTTCCATTTACCTGTTGTACTTCCAAGATGCCTCTGTCCCTCCATGGGGGAAAGGGATTGATTTTTCTATTACTTATGAGAGTATGAATGAAACAGGCCCAATTTCTTGAGCAGCCCAATTTCAAGACTATTATTTATAGTACTAAGTCATGCTTTGTTGGCTAAACAACAAATATTTATTTAGTTTATTAGTTAAATTTAATTAATTAGATTTAAAATATTCATGATTTATGTGAGAATTTCCTTGTTTTACCCCCACAACAGCAACTCTATGAAGTAGGCTGCATGGTCAAAAAGTGATCTTTGGTCAGTAAACATTTGGTGATTTAAAAAAAAACACTTCAAAATATTCATTCATGCAACTCATCTACTATACCAGCTCAGAGCAAAATATCTTCCTCTATTAAAACCCTGTAATATAAGTGACAGAATTGTTATAAAAGCTGACAATTTAAAATAATTCAAGAACGTCTTTAATTTTGAAGAGCAATCATTCCATTGTTGTAGTCTGGGGAAAAAACATTGGAATCTAATAAAAAGATTGGTTGATTTTTAAACTGTTGCATGATCATCTCTGTGTTATGGTTACACGTATTTCCTTTCCTTTCCTAGATTCCTAATGAAGCTCCATGGAAAGCACCACATGCAGAGGAATGGGACAAAATTACCATGGAACAGTTGCTAGATAAAGTGTGCTGGACGAAGTGAGAAGTAATTTTATATTGTATACCATGTATATACAATATAGAAGATAATAGCATCTAAAACAAATATTCCATTTCGAAAGATAGAAAGAACCTTAGGTAGAGAGAATGCTATCCCTCATAGAAGATGGGTCCTTAGGTAAACTTTATTTTACAATTAAATGGTCTGAGGACATAATTTGCATATTAAAGTTCAAGTATTTAGATCTGTAAAATACAGAGAGTTTTATACATACATACATACATACATACATACATACATACATACATACATACATACATACATACATACTGTTTCTGATATTTAAGCCAGGTGATTATTTTTCTTCATGAGATCATTTTGAAGCCAAAATCTGCATAAATCTCATTTTCTAAAGTAGTTTCTTTGGGAATCATCATCAATCATCATAATCTTGCCTAGATTAAGCTCTGGAGAAGCTCTTGACAAGAGTCTCCAACAGCAAGGAGGTATTTCATATAGCAATGCTAAAATAAAAAGGGTTGCATTAGCAGCAAAGTATAGTTGCTTATTTAAAAGTAAGTACTGTGGACTCTGTAAAACTTGTCTCAAACTGGCATGTGAAGACTTACGTTGTTATAAACTTCTGCTAGTGCTTTAAAGAAAACTAGGATACGTTTTCCTTTATATTTATTAAAACATGCTAGATAGCATGAAACAAAACAAAATAACAATTGAGATATTATGTTTGAGGAACAAATTGAAAGAAATCCAGAATGATAGGAAATAAATAAATGTAGTAAGAAAGGCTACTGTTCAAAAAAACAAAAATAATCTATTAAAGAACTTCCGATTCTTTTGTAAAGAAAATAATTGTTCTTTGTTATGAAATAAACCATTTTTCATCTCAAAATGAAATGAATTCCACAACTCCATTGAGGAAAACCTCTGTGCCATGTAAACCACTTAACAATGTTAAAGTTGTTTTAAGTGCCTTAAATATGCCTTAAATAACAAGAGAAAAAGCAGATTGGTAGGATATTGGTACTTTGGCCTCTCCTATATCATCCAGGGAATGTGGCCCTTAACAGAAGACCCATCTCTAAAAGTAATTAGCAGCTGTTTGCATTGGATCCTGGACAAAAAGGATGCTAATGCTTTAGATAGCATGGACTCAGAAGGGGAAGTGGTGCTTTCAAATATTTTGGACTATGGTATTCACAATTCCTTGCCCTTAGCCATATTTTGAGTGTGATAAGAACCGAAGTCTCAAATTTATGGAAGGCACTTTTTGATTTCCTATTGCCCAGTCCAGTTGTTTGGATGGTCAAACTTTCTACTCTACATCAAATATATCACATTGATCAAAACTGGATACATTAAGTCAATCTTAACATTTACATTTGTTCTTGCATTTAATACTTATGTTTATAGTGAGTGTTCCTAAGATAAGGGTGAGAGGCATAGTTTTGTTTCATCTTCTAAATTACGGAGGAAATTTGAAATCCCATTCTGTCCTCCACCATCCTGTACAGAGAGCACACATAACTTTTGCATAAGCTTAAAATAAGTTTAACATGGTTTTTAAAAAGAAAGGCACACACTACTATCACCTCAAATAGAAAACTTTCCCAGCCAGGTCCAATTCACCTTTTGTCCTCGCCATGCCACTACATCCCTTAATTCTTCCCAGAATAATGAAATGCGGCATGCCCATGTTTGACTTGAATACTGGCTTCTGAAAGTAGAGAAGTTCCCAGAGCAGCAATTCAACTTGGAAAATATAACTATAATATATGGTTTACTAATAAAATAGATTTTCCCAGTCATTGGGAAAGCCAGTTATGCCACCATCCAATGATATTCTATGTCTTATTTATTTAAACATGGTTTACTGAAAAATGATATGTAGCTAAGCCATAAATCATCATTTACCAGGCCTATTGTTCACTTCATATAACTTGCTAAGCCACAACTACAGTAACTAAAGCACATTGTGACTTAGCATGTTGTATGACCCACACCAATTTAAAAACTGACAAAACTAGATGGAGGTCATATAGGAAAACATGACAAGAATGCCCACAATGTACCATTGCAATCATCTGCAATTCTATGTGTTCCTCTAACTTAGCTTTCAATGTTAGATAAAATGTGTGAAAGTAGTTTTCAAATGAAATCTTTGCAAGGAATTTTCACAGATTAGAGCACCTTCTTTTTCTTCCTTTAAAATCAGCCATAGCTGTGTGTTTGGTGTGTGTTTTTATTTCTTATGTGCCTTTGTGATCAAAATGTATGTTACTGTGTTTTTGTGTTTTTGAATGGCTTCTCCTTAGGATACAATAGATCAGAAGGGTAGTCTCCATTTTTTAAATTTTTAACTTTTCTAGCCAATGGAGCAAAGTTGCATTTGCTAATATTGCATGTTGGAATGTTGTCTTTCATGGTTGAAAATGCATGAATTATGGGGCGGGGGGGAATACATATTGGGTAGATTTGGTGACTTTTAGCGTTAAAAATACATTAAAATTATGGAGATTGGTTAATGTCCAATAAATTGTAGAGTTCCCTTACTCAATTATTCAAAAGTCAAGATATGTTCAAAATTGAGCCATCTATCAGATCACATAAGCCCAGAATGCACCGAATTTCTACTAAATGTGTGTGCATAAGAGCTAGTCCACAGAATTGAACGCTTTATATTCTGAAGCTGAGCTGATTTGGGTCTGGCTCAAATGGAAAGTGATTCCAGAAGGAAAGCCTGTTTTCCCCCAGGTGGTTTTTATTGCCTCATTTCTGCTCCTATCCTGTTCATATGCATACATACGTGCACACGCACATACACAGAAAGAGAGAGGGAGAGAGTATTGAGTATTGTGTGAGTATTGTGATTAGTTTAAAATAGAAGCTATGATTGAGTGAGACTGTTTTCATAATTGCTGCTCCCATAAATTCATAGTCCATGAGAAGGGCAAGGGGAGGTGACCTGATCCTTGGCAGTGCACCATCTTCTATATAAATGGTGGGGCTTCCTTGAGGTCCCCCCCCCCAGCAACTGAGGGGTGGGCAGGTGATGCGATTGTTGTTGTTTCAGGACACTCACCCTCTTTTTCTTTCATTCATCCCTACAGGCAATACTTTTCCTGATGCTTTTCTGTAGTCATTGTTTACTGTGTATTTCTCTCACTCTAGCCCAGGGGTGTTAAACTGGATTACTTTGAAAGCTGGATCAGCATTGTAGTTCTCCTCTGTGGGCCAGAGTGGAGTGGAGTGGGGTGTGGAAATGGTATGGACACCTCCTGCAGCACTTTGCCAGCCAAAATGGGGCCTGGGGGCCCGTGTGCAATCCTCATGCCTCATTTTCGGCCTCCATGGCCTCCTGCAGCACACTGCCGGCCGAAAACAGGCTGCATGGGAGAGGCCGGGGAGACAGAAAAGGGCTGCATGGGGGCCTCGCAGAACCTCCACACAGCCCATTTTTGTTTGGTAGAGTGCTGCTGTAGGCCAGGAGACCAAAAACAGGCCACACGGGGGCCTCGTGGGGCCTCTGTGCAGCCCGTTTTTGGCTGGCAGGGTGCTGCTGGAGATCTGAGAGGCTGAAAACAGGTCCCATGGCTGGCAGAGGCACCACGAGCCAGTCCCTGAATATTTCTAGGCCAGCACCATGGGCCAGATTTAAGCACCCACAGGCCTTGAGTTTGACATCCCTACTCTAGCCAGTACAGTATGAAGCAACCATGGTTGCAGCTACTGTCAGATCCCAAAAAATGTGATACTGCCATTCAAGTGGAGAACGGGGAGACTTGGATTCAATTTACTAGCATGGCCTGTGTCATCAGATGTTTTACAACCTATATCCTGGCGCCAGGAATTTATATGATTGCCATGTGGGTTGTCTTACTTTAAAGGATAGTGGTGGGAATGCATGTTTATTCGGGTTCTCAAAGGAAATGGTAAAGAAAACATCTTCACACATGTGTATTAGTTGAAACCTGCATTCTGACTTAAAGGGAGGGGTTTCTACCACTTTAATCCTACTGCTTTGCCTAAGGGTATTCAGATTGTGCTTTAGCTGGATGGCTTTCACTTCTGCTTAATAAAAGGATCCCTTTGAACAACTACGTTTCAAGAGTTCGTACTTTCTTAGGTTGAAAGGAGAGGCGATCCTTACAGATACTATAAAAGGCACCTGGTTGTAAAATTGCTGACATGTTATAGTTTCACTATCATAGCAGAAATAAGTTTTTAAATGCAAAGGATAAATGGTAGCTTGGTGGTTTCTTCAATTGTTTTGCTTTTTAATTTGTGAAAATGGCCATGCAAATGTATCTAGGATGTTTTAGAAATCTCTGGTAGACAGTGGATATTGGCAATATATTTAATATCCTTTATGCATGAAATGGGAGAGGGAAGGAGGAATTTGCTGCTCTAGAGTCTGCAGTAATTTGGGATAGCAGAGTTATTTTCTTTTATTTTTGCATTTTTATTTTGGTTTCAAATTGTTTTGATGTTTTCTGCCTGATTTCTTGGCTTCAAATTGCTGTGCGTGGGATTGAAGAGTGAATATAATTCGAAGCGCAAATGTTTTTTGTGAAAGCAATCACTGAAGTATTTTTAATTACTTAATTACTGAAAGAAAAGTAACATACACATATCAAAATGCCAACAAGGCAATTATTTTTGTGACAATCCACTGCTTTCAACATATACTGTCTGTAAGCTAAGCATGACTATCTATGCCAGCCAGATAAATATTACATTGGTTTCTTTATGATCAAATAGCAAGGATAATAAGTATTTCCTATAACTGCATGCATTATTTATTTGTTGGCATGATAAAGCACCTAGAAAGGGGATAAACAATATATGAGCCTTGGTGGTGCAGTGGACTAAAGTGCTGTTTAAGTAGCACTTAGCTGCCAGCTGCCTGCAATTACTGTGAGTTCAAATCTCACCAGGCTCAAGGTTGACTCAGCCTTCTATCCTTCTGAGGTGGGTAAAATGAGGACCTGGATTGTGGGGGCAATAAGCTGACTTTGTATAAAAAATGAACACCGCTTTGGGGGGGAGGGGGAATCAAAAGCCCTACTAAGCAGGTATATACAAAAGTATGATGGCTATTGCTTAATGCATTGTAAGCCGCCCTGAGTCTCTGGAGAAGGGCGGCATATAAATTGAACCAATAAATAAATAAGTAAGTAAGTAAGTAAGTTTAGTTTAGTTTAGTTTATTTGGATTTATATACCGCCCTTCTCCTTGCGGACTCAGGGCAGTGTACAGCCAATTAAGAACAAACATACAAACATACACAAGTTAAAATTTCTTAAAATAATAATATAAATGGCCATAAAATTTAAAAATTAACATATTTAAAATACAACTCTAAAATACTAAAATGTTGTAGGAATCAGGCTAGGCCGGCGAGCTGAAAGAGATGGGTTTTTAAAGCCCGCCGAAAGGTTGGGAGGTCAGAGATTATTCTTAACTCCGGAGGCAGATCATTCCAAAGGGTGGGTACTGCCACAGAGAAAGCTCTCCCCCTGGGGGTCGCCAGCCGGCATTGTCTGGCTGACGGCACCCTGAGGAGGCCCTCTCTGTGGGAGCGAACCGGCCGGTGGGAGGCAATTGGCGGCAGAAGGCGGTCCCGTAAGTACCCTGGCCCTAAGCCATGGAGCGCTTTAAAGGTGATTACCAACACCTTGAAACGCACCCGAAAGTCCACCGGCAACCAATGCAGCTCGCGCAGGAGAGGTGTCACGTGGGAGCGTCCCGTCGCTCCCATAATCCCCCGCGCGGCCGCATTCTGCACCAGTTGGAGCCTCCGGGTGCACCCCAAGGGGAGCCCCATGTAGAGAGCATTACAGTAGTCCAGACGGGAAGTGACAAGAGCATGAGTGACCGTGCGTAGGGAGTCCCGATCTAGAAAGGGTCGCAGCTGGTGAATCAGGCGGACCTGATAAAAAGCCCCCCTGGCCACGGCCGTCATATGAAGTAAGTAAGTAAGTAAGTTAAATGATTGTCAAAACCTAAATCCCCCAGTATTGCCTAAAATTATGAGTTATTCCACCCTCTCCACCAGTGTTTGACATGTAGAAATATTACTCTCATGTTAGAAGCATGAATTTAAAACATATCCAAATGTTAGGTCTCACCAGAGCCCAGCTCCATCTTTAAGCACTGAATGTTTTATTGCTAAAAATGAGTAAGAAATGTTATCTGAAAAAAGGAAAAATGTTCATATTTTTCCTTTTGCTTATAGTTATTTTTTTTACACTCAAAGTTCTCTGGTTTACAGAGGTTTATAGGATTTCAAACTATAATCATACTTTAATGAATTATTTAATGAATAAATTGTTTATTTACTTGCTTGAAAGCAGATGGATTTCCAAATGTAATATTCAAAGGAATATTGCAGGATGAATGTTAAAATAATCATCACAGTAAAAAAAATACTCAGCAACTAAAATCTGCAGTTATTTATTTATGGTAATTCATGCCATATTCCTTAAGGAATCCTGCTATTTATCAGAAAAGATAAACATTAAGAATATGAATATATAAAACAATAAAATTATCTAAAAAATTAAACTTCACAGAATAGGATGGTTATCCTAGTTATTCCTCAAACATTCTCCAGAAAAGTGATGTTTTGAGCAGTTAACAGAATGTGAACTGATGGGTGCCAATCTAACTTGGTTGTTGCACAAAGTAAGAACAACCAGCAAGAACCAGCATTATCTGCCCCAGCTCCCCTTCACTCACAGAAGTGGGAAATCATTAGCTGGTTCTTATGGGACACAGAGATGTGATAGCTTAATCCTAGCTTTGGGACAACCATGACATGCATTACTGAGAATTTCCATAGATGGGTTTTTTATCTGTACTTTCAGTTCCCAGTTTTTCATCTCTATTCCTTTCTTCATTTCTGCTTATTCTGCTTCTTAAAAATTTTCATATGGAGAAATAGCTAATATGGGAGAACTCAAAAAGCAGAAACATCATCAGGAATTGAGATTTAATTGAAAATGTGATGTTCCATGATATAGTTGCAGCCCTCTTATCAAACCTATAGTGCAAATCAGGGATGGATTCTACTTACCTTTACTACCGGTTTGCATGCGCAGATCGCTTCTAATAACGTCAGGGTCAGTGGGTGGAGTGTCCCGCCGGTTTTACTACCAGTTCTATAGAACTGGTCTGAACTGAGTGCAACCCACCACTGGTGCAAATGAGTCAGGCTAATAAAAAGTGATGCTTTAAGAAATAGGGCAACCAAGTCAGGAGCTATAATTTTAGGTTCCATAAAGGCAACTGCCATTTTCATCACTTGTCCAGGAAAAGCCCTTCTGAAGCTATAGAATACATTCCTTGGGAGTTTTGTTTGGTCTCTGTACTGCTTCCATTTGAACAGCAACTCAGATAAACCCCTTTGGCCATAACCTTAAATATTGAAGCAATTAAGCTTTGTATATTTTTAATTTAGTGTTTACCGGAATTTACTAGTTTTAATGTGTGTGTGTGTTTAACATTATTATAAAATGAATGAATGAATGAATGGATGGATGAATGAATGAATGAGGAATTCTGGATCATATAGTTAGAAATAAAAGCACATATCCATATATTATCCCCCCAGTTGATTACTGATAAATATATTGCAATAATATATTTATATACATGCTTCCACGGAAATAAGGCCCTGTCTTATTTTCTTTTGGGCCCCAAAGTAAGCATTTGGGCTTATTTTCAGGGGATGTCTTTTTTTTATCATAAGGCCTGGCCCAGCTGGGTGCCCCGGCCACCCACAGGTGCATAGGAGGCAGCAACTGCACAGAGGCTGACTGCAGCAGGAGGTAGAGGGAGGCAGGTGCCCAAAAAGCATTGGCCTGCATGCCTTGGATCAGCTGCCGTGGAGAGCGTGTGTGTGTGTGTGTGTGTGTGTGTGTGTGTGTGTGTGTGAGTGAGTGTGAGTGTATGTGAGAGAGACAGAAAGACAGAGAGAGAGACACAGAGAGAGAGAGAGCACTGCAGCTAGCTCTGGTATAACTCTCTAAGGTTGGATTGGATCTGTCTTTCTCTCTCTCTCTCTCTCTCTCACACACACACACACACACAGAGGTTGGATTGGATTGTTCTCTTGCGCTCTCTCTTTCTCTCTCTGTGGAGGAGGCAATGGCGGCGTTTTGGTGCCTGACAGGATGCTTCTCACTCTGCCGCTTTCCCTCTGTTTTCTTCCCATTCCTCCTCCTTCAAAGCTGCACTTTCCATCTGTCCATTGCAGTGCACCTAGGATTTGTTCTGTCCCCGCCACACACACACACACACACACTCAGACAGTCGGGGGTTAAATAAACTGGCAGGCAACCAATTAGTCTGATAAGACGCTTGGCAGCAATCCCAGCAGCTGCTTGCCAAGACCTTTATCAACGTAGAAGAAAATACACACCACAACAATTGTCCAGGAATAAATCTGAAGCCGAGATGCAAAGTGACTCCAAGGGATTACTTAGTTTTGTCCGTCACAGAGTCTGAATGCTTAACTCACCCCCTTTTATAGCCTGTGGGGTGTGGTCCAGTGAGTCAGCTAATCACGGGCACATCTTTTCTTCTGTTGCGCGCGCCTGTCTTACCGACGCTGGCGAGGGTCCAGCCAAGACTTATTACCCTCATCACTGTCCACCTCTGGCTGCGGGGACGTGCTTGGCTCTGGGCCTATCTCTTGCCCTTCGGTGTCTTCCGGAGGCATTGCCAGAGAGGAGGGTCCTGGAGAAGGAGGCCTTGCCAACTCCTCTCCCTCACTCTCAGAGTCCTCTCCTGCTGATGACACAGGCTCAGGCAACGGAGCCACAACAGGATTTACTTTGACAGTGGTGGGGCTTGGGGGATGGGCAATCCCTGTTTATGGTGTGGCTGCAGACCACAGAGGAGGAGAAGGCAGAAGGCAATCCCACCCAACAGACCAGCCTGGCGAGGGTGTTGTGGGTAGGAAACTAAGCGGCACTGGAAACAGCTGAAAGTGTGGCATTCAAGCCCTGGGAGATATGGTAGTTTACAGGGACAGCATTGCCTGAAATTCACACTTTCCATAATCTTCCAGGGCTTGAATACCACACTTTCAGCTGTTTGGAGCCATTTGGTTTCCCACCCCACCACCCCTGCCGGGCTGCTCTGGTCTGGTGGGGAGACTGCCTTACATCTTCCTTGCTATTGTGGTCTGTGACCATGCATGAATGGGAATTGACCATCTCCCAAGCCCCACCAGTGAGTCGATGACGGGGTGGAGGACAAAGCAAGGCAGGGGGTGCAGAGCTGCCCCATGTGCCCCACACCAGCTTACCTGAGGGACCCACAGCCAGGCCATCAACATCCTGATAACTACCTCATCTTGTGGTAGCTTCAGCAGCCCCGTCCAGGACCCCATATGCATCAGGACCACCTGAGTGCATCACTCAATCTCCTGCTCCATTGTGGCGGTGAGCAAGGAGATGTGGGCCAGCAGCCATGCAGGGTCTGGACAGGGTTTCTGGAGCTGCCACTGTGAGGCCAGGTAGTTGTCAGGACGCTGATGGCCTGGCTGTGGGGCCCTCAGGTAAGCAGATGTGGGGTGCATGGGACAGCTCTGCATCCCCCACCTTGTTTCATCCTCCACTCCCCCACCACCTCATTTCGTCCTCATCCCCCACCCCCACCTTAGCTTGATTTTTATGCCTGCACCTTGCCTCACCTTGTACAATCGGATGGTCGGCAGGCTTAACTAGGGCTTATTTTGGGGGAATGGCTTATTTTAGGTGCAGGTGTGAAAATCAGGCTATGGCCTGTTTTTGGGGTAGGTCATATTTTCAAGGAAACACAGTAGTTTATATTTATTTATATAGATTCTCCCCCTCACGAAGCATGCCCACAATCTATAAACTTCTACATCTATTTACAATCAACTTAACTTGACATCTATCTACTACATGTAAAAAGGAAACAATTAACAGTAAATCAACAGCAAAGTTAAACCGCAAAGCCTTCTGTTAGAAATCTATTATTGTATTCAACTCATAAAACATCTACAGTAGCTTCTTAACTGCTACAAATCAGTGCAATCATTATCTCTGATCCATCCAGGATCAAATATCTTCATTTGGTTTTTAATAATAAAACTTTTCCTTAAGATTTTTATTGGAAACTTTGTCAACATTATCTCATCTTCCACTACCCTATACCCCTGCTGTAAATATCTTCACTACACCCATTGTGAAGCAGCCTCAATGTGAGCCAAAATATAATTGTCAATTGTTATCTGGTTAAATATAATAAATCTGTTTTCCAAAACTGATCCATCCTCCCAGAAAAGCCCAATCCAAATTGTTCATCATTTGGGTAAGTCTATCTTCTTAAGAAAGTCCAATTCATAATTAATCAAATCTGCCAATTCTAATCCTGCAAATCTCCTTCAAATTTCTGCAATAAGCCTCCTGTTTTCCAGCGAAACTGGTCCTTTTTCTGATATGCCAACATGGACTTAAATTCCAAGCCATCCAGTTGTAGTGGGTGTGATTGTTTGCCTCTGGGTATTATCTTTAGGTTGGTTTGAAATAGATAGCCAAATCTGGCCCTAGGTTCTGCCTCGGTTTACCTTCCCAATAAGCAACCAAATTGGAAGATCATTTAAAAGCAATTTATTAGGGTACCCTGATAAAGTGGGATCTTTCTATGAAAAAGGAGAGAGAACCTCAAGCCTCATATTTCACTCCTTTTTATAATTAACACAAAAAAAAAATGCAAGAGGAAAGTTGATTGGACAGGATAAAAGTAAGCTCCCCTTTACATAGGAAATCAGTTACATGTAATGAAACATGTTACATATTTACATCTTATAATATCACACGTGTTCATTAAAATGAGGTCTGACATCAGAAGGGGCATAAATTGTAAGGAAAAAGGTTTGGAGTTCACAAAAGAGATAAACCAGACCCCAATTTGTACTAACAAACTTTTTCTTATCTGGAGCTAATCTCCAGCCTGTTTATCAGTTTAGGAATGTTAAAAGCCAACAAATCTGAACATCTTTTTAAAAGAGAGAAAATAAATTAAAATGCAAATGTTGGAAGAACTATCCATCTGGTTCAGTTCCAAGCTGGGAGAAAGACACTAGAAACATGGAGGCTGATTGGAAAGATGGTTTAATGATGAAGCAGAACCACCAAGCATGTGGTTCTCTGGTGCAGCTGAACACATAGAGTTCTTCTCTTGGGTTTTTTTTTTTTTTTTAAATTTGATTTATATGCCGCCCTTCTCGGGAGACTCAGGGTGGCTTACAATGCGTTAAGCAATTTTGAACTTGAACTTTCTGTTCCTATGCAAGAACATGTATTCTACTACCTGTTGTAGGGGTCATAGCTAGCTCTGTAGCTTGTCCAAGTTTGGTTGAAGTTTGCTGGGTGATGCAGTGTCCTTAGGAGATTGTGCAATGTGGTGACCTCTGTTACTAATGGATTAATCCTATTATGTCCTGGAGGGTCATGTCTTAATCCCATCACCCTGGAACTGAAGGTCTTTTGTTTTGTAGATAGGATGGCCCAGTCTCTCTTAATGGGCACAAAATATCTGCTGGGGGGGGGGGGGATCTAAGGCTGAGTTTTTGTCTCCTTAAGATTTTTAATTTCTCTTTTAGGGGAAATATTTTATCCTGTCTTTTTTAATATTCCTCAAAATATTTCATTCTTCTAAGGAGAGGGGTGGGTGCTAAATTTCTACACAAAGTAACTATGTTAGTTAGCAAGTTACAAAATCCATGTCATGTACCTCTCATAACCCAGGTAATTTCATCAAGCTTTTTACCAAAGTTTTCAATTTTAACTTTAGATTAAAAAACATTTTTTTCTGCAAAGATAGCCCACCTGGTTTTAACCTTAAATTGGTGCATTATTTGCATTTTTAATATAAAGCAAACTCTTTTGTATCTGAATTTACACAAACAAACAAAACAATTCCTTTCAAAGACAAAAAGGATAAATGAACTGTAGCAAAATAACTGCAGGGAACATTAAAATAATATTTCTCACAATGAAGACATGAAGAAAAAAAAAGAAAAAGTCCCATCTAAAATTAAAAAAAGAAAAAATCCAGACCAGAACATTTTAAGAGTTAAGTTCTGTAGTGAAATCCAATATAGATTCGGTCAGTTTTACTACTCAGAAATTTGCCAATAGGGAAAGTGAAAGTAGTTCAGAGCTAACACAAAAATAATAAAGCATTGAAAGAAAGTTAACATTAAAGTCCAGCAAGGGGTTAGACTAAATCAGCCTTCAACCAGTCAATTAATTTTTAAAAATAAGAAGCAAATTAAAAGATTTTTTTTTTGAAATGTGCAGTATAAAGCCAAGGCAAGCTTAAAAAAAACAAAGAGCTGAGAGGAAAAATGGAGACAGTATTTTAACTTTTCGAACAAAATAAAAAAATTAAAAGTAAGCAATAAAAGTGAATAATGGACATTGAGAATTCAAGGATTTCCTAGGGACAATTGTTCTTTTTTTAGTTACCTTGATAGTTTTTAAATTGTTTTCTAGTTTTTTTATATATTCTTAAAGTTTGTATCCATATGTTTTGTTTCTCTTCTTTAGTTTTATTAAAGCAATTTTTAAATAAAAAAAGCAGTGATAAAAATAAATTAATCTGTTAGTTGAAAGATAAGCAGTAAGGATTTCCTTTAACCAAAGATTTAGAGGCACATTGTTTTTTGTCTACTAGTAGGCAAGACAACATGTACGTCATTTGATTTAATATTATTTATTTGTGTCGGTTTTGAATGTAGTGCTGCCAAGAGGTTTGGTACTCTGTTTGTGAATGTTGATGTTACCTCTGAGCCGCATGAGGTTTCTGCTCTCTGGTTCCTGTGGTATGTTAAACAGTGCGGAGGTACAGCCAGAATATTTTCAACAACCAATGGAGGCCAGGTGGAGTATATTGTTAATTTCTTTGCACTGTTATGCATTGGATCCTCATGGCACTTCTCAAGCTGTGCAACTCCTCCTGCACAAAAGTTCTCTCATGGTGCCCCATGAGTAATTAACTGAGTTTCCATTCTTTCAAAAATTAATTGATTTGTTGAGCCTGGGGAGTAATTGAAAAGTTGTGGTATATAGATTGAGCACATATGTTACATTCTAAGTAGTTCAATTCTTGATGGTTTTTCACAGTTGGGGAAACCTTTTTGTTTAAAAGCTTTATCCTGGGCTTGCTGAGAATGGCTGTGCAATGGATTTGCATGCACTTTTACTCAGACTTGATTCTTGGTGACTGCCTAGGCAAGCTTTCTTGGTAACATTTTGAAAAGTGGGTTTGCCATTGTCTTTTCTTTTTCAGAAAGTGACTAGCCTAAGATCACCTGGCTAGTTTTTGCCTAAGATAGAACTAGCACTCAGAATTTCCTGTTTCTATCCTAGTTCCATTACATCAAACTGGCAGAAAATACAAAATGTGTTTGCTTGAAGGGTTGAGGAAACTGTCCTTTGGAAAGCTTTCTTGTTGTCACTGCATGCATGTGCATATAATACCAATTTGCTTTGCTCTGCATGATGAAACAGATGAAGAAAATAGTTTTCTTTTGAAAGAGGTGGCCGCCTCAACCCTTTAAGAATGAGTACTTAATGCCAACATACTTTCCAAATTATTCATGTTACTACTTTCAGAATTATTACATAACTATGTAAGTGTGTGAAGAATGTGAAACCCTCCCTTTTATCTTATTTTATTTATATTTTCTCCTGTTCTCTTCCCAGGAGAGAAAGTTCATTGGAGGCTCTGGACAAATTAGTGAAAAAATTATGGAATATCTGGGAAAACGAGTTAAATTAGAGAAGCCTGTAACATATGTTGATCAGACTGGTGGAAATGTCATAGTAGAAACATTGGGCCATGAAAGATATGAGGTAATTTACATATTTGAATTTTAAGATCTGTGCCCTTGTTTTTGTTTTTTTGAGGAAAAGAGGAAATGAAAGTGTACACACATTATATAAAAGCAAAGCTATTAATTGGGTGCATTCCATTCACAAAAATTTGTTACTGTGAGTAAAAACAGCCTGCATTGTCCCAATACAAGAACTTAAAAGTTTTTGCTTCTTATTTGTGATGAACTCCAGTTTCTTTGCACCAATATTACTACGGCCTTAGAAATCATAGTTCCACACTAGAACCCTTCTAAACAACATGAAATTACGGCTTGAGACACTTGTGGGTAACATATCAATTTGTATAAACCATGGTTTTTATCAGTCTTGGAAAAATGGCAAATATAAAAATGAAAATGAGGAAGGAATGCTTTGAATGCTCACAAAACCAGATGGCTGCAAAGCATATACATTTTTCCATACCCCACCTTTCAGTCAGAATTGAAGAAGCTTCTTGGATGAGAAGCAAAATGTTTTCAAGGAAAAAAAACAAGAAAATCCAGTGTTTTTTTGGAAAAACACCTTTGGGACAAACCATGACCTGGATGTTTGAGAATCTCCATAGATAGTGCCCCATCCCATTTTCAAGACACTTCCTGAATCTAACAATACTGAACAATATTTATCAAGTGTCTCTCTTTTTAGAAAGGTTGTTTAGAAGTGATCAGTTTGCAGCTCCACTCCTCCCCACCCCTGGCTTCCCTCAAGGAAACAGATTATTCTGGACCCTTTTCTGTCAGTTTCAGACTGAGATATAGTACCAAAATAGCATTGCTCACACTTATTGATGACCTTTGACAGGACTACTTGATCTCTCAGCAGCATTCAGTATTATTGATCATGATATCCTTCTGAACTGGGAATTATGGTTAGAGAGATGAGGTATTGTGTGAATATAGGGGAGAATAGATCTCATCCTACTCTCCTGTTGTGTGGAGTTCCTTGGGGTTCTACCCTCTCTCCATTACTATTTAATATCTACGTGAAGCTGTTTTGTGAGATCATCTATTGCAGGAGTGTCTAAAATAAGGCCCACAGGATGGATCCGGCCTGCAATGTGGTTGGATCCAGCCATGGGCTGTTCTGGAAAATGTAAGGGGCCAGCCCGCATCGCTTCAGCCTGGTCTACCCAATCCCGGTGGGTGCACATATGAAGAGGCAATATTGGTCCAGTGTCAGCCCAGTCTACCCAGTACAAAAAGGAAACATCGGGCCAGCATAGCCTCAGCCCGGTTTACCCAATGCCAAGCGGAAACATCAGGCCAGTGTGGCTTCAGGCTTCAGCCCAGTCTACCCAATGTGAAGAGGAAACAATTGGCCAGCTTGGCTTCAGCCTGGTCTACCCAGTGCGAAGAGGAAACATGCCTGCAGTTTGGGGATCAAACTGGCCATGCCAGTGAGTGGTGTCAAGCTGGCAATGCCCACCCAATTAGCCACACCCACCCAGTCAACTACACTCATCTGCCCCCCCCCAAGGTCAACCACAGCCCTGATGTGGCCCTCAGTGAAATTGAGATTGACACCCCTGATCTATTGGCATGAAGTTAGATATCAACAGTATGTTGATGATATCCATCTAGACATCTTACCCCTAGGCTGACCAAGTGCTACCATCAAGATTGTTTCATGGTATGTGGAAGCCCTGGGAATCTGAATAAGGAAGGTCAGGCTTTAGCTTTTAACCAAAGTAAGACTGAGTGAGTTTTAGGGATTTCCAATTCTGGGGACTTCAATCTTTATTTCTGGATGAGGATGTGAAATTTGGAGATTCTCTTGGACTCTCAGCTTCTTTTAAAAGAGAAGTGACAGCCCTGGTCAAGAACTTTTCCCAAATCCATCTTGCACACCAATTGCTCCTCTTCTTTGATTAGGAGGCCTTACTCACAATCAGTCTTGCTCACTTCTTTTACAGACTATTTCAATGTGCTGTACATAGGGTTGCCCTTGAAGACCATCTGGAATCTGCAATTCATCCAGTATGCAGTGGTACTGGTACCTATGGGCACATCATAGTATATCTATGCAACATCATTACTTTCCTTGATGCAGAGATTCCATTTAAGTTTCTGCAAGCAATTAAGAGTCCTAGTTATTATCTATAAAGGGTCAGGTTTTTTTTTTTGTGGACTGCATATTTCTGACTGTCCGCCCATACCAGAGGTTTAATAGGGTGGTTGTTTCAGATCCCTTCTATAGAATTATAGCAAATATATACCACTTCATAGTGCTTTATAGCATTCTCTCGGCAACTTACAGTGTAAGCATTATTTGTATATTTCCACCAACAATCTGGGTCTTCATTTTACTGACCTCAGAAGAATAAAGGCTGAGTCAACCTTGAGCCCTGTCAGGATCAAATTCCAGGCTGTGAGCAGAGTTTACTTACAACTCTGCATTCTAACGATTGCACCACCAGGGCTCTTTTATGTCACTTAGCAGAACCTAGGAATATGCCTTCTCTGTTGCAGCACTTGCCCTTTGGAACAGCATACTGTCAGAGTGCGCACAGCTTTACTATGTGAGACAACCCAGGAGCAATAACAGCAAATAAAGGTTTGTTATAAAATAGTGGTTTTATCTAGAAAATAATATATGCTATACATACATGTACTATAGGCAGAGATCAAACAACCAGCAATTACAGCAGGGAAAAACACACAGTGAGAGAGAGAGAGACCCTCTTCTTATTATACAGGCTTTTAAAGGGATAACAGCCAAAAAACCTTGCTGACTGATTCCCATCATTATAACATTGCATCATTGCAGCAGCTGGTCAGCTCTTAAATCACTATCCTGACACTTACTGCATTAGATGTTATTGGACCTAATGCTGTGGACCTTCCATATGACCTTGAAGACTTACAATAGTTCTTCCCTTAGGTCAGAGTGTTGGATGAATTTGATCTGTAATGGCTTTGAATCTGGAATATGTGGGGTTGGCCTTAGCTATGCTATATAGTACTGTATTATGTATTTCTGTGTTTGACATACATAATTTTTGTCTCTTAACTGGATGTGAGCCACCCTGACTTGCTATTTGTGAATTGGGTAGGCATATCAAGCAATCAGATGAGATCAAGACAAGACAAGATCTTGTTAACAAGCTAGAGATTCCAATTCAATCATGTCAAATGTGTATTATTGTGGGACTCAGTTTTCTTGATCTGCTATAACTGGAATTTCCATGCCGCAGAAGTGTGATTGTGTTATGTAACAACAATTTTGTTTGCATTTCTTTTCAAGGCCCAATATGTTATTAGTGCCATCCCTCCAGTGCTTAGCTTGAAGATTCATTTTAACCCACCTTTGCCTTCAATGAGGAATCAGATGATTAATCGGATTCCTATGGGGTCAGTCATCAAGTGTATAGTATACTACAAGGATGCATTTTGGAAGAAAAAAGGTATTTCATGTTAATTGAATGGGCAGGGCAAAAGGATAATGTATTTACAGCTTATACTTAGTGCATCAATTCTTACTTTTATGAAGGTCTCCAAGAGATTTGTGTGTGTAAAAAGTATGCCTTTATCTCATGCTATATTTCACTGGTTTGGAATATAGCCCTAAATAATATAGCCGTGATGGCGAACCTATGGCACACGTGCCACAGGTGACACACATAGCCATATCAGTGGGCATACCAGCTGAGCTCTGGCGCACATGCGCGTGCCGGCCAGCTGATTTTCAGGCCTTCTGAGCCCACCATAAGTAGGGAAACAGGCTGTTTTCTGCCTCCGGAGGGGCTGGGGGGTGGGTGGGGAAGGCCCGTTTTTCTTTCTTACCTGGCTCCAGATCCTCTCTATACATCTGCGGAGGGCAAAAACAGCCTTTCCCACTCCCTCGGAGGCCCTCCAAAGGCCTGAAATGCCCCCCTCCCCCACTCCTGGCACGCGATGGCAAAAAGGTTAGCCATCACTGTAATATAGTGCATATCTTTGTGGTGCTACATAGGCATAAAAACTCAAGAGGGCACATACAGAGTTGTCCTGCAATGTCTTGTTCTTTCACTTCTTAACTTCAGCAAGATCTTGAATGAAATGACAAACATTTTGCCATATAAAAAGTGGTTTGTAATAATAATTATGTAATGTTTTAAAACAAGCAAGGAGAGTCAATAATATAAATTATTAATAAAACCCCACATATATATATACACTCACAAACACACATGCATACAAATACATGTCATTTATTTTCTTTTTTACTTTCAATTACTTCAACCAGACCTCCTTGAGATTGATGAATGTTTTAAAGATGGTGTTGTATTCCTTATCTTTGACAATGCCTGTGATGCACTGTAGAGGAAAAACAGTTACATAATAGAAATGTAATGTTTAGAATATCAGTGATGATGGTTCTGAAGCTATTCTTATAATCTTACAGTGTTTTTATCACTGCATAATTCTGAGCCTAAATCATTTAAACTTCCTATATGATTCTGAGCTCAACTCACAGTATTCACATATGAGTAGATTTTAGGATGATGGAGAAACAGTTCTTTGTGGGACCTTACCAAGAGGTAGCCAGTCCTGATTATCCTATCAGTTCATAGTGCTATTTACAGTACATTTGTTTTGTTGCAAAATAATTGCAGGTATGTCAATTATTACTTATTGTCATAATGATCATTATAATAAAACACTTGGGAGCTTTTATTAAGGAAGTATCATATTCACTAAACCTAGTAGAAATGCTGATATCTGGATGGACCTTTCTCCCCTCCCCCCCAGATTATTGTGGTTCCATGATTATTGAAGATGAGGGTGCCCCAATTGGGTTGGCATTAGATGACACCAAACCTGATGGAAGCTTTCCAGCCATAATTGGGTAAGAATTGCTTCAGAGATGAAGGGTGAAAAGTAGGATTCTAAAAGAGAATTAACTGTCTTGAGTAACAGTTGTAACTGTAGTGTACACTTGTGCATGACTATTCATCGAAAAAAGTATATACAATAGGATATAAATTTATTTATTTATTTAGTTATTTATTTATTAAATTTATATACTCCCGAAGGACTCAGGGCAGTGAACAGCCACAAGATAAAAATACATAATACAAACGTTAAAACGCTATTTAAAATATATTAAATATTTTGGCCCAAGACAAATTTAAAATACCCCAATTTGTAAAACAAAATTAAAATGACAATTTAAAAGGGAAAGTTAGGCCAGACTAGCCTGCTGGAATAGAAATGTTTTGAGGGCGCGGCGGAAAGTGCGCAAATCTGGGATCCTCCGTATCTCTGGGGGGAGCTGGTTCAAGATGGCAGGTGCCCCCACAGAGAAGGCTCTCCCCCTGGGGGTCACCAGTCAACACTGACCGGCGGCACCCTGAGGAGTCCCTCTCTATGGGAGTGTACTGGTCGTTGAGAAGCTATTGGTGGCAGAAGGCGGTCTCATAAGTACCATGGTCCTAAGCCATAGAGCGCTCTAAAGGTGGTAACCAATTCCTTGAAAAACATCCAGAAGACCACCAGGAGCTAGTGCAGCTCACGCAGGAGGGGAGTCACATGGGAGCGCCATGTTACTCCCATAACCACCCATATGGCTGCATTCTGGACCAGCTGGAGCCTCCGAGTGCTCCAACAGGGAAGACATCGTCACTCAAAGAAGCATTAATAATCCCCTGGAGCCAACCTCGTGTAACCTCCCGAGAGGCCAGCACCAACCAGGAGGGACACGGATCCAATAAACATGTGGCCGTGCTCAGTCTGCCCAGTATCCTGTCCACGCCTTCGGGAGTCACAGGATCAAACTCTTCCCAGATAATATTCTCAAGACCTGCCTCAATCACCCCTCCCGTATCTACCCAGTCAGAGTCCAGGTGTTCCCGAATCTGAGCGATTTTGTCATACAGATATTGTACAAAGTCATCGGCCCTACCCTCCAAGGGGTCCTCCCACACTTCCTGGTGGAGCAGGGAGCCGGTCAACCTAAATAGGGTGGCTGGGTGATTATCTGATGGTGCAATAAGAGTGGAAAAATAATTACTTTTTTCCGCTTTTATCACCACCAGGTAGGTCTTAATATAAGACCTTACCAGGCTTCAGTCAGATTCAGAACGACTGGCCCTCCAATATTCTCTAGGCGTCTTTTCCAGCGCTTCATCTCCCTCAGCTCCTCAGTAAACCAAGGAGCCAGGAGAGACTGGTGCCGGGTCAGAGGCCGCAAAGGCACGACTTAGTCCCTATCCCAGGTGGCCACTAAGTTTTCAGCCGAGCCGTGAGCCAGAGCCTCAGGAAATGGCCCAAGCTCCGTCTGGAACCTATCTGGATCCATCAGGCACCTGAGGCGGAACCACCTCATCGGTTCTGCCTCCCTGCGGCGAGGTGTGGTGGTTTGAAGGTCTAAGCGAAGGAGGGAATGATCCGACCATGTCAAGGGCTTGATCACTATATCCCCTATCTCAAGATCACTCAGCCACTGGCCAGAGACAAAAACCAGGTCCAGTGTGTTTCCCCCCCATGTGAGTAGGGCCATGAACTAACTGGGTCAGGTCCATGGCCGTCATGGAAGCCATGAACTCCCGAGCCACCTCAGATGCCTCACTGACGGATGGCAGGTTAAAATCTCCTATGACCATAAGCCTGGGGGTATCAACCGTCACCACGGCTATAACATTGAGCAGCTCGGGTAGGACCGCCGCCACATGGCAGGGAGCCAGGTACGTAACCCGCAAACCCATCTGCACCCCATGACCCCACTTCACAAGGAGGGACTCACATCCGGCCGTCTGAGGAACTGTGGCCTCCTTCGGACCAAGACCTTATTTAATGACAATCACCAACCCCCTGCCCCTCCCCTGTGACCTCTACGAGGTCAAAAATCTGTCTATGAGCAAGAATTCTCATAGATTTGAAATAGGGATAATTATTGTCTTGATCTTATATGCTTTACTTTTTACATGTTTCGGTAAAAAATACATTTATTACACAGAAATATTGAAACAGAAAGCATAACTATTCATATATTTTATCCTTACTGAAAGCTGTCTTGCAATTTCTCAGTAGATTTTTTATTTATTTTTTATTTTATTCAAAAAAAGTTAAAATATAAAACTCCAAATTTTTTAACAGGAACAAACAAGAAAATAAAATAAAAGGAAAAAAACACAAAACAAACAAGACATTTAAAAAGGTGCATTAAAAAGAGACACTAACACATATACACATATTATTCTCCCCAGCTGAATATTGTAAATATATTGCAACAATATTAGTTTCCCACCCTTTGTGAAACAGTCCTTCAACATTTTTAAGCAACTAATTCTATTTGCATATTATTAACCTGTCATCTATTTATTATATTAATGACAAAAGTAGAGCAATAAAAAAGGCAAGATTAAAATTTCAAAAACACCTTTTAACAAAAGTTTACCACAGTTTTTTATAGAAATAATACTTATATTTATATACTGCCCCATAGTGCTTTACAGCCCACTGTGAGTGGTTTACAGAGTCAGCATATTGTCCCCAACAATCTGGGTCCTCATTTTCCGACCACGGAAGGATGAAAGGCTGATTCAACCTTGAGCCAGTCATGATCAAACTCCTGGCAGTGAGCAGAGCTAGCCTGCAATACTGCATTCTAACCACTGTGTCACTATGGCTCTTATCTATCCCAAATCATCCCAACAGTTAACACTGATTTGTCTTGGATCAAATATCCATGTTTGTTTCTTAATGCCATCTTTTAGCAATTGTTGTCTGGTTAAATATAATAAGTCCATTCTCCAGGTGTACAATCTATCTTCCCAAAAAAGTCCAGATGAAATAGTTTTCCAATTAAGTACGATAGATCCATTCCTCAATCTCCTTCCATCCTCTTAGGGGAAACCTAAACCTTTATTACTTATCCACTCAGTCAGTTTTCTGCTGTTATAAAGGAATGCAGGCTTAAGCTTCAAGGAAGCATGAGCAATCCACTCAGTTAGTTCAAGATCTGTAAAATCCATATTTCTTTCAGTCTCCACCAAATCTGCTACTTTCAAATCAAATTCCTTTTGTGAATTTGGTTTATCTACAGTTATTTGCATCTGGATATTTTTCATGCCCATTAAGGGCAGATATTTCCATTCTTTAATCAAAGAAATTCAAATATTTCCACACCCATGAATATTTTATTGAAATATTATTCTCTTTTGAAAGCAGATTATTTTTCATCAAACTGAATAGAAAGTAGCAGAAAAATGAAGAATGTTACTATGTGCACTAAATAATTTATAAAACAGGTTATTTTTTCTTCTGTTTTCCATCAGAATAATAAAATAAATCATAAGAAGAATCTGGCTAGATCAAAATAATTGCAGCACAATCACCAACTAAGTTGTAACCCATACGTGGGTTACAAATAACAGACTCTCCCAGACAATACTTTATATAGCAATTGCATATAGTGCCTTTGTGCGGGTTTTATGGGTTTCGCCTTTAATTGAGAAAAAAAATACTTCCTGTTCTATAACAATTTGGAGGTATTGATTGAAAATCCAGTACTGCTTCATATTTTGAAATATGGAAATATGCTATTAATTGGAATCTGAAGATTTTGGAAGTGCTTTTTAGGAAATCATTAAAACTTAACTGAAGCCAAGGGGGGTGATGGGGGGGATACGGGGTTGGGGGGGGGGGAAACTGGGGGGTGTGGAATGAAAAATTTGTACTTGTAAAACTTTTTCAATAAAAAAAAACTTAACTGACATAAATTGATCCTGTTGTGAAATGATTAAATGATAGAAGAAATAATATTTATTTCTTCCATTTTTTATTTTAAATTTCAGTTTCATCCTTTCCCGAAAGTGTAGAAGACTGATTAATATCACCAAGGAAGAAAGGTATGAACAATAACCCTTAATGGTTTATATTTCTAGAAGTAAAACAAATGGGAATATTTTCCCCTCCTATCCATTTTTATTCATTGGAAGGCCAAGGAGAGGCTCCTTTATTACTTTCTAGCTTGTTGGAGATCATGATAGCAAATTCTGTCTAGAGAGCTTCACAGAAAATCAGTCGCAAAAATCAGATCTCCACATTAAGGCTTTCTCTCTGGGAGACTTGGTATTTCAAACATTTTACCCTCAGGGTCTTTACCATTTCTTACTTACTGACATTTCATAATGCCGGGAAAACAACTTTATTCGGTGGACTTTGAAACTGAAAGGTGTTTATATTGTTTTTTTCTCCCCTTCATATGGTTTTTAAAAATACTTTGTGGAGTAGTTATTTTAATATTAGAGTAAAATATTTTACTCTATTTACTTTTATAATGGTTATTTTATTAAATGCTGGAGTAAAATGTTTTGAGCCTAGAAAAATAGTCTATTATCAACTTCTCTATTTGCATTGAGCAGGCATTGCCTATTGCTATAATTGTGCTTTTCTCAGTATTGAGCTGCAGACTTGCATAATCCATGTTTCACCAGGAATAGATTTCTGCTCTGACAATATCCAACCTTGGCTCTTGGTTTTCACACTCAATGTATCAATACACAAATATATTTGCAGGATAAAAATTTCCATTTCTCTCTAGCCAAATCAACAGATAGAAGTTGTTTTCATTTTAATCCAGCTACATCACAAGCACAGTCATATTCATACTTGATTTTGTTCTCCTCCAATAGTTTGGCACCTATCTTCTGACTTCAGGTGCTCATGTCTATTTTCTCTTGATTGTAAATGTCGATTAAGCTTTCTTGACAAACTGAAATGGGCCACCATTTTCTTCTCCAATGGATTATATTGAGGTGACCAGTCTCTATGATTATCTGTTATGGATAATCCTTAGGGGAATCTCTGCTTTTGATAGAATCACTCATAGCATCAAGCTCCTCTATCTCTACATGGTAACTATTCACAGAGTAGCATATTAACATATCTTTCTCAATTCTTGCTTGGCACAGAAAACAAAAAAGCAACAATCTTCATATTAGTTCATTTTTTCTACAGTGTCAATATTACTTCTTCACTCCCCTTTCATTTTTGACCTTATTCAAGAGGGGGGAGTGGACTTGGTGCGTATTATGGAGACTTGGTTGGGCTGCGAGGGAGGGTTTCCCCTCATTGAAATGTGCCCACCAGGCTGCCGTGCATTTCATCAGCCGAGGGCTCAGGGTAGGGGCGGGTGGTGGTGGTGGTGGCAGCTATTATAAAGGAAGATCTTTGTCCAAGGGAGGCCACTGTACCTCAGATAATCGGATGTGAGTGTGAAGTGGGGTCATGGGGTGCAGATGTGCTTGCTGATTGCGTACCTGGCTCCCTGCCACATAGCGGTGGCCTCTCAGCGGCTTTTGATACCATCGACCATGGTATCATGCTGCGCTGGTTGGAGGGGCTAGGAGTGAGGGGCACCATGTTGCAATGGATCTCCTCCTTCCTCTCTGATGGTATGCATTCTGTGTTGGCAGGGGGTCAGAGATCAACCTCGAGGCGCCTTGTTTGTGGGGTGCCGTAAGGGTCGGTCCTCTCACCCCTTCTTTTTATGTGAAGCTGCTGGGTGAGATCATCCGTGGTTTTGGGATGAAGTTCCATCAGTATGCTGATGATACTCAGCTGTATATTTCCACCCCGGACCACCCCAATGATGCGCTTGATGTGATGTCCCGGTGTCTGGAGGCCGTGCGGATCTGGATGGGGAGAAACAGGCTCAGACTCAAACCCTCCAAGACCGAGTGACTGTGGTTTCTGGCATCCTGGTATAGCCAGCTGGTTCCATTGGAGGTGAGATTTTTGGCCCCCACAGAGAGGGCTCGCAACTTGGGTGTTCTCCTGGATGCGCAGCTGTCCCTAGAAGATCATGTGACGGCTGTGGCCAGGGGGGCCTTTTATCAGGTTTGCCTGATCCACCAGTTGCACCCCTTTCTGGACTCGGACTCCTTGCGCACGGTCACTCATGCCCTTGTCACTGCCCATCTGGACTATTGTAATGGTCTCTACATGGGGCTCCCCCTGAAGAGCACTTGGAGGCTCCAACTGGTCCAGAATGCGGCCATGCGGGTGATTATGGGAGCAACATGATGCTCCCATGTAACACCTCTTCCTGCGCGAGCTGCACTGGCTCCCGGTGGTCTTCTGGTTGCGATTCAAGGTGTTGGTGACTACCTTTAAAGCGCTCCATGGCTTAGGACCTGGGTACTTACAAGATTGCCTTCTGCTACCGATAGCCTCCCACCGGCCAATACGCTCCCACAGAGAGGGACTCCTCAGGGTGCCATCGGTCAAACAATGTCGACTGATGACCCCCAGGGGGACAGCCTTCTCTGTGGGGGCACCTGCCCTCTGGAACAATCTGCCTCTGGAGATAGGATGATCCCTGACCTACGCACCTTTCACCATGCCCTCAAGACATTTTTATTCCAACAAGCCGGGATGGCTTAAACATGAATTTTAACTGTTGGTTTATTTTTAAGACACTGGGGCCAAATTATTTAATATGTTTTTAAACTGTTTTTAAATTTTGTATATGGGTGTGTTTTATAAAAATTTAAATAAATAAATAAATAAATTTATATGTATCTATTTTTTATTAGTAAAGAGAGGTTTACTCTCTATCTCTGTCTCTCTCTCTCTCTCTCACACACACACACGGTACCATGTGATTTCAAAAGATTAGCAATTAAAACCAGGATGTGGATCATTTTGTCCCATCTAGGATAAAAATATTTGGTCTGATGTATAGTTAATTATCTGACTGAGGATTTATTGATAATATTAACAGCACCATACAACTGTGTCACGTGCATGGTTTAGACCTCCCTGCTCTCCCAAGGATCATATAGTATTTGGGAAATCTGTCTAAACAGAGATTACAGTTTTCATGCATGGATACAAAATATTTCTTTTCAGTAAGCAGTTGAAAGCAGTTTGAGAAACCAGTTTGTAGGAAGCACATGACTCTTGCTAAAAGGCAGCCTATGATGTACAACTCAAATCTGTTTTGAACATAGAAACTTCCACTGGTCAGCTGTTGGTAGGGAAAGACATATGCCTCATCTTTGGTCTCTGAATGATCATTCGTAAGACTTTTGTCAATAGTCCCAGGTTCCAGGCAAATACAAGGATCTGTTTGTAATTCTGATGTCTCTTCTAGTTAACAACTACCGTACATGCAGATTGCAGACATTGTTTAAATATATGTTTGGTTTTTGAGACTTGGCTTTGATGACAACAACAAGAAAAGACTGTGGAAGGCAGTTTCTACAATACAGCTTCAATCCTTGCAAAAACAAATCATTAGCAAATCTTAAAAGATGAGTTAAAATCAAAACAAAAGCTACTTCAAAGAGGCAAGGTATATCTCATTAATGTTTCTCTCACAGGAAAACACAGATCTGTGAGCTCTATGCAAAGGTGCTGGGAACACAAGAAGCCTTACATGTAAGAACTTAATTTCTAGTATATCAGATTTTTTTAAAGTACCATTGAAAATTCATGAATCTTAGCAGATATGTTAAGATATGTGTCTACAACTGGAGAAGCCAAGCTGAAGCTAAATTTCAAGATAATGATTGATTTCACAATCATTGATTGTGTCACTATAGTGGAGTTTGGAGTGTGACAATTTGAGGTTGTGGACAGGTGTCTTTTCTACTGAGTTCAAACAGGTGCCATTAATACAGGTAATAAGTGGAGGACAGAGGAGCCTCTTAAAGAAGAAGTTACAGGTCTGTGAGAGCCAGAAATCTTGCTTGTTTGTAGGTGACCAAATACTTATTTTGCATAAAATAAGTGATTTTGTGATTTCAGTCACAGCCAGGTTAGCAAAAGACCAAATGTGAGGGCAAATTTAATTATTTATTATTGTCAAAATATTTCTAGGGTCTTCTCCAATTGGATAAATTGGGTAAATGAGGAATCTGATAAGTGTACATTCAAAGAAGGTTCAGATATTATTTTATAGTTCAAAATGTGAGAGATTATTTAATATACTTCAGAATTAAACACTGTAAGTTAATACCTTACAAAATATGAAAATAGTAATTCAACAGTTGATAATTTTAATATTCTTGTACCATTCACATACATCAAGAGATCTGGAAATGGGAGAAAAATACAAATAAAGAAGTATATAAATCCAATATATATAAAATATAAAATATAAGATTTGCAGATGAAGTTTTTATTGAATGAACATTCAGCTTCCTTCACATAGTTTTGTGAGGAATTTTCATATGAAGAAAAGTAAGTTTCAGTAGAACCTGTTCTTGAAGTCATTTTTTTCTTTTCTGAAAAAAAAAATTGCATTTTTTAAGATGACATGTGAGAAAAAATTAAACCATAAGAAGCAGATGGATGTTCAGTAATTAATTTCCTGTGTAAGGTGGTATTTGTTTTGACAAAACAGCTAGTTTGACTTGTCCATTATGATTTCAGCAAGTCGACAGTCATCTTTTTTTATATCCAAATCTTAACACTGAAAACAAAATAGTTCTGTAAATGCCTAGGTGAAAGCTCCACATACTTTGAAAATTTAATATCAATGGCTGCCTGAATTGTCTGTTAGAGACCGAAGAAAATGTACCCAACTCATTGTAAGTACATTTTTTTGAGTCAGCCGCCTTGGAATGTTACAGATTTTGATCACATCAATGCATAATGTTGAAGTGCATTATGTTTAAAAAAGTACTAAGCATAACAAAATGCTGTGTTTATGTATCTGTTATTACAATTTCTAATTACTGGGAATAAAGATGATTTAACTTTTATACTATCCCCTGTTTCCTATCATCATTTAAAGTAGATTTATGTTTATTATCCTTGGAAATGAAATGACATGGGAAATAAGTGAATTCAGAGTGTTCTATTTATTTTGTAAAGTATCTATTTTTGTCTCCTTTCATTATTTGTTAATGACGATTTTGTAGCCAGTGCACTATGAAGAGAAGAATTGGTGTGAAGAACAATATTCTGGAGGATGCTATACAGCTTATTTTCCACCCGGGATTATGACTCATTATGGAAGGTATGGTGATCATAAGAAAGAATGTTAAGATTAAAGAGTTAATGAAGAATATGAAGGACTTCATGTTCTGTTAATTCAAACCAATTTCTTTAATTTGCTCCATATATATAACTTCTAGGGATTGTGTAAAGAATTGCACAATTGATTAAATATTTTTACCAGAATAATGATGGTATTTTGTAGCTATACACTATATAGACAACAAATAGTCCCTGCAACAAGATAACATTTGTAATTGGAAAATATATTTAGGAATTATTTAATGCATCATCCTATAAAATAGTGCATATTAATTTGCAGTTCAAAATCTATATTTATAATGGATTTAATATTGCAACTGAATATTAAAACTAGTTATATATTAAAGTGATAGTTTATTTACTATCTTTAATGCCTTGATCCAGTAAGAGTGATGGATTTCAGTGATTTTATATCTGTTTATTCCTTTGCTATTTTACTTTCCATTGAAACTACTAGATTGGGACTGGATAAATATAATTGCTTTTTATAGCCTTGATAAATTTCTGTACCTCTTTCCATATATACAGAATGATATTATGCTTTATATCATTTTTGCATAAAGTGATATGTGGTATAGCAAGTCATGCATGAAACATTTATGGATAATTAAGTGTAGCCTTCTTGAGCAATGATTTGGGGCTAATTGCAGGGTTCAGCAGGTCTTTGACATTATTGATAGATTACTCTGAAAAACATCAGAAAACACACCGTAAAGCAGAAAAGCACACATGTGTGCTCCCTGAGTTCATAGAAAAAGATTTTTTGAAATATCATAACTTTCATTATTTTATCAATGTATAAAATACAAAGAAGAATAAAAATAGGAAATTAAGGGAAGAAAAAAGAGAGAAAGAAAATATGAGGTACAAGAGAAGAAAGTTTTTTGGGGTTTTTTCTATGTTTTATTTGTAGTTTTCCTTTGACAACCAACATATTTTGTGAACAGTGTAATGACTGGGTCATTACATTTTTACACAGTGCTAACAATAATACAATTACATATGCATAGTTTTTATCTTCCAACTTCTAACCTTAACATTATAATTATAATATATTCATTATAATTATAATATATTCTTTTATGTATCAATATGTATAATACTTTCCCCAAATTTGTACTTATCCCCTCCCTTCCAGTTTGTTGTGGTTCTTCCATATTCACCTCTTTATCTTTAAACAGTACTATTCTCTTTATAATTCTTTATTGCTTTCTCCAAAAATATATTTCAACATCCATTACATTTCTTCATACAATGAGTTTGTTGACCCATCAACTCAATATTTTAAGTATTACTCAAATTCCACCATATTTCATTATCTCAGTTTCCTATTAACACCAATAAAACCACTTATTAATAAGATTTAACTGGTCCCTGTCTCTGAGTTCCCTGAATTTGTAGTCTTTAAAAGCTATAAATTTCATTATATATTTTGCACACAGTTAATCATAATAATACATTTAAATATGCCTAATCACAATCTTTCACTTCCTAACCTTAGTATATTTATGATTATAATACATTCTATTATATATCTATATATATGTTACTATTTCCCCAGTTTATCTTTTCTGTTTGTTTCTATTAGTTTTTCATACAATCACAGTATTACAAGACATTATGTCTCTATCCGTCATCTTTCAGCCTTTTTAGAATTTCATCATTTATTGACTTTTTGGTGATTTACAGTATTTCTCTCTTGGGATCCTATATCTCTTTCTAATATTTTTACATAGACTGAATGTTCCTTCTGACTTATCCCTTATCTCCTTCTGCATCATTTGGATACCCATCCGTAGCCCTTTCATTATTTTTAGAAAGTCTTTTTTCCCCCTCTGTACTATTGTAGGTTCTTAAGGAATTATCTATTCAATTCTTAGCTTTTATTGTTATTGTCTTTTCATTGTTTTTGTTTTCTTGTTTTTTTATTTTCTGAATATTTTGTTCATCTTTTCCCACCATTTGTTCAGGATCTTCTACACTCACGTCTTTATCTTTGGATAATCCCATCATTTCCTTATGATTCTTTGTCATACTTTCATAAAAACTTTTAGCTATCATTAACATTTCTTCATAGAACTTTATTGTCTTCTGCTGAATCATTTTGTACCAGTTTAATACATTAAAAATTATTCAATATATCTCTAATATTCCAGTGTCCCAATATCTTAAAAAACTCCAAAAAAGTCAATTATTAATAAAATTTATCAATCCCAGAATTATTCCTCCAAATCTCCTAGCTTTCTAGTCCTTAAAAGCTCTCTCTATATAGTTTACTGTCTTTATAGTTTCCAACTTACACCTTCCCAATTGTCCAAATTTTAGAGTCTTATTTGTCTTTTCTTCTTTTTCTCCCCCCCCCCCCCGCTTTTCTTTTGCCTCACAGGATGATCTATCAAATGATGTTAGTGAATCAAATCCAGATTAGCCCACCAGCTTTCCTCAAATTTTTCAAATCCACCTTTCAATGAACATTTCAATAAAGTTTTGGTATTTATAGTTCAGTTGCTTTAAAAATCTTCAAATAGCTTAGTAGATACTTCCAAGCCAATTCCAGCATTCAACAGAGTGTAAAAATCAAAACAGCTGACTGTTAGCCATTCAGTGGGATTGATAATAGAGTTTAGAAAAGCAATTCTTCCCAATAATCACTTTTCACAATGTTGTTCGACTTTTTCCAGGCTTTCTGCATTTTAAAAGATCCTTTAAATATTTCTTTTGCATCTGAGTCTTTAATTGTTAGTCTTTCTCTTTAATTTTTAGACCTATAAATCCAATCACCACTTTCTTACTATTTGGAGATTGTTTTTTAAATTTTTAACTTGGGTTGAATCTTTGGAGTAAAAGTTGGAAGTTATCTCACCCAGTTTCAATGCTGTGTCCATGCACCACTCCAGCACAAGATCTTAGTATCTCCATTGTCCTAGCTTGTGACAGTCCAAAATGGCCATCTTCCCTGCTGCCATTCGGGAGAGCTTTCTTTGGATCAACGAGGAAATTGCGGTTTCCTCGTGATCAACGAAGCGCCTCTCCTTTCTTCACCACCCCTCCTGGGTGTCTTGATCCCGTAGGGCCTCCCGGCAAGCAGTTGCCCGCTGCATTTCACAGAGCCCAATGGAGCTCTGCTATTTTCCAGCTGTTCCTGCTGCAACATCAACCGGAAGTCAGAAAGAAAGAAAGTTTTGATGAACTACTTTTTAATGAATTGCCTTGGATGTTGTATATGTCTGTTGTACATGTTATGTTATGTTATGCTTTCTTTCTAAAAGTTTTATATATGTATCAAATGACTGAGTCTTATTTATAAATTACTGTTGGATAATTTTTTTCAGCGTTGTACAAGTGGTTGGATAGTGGATCGGATAGCCTTATCATCAGTGTTATGTTTCCTTTTTATTATTTGATCAAGTTGGTTATCATTCTTTTTAGAGTATTAAAGCTCTTTACATGCACTATCAGCCTGCAAAAAAACACTCCTATTACAACTGTCCACAGCTTTTTCCATGTGAGGGGCACATGTAGCTTTCACACCACATACTTTTGAAAAAAATCCAAAAAAGTAATAACTGGGTCCAGCAAAAAAAACTATATGGTTTTATTTTGTTTACATTTACATGTAATTAAAAGTTTAATAAAACTTAAATTGATTAGTCTCTGGACATGTATTTATTAAAATTTACCTTAATGCTTAAAAACACAATTTAGAAATATATTATATCTACCGGTATTTAAAACAGATAATCCTCAATTTATGACCACAATTGAGCCCAAAATTTTTGTTGCTAAGCAAAACATTTGTTAAGTGAATCTTGCCCCATTTTATGACCTTTCTTGCCACACTTGTTAATTGAATCAGGCTTCCCCATTGATTTTACTTGTTGGAAAGTCACAAAAGGTGATCACATGACCCCAGGCCACTGCAACCATCATAAATATGAGTCAGTTGCCAACTTCTAAATTTTGATCACATGACCTTGGAGATGCTGCAATGGTCGTGTGAAAAATGATCATGTCACTTTTTTCAGTGCCATTGCAGCTTTGAATGGTCATTAAATTAACTATTGTAAGTCAAGGACTATCTGTAAAGGATAATACTACCGTTTTTCTCCAAAAAGAATGCCAGGTCTTATTTTCTTTTGATCCCTGAAAAAATGGCTAGGCCTTCTTTTTGGAGGGTTCTAATTATCGACTCACCTCATAGCAGTGGCACCAACAGCCCTACCCAGTAGGAGCCTGCTGCTGGCCCACTTCTTCTGCGGCCGCTTGCCGCCACCCGCACACATCGCCCTGGCCTCCGTCTTGCCTTCAGATGCCTGCTGGAAGGCAGCTCTGTTATTGGCTGCAGATGCCTTCCGGCAAGCATCTGAAGGCAAAATGGAGGTCGGGGCGATGCATGCAAGCACCCGTAGAAGTGGCTGCAGAAGAAGGTGAGGCAGGTGTCGGGGTGTGTGAGGCCTGGTAAGTAGGGCAGCTCCACCACTCCCATCGCCACCCTAGCTTATTTTTTACCTGTGTGCCTTGCCCCAAGCCCTGCACCCCGGGGTGGGTGGGTTCTTAATTAGGGCTTTTTGTGGGTGGAGCTTAATTTGATTGCATGTGCTCAAAAATGTGATAGGGCTTCTTTTCAAGGTGGGTCATCTTTTTGGAGAAACATGGTAATTCTAATACACATTTGAAAAATATATTAATATAAAAACATAATTATAAATATAAGGCAGTTGTATAAATACTATAAGTATACAACTTTGCTGTACTTTGATGTCAAATAATCAAAAGTTAATATATAAAAGGATGGTGATAGAGCTAAAAGCCCAAATTTACACCTGCTTTAACCAGGAATTGGTTACAGAATTCTTGAAGCTAGGACTGCAATTCATTCTCTTGGCTTGTTATTGCACCAATCTAGGCTTGGCTACAAAATATATTCAGGACTGTATAACAGTAAAAGCTTGACAGGCTTGACATTGCTTTATTGCAGAGAAAGAAGAGAAAGGCCACTCAATATGGCCATTTATTTCACACTAATAACTCTGGGTGATGTGCAAAGGTTAAAACCCAACAATTAGAACAATAATCCATGGTGCCCCAGGTAAAGAGCATCCCACAAGCGAACCAGTAGCAACAGATTTTGAAACCCTGCTTCACAGCCTTAAAAAGGGCATATAGGGCTTGGGCTGTCAAGATCTCAATTCCACTGAAATGATTAGAGCTGAATTTATTTTGGCCAGTTTTTCAGGAGATTCATGGATGGAGAAGTGGGGTAGGGGAAAACATGGTTGTATATTATAATGCATCATCCCGACTACATATCACTGCATTAAAGAGACATTTCTATTTCTGCCAATAGAGACTCTTTCCCCTGTTGCAAATTAAGGTTTCAAGGGCCTTGGGAAACGTGCATGTTAATTGCATTCAATTAATACCACATTTAATTTTGTCCTGAATATACTGGAGCAAGTTTCAAGTTGATCAGAAATAAAAGGTCATAGGTGATGCCTTTTAGGTGCTAATATTAGGAATAAATGTTTCACTGTTTATAATCAGAGAAAGGTGTCCCTTGACATTTCATGATCTGCACTTGCTTTCAAAGGATTCTTCGTGAGCCAGTTGGGAGGATCTTCTTTGCAGGTACTGAAACAGCTTCAGAATGGAGTGGCTACATGGAAGGGGCTGTTCAGGCTGGAGAAAGAGCAGCCAGAGAGGTACGGAGTCTGTTGCATCAAATAATTTTACTTAGGTTTGGGGGATTTTTTTGGTAAAGTTTTTTTTATTTTTTACACAAGCACACACACACACAAACATACAATGTATTTTTGCTGAACAGAGTATTTGGCTGGTTAACAAATTTAAATAATTTTTAGTCCTTTCAACTAAAATTACAATGTGTATACCTCCTTTTTGCCATAATATTTATTTTCATCTATTGTTTTTACCAATATTACCCTTCATTTTCATCTCTACTTTTAATAATTTTGATTCTCTGGGTGAATTTCCAACCCAAAGCATCCTCATGTTGGTTTGCATGACTGCCACTTAAAGAAAGATAAATGATTTATTAATCTTGTAATAAAAACAAGCTATATAAAATGACCAGGCTGAGCTTGAGGGAGGAGTCAAACAGATCATTAGTCATGATGCAATAAATAAATCTTTATACTCATTTGAACTACTGAATCTCCTGATTTCCCGGGTGCTTGATATAAGCAAGCAAAAAGCATTTAATATCAAAAACTAAAACCAAATTTACAGAAACTGGGTGTCATATGTGCATTTAGGACTTAATCCAATCCCAGAAAATGGCAAATAGAGAGTTCTTAAAAAGGCTTTAAAGTATCAAAAGAGGCGGTTTCACTGAACTCTGGATATCCTGGCCTGGCTGAATAAGACACTAAAGTTCTGATGCTGATAGGATAACTTCCAGTACTGATGGGTAAGGAAAAACCTCCAATATAAAAGAGAAAATGAAACTGAATACTAGAAATGGAGATAAAGCTGCATTATTCTGAATTAGTCATTCAAAACAGTCTATTATAAAAATGAATAGATTGCTATGTGGATGAGGAATCTAATCTAATGCTTGTTGATGAGAAAAAAGGATTTGCGCAAAAGAATCTGACCTGATTTGTCTTGATGGCTTTTTAAATGAAGTTGTACTTTTATAAAATTCCCATAAGATTTGCATATTTGCATATTTACAGTGCCTATAATGCAGCATTTCCAAACTTTGGCCACAAGCAGGGTATCTTTTAAATTGGTCATTGGAAAAGCTTTTGGTCTATTTTTTCTATATAAGACTTAAATCATCTCTTTTTAGGTACTACAGTCGATGGGAAGATATTCAGGAGAAATATGGAAATCTGAACCAGAATCACCTGTAAGTATGTCTATGGAGATTCTCAGTCATCCAGGTCATGGTTGTCCAAAAGGTGCTTTTTCAAGAGGCAACTGGATTTTCTGTTGTTTTTTTTTAAAGATGTTTCACTTCTCATCCAAGAAGCTTCTTCAGCTCTCAGAAGTTCTGAAGAAGCTTCTTGGATGAGAAGCGAAATGTCTTCAAAGAGAAACCAGAAAGTCCAGTTGGTTCTTGAAAAAGCATCTTTGGGACACCTGTAAGTATGCAATGTTTTATTTGATGTGGAAGAAGATGTGAAATTAATACCCAGAATTAGAGAAGCAGCCATGTGGAAAGGAATGGTTTGGTTCTCACTCTGTTTTGAACTTAATAAATGAACTACAGGCAGGCCTTGATTTACGACCATTTGTTTAGCAACTGTTCAAAGCTAATGCATGACCTCATCACGAAGTGATGGAAGTTCCAGTCCCAACTGTAGTCATAAGTCAAGAACTACCTGTATAGTAAGTTAATTATAGGAATGTAATTTAAATCTCACCAACAATATGCCTTTGACAGTAGCCATGATAGCCCATATTGTAAAAACCACCAATTGGTTTGACCTATTGAATAGCTTTTGTAAATAAATATGATTTTATACCCCCTGGAGTGAAGTTAGCGCCAACCCCTCTGACCTTCCACAAAGACTTGAAGAGCTGGCTTTGCCAGCTGGCTTGGAGCTCCCATTGGGGGGGAGGGGTGTCACATTGGAGGTAATTGTCAAACTAATAACAGATTCCACCTTCTCCCTTCTTCATCCTACTCCCTTCCCATCTTTAATTAAGGTTGTGTATTTATCTTTTTTATTACAGTGGTTCTTCGGTACTCCTTGTTAATTGGTTCCAGGAAGTGTGATGAGTACCAAGAACGATGAGTACCAGATTTCCCCCATAAGAATAATATAGTGAGTCACAAGTAGCTGACACCCACAATTTGTAGCTTGTGCGTTGAGTACCAAACAAACAATGAGTATTGAGAAAAATTTTTGCATCAAAATGCATTAAGTACCAAATCAAAGCAGTTGAGTACTAAAATACCACTGTATTTAGGTACTATTGTGTACAAGTTTTGTAAAAAAATATCATTTAATATTGTAAACCACCCAGGGTTACATACATACATACATACATACATACATACATACATACATACATACATACATAAATAAATATTTTTTTTATTTCACTCCTCCAACTTGAATAAAAGGTATAGTACAATTTTCAAAATGAGTGTGTTTAGATTAGGGTTGTGCAAAAATGTGTTGAAAGAAGGTTTTTGGACTTTGTGTGAGCATAGTACCTTCTCTCATTATTCAGTGATGCAGCTTGACTTTCAGGCTTCCATTGAAAATTGTTTAGAATCCTTACAGGTAGTCCTTGACTTACAATACCTCAAAAGAAAAAAATGGCAGCACAAATGTGCAGCAAATAGCCATGGCAGAAGTTGGGTCCTAAATGGAGTCAGATACGCAGCCTAAAGCAAACACCCAAAAATATTACTTACAAGTTATCTTTGAAATTATGACTGCTACATACAAGCACACACGTACAGTCCTGTGACTGCATTTTACATATTTGGTAATCAGCTACATATATGATTAGTTGCAGTATCCTGCAGTCATATAACCAGAGTTTGTGATGTTTTTGCAGATTTCTGAGTTTTTGCTTATTAATAACTATGGTGACTCACTTTATGAGACTTTAATAAAAATGTCATAAAATTGAGTTAGATGACATGGTAACTTGATTAAAACAGTTCATTTAGTGACTGTTTGACGCTACAACAGCACTGAAAAATCTGATTTCTGGCTGTTTTTCACAGTTGTGACCTTTGCAGCATCCCCATGATCATGTGCTCAAAGTTCATATGCTTGCCAACTGATTCATACTTATGACCGTTGCAGCATCCCAGGGACATGTGATCCTGTTTTGCAACCTTAGGACAAGCAAAATCAATGGGGAAGCAAAATTCCCTTAAGAAACAGGTTAATAAAATATCAACTGCAATGATTCACTAAACAACATTGGCAAAAATGTCATAAAATGGGGCAAAACTCACTTAACAAATGTTTCAGTTAACAACAGAAATTTTGGGCTCAATTGTAGTCATAAGTTGAGGACTACCCATATTACAGTCATGCAGAATTCTAAAAAAACAATAGATATTTTTTTTAACAGAGAACAAAGTTGCTTACATGAGGCCTGAAACATTCACATCATTATCTGCACTATGCATTATCCTGTCATGGATAATTTTTAGATGCCTTGCATGCAACTGCTACATGGTCTTTGGAAAAGCTACAGATGCTTAAAGGAATAGGCAGGCATTATATTGGCATTCCTTCTAGTCTTTAGCACCTTTTGAAGATCAGATCCAAACCACTGCATATCCTTATAGCACTTAGCAAATATACCGCTTCACAGTGCTTTACAGCCCTCTCTAAGTGGTTTACAGAGTCAGCATACTGTCCCCAACAATCTGAATCCTCATTTTACCCACCTCAGAAGGATGGAAGGCTGAGTCATCCTTGAGCCTGCTGAGATTTGATTTGCCAAACTGCTGGCAGCTGGCAATCAGCAGAAGTAGCCTGCAGTACTGCATTCTAACCAGTGCACCACCGCAGCTCTTATAACTTTTCTACATTTTTTCCCAATAGTGTGACTGGAATTCCTAAGATAGTGTGCCTTAATGGATATACTGCCTGATGCAGTATCTTAAATATGGCATCACATCATAGATTTGCCTAATTATATTTGGTGTTTGTTGTTTTATTTTCAACCCATTTCCTATTTTGCTTTTATTTTTAACAGCATAACACTCAATTTCATTTACTCCTTTTCATGTTTAACATAATATAATTTGCCAAGTCCCTCTTAATATTGTCCATTTTCCTGTTGTTAAAGAGCAAGGTCTGAAAAATTAATCTACATTACTATTATCTACTTTAGATGCAATTCCTTCATTCTGTTAGAATTTCTTCTGTGAAATGAATATTTGTCATATTTGTAAAAAGTATCTCCCACCTAATAATGAACAAATTTATCTCGTGTCAGTTTATTTATTAAAACTAAGATCTAATAACACATCTTTAAAATCCCAAATCACTTTGGGATTTGGGATTATAAAAACAAAGAATAAGAATGCAATAAAAGAATAATTAGAAGAAGAATAAATCATAGCATTAAAAACAAGAAACAAATATTCAATAGGGTCATTGCTTGGGGAAAGCCAACACTACTGTGCTGGGCCTTGTGCATAATATGAACATCATTCCACAGTGCAGGAGTTACCTTTGGAAAGATCTGGTTCCATGTTGCTGCCTAATGGTATTTTGAAGGCCCAGGAATGGAGAACAGAATTCCTCTGAGGACTAAAGGTGTCTGGGAGTGCATATGATTGAAAATCTCTTTCTTTCTCCCTCCCTCCCTTTTGCTCTCTCTCTCTCCATATGCACATTTATTATTATCTGCAACAGCTCCTTAAATATTTAGAATTGCTTGAAACATGAAACTTGCAGTCAGAAGGACAGTAACATCTAACCCTGGAGTAGCCAATTAATTTTCACAAGAGGCCACATGAGAAACTGGAGCTAAGGTAAAGGACTGAACCAAAAGGGCTGTGAAGGTCCATAGGCACGCACGGACACACATATGTAAATTGAAAAAAAATTCCCAACAGTCACCTTCAAAATAAAAGCTATGTAGTTGTGTTATGTGTATGGCATACACATTTGATTTCAAATTTCTGTTTGATCTCCTGCAGACAGGATATGGACAGCCACAGGGCCAGATATGCCCCAAGGGTCTTAAATGCTCAGATCGGATCTGACCTAATATATTAGTCTGTGTAGTGTTCTGCTTGAAAAATGTGGACCACTCTACTTTAATCATTCCTACTCCAACAATATTAGAAAACTGTAATTGTTTAACATAAGAAAGCTGTGTTTGTTGTTGTTTTCTGGTACTCAATCTTGAAAAAAAAAATAACCCCCTGAATGTTCTTCCATCCAGGATGTACCAGCCCTGCCAATAATTGCAACATTTTGGGAAAGGAACTTGCCTTCTGTTCCTGGACTACTGAAATTGATGGGGTTCTCGGTTTTCTTTACATCAGTGGCTGCAGCTGGGCTCTTTGCCTATAAAAAGGATCTCTTAGTGCGAAATTGAAAACAGATGTGCTAATAGGAAACTGTACAATTTGGTCTGCAAATTTATATACATTAACATAATCATTTCCCTCTCATTTAGACTAGGGGTCCTCAACCTCTGGGCTGCAGCCCACTATTGCGCCATGGCCTATTTGAAGCTGGGCTGCATGACCAGTGGCTAGCATATGTGTGCATACTGCTTGACTTGTGTGAGCAGCAGGCTGAAACATTTGCGCACACACACATAGAGCTCAACTTGTGCAAGTCAAGCTGTGCACACATGTGCGTGTATGCTGGCCCACTACTGGCACAAGTCAAGCTGCGTGCCTGTGCCCTGACCTGCCACTCGAACGGCCCAGTTCTCCTCTCCCCACTCCCAGGTAGGCCACGGCTACAAAGGCCGGGGACCACTGATTTAGACTGTTGATTGCAATTATCTGTATTCTGCCTGTTCAAGGTATCTTGGAAATTGTGATAGAGTCCAACATCTGTTTCCAAAGGCACTACACAATTTGGCTACTATAAAAATAATATAGTTGCCTGGAATCCAATTACAGGTAGTACTCAAGCTATTCATTCACCCTTACGTCCAACCATAGAGACTCTGCAGCATCTCCTGCCTCTCTCCCCATCCCCATCCTGCCTGGGAATCTACATTTCTTCAAGAAAGAAAGCAAAAAAAGCTGGGACAGATTTGTTGGTCTTTCTTCCTGCACCATTAGAGGCTGAAACTAAACTCTCTGTCTCTGCCCTTCAACGTCAATCCCTTTTAACCACCTGATTTGTTAAATTTACTGCATGCCTAGAAAGAGGGGGACAAAACCTGCAAATTAGTTACCTTGATGAGTGACTACCAGGCTGAAGAATATTGTAGAGAAAGGGAAGGAAGCAGGCAAAGAAAATGTTTTTGCAGCTTATTTATCTTCTGGAACTGAAGAAAAAATTCAGCTCAAAAGGAAAAAATGGCAGCACAAATGTGCAGCTAACGGCCATGGCAGAAGTTGGGTCCTAAAGGGAGACATATAGGCAGCAAAAAGCAAACACCCAAAAATGTTACTTACAAGTTATCTTTGAAATTATGACTGCTACGCACAAGCACACACGTACAGTCCTGTGACTGCATTTCACACATTTGATAATCAGCTACATATATGATCAGTTGCAGTATCCTGCAGTCATATAACCAGAGTTTGTGATATTTTTGCAGATTTCTGAGTTTTTGCTTATTAATAACTATGGTGACTCACTTTATGAGTGTCACCAATAAAATTGAGTTAGATGACATGGTAACTCACTTAACGATTGCAACAACTTATAACTAAAATTTCAGGATTGGTTGTGGTGGTTAAGTGAGGATTACTTGCATATCTTAACCAGTTAGCCCATTATTTAGGATCAGTGAAGAGCAAATGGAAGAATTTTTGAACCTCTACCTGGCCTATGAAACAGCTGTCTAGGATTTCACTAACTTTTTAGGGTGTCAAGAAATATCTTTCATACACTTTTTTTCTTAAATATGATAAATGGATATATGTTGGCTTTTAAGAAATTTGAATACCTTTTCTCAGGATTATAATATCCTTCTTAAAAATATAATCAGATCTAAATCTTGCTTGAGTGACAGACATAAAGGGATGTAATTTTGAAAAATGTTTAGCTATAGTATTAGAAATAGTATTTAGCTATAGTATTAGAAATAGCAGAAGACAGGGAAAATAGTATTTTCCCTGTCTTCTGCTTCCTCCAAACTGCTTTTTGATGAGATCCCCTTCATTTCCTACCTGACATTAATGTATTTTGATAGATTGAAAGGATTTCTTAATATGTTTTGGCTTGCTCCTCATTTAATAATATTCAAATGGCTGGTGGAAGCATGCACTAGAGGAAAGGGCCCTGAAGCCATTATTCATTCTATGGCAGAAAATTGGACAAATCTCTTAAATAATAAGTTAGTTAACCATAGAAATTAATAGGAAATTAAGAATGTTGGTTTTCTCCTTCGGAAAGTGAGTAACCTCTTGCAAAGTTTGGTTATACTACTTGCAGGATCTTTCCAGTCTTTTTCAGGATCGGGACTGCTACTTAAAGGGTTAAAAGTCAGAATAAGCTGTAGCCCAGAAGTAGTTATCTTTCTTTTTGACTCAGAGAATCCAGATTTTGCACATTCCTATTTTAGGGTTACTTCTTCCCAACAGTTCCATAATTTCTAAAGAGTGTGCTGTATAATATTTTTTACTGATATATAATACCATAAACAATGCATAATGTATGCCTTCTGCTGCTGTTGTTAGTCTGATATATGTTCTTACTATTCCATAATTTTGTAAGCCTCTTGTGATTACAAAGAAAAGAACAAGACTTCAGGATTCTCCCCAGGATCCAATTTCAGGTAGATAAAATTCCTTTTCCCATTAGCTTTCTTTCCTAACACTTCGTCAGTAGACTTTATTGGAGACCTTTTCTATGTTCTTTCAAGAATCGGGAGCAGCTTTTAAAAGGAGAGATGTCTCTACCTCCCAACTCTGTGGCTTATAAATTAAGTCTGCAAAAGATTTACAGAGTTTCATTTTAACAGCTGACACTTTGCCTTCAGGAAAAATAGTTAACTATTCTGTTCAGGACTGGTGTACTATTTTTGCTTTATTGATGGAAGATGTAATAAAACTATTTGAAGGTTGGATATTAATGAAATAATGAAGCAATCCTATACAGAGTGGGAAGTGATATAATAGTTCCTTGCTGATTTCTTACATATAAATTAATGAAAAGATGGTGGCAGAAAGTGAACGTATTCTTTTTCCTTGTTCCAACAGCTATTTGCTAATATAGTGGTCTGATCCTGGAAGTTCATGAGAAAGAGAGAAGTTGATTTCATTTCTAGAAAAAAATGTTTTGGGTTATACTCCTAGATATAGATTTATATCAGTGAAGTGATTTGCACATATAACAAATCTCTAAGGTAGAATTGTCCTCTTTCTATTTGTCTCTTCTTGGATTGCCCTCCTCAGATGATTGTATCTGAGGGGCTGCAGACTTCATAGAAAACAATTTCATTGAAATAGATCTCATTCTGAATAAAGATACTTGGAATTGCACTGTTTAGTATTTTTAAATTAAGTACTCTAGTAATCAGATGCTACAATTGGACATCATACTGAACAGATTTAATAAAAGTGTGCCTTCTCAGGTTCACACTAAAGTCTTCATTTAATGTAGCATAATATAACACTTTTTTTCTCAGTGTTTTTCTCATAAAAAGTAATAGTGTAGATCAGGACTCAAGAAATTTAAGATAATCCATTTTTCACTTGGGGGTGGGAGTAAGGAAGAAGCCTCTTAATTTCAGTGAGGTGGTTTTAATATGCTGGTTATAGATATAGAAGGTAAGGATTAGTTTGGGTCCCATGTTTACTTCTCAGACTGAAAAAAGAACAAGCATTGTCTATTACCTTGTAATAAAAATAACATTCTAGCTTTTTATAGCCTTATGCCCTTTAATGGTTTGAGGACTAACAGTAACTTTAGAAGATAGCTGAAATCTGAGAATTTCAAGAATTATTTGCAGAGTGCCAGGCTAGAGTAGCCTGGGCTATCCCATGGTATGTTTTGACTAGCAGAGGCTTTCCAAAGTCTCAAACACAGCATTCTCCCAGATCTGTTACATGAAATGTTACATGAGATGGACCTTGGAGTCCTAGTAGACAGTCACTTAAATATGAGTCTGAAGTGTGTGGCAGCAGCCAAAAAAGCTAATGCAATCCTTGGTTGTATAAATAGAGGTATATAATCAAAATCACATGAAGTATTAGTACTGCTTTATAAAGCCATAGTAAGGCCACAGCTGGAATACTGCATCCAGTTTTGGTCACCACATTACAAAAAAGGTGTTGAGACTTTGGAAAAAGTGCAAAGAAGAGCAACTAAAAGGATTAAAGCCGGGAGTCTAAAATATATGAAGAATGGTTTCAGGATTTGGGTTTGGCTGGTCTAGAGAAAAGAAGGACTAGGGCGGACATGATAGCAGTATTCCAGTATTGAGAGGCTGCCACAAAGAGGAGAGAGTCAACTTTGTTTTTCAAAGCACCTGAAGGCAGGGCAAGAAACATGGATGGAAACTAATCAAGGAGAGAAGAACCTGAATTTAAGAAATTTCCTAACAGTGAGGACAATTAAGCAGTGAAACAGATTGCCTTCAAAAGGGGGTGCTTCATCACTGGAGGTTTTTAAGAAGAGGCTGGACAGTCACTTGTCTGAAACACTATAGGTGTCCCGCTTGAAGAGGGGACTAGACGACCTTCAAGGTTCCTTCCAGTTCTATTCTGATTGATTGGTTGAAATCATTTTAAATAAACCAGAAAAAAATGCAAAGGAAAGCATCAAAGTAAACTTTATCAAAACCTAGCATTTTTTGTGCCTCTTTCTTCCCTCTCTTAAACACTGACCATAAGCAACAAATGGAATAACATCACATCTTTAGTGATGACATCATAGCATTATCTCAGAGCACTTCCTACTGTCTGCCACTGACACGAGATAGTAGTAAAATGTACAACTGTTGATGTCACTGAATATATTAATGAAATTAGATAACAACCCACGTTTGATATGCAGACATAATCTTGGGGTTTCTTATAGTATCAACTTGGATATAAATAAAGAACATTCAGTTACCAAGGAATTATTGCATATTTGCTAAGATTTTAAATTTTGAACAAACTCCTTGAAGAGTATGACAGTTTGTGCTTTTGTTCTTTCTATAATGCCACAAGAGAAGACATGGTGGTAGGAAATTCTGGCATTTGTGTACATCAAGACATCAGGAGGTTGGTAAAGGCTGCACTTAATAAGCAGTTGTCTATAATAAATATGAGTATGAGTAAGAATGCAACCTTTAAATTCTTGGCAGGAGTTGAAATAAGGAACTCAGATATAACTCTCAGGATTAAATGGGATTGTATTTAGGAAGTCTGGTTCATTTGTAGGTAAGCTCTGAGACTGCAGTTATAAAAATTCACTCACAACACTTCCCACCCCCCCAAGCATTAAAATAGATGACAAATAAGGAACATATAAGGAACAAATAAGGAACATATTTCCTTATTCATTTTATTTGTAATTTTCTTCCTCGTTTCATGAGGTGGGTGAAAGCTGAAATTAATAAAGAAAATGAAACTGCTGAACAAAAAAATAAAATTCTTAGCTTAGTTTCGGATGTAGTTTGGATTGTATAGACCCGTGATGGTGAACCTATGGCACGGGTGCCACAGGTGGCATGCGGAGCCATATTGGTGGGCCCACGAGTGTTGCCCTAGGTCAGCACCAGCGCACACGTGCGCGCCAGCCAACTGATTTTCAGGCCTTCTGATCCTACCGGAAGTCGGAAACTGGCTGTTTTTCGCCTCTGGGAAGGCCTCCGGGAGGGATGGGGAAGGCTGTTTTTACCCTCCCCAGGTTCCTAGAAAGCCTCTGGAGCCTGGGGAGGGGGGAAAACAGGCCTACCGGGCCCACCGTGCCATCGCGTGCCAAAAGCAGGCGGAAGTGTGGGGGGTCACGTGTGCATGCGCGGGAGGGCGGGGCACATTTAATTATGGATGTGGGCACACGTACCTGCGACCCCCTCACGCTCCCCACGCTTTTGGCATGCAACGGCAAAAAAGTTCGCCATCACGGGTATAGACTGATCTAATTTATGGGCTTTGCTGGAAGATCCTGCTTTAGGCAAAAGGCTGAACTGATTGAAGTTTTGGCCTTCCTAATTATGTTTTTATAACATTTCTGAGAAGCAAGTCCAATACTTCAGTGGTAATTTATATTGCAATCCAATGCAAGAATCCAAGGAACAGAAAGAATACAAAAGGTTGATGTGGGGAAACCAAAGGCAAAAGTTCAACTGCTTGGCCTCCTTTCTTGTTTGAAAAGAACAAAATCAGAAGCTGGCCTGGATCTAAAGATAGCTTCTCTCTCACTTTCCCTGCAGTCAGGCAATTCACTTTTCAGAACTCCTAGAAGAGCAGGGATTTATTTGGGATGAGCAGAACCAGAACCAGAACCAGCTAACCTGGCGATTCTTTGATTCTATAAATAACTTAGATATCCTTGGATTATCCTAAAGGGTTAGAGTTAAGAAAAACAGATTTCAATGTTTGTTTCATCCTGCTATTTTTTAACTAACATAACAAAGAAACACGCACATCCACACAGTTGTATTATTTATTTTATAAGATTTTAAAAGCAGAAACTAATTAATGATTGGGAAAAAATAAATGGAGAAGAGTTAAAAAGTATCTAGACTGTTTGGAAAATTATAGCCTCTGTGAAGAAAGGAAAGGAAAGGAAAGGAAAGGAAAGGAAAGGAAAGGAAAGGAAAGGAAAGGAAAGGAAAGATGAGATGAGATGAGATGAGATGAGATGAGATGAGAAGAAATATAGCCTGAAAACTAACTGAAGGAGGAACAAAGTAGAATAGGAATGAGGATAACATCACCAAACATACATTGGTTAGTTTGTTTACAGGAGACAGTGATATCACAACTTGGGAACAAAATTTGGAGGGGAGTAGAGTGTAATTGTAAGGAATACCATGTATAAATTTTGTCATTGTTGCCATTTCTCATGATAGGCTACAATTGGATTGATCCTAAACCTCATTAACAGAAATATTAATTACTAAATCTGATATTCCCCCCTTCTTACCAAGATTTTTATGTAAAGCATCAAAAGATTTTAATTCTTGTTCCCGATTTTGATAGTTGTCACAGTGACAACTATCTTTGCAATATAATTGAACTCTTAAACTATATATTGCAGCAAAGCTTCATAGAAATTTTGGAAACAAGGATAAAATAGCTTAGAAACATCTAACCTACTTGGATCAGTTAAATATCCCAATGTTTTCCTTTTCACAACTTTCAGGATTTATTTTAAGTAAAATAAACAGTTCTACTGTTTATTAGTCCATTGGTGGATTTTTGACAAAGCTTTTTTGAACAAAGTATTTAGTTTCATCTATAAATCTTGTTTATTGAAAAAAGTGTAAGATTATATACAGGACAGGCAAAAATGCATATGAATTGTTAGATCTCCAGAAGGCTCTTCAGTCAAGCAGTCTCTTGATGTGAATTGGCTAGCTAGATGTCTTCAGAAAGTTCATAGAAAAGGCAGAATAGAGCTATCTTTTCAAGATAAGAACAATCACTTCTTCTGAATAACATATTAATGGCAGTTAACATAAGGAATAATTTAAATAGTATTTTAATAAGTGACTATTCTTTGGCAAATAGTATTGGAAATGTGTTTTTAAAACTTTCATTGAGTGAGAAAGGCACAATGTATGCTGTTGTAATTTATTTTAAAACAAGTGGGATTACATCTATATATTTTTTATCAGGATGTCCATCTCTGTTTGACTATAGAATCATCATTTTGATAGGTCTTGATGGGTCAGTGTGCAAACATTTTTTATGCTGAAGTGAGCATCCAGTCCTAGAATGGACAGCAAGCAAAATCCCTATGCAGAGTATTGAAGCCAACAGTTCTTGAGGGAGTCAAATCATGTGCTTCACATATGCATGCATGCACTGACTAAATGTCACATATACACAATTTTAAAAGCCACTGCTACTATATACTGGTATCCTGATTTGGATATGTATGGGTTAAAATACGCACCAAGAAACTAGCACATTTAATTTCTGCCAAGTCTCTTTTTCTCTATTCAAAGAAAATGCTCACAGCCCACAACATAAGAAAAAACTTGGGTAAAACATTTCACTTGTATCCATAGCATATGAAGAAGCAGGTTTCTAAAACTGAAGTCCTATTTTTTAAGTGATAAAAGTAAATATTTATTCTAAGAAAGAGAATTATTCATGTATTTAAACTGTACTGCAAAAGCTAATCCACAGGAGACAAGGCTTTGCAAATCTAAACAGTGCAATTAAAAGTTACAATTTTCCATTAAGTAAATTTTATAATTGACTAAATGTAATGTTCCTTCCAGCATGTCTTCCCTAAAACTATCTCCTGTAATATGTAGCCATTCCAGAGGAAATTTAAAAAAATATTCAAAATAGGATTTAAAAATTTTTTTTTTTAATGAAATACCTTGTGCCCTAAAACTGTTGTTGAGCCATTTGTTACTCTGATTATTGTCATGTTTGCCTTTTGTAAAACTAAAGTGACAGTCCAATTGCAAAATACGGATTTTGTAATTGTGCCTTATATAATTGTGCTGTTCTTCTAAAAGTGCCTCTGTGGTGATTGTGTTCGTGAAATCCATTATGTTCATTTTCCTATTAAATATGTGTTATATATATTTTTATCTGGCAGCGTGAAGTTTTTTAAACTCACACTCAAAAGAATAAACATTATCACTTTCTTTTGCTTTGCTTTTGTACATTTATTTGGCTATGACAAATGATATAAGAATTTTTTTGGTCACTTGTCTCACTGGTGTCTTGCCAAAAGAGTTAAATGTGAATATAGATATTTGAAAGTGGAACATGCATGTGCATGTAGAGATCTACCATTAGATTTCCTGCTGCAAATATCTTCTTTCACATTTGTGAAGAAATGACTGAATTCACACGTGTTGCCCAGTGGTGGTTTTCAATTTTTTTTACTACTGGTTCTGTGGGTGTGGCTTGGTGGGCATGGCAGGGGAAGGATACTGTAAAATCTCCATTCCCACCCCACTCCGGGGGAAGGTTACTGCAAAATCCTCATTTCCTCCTGATCAGCTGGGACTTGGGAGGCAGAAAATAGATGGAGGCAGGGCCAGTCAGAATTTTTACTACTAGTTCTCTGAACTACTCAAAGTTTTCACTACCGGTTCTCCAGAACTGGTCAGAACCTGCTGAAACCCACCTCTGGTGTTGCCCTATGGAATTAATTGCATTTTTCATGGCTTATTGAATAAACCAGAATAGAGTAAAAAATATACTACATAAATTAAATTGAATAGACATGTGGAAAATTCTTCACCTAAAAGAAAATAAATATATGTTTTACTCTAACCCTCATGCATCTTGGTCCAGAATTGATATGCTGTGGATGAATCGGGAACTAGGATTAGAAATAGAAAAAATTGAGATTTCCCCTAATATGTGGGCAGATCATAACCCCCTTGAGGTAACATGGAAAGCCGCCCCCCAAAAAAAGAATTAGAAGATGCATGTTAAACCCTCAAATATTAAAAGGATAATGAAGGAACTGAGATTATTTTTTAAAGAAAATGAAAAACAACACACCTCCCTAACGAATTTATGGGATACTACAAAAGCCTACATAAGGGGAATAACAATAGCCTACAACGCAAAGAAAAACAAGGAAAAATGGAACATGCGCTATTGGAAGAAATTAGAAATTTGGAAAAGTGACTCCAAGTAAATCCAGGAGATGAATTAATTAAAGAGAATTTGACCATTGTGAGACATATACTAAATTTATCAGAGCAAGAGGAAATTGCAAAAAAGATAAAACATTCTAAACAATTTTATTTCAAACACACTAACAAAACCAAAAGGTGGTTGGCCTACAAATTGAAAAAAGAGAGTGAAGGTCGGATTATCAACAACGGAGGATGCGATGGGGACTATTCAGAATAATGAAGAAGAGAAAAAGAAAATAGCACAAGATTACTACGCAGATCTTTATAAAAAAGAAGAAATACCAATGGAAAAGAATAATTATTATTTAATGGAAGAAGAGATTATACCATTAGGGGAGGTAAAAAGGGAACTGTTGAATAAAGAAATAACATCAGAAGAATTGAGAGCGGCAATTTTAAAACTTATGAATAACAAGACACCAGGTCCGGATGGTCTCCCAGGAGAAATTTATAAAAAATTGGAAGAAATTATAGAACCAATAGTAGATGGTGTCATACATTTCATGTCAAACCAAACCAAACCAATCACACAAACTGAAAAAATAAAATACATGATTTATGTGTATGTGTCTATGTAACTGCTTAAACAATTGTGTAGTCTTTTTCCCCCACCTAAAAATATCCACAAAAACTTTCCTTCACAAACATAATCCTGGACATGCATTTATCAAATGAATATAAATATAAGATCTTCAACTGGGAAAATCAGGTTGCTAGAAATACAGAAGAAAGTGGAAAGTTGTATTCTTGAGACCTGAAATTTGTTTTCAACCCCATGAATGGCCAGTGGTCATTACTTGCATTCTTCTAAATGTCTTTTTATTCTACAGCAGCCAATGTTTATTTTTATTTTTCCAATTCTCTGATTAAAATCAATTAGTGTTTACTTTTTCACTTTAGTTATTTTTCCCTATTTTCTCTCTCTGTGTCCCTTCTATATCTTGTTTTACTGTTGCTGTATTTTATTGTTCTTTTTAAATTGATTTTAATTCCTTATAGTGTTTCATTTCTGTCATTTTTATATGTATGTCTCTAGCTGATAGTATGAGACTGATCGTTTTGATCCAGGAATCCAATCTATTTAAATAAATAAATAAATAAATTACTCTCATGTAATTTGTGCCAACATAGTCCATTTGTACCAAAGGTCTGGAAACATACTGAGTGGTCTCCCTGCCAAAACTGGATATTTTCTTGCCAAAACTCTTTTCTGCCCTCATTCATGCACTTACATATTGTTCTATTTGTGTACTCTTTCTCCCATTTACTTCTGTAGTTATAATAGCGATGGGTGTTGCCATGGGTGAAATGGGCATCAACCCTCATTTCACCAGGGCAACAGTCCAAATCCTTTACACAAAATAAAAGGGAACGTAATTCTGGAAATAATGTCGGACATATTACATCATGCTCTATTTATGCATCCTTTCTTCTACTTACTTCTGTACTTGTAATAGCTACTATTATTGCCATGGATGAAATGGGTGTCAACAACTGGTCTAAACCACTTACACAAAATAAAAGGGAAAATAATTCTGGAAACAAAATTGGACATATTATATCATGCTTTGATGGGTCCTTGGCATTAGGACAAGCTTTTAACCTAGGTTACTGTATTGGGTGCAACATAATGAAGAATCCTGATAATATTCATAGTGCCATGATGCATTCAGTATCTTCATTTGCCATAACAACCACATGCATTAGAAATCCAGCTACAGACAAGATAGAGAGAATGCTTTCATTGTAAATAGAACAAAGATAAGGAAGAAAACATATGTGAGTTGTTTGCCAAAGAATAAGGTTATAGAAATGTATGAGAATATTTGTAAATGTATTTGGATTGCAGAATTGAACACCACAGCCCACAACTCCCCTTTTCACACTATGTATATGTTTTATACAAGGTTTTGAGGGAATGTAACCCGAACATAAAGTAAGCAAGTCCTTTTTGCAGCATTTACTTTTTTAAACAGAAGCATATGAAATTTAGCAGGCCCTTGACAGAATATGAAGGCAGTTTAACAAGCCACAGAGTACCCATTCCCCACCTCTAGAGCTGAAGGATGTGTTGGCTGCATTTCTCCCTTAAACTCCAACAGCACAGAGTGCAATTCAACACAACCAAAGGACATAGACTGGGGGAAGGGAGAGTTGGAGTAAGCCTTCAACAGTGATTTTGTTCGTCCTTAGATTTTGGAAACATGAAGACAAGTGAAAAATTTTCAAAGATTATGACAAGCTTGCTTTGTTCTCATACAGTATATATTACAAAGAAAGATATGATGAGAGGTCACCAGCTTTTAAGCAGGAAGTCACTGAGGAAAGAAAAGAGAACCTTTCCTGCCTCCCTTTGTGTTTTAAAGGAAGATGAATTAAATTGGCTGGGATGTGTTAACCCAGATATTCCAAAGGGCATGAAAGATGTTTTTTTCAGAAACAACATTCATAGCATGAAAGAAATAAATGGAAAATTCTGGCTCAAATAGATTATCGGGAAAGAATCCCCTTTTTGTAAGCAAAGAATCCAGTTGTAGCCAATGAAGTGATGAAAGTAGACCATCCAAGAAAGAACAGCAGTCCAGGAACAGATGGCAAATTTCTCTCCCAAAATGTAATGGTAATTGGAAGTGCTGGAACCTCCTAGGATGAAACATATTACAGTAATTGTTAGCGCATGTACATCTGAATAGCCTAAAGCTGCAGCATAGTGCAGTTTTATCAGGAAGTTACCCTACCTCAATTCAGTGGTATTTAATTCTATGAAAACACATATTTAGATATGCTTTTTTTCCCCCCAGAAAGTGCATAAGTGCAGTTGAGCATCTATTGTCCACTTCTGAACTGATACCACCTAAAAAAGTTGGCTCTCAATTCCTATGCTTGGTTTATTAATGCAAAACACTGATAAAATTAAAATGAACATTTCACTGAATTGTATTTATAAGTATGGCAAAAATAACTTGGATCATCATCACCCATCATAAAAAAAACACACCATTGAGCTTTGGAATACCTACTGATAAAGATAAACATATTCATTATCTATTAATTGGGTTTATTACATCCACACTTTGTGTATTGGCTACCTCATTTAGCAACTGTTGTCAAATATGGTAATACATGGCAGTAATAAAATCATTTTCCAAACAATGTGTGCACTTACAACCAAATTTTGTGTGCTTCACAATAACGCACACCAAAGTGAGAGTCATGCTGGCATAGTTGAAAGAGAGTAAGAGAACTTTATTTAAATGAGATTGTAGAAACTAGTGATCTTCACAATGTCCCTCTCTTTTTGTATGTCTCTTAATTACATATTCACTTAGTTACCATTACTCTTTCAAGCATCAGGAATATTGTCCTAATAATCACCTTGGTATGTCATTCTGTAAAGTAATACTTCATATGGATGATTTAAATGCTTTTATTTTTTCTTGGGCTATTCTATTAAATGCACATATGAGGAAGCTTCCTATTAGTAGCAGCAATGGATCTAAAATCTAGGATGAAAAACCCATTCAGTTTCTAGGGCATCTCTACTCTCCATTTTACTATTATAATGCATTGTGCACCAAGTTGCAGTAGTTTTATAAGCACCTAGTTACTTCAAGCTATGTAGTTGTATTCATTTTCTATGTATTTCTTTCATAGCATGAAAGAAATAAATGGAAAATTCTGGCTCAAATATATTATCGGGAAAGAATCCCCTTTTTGTAAGCAAAGAATCCAGTTGTAGCCAATGAAGTGATGAAAGTAGACCATCCAAGAAAGAACAGCAGTCCAGGAACAGTTCAGTCCAGTAAAATGGTGAAAAAGTAAAACCTGCAAGATTTTCAACTTTTTCTTTAAACAGTTTAAACATTCTTTAAATATATTCTCAACAAACTGGGCTAATCAATTTGTTAAGTCCATAGTCAAATTTTTATTAGACAACTTCATCTTCCAGTAGAGGAGTGATACAGTCAAATACACAGGTAATATTTGGAGAAATATTCAGAGTTTTAGAATATCATTTTTGAACACACTTGCCTTTGATTCTGGTTCTGTTACCCAAATTTCATTCTTTGAAATTTTTCCCATGCTGTACAATATCTGGAAGAGAAAAATTATATTCCAGTAACAAGAATCCTTTTTATATCAAGTGCATCATGCAATTGGAATAGAAGAGATAAAAAAACTGCCAAAAGGCCATTTGTCTATCAAAATAGGTATTTGTCTATCAAAATAGGTATTTGTCAGGCATCAAAATAATATCACAGTAACTTGGTATATATAGGGACGCGATGGTGGCTCAATGGCTAAGATGCTGAGCTTGTCGATCGAAAGGTTGGCAGTTCAAGCGATTCGAATCGCTAGTGCTGCATAATGGGGTGAGCTCTCGTTATTTGTCCCAGCTTCTGCCAACCTAGCAGTTCAAAAGCATGTAAAAAATGCAAGTAGAAAAATAGGGGCCACCTTTGGTGGGGAAGGTAACAGTGTTCTGTGCACCTTTGGTGTTTAGTCATGCCAGCCACATGACCATGGAGACGTCTTCAGACAGCGGTGGCTCTTTAGCTTTGAAATGGAGATGAGCACCACCCCCTAGAGTTGGGAATGACTAGCACATATGTGCGAGGGGAACCTTTACCTTTTAACTTGGTATATATTTCATTGTTCTTTGGTCGTTCTAATTTTCTTTGGTGCAGCAATATTGAAAATATCAATGCCAAGTTCCCAGATCATCTTTCAAATAAAACTAGTTTATTTGGGTGTTTCATGAAGGTAGCCAATAGCAGTGATTCTGTTTACCTCTCTAGCAGCTCTTTCTCCAGCCTGCACAGCTCCTTCCATATAGCCACTCCACTGGGTTGCTGTCTCGGTGCCAGCAAAGTAGATTCTACCAGCTGGCTCACGTATTATTCTTTAAAGAAAATACATACAAATAAAATAGAGAGATAGTAATTCCACTTGTAGCTAATATATTTGTATAAAAAAACAGGCACTATCCTACATTTTCTGTGAACTTTGTAAAGTTTCGTTTCAAGGAATGCAAACATTTTGCAACATCCTTCTTTGTGTAGTTCATTTTTTTGTGTGCTTTTCACACCCTTCACCAAACTGTATACCAAATATGGCAGTGTTTAAGGAGTAGAAGGAAAGTGATACATCTTTGCCGTCTATTTGTTTTACGATCCTGCTACTTGCACAAGTAATAAGACTTTTACCACAACTCAAATCTGTTATGAATAAACTTTTAATCCCAGCTGCCCCTGGGATGCTAGCACTATTGAATACCTGAAGGGTAGATGTAGCCCAACTCCATTTGGAAGAGAGTGAAGCTTTCTATTTAACTTCCTTCCTTCCTATTTTTTATTTTCCCAGAATAGCAAATATGCTACCCTGAGACATTACCACTTGAACAGTTTCCACATAATTCCAAGATCATATCTGCAAATAATAATCTGTAATTAAGCCCTGATTTTACATTTGACTTTCTTCTATTCAACAGTACTAAAGTCAAAGAAACTAACTGCAACTTTATTATTGCCAAATATGTAATATTTTTATAAACCTTTCTTTCAAGTATGAGATTAGCTCATTGTTCTGGTTCTTTGTCAAATATCCAATAACTGTGGGGAACAATGCCAAGAAATGAGAACATTATTATTTTGTTTTACCTTCCATATTGGGACATAATGCCTGGTGGAAAATATGCTGTATAACAGCCTCCAGAATATTGTTCTGTACACCAGTTCTTTTCTTCATAATGCACTGGCTGTAAGAATAAACCAAGATGAGAAATAAGCAAACTTTCAAAAAGAGGTTGGCAGGATTAAAATTGGGATGACTAAATATTGATTACATAGAAGCAGACTCATATCAACTGAAAAGTACTAGCTTAAACTTCATAGGCTGCTTGCTGATAGAATTTATCTGAACAATATGGGTCAGTTAGATGTCATGTTTCCTGGCTACTGAATAAACAAAAGCTTTATTTTGCCTCACAGCCCTCCCCGCAAGAATGGAAACATAATGTTTATTGTTTTAACTTTTTAATGAAACAAATCTGTAATTTTTCAGAACTCACACTCTTTTCACATATTATAGTCCCGTGGTGAGGAATCAGAAGTTATATTCAATAAAATCATCAAGTATTATTTTCCTCATTAGGGTATTTTGATTTTGAAAACAGATTATCAACGTATAACTTAATCTGTCGTAATCTGAAACCATATTTATTTTAAAAGTAAGCTAGTCTTGTTCAGTGAGTTCAAAAAGAGTAAATAATTCTAGTGAGCTCCCATAAATGTGAGGAATTGTGGACAGGGGGTAAATAACAAAAGAGAAAGTAGACATGAACAAGCAAGAAAAAGAAAACGCATTTATTGGCAGTTTATCTTGTAAATACCAAAATAGTCCAAGTTCCAAGAAAGAACTATTTCAAATAATTCAAAGAGACTCCATCATAATGAAATCACTATAAAATAGATTGGAAATTCTTGCAATTTGCAAGATTTGGTATTTGCCCTGCCAATAAAAATACTTCACTGAAGACTGTTTAATTCTAATATCCTTGTACTTGCTCATCTCTGAGCTGCTTTACAACCAGCAAATGGCTTTAGAATTTTAGAAAAAAAAATTTTTTTTCTACTACAAAATACAGAATCTCAGAGAGAAAGGGCAGAGATTTATGGAACAGTGAGGACAGTGCTATGGACACAATGTAATTTTAGTACAATTCATAGCTTTGGAAATGGCATGAATATTACATTTGTTCAACAATATAACGTTGTCCCATATTCTCAAAAGTTTTAAGTATTGTAAAATCCAGGAATGTTGCTGTAGGATTTAGTTCCCTTTGGAAAGTAGGCAAACTATATTTCATTTGTTCATCAATCTTTATAGAATATGATGATTCACCCCGATTAACTTAGTTAATTTTTGCATAGAATGCTATGAAACTATGAATCCAAGACAATATCAGGGACAATCAAGAAGCAGTTTGAACCCAAAACCTATCAGGGCATTTTTGACTCAGAGTACTACTTTCTAGTCAGCATCTTAGGTGAGATGCAGTCAACTAAGGAAGTTGACAACTTAGCAAATCAAACTTCCAAGAAATGAGATGGAGGTGTATAATGATGGAAAACATAAGGCGCTACATTACAAAATGTGCTGCTGGAGCCCAGTAACAAAGAAAATGCCTCCCAAACACCTTGGGGCTATGTTGTGCAATGGGGAAGGAACAATTTATATAACCAAGTTTGGCACAATCCTTCCTAGGGTAGGATTGGAGGAAATGAACAGAGCTTGCATATTTTCCAAAATTCACATTCTTTCTGGTGTCCCAAAGAACCAGTACTTCATTTTTTTGGTCTGCAGCATTAACTTCAAATCCTTCCCTCACTTCTCTATCAGCCCACAATCTTCTATTATGTATATGATGCTTGAGAAAAACGTTGCTGCATTACTAGTTCAGGATTTTATTCAAAAGGCTGTATTAAATAGTTTAAATATATTATGAGCATGCATCCTAAAATTCATATGGCCTGACCACAATATTGTAACAATCAATACTCCACAAATTTTAGATGTTCTTCTTCCTTACGTGTAAAGCTTCTTCTGATCCTAGCACTTTAGCGTACAATTCACAGATTTTTTTCTTTCTGCAGGAAGAATGAAATGTTTAAACTAACCTAAATTCATAATTAACATCACAAGGCATTCAATTTGGGAGTATAGAAATGAGATGAACAAATAATACAGTTAAACCATAATAGAATACAGTACATAATTCCAGAAATATTTATTCTAAACTACAGCAAAATTCACACATACAAGTAGCACAGTGGTTTCAAAATTTTTTACTACCGGTTCTGTGGATGTGGCTTGGTGGGCATGGCATGGCTTGGTGGATGTGACACAGGAAGGATACTGTAAAATTTCCATTCCCACCCCACTCCAGGGGAAGGTTACTGCGAAATCCCCATTTTGTCCCGATTAGCTGGGACTCAGGAGGCAGAGAATAAATGGGGGCGGGCCGAGTCAGAGGTGGTATTTACTGGTTCTCCGAACTACTCAAAATTACTACTACCAGTTCTCCAGAACTGGTCAGAACCTGCTGAAACCCACCTCTGAAGTTGCAAGTTTTCTATCATCTTGAGTTAGAGAACTGTTGGGGAGGAGTACATTAGAAACACTTTCATTTTGTCCTCTATATCTTTACTATAATTCTATGGTTAAGTAGTGAAATTCAGGATTAGGATTACGATTACGATTACAATTAAGGTTCTCCAAAATTTCCCACCATTTTACCTCTTGATCTATTCTGATCCTTAGGAGCTAGATTTTGGGTTTTGGAAACCTGGATTAATAGTTTATGAAAAGTTATTGTTTTGCAAGAAAGGTAGAAAACACTACTTTAACGCGAGATTAACACATAATTAATTAATCTCAGAGAATGTAAAATAAATATTTAAATTAGAAAAACTTCCAAAATCTGTTGATTCTTACCTCTCTTCTTTGCTAATGTTTGCTAGTCTAAAGGCTTTTCTTGCAAGAATAAATCTAAATATAAAAAGAATTTTCCATCAATGTTACATAAATGAATATAGATCCCCATGCCACACATATGAACAATATTACTGCTCAAAGAAAAAAAATACAGTATCTTGAAAATATCACCAATCTAGTTTTTGCCTGGCACTTATTCAGCTACATATATAGCAGAAAGTTAAATGCTAACCATTGTAGCTGGGATTCTCAAACTGTATAGTGAGACTCTTCTCCTTTGCCAGGATAATAAGCAAATAGTTTATTTGGGCTTGAACACAAATGGATCAAAATGGATCAAAATGGATGAGAAGAGAAGAATCAATTCAACATCCATGGTAAAAGGCATCCTTCAGTTGCACCATCCCACTTATGCCAAGCAGCTGCAGAAGGATAGTGGGCTGTGCATATCCCTTTGAATAATAGATATACAACTGTGAGAGTGAAGTGCCGCTGCCAGGATCACAGGTCCTTCATCACTGTCTGCAGGTAGAACCTCTTGCCTCACAGTGGAGCAGCCTGGTGGGTTATGGCTACCCCAATGCTTCTTAACTGAACTTCCACCTGAACTGAACTTCCAGAATGGAAGAACCTTCATTCTGGGATTAAGACCAGTGGAGAACCTCCAGCGGCTTAATCCAGCGGCTTAATCACTGGAGGCAAGTCAGCAAGACTCTGCAAATCATCCCCACCCCCACCACTAACACCTCTGAGTCACACAGTCACAATCAGCAAAGGAGTGGCAATTTAGCCAGCAATGGAGAAGAGGAAAAGATTGGACGCTTGGCCAGAGTCAGCTGGCCAACTTCTTGATATCTGTTCTATGGGAGGCCTGTTCTGCATAGCAGTTTTCATGGGGTACTGACTCTGTGCTGCAAAGCAGGGACATCTCTTTGTGCATATGTGGGATGCATATGCAATGGGAAGGAAAGAAAGTGGGAGAATCTACAGGGAAGAAAGTGCATACAAGAAGCAGTGGCCTCAGTATCTAGAGACAATGGTGTGTCTGATTTACAAAGAGACTTCAGAAGAACATCCTCTTGAGGGTCCATGATCTCAGCAGCAGAGACCTGTAAGAAGATGCTACTATTTGGCATGGGGTTTAAAATGATGGTGTTCATTCTGAAAGGACTGTAATGTTAGCATATGTATTTTCCCCACTTCCTATGGCATTGATACAAAGACAGATATTTGGAAGCTCCTGTATTTATTTCAGTTAAATATAGCCTATCATGGCCTCAAAATCCAATGCACAGTAGCTTAATTATAGTTTGGAACAAGGAAGGTTCAAACCATGAATTATGATGTTGAGTAGTGTCAATAAACCACAATTAAGATTTAGAGTATAATAAAACATTTTTAGAGTTCCTAATCAAGGACAGAAGGAAGGCAAGTGATTAATCTTCTCTATAGGGAAAAAACTAGTAAATGCCACAGTAATGTCATGGCATAACATCATTTTGCAGCATGACATAAAATATATATTCATTTCCTCAGCAATGTTAGGAATGGAAGTAGAGAACTTTCTCGCAGGCAGCAGAACAGCTGTTGTATGATTTATGTAGAGTTCAATGAGTCCAACAAGAAGCGGTAAAAGCTAGTATTACTGAAGGAAAAAAGACAGAACTGAGAACATGCATGTGGGAACTGATATGATATAAATCTGATTGGGTTTTTTTAAAAAAATCAAGATTCTTTTAAGTTTTTTAGGACTCACAGCTATAAGCAAATTTTCAATACGATTTTATTCATATTTGGTAGCCAAACACATAAATGCTGGATTTCTTACCCCATAAGAGCAGGTATGGATCCATCTGGTTTAGTATCATCTAACGTTACTGAAATGGGAGCATCATCATCCAGTATAATTGTGCAACCACAGAAACCTGATAGAAAAATAAAAGGATAACCAACACAAAATTTCAATCCAGAGCATTCTTTCTTGGTAAGCATTTTCAGTGGTCCTCTGCATAGTTTTATTTTCCTTCTTAGCAAATAAACATTTAGAGCCATTCTGCCAAATAATCTTCCAAGCGATTTGTGAAAGCAAATGGGGGTCATTAATCTGATGAAATATAACTAGAACTTATACGGTAATTCATTACATCTTGTGTAGGGAAAGAGTATATTAATGCTGGTATTTGTGATTCATCCACAAACCAGGTCAGGCCTATGTAAAATAACCTCGGTTTATTAGACATACATTATAGTTTGTCAGATGTTTTGGTGATTAATCCCCTCTACCTTATTTGCAACAAAACCCATTTTTTATGACTGTTCATATTATGTGGAGTTTGATCGGAAGGAATTAAAGTATTCTTAACTGTCATAAAACAGATTCCATACATACCCAACTTCCTCCAGAAGGCTTCTTTGTAGTACATCATGCATTTAATGACAGAACCCATCGGGAGGCGCTGGATTAATTGGTTTCTTATTGTTGGCAGTTCCGGAGTGAAATGAATCTTTCCAGTCAATATCGGTGGAATGGCACTAATGACATACTTGCCCTGTTAAATACAACAAAGGCAAACTTTTGACACATTTTGAAAATCATTTCTATATTTCAATTTATTTTGAACATTTTCAAAGTCTATAGAGTTTATAAAAAACTTTAAAACAATGAAAATAAAATTGCAATTCTAAGTAAATAAGCTGCTCCTCTTTCTCTTTCTCCTTCTCCTCCCCTCTCCTCCTCCACAGCCCACACTCATTCTGAATTTTAAAAAAACACAATCCCAACCACTTTCGTATTAAAAAAAAATCCTGTATCAGGCAATGATCTCATATACTTTCACCCTTTCCTTTCTCAGTCTATCTTTCCTAAAACAAAGCCTCAAGTCCCAACCAGATTCATTTACTCCTTTAAGTAAATTTATAAAGCTGCAACTCACTTTCAGTGGCTTCAGGTGGCTTACAAAGATAAAAACCCAATATAAAAAACAAAACCTACCTCCCTAGTAACAACAGTTAATGAAATAAGCCATTTGATGGGCTCCATCCCATTTTCTGTTCCCCAGGCCTATTAGCAAAACCAGACCTCACTTGTTAAAGTGAGGACCAATCTTATCTCTGCAGGAATGATAACAGAATAACAGAGCTGGAAGGGACCTTGTAGGTCATTTAGTTCAACCCCCCATCCAAGCAGGAGACCCTACACCAGTGATGGCTAACCTTTTTGCCATTGTGTGGCAAAAGCGGGGGGAGTACGGGTGTGTGTGTCACACATGAGTGTGCCCACACCCATAATTCAGTGTCCCCACACCATGCCCCCCATGCATGCGTGCATGACCCCCTTGCGCTCCCCTCTGCATATGGACATGACCCCCTGCACCTAAAGTCTCTGGAGGCCGGAAATGCCCCATTTCCAGACTTCCGGTGGGCCCGGTAGGCCCATTTTTTGCCCTCCCCAGGCTCCAGACCATTCCTGGAGCTTGGGGAGGGTGAAAACAACTTCTCCCACCCTCCGGAGGCCCTCCAGAGGCCGAAAACACCCTCCTGGGAGAGGAGAGGTAGCATGGGCGGGGCCAAAAATCGGTTGGCGCACGCATGCACACTGGAGCTGAGCTAGGACAACGGCTGGTGTGTCCGCAGAGATGGCTCCACGTGCCACCTGTGGCATGCATATCATAGGTTCGCCATCACTCCCTACATCATTTCTGACAGATGGCAGTCCAGTCTCTTCTTGAAAGCTTCTAGCGATGAAGCTCCCACAACTTCTGAAGGCAAGTGGTTCCATTGGTTGATTGTTCTCACTATCAGAAAATGTCTCCTTATTTGTAGGTTGAATATTTACTTGATCAGTTTCCATCCATTATTCCATGTCTGGCCTTCAGGTGCTTTGGAAAATAGCTTGACCCCCTCCTCTATGTGGCAGCCCCTCAAGTACTGGAACACTGCTTGGTTTTTCTTGCAGACATTTCATTACTCAAACTAGGTAACATCATCAGTGCTAGTAAGAAGGGTTACTAGCACTGGGGTTTACTCTCAGTTTATAACCTAGTGGCCTGCCCTATCAGTATTGGTGGGAGTGGTCTTAGATATTCTTTGGTTGGGCTGTTTATTGTTAATTTGTTTGGCAGTTTCTTGATTGGAGTATTGTTTATTTGATTGTTGGTCTGATGGTATTCTTGGAGTTAATCTATGCTCATCTGGGTGCTGATTGATGGTGGAGAGGTGCTTGGGTCTTTTTGTTCCCTTTTTGGCTAGTTGATTGCCTCTTCTGCATAGCTTGTTTGTTTTTTTGCATAACATGGCTTCTAGAAACAAATTAGCCACCAATAGATACATAGACATAAACAATATCTATAGACAATGCAAAAGTGACAATCAACTGGATAGCTCAGCAGACTAATGCATTGTAATTTAACTCCAGCTGTCTGCAATTAGTAAGATCGAATCTCACCAGGCTCAAGGTTGACTCAGCCTTCCATCCTTTCTAAGGTAGGTAAATTGAGGACCCAGTTTGTGGGTGCAATAAACTGACTTTGTAAAAATATACAAAAGTATGAAGACTATTGCTTAACGCATTGTAAGCCGCCCTGAGTCTCCGGAGAAGGGCGGCATATAAATAAAAATTTTTAAAAAAACCTAGCCAAAAAGGGAACAACCAAGCTCAGAGAGTAACAAGGATCCCCCATATTACAGCTTTCTAGATATATTTATTAAAGCTTTCATTAATGCAATATTTATACTGGTATAGAATGAAAGCTACAACTACTGTACTGATAGTCCAGTGATGGTGAAATGTCAGAAGCCAATTACAATATCACAAAATCTCTTATATATGTATATGTATATGTATATGTATATGTATATGTATATGTATATCAATAAAAGCAACTTAAAAAGTATCTTGAGTAATGTGAAATGCAGAGCAACATACGATGGGGCCAATTATATTGGGCTAAAAGCTGCGTCATGTTCTTATTTAAATGCCTATGATGCATTTATGCTATTCAATTACCTTATATATCTCATGGTTCAGTGTCTTCACAATGATGTCATCACCTGACTGGTCAATATGGACTACAGGACTCTTGAGTTTAACTTTATCTCTGAGTAGTTCCATTATCTTTTCTGTAATTTGTCCAGAACCTCCGATAAATTTTCTCTCCTAGGAACAACAAAGATATCAGCAAAATAAGGAGATAGTGTTGAGGCATATAACTGGTACAATGTAACTGAGATTAGGATATCCATTAAATAAGGTTTTCAAATAATCATTTTAAGAGACTGGACAACAAAATGTAATTCTCCAGCCCAGTGGTGTCAAACTCAATTCATCAAGGCTGTGGTTGACTTCAGGGGTGTGTGTGTGTGGTAGTGGTGGTGGGGGGCTGACTGGCTGGGTGTGGCCAATTGGCTGGGCATGGCCAGCTTGATGCCACTCCCAAAACTGCTGGCATGTTTTCTGTTTGCACTGGGTAGACCAGACCAAAACCATGCTGGCCTGATGTTTCCTCTTTGCATTGGGTAGACTGGGCCGAAGTGTCGCAGGCCGACCCTTTAAATTTTCCAGGACGGAAGGAAGCATGAAGTGCTCCAAAATCTCCTGGTAGACATCTGCAGTGACCCTGCATTGACCCTGACCCTGACTTAATGAAGCATAGTGGACCAACACCAGCAGATGACATGGCTCCCCAAATCAAGAGACTGTGGAAACTTCATACTGGACTTCAAGCATTTTGCAGTGTGTGCCTCTCCATTCTGCTTCCAGACTCTGGGTCCTTGGTTTCCAAATGAGATGCAAAAGTTGCTCTCATCAGAAAAGAGGACTTTGGACCACTGAGCAACAGACCAGTTCTTTTTGTCTTTAGCCCAGGTAAGACACTTCTGACGTTATTTGTTGTTCAGGAGCGGCTTGACAAGAGGAATATGACATTTGAAGCCCATGTCCAGGATCCGTCTGTGTGTGGTGGCTCTTGATGCACTGACTCCAGCCTCAGTCCATTCCTTGTGAAAGTCCTCAACACTTTTGAATGGCCTTTTCCTGACAATCCTCTCCAGGCTGCGATCATCCTTGCTGCTTGTGCACCTTTATCTTCCACACTTTTCCCTTCCACATAACTTTCTATTAATGTGCTTTGATACAGCATTTTGGGAACATCCAACTTCTTTTGCAATTATCTTTTGAGGCTTTCCCTCCTTATGGAGGGTGTCAATGATGGTTTTCTGCACAACTGTCAGGTCAGCAGTCTTTCCCATGATTGTGATTCCTACTGAACCAGACTGAGAAACCATTTAAAGGCTCAGGAACCCTTTGCAGGTGTTATGGCTTAATTAGCTGATTAGAGTGGGACACTTTGAGCCTAGAATATTGAACCTTTTCACAATATTCTAATTTCCTGAGATTGTGAATTTGGGGTTTTATTTTATTTATTATATTTTGTTCAATTTATATACCGCCCTTCTCGTGTTGGACTCAAGGCGGTGAACAGCCAAGAATAAAAATATACCCATACAAAATCTAAAAATTATTAAAAGAATTACACAAATTTTGCCCAAAATTTAAAAATATCCCAACCTAAAACCCATTAACACTTTAAAACTAAAAGGTTAAAATAGGTTAAAAGAGGTTTAAAAAGGGGGGGTTATGCCAGCCCTGCTTCATGGAAAAGAAAAGTTTTTAGGGCACGGCGAAAGGCCCAGAGATCTGATATCCTTCGTATCTCCGGGGGCAGATCATTCCAGAGGGCAGATGCTGCCACAGAGAAGGCTCTCCCCCTGGGGGTCGCCAGCCGACATTGCCTGGCTGACGGCACCCTGAGGAGTCCCTCTCTGTGGGAGCGTACTGGTCGGTGGGAGGCTATCGGCAGCAGAAGGCGGTCCCACAAATACCCAGGTCCTATGCCATGGAGCGCTTTAAAGGTGGTAACCAACACATAGTTTTCATGAGCCGTAAGCCATAATCATCAAAATTATGACAAATCAAGGCTTGAACTTGCTTTGCATGTAATGAGTCTATCTCATATATTAGTTTCACCTTTTAAGTTGCATTACTGAAATAAATGAACTTTTGCACGCTATTCTAATTTTTCAAGTTTCACCTATACATAAGGGAACAATTATACTGTGCTGAACCTCCTCAAGAAGTGCTTTAAACTGTGGACTTCGGGTTGGCGCCACGGGAATCCAGACGGGGAAATAGCAGGCTTCTCGGAGCCCCGCAAAAACCCCGTCTGCCAAGCCCCCACCAGCAGGTCTTCAGACTTCCCCTGTCCTGAGGAGACAGGGGGCATGGAGAGGGACCCCTTGGTCGGCCGAGAGGAACGGACAGGTTCCTCGGGGCTGGAGGCTTGCCCTCTGCGCTGGCGGCGGCAAAGCGGCAGCCATGGCGACTGCCCTGAAACCGCGGGCAACCGGGACACAAGAATGTGCAGGAGGAGAGGAGGAGAAGCGAAGAACAGAGCCGGGAGCTTGTTTGCCAGGTGAGTGACCATCAGCCCAGGTGGGAACTGTCCATGGACTCTGGATTAAGATGAGTCTTTGCCCCAGCCTTAACAGCGGCTGTGAACTATTGGGGCATAAAGGCAAAAGACCTGTTGGAGGACAACGTGAAATAATGATTTTTTGGAAATGGCTGCATTACAGTATTGGATATGTTTTTCTTTGTATGAAAAAATGAGATTGGACTATGTTAGAGAGAGAAGAAGGAGAAGAGGAAATAACTACGCTTTTAAAAGTAAAGAAAAAAACGGAGGCAGAGAAAATGGCTGCTAATTGGCAAGGAAAAGTGTGAATTTCAGTCTGACTGCTTGTTACAGACTTATAGACTGCCTACTTGTTACATAAAGGGAGAAACTTTGTTACTTGTTTCTTTAAACTTGACCAACTTGGGGGGAGGGGGGAGAGAAAGACTCAGATTAAGAGAGCTTGATTCTGGATAGACAAATTTGTTCATTGGAGGATTTATTGAAGATCAGAAAGAAGAAATTAAATGGAACAATGGAAACTGAACTAACAGACATGACAATAAGAGAAGAGTGTGGCAGCACGAGAAGGACATGATGATACCATATATGAAATAGCCTAGAACTAATTCTAAAAAAAAAAAAAGTTGGAACTTTGATGGTATTAAAATGGAGAAGAAACATATTTGGACAGATTGGAGAAAGGAATATTGGACCATACTATGTAACAAGACAACAAATTATTATATTTTGATTTAAATAGATGTAATAGTTTTTGAGTGAAAGAACAGAGTTAGGAGTCATTTCTTTTCTTTCTTTTCTTTTTTTTATTATACCATCTCTCTCTATCTTCTTTTTCTATCTTTTTATTTGCTTTTGTTTTTCCTCTGTTAATTTTTTTTCTTTATCTACTTGATTTTTTTCTTTCTTTTTTCCTTTGTTCTGATATATTTCTATCCTCTTCCCTTTTCTTATTTTTTTTTACTATTATTATTGCTGTATTATGATTATTGTCACTATTTTAAGGTAATTACATTATTACTGTCACTATTTCCCATTTTTTATTATTATTATTACTTTTATATAAAAATATAAATAATTTGATTATGAAATTTTTTTTGTTTTTTTTAAAAATTTGATGTATATGCCGCCCTTCTCCGGAGACTCAGGGCGGCTTACAATGCGTTAAGCAATAGTCTTCATACTTTTGTATATTTTTACAAAGTCAGTTTATTGCCCCCACAAACTGGGTCCTCAATTTACCCACCTTATAAAGGATGGAAGGCTGAGTCGACCGTGAGCCTGCCTGGGATTGAACTCGCCAGTAATTGCAGCAGCTAGATCTTAAATGCTGCCTTTGTAGGAGGCATTACTCTCCTACACTACTCAGGCTCAGGTTTGAAGGAAGAAGCATGAGTTTTGGATATTCTAATGCCTTTTTGAATTTTAAATTTTAACAAGCAACATTTATAGATTTAATAATCTGGAAGAAAATGTTTTTTCCTTTAAGGTGTTGGATGTTAAAAGAATTATTTATAGATTTAATAAGCATAGATAAATGAATCTAAAATGATGTTTGTATTGAAATATGAAATAAGCAAGTAATGGGAGAAAATTTAAGAGAAAATAAGAGATAAGATACTGTTGAAATGTTTATTTTTTAATTAGCAAAAGATAGGGAGGAGAATAGATTGAAAATACCATTGGTGATACACTTTGAAGTAATTTGAAGTTAAATAATTGAATAAGAGATCTTGACTGGAGGGAAATATAAAGCAAGATTCTGGTGATCAGTGAAAGAAAAGCTGAGACCCAGTCTTACAAATAGGGTAGGAGTGGAGGAAAGCATCATACTGGAGAACAGTTAATTCAAACTGGGAACCAGTTAAAAATAAAAATAGGAGTTAGGAGTGGAGGAAATATGCACTGGAAAGCAGTTAAAGCAAAGCTGTGAACCGGCCAAAATACAGTTAGGAGTGGAGGAAAGCATATACTGGTTAACAGTTAAAGCAAAATTGTAAACTAACAAAAAATAAAAAAGGTAGGCATGGAGGAGACTATACCTGGGGATCAACTGAAATAAAGTTGTGAACCAGTTAAAAATAGGGGTAGGAGTGGAGGAAAGCATTACTGGAAGGCAGCCATTGAAGTTGTGAATCAGTTTTACATTAGATTTAGGAGTAAAGGAGAAGGTTGGTATGCAGTTAAAATTATCCTGTGAACCAGCCAAAATAATTAAGGTAAGGAGTGGAGGAAGCATTACTGGAAAGCAGCTGATTAAGATGCGAACCAGCTCAAAAATAAACCTATTAGGAAGTGGAAGAGACATCATAGGTAGACCTCAACTATGAGAGACAAAATGAGAAAACAAATCCAGACAATCATATTGTCTGATTTGGAAAGAATTTATTTGCAAATTATGGTGGAAAATAAGTATTTGGTCACCTACAAACAAGCAAGATTTCTGGCTCTCACAGATCTGTAACTTCTTCTTTAAGAGGCTCCTCTGTCCTCCACTCATTACTTGTATTAATGGCACCTGTTTGAACTTGTTATCAGTATAAAAGTCACCTGTCCACAACCTCAAACAGCCACACTCCAAACTCCACTATGGTGAAGACCAAAGAGCTGTCGAAGGACACCAGAAACAAAATTGTAAACCTGTACCAGGCTGGGAAGACTGAATCTGCAATAGGCAAGCAGCTTGGTTTGAAGAAATCAACTGTGGGAGCAATAATTAGAAAATGGAAGACATACAAGACCACTGATAATCTCCCTGGATCTGGGGCTCCATGCAAGATCTCACCCCGTGGGGTCAAAATGATGACAAGAACAGTGAGCAAAAATCCCAGAACCACACGGAAGGACCTAGTGAATGAGCTGCAGAGAACTGGGATTAACGTAACAAAGGCTACCATCAGTAACACACTACGCCGCCAAGGATTCAGATCCTGCAGTGCCAGACATGTCCCCCTGCTTAAGCCAGTACATGTCCGGGCCCATTTGAAGTTTGCTAGAGAGCATTTGGATGATCCAGAAGAGGACTGGGAGAATGTCATATGGTCAGATGAAACCAAAGTAGAACTGTTTGGTAGAAACACAACTTGTCGTGTTTGGAGGAGAGAGAATGCTGAGTTGCATCCAAAGAACACCATACCTACTGTGAAGCAAGGGGGTAGCAACATCATGCTTTGGGGCTGTTTCTCTGCAAAGAGACCAGGATGACTGATCCGTGTACAGGAAAGAATGAATGGGGCCATGTACCGTGAGATTTTGAGTGCAAACCTCCTTCCATCAGCAAGGGCATTGTAGTTGAAACATGGCTGGGTCTTTCAGCATGACAATGATCCCAAACACACTGCCTGGGCAACGAAGGAGTGGCTTCGTAAGAAGCATTTCAAGGTCCTAGAGTGGCCTAGCCAGTTTCCAGATCTCAACCCCATAGAAAACCTTTGGAGGGAGTTGAAAGTCCGTGTTGCCCAGTGACAGCCCCAAAACATCACTGCTCTAGAGGAGATCTGCATGGAAGAATGGGCCAAAATACCAGCAACAGTGTGTGCCAACCTTGTGAAGACTTACAGAAAACCTTTGACCTCTGTCATTGCCAACAAAGGATATATAACAAAGTATTGAGATGAACTTTTGATATTGACCAAATACTTATTTTCCACCATAATTTTCAAATAAATTCTTTCCAAATCAGACAATGTGATTGTCTCATTTTATCTCTCATGGTTGAGGTCTACCTATGATGTCAATTACAGGCCTCTCTCATCTTTTTAAATGGGAGAACTTGCACAATTGGTGGCTGACTAAATACTTTTCTGCCCCACTGTATAATACAATGGAACTGAATGACTTTATGCTTTGTTTCTTTAACAAACAACTGCATGAAATCAGATACCCCACTGTAGAAGGTGGCCCATCACTAGTAATTGAAACCACTTTTTCTGGTCTCATGTCTTGGAACAAAAAAGCCTCCATTACAGCATTGTAGATATCTATCCCTTGCATTCTTTCAGTCAAAAACACCAGTTTCACCAGCTCTTCTCTCATGATGTCACCAAGAACATAATACAAAATTACTGCTAGCCTTACATGATTATTTACATCTGTGCTTTCATACAAGCACATGGAGTAACAGGCTGCAGTGTACACCACTAGTAAGTCAGTGGTGAGCTGCTGACTAACATCACTTGCCATGTGCTGGATTCTATTTTTAACAGTATTTCTGCTAAGTGGCACCTCAGAAATGTGTTTAATAATTTTATCCCTGTTTGGGAAATCATGAAAAAGGGAATTATTTGCAGACAATATGGCCATTTTGATAATATTCCCATCAGAGAGGGGCTTACCATATTTTGCTATGCACAGTGAAATTTGAAAACTGGCAGCTGTCAGATGATTTGTTCTGGAAAGATAGCTGGAAAAACTAAGAGACTGGGAATGATATTTCCTCAATTTCCCTTCAATAAACTCTTTGTCAGATCCCTATCGTGATACTGCCATTCAAGTGGGGAGGGGACCCTGGATTCTTTTACTCACTTATTGCTCTCATCCTGTTTTCCTATGTATCCTGTAATTCTCTAGTTTATAACTTTTACCCTGTCACCTATTCTGCCCTGTGCTTTGATTTACCTTGGGGGATGTACAAGGTGGGAGGGCCATCTGTTTTCTTTCAGTTTGGAAGCCTCATAGAAGAAACACATAGGAATGAATCCTTATCTCTTTCTCAGGACAACCGTTTCCACAACATCTTTGCACCTGTGGGTTGGCTCATTCAACATCAAACTGAGAGGAGGGGTTTCTAACCACTTTATCCTAATGGAATTGCCTGCGGGGAACTCAGACTCTGCTTTGCTTTTGTCTTGCAATCACTCCCTTTCAATAAAAGGTTCCTTTTGAAATGCTGCTGTCTCTACTCCCAATCACTTTCTTGATTGGGGAGTAGAGGCAGGCTCTTACACTCTTTTCTTTCAGTTGCATCAAGTTCAGCAACACTTCTGTGATTGGTGTCAAAGTGCTGTCTGACACTTGATGTGCAACACACAACACTTTCATTACACATAATACATAATACTTTCCCACTGCATTCAATCACTCCAAATGACTCTGTCCGGGCCTTTTGGAATGATCTTCTACTATCTGTTTTTGCTTTTTTTGCTGCACTCATTCTTGGGTATTCAAGACTTGGAGTCTACAAAAACACAAAATTAAAAAAAAGAGGCATCTAATACAAATCTATCACTGTACCAAAAATAGCTAACACTATTATTTAACACTAAAGAAATGGATATTCCCTGACTCAACCAATCTACAGCAATGATTCTCAGTGGGGGTTCCTTTTGAATTTGCTGATCACCAGTGCAAGTGGGAGTAGAAGAAAGCAATTTCACAGAAGAGGGGATGGAGAGGGCTGTGGGACAGTTTGTCTGGGGAAATTCAGACCCCTTGGGATCAACCAGGACACCTGCAGCCCTCCCCTGCCTCCTCAGGTGTTGGAGCGTGTGTGTGTGGGGAGGGGGGTGCTTTTCAAGGAGCAACAGGGGGCTGAGAGCTGGTTTCTGTCCCACAAGTAAGTTTTGGTCCAGAACCAATCCCAACATGAAGGTCTTTTATTTGCTCCTTGTACTCCATGTCTTTGCATTTTTACCAGGTAATAAATTAATTTTTTAAAAATTTAATTTTATTTTATTGAAAAGACAGTGCCATGTCAGGATAACAATGCATATAAAGCAAAGTCAGAGAGAGATCAATGGTAAATCTTAACATACATGCTAATAACTATTACTGTACTATGCTAACAGTAATTGCAACAATATAGCCAAAAAAAAAAGGAAATAAAGGAAACTTCAACTAAGTTTCTACTTACATTAGCTTATTTACAAATTTTTCCATATTATATTCATAGTTTTATACATCTTTGTTGTACTGACATTCATAAACTTCCCTCTCATTTCTGCCTCTTGTCTCTATCCATTCATAAAATTTATTCCATGTCCTGTAATATGTTGACTCTTCTTTATCTTTAATTTTTAAAGTTAATCTGTCCATTTCAGCACAATCCCAAATTCTCCTAATTACGTCATCATCCGGTGGGGTGTTCACATTTTTTCCAATATTTAGCATATATAATTCTAGCTGTCATCAATATATGTAACACTAGGTAAATGGTTGCTTTATCATAACTTTCTGACAATATACCTAAGAGGCATGTTTCTGGTTTGAACTCACTATGTTGTTCAGTTATCATTTCTAGCCATTTATGGATTTTCTCCCTTGCTTTCTTACATGTCCATCACATTTGGTAGTATGTTCCTGGAATCTGATTGCATTTCCAACAATTTGCGGAGGAGTTCTTATACATTTTGGCCAATCTTGCTGACAGCAAGTGCCACCTGTAAAGCATTTTGTAAAGGTTTTCTTTATATGCTGCAGCCATTGTCAGTTTGTAGTTTCTCTCCCAAATTTTTAACTATTTTTCTAATTCTATGTTGTATCCAAAATTCTTTGCCCAGGCAATCATTGTTTCTTTAACTATCTCTTCCTCCATTTTATAATTCAGTAAATAATTATATATATTTTTTAATCAATTTTTCATCCATTCCCATTAAAATTTTGTCCAATGCTGTTTGTTCTTTGTTTATACCCCATAATTTAACATCTTTTTCGTGCCTTGCTTGGATCTGCAAACACAGCCACCAAGATAAGTCCAACCCCTGCTTCTGCAATTGTTGTCTGGATTTAAGATCACCCTTTTCATCTAAAATATCCTTGTAATATACAATTTCCCCCCAATTTATAAGATTTGGATATATTATTGCCTCCATTGAGAGACGGCCAGACTGGTACTTCCCTATAGTGTTGCAGTTTAATTTTTTCCCAAATGTTAAGTAACATGTTCCTCATATAATGCCTCTGGAAATATTTGTGCACCATATTTCTGCCATACCAGAGAAAGGCATGCCAGCCCAATTGTAAGTCGTGCCCTTCTAGTAATAGTAGTCTTCTGCTATTCAAGTTTACCCAATCTTTTAGCCATGTGAGAGCTGCAGAAATTAAATTTCTGATAATGTAAAAATAGCTCATAACTCATCTTTCTAAACAGCTATTATCATGTCTAAAAGCAAGATACTCTTCTCCATCTTTTGTCTGGAATACCATTTAATCCAGAGCCTTTTAATTCCAGAAGTCCAAGTTTAAAGAATGGACTTCTAGAATTAAAGCTCCATTTTTTAGCTAAAACTTAATTCACACCTGTTACTTTTGCTTTAAACAAAATAGTTTTGAGCAGTCTGAATGATTTTTTTAAAAAAATTTGATTTATATGCCACCCTTCTCCGAAGACTCAGGGTGGCTTTCAATGCATTAAGCAATAGCCTTCATACTTTTGTATATTTATACAAAGTCAGCTTATTGCCCCCACAAACTGGGTCCTCAATTTACCTACCTTAGAAAGGATGGAAGGCTGAGTCAACCTTGAGCCTGGGGAAGATTCGAACTGGTGTAATTGCAGACAGCTGGATGTTAATTATGGTGCTTTAGTCTGCAGAGCTAAACCAGGCTCCTTGACAGTGTAAGCCTCCAAAGATCTGAAAAATATATCATTGATTTTTCTTGGCATTTAAACTAGATATCTAATGTAAAAAAGTGCATCAAGGAGGGACTGGAAAGCTAATTCATACTGAACTGTGTTGGTTTTTTTGTTGTTATTTGAATAAAATGAAAAGAAATCTACTATTTGTACCTAGTGTGGAAAAAGAGATGAAATGGGCCATTCTCAACACTTACATTCTCTACACTTAAAATGTCTAGATATTTCTTTTCTTCTTCCACAATTCTGTTTCTAGATCAGAAAAATTAGTTTTTCCCATGTACCTGCGGGTGCAGCACCTGAGCGAGCTGCTGCATTGTTAAAAGCCGCCGGGCGGTATGAAGGCAGGCAGGTGGGCAAGGGGTGCCAGCTCCTCCTCCTTGTGCCAACCTCATGCTCTGGGCAGCGTACAGCCAACTAGCAATGCCTGCCCTCTCCCTGTGACAGCCCACATGGATCCCAGGCAGCACAGCTTTGGGGCCTTTCCTGGTGGCAGCGTTGTTGAAAGTCACCGGGTGGTGCAGAGGCAGGTAAGCGGGTGCAGAGGAGTGACTGGTGGCAGCGCTCCTGGCTGGCAAGGGGGAGGATGTCCCAGGGATGCATGTGGACACCAATGACAAGCAAGTGGGAGAGGTGCAGGAGCAGGTAGGCCTGGGCTACATGGTCCAGGCGAGTGGTGACGGTAAGCAAGCGAGGGCGGGTATCACACAGTCACACAGACAACAACTTTCCAAAAATTAGGCAGGTGACGGCAGTCAAGCGATCGAGGAGCAGGAGCAGCTGGGCCTGGGCCGCATGGTCCAGGCAAATGGCGACGGCAAGCAAGTGAGGAGTGGGTGCAGGCAAGGAACCAGAGAGCAGTCAAAGAACAGTTGGGCAGCAGGCGTGACTCTGGTGAACAGCCAACGTGGGCAAGGTAAGATAAAGAGGGGTGAGGCAGGGCCAGCCAGTGGTGCAATCAGCCAATTCGATGAACTGGGCAAAAAGTTAAATGGTTTGGCTATTTTTTTGCAAATGGGATGGGGGAGGGCAGTGTGATCTATACATGAAGTCTGCTGTCAGCCAGAAAACAACTTGGCATGGTGAAGGTGCATGTGCCCACAGAGAGGGCTCTGCATGCCATCTCTGGCACGTGTCATAGGTTTTTGCCATCACGGGACTAGAATAAGAGTTGTTATAATATTAATCTAATTTCAGGAGAAATCTAAGAATGCTGCCAATAAATAAAAAATTCATTTATTATTCCAGATTGAGAGGGAAGCCAATGAAACCCAAGATAGCAGTCACCACTAACTTTTTTGACCTTCCACAATGGGCACCCGTTTCCACAACTAAAAAGCTGCCCTAACTGTTGCGAAAGTATTCTTTGTTATACTTTAAAACTCTCCCTATTACACAAATGCAGAATCACATTCATTCATTTTGAACTCTCAAAAAGAAGGACAAATGAATCACTTGCTTTACCTGCCCTCCATTGGTTATAGTAAAAATCCTGGTGGTTCCTCCACAAAGCTTCACATACCACAGGAACCAGAGAGCAGAGACTTCATGTGTCTCTGAAGTGACATTGATGTTGACAAAGCTTGCAGCAAAGTCCTTGGCAGCTCTGTATACAACCCAAAGGCAGGCACAACATATTAATTTTATCTTGTTAAGAAATGAAATAAAATGAAAAACCATTTTAAGAGTGCATTTCCTTAGTATGACAAGGCGAGGTATGTTACATAAATGACAATTTCCGTTACACACTACTTGTGCACTGTCTAACTGTGTAATGGGTGTCTCACAGTATATTGCTGTTACTATATCCAAAGATGCTCCCATTTTGCTAAATGTAGAAGGATTCACGATTCAATGCTTGGGGACACTTAAATTGCAGCAGCATAAAACATCATGCAGGAGTAGGTGATATCCCAAGCTCATTCTCCTCTGAGCAACTGGTTTGTGTAGTAGCAAGAACCCAGAAACAATGGATTCTGCATATACTGTATAGTCAATAGCTGCAGTATGCAATGCTCTTTGCTTTGAGGAACATTTTATATTATTACCAAATAATCATTCTTCTTTTTTCCAAGTGGAGCCTTATAAAGTTTATCATGAATATCATTAGTAGGTGAAAACAATTATTGGCTTCTTCTTGGATGGGTAAAAGAATGCCAGTAAGAAATCTACCATTTTCTTTGCAGAGAGTGCCTCTATTGGAATAGTGTGATATTTATTCTAGTACCACCCCCTTCTTGGTCTTAATGACTTTTTGAACAAGCATGCTGTTCAAAGGTCAATTTACACCTTACACCTTTATCTTACAGTTTACACCTCCACTGAAAGTTCAATAACTTGATTTAGACCAATCCTCCAAATTTGATTATGATTATAATTTTCCATTTCCATTTCCATTCTATTTTGCTCCATGTTTAATCAGGCTGCAAACTGAAAAAGTGATAGCAGCTAATGGTTCCTGACTTTCTAATAAAAATGTGTGAATATATTCAGATATTATGGGAAATGCAGCTTTTTATTTCTACTTTGAGTCAGCTTCAAAGTCCTCAAGACTACAGATCTGGAGAAACCTTATTATTACAAAGGCCCTAAAGAGTTCAACACCCTATATCAAGGTGTGAATAATTATTAGGCAGCTTCTTTTCCTCAGGCAAAATGGGCTAAAAAAGAGATTTAACTGACTCTGAAAAGTCAAAAATTGTAAAAAGTCTTTTAGAGGGATGGAGCATTCTTGAAATTGCTAAGATATTGGGGTGTTATCACAGACCCATCAAATGGGTTGGGCTATAAATATGCTGTGTGGGAGGGGCAGATATGGCGAGAGTGGGGGACCATATCATGTGTTGGGAGCACGCACTCGCTGTCTTCGAACAATTGCATGCCCCGGTCCCCGGAGCTATTCCCGTTCCCCAGGTTGTTCAGAGTCTCAGGACCCGAGGCTCCGGCTGCTGCTGTGCAATGCCAGGTCCGTTGTAAATAAGGCCCCCCTCATTTGTGACCTTCTTCAAGAGGTGGGTGCGGACCTGGCTGGTATTACAGAGACCTGGTTGGGCCACGAGGGTGGGGTTCCCCTCGTGGAGATGTGCCCACCGGGTTTCCTTGCATTTCACCAGCCGAGAGCTCAGGGTAGGGGTGGGGGAGTAGCGGTCATTATTAAGGAAAGTCTGGATCCGAGGGAGGCCACTGTACTTCAGATAGCCGGGTGTGAGTCCATCTTTGTGAGGTGGGGTCCTGGTGGGCGGATGGGTCTGTTAGTCACGTACCTGGCTCCCTGCCACGTGGCAATGACCCTGCCCGAGCTTCTCAATGTTGTAGCCGATGTGGCGATTGGCACCCCCAGGCTTATGGTCATGGGGCATTTCAATCTGCCATCTATCGGTGAAACATCTGAGATAGCTCGGGAGTTCATGGCTTCCATGACAGCCATGGACCTAACCCAGGTAATTCAGGGCCCGGCTCACATTGGTGGACACACCCTGGATCTAGTTTTTGTCTCTGGGCAGTGGTTGAGTGGTCTCGATATTGGGGATATAGGTGTAGAACCCTTGTCATGGACTGACCACTCGCTCCTTCGACTTGACTTTCTGACCGCTGCACCTCACCGCAGGGAGGCGGAACCGACTAGGTGGTTCCGCCCCAGGCACCTGATGGATCCTGATAGGTTCCAGACGGAGCTTGGACCATTTCCTGAGACACTGACACGCGACTCGGCTGAGGACCTGGTGGCTGCCTGGGATAGGGCAGCCAGTGGGGCCTTGGACCGCGTCGTGCCTTTGCGGCCACTGACCCGGCGCCGAACCCACTTAGCCCCTTGGTTTACCGAGGAGCTGAGGGAGATGAAGCGCCGGAAAAGACGCCTGGAGAGCGGTTGGAGGGCCAGTCACTCTGAATCTGACTTGACACTAGTAAGAGCTCGTATTAAGACTTACATAGTGGCGATAAAAGCGGCTAAGTCTAATTACTTTGCCGCTCTTATCGCGTCATCAGATAATCGCCCAGCCGCCCTGTTTAGGGTGACCCGCTCCCTCCTCCATTCAGGAGCACGGGAGGATCCCTTATAGGGACGTGCTGAGGATTTTGTTCAATATCTGGATGATAAAATAACTCAGATTCGGGAAGATCTGGCCGCTGACTGGGTTAGTTCAGGCGGGGGGACTGAGGCAGGTCTTGAGAGTGTTATCTGGGCTGAGTTCGATCCTGTGGCTCCCGAGGACGTGGACAGGATTCTGGGAAGGCTGAACGCAACCACATGTTTATTGGACCCGTGTCCCTCCTGGTTGGTGCTGGCCTCCCGGGAGGTTACACGAGGCTGGCTCCAGGAGATTATAAACGCTTCTTTGAGTGAGGGTGCCCTACCGACCGCCTTGAAGGAGGCGGTGATGAGGCCCCTTCTCAAGAAGCCCTCTCTGGACCCAGCTGTTTTGGCTAATTACCGTCCTGTCTCCAACCTTCCCTTTTTAGCGAAGGTTGTTGAGAGTGTGGTTGCGCGGCAGCTCCCCCGATACCTGGATGAAGCTGTCTATTTAGACCCTCTCCAGTCTGCCTTCAGGTCTGGATACAGCACTGAAACGGCATTGGTCGCGTTGGTGGATGATCTCTGGAGGGCCCGGGGTAGGGGGTACTCCTCTATCCTGCTGTTGTTAGATCTCTCAGCAGCTTTTGATACCATCGACCATGGTATCATGTTGTGCCGGTTGGAGGGATTGGGGGTGGGGGGAACTATTCTGCGGTGGTTCTCCTCCTACCTCTCCGACCAGTCGCAATCCGTGTTGACAGGGGGGCAGCGGTCGACCCCGAGGCGCCTGGTATGTGGGGTGCCACAAGGGTCGGTCCTCTCGCCCCTTCTGTTCAACATTTATGTAAAGCCGCTGGGTGAGATCATCCGTGGTTTTGGGGTGGAGTTCCATCAGTACGCTGATGATACTCAGCTGTACATTTCCACCCCAGACCACCCCAACGATGCCGTGGAAGTGATGTCCCAGTGCCTTGGCGCCGTGCGGGTCTGGATGGGGAGAAACAGGCTTCGACTCAACCCCTCCAAGACCGAGTGGCTGTGGCTGCCGGCGTCCCGATATAGCCAGCTGACACCATCGCTGGTTATTGGGGGCGAATCATTGGCCCCCACGGAAAGGGTTCGCAACTTGGGCGTCCTCCTGGACTCACGGCTGTCTTTAGAGGATCACACGACAGCCGTGGCCAGGGGGGCTATCAGGTTCGCCTGATACGCCAGTTGCGGCCCTTTCTAGATCGGGACGCCCTACGCACAGTCACTCAGGCTCTCGTCACTTCCCGCCTGGACTACTGCAATGCTCTCTACATGGGGCTCCCCTTGGGGTGCACCCGGAGGCTCCAACTGGTACAGAATGCGGCCGCGCGGGGGATTATGGGAGCGACAGGGCGCTCCTACGTGACACCTCTCCTGCGTGAGCTGCATTGGCTGCCGGTGGACTTCCGGGTGCGTTTCAAGGTGTTGGTAATCACCTTTAAAGCGCTCCATGGCTTAGGGCCAGGGTACTTACGGGACCGCCTTCGGCCACCAGTTGCCTCCCACCGGCCGGTTCGCTCCCACAGAGAGGGCCTCCTCAGGGTGCCGTCAGCCAGACAATGCCGGCTGGCGACCCCCAGGGGGAGAGCCTTCTCTGTGGCAGCACCTACCCTCTGGAATGATCTGCTTCCAGAGTTAAGAACAATTTCTGACCTCCCAACTTTCCGGCGGGCTTTAAAAACTTATCTTTTTCGGCTTGCCGGCTTAGCCTGACTCCTGTAAATATTTTATTACTTTTAGAGTTTTTATTATCTTTTAAATGAATTTGTTTTAATTTACGGCTATTTATATTTGTTCTTTTATGAAATTTTAACTTTTGTGTATTTGTTTTTAAATTGGCTGTGCACCGCCCTGAGTCCGTAAGGAGAAGGGCGGTATATAAATCTAATAAATAAATAAATATAAGTTTTGTTGCAAATAGTTAACAGGTTTCCAAGAAACGTGTTGAGAAAAAAAGATGCACCTTAACTGCCAAAGATATGAGAAGAATCAAACATGAAGTTACCAGAAATCCATTATCCTCCAGTGCTGTCATATTTTAGAACTGCAACCTACCTGGAGTGTCCAGAAGTACAAGGTGTTCAGTGTTCAGAGACATGGCCAAGGTAAGGAAGGCTGAAATCCGACCACCAGTGAACAAGACACATTAAGTTGAAATGGCAAAACTGGGCCAAGAAATATCTGAAGGCAGATTTTTCAAAGGTTTTATGGATGATGAGATGAGAGTGACTCTTGATGGACCAGATGATGGGACCATGGCTGGACCAGTAATGGGCACAGAGCTCCACTTTGACTAATGCGCTAGCAAGGTGGGGTACTGGTATGGTCTGATATTACGAAATATGAGCTAGTTGAACCATTTTGGGTTGAAGATGGACTCAAAATCAACTCCTAAACATACTGCCAGTTTTTAGAAAACACTTTCTTCAAGCAGTGGTATAGGAAAAAGTCTGCATCTTTTAAGAAGACCATGATTTTTATGCACAACAATGTTCCATCGCATGCATTGAAGTACTCCACTGTATGGCTAAGCTAGTAAAGGTCTTAAAGATGAAAGAATAATGACACGGCTTCCTTCCTCACCCGACCTAAACCCTATTGAGATCTTGTGGGCCCTTCTTAAATGGGATATTTATGGTGAAGGAAAACCTCTCTGAACAGTGTTTGGGAGGCTAAAACTCAGTAGCTAACTAGATATAAAGAATCTCTTTTATTGAATAAAGCTATATTATAAATTAGTAAGGGTTGTTTCATTAATCAGGAGTTTTCTTTCTTTCTTCAATGGAAGACCAATGCAGTTACAATGTTATCATCATTTAAGTTTGTGTATGCTCTAACGTTCAAACATATGATTAGAGATACGATTATAATTCAATTGGTTATCTCCCACTTGAGAAAAAAGAGAATATAGAAAAACCAATGAAGCATGTAGTATGCATGACATGCAGAAAACTGGAAAATGGGCATATAGAGGATTATAACTGAAGATGTTATACTTACTTTGTCCAACAATGTTTGTCAATGAACTGTTTCATTGAAATTTTGTCCAATTCTTTAGCATGTGGTGCATCCCATGGTGCTTCAGCAGGAATCTAAAAAGAAACCAAGTTTTGCGAATATGCACAGTTTATTTGCTGATTTTCTTTTCATGAATCAATAGCCTCAATCCATTGTCCTTGCAATATGGTCATAAAAAGAAACAAGCCCAATCGTGTTGCAAAGTTAAATCACATATCTCTGCTTTTTTTTTTAAACAGGGAGAGAGAGAATATTGCATATGAAATGAATTACAATTGTAACACAACAGTTTTTTTTAAAAAGCACAATCTTATCTTCAAGCTAATCCACTCTTGTAAGCAACTTGTTCATGAATTGCAAGTGACATCAGGACTTCAACCCACTAATTGGGGCCATATAATTCTCTGTCCAATATTGAATAAAAAGTTTTTAGCAAAAAGAAAGCATGGAAAATCTATTTTCATTGTCCGTCAATATTCCTGTAATAAATATGTATTGCAATAAGATTTGTACATTCAAAAATATTAAACCTTGTCACAAAGCCCTATATTCAATTTCTTCTTCTAGGACATAATAACTTTAAGACATTGCAAAACCTATATTTATTGAAGCATATTTTCATTGCAACTGTAGTGATTTTCTCATTTCTTTTCTGTACAAAGTAATTGGTCCAATGCATCTGAAATATAATACTTCATTGATTGAGCTGTAATCAAAGATGTACTGAAGATGTTTGATAGTGATACTAAAACAGTTTCCATAGTTTAGACAAAACAGCGATATCTAATTTTTTTTCCCACTCAGTTTTTAAAGTATATATATCAGACTGAATTAATAATGACAGTTATTTAGAAAGACACTTTTTTTTGTCTTGGAAGATTTAGTGATCATGCTCTCTGAAGCTAAAAATCCATTTAATTGGTTAAATTTATATCCAAGCAAGGATCTTGCTGTGATCAATACGAATAATTGGTATGTCCAAGGAAGATAAATGTTTTGGAACATATTACAAGGCTACATACACAAGCGAATGCATCTATATTTAATACAAAGTATATTTTAGTGTTATTACAAAAATCATCTATAGCTGAATTTTTTTGTTATTATATAAATACAGATGGTCCTTGCTTCCTTGGTCAGCCTCAGTCAGTGACCATTCGAAGTTGAATGATACTGAAAAAATAACTTCATGTGCCCATATCTATGAAGCAGCATGGGATTGCCATCACGGTCAGTTTTTCCTATGCCTTACTTGTTTTTCTTCCCCCTCCCTCCCTTGCAGGGTGCAGGAGGGGATTACAAGAGAATCAGCAGGCACACAATGGGAAACATACATCAAGAGCAATTACTCCAGGCTGTTTGCATCCTGTGCTTATGGCTGCTGGCCCCAGCACATTGCTTTCAATGCACATTCCACACTGTGTATTTGCTTACTCTCTTGAAATCCCTCCTTTTACAGAATAACAGAGTTGGAAGGGACCTTGAAAGTCATCTAGTTAAACCCCCTGCTCAAAAGGAGACCCTATACCATTTCTGACAAGTGGCAGTCCAGTCTCTTCTTGAAAGCTTCCAGTGATGAAGCACCCACAATTTCTGAAGGCAAGCTGTTCCATTGGTTGATTGTTCTCACTGTCATAAAGTTCTCCTTATTTCTAGGTTGAATCTCTCCTTGATCAATTTCCATCCATTGTTCCTTGTGTGGCCTTCAGGTGTTTTGGAAAATAGGCTGACCCCTCTCCTCTCTGTGGCAGCCCCTCAAATACTGGAACACTGCTTTCAGATGGCGGATGGGTGTTGAGAACGCTCTCGGGGGAATGAGGAAAGCCCTGGCGTTTTGGAGTTCCGGGGGCCAGCGCTGATTATTCTGGCCCCCAGTCCCAGCTTCAGGAACTTCCTCCCGTCAAGATGAGGGTATTGGCGCCCTCTGGAACATTTTGACGGTTGAGGAACGGCCGTCAGAAGGAGCCGTGGGACGCCGGCAGAAACAGCTGTTCGGCGGTGGTTCCCTTGCCTGTAGGCTTCGGCGGGTGGCAGTCGGAGTGGCAGCAGGAGCTCGATGACGGCAGCGGTGGCGGCGGCGAAGATGTGGGGGCTTCTCTGGCTCCCCGGTCTCTCGGGGGCTTTTTCAAAGACCCCAGCGTTTCTGGGGCGCGGTGGGAGCCCTTGTGGAGGCGGCAGCAGCGGTGGCGGCGGGAGCGCCCACGGGGCCCTGACTGTTTTCCCGGCGGAGAGTGGAGGTGAGGGGGTGACAGTCGGCTATTCCATCTATTTCCATCTTCAGTCGACGTGGCGAGAGGCTGACAGCCTGGACAGGCCAGGAGCTGGCTTTTGGGGCCGTTCCTGTGTGAGTCTGGAGGCCCCGTGAGTGGGGGGGGGGGCTTTAAACTGGGGATAAAAATGGCCGGAAGACCTTGGGGAGTGGGAGAGGACTGTTTCGGGCCTCCCCCCCCTTTTCTGGCCTGTGCAGGCCTTGTGGCCATTACCCCAGTTATGTTCAGCCTTGTAAGCCACTTTTGCTCCCAGGCTGTTATATCTACCTTCTGAACTGGCTCTACTGTAATCATCTCTCCTGACTGTGGGATTGGACCAAAGGACAGCTTGATGTGGGCCTTGAGGGAGTCCGGGTCATCATGGTTATATCTACCAGTGGGGACAGCTTCTTGCATTGTTTAACATCATACCCAAGCATCGTGAGAGGATGCCTGGAAGAAACATCCCCTGGATTCGCCAAAATGGCATAACGACTCTCTACATTGTCGTGGGAGGACAGTGGAGGCTATCCACATCTTTTAAGTCGCTGCCTTTCGTCCCCAGGACAGCTAGACTCTATGAACCTTGCCAGGAGCCATCTTCATTTCTTCCGTTTATAAATGTACTCTACCGCTGAACTTCTTGTGCTGCGAGACTACCCCCTCTCGCAGGTGTCCTCCACGTTATCGAGGGCCTACCTCGATGACGGGTTTTGGGACCCAGAGAGATGGCATGTCGCTAAGAGGGGGCTGAGGGTTTTTTTATGTAAATTTTTATCTAAACTTTTAAGGGGTTCCGGGAGGGGGGAGGAGAGGATAGTGGGTATGGGGGACAACCCACCAAGGGGAGGGTTGGGTCGAGCCGTAAAGCATGGTGGGGGGAGGGTGGGACCCGGGGTCGTGGAGGGTGTTAGAGCGGATCCGGATAGTATATTGAACATCGTTACTGTAGGTGGGAGGGGTAGATATGGCGGGAGCAGGGGGCCATATCGTGTTAGGGGAACACGTGCCCGCTGTTTACGAGCGGTGGCGTGTTCCGGCCCCCAAGGTTCCTCCCGTTCCCTAGGTTGCACAGACCCTCAGGGCCCGGGCCTCCATCTGATGCTGTGCAATGCCAGGTCTGCAGTAAATAAAGCCCCCCTCATCTGTGAGCTTGTTCAGGAGGGGGGTGCGGACCTGGCAGGTGTTACAGAGACCTGGTTGGGCCACGAGGGGGGGTGCCCCTCGTTGAAATGTGCCCACCGGGCTTCCAAGCATTCCATCAGCCGAGGTCACAGGGGAGGGACGGGGGGGTTGCGGTTATTATTAGAGAAGATCTGAAACTGAGGGAGGCCACTGTTCCTCAGATGGCCGGTTGTGAATCCCTCCTTGTGAAATGGGGTCATGGGGTTCAGATGGTTTGCTGATCACGTACCTGGCTCCCTGCCACGTGGCAGCAGCCCTGCCCGAGCTTCTCGGCGTCATCGCCGCGGTGGCAGTTGATACTCCCAAGCTTATGGTCATGGGGGATTTCAACCTGCCGTCTGTGGGGAAGATGTCTGAGGTGGCTCGGGAGTTCATGGCTTCCATGACAGCTATGGACCTGACCCAGTTAATTCATGGCCCTACCCACACGGGGGGAAACACACTAGATCTGGTTTTTGTCTCTGGACAGTGGTTGAGAGATCTTGATATAGGGGACATAGTCATCGAACCCTTGTCATGGTCAGATCACTCTCTCCTTCGTTTCGACTTTTGAACCGCAATAACCCGTCGCAGGGAGGCGAAGCCAGTAAGATGGTTCCGCCCCAGGCGCCTGATGGAACCTGATAGGTTCCAGATGGAGCTTGGGCCATTCCCTGAGGCTCTGGCACACGCCTTGACCGGGGACCTGGTGGCCACCTGAGATAGGGCGGCCTCCGGAGCTCTGGATCGGGTCGTGCCTTTGCGGCCTCTAACCCGGCGTCGATCTCACTTGGCTCCTTGGTTTACTGAGGAGCTGAGGGAGTTGAAGCGCCGGAAAAGACGCCTAGAGAGTAGTTGGAGGGCCAGTCTCTCTGAATCTGGCCGTACACTAGTAAGATCTCATATTAGGTCTTACCTAGTGGCAATAAAAGCAGCGAAATGTAGCTATTTTGCTGCTCTTATTGCGTCATCAGATAATCGCCCGGCCGCCCTGTTTAGGGTGACCCGCTCCCTGCTCCATCAGGAAGGGCGGGAGGGCCCCTTGGAGGGCAGAGCCGAGGATTTTGTTCAATATCTGCATGACAAAATCACTCAGATTCAGGAAGATCTGGACATCGACTGGGTGGTCTCGGGGGAAGGTACCGGGGCAGGTCTTGAGAACGTTATCTGGATTGAGTTTGATCCTGTGACCCCTGAGGACGTGGACAGGATACTGGGTGGACTGAACGCGACCACGTGTTTATTGGACCCGTGTCCTTCCTGGTTAGTGCTGGCTTCCCGGGAAGTGACACGTGGCTGGCTCCAGGGGATTATAAAGGCTTCATTGGGGGAGGGTGTCTTTCCTGCCGCCTTGAAAGAGGCGGTAGTGAGGCCTCTTCTCAAGAAGCCTTCCCTGGACCCGGCAATGTTGGTAAATTATCGCCCGCTCTCCAACCTTCGCTTTGTGGCAAAGGTTGTTGAGAGCATGGTTGCGAAACAGTTTCCCCAGCACCTGGATGAAGCGACGTATCTAGATCCATTCCAGTTGGGCTTCAGACCCGGGTACAGCACGGAAACGGCATTGGTCGCGTTGGTTGATGATCTCTGGAGGGCTTGGGACAGGGGGTGCTCCTCTGTCCTGGTCCTGTTAGACCTCTCAGCGGCTTTTGATACCATCGACCATGGTATCATGCTGCGCTGGCTGGTAGAGATGGGGGTGGGAGGCACTGTGTTGCGGTGGTTCTCCTCCTATCTCTCCAACCGGTCGCTGTCTGTGTTGGCAGGGGGGCAGAGGTTGACCCCGAGGCCCCTTATTTGTGGGGTGCCACACAGATCGGTCCTCTCGCCCCTCCTGTTCAACATTTAAGTGAAGCCGCTGGGTGAGATCATCCGTGGTTTTGGGATGAAGTTCCATCAGTATGCTGATGATACTCAGCTGTATATTTCCACCCCAGACCACCCCAACAATGCCCCTGAAGTGATGTCCCAGTGCCTGGAGGCTGTACGGATCTGGATGGGGAGGAACAGGCTCAGGTTCAACCCATCCAAGACCGAGTGGCTGTGGTTTCCGACGTCCCGATATAGTCAGTTGGCGCCATCACTGACTATTGGGGACGAATCACTGGCCCCCACGGAGAGGGTTCGTAACTTGGGCGTCCTCCTGGACTCACGGCTGTCCTTAGAAGGGCACCTGACGGCCGTGGCCGGGAGGATTTTCTATCAGGTTCGCCTGATTCGCCAGTTGCATCCCTTTCTGGATCGGGACTCCTTACTCACGGTCACTCATGCCCTTGTCACTTCCCGTCTAGACTACTGTAACGCTCTCTACATGGGGCTCCCCTTGAGGAGCACCCGGAGGCTCCAGCTGGCGCAGAGTGTGGCCGCGCGGGTGGTGATGGGAGTGACATGGCATTCCCATGTGACACCTCTCCTGCGCGAGCTGCACTGGCTCCCGGTGGCCTTCCGGATGCGCTTCAAGGTTTTGGTTACCACCTTTAAAGCGCTCCATGGCTTAGGACCTGGGTACTTGCAGGACCGCCTACTACCACCAATAGCCTCCCACCGGCCAGTACGCTCCCATAGAGAGGGGCTCCTCCGGGTGCCGTCAGCAAAACAGTGTCAACTGGCGGCCCCCAGGGGGAGAGCTTTCTCTGTGGGAGCACCTACTCTCTGGAACGAACTCCCCCCGGAGATATGGAGGATCCCGGATCTGCGCACCTTCCACCGCGCTCTTAAGACCTTTTTATTTCACCAGGCGGGCCTGGCCTAACCTCTCTCCGTTTTTAGCATTAAATTTTAATTTGTTTTAAATTATGCGGGGTGTTTTAATTTTGTCTGGGCCAAATTTATTTAATTTGTTTTTAGTTGGTTTAAAATTTTGTATTTATGTATTTTTATTGTTGGCTGTACACCGCCCTGAGTCCTTCGGGAGTAGGGCGGTATATAAATCCAATAAAATCTAAAAATCTAAATCTAAATCATGTCATCCCTGGTCCTTCTTTTCACTAAACTAGCCATGCCCAGTTTTTGCAACCATTCTTCATGTTTTAGCCTCCAGTCCCCTGTGGTGGCCAAGTGCTAAGGCAGGACTTCTCTGAGATCCTCCTTCACTCTCATTATAATCTCGTTCCTTCTTTCCTTCCTTTTCTTTTTTTTCCTTCCCGCTTCATTCTCCTTTCTTCTTCCTTCCCCTCTTTCCTTATTTTTCCTTCCTTGCTCTCTTCCCATCTTCCCATCTTTTTCTTTTTCTTTCCTCTTTCCCTTTCTCCTTTCCTGTCCCTTCTTGGATGCTCAAATGCAAAAGGGGAAACATTTCTCCTTTTGTTTTGCTGTTAGTTTGTTTTGATAGCCCTCTGGCAGCGAAAACAGAGTGCACACCCAAGCTCCATTTTCTCTGGCAGAGGGCTTCAGAAGGCCATCACAGCTGAAAATGGGGCATGGGGGGCTGCACACACCCCCAGGCTCCATTTTCACTGGCAGAAGCATCGCGGGTTGATCCTTTGTTGTTTCCAGATCTAAGCACCCCGCGGGCCAGATCCGGCCCATGGGCCTTGAGTTTGGCAATCCTGTTCTAGAGTCTCAAAATGAATTTCATTTTGTTATATAGCATCCAGGTACAAGTCTGCCAAGATCCACCTGGATTTTGAGCCTATCATTTAGGGTGTTGGCTATTCCTGCCAGCTCAGTACCATCTGCAAATTTGATGAGTTCCCCTTCTACTCCCTCTTCTAAATAATCTCTGAAGATATTGAAGAGTACTGGGCCTAAAATGGAACCTTGTGGTACTCCACTGCTTACTTCCCTCCATGTAGACATAGTACCATTAAGGAGTACCATGCTTGTTGAGTATGGTTTGTCAGCCAGTTACAAATTCATCTGGTGGTGATGCTAATCTATCCCACTTTTTTCTAGCTTACCAAGAAGTATGTTGTGGTCCACTTTGTTGAATACCTTCCTGAAGTCTAAGTAAACTATGTTTCTCTGGTCTACTAATTTAGTCACTTTATCAAAGAATGGAATAAAATTGATTTGATATGATATGATCTGTTTTTAACAAACCAGTGCTGACTTCTAGTTAATACTTTATCTCCTCTCCAATGATTGTAAATTCAAACAAATGCCATTCTTATTAATTATCCCAGTTCCAGGATAAGCATTCCAAAGGATGGGTGAGTGGTTAAAAGCCAAACAAAGTTGGAAGGTGTGAAACTGATTAGCCTTGTCAGTTTTGAGCTGGCTATCACAGTGCCACAGAGATGAGCATTTCAAAGGGCCGGGGGATGGGGGAAAGGGAAGCATAACCAGGGTCATGTAATTTCCCACTTAGTAACCAATTTGCTTAGTGATGGAGTTGCTGGTCCCAATTGTGGTTACTAAATGATGACTACCTGTATAATCATTTAATAATCTTCCTATTTGAAAAGTAGAAGAATGAAGGTTACAGAGAAGGAAGGACTAATGTAAAAATATATCTCTGATATATTCTCCTCTATAAAAACTGTATGGGACAGTGTAATATGTCCATTAAACAAAACCCTTTCACTATAAAATTGGAGATTTTAATATTTGCATTAAAGTTAAGTAAAAATATTTCTGCTTCTTGAATACTTTTTGTCAGTGATATAAACATTTTCCTTGTAAGCTTTGATGAAACAATGCAAATTTTTATTTATTGTCTCAGTCAGTTGCACACATATTCATTATTCCCAGCATACCTCTTTTCCCAGTCTATCCATTGTTCTCCAGAAATTGATGTAATCTAGATATATGAAAGGATTCCATGTGGAAGGAAAGATATCATACATTGAATAGGAATTTCCCTAAAACAGAAAAAATTAACAAGATGTAACTGAATTGTTGATTCTTTCATCTCATATCAGTCTTAAGTTTCCATATGTAATAATTAATTTGTAATTATAGTATTTGCAGTCAAATGTCTATTAGAAATACATTCAGCAGCATTGTATATGCAAATCTAGAAATGAATCTAACACATACAGTAGATACTAAAAAAAATGAAATGCAGATCTTGACTTCATTACCTTTCTTTTCCAGATTGAGAAATGCAAATATAAACTAAAGCGCAAAGTAAAATTTCAATATTAACTTCACATTTTTTTACTGCTGTCCTTTTAATTCATTAAATTATAATTTACTTTTATCTGTATTGGAGAGAAAGACATACATTGAAAAAAGAGCATTGAACCCTCATACAGTTGTTATAGGAATTAAAATAAGTGTGGCCCTTTAAATGTTACCATTGCTTCAGAAAAATCAGTGCATTAATTTAGTTGAATATAAATATATGTCTGATCATAAAGCAAAATTCTATGATTACATGTTTCATTTCTATCTATCTATCTATCTATCTATCTATCTATCTATCTATCTATATCTATCTATCTGAAACATGAATCATGTATTCGTAGCATTTTGCTTTATGATGAGACATGTATTTACATTACAGATAGTGCAGTTCATCACTTTCACCTCCAATTTCTAGGGAATTGGAGGACAGAGACATCCTACACTTGCTGTTGAGTAGAAAAGAGCAAAGGAGTACACAGATATACAAATGATTTGAGACAGAATTGCTGAAAAGCAAAACAGAGTTCTCTTTGAGGATTAGCTAGTTGCATTAGACAAGGTGCTTTTCTGATGTAGATTTTATAAATTTTGTAAAACCTAAGCAGTATTTTTCTTTCTATTTTTCTCTCTATACTTTCCAGTTAAACTCTATCTCCATCTATTTTTCCTCTATTCTTCTTTTCTTTTCCCCTTCCTTCCTTCCTTCCTTCCTTCCTTCTTTGAAACAAAGACTGTGCTGGAAGTGGCTTCTCTAATGTGTTAAAAATCCTTTAAAGAGTGGTCTATACCACACTGGAAAATAATACAACAAGCTATTTCAGCATCCTTATGACATAAAAGTTATATACTTATATACTAACCAGGGAAGCCAACAAATATTACATAAACTATGACAAAAGTCAATTTCCCTTTGCTATATGTCTTCAGATTTTTTTATAGTGTTAAAGAATTGAATGTCTAGCATTTTATAGATTCTCATTCAATTCTCATTCAATTCATATTGTTCATATATGAACACTTTTCTTCTGAGTCAAGTGCAACTGCATGCAGGAACTAGAAATTCATCAAACTTCACTCATAACATCAATTTAGCCTAGCCTTTTCCAAATCAATGCTTTCCAGAAATGTTGGAGTATACTCTCATCATGATGAAAGTTATAATCCAACAGATCTATCATAACTATATAAATGTATTACCAAAATAAATAAGGGTCCACTTATTCTAAAGAGATAAAGATTATTGGTGGAACCTTCATACAGGCTTTCATCCAAAGAAGCTTGGTCACTTCTGGGGTGTCAAACTGAATTTCTTCGAAGGCCGGCTCAGCATTGTAGTTCTCCTCCGCAGGATGGCCAGGGTGAGGTGGGAAGATGGGACAGATACCTCCTGCAGCATTCTGCAAGCCAAAATGGGGCAGGGGGCCTCATACAGTCCTCACATGCCACATTTTGGCCAGCAGAGTGCTGCAGGAAGCTGTCCAAGCCAAACATGAGGTGCTGAGGGCCTCATGTGGCCCCCCATGCCCCATTTTGCTGCCAGAGGCACTGCGGGCCAGTCCTTTGCTATTTTCAGGCCATCCCCATGGGCCAGATTTAAGCACCCTGCGGGCTGGATTCGGCGCACGGGCCTTGAGTTTGACACCCCTGCTTTAAGATGTTCATCCAACTAAAATAAGCAGCAACCAATAACACAAAAAAACCTGCTGATTATATTTTACATCATAATATATTTAAACAGTGGTGTTATCTATCATGTTACTGTATCTGGCTTGCAAAAATCTGGAAGAATTTTCTGTATCTCTCCAATGCCATCAAGTGGTCTTCTGGATTTTTAGAGCCTGGATACAAGAGCTGCAATTTAACCCCTCTTTCTTTTTCTACTCACAAATAAATCTATGAGTCCCAGTCTATAGTGGGACGATGTATACAGGGTGTCTTAAACTCTGATTATGGTTGCTGTCGGGGACCTTAATCATGCAACAGAAATCCAGAACCACAACTATTAAAATATAAAGTTTTATAAGAAATGGTATATATTTTAACATAGTTTCTTTTGTTAAAACATCTGTGAAACCATACCACATGGTTTATTATCATTCTGTATCACACAAAGCTAAATACAGCATGCAATTGGAATAAATAAAGACCATCCTAGGACCTAAATCCCTCACAACATAATCCACTCAGTTATGTACTGTATGTTTCCAGAAGTAATCAGAGCAAGTGAGATTCTTACCCTTGTATGTAGGAGAGTAGCCTCACGTACATTGACTTTGTAAGTTTCTATGCCAAGTTCTTTAGTCAGTCGCAGAATCCGATTCTGTGTAGGTCCCACATAGGATCCACCAACATCGACATATTTCACTTGCTGATTCTGTCAAAACACAAAAAAAATCATCAGAAATAATAATAGATGTTCCAATCACAGGAATAAAAATGCTCAGTCAGGGTTCCAACCGATGCCCTAATTAAATCATGAGTCTCAAGTCAAACTTCAAAAGAAATCCAGTTATTTATTAGGAGCTTCATGTCGGCATGGACCAAGTGAAGCCAACTCTGACCTCACTTAATTCGCACCCCAGTTCTGACCCTGTTACCCCTCCCCCAAGGGGTGTGATCAATCACATTATCCAACAAAGCAATTTCACAGGTTGTAGAGGCCCCTCCCTCCGGCCACTGTGGGTCTGTGTGGAGATGACCTTGACATGGTTGGCTGGAATGCACTTTGTTTTGACTGAAGTGCAAGTTCCCCAATACAGCTGCGATGTTCGATTCCCCATCCCACTGCCTATGGCAACTTGAGAGCAGGTCAAGAATGCTTCGCAAGTTGCAAACTGACACCTTCATTATAAAAAGATAGCTGAAATTTACATTGGAGTCTTCAAGGTATGGCCTATGTTCTATATTATTAAATTAACTTAAACACACAGTTAAATGCCCCTCAGTTCTGCTGTACCACCTCATTGTGGTAGGCATGTTCCTTGGAAGGAGTAGTGAAGACCGTTCGGAATGTATGACAAGAGTATATGTTCTCAGCAGGGTCACCCAAGGCACGGAGGACACTCCAATTGCCCACCCAAAGTAAGTAAGGACCTATATAGGGAAGCAGGTTTTTTTTTAAAGCATATGGCACGTATTATCCAGGGATCACCGAAGTGACTGGCTGCCTCTGTGAAATAATTTTTTTCAGATGGTGTTACCTTACCTGAGGGATGCCTGAATGCCAGTAGGGCAGCAGTGATATAGGAAGATGCTAGGGCAGACAATTACGTTAGTGACAATGGCACCAATTCATACTGTATGGGATAAGACAATGGTAAAACACTCCCGTATTTTTACCGAGGAAATCACATAGATGGAAAATATAAAATGCTTGACAATATAGTGCCAGATGATGGGCTGCTCAGCTAAGATGGTACTCAGTATACTACTGTGAAATTGCTGAGGATCTTTCAGAGTAGTAATGGTGTTTATGGCATGGCTAGATTAAAGCCCTTGGGACGATGATTTGCTCAGGTTCGCAATACAGAACTACAGTCCAGGGAGTCCTCACTTACCAGTAGTAACTTAAGTCACCGAGTGCTGGCTGTGCCAATTTACAATTGCAGTTCCAACAGTCCCAGGTAGCATGGTTAGGAGATTAGCATCCCTTTCCAAAATGTTGCAGACTAAAAATTACAAAACTTAATGATTGGTATTTTAACATTTGTTTAAAAAATTACTTACTCTAATGGTGAAAGTCCTTCCCCCAACTCTGTCACGAGCTTCTAAAACGACCACACTAAGTCCAGATTCAAACAAGAATTTAGCTGCTGACATGCCTAAAACAAAGATGAATTCATTTTAATTATTTGTTTTACTGTCAAGATTATCACCTGAAATATTTATTAGCAGATAAGTAGCGTTTTCAAATTAACATCCAATCTATGGTAAACTGAATACATAACAATGTGTTCCTTATACATTTCAATTTTTTAATCTTTTCAACAGAAGTATTTTTACTCTGTTTTTAAAGACAGGTAGTCCTTGTATGGTGACAATTTGAACTGGCAAATTAATTGTTAAGCAAAACAGTTGCTAAGTGAAAGATTACAATTTTACAATTTTATTTCAGCTTTCCTACGTTTTACAGATTTGCGAAGATCATAAATGCATGGATTTTTGACAAACTTTTTTTTTCATCTGGGTTGTAACTAAATGGTTACTAAATGAATCTGTCAACTATCTGTGCAGTGTATTAAATCTGCATACATGTGAACATTTTATTAATGTATGCATTTGTTTAATCAATTGATCTACTATAGGCAATTTTCAGGCATTAAAATAGCAATGAAATATATTTTATTTTAACAACAAAATTTCGATAACCAAAATCAAATTATTATATACAGTCAGGTCCAGAAATATTGGGACATCGACACAATTGTAACATCTTTGGCTTTATACACCACCACAATGGAGTTGAAATGAAACAAACACAATGTGCTTTAAGTGCAGACTGTCAGCTTTAATTTGAGGGTATGTACATCCAACTCAGGTGAACAGTGTAGGACTTACAGCAGTTTGCATATGTGCCTCCCACTTGTTAAGGGACCAAAGGTAATGGGACAATTGCCTTCTCAGCTATTCCATGGCCAGGTGTATGATATTCCCTCATTACCCCAATTTCAATGTGCAGATAAAAGGCCCAGAGTTCATTTCAAGTGTGCTATTTGCATTTGGAATCTGTTGCTGTCAACTCTCAAGATGAGATCCAAAGAGCTGTCACTATCTGTGAAGCAAGCCATCATTAGGCTGAAGAAACGAAACAAACCCATCAGAGAGATAGTAAGAACATTAGGCATGGCCAAAACAACTGTTTGGAACATTCTCAAAAAGAAGGAACACACCAGTGAGCTCAGCAACACCAAAAGACCTGGGAGACCACAGAAAACAATGTGGTGGATGACCAAAGAATTCTTTCCCTGGTGAAGAAAACACCCTTCACAACAGTTGGCCAGATCAAGAACACTCTCCAGGGGGTAGGTGTATGTGTGTCAAAGTCAACAATCAAGAGAAGACTTCACCAGAGTGAATGCAGAGGGTTCACCACAAGATGTAAACCATTGGTGAGCCTCAAAAACAGGAAGACCAGATTAGAGTTTGCCAAACAACATCTAACAAAGCCTTCACAGTTCCGGAACGAGATCCTATGGACAGATTTATTTATTTATTTATTTATTTATTTATTTATTTATTTATTTATTTATTTATTTATTATTTATTTATTTATTTATTTATTTATTTATTTATTTATTTATTTATTTATTTATTTATTTATTTATTATTTATTAATTATTTATTTATTTATTTATTTATTTATTAGATTTGTATACCGCCCTTCTCCTTACGGACTCAGGGCGGTGAACAGCCGAAATAAAAATTCAATACATAAAAGTTAAAAATTAAAACACATATACATTAGGCTGAGAATTAAAACCAAATAAATATTAAAATGCGGCAACGCTACAAACATTAAAAATTTTAAAATTTTAAAAATTCTAAAAATTGCGGCAGGGATCAGGCTAAACCGGCAAGTTGAAAAAGATGCGTCTTCAGGGCCCGAAGAAACGTCCGGAGGTCGGAGATAATTCTCAATTCTGGAGGAAGATCGTTCCAGAGGGTGGGGGCTGCCACAGAGAAGGCTCTCCCCCTGGGGGTCGCCAGCCGGCATTGTCTGGCTGACGGCACCCTGAGGAGGCCCACTCTGTGGGAGCGAACCGGCCGGTGGGAGGCAATTGGCGGCAGAAGGCGGTCCCGTAAGTACCCTGGTCCTAAGCCATGGAGCGCTTTAAAGGTCATTACCAACACCTTGAAACGCACCCGGAACTCCACCGGCAACCAATGCAGCTCGCGCAGGAGAGGTGTAACGTGGGAGCGCCCCGATGCTCCCATAATTCCCCGCGCGGCCGCATTCTGTACCAGTTGGAGCCTCCGGGTGCACCCCAAGGGGAGCCCCATGTAGAGAGCATTGCAGTAATCCAGGCGAGAGGTGACGAGTGCCTGAGTGACTGTGCGCAGGGAGTCCCGATCTAGAAAGGGCCGCAACTGGCGTATCAGGCGAACCTGATAGAAAGCCCCCCTGGCCACAGCTGTCGTATGATCCTCCAAGGACAGCCGTGGGTCCAGGAGGACGCCCAAGTTGCGCACCCTTTCCGTGGGGGCCAATGATTCGCCCCCAATGACCAGCGATGGTGTCAGCTGGCTATATCGGGACGCCGGCAGCCACAGCCACTCGGTCTTGGAGGGGTTGAGACGAAGCCTGTTTCTCCCCATCCAGACCCGCACGGCTTCAAGGCACTGGGACATCACTTCCACGGCATCGTTGGGGTGGTCTGGGGTGGAGATGTACAGCTGAGTATCGTCAGCGTACTGATGGAACTCCACCCCAAAACCACGGATGATCTCACCCAGCGGCTTCACATAAATGTTGAACAGGAGGGGCGAGAGGACCGACCCTTGCGGCACCCCACACACTAGGCGCCTCGGGGTCGACCGCTGCCCCCCTGTCAACACTGATTGCGACCGGTCGGAGAGGTAGGAGGAGAACCACCGTAAAACGGTGCCCCCCACCCCTAGTCCCTCCAACCGGCGCAACATGATACCATGGTCGATGGTATCAAAAGCCGCTGAGAGGTCTAACAGCACCAGGATAGAGGAGTACCCCCTACCCCGGGCCCTCCAGAGATCATCCACCAACGCGACCAATGCCGTTTCGGTGCTGTATCCAGACCTGAAGCCGGACTGGAGCGGGTCTAAATAGACAGCTTCATCCAGGTACCGAGGGAGCTGCCACGCAACCACACTCTCAACAACCTTCGCCAAAAAGGGAAGGTTGGAGACTGGACGATAATTAGCCAAAATAGCTGGGTCCAAGGAGGGCTTCTTGAGGAGGGGCCTCACCACCGCCTCCTTCAAGGCAGGCGGTAGGGCACCCTCACTCAAAGAAGCATTTATAATCTCCTGGAGCCAGCCTCGTGTAACCTCCCGGGAGGCCAGCACCAACCAGGAGGGACACGGGTCCAATAAACATGTGGTTGCGTTCAGTCTTCCCAGAGTCCTGTCCACGTCCTCGGGAGCCACAGGATCGAACTCAGCCCAGATAACACTCTCAAGACCTGCCTCAGTCGCCCCGCCTGAACCAACCCAGTCAGCGGCCAAATCATCCCGAATCTGAGTTATTTTATCATCCAGATATTGAACAAAGTCCTCAGCACGACCCTGTAAGGGATCCTCCCGCGCTCCCAGATGAAGGAGGGAGCGGGTCACCCTAAACAGGGCGGCTGGGCGATTATCTGATGACGCGATAAGAGTGGCAAAATAGTTGGATTTCGCCGCTTTTATCGCCACTAAGTAAGTCTTAATATGAGCTCTTACTAGTGTCAAGTCAGATTCAGAGCGACTGGCCCTCCAACCGCTCTCTAGGCGTCTTTTCCGGCGTTTCATCTCCCTCAGCTCCTCGGTAAACCAAGGAGATAAGTGAGTTCGACGCCGGGTCAGAGGCCGCAAAGGCACGATGCGGTCCAAGGCCCCACTGGCCGCCCTATCCCAGGCCGCCACCAGGTCCTCAGCCGAATCGCGTGTCCGTGTCTCAGGAAATGGCCCAAGCTCCGTCTGGAACCTATCAGGATCCATCAGGCGCCTGGGGCGGAACCACCTGGTCGGTTCCGCCTCCCTGCGGTGAGGTGCAGCGGTCAGAAAGTCGAGTCGAAGGAGCGAGTGGTCAGTCCATGACAAGGGTTCCATACTTATATCCCCAATATCAAGACCACTCAACCACTGACCAGAGACAAAAACTAGATCCAGGGTGTGTCCACCGATATGAGTCGGGCCCTGAATTACCTGGGTCAGGTCCATGGCCGTCATGGAAGCCATGAACTCCCGGGCTATCTCAGATGTTTCACCGATAGATGGCAGGTTGAAATCCCCCATGACCATAAGCCTGGGGGTATCAACCGCCACCTCGGCTACAACATTGAGAAGCTCGGGCAGGGTCGTTGCCACGTGGCAGGGAGCCAGGTACGTGACTAACAGACCCATCTGCCCACCACGACCCCACCTCACAAAGATGGACTCACACCCGGCTATCTGAGGTACAGTGGTCTCCCTCGGATCCAGACCTTCCTTGATAATGACCGCTACTCCCCCACCCCTGCCCTGAGCTCTCGGCTGATGGAATGCAAGGAAACCTGGTGGGCACATCTCCACGAGGGGAACCCCCCCCTCGTGGCCCAACCAAGATGAGACCAAGATCAACTTGTACCAGAGTGATGGGAAGAGAAGAGTATGGAGAAGGAAAGGAACTGCTCATGATCCTAAGCATATCACCTCATCAGTGAAGCATGGTGGTGGTAGTGTCATGGCGTGGACATGTATGACTGCCAATGGAACTGGTTCTTTTGTATTTATTGATGATGTGACTGCTAACAAAAGCAGCAGGATGAATTCTGAAGTGTTTCGGGCAATATTATCTGCTCACATTCAGCCAAATGCTGCAGAACTCATTGGACGGTGCTTCACAGTGCAGATTGACAATGACCCAAAGCATACTGCAAAAGCAACCAAAGAGTTTTTGAGGGGACAGAAGTGGAATGTTATGCAATGGACAAGTCAATCACCTGACCTGAATCCCATTGAGCATGCATTTCACTTGCTGAAGACAAAACTGAAGGGAAAATGCCCCAAGAACAAGCAGGAACTGAAGACAGTTGCAGTAGAGGCCTGCAGAGCATCACCAGGAATGAAACCCAGCGTCTGGTGATGTCTATGCATTCCAGACTTCAGGCTGTGATTGACTGCAAAGGATTTGCAACCAAGTATTAAGAAGGGAAAGTTTGATTTATGATTATTATTCTGTCCCATTATCTTTGGTCCCTTAACAAGTGGGAGGCACATATGCAAACTGCTGTAAGTCCTATACCGTTCACCTGAGTTGGATGTACATACCCTCAAATTAAAGCTGACAGTCTGCAGTTAAAGCACATTGTGTTTGTTTCATTCCAACTCCATTGTGGTGGTGTATAGAGCCAAAGATGTTAGAATTGTGTCGATGTCCCAATATTTCTGGACCTGACTGTATATACAGTTATACACACATACACAAAGAGAGAAATACACACAAGTCCCTCTGAATCTAGAGTCAGTCCCCAAAGAAAAAGCCAAATTCTAAATACCGTATTTTTCACAGTATAAGACACACCTTTTTCCTCCCTAAAAGGGGGTGAAAATTTTGGTGCATTTTCACTCCCTAAAAGGGGGTGAAAATGCACCAAATGTAGCCTTGCCCACCCTTTGGCCTCTGCCTCACTTACCTCCTTGCAAGTAAATAGCAAGAAAAAACAGCTCCTTTCAGCTTCAGCACAGCCTAATTAGCACAAGTTGATTGGATCGGCCTCCCGGTTCTCAGCTGATTTGCTCTCAGCTGTTTTGCGCAGGGCTCTGCTGCTTGCTGCAAAGAGGTAAATTGCTGGAGCAGATTTTTTTCTCCTTGTGCTAATCAAGCTTTGTTGAAAACGAAAATGAAAGTAAAGCAGGCTGTTTGCTGTAAAAAAGCTCAGAGGCAGAGACAGATCTCTTTTTCTTGTTTTCCTCACCAAAAAACATAGGTGTGTTTTATACTCTGGTGCATCTTATACTCCGAAAAATACGGTAAGCATTAGGGGAAAAAATCAATAGTTGAGTGAATTCTGACAATTAATTCAAAGCAATAATTTTGGAGGCAAGAGATGTATCCCTTCCAGAATGCTTGATCAACATTAAAGCCATATTATCTGTGATCAAGTTCTCAATGTTATTCTATACTAATGACCGAGCAAATTATTTGGATTGTTTGAGCAAATTATTATCAGTGTAAGAGGTAAGATCCATGCTGAATGAACTAGTTTCTACTATAGAATACAGACATTTTAAAAATTAGTAGGAAATTTGTACTCAGTACTACTTACATCCCCAAATATTCAGCTTGTGTTCCATTACAACTGGAAGTTCCTTTTCACATGTATAATTTCTAAGTCAAATATCCTCATCCTATACTTCTCCATTTGATTATATTTGGATATTTTATTAAATTCTTCCATTTCAATTGCATCTGTTCATTCTGAATGAGTTGTATCCTTTGTTTTCCAATTATGATATCACTAGGTCTCAGTGATATTTAATATATCATATTTTTCTTCAACACTTCAACATTTTTAATATAATTAATTTAAATATTATAAGCATTAGCACTTAGACAACAAAGTTTCATGAACTTTATGAATCAAATTCTTCCTAATTTTCACTGAGTGATGTAATATCAGACTAAAGTTTCCAAACTGTTCCTACCAGTTGTTCAACAATTGTGTGCTATAGTTGCTGAAAATCTGTCTGAAACTAAAGTCAGAATTACATTTGCAAATGCTATAAAACTTAATTTAAGTCTGTGAAAAATGGTGTCATATACAAAAACAAACAAACAAAAATATTCATTTAGATTGCACTTTGTAGCAATGCCAGAGTGAATAGATTTCTCTTACATAAATACACTTGGGGATTTCTCATGCCTTTATTTTAAATATTACAGATAATTATAAATGTAATGTGCTTCATGGGATATACATACACACCCAAATTATTAGGCATTAAAGCGGTTGCCTGGCTGAGTAACAAGTACTGAAAAATCTCTTATAGCCGTATCTTTTTAGTACTCCTAGGCCACAACTGCTGCTTAATATGTTACTTTTGTACTTCTTGATTATCACAAAACACAGTAAATTACAGTACAAGCTGGCTATCAATGTATTTGTTATATTAAATGTTTACCAAAGCCATGCACAAATTTGCTGTGATTTGCTTACACTGCTTCACTAATGGGAAACCTAATTACTTCTGTGTTCCACTGAGAAATGACATTTGGCAATAGCTCTCAGCTCTCATTAGTCAAATAGAAATCTCGGTGCAGAGAAGTTAATGCAGAGCTGCCAAAATAAACCAGATGACATTTCTTCTATACCCTCAGGGATAAATGTTCCAGCCCATGATTTCCTTTCCCAATATACAGTTGACTTTTAAAGATATTTTGTTAACAACAATAGCAACTGAAGTGTACTTTTAGGTTTTCCCCCAAATATTTCTTCAAACATAAATCCAATTCTCAAAATCTTTCTGTTCTCAGAATTTTAATTCCCAAGGTCATATTTCCATGAAAACGTAAGGAAGTTAAGAAGAACACAAGAATTGTCTACAGAACCACATTTACTGACTCCCTCATGCAATGATCATTTCAAGTTACGATGGTGCCAGAAAATAACTTTGCAACCAAGGCATGCATTTGCAAGCTTCACAGAGGCTCTTTCTCAATCATGTGTTCACCATTACAATCAATACATGTTGTCCTGGCCTTGGCCCATTTTTTCCCTTCTCCCAGAACAAAGAGATTGCTTAAACAAGTGATCTCTTCCTGAATTGCTTTTCTACAGTATGCTTCCCTGAAAAGTGTTGGCCACAAGTTTAGAAGATCAATTCCATTTCCTAGCTGCTGCCTCTAACTGACAAAACTTTAATCACTTTCATACTTTTCACTTATGTTTACCTCCTAAACTGCTCAGGGCTCCAAGCACATTAGACAAACAGCAGATGCTAGTGCACCTTTTCAATGTATATTCCTCATTTTATTATTCTTATTCTTTTGTAATCTCTTCCTTTCCAAAGAATGTAAACACAAACATTAATTATCTTTCTTCTAATTATCAGAGTTCTGGGATGAGCTGGTTAAAAATGTAAGCAACAGTGACCATGTCATTTAGTAACTGGGTTGTAGTGCCCATTGTGGTTTCTAAATGAAGACTACGTGTATAAATAGTCACAAAGTTAAGCAACTGTACAGTATGTAATTACTTCAGTAGAGACAATTGTTTATCACACAGCAATAAATGAAGGCCAAACTCAATTTGACCTTTAACATGCACATTTCAAAAACTGGAAGGGGAATGATTAATCTTATTTTCTTATCTGAGGCAATCTTAATGGCACTCTTCCTAGTAATAATTTACATTAATAATGGGAGGATTTTTTAAAAATCTAGTAAATAAATAAATACAAACATATATTTGACAACACTTTTAGTTTGGACATGAAGAGGCCACTGGTGAATAGATGTGATGATAAACTTAATAAACAAAGATATAAGACAAGGTTTGCTAAATACTTGGGTCAGGGTTTAGATCCATATATGTTATTATACTGAAATTAATTTGTCCCATGTTTCCAATTCTAAGGACAGCACTGGAAGCAACAAACATTGCTAAGAAAAATAATATACTGGGAAACATCAAATAAAAACAAATATCAACATCAAGTAAATCAAATATTTAAGGAGAATAAATAGTTTCAATCCTTTTCTTTAACTGCTTACATTTTGTAACAACTATAATATTGGTATTTAAAGACTATCAATAAATGTCATAAGGCTACTACTAATAAAAATCATCATAACTGTTTATCTGTCTCTGATAAGTCCCTATTAAACATCAAATGTGGTTTTTTTACAATGTGATTGTACAGGTTTTAAAAAACAATGACTGCTATTAATAGCTTATATATGTGGCAAAATATAACTATTGGTTTCAGGGCTGTGGAGTCGGGAGAATTGGGACATTTAAACTTGCTTTTTTAAAAATTCCAATCTAAATTTAGTAGGAGTCGGAGTCGGTGCATTGTTTGCCGACTCCGACTCCGACTCCAGGTACCCAAAATTTCCTCCGACTCCGGCTCCTCGACTCCGATTCCACAGCCCTGATTGGTTTCTAATGAGGAAATATATTGCAGGTAGTCCTTGCTTAGCAGCCACTATTGGGACCGATAAAGTGGTCACCAAGCAACAGTTGCTAAATGGAAAATTACATCACCATGATTTTAAGTCCGCCTTCCATTGTACTTGTCACAAGTGAAAATGCATGCTATTTGAAGTACACAAACAGCACAAACACGACTGAGGAGATCTGTGATGGTCAGATTGGTTGCAATGTTATATTAGCACTTCAAATGATTGATGCCCAAGACAGTTGTTAAACAGGGACTATCTATATTGAAATATATTATTAAAGCTGGCTGGTTCTTTATGTCTGGCTTAGTATCCTATGAATCTCATAAACTAAACTATAATGATAATGCTTTCTGCAAATGTCAGTTTCCTTCCAGAGTGTATTTTCTTACTAAGCTCAAATGGGTTTGGTATGAAATGAACATACATAAGATTCCAGTTATAAACACTTAACTGTCCACTTTAAGCCTATTTACTTAAGCCCTGGATACAGGTTTTGCTGGAGTACATCCAGTGATGGGATTCAGCCAGTTCGCACCACTTTGGGAGAACCGGTTGTTAACCTTCTGAGCAATTTGGCAAACTGGTTTTGGAAAAAATCATTAGGGCAGAGAACCGGTTGTTAAATTACTTGAATCCCATCACTGAGTACATCCATTATTTGATACATTGGCTCTTGAAATCATGCCAGAATCTCCCAAGCAAACATTTCTTTTCCTATGCTATGGGCAGAAGGAAAACCTGTTCCTAAAACTATCCTGAAAACCATCAGTCAGTATCTCTGTACTTCTGGGCAACTATCAGACAAATGCAAATGTGTTCCTTGTGACCATCACCAGACATATCAACACTTTCTGGAATAAAAATAATTCTCTTGCTCCTTTACCATTTTGCCTTTAATGAAGAAAAAGGCAGGAAGTACTTTTATTTTTCACTGTCACTAGCAAATCTGAGTAGCCACTTACTTTGACAACAGAATGCCTTAGAATATAGCAATAGGGATCATTTGGAAAATCAAAGTCATCTTCATCAAATGAGAATGACTATCAGTAATAATTATGAGCCCGGATGAAAGTTTGTGTATCTGAGATTGATTGAGAGAGAGAGATTAATTCAATGTGCTTTTTGATGTTTTCAACCTCTAGTGCACAGAAATGATCACAGCAACTTGACCATTATTAAAATTGTCTATGATTGAACTCAGATCCTTCTTCACTAGCATTAATAAAAAGTACCTGCATTCAAATCTTCTTTACCTGAGACAAAGACTTGTTCTTAGGCTATTAAGTGCAGAGAGAGAAAACTAAGGGAATGTTATTAGAAAATAGGTAAGAAGAGTTCTTCAGCAGTAATAAAAATGAAAATTTCTTTTTTTATCTTTCCTTCACAAACTGTTACTCTTTAAAGTTGTAACATTGAGTTGTGACAGATTTAATTTAATATCCAATTAGAAAACACACAATAATTGCAATTAATTAATTTTATTAAGAATGCTGATATGTCAAAGGAACAATGTGGAGAAACTGAGGTTCCAATGTCATTTCAGCTACATTTCCTGTTCATCTGCAATAGTCTTATTAGGCTGTTGAAGAGACTATGAAGCAAATGCATGGGAACTTGGAAGTAATTGAGTCTTGAAAAGGCACCACATAGCTAAATGCAATCCCATTTGTTATTAATAGAGATGATCCCTTTCTTCTAATACAGGCTTTCTTAGCCTTTAAAATATGCACTACTGGGACACAGGGATTTTGAATTAATATAGCACCTCAGCCAACTACAATTTCCTTCAATGAATGATATATATGAGGAAAAGTAGGTGAGACTTCTCCCTGTCTTGGGATATCTGAAATAATATTAATTTTCCTGATTCTAATCTGCACATATTTGAGCTGGCTTTAGAAAAGGCCAAGAAAGAAAGAAAAATTGTTGATGCATGTTAGATCACTGAGAAAGTCAAAAATTTACAAAAAGAACTCAATACATGTTTCATGGATTCTACAATTGCAGGGCTATTGACTGGGTCAACAGTATCAAGCTGTGGGATGTGCTTAAGGAACTGAGAATCCAAGAACATCGCATTGTATTCATGCAAAATGTATGCTCAGGTACGGAAGCTACCCTTTAGACAGAAAATGGTGAAACAGACTGCAGGTTGATAAAAGAGTGAGACAAAGCTGCATACTCCCCCCTTGCTTAGTCAACATATATGATGAATATGTATTAAGGGAAGCTGAATTGGAAGAAGATGGGTAGAGTTTTCCACTGCGTTGCTCCCACAATCCATAGGTGGGAGTTAGTCCTCCAATCCTGACAGCTACTGAGAGAAAAATTCAAATCATCCTCCTTCGTGCTGGGGCCACGCCCCCTGGTTCCCCAGTCCTTTTCTCTCAGTCGCTGACAGGACTGGGGATTCCCTTCGTGCTAGTGAGTTTTTGCTGTTTTAGGCTTCTCTTTAGGCCTTTTCTTTATTTTTTTACTCATTTATTTTTTTACTCATTTTTTCGCTTTCTGTTGCTGGCCGCTTTCTGTTGCTGGCTGCTTTCTGTTGCTGGCCGCTGCGGAGGCGTGTGCTGCGGTTCTGGGGCTCCAGGCCGCCCACGCCTCTCCTTATCAGATCGGGTGAGCAGCGTGCGGATTCCGACCCTGCGGGGCGGATTCGCGTAGGCCAATTAGCTGCTGGTGTCGAGAGGGAGCTGCTGGTGAGCTGGCTAGCTCCCTCGCACCATCTTCTAGCTCTCCGTTAGTGGCGGCTCTGGAGTTGCTGCACAGGCTCGTGCAGGCTCCGAAGGTTGAAGCCTTCCCTGGGGACGCTTCCTGGGCTCGGATAGAGCAACGGACGCCATTTTTCGCTGATTTCTCGGCACGGCCGCCATTTTGAACGGCTTTGGAGGGCGCGGCCGCCATTTTGGGTGAGCTTTTCGCACGGCTGCCATTTTGGCCAGTTAGGAGGTGGCGGCCGCCATTTTGAACAGCTTCGGAGGTCACGGCCGCCATTTTGCTGTGCGTTTTGAGCAAGGCCATTTTTGCCTGCTGAGTAGGTTGCGGCCGCCATTTTAAGTGGACCTTTTGGCACAGTCGCCATTTTGAATTCCTCCTACAGCTCCCCTTCAGCCCTCCGCCAGCTACCACCTCGTCTGGCAGCTTAGGGAGGCTCCAACTACGAGGCAGGCCTTTTTCCTCAGGCGATCTAGACTTTCCTTGCCTTGTGCCTGGAGGAAGTGATACCATCTGATCACGAGACATGGGAGATTCCTCCTCATTATCCTCTGACTTGGAGATGGAGGTTAGCCCGACCAGGTCTGCTAAAGGGACTAAGCGCTCTTCGGGCAAGCGCTCCGCGTCCAGCAGCCGCAAGCCCACGCAGGCCAGAGCTGCCCCAGCACCGGACAGGGACGCCCTTAGACGCCATAGGGCGTTAGAAAAGCAATATAACAAGGCTAAATTGGCGGTGCAGGCCTCTCTGGAAATGGGTGAGCCGTCTCCCAAACGTCCGGCTTTGACCCAGGACAAGTCTTCCCAGCAGGAGCAGGGTGGTCTTTTCTCTCCCACACTGCCACTCCGATCGGGACGCGTGTTGGATCCGATGCCGCGAGGCCTGCTCAGGGGAGTATCGCAATCCCTCCCCGATGTCTCTTCAGTGGGAATCTCACCCAGTGTTATTCCTTCTCGCAACCAGCCTGAGGCCACTTTCACCCCTATGTCGGCGGGTCTCCGCGCTGAGGGTTTTCTGCCCAGTGGCCAATTTGATTTCCAGACCCTACTGTTGTCGGCCTTTTCTTCATTATTGGCAGCGGGCGTTCAACAAGCAGCTTTCGCCCAACCCTCTTCCACTCCATCCAGAACTGCACACCTGTTGGCACCTACGAGGCGCCTGCAGTCTCCTGTGTGGTCCGAGTCTGCTTCACTTGCAGACTCAGCGGCAGAGGAAGAGCTCCCAAAGGATGTGGAGCTATCGGAGGATGAGGACTTACCACCCGACGCTCCAGCCTTCAAGGGACTCTTCAAGCCATTTAAGTTTCTCCTCCATAAGGCTCGTCTCACAACGAACCTGGGCACGGTTGGGGCTGCATCAACTGAACCCAAGGTCCAGTCGGGACCCCATGACTCCCTATTCCAGGTTGCGAAACCAGACAAGGAATTTATACCTTGCCCTCAGCTCTTCACTGAAGTCATTCGCTCGCCGTGGGCCCAACCGGGGTCGCTCACGGCGCCCAGCAACCTGGATAAAAAGTTGTTTTGTACCGCACCAGAGTTGGAAGAACTTCTTGCACTTCCTGTCGTGGACACCCCGGTTGCTGAACTTGTGTCTCCTTCCAATATTCCCGCGGACGCGTTGGACGTCCTCAAATCTGAAGAGAGGAAAGCCGAGTTGGCCTTCTGTAAGGCGCATCAAGCGGCTGCCTGGGCGATTAGGACGGCCACTGTGACATCCTTTTTCAACAGAGCAGCGTTAATATGGCTCAGGCAGCTCCAGGAACGCCTTCCCCTGGAAGAGAGGAGGTGGCATCAAGACATCAACAAAATAGTGGCTGCAACTGAGTATTCGGCAGACGCGTCACTCAACTCAGCAAAGTTTGCCTCTCGTACTCTGGCCTCCACAGTCACTTCCAGTCACTTCCAGACGTCTGTTTTGGCTCCGTCTGCCTGGAAGGCGGACGCCAAGGCTAAATGGAAACTTGCCTCGGCCCTTTATGAGAGCAGCAAGCTTTTTGGGTCAGCCTTGGACCCTTTGTGATCGAAGACAAAGACAAGCGGAAGGTTCTTCCATCGTCCTTTCGGCGCCCCGAGAGACGTTATGTGCCGTATTCACAGAGGCAGCCCTTTCGGGGCTTCTCAGGAGCAGGAGGGTCTTACTCCCGCTGTACCCCCAATGCGGGTTCCGATAGATTTCAGGACAGGCAGCAGTTCCGGGACAGAGGAAGACAACCCTCCAACTCCGGATGACAGCAGCGGGGTTCGGGGTTCAAGTCTTCCCACAGGGACAAATGACGCCCAACCTCCGGGTCCTATCGGCGGCCGTCTTCAACATTTTTACCGCCGATGGGCTATGTCGACGAAGGACCAGTGGATCTTACAGACTGTGACTCATGGTCTCCTGATAGAATTTATGGGCCCCCCACCACACAGGTTCATTCGTTGCCTGGTTCCATCCTCCCAACACAATCGAACTTTGATGGACACGGAGATTCAACATTTGCTCTCCATACGAGCGATAGAACCCGTTCCCTGGCAGCAGCGGGTCTTGGGGTTTTACTCTGTGCTATTTTTGGTCCCCAAAAGCTCGGGAGGTTGGAGAGGTATCCTCAACCTCAAGACGCTGAACCTGTCGGTATATTATCGCAGATTCAAGATGCACTCCCTCCACTCCATCTTGGGGGGGGGTCCGCCAAGGGGACTTCCTGCAGTCGGTGGACCTACGGGAGGCCTACCTCCATATTCCAGTCCACCCTTCTCACCGTCATTATCTCAGGTTCGAGTATGCAGGTTCCCATTACCAGTATTGTGCGATGCCCTTTGGACTCTCCTCAGCCCCAAGGACATTCAGGAAGTTGGTGGCGGTTGTGGTGGCTTCATTGCGGGCTGTTCCCGTCCAGGTTCTCTGTTACCTGGATGATATTTTGGTCCTATCAAGCTCCCCATCACAGGCCGGCCGGGACATCGAACTGGTGGTGAACTCGTTCCAACAACATGGTTTCATGATAAATGTGGCCAAAAGTCACCTTACGCCGACTACGCAGATTCGACACTTAGGGGCAATGATCGACTCCGTGGCATGTCAGGTTTCGTTACCCCCGGACCGGATTCAGAGCATCGCGGACTCCATAACTCGAGTTCGAGCACACAGATCGGTCCCTCTCTCCCTCCTAGCGAGTCTCTTGGGGAAGATGGTGTCATGTCTAGACATCGTTCCTTGGGCGCGACGACACTACCGCCCTCTTCAATGGCACCTGCTTCCTTACCAGAGACAAGGACTGGGAGCATCTCACCACAGGGTACGTCTACCGGGGCGAGTCCGCCTATCCCTGGATTGGTGGATCTCACCCTCGATCCACAAAGGGTGCCATTTCCTGGAACCACCTCAGATGGTGTTGACGACGGATGCCAGCCTCCAAGGTTGGGGGGCTCACCTTCTTCACCTGGTGGCTCAGGGCAGTTGGTCCAGCTTGGAGAGCCAGGAAAGCATCAATCTACTAGAACTTCGCGCCATCCGGCTGGCCCTTCAATTTTTTCAAACAAATCTAGAAGGCGCCCACGTATTGGTCCTTACGGACAACACCTCAGCGAAGGCGCACGTAAACCGCGAGGGAGGCACTCGGTCGAGAGCACTGATGCAGGAGTTGGAGAGGCTATTCAGCTGGGCGGAGGAGCACCTGCTCTCCATCAAGGCGGAACATATTTCGGGAGTGGACAATACTCAGGCGGACTGGCTCAGCAGGGAGCAGATAGATCCTGCAGAATGGCAGATCCTTCCACCCCTGTTTCAGGAAATTACGTCGAGATTCGGTCAGCCAGTTATGGACCTGTTTGCCAGTCCTCTGAACGCACAACTCCCTCGATTCATGACTCGTTTTCCTCATCCGAGCGCAGAAGCTTGCGACGCTCTAAGGAGTCCTTGGCCAAAAGGGTTGCTGTATGCGTTCCCCCCCGATCTCTCTCATTCCTCGAGTAATCAGGAAACTCTTGAGGGAGTCCGCAGAGGTCCTCCTAGTGGCTCCGGATTGGCCTCGACGTCAATGGTATGCCGATCTTGTGGAGTTGTCGATATCTCGTCCATGGCTGATTCCTCTGGGATGGCTCTCTCTGTGCCAGGGTGCCATCTTCCATCCGGACCCCCAGTGGTTCCGGCTGACCGTTTGGCACTTGAGAGGGCCATCATGCGCAGGGATCGGCTGTCAGACGAGGTGATCGACACTATACAGGCTTCTAGAAGATCTTCAACTGCACGGATTTACGGGGCAACATGGACAGCTTTCTGTGCCTGGTGTTCGGTTCACCACATCGATCCACCTTCCGCTGACGTTCCATCTGTGCTTGACTTCCTTCAGGCCAGATTGAAGAAAGGACTGGCCGCTGCTACCTTGCGCAGACAAGTAGCGGCTCTGTCCACGATTCTTTCCTGTGCTCCATACACATCCTTATCCCATCATCCGAGGATTAAGGAATTCCTGCACGGTGCAACAAATTTATGCCCTCCTACAGTTCACCGTTTCCCCTCTTGGGACCTTTCTCTTGTGTTACAGGGCCTTCTGGATCCCCCATTTGAGCCGTTGGGATCAGTGGACCTGAAGTATTTGTCGTTCAAGGTGGCTTTTTTGCTCGCCATCACGTCAGCGAGAAGAGTTTCTGAGTTGTCAGCACGGTCCATCAGACAGGATCTTTGCCTTTTCAAGGACAATACTGTTATTTTGAGGTTGGATCCGGCGTTTACCCCAAAGGTGAACACTCTTTTTCATCGATCACAGGAAATCGTGCTGCCGGATTTTTGTCCCTCTCCTCAACATCCGACGGAGCTTCGTTGGCATAAACTGGACGTTAAACGGGCTCTTCGTTATTATATTCATCGAACGTCTTCATTCAGGCGGACGGAGTCCCTGTTGATTTCGTTTCATCCGGCCGGCTACCATGGGTCAAAAGGTTTCTGCATCGACAGTTGGTCGCTGGATCAAAGCAGCTATCAACAACGTATGAACTGCAGGCGAAACCTGTTCCAGGAAAGATTCTGCCTCATTCGACTCGAAGTGCGGCTGTTACTGCTGCTTGGTCAACACAAGCTTCGGTGTTAGACATCTGCAGGGCGGCGACGTGGACGTCACTCTCGCCCTTTATAAGGCATTACAGGATAGATGCATACGCTTCGGCAGAGGCCTCCTTCGGTCGAAGAGTACTGCAGGCAGTGGCTAAGGACCAGGGTGTGAGGAGCAGTCAGCCCCCCGCCCAGGACGTGTGAACTTGGGTATATCCCACCTATGGATTGTGGGAGTAACGCAGTGGAAAATGGACGTTGGCTTACCTGAACGTCCGTTTTCATTGCGTTGCGACCACAGTCCATTCCCGCCCTTGGGCTTCCTGCTTTGAGCTGGGGGTGGGAAGAGTCTCCCTTGTTTCGGGAGTATGGTTGTAATTTTTGTTCAGTTATTGTTCCAGTTGATCGCGACTTCGTGACAAAGGACTGAGGAACCAGGGGGCGTGGCCCCAGCACGAAGGAGGATGATTTGAATTTTTCTCTCAGTAGCTGTCAGGATTGGAGGACTAACTCCCACCTATGGATTGTGGTCGCAACGCAATGAAAACGGACGTTCAGGTAAGCCAACGTCCATTTTAAAACTGAAGGAAAAACATTAATAACTTGAAAGAGTATTGACATTTTTTAAGTTTGGTGTTGGAGAAGACTTCTGGAAATACCATGGATAGCCAAGAAAAAAATGGATTAATGACCAATTTAGTCCAGAGTTTCATTAGATGCACAAATGACCAGGGTCAAATGACCATACTTTGGAAATATTGTGCAAAGATCTAGCTCTTAGAAAAGGCAGAAGGAAAAAAAAAAGAGGACAAACAGCAAGGGGGATGGACTTAGTTACAGTGGTGATGTGTGCTGGAAGACCTCAAGCGCAAGGTTATGACAGAACATCATGGGAAAAAAATCTATCGATGTGGTCATTAGGAGTTAACACTGATTTGATGGCACACAATCAATTTAGGCAAATGCCATTTTTCAATATAAATTAATCTGTGACTGATTTTCAGTATTATCAAGGATATTGTAGGTTTACTCTCTGTTCTTACACAACACATTGTTCTATCTACCCCTTTGTTGGGAAAAGTTTAATTTTTAAAAAAAAAAGAGAGAGAGAGAGAAAATGTACACTTTAATAGTCATTTAAAAATAAAATGTCTGAGTATACCTTTCTAAACAACTTTGGTTATTTATTTAGTGTTAAGAGTATACTTTTTAGAAAAAGAATAATTTTCCTTAAACATATACAATGGCAAAATAAAAATTATTGAACTTTTTGGGTGGGAGGGACAAAACTCTAAATATGAAATGGGAAGGAAGGAAGGAAGGAAGGAAGGAAGGAAGGAAGGAAGTCTATATCATGAGTATACCTCACTGGTCTTTTTCAAGAGTGAAAAATGAAAACTGGGGAAATATCAAATAATACTATATTGATCCTACATCTAAAATGTAAGCAAGTGGGGTATTCTAACTTGAATGTTTAGTGGAAAAACAGTCCTTATTTTTTTTTAAAAAAAATATCTAATAACAGCTATAACTTTACTTAAAAAGTGCTGAAAGGTCCTAATACGTTTTTGTAAATTACTGTCTCCGGCATAGTATAGACATAGCCTGATCTTTCTTAAATAGTGCCATATAATCCTTAATTGTTAGAAAGCAAACATTGTATATAAAATATTAATAAAAATAAATGTTTGAAATAATTTTTTTCCTGCCTCCTATAGTAACATTCCACATGGACACATTCAGCTCTGATTCACTGCAAGACAATTAAATAATTTCTTTTGCTGGCAGTTGTACACTTCCCAAGTGTGCTCAAGACAACAAAGGACCTTGCAACTTGCTCAGATTTGTTCTGCCACAAGTCTGGTTTTGTTTCACTACATTTTATCTGACATATACTCTGAACTTGCATTCCTCTAATTGCACATTTCTATTAAATGCTTTAAATATATATATATATATATGGATATAGATTGGACATTCTTTTTTTTTTTTTTTATTGAAAAAGTTTTACATTACAAAATTTTTTTTTAATAAACCCCCCCCTTTTCCCCCCACCCCCCACCCCAGCCACTCCCCTCCCTCCCCAACCCCCCCCTTGACTTCCGCTATTAATCAAATGTTAACAATTAATCCATATTTATCCACTGTTCTAGGTGAGATCCAACTATTAAACTAAAACTATAATAATATTTTATATAATAATAATAATGATAATAAACTATCATAATCTAATTCAAACAACATACTTAGTACATTTCTCTTTATACTATAACACAAAAATTTAAAATATAAGTTCAATCATTTAACATAAAGTAAAAATAGAAATTTTCAGATTCAGTACATTTATCTTTTAAGTTACTTAAGTGCAAAAGGTATACGTTCAGTTAAATACTAACTGAAACTTCTTACTTTGGTATTTATGCTTCATATATTCCACCCATTTCACCCACTCCTTAGCAAAAACTTCATGAGTCTTATCTTTTAGATATGCAGAGATTTTAGCCATCTCTACAAAATTAGACATCTTCAATACCCACTCCTCTATCGTGGGTACTTTATCCTTCTTCCAATTTTGGCCAATCAATAATCTAGCTGCAGTAATCATGTGTAAGATCAGTCTAGTATCGGTTGATGAGCACCCTTTAACTATTCCCAGCAAAAAAAGCTGAGGTGAGAAATCAAGCTTCCGCTTCAAGATGTTCTGCATTACCCACCAAAGTTTGATCCAAAATGCTTTCAATTTTCTACACGTCCACCAAATATGAAAATATGTTGCATCCAAACAATCACACCTCCAACATTTAGGCTGAACATTTGGATACATACATGATAACTTTTTAGGGTCGAGATGCCACCTATAAAACATCTTATAAAAATTTTCCCTCAGGTTCTGTGCTTGTGTAAATTTAACATTCTGGACCCAAATCTTCTCCCAAGTCTCCAACATTACTGGTTCTTCAAAATTCTGTGCCCATTTTATCATGCAGTCTTTAACTAATTCACCCTCTGAATCTCTCTCTAACAGTGAATTATACACACGTTTAATATGCATCGGCCCTTTACATTTTATCTGGGTCACCAAATCTTCTTCGTGTAACATTAATCCAATTTTCTGATCTTCTCTCCATCTTGCTTGTAGTTGAAGATACTGCAACCAAGTTAGATTCACACCTTGTTCCAACAGAATGTTCAATGGTTTCAAACTCCATCTGCCCCCATCATTAAAGAGTAGCTCTTTATATAACAACCCCCCGAGTGACTTAATATTTGGCAAAATCTGCCCAAGATCCAACCACAAAGGTATTTTGTAATCCAGTTGGAGTTGGTGCTTCTTCCAAACTCTCATCAAAGCATGTCTTAAAACGTGACTGTTAAATACACTGTCCCTCTTATCTTCATAAAGTAAATATGCATGCCATCCATATTGCAGATCGTGGCCTTCTATATTCAAAACTTCACTTTTTGTTAGTCCAATCCAGTCTCCAACTTGTATCAAAACCGCAGCCTCATAATATAAACGTAAGTTGGGAACTTTTAGGCCTCCTCTTTCACGAACATCTTGCATAATTTTAAGTTTAACTCTTGGTTTTTTCCCATTCCATATAAATTTATTTAGACCTGCTTGCCAGTCCATCAAAAATTTGTCATTTTTAAGCACCGGAATCATTTGAAACAGAAACAGAAATCTAGGTAAAACGTTCATCTTAACAACTGCTATTCTACCAAGCATAGACAGTTGCAGCTTCTTCCATTTTTCAAGATCCTTTTGAATCTTATGCCATAGTTCTTCATAATTATTTTGAATAAGTTTTCTATTAGATGCTGCAACTTGTACCCCTAGATATTTCACCTTTGTAACTATTTCAAAACCTGCCACCCTTTCCAGTTCTTTCCTTTGTGGTTCCGACATATTTTTAACTATCATCTTAGTCTTTTTCTGGTTCAGGCTAAAACCTGAGACCAGACCATATGCCTCTATGATTTTATTCATCTGGATGATTGATTCCAAAGGTCGTGTTAGGGTAACAACCAGATCATCTGCAAATGCTTTTGTTCGGTAATCTTTTTGCCTTACAACTATTCCACTCATTTTGTCCGAGTCCCGTAGAGCGTTCAGCAGCACTTCTAGCGTCAAAATAAACAATAGTGGAGATAATGGACAACCTTGTCTTGTTCCTTTCTGTATGTTAAAAGTGTCAGTTAAGGTACCATTAATAATAATTTGTGCATGCTGTTCCTGATAAATTGCAGAAATTGCTTGTATAAATTGCTCCCCAAAGTCCATTTTATGCAAAGTCTTTTTTAGAAAATCCCAGTTGACTCGATCAAAGGCCTTCTCCGCATCCAAAAACACTAGCACCGCAGAAGTCTGCTTCTTTTTCTCAAGATATTCCAACAAATCTATAAGTTGCCTAACATTGTCCTTCATGTATCTACCTTCTATAAAACCTGCTTGGTCATCATGAATCACATCTTGAATCACTGGCATCAATCTGTTGGCTAGTACTTTAGCATAAATCTTGTAATCCGTGTTCAGGAGAGATATTGGACGAAAGTTTTCAGGTTTTACAGATTGTTCTTCTTTGGGTATCAGTGAAATAAAAGCTGTCTTCCATGAGGGGGGTATTTTACCCCCCTGCTGGATATTACAAAACAAGTCCTTGAGATGCTCAACCAGTTCCATTTGTAAAGTCTTGTAATATACTGCTGTCAAACCATCAGTCCCAGGAGCTTTAGATACTTTCAATTGTTTAATTGCATATAAGATCTCTTCCGATGTTATGGGTCGATTCAATCTTTCACTTTGTATATTTGAAATTTTTGTAACTCTCATATTCTGCAGATATTCCTCTATAAAGTCCTCTCTAGTTTTGTCAGCTTGATACAATTTAGAATAATAAGCTAAAAAAGCTTTATGTATTAAGTTCTGTTGATATACTTGTTTCCCATTAAGCTCGATAGAGTTTATTATACGAGAACTTTGTTGTTTCCTCAGCGTATAAGCCAACCATCTGCCGGGTTTGTTAGCATTGCAAAAAGTATTGTGTTTTGCATACTGCAGATTGGTCGCTGTTTGATCGGCCATCAAAGTTTGAAACTGATCTTTCAGAAGTTTTATCGTTAGTTGTACTTTTTCATCATTTGGATTTTTGATCAACAAATGCTCTTTCTCCTTAATCTCTGCTTCCAATTCTATTCTTGACTTTTGACGTATACGTCTATATTTAGAGTTCATATAAATCAGTACACCCCTCATATAAGCCTTGCTCGCATCCCATACAATCTCAATCGGTGTACCTTTATTTAAGTTAACGTCAAAAAATTCTTTAACATGTTTCTTGAGATCAGTAATATTCTTTTCATATCTGAATAAATTTTCATTCATACGCCAAGATCTCCTTTCTCTTTTACCCAAATTTATCTCCATCCACACCGGACTATGATCCGACAATGTTCTAGAAAAAATTTTTGTCTTAGTCGCCATTGTAAGTAGATCAGTAGTAACCAGCATAAAATCAATTCTTGAGAAAGATTTATGCCTATCAGAAAAAAAAGTAAAATCCAATTCCTTAGGATGATGAACTCTCCATACATCCTTCAAATCCATTTCTTCTTTCAAAGCAAAAAACGTCGATGGTAACTTATTCCCTTTCTTGGCTGTCGTCTTTTTATCAAGCGTTGCATCAATCACCCCGTTCCAGTCACCCATAATCATAAAAGACTTGTAATTCCACTGCAGTATCTTGTTATTCAGCAGCTTATAAAAAGTTTCCTGTTGCTGGTTCGGGGCGTAAATGCCAATTAAAAGTATCGAAACATTCTGTATATTTATTTCCACAGCAAGATATCTCCCATCCACATCCGCTTCTATCAATTTAGCTGGTATTTTATTAGAGATATAAAAAACAAGTCCATTCCTTTTCACAAAACTAGAAGATATAAAATATGAGCCAAGTTTTGAGGTTAAAAACTTTTGATCCTGGGATCTAATGTGGGTTTCTTGCAAGCAAACAACATCATTTTTGTACTGCTTCAAATAATGAAATATTTTCCTCCTTTTCTGAGGTGAATTCAGGCCATTGACATTCCACGATAAAAATTTGAGTGTCATTCTGAAAATGAATGAAGCCCTTTAAGCATTTCACGAAGAGATTCTCCTACAGTAGAAGTCTTCGGTCTCGCTCCTCCCATGGCTTCAGAATGTGGCTTCCCTTTAGCACCATGCTCTTCCTGTTGTGATTTTGGCCCCTGACATTTCTCTAATCTTTGCTTTTCCGCGGCACGGGTTATGCGCTGATCTTTTGGTTCTTGCATCAATAAATCCAAATCTGGCTCCACCTCTCTTGTGGCTCTAATTTGCTTTGGTTTGGCTTCCAGAAGTTCTATTAGCGATTCCTCTGCAACACCTCCAACAGCGCCTAGGATTTCCTCCCTTGCTAGTTCTTGACTTGCCTGACTTTCTTTTAATGAAATTACTTCTTGACTAGCCTCTTCAGGCCTCTTTTCAGCTGAAATATCTTCAAAAGGCAAAAGTGTTGAAGAAAGAGGTGGCGTTGGAATTTTTTTAAGAACATTATTGTAGAATTGTTCCGCCTTTTCCACAGAATTAATACGATATCTCACATCCTCGTGCCGCAAAATAATACCGACAGGGGCATCCCATCTAAATGGTATCTGGCGCTTTTTCAACTCATTTACAAGAAAAGCAAAATCTTTCCGATCTCTTAGCATTTTTGGTGGCAGCTCTTTATACACGCCAATCTGATTGCCCTCATGTTGAACGGTCATATGGAACGAACCAAACAAGATATCATTCCTCAGTCTTCTCTCGGTAAAATAAATCACAACATCTCTTGGTAAGTTTCTCTGTTTCGCTATACGCGAGTTGACTCTATACAGCTTATCAATCCTGTTAGCGATCACATCAGGTTCACATTTTAGAATCCTAGCCAACACTTCCACACATGTAGCTCTTAAATTCTCTCTACTGTTCTCACGCAGACCCCGCAATCTTATGGCATATTCCATATTCCGATATTGTATCATTGTGATCTCATCCTCCAAACGTTGGTTCTGAGCCACCACCTTAACAATCTGTTCCTTTGCTTCCTTCTTGTTAACTGCCACTTCTGTATTTAAATCTTCTACTTTTTTCTCAACTGCCAGTAGGGCATCTGTAAGAACTGTAGCTACTTTAGCAACACTCTGATGTACTCCTTTAGTTTCTTCTTCCACTGTCTCCTTAACTTCCCCCACTATTTCCTTCATTTCTCTTTGATTTTTCCCCAACTTTTCATCTATTTTATTCACTCTTGCAGAGAGCTCTCCCAAGGATTTGTGCATATTTAATATACATGTTTTCAAATCTTCTATTTCGCTGCCCTGTGGCTGCTTTGAAACTGCAGCTGGCTTCTCCTTTGTCTGATGTGTGGGGGAGTCCCCCCCCGCCTTCTTTGAAGCCATGCCTGGACAATATTTAAAACTTTAAAAAGCAAAGAAAAAATCTTCTCCTTTCCCTATCCTCAGTTTTACAGAAAAGGAGTCCAATACTTTATGTTTTAAGTTTAAAAAACACTTGTAAAACTTATCATTAGAGTCTTTATAGTTGCAGGCAGGCAAACTTTCACTTTCTAACTTCACTTTCTCCTTTCATTAGCTCAGCTTTAATCCGCCATTTTAAGGCACTTTCCCACAGGGACAGCTTGAATTTTAAGTTTAAAAAAAAGTCCTTTAATATAATTATGAAATCCCAAGAAAAATTCCAGATCTCACCAAATCCATTCAGCTTGACTAGGGATATATTCTTTTCGTTTGAGTTGCCTTCTCCGCCTCGCTCTGTCCTGCAGAGTTCCCTCGCCGCTTGGAGGATCGGCAGCTTAAAAGGGAGCCCACTCCGAAGCGCTTGCCAAGGCAAAAAAAAACTCCCTGGCAGCGCTTCTGGGGCTCTACCTAAAGCTGCCCACTCTGGCCCCCCCTTAATTTCCAAGGGGGAGCGTTCCGAGCCGCTTTTAGGTGTAAAAAGCGGCTCTACAGGCAGCGGGGGCGGCGGCCGTTTCAACGAGCCGCCCGGCGACGGAGCGCACCCAAACCGGAAGTCTCTAGATTGGACATTCTTTAAGAGTTGCTTTCTGGCCATACCCAAAAGCTAGAGGAGAAACTCTTTTATTACCTGTTTGAAAGCTTGTTGTAATGATGATGATTCAGAAGTCAAACTACTACCATGTTTCCCTGAAAATAAGACCCTGTCTTATATTTTTTTAAACCCAAAATAAGGGCTTGGCCTTATTTTGGGGGGTCTTATTATTTTGCGGCACAATTTGGGGGTGGCAGATGGAGAGGGATGAGGATGGGAATGAGAAGCAAGGGGCAGGAAGCCCTGCCATGCCCAGTGAGAAAAGAGATGGCAAGAATCATGGCTGCTTTTCATCCGCTTCGTCTCCCTATCTCTGTGTGTGTGAGCGACAGAGAGAGAGAGAGAGAGAGAGAGAGAGAGAGAGAAACGGTACAGGGGAACCAGGAGGATCAGGTAGATGAGATGCCGGGCAATGAGGGCAGCAGCCGTCGCCTGCCACGAGTGAAGCACTGAGTGGAAGTACCCGCTGTGCAGGGGTGGCTGAGCCTGCATCGCGCAGCTGACCGGGGCGGGCACAGTTTCCTGAGTGCGAGCCTTTTCCGGTCGCTGGACACTGGGCCCTTGGTGGGCGGAGTGGCGGCTTCCTCCTCCTCGTCCCCGAAGACCTGCCCCACTTAAAGGCCCAGCATGACACTTCCCCTAGCCTGTCCGCCTGCCCATGCTCCCCTTCAGCCGCCCCTTTCCATGCACTCCAATCACACAGCCTCCCTGCCCCTCAAGCTAAATTAGCCAAGAGACACACACAAATTTGCTCTCAGCAGCGAGCCGAAGCCATCCAGAGCCTCGCCACTTTGATCACTGCCTCCCTGGCCCAAGGCTGCACGTTGCAAAGAAGAATGAAGCAAGGCAGGTGTGTGTGTATAGGACAAAGCAAGGCAGGGGCTGTGGAGCTACCCGAAGGCCCATATTGACTTACCTGAAAGCCCTTCAGCCAGGCCACCTATGCCAAACCCTCCCCCTCCCCCATAAGGCAGCCACATCCCTTCCCTAACCTGCTTTTCAGCTCTGTTCTCCACTGCACTTAGTCTGTTGGACTATGGTAAAAAAAAAAAAATACCAGTAGTTCAGACCTTCCAACTTCTCGTGAAAAAAAAAAATCTCGCGAAGCTCGAAGATGCTTTTACCCTAGTCCCACAGACTACTTTTCTTGCCCTGCATGTGACGGTGGAGGACGGAGCTGGAAAGCAGGTTAATGAAGGGACGTGGCTGTCTTGGGAGGGTTTGGGGGGTGGGGTGAGACACATCTATGTGTGTGTGAGAGAGAGGGGGAGGGAGGGGAATGGAGAGAACATTGCTGCCAGCCCTGGATAACTCTCCGAGGTTGGATTGGATCTCTTTCTTTCTCTCTCTCTCTCTCTCTCACACACACACATACACACCATTCTTTCTTTGGATTGCAACACAGACATCCCTTCCAGGATTGCAAGGCTAAAGGCTTCGGATGGAGCATTTTGGGGATGTGCATCTGTGCTGTGATCCCAAGAAAGATTGGCAGGAAAAGTGGGAGGACGCTGGCAGCTGGGGAGGTGCTCTGGAGATCTGGGCTGAGTTGCATAGCCCTCACTGACTCAGCTGATCAGTGGCAGCAATTAAGGGACTGAACCTCTAGGTGGTGACCTGGGAAGGGAAGGGCTGCCTCCTGTGCTGGCCATGCCCAACCCTTCACTAGGGCTTATTTTGGGGCATAAATATATGCTAGGATGTATATTTATGCCCTCCCCCCAAAATCAGTTTGGCCTTATTTTCGGGACATGTCCTATTTTCAGAGAAACACAGTATATTTTATATAATATATTATTACTGTTTATGACTAGTATAGTATAGTAGTAGTATTTATTACTAACATTTATGACTGGCTTTCATTATTGTTAGAGAGCCCAACTTTTAAAATTAAAATATCACTATGTCTCTGAACAGTATATCTGTTTACCAGAGCTTTACTAAGACAGTGAATTGTAGAATGGTTTTCCATATTGACTGATTGTGGCAATTTTCCAGAGTGGTGTGGTAGCCTAGTGGTATAGATGCTCATTTCCTACTCAGACGGTTGAGAGTTCAATCCTAGGCTGCAGCAGATATTTCTCTCTCAGGGCACAAAGAGAAAATATTTGCTGCCAACTCCACACCTGGGATCCAGCTGTTAAACATTCAGCTCTGTTCAGTCACTCTGATTTTACATGAATTAAGGGATTAAAGAGTTGTAAAAAGAAACTGATTGTGGCAATCTTTCAGAAAATAATATTATGGTTCTATCATGCTATTAAAATAGAAAGTTGGCATTAATGTTTGTGATCTGGAGGGCTTATGGAATATGATGAAAATTAAAAGCTGAAAGAGGATTAGTTAACTAAAAAGAATTTACAATTCAATTTCAATGTTTTATCATTTTTTTGGAGGTTAAAAAGTGTCAGTAAGTTAAATTACTTTTAAAATTAACTCGAAAATACTTTTTAAAAACTGTTTAACTTTTGGGTGGACTACAAGCACAATTAATAAATAAGTCTAAGATGGAGTCTCTTTAAAAATAGTGTGTCAAAAATTGTAAATAGTGCAATTCTATGAACTTTAACTCAGAGGCAATTTCTATCAAGTTCACAAGGATATACCCCTACAATGCACAGCAGCTTTTCTCAGTCTGTGGCCCTGTAGATGCACTGCAATTCAATTTTAGAATTTCCAGTCTGTACAGCTTTTGAAACTGAAGTCCAAGACATCTAGATAGGAGCAGTCCATAGCAATCACCAGTGACTTTTCCTTTCATTGCTTTTTTAATAGTTTGCTCCCATTTCAATATTGCCATTGCTGACTTTAGTAAAACTTTATAATTAATAACTAAGAAACAAATAAAATAGAAATTCATTTCACTTGTTTGAACAGTTCAATAAAAACTTTCAGAGCACTGCAACAGAAAACAAATATTTAAATAAACCATCAGGTCTGAATGGCACATGGGTTTTTCTTTGTTGCAACTATCATGTTTGAATATTTTTGAAAACATTATATACGAGCAAGAGACAAGCAGAGAACAGAAGTCTTTGTGCCTACACTGAGTTTTTACAATCAAAGGCAGAGGTTACTCAGGCCTGACAGTACATTTCTAAATGTCATCTGCGATTCTCCTGAATGTTTCATGAATTTGATATGGTCAAAGGAACAACTCCAGAAGAGCATTAAATTCATTTAATACATAGGATATTTGTATCCTATGTATCCTAAACTACTCGAAGGCTTCAGCTGGTGCAGAATGCGGCCGCGCGGGTTGTGATGAAGCGTCCTGACACTCCCATGGTACACCCCTCCTGCGCGACCTGCATTGGTTACCGGTTGCCCTTTGGATGAGGTTCAAGGTGCTGGTTATTACCTACAAATCCCCCCATGGCCTAGGCCTGGGATATTTGTCGGACCCCGTGAAGCCAGTGACAATCCCCAATCGCCTAGTGCATTCCCACAGACAGAGCCTCCACAGGGTGCCATAGGCCAGACAGTGTCAGCTGGCGACCCCCAGGGAGAGAGCTTTCTCTGTGGGCGCATCCACCCTCTGGAACTAACTTCCCTTGAAGCTCCGGATGGCTCCTGATCTTTTCTCGTTCTGCCACGATTTGAAGACCTGGTTGTTCCACAGCTTGGACTGACAGGGGTTTACTAATTAATTTTAAATTGTTTTTTTAAATTGGAATTTTAATTTTTACTGTTTTAATGCGGAATTATGCATTTTTACTGTTGTGAGCTGCCCTGAGACCTTGGAGATAGGGTGGCATATAAATAAATAAATAAATAAATAAATAAATAAATAAATAAATAAATAAATAAATAAATAAATAAATAAATAAATAAATAAATAAATTTGTAGGAGGAGGTCTGTTAATGAAATACATGTTAGCAAACATGTTTTGTAAACTATTCTACCTCAAACTGCAAGAATGTGTCTTATATATGCTATGCTTAGATAAAGAGAAAACAAACTCTATAGCTTTCCTGGAAAAAAAATGTACCAAGACAATATATTTAAGATATGTAAGAGTCCAAGAGTCCAAGATAAAAGATAAATGAAATCAAACGGCCCAGTAGGCAATTCACACTTTGTATTCTCTCAATCTGAAAGAACATTGGCAATCTTTCCCCCACTTTCTGGCAACATTCCTGCAGTTTTCTGGCAAGGTTTCAGAAACCAATTGCCCTTGCTTTCACCCTAGGGTCGAAAGAGGGTGCCAGCTCGCTTTGTGCCCAAAGTGGGATTGGAGCTCGCGATCTCAATTAACTACTATACCAAACTGTCTCTGTACCTCGGCAATCCAGCAGAACAAAGTTTTGACCCTGCGATCTCCTCCTGAAATCTATCCTCCGTTGTCATCCTGACCAGAACTTAAAGCAAAACAAAACAACACTTAACGAAACAACACGAACGAGCGAAGTTCCCAATCAGGCGAGCTCCCGAGTCACAGATCTGCTCGCCTGAGCCCCTCGTCCAGCTTGACGGAGAAGTTTGCCGCCTGTTGAGACGGGGAGCAAGAAGGCATCGGAGTCAGCAGAAGGTGCCGCGGAAGCTCACTGACCTGAGATGCCTCCCCCAACCACGATCACGTCGTAGCTCATAGCTGCGCTCTCGGCGGGGGCGACTGCCGTGTCTTCCATGCCTCTGGGCTAACTTTGCCGTCAGTTTTGCGCGTCCGACGGCGAAGGTGCTACTTTCTCACTGGACAGCTGGCGCTGCAGCAGCACATTTCCCAGCTGGGTCTCCTGGTGAGACGCCCCGCCTTGCCCCGCCAATCACCTCCGTTACAGATTAGAACACTGGCTGTGCGGAGACAAATCGGGCGAGGCAAGGGGTGGAACGGGAGGAGAAGTGCGCAGGTCGGAAAGGGCGGGTTGCGTACAGTCGAGAGCGGGAGGAGAAGAAAGCGATGATGTCCAGATTCCTCGTGACGAGAGGCGGCCCTGCTTCCTGCTCGCAGTGGGCAGGTGATGGCAGTGGGCAGGTCGCCTGGGAGAACAGAATGCGCGGGAATTCATTGTTCCGTCTTGAATCTTCCGAGATCACCTCCGCCGAATGGCTTGATGAAATGGATCAAGGCACTGAGGATTGCTGGATAGCTGCAAAAACCAGACAAATCACAGGATAATTCAGCAACGAATTACTTTATGTGGAAGCTAAATTTTGGTCCCAGGTTTTTTATGTTTATGGCAGGGGTCTGCAACCTTAAACACTCAAAAGAGCCATTTGGACCCGTTTCCAACCCTTGGTTTATGGTTTTAATAGGTATATGTATTATGTGTTATTATTGATGATCTAATTATTGATTGGGAGCCACCCAAAGTTCAGTATAAGACAGGCAGCTATATAAAGGTTTTAAATAAAATAAAATAATAAATAAAATAAAATAATAAAAATAATAATAAAATAATTATTATTATCATAATGACCTTCATGAGGCAGCTTCTTCTGGGCACATTTTGGTGTGGCAGCTCCTACTGCGGAATGCCTGAAATCCAATTGAAGTGGGACTCAAAAAATCAGTGGGAAATTCATCTTTGAAGTGGGAAATTTTTCATTTGCTTAAACTAAAAAGAAAAATATTTAAAATAAAAAGAAAAGGGCACTGGAGTGAGGTGTTTCATGCACGCCTTGTATTATAGTCATCACTGCTATAGATGCATTAATACACCATTTTCTAGGCTATTTAGTAATTAATTTCTCTTTTTCTAACCCTGTAACAATTAGTAACTTCAATTGAGTTAGAAGAGCCATAGTTGTTCTTGCCACTTTCTTGGATCTTTGGATTTCATTAAACACTGCTGGAATTGGTTTAGATGCCAATGCCTGTTTTATATTTGAAATCTAAAGCTAGTTTAAAATAGAGTGCAGAACAAAGAGACTCAGACATGTTTCTACACTTTGTGCAAACTGAACTGGGATGCAAGATTAGAAGCAAAGAACAATGTTTCTTTCCCCCTAGATTAGATTAGATAGACATTCCAAAATAGTTACATACTGTGGAAGCTAGATGTCAGCTTGGTGGGAGGCTTTGGTGGGCCAATTAATTTTTTCCTATTTTGGTTGCAAGCCATTTCTATTGAGACCTTTGCGAATTGCGCTAAAGAAACACTTAAAAGAGCCACGCTTTGGGTTTCATTAAACACTGCTTTGAATTGGTTTAGTTGTCAATGCCTGTTTCACATTTGAAATCTAAAGCTAGTTTAAAGTAGAGAGCAGGACAAGGAACCCCGGTCATGTTTTTGCCCTACAAAATATAAAGTTCCTGGACATTTCACAAGCTCCATATATGCGATAAAAGATTATCTGTTCTAAAAGAAGTATGCCATGTGACAGTGGAGGAAGGAAGGAAAGGTTTGAAAAAATCTGGTTCAAAATCTGGTCTTTTGAATGCACAAACTGATTGTGTACTTTGGATCCTAGCCAATAAAATTGCTGGTCATGCTAATGACTCAAACTGCTATCATACAACAGGCAATGGTACAGTGCCAACTTGAAAGGCAAATCCTATCTTGCCTTAATTCAAAACTGGCACACTGAAATGTTATGGAATGAAGTGACCAAGCAACATCCCTGGGTCAGCCAGAGAGACAGGTTTTATTTTGTGCAAAAGACTCAAGCTAGGTGTCCATCTTAGCTTTGAGTAAAGACTCCATGATTGTATGACACATATACAGTTTCAAACAAAGGATTCTGCTAACACAGCAACTTTCCATATATGGTTAACATACATTTGTTATTTTTGACATCTCCTTATTACAAGTTTTACCTCATCCTTGCCAAACATTCATTATTCTTCTGTAACTGGCTAAAGTACGAATTCTTCTTTTGATATTTGCTTCCCATCCAGGTGCTATTCTTTGGCCTAATCACCTTTAACTATATTTCATTAGATTTGTTCCTATCTTATGACAAGTTAGGGGGTCACTTAGAGTATCAAAGGAGATTATGCTGACTTTGTATTTTCTCCAGCTGGAGGTATTTCCTGCGTTCAGAATATAGTTGCTTTTAGAATATCTTTTAGAATATAGTGAATAGAAAGTTATCCAGTGGTCATCCAACCGCTCCCACTTTAGAACATTCAGGGAAAGAAAACAGACAAAGATCAAACAATATGTTATAAGAAAGAAATGCAAAATTAGGCTAAAGCTGCAAATTGATACTGCAAATTTGGACATACTTTTTAAAAATAATTATTTGTGTTTGCATGCACACTATTAGTATGCAGAAAAAGGCACCATTCTTAAAAGAGCTTCATTTTTATTGTGTTTTGCACTCCTTATATACCAATCAATATTTTAGGCCATTTAAGTGCATCTCTGAAGTTGCTTATTCTATTCGACAAAACATTTATGCAATGCTATTTCAGAACAAGCAGACTGTACAAAAGTATAATATATTCAAGAGCATTATAAGAATAATAATAGGAACCCAAGTTAGAAACATAGGATCTTTGTACAATCATAACCTGATGATAGATATAAAATTGCACACCAGGAGCACTATTAAGGTGACACTGAGGACACCGATAAACCTCCAAGTGCTTCAACAACCCTCTATCATAGGAAAATTCTAATAAAAAATGAAGACAAACCACAAGCAATAAATCTTACTTTAAGGTCAGAGGTTTATTGTTTCTAATAGTTTGGAACAGGGGCAAAAGATAAAATAGATATAATAATAGTGCACTTACATTAAGAAGCCATTGCAATGGGGGTCCAGAGGTCTCTTCAAGGATTGTTCTTAGGCAAAGAACACCATTCTCATCTCAAGCCACATCTCTTACACCTTTTTTACTGACATGCATTCCATAGTTTAACTTCCTTTTTCTTTCTTACTTTCTTACTGACTGTCACTTTCTGTAAACACCCATATACATTTGAAGCTTTCAGATACTTTTTACTTTCAGTTCCTCATTTCCCACCGTCTCATTCTTCCTACTCTAAATATATCTGTACAAGTACATACTTAGCAGAAAATGCAGCACGCAAGTCAGCACATTAGAAATATGTCTGGTACATTTTGCAATTACGTTAGTTTAAAACTTTGGTTCAGTGAGGCCTGCAAGCTCACTCCTAGGCCTTATTACCTGCAACTTTCCAATGGACATATATATCTTCTCTCACCTCTAAAAGGATGTAGTTTGCCAGCTGTATGCAAGGAATATAAATTCTTCGGTGAGAATCAAAAAATATAACCTATTGATCTATTAGATTCAGTAAATCCTATGGATAATAGCAGGCCCCAGAAGAAAAAGATATGAACCAAAGTTTTCAGGTAGGATGGTTTCAAAATGTACCAGAACTATTCGTAATCTTGCTGAGCCGTTGCTAACTGTGAAACATGTTTTTGCAAAGTATGCACTTGTATGGATACGTTTATACAGGAAGAATGAAACTATTGGAAATGAGGAACTGAAAGTAATGTACACAGAAAGTAATGTTTACGGAAAGTGACAGTTGGTAAGGTTGTGAAGTGTATGTGGTTAGAAGAAAAGTATAAAGGATAGGGTTTGAGATCAGCTTGGGGCCCTTTGATTTATAGCAGTCCTTGTAGGACTTACTATATGTCATTGGACCTCATTGCAATGGCTTGTTAATGCAAGTGTATTTACTGCTATTATATCTTTTATATCTATTCATTTCTTATGTTCCAAATTATTAGAAACAATAAACCCCTGATCTTAAAGTAAGAGTTATTGCTTGTGGTGTTGTCTTTGTTTCCTATTGGAATTTTCTTATGACACTTCCATTCCCCACTATCCTGTCACAGCTGAAGAATCTTCTTGCATGAGAAGCAAACATTTTCAAAAGAAAAAACAAGGAAGTCCAGTTGCCTCCTGAAAAAAAGCACCTTTTCGACAACCATGACCTGGATGACTGAGAATGTCTACAGACGGATAGATATAAAAGCAATGAAATGAGTTTGTTGAACAATTTAAAACAATTGTTCCTTTTCCCATGTACAATTAAACATTCCATTTAAAATATAACCCTGGTGCACAGAAAGAATTAAAAATACTGTGTTGTTTGCATAGATGATCCTCTGTTATCCACCAAATGTATGTCTCCATTTCTCCTAGTGCCCTCCTTTTTACTTATTTGGCAATTTTATGATTTTTTCTTACTGATTCTTCTAGATATTAGAAATACATATTGATTTATATATCAGAAGCTTAGTAAATGGGTTGCAAGATAATCTGTCGTGAAATATATTTGCAATATAATCGAACATGCATCATTTATACATTCCTCATTTTGAAATAACTATTTTCTTATTTTTTTAATAGTATGCATGCACAGTCTTCCTTTTTTATTATTAGTTTTTTTATATAAAACAAAAACATAAGACAAAAATACTTACAAACGTATACATAGAGATGACTACAAAAGAGAAAAACAAACTAACTGAAGTGGCTGGACAATAACGAAACAGCACAGACAGGCTAGTGACAACAGCTCTATTGTATGGTGAGACTTCAGCAACTCAATGCTGGCAGCAGCACTCTTTATATACAGTTTGGCTGCTGGCCAGTAACCAATCAGAAACATCCCCCAGCTTGAACTTCCCACTCAAAACAGTAACAACATAACACTAACATTAATTCAGCCTATCGGCTGACTTCTAGAAAGCTGTTGCATAGGTGGTTATTTTCTAATTCATCTGTTTTTCCTCTATTAAAAATCTATTTTACGTGCTTACTTGTTTTTACTTTTTTACATGTCCAAATCTTAACTTTGTACTCTATTTTTAAGTTTTCCTCTATATAAAAATGTCTATTACTGTATAGGAGTAATAGACATTTTATAGTAAACAGTCCTATATAGGACTGTTCAGTTAGAACAGTCATTTTAACTGTTTATACATACAGTCATACAGTCTTCCTCAGTCTTCCTCATATATGATTATCTTTCTTAGTTGGATTTTGCATAAATGTTATTTTGTCAGTCCTGTCTTTCCCTTTAGCCAGGAGTAACTCTTTTGTGAGACTGTCCATTTCTGCTCATTCTGTTATTTTTGCAATTATTTTTTCTTCTTTTTTCTTTTTTCCAATTTTGAGCGTATACTATGTGTGCTGCTGTTAGAATATGAATAAAAAGATATTTTATCTCTTTAGTATATTGTGGTGTGGTTATTCCAAATAAAAAGAATTCCAGTTTCATGTCAACCTTCTGTCTGGTTATTTCTTCTATCATTATCTTGATTTCTTGCCAGTAATGTGCTCTTCTGCAAGACCACCAGAGATGGTAATGTGACCCTTTTTGTGACTTGCATTTCCAACACATTGGTGACATATTTGGAAACATTTTAGCCAGACGAGCCGGTGGAAGGTGCCATCTGTAGACCATCTTGTAAAGGTTTTCTTTATATGGTATCGACATTGTCAGTTTCTGTCCATAATTTGTCCCATTTATCCAATTCTATGTTGTGGCCTATATTTTTTGCCCATGTGATCATATTTTCTTTCACCATTTCCTCTTCCAATTTATAGTTTATTAAATATCTGTAAATTTTATTTTCTCTTCTGTACTTTTTAATATCTTGTCTAATTCATTTGGTTCGGTCTGAAATCCATATTGTGTCCTGTCTGCTATATAGCTTGACTTTATTTGATGGTATGGCCACCAATCGATATCTATTCCCTGGGTTTCCAGTTTTTGCCTCGTGTATAAGTTTCCTTCACTGCTCAATAGGGTTTTTTTTATTGAAAAAGTTTTACGAATACAAATTTTTCACCCCCCCCCAATTTCCCCCCCACCCCCTATCCCCCCTCCCCTCCCATCCCACCCTTGGCTTCCCTTACAAAAATATTATTCATACAATCTACAAATATTAAACCAAAAGAAAAGGTGAAATCCAAATAAGGTAACATATCAAACATTTCTATCATCTAGTCTACCCCCTACCAATAGTAAAATTTTTCTAAATAACATCCAAATAGTAATAGTAATTACTTTGTCAATCCCCCTTACTACATAATAAAGTTCAAAACATTATTTCCCCCACTTACTCATCCCCAAATTTTAACTATTCCCTAGATAACATATTCTATATAACATTCTATATCATTCTATATCAATATATCAATCTCTATTCCAACTCTTAATTAGCTCCAGTTACTTTACCCCCTATATACTATAACTCTCAACACAATATAACCTTCTTCAACAAAATACTAACTGATACTTCTTTGTTTGATATTTATTCTGCACATAATCTATCCATTTCTTCCATTCCCAGACAAAAGTTTCTTGGGTCCTATCTTTTAAATACGCTGAAATCTTTGCCATTTCTGCAAAACTAGCCATCTTCAAAGTCCGTTCTTCAATAGTAGGTAAAATGTCTTTTTTCCAGTATTGTCCAATCAGTAACCTAGCTGCAGTAATCATATATAATATCAGTCTTGTTTCACTCGATGAAAAGTCCTTAACTATACCCAATAAAAACAGTTGTGAGAAAATTGAAGCTTCTTCTTCAAGACATTTTGCATAACCCACCAGAGTTTAATCCAAAAAGCTTTCACTTTTCTACAAGTCCACCATATATGATAATATGTAGCATCTGAACAATCACATCTCCAACATCTTGGTTGAACATTAAGATACATACATGACAGTTTCTTAGGATCTAAATGCCATCTATAAAACATTTTATAAAAATTTTCCCTCAAATTCTGTGCCTGATTAAATATAACATTCTGAACCCATATCTTTTCCCATGTTTCCATCATAACTGGTTCTGCAAAATTTTGTGCCCATTTTATCATACAATCTTTAACCAATTCGCTTTCAGAGTCTCTTTCTAACAATATATTATAAACGCTTTTAATATGCATCGGCCCTTTCTGTTTTATCTGTATCACCAAATCTTCTTCATGCAACATTAAACCAGTTTTTTGATCTATTGATTGCAATTGACTATACTGTAACCAAGTTAAGTTAATCCTTTCTTCCAACAGAATTTTTAATGATTTCAAGTTCCAGCTGCACCCATCAATAAAAAGTATCTCTTTATATAAAATCCCCCCAAGTGACTTTATATTCCGTATAATGTGCCCAAGATCCAACCAATTTAGACTGGTGCTTCTTCCAAACTCTCATCGAAGAATTTCTCAGTATATGACCTAAATACATTGTCCACTTTGTTTTCATAAAATATGCATGCCAACCACATTCCAAGTCGTGGCCTTCTGTATTTAAAATTTCAGTCCTTGTTCCAAATCAATCACTTTTGTGTCAACGCTGCTGCTTCATAATATAGCCGTAGGTTTGGAACTTTAAGGCCACCCCTTTCCCGAACATCTTGTATAATTTTCAATTTTACTCTTGGCTTTTTCTCATTCCAAATAAATTTGTTCAACCCTGATTGCCACTCAGTCAAGTTTTTATCACTTTTGAGCACCGGAATCTTTTGAAACAGAAAAAAGAATCTAGGTAGAACATTCGTCTTAACTGCTGCTATTCTGCCAAGTAGAGATAGTTGCAGTTTTTTCCACGTTTCCAGGTCTTTTTGCACCTTTTGCCACAAGACTTCATAATTATTTTGAAAAAGTTTTATATTGGAAGCTGCAACCTGCACTCCTAGATATTTCACCTTTGAAACTATTTCAAAGCCTGCCAACCTTTCAAGTTCATTCTTTTGAGCTTCCGACATATTTTTGACTATCATCTTGGTTTTTTCCTGATTCAGTCTAAATCCTGAGACCGAACCATATTCTTCTATATTTTGTTTCATCTGGATAATTGATTCCAAAGGTCATGTTAGGGTAACCACCAGATCGTCTGCAAATGCCCTTGTTCTGTAATCCTTTTGCCTTATAACTATTCCATTCAAAGTGTTCGAATCCCGTATTGAGTTCAACAAGACTTCTAAAGTTAAAATAAACAACAGTGGTGATAGCGGACATCCTTGTCTTGTTCCCTTTTGTATATTAAAATTTGTTGTTAAACTCCCATTGATAATAATTTGAAATTATAAATTTTATAATCCGTATTCAAGAGATATGAAGGTGAGAGATACTAGCTAAACACCATTGAAAAAGCGGAACATTTCTATTACCATATTTTTAAAAGGGCTGCAACATCTCACGTTCATCTACGGTGTTAACTATAGAAGAAGGTGTTAAAGATATTGAAAGAGAGACTGAGGAACAATGCAAGCAGACTGAATTAGAGACAGTAGAAACTCAAAGAGCAGTAGAGGCAACTCAAGGAGCAGTAGGTGGCTTTTCAGATGATCTTCTCATGGATCTTCCAGACCCTAAAAAAAGGCCACTTAGAAGTACAAGAGAGGTGGCTTTGGACCTTGAACTGTTGATGCAGGAACCTAAAGATAAACGTATAACTCAAGCAGCTGAGAAGCAAATGTTAGAGAAGCAGAAACAGCAGAGGTCCACTACACCACAAGAAGAGAAGGGGGCCAATGGTAAATCACAGAAATCTGAAGCCATGGGAGGAGCCAGACTGAAGACTACTGCTCTGGAACAGAGACTTCGGCAAATGGTTGATTCGCTTCGTGAAACTACAAATGACAGTTAAATTTCTATCTTGGAACGTGAATGGTCTGAACTCTCCACAGAAAAGAAGGAAAATATTTCATTATTTGAGACAATTTACTAATGATGATGTTTGTTTGCAAGAAACTCATATTAGAACTCAGGATCAAAAATATTTGATAAATTCTAAATTAGGACCACACTTTATATCTTCAAGCCCGGAAAAAAAGAATGGAGTAGTGTTGTATATTTCTAAAAGATTACCAGCTAAAGTTATAGAAACCGATGATTATGGAAGATATATTGCAATTGAACTAAATCTACAGAATGATCCATTGTTTTTGATTGGAATCTACGCTCCCAACCAACAGCAGGAAAATTTTTATAAATTATTATATGCTAAAATATTACAATGGAATTAGATTTTGATTATGGGAGATTGGAATAGGGTAATTGACACTAAAATTGACAAAAAGAGCTTGGCAAAATCAGGGGTTAAATTGCCACAGACTTTTTTTGTTATGAAAGAGGACTTGGAATTGAAAGATGTATGGAGAGTTCAGAACCCGATGGAATTGGACTTCACATTTTTTTCAGATTGACATAGATCTTTTCTAGGATTGATTTCATTCTGGTTACACCTGATTTACTTACTAAAACAATAAAGACCAAAGTATTTCCTAGGACTTTAACGGATCATAGCCCGATATGGACAGAAATAGAACTGGGGAAGGAGAGAAGATCCTGGAGTTTGAATGAAAATTTGTTTAGATATGAAAAGAATATAATTGGTGAAATTAACACTGGTTTAGATCTACAAAGGCTTTTGACTTGGTTAGCAGGGATGGCCCTTATAAAATTCTCCCCAAGATTGGATGTCCACCTCAGCTCCTTAACATCATCAGGTCCTTTCATGAGGAAATGAAGGGCACTGTAGTTTTTGAAGGCTTAGCTTCAGATTATATTTGAAGTTCGAAGTGAAGTGAAGGAGGGCTGTGTCCTCATGCCAACTTTATTCAGGATCTTTTTTGCTGTCATGCTGAAATGTGCTTTTGGAATTGCAACATGGAATTTACCTCCGGACAAGATCAGACGGAAAACTCTTTAATCTCTCTAGAGGTTAAATCAATCAGTGGTCATAGTTAAGCATCTGGAGACTGAGCAGAGACTCCTAGCCAGGGCCAATATTCTGCCTAGGCCATCCGGACCATCCAGGCCACTTGTCTAACTGCATTTATGAGGCCACATGGCACACCTTCTTTATCTGGTACAGAAAACAGAATCTAGCTCCCACATCAGGTTCTGTTGCTCACATTATTGTATTTTTGCAGAAGGGGTTTGATGCGGGTCTTTCCCCTTCCATGCTTAGAAGGCAGACTGCTGCCATATCCTCAGTATTGGCATGTGATTCATTGACATCTGTCACCAGGGATCCACTGATCCATAAGATTCTTAGAGGGGCCACCAACCTATGCCCATCAGTTATACACCGTTTTCCTACAGTGCCCTTCATTTCCTCATGAAAGGACCTGATGATGTTGAGGAGCTGAGGTGGACATCCAATCTTGGGGAGAATTTTATAAAGGCCATCCCTGCTAACCAAGTCAAAAGCCTTTGTAAGATCTATGAAGGCTACAAAAAGTGGCTGCCTTTGTTCCCTGCATTTCTCCTGCAACTGTCTAAGGGAAACTACCATGTCAGTAGTGGACCTGTTGGCTCGAAATCCACACTGTGATTTTGGATGGACTCTCTGTGCAAGCACCTGGAGCAGTATGAAAAGGGGAAGCAGCTTCCCTACAACACTAAGAAGAGAGATGCCACAGTAGTTGTTACAGTCACTCCTGTCATCTTTGTTCTTGTACAGTGTGACGATATTTGAATCCTTCATGTCCTGTGGTACTCCACCTTTCCCTCCAACAAAGACCGAAGATTTCATGCATTTCAGTGGAGATGTTCTCTTTGCAGCACTTCAGAACTTTGGCAGGTATGTTATCAGGTGCCTTGCCAGAGGCAAGGGAGTCCAGGGCCTCATTTAGTTCTTCTAAAGTTGGTTCACTGTCAAGCTCCTCCAAGACAGGCAGGCACTCAATGTTATTTAATGAATATTTTGGACCTGTGATGTGATTCCCAGAAAAATACACCATACTTCACTTAATTGTCCAAGGAAAGATTGAAAGATTGAAGGCAAACGAGGTCCAAAATCTAAGGGACTGGTTTGGACAAAACTCAGCAGCACTTTTTCATGCGGCCTAGGATAAAAATAGGATTGCCAACATGATCATTGTCTGATGACGGATATGGCACAAGAAGAAGAAGCAGCGTTTAACATAGGAATAACCTGGTTAGTTAGCCAGTCATTTACATTTGGTTTCTTATATTTTCCATATTATTAACAATTAGTAGTGCAGATATAGTGGTGGACAAGTAACCTTCTGTAAAAGCAATTACTACAATTTTTCTGCTTTAGTTCAGTTTATGGATTGTTTGCTAATTTCCAGAAGCAAATTTTCTTTTACATATCTTTCCTGTTAAAGAAGTACCAATGTAGTCATATTGTTTGTTGCAATTATGCTACTATTATGACATTGCAGTTAGCACCACCTTTTAATCAGTTCCAAAAGACAAGCTTCCATTCTTCTTTTAAGATCAGTTTTCTATTATTGAATCAGAGATTTTGCTGATTAAGATTTGTTCAGACATTAGCCACTGCAAAACTCCAAGTAGGAACTAGGACTTTTACTCTATTAGAAATTTGTTTAATAAGATATCCTTTTTTTCTCCTGAAGTCAGAAATTGTTCTGCTCATTATTAAAGCTGAAAGAGAAGGACAATTTGAAACAGAAAGATGTAATGATCAGGGTTAAAACATACCATAGCGATGTTGGTATAGTTGTAAGCTTCAAGTTGGTACTCTTGCATTCCTTTGGCCCTCCTTTCAATATGTTCCTTGCATTCCAATCATTCCCTACCTCCATTGCTTCTTGTCTGGCTATAAGTGGGGTTTGCACTGCGAGCCATGCTTCAGCCACGACAGTTGTCATATACCACATTGCAATCTCTGCTATGTGTCCTGAGAGTAGTAATCCCATAGGTATTCTACATGGCTGTTATGCTGATTTGTTGGTATATTTTTCCATTAAACTGAAAATAGGCAGTGAGGCAGAGGTTGTTAAGGTCCATGGTTCTGAGTATTTCAATATTAGTGTATTTGGTTAGGTTGTGTTCTGTTGTGTAATATTACTCCCGTGGGTTCTTTAGTTAGTTCTGGGTCTATGAATGTATGCTGTGGCATCAAATGAAACTATAATCTCACCTTTTTCTATTATTAGGTCTTTGATATTTCTGGAAGAACAGTAGTGGTGAGTTGATAGAATACCCATTCTCCTGTGTCAGATGTCCAAGCTTTTTAAAAGTACTTTAGCTATGTTATATGTTGGACTCTCTGAACAAAGAGATATGTTGGGCTTCTTTATTTTAGGGCATCAATAAGATCATGGGAGGATGGGTCCCCTGCTTTTCATCCACCACTGTTCTTTTGTGATTTGACCATTTCTTTTTAGGTTGTTAAGTGTTTTCTTTATCAGGATGTCTAGTTTCTATATTGGGTTGGGGTTTACAGGGATATAGGTTTCCTTGTCTTCCAGTAATTCTTTGGGTTTTTATATGTGTTATATCCATGATAACCATGATGCAGTCTTTGTCTGGAGGAGGAGGATGGTTAGTCTTTCTTTAGATATTTGAGGGCTGCTCTGTCCTCTTTGAGTTGGTTCTGCTTCTGCGATCTAGTCTAGGGAGTTATTGTCTGCTTTATGTTTTCTTGGGTTTCTGTGTCAGGTCCTATGGTTTTAAATGCTACTTCTAGGCTGCAAAGAGTTCTAATTGATTAGTAATCTCCTACTCTGAGGAAAAGGATAATTTGTAAATATACTAGATTGTATTTATAATGCTGAAAAAAAGTGAAATCCCCATATTCTGATATATATGAAAGGGAAAAAAAGAATGTAGATTATTTCCCAGAACACTTTCCTGGAAGGTTGTTTTGAGCCCCCCTCCCCCCAAAACACTATATGTTCCTTGTTGGTTTTCAATGTAGCTGGATCTGTCAGTTATTTTTCAGGAAACTCCTGAATAAATTCCACCAGAGGGCGACAAAGGCTTAGAAAGTAATGATTTTGCACACTGCAAGTTCAAGGAGGAAATTAAATAACATTTTTTTACAGAGTAGCAGAGATTGGCAGACTAAACATCAGTGCTCTTTGGAGGCTGCAGTGGCAACAAGATGGATGTTTTAAAATTTCAAGATCTTGGCATGATACTGCATTCCCCCTTCCATTCATCCCGTCCCCTTCTTCCCCATACATTCAGATAACGTTATTTAGACTTGGCAGGGAACAAGCCATTCTTTTTCCTCTCTCTAGTGGCTTTGAATGTTAAATATGTCTCTACTATCAGAACATGATGTGTTTCTGAATGCTCTGTGTCAAATCATGAGGCTGTTCCTTCTACAAATACAAATACTTTCTGCACTCATGTCAATTTGTTATCTTGCAGAAATACAGAATTGCAGGTGGATACCTTGCATATCATTACCATCAATCTTAACAAGTTTCCTTTGTGTTAAAAAGATACTTTCTGAAGTAGCAAATCATAAAGTAACAAAACTATTAGGAGAATTTGCACTGAGCCACAATATAAATAGGAAGTGTTGGAAGATGGCATTGGTCTTACCTGTCACGCCCTTTCTCTCATGGGCCCTTTCTCTCATGGGTAGATTCTGTCTGTTAGCCAATCAGGACCGCGACTGCAAATGTATTAGGCCCCGCCCTTCCTTCTGCTTTCCAGTTTGTCGGTGAGGACCTCAATGCAGACTGACATGTCTCCAGCTGGAAAGAGAAAAAAATAGTGAAACCCATCCACCCCAAACACCCTATGGGTCGGCCCCATTCAGGGAGGGGCTGACTGCCATTCCCACCCATGAGAGAAAGGGCATGACAGGTAAGACCAACGCCCATTCTCCTCCTTGGTGGAAATGGCAGTCAGACATGGGACATACCAAAGCATGTTGGCCTGTATGGGAGGGAAGTATGACAGCCGAGCCAATTTTAAGATGCATGGACTCCCTGTAGCACTCACCTGCCGAAGGCAGCATCAGCTGACACGTAGGAATCCAAGCGATAATGGCGAATGAAAAGTGTCGGGGTAGACCAGGTTGCCACTTTGCAGACCCCCTCTAATGAAGCCTGAGTTGCCCACGCTGCTGATGTAGCCACACTCTGAGTGGAGTGGGCTGTAATACAGTGAGGGACCAGTAAATTGTGGCCCTGATCCAGCACCCCAAGGCCGAAGCCATAACCTTGGAACCTATGGAGCTGTTGGAAAGAAATGAATAAGGCTTCTGACCTGCGGAAGGAGGAGGTGCGAGAGGTTAATCTTTAAGGTCCTTCGAACGTGGATATGAGATGGGCAGAAGTTGGGTAAGAAGTTGGGTGTTAACTTTGGGAACGAAGGTGGGATCAAGTCGGAGGACGACCTTGTCCAGGTGAAAAACTGGCAAATCGAAAGGGCTGCCAGTTCAGAAATGTGTCGGGCAGACATGATTGCAACAAGAAATGCTACTTTGAAGGAAAGAAACAAGAGTCACGTCATGGAGAGGTTCAAAGGGAGGCCTCGTCAAGGCGGTTAATACTTTGTTGAGATCCCAAGTATGAAAACGGTGTATAACTGGTGGGCATAGGTTGGTGGCCCCTCTAAGAATCTTACGGATCAGTGGATCCCTGGTGACAGATGTCAACGAATCACATGCCAATACTGAGGATATGGCAGCAGTCTGCCTTCTAAGCGTGGAAGGGGAAAGACCCGCATCAAACCCCTTCTGCAAAAATACAATAATATGAGCAACAGAACCCGATGTGGGAGCTAGATTCTGTTTTCTGTACCAGATAGAGAAGGTGTGCCATGTGGCCTCATAAATGCAATTAGTCAAGCGGCCTGGATGGTCCGGATGGCCCTAGGCAGAATATTGGCCCTGGCTAGGAGTCTCTGCTCAGTCTCCAGATGGTTAACTACAACCACTGATTGATTGATTGATTAGGTTTCTATACCGCCCTTCTCCCAAAGGACTCAGGGCGGTTTACAGCCATAGTAAAACAACCCAACACAAAAATTAAAACTATTAAAATAATTTAAAGTAGTTTGGCCGTTATTAAAACCACTAGCTTTTAACCCCTTTAAAACCAATTAAAACCCATTTAAAATTTATCTATTCGGTCAGGCCAGCTTGATGGAACAAAAGAGTCTCCAGAGCCCGATGGAAGGCGTGGATGTCGGGAATCCTACTTATCTGGGAACAGTTCATTCCATAGGGCAGGAGCCCCCAGAGAAAAGGCTCTCCCCTGGGGGTCGCCAGCCGACATTGTCTGACCAACGGCACCCCGAGGAGGCCCTCTCTGTGAGAGTGTTTTGGACGGTGGGAGATTTGGTGGCAGAAGGGGATCCTGTAGATATCCCGGTCCTAAGCCATTGAGCACTTTGAAGATGGTGACTAACACCTTGAAACGCACCCAGAAGACCACCGGGAGCCAGTGCAGCTTGTGCAAGAGGGGTGTTACCCGGGAGCGATGGGTTGCTCCCATAACCACTCGCGCAGCCACATTCTGGACCAGTTGGAGCCTCCGGATGCTCCTCAAGGGGAGCCCCATGTAGAGAGCATTACGGTAGTCCAGTCCTACAGTAGTCCAGAGAAGGGCATGAGTGACCGTGCTTAAGGCATCCCAATCCAGAAAGGGACCCAACTGGGAAATCAGGCGAACCTGATAGAAAGCCCCCATGTCCACGTCCGTCATATAATTCTCTAAAGACAGCCGTGTGTCCAGGAAGATGCCCAAGTTGCGAGCCCTCTCTGAGGGGGGCAAGATCTCAACCCCTATAACCAGCGATGGTATCAGCTGGTTATATCGGGGCACCGAAACCACAGCCACTCAGTCTTGGAGGGGTTGAGTCTGAGCCTGTTCCTCCCCATCCATATCCAGACGGCTTCCAGGCAACGGGACATCACGTCAAGGGCATCATTGGGGTGGTCCGGGGTAGAAATGTACAACTGCATGTCATCGGCATACAGTTGACACTTCACCCCAAAACTACAGATGATCTCACCCAACGGCTTCACATAAATGTTGGACAGGAGAGGCGAGAGGACTGACCCTTGCGGCACCCCACAAGTAAGATGTGCCGAGTTCGACCTCTGTCCCCCCGTCAACACAGACTGTGTACGGTCAGAGAGAAAGGAGGAGAACCACCGCATCATGTTTGCCTCGTACTCCTAATCCCCCCCAACTGATTCTGCATGATACAATGATCAATGGTATCAAAAGCCGCTGAGAGATCGAGGAGGACCAGGACTGAGGAGCATCCCCTGTCCCGAGCCCTCCAGAGATCAACAAGCAATGCGATCAATGCTGTTTCTGTAGAATACCCAACAAAAATATTTTTGGCTTTAGATCTATGTGTTGCTTTATTATTTTTTCCAACCATGTATGCATTTTTGTCCAATATTTTTTTGCCTTTGGGATGTCTACCACATGTGTGAACTCAGTATCTGATTACATTTCCAACACTTAGCAGACATATCTTTAAACATCTTTGCCAATCTATGCTGGTGGAAAATGCCATCTATAAAACATTTTATATAAATTTTCTTTGTATGAAGTTGGCATTGTAGCCTATAAAAGTGAAAAATGTTTCTTCTAAATAATGCTATTGTATTGTATCATTATTTAAAAATAAATACATTGTTTCCTTTAAGCTATTGCTTTTATTTCTTCAAAATAACAAAAAGTTGTTATCATTCAGTTTTCCTCCAAGCAGCATAAGGATGAAGTCTCCCTTGACTTCCCACAATACATTCATGTTTTCTTGACAAAAATATGCAAGTGATTTTCTCTTTTCGCCGATTTTTAATTCATATTCAATCTATTCTAAATCCTGGAATATCCAGCTGCTCTGCCAAATAAATATTTATCAGTTCTATCTCTGCTTACTATCTCCAAATTAGCTAGGAGATCAGGAAATATTAGCACCTGGCACCTTATAAATGATCATAAATATATATTGTATATGCCCACATATGCATATGTGAAAGTGGTAATGGAAAAGGTAAAATCTATTTTACAGGTTATTTTATAATAATAAAACAAACAGTTAAGTAGATGTTCTCAGTATTTGTCTAAGTTGTCACAAAGCTGACAAATGCTTCATGACTAGGAGAAATAAGATACTATCTCTCCCACCTTCTGAACAGTATTCACTGTTCTCAACTGCACATTCTAGAAATAAAATAAGTGTGGAGCCATCTCTTTTCAGTTATAGGAAATTTTCTTTGCTGATCACAAAAATCACAGAATGTTTATCTATTGCTTTGACCTATGCAGGTCAAAGATACTTATCTTTGACCTGCATTTGTGTTGGTTTTGTTTTGTTCTTTGTTACTCTACACCCTGCCTTTCTCCTCCATACTAAGATAGAATGTAAAAAGAAATTAAATATAAAAGTGAAATAATACGGGGTCAGCCTAGAGAATCTCTGAAGTGCCCCTTTAACTAGTAAATATAAGAGACAAAGACTGGGTTCAAAAAGTTAAACTGCAGAATTAATAAACTTTCTACAGTTGGAGAGTTTAAGAATTCAAACCACGGAGATATGTCAAAATGCAGAACTAACCTACATGGAGTTTCCTGCATGTTAAAGCAGGAATTCCTGTTAAAGCAATGGGGGGGGGGGGCTAGCTAAAGAGGCAGATCTAAGATACTTCCTGTTTCTGTTAGTATATAGATACGTGTCTTAAAGAAGAATCTTTGTTCAGATGTTAGAATTTATATTATGCTATCTGAACCTTTTGGCCAAAATAAATAAAAGCTTTTTCTGATCTCAAAATTCAATTTATTAGCTATTTTTCTACAACAATACAGCTCCAGTAACAAGGCAAATCTGAAGCGCTCACTGGCTAATTGTTCACCCAACTCCCAATAAAGACTAAACTTGGAATTGCCTGGCTTTTGTTTTTCTATTGACCTCAGCAGGGGTGTCAAACCGACCTGCGTAGTGCTTAGATCTGGTCAATGGGGCCGCCCTGGAAACAGCAAAGGACTGGCATGCAGTGATTCTGCCAGTGAAAATGGAACTAGAGAGGGTCACAGGAGAGGGTTGCCCCTGACATGAGTAACATTGAGATGGCCATACCCACCGTGGGTATTCATCCCGGCCCCCCGAGATCAAACACAACCCTGATGCAGCCCTGGCCTACAATCAGCGGAAAATCAGATCCACCTCCTTAAATAAATGTAAATATGTGATTATATGCATATATGGAGCCATACTCCAAAAAAGGACAGAGGCAGGATAAAATTTATTAGTTAATTAAAGCTTACTATTTTTCTCATTTATAAAATTGATCTCCTATTTACATATACCAATTATTTTGGTTTATGTATATACAGAAATATATTAGTACACCCACATTTAAATTCAGCATGACTTCACTAAGGGGAAGTCTTGTCTAACTAATCTATTACAGTTTTCTTGAGGATGTTAAATATGTAAATAAAAGTGAGCCAGTAGATAGTATCTACATAGATTAAAAAAAAACTTTAACGAAGTCCCCCTTAAAAGACTTATCAAGAAATTTAACAGCTATGAAATGAAAAAAGCAGTTTCTTTTATGGATAAGCAACTGCCTGAAGAATAGGAAGAGGGAATAAATGGACATTTCTCACAATGGAGTGGGGTCAATAGAGAAGGAAAAAATAAAACTTACAAAAGGGGCTGAAACTACTAGAAATTTGTAATGGATAGAGCACACATCTTTAAAAATACAGACTGTCCATAATCATCTTATTACAATGGAGCTCAAAAATCATTTTGAAAATAAACCCACCATCTGTTATGTTTGGTTTAATTCAGTACAAGTAATGCAATCCTATCAAAAATGAGCAATAAAATTACAATTTATGAATTTTAAAACAAAATTAGGGGAAAACAAATTATCTGTATTTCTGTCTTCTTTGCATACTTTTTTATGCAACAAGGTTTTGCAATAAAAAAAGAACAGAGAAAGAACACATTTCTACTGTAGAAACAGAAGTTATGTTGAAATTATATAATGGATACCCTGACCTCCAGCAAAGGTCATTTGTTTTGCATCTATATAAGCAGGAATTAATGCCTTTTAACGTAAAACGGCCAAGTCAACATCTTTGGTCAACTATTGTTACATCTCCAATCCTTTATATACAAATTTGCTTTAGATTTTCTGCACAATTTTTAATATGTTCCCATTACTTGGTCTGTCAAAATCTTCACAGAATTAAAGTATTTAATATCTGTGTTGATGGAGGTATATGCAAAGCTGGGTTTCTTTTATGTTTCAGTGGTGCGATTCAAGTAATTTAACAACCGGTTCTCTGCCCTAATTATTCCTTCTAACAACCAGTTTGCTAAACTGCTCAGAAAGTTAACAACCGGTTCTCCCAAAGTGATGTGAACTGGCTGAATCCCACCAGTGGTTTAGTTCAGCTATTGAATTTGGCAGACAATACTAGGCTAAAATGTGAGTTGCTAAGGTATGCTTTCTGTGAACCAGCTAGTATGGTTATTTTATATTTCCAGTCTGTTATGTGAAATCAATTGTGAACTAGTTCAGAAAACCATGATTAAATATCATGGAGCGAGTGCGTGGTAGAAAAACTTCCTAGAAACATTTGTTTTTATTCTATCATAAAGACACTCCCAGGTTTATTTTTATTTGGAATTATTTAGCACTTTAAACTAAGGCAGCAATTAAATGCCAGTATCACAAACAGGAAAAATATGAGTACAGTTGTCTACTTAAAATCTGAGAAACAAGGAAGATAAAGAATCTATCCATATTGATAGAAAAGTGATTTTAAATCTCTTCTCTCAGAAGCCCTCTGAAGATTTGCATGCTGGCCTTGCCCTCAGCTGGGCAGAGTAGCTTGGCTGTTCCTGTTGCCACCATCCATGTGCCAAGGGGAAGGGAAACTTCTCCCCTTAACGATGTGTGTCTGAGAGAGAGGGCTTCCATGAGCCTTGCTGCCTTTCTCATGCTTAAGATTTAAAAAGGGGGAACATGAAATGATTGTCTGGCTATATAGCACAGAGCAGGGGTGAAATCTAATTTTTTTGTCACCGGTTCTGTGGGCATGGCTTGAGGGGCGTGGCCTGGTGGTGGTCATGTGACTGGGTGGGCATAGCCATTTTTTTTACTTTTTAAAGCATTTTTAACTAGTAAAAAGAGCTTTAAAAAGTTAAAAAAAAAAGATTCCAATGATCAGCACCTGACCAGCCTGACCCCCTCCCCCTTGCCAAGCCAGATCCAATGCCTCCTAGCCCCAAAGATTGCAAGCCTTTCTACCTCGGCCATCCAGTCTGGGAGATGATGGGGGGGGGGGCAGGGGAGAGAAACAAATTGCTCGGGTACTCCCCCTTTTCACTCAGCCTGAGCTTCCTGTTGCGGATTTTCATGCCTTGCTTCACAGATCCGGGATTGTCTCCCTCGTTGTCTTTTTCGTGCTGGATCGTAATCATGTGACTTCAAAGATGCTGTGATGGCTGCAACTATGAGGACCAGTCATAAGTACCTCTCTTTCAGTGCCATTGTAAATTTGAACAGTCATTGAACAAGCAGTTGTTAAGCAAGGACTACCAACATTTTTTTCAAACACATCACCAATTCCAGACTCCAGGAATATATTTGCCTACTTTACTTTTCCTTTTATTCTCTCTTTTTTTGAAGATCAAAGTCTCCTTTATTTGAAATCCAACCCAAATAAATTCAGAGTGGATCAAATTATATGGGGAAGAAAAGAAAAAATAGTGGTCTGTCTGAAGTGGCTAATAGAGATTATACATACTAATCATGATATGATAAGTTATTAAAATAGATATATGATAGGGAATGGTTGTCTGAGCAGTTTTGTTTTGTTTGCAAAACCTAAAAACAAATGCATAAATAATATTATATAGAATTAATAATCATTAACATCCTTTTGTTCAAGTGAGTCTTTTATTGCTGGAATACATATTATCTCATATCCCTAGATAATTCTTTATATTTTTGAACTGGGAAATTATCTTTCCTCCTCATTGTGCTGACATTTGCACTCTGTGAAAGAGAAACAAATCATGCAAACGTATCTCTTTTCTGTTTCTGTTTCTCTTTTTAAATTTCAATATTTCAGGTTAAGAAGACTACAAAAAAATTGCTTCCCAAAACCATGAGGTTGTTGATATGGAAACAGTGTCTCATTAGAAATATTTAGTAGACAAGACATCTCACTGAGTTGCATTTCTTTATTTGTGGAATTAAATGTTATGAAACTTGAAAGCAAAGCTGAATATCCAAGTTTTCTGCCAGGCAGAATTCTGAACACCCCGGCAATTGTAGGAAAGAGCAATTCCTCACCAAGTCAATTCCTCTCTGTAAAATTTATTTACAAACATACAACTGAATTCAGAAGTACTGAAAAGAAATTGATAGGAATTGCAATGGCAACTCTTCAACAGCATTTCTTTCAGTTACAAAAGGGCACCATTTTATTTTAGTAAATTGCAATTAATATTTATCTCCCACTCTACTCCATTATAACTCATTATTCAGTAGTACTCAATCTTATACTCTTCTGATATAATGGTAGTTCATACACATTCAAGAAAGCTGCTCGGGCAAGTAGAGATACCATTGACGTCCCATTTTTTGTTTACAAATAATTCAAATTCCTCCCCCCATGGTTCCTCAGGCCACCCACTCCTTACCCAGTTCAGAACTCTTGATAGCACTCTGTCCTTCGCCAATTGTTCCACTATTTCTGACACTGTGACCGGGCTGGCTGCAAAGTCCTTGATGAATAAAACGGGTGTGATGGGTGCGGGGTCTTCTACCAGGTCTGGGAGAGGGCACCGGCTGAGTTTGTCTGCATGTCCAATGTCCTTTCCCGGCCAGTATATTAATCTGTAGTTGTATGCAGCTAAGAAAATTGTCCACCTGGTCATTCTTGGAGATAATGTGTCCCCAGCAACGATGCCAATTAATGGCTTATGGTTAGTAATCAGATCAAAATTCCTTCCATAGAGGTATTTCTGGAAACATTTGATGCCCGCTACAGTGGCCAATGCTTCCTTGTCCAGTTGTCCATACTTTCTTTCTGCTAATGATAGTGTCTTAGAATAAGAGGCAATTGGAGCCTCTGTCCCATCTGGCATTTTATGGCTAAAGACTGCCCTGATCCTGAAAGGGGATGCATCACATGTGAATACAAGGGGTAATGTCTCATTATATTGTATAAGGAAACTTTTTGATGATAATAAATTATTGACTGCATGGAGACTTCCTTCCGTCCCCACTTCCAACTGGCCTTCTTATCTAACAGCCAGTATAATGGTTCGGCAATCATCACCTTCTGTGGCAGAAAAATACTGTAAAAGTATAAAAGTCCAAGAAATGCCTGTAGATCTGTTTGATTTTGTGATGTGGGGGCTTCCTTTATGGCTTTAATCTTGCTTTGGGTCGGATGTATCCCTGAACCATCACTGAGATATCCCAGGAATTCGACCTTTGGCACAGCTATTTTACATTTTTATTTCTTCACTTTAAACCCTGCTTCCTGGAATCGCCTCAAGGCTTCCCTTAATCTCCTGATTAGTTCTTCTTTGTTGTCCCCTGACATGAGGACATCATTGAAATACGGCACAACTCCTGAGATGTCTTGTAATAGGTGTTCGTTATACTTTGGAATAGCCCTGGAGCCACGCTTACCCCAAACTGTAACCGATGACATTTAAATGCCCCTTGGTGTGTCAGGATAGCCTGAGCTTCTGCTGTGGTGTTATGCCAAATCAAGTTTTGTGAATATTTTGCCTTGCCCTAACAAGTGCAACAGATGTTGAATTACGGGGACTGGGTACGGTTGCTGCTGTAAAGCCTTATTTAATGTACATTTGTAGTCCGTGCAGATATGGACTGAGCCATCAGATTTTATTTGGGTGACTATTGGGGTCTCCCATTTAGCGTGAGCCACCAAAATCCCTTGCGCAATTGGTTTGTCTAATTGGCTGTCTATTTTGGGTCGGAGAGCAAAGGGGACCCTCCCTGGTTTCATTCTAATTGGGGTAACATTGGGATCTAGATTAAAAGAGGTGGGTTTCCTCATGTACTTGCCCAAAGTTCCATCGAATACATCTGTGAACTCCCTCATTAAGTCCTCGATGCAGTCGTCTTGGTCTGTGGGGATACCAGTTACCCCCAGGCCCAGGCCCTTGAATCACTACAATCCCAGCAGGCTTGGTAGGTTATTGTCCATCATGGTCATCTGCAGGTGGCTGGTGAATTCTTTGAACTTGATTTGAAAGGATCTGCTCCCTAGGACAGGGATACGGTTACCTTGGTAGTCCTTTAAGTTAATTTTCTGTGGTTTTAATTGTCCTTTTTTAAACCCCAGAAATGCTTTCCTGATCGTCTTCCAGGACAAAATGGTCAGGTATGACCCTGTGTCTACCTCCATCTCACATGGATATCCCTCAATCAATACCTCAATGTGTATTTTCTTTGCTTTATTTCCACTGGACTGCCCTATGATCGTCTTATGGGCTTCCTTGGGATCACTGGCTCAGTCTTCTCAGCAGCTGTTCTTTTGGAATTGTGTTTTCTGGGGTTTGACTTGGCTTTTGGTCTGCCACATTGTCTGCTGGGGCTGGTAATGGCTGGGTGGGTGGCTCGACAAGCCCTTGCGTTGTGACCTTTCCTCTCGCATCTCTGGCACGTCACATCCCGGAATCTGCAGTATGCTCGGGGATAGTTTTCCCCACAGCCAGCATACATTGGTGGTCTCCCCTGCATTTCTGGATTCCCTGTCCTCCTTTCAAAATACAGACAATGGATGCCTTCATCCTCGTTGGTTGATTCTTCAGGTTCCCAGCTCTTCTGATGTACCCCGGTTGCTCTCGGCTGTCCGTTGGTTTTTCCCATCTTTTGGATTGCCGCTGCCATTTCATCCATTGCTTCTGAAGTTCAGGCTTCCTCTAAAGCAATCTTGAATGTGAGGTTAGGCTTGGATAGCAACCGTCTCTGTAGTTGCAGATCTATTAGTCCAAAAACCAATCTATCCATCATAGCATCCTCTGTATTGCTGAATTCACAGCAAGGCATAGTTTTTCTTAGCACTGCAACATATTGGTTTATGGTTTCACCTTCCTCTTCATTCTGATGGTAAAAATCAGGCTTATACACCATCAAAGAGGGCATGGGTGCATAGTGAGCCCTGTGTGACTCTTGTAAGGTTGGCCACGGAACGGTTTGTAGATCAGCGGGTTCTGAAATGGCTTCAGCCATGTCGAGGACTTCAGATCACAATAGCTTAAGAAAAGTGCCCTTTTCCTATTGGCCGACAGTCCCAGTAAGTCATTGGCTTCCAGGAAATAATGAAATCGAAGCATGTATTTCTTCCATGTTTCCTTAGCTGGATTGAATGGAGCGGGTGAGGCATACGAGGTCATCTTTAGTGCTGATGCAGATATCGAGATGCTGTAATAATTATTATTACAATAAGTAATTATTTCAAGATTAGTAAAACTTCTGCCAGGCAGCTGGCAGTGCTCCCACTGACATTGCTTTAATTCGCCCTCCGTTTGAATGGACCAATTGCTTTAATTCTCCCTCCATTTGAACACGCATGGTGGGTATGCTAATCTCCGGCTAAACCTGGACCTGAGTGAAGCCTACGTTCCCGGCTTCGCTTGCTGTTTACATATTCAACAGTTTTAACCCTGATTTTCACAGTCGATTGCCTGAACTTCTCACACCATCAGTGATAGATTGTTCTGGAATTTATTTTGTGCTTTTCTCCTTTAGCAACATCAGCAGGTTTATTCTTCACCCACAGAAATAGAAATTAGGAACTCCCCCCCTCTTACTTTTTCAACAGTGCTTAAAATATATTGTGGAACTATGACTATGGCATCTAGCCTTTCTTTGAACCATAATGGAATTTGTAATACATACTTATAAATCTCATCAAGGTTATCATACCTCTCTTAAATAACTAATTAAGCTTTTATTTCATGACATGACATTTTAACGTACCCAGCAATCACCTGTGGTGCTGATAAAGATGCCAGTGAGAAAGGTATGCACTCGAAATAGCAATTTAACTATGAGACAGCAGATGAAAACAGTACAATTATCAACTTGCAGCTGTTTCTTGTTGTGAGTCAAATGTTGAAGATAAGAATAAAAAATTATTTAACCTTCACTTATTTTCCATAATTCCAGGAAAATATGTGTATGTGAAAATATTAAGCTTTTGACTCAATGAGGTGACAGGTAGTACTAGCAGTCATGTAAATGCCATATTATAGGACTGTTCTGATTTTTTTGTACCTGATTTGGAACAGTTTCCTTCCATTTCATCTCCATATTTGCTCCTCATTGAGCCTTACACTCTGCTATCAGGCTTCCACCACATGTGTTTCGGGCTATCTGGTGGTCTCTTCTTTTTGAGATTGATTACAGCAGAAGGCTAAATTGTCAATTATTTACTTCATTTTGTAGATAGGGAAATTTAAGAGGTTAAGGTGGAAGATCATGTCTTTAAGATATGATTCTACCGAGATTGCAAATGAATGAATATCAGTATTCACAGACCTTGCATAGGTCTTGCACGCACTAATATAATTTTGAAAATAATTTATCCCATGCTTAAAGAATAATGGGCAAAAAACAAAAGGATTGAAAAGGATTTCTGTTCTTGAAGAACCCTCTCCATAAAATGGTGCATTTTATTTCCTAGGTTTCAAACTTGAATGACAACTCTGTGCTTGTGGAGATAGGGAACTAGTGGGGGTAATACATAGATAATGAATATAAGCAGACTTATATTTGATAAGGTTTTTGTCTTTCATTTCATTTCATTTTCATTTTATTAGATTTATATACCGCCCTACTCCCAATGGAATCAGGGCGGTGAACAGCCAGAGAAATAAAACACACAAATTACAAAACTTAAAAGACAATATAAAACCCATTGAATAATTTGGCCCAAAACAATTTAACCCCCCCCCCCCCAATGTTTTAAAACCAGTTTTAAAAGTTACAGTTAAAAGGCCAGTTCAACAGGCCAGGCCAGCCTGTTGAAATAAATAGGTCTTGAGGGCACGACAGAAGATGCGTAAACATCAGTCGAAGGCCGAGGCCCTGAGGAGCTGTGCAGGCTCTGTGTTCCTCTTGCTTATGTAATCGATATTAAATATGCAATCTCGTGGGTAATTTATGTTAAAGGTATAGAAACATGTCTCTGAAATATCTGTATACCATTGCAGATACTGGGCAAATAGCTTTGAAATAAAATCAGCCAGTTTTATCTTTTCATCTCAGTTCTGGTGTCTGATTGGAATTCAAAGAAATATAGTAGGAACTCCCAATGTTTTTTACTTTGGTGTGATAGTTTTTAAAAATAAGCAAAACAGGACTTGTTTTTGCAAGGCCATGCATTATATTTTAAATTTTGATTTTGAAAATGGTAGATCAGTGGAGGACACGGAAGAAGAAACAAATTTTGTATGTAAAATTTGATGGGGCAAGGGGAGACAAGTCTAAAAAGTGTCCTAATTGTTCTATAATATTTTGGTTTGATTTAGTAAATCTTGTCACTTTTTAAAAATGAATCAGCATGAAATGTATCTTTCATAAATAGGTTCACTTTAATGTCAGTCTCACAATAGTATGTCATTGAACTGCACAAGCATGTCACCATACTCTGGATAACTGCTGTGATTAGCAATTCAAAACATTTTGCACATTCTTGTGTTATTCTGATCAAGGCTGATTGTGATAATTTCACATGGACTACTGACAGCCCTTTGAGGTTGTCTGGATCAAGAAACAGATTTCACAAGAAAACTAAATCTAAGCTTTCTTGAGACAATTACCATATATATTCCTAGCCCAACTGTGGATAAACCAACCTTCATTTTTTTAAAGATAAATACCATAAAAATACACCACCTATGGATAAACTGATCCTTGATATCCATTTTCACAGTTGGACTATCTGCAGGTGGCACATTTTCCATAGTATTTGGTTATTCAAGGTATGCTTATCCACAAATGGCATATCTCAGTGAACATAGGATACTGAGACACTTTTTTAAAAGCTCAGAGAAAAAACTGCATATGAGCTGAACCCAATGGGGGGGGGGGGGAGGGTGTATTTTGTTACCTGCAATCCTCATCTTATCCGGGAGTATGATGATATGGTATATTAAAATCATCTTGCAAATATAACTGCATTTTTCTTCCTATCACTTTCACATTCAGTGAAATCAGTGAATCAGGGAGGAGCTAGCCGGCTCAAAGAATGCTTCTGCACTTTTTATTTAATGGTTTCTGAACATTTCCCTCAAGGCTGAGGCCATCTCCGTGGTTCTCTACAAATATGTAGGAGCAGTGAAGTGGATTCTCTTGGTCCTTTTTACATAACACTTTTTAATCCATCCTCAGTTACTTAAGGAATTTTTTTTCTGAAGCTTGAAATAAGATATGACACTAATGACACTCTTTTCTCATTTGTTAAAAATGAATAGTGATGACTTATTATTGCTCATGGGAAAACAGTGGAAGCAATTGGAGTCTAAGAAGAGAAAAACAAAGAAATGTATTTCAATAATATATCTCTTTCGATGATACTTTCTTTTTAATATATTGAAACCTGACTCACATTAACTGATTAATTGCACATTAAATCCTTTTAATGTATTTATGTTTAAATGTATAATTTTCAAAATGTATATTTTAGTCTTTCTTTGAACTGAAAACAGAGTCACAATATTCAGATGTGTAAAATATATTGTAGATAACTATTGTGGTTAATTTACTCCATAATGGAATTTTGAAATATCACATTTTAAAGCATTGTTTGGAACTTCCCCTGCTGGCTTATAATGCATGATTATTATAGGTTCTGCTTCTTGGCAGATATTACACATCCATTGCCAGTGGATATATCAAAGTGTTCCATTTCAAATGCATTTTATTTATAACAACAATTTAAATTAAGTTTTAAGGATTGCCTCTTTAAACATTTTGATATTGCATGCATTTATTTCCTTTTTTTGTCACTACATTTATTTAGTAAATGTTGCTGAATGTATTTGTATATGTAATGTATATGTAGTTGCAATTATTCTAAAATTGAAAAGAATAAAACCCTATTAGAGATTTTTAAATGTAAAGATTTAAATTCTTGTATTACTTTGACTACATATTGAGCTTCAGAAACCAACACAAGATAAGCAATTCTACAACAATATTGTGTTGTATAGTAAAATTCATTATGCACGACATCAATTCTGCTATATATAGAAATGTACGTCCACACACAAGGAGCACACTAAACAAAATATTTGGGCTATACATCAAAATATTATGAATGTAAGAGCTATGTTGTTGATATGAAAATAATGAATCAAGAAGAGATACCTACTCCATATGCTATGTTGTGGAATAGTAAAATTGTCCAGAGGCACAAACCAGCCAAAAAGCAGAAATTAAATCAGCAGACAAGAACATGATAAATATCCAGTCCAGATGGTGTAGGCATTTAAGATACGCAAATTTCAACTGAAGGTGGAATCTTCTTGGAATTGAGAGGGCTGCTCAACAGAGGGTGTGGGATACCTGTCTCCTGTCTACAATGCAGCCCTTGCAGGAGGTGTAAGAAGATTCCACCCCATTTGCAGCCTGATACAGGTGGCCCGGAGGGCACAATAAACCCCCAAGTGGCTTCAAGAGTTCTCAGGGAGAGTGCTAACGACCAGATGACTGCAAATAAATATGATCCTTCCAACCCAGATCCACATCCTGTCAGAAGTAATCTTCCATCACTCCCATCATCCTGCCAGAACTGATGAAGCTTCTTGGATGAGAAGCCAAACATCTTCTTTCTCAGGGGAAAAACAATCCAGTTGTCTTTTGAAAAAGCACCTTTGAGAAAACCTGCTGTGCTTCCTAAATAAATCCCGTACCTCCATAAGAAATACACATGGGATCACTAACTGTGCAGGCTGTTCTGCTGAAATACGTCCCAGTGACAAAGACAAAATTTATCTGGATAGTGCATCTAGTATTTGTGCATAGATATATAAGACTTAGTAGGAATGCCAGTATTGAGACAATGCAACTTTTCTAATTATTTTCTAATAAAACTACCACCACAGGCATCAGAAACTTATTCATTTATTTCTTAAACTTTTAGGTACCAGCTCAGAACAACTGTGTGACTTCACAAAGTTAAAAGAAACATTACATAGAAACAACAGCTGATATAAAAAAATTGTCTAAGGCAGGGCTCTCAAAGTCGTGGCCTGAAGGCCAGATGCATCACGCGATGGCCACACCCATGCCCAGTTTAGCAAAGTGAGATAAAATCGTGATACATCACGTGACACTGCCGTGGTGACACAAGTTTGACACCCATGGTTTAAGGCAACAACAAACCATCCTTCCATGCAAACATTCCTTAACATAAAGCTTGGAGAAAAGCCAAATTAAAGTTTAATTAAAGGAGGCTAAATGGGGACCATATGAATCTCCAACCATGTTGCAATAGTCCAGGGCTGCCAAACTCCCAGCCCATGGGACAGATGCATCACACACTGGCCACACCCACACCCAGTGGTGGGATTCACCATTTGTAACAACTGGTTTGCTGCGCATGTACTGCGCATGCACTGCACATGCACTTCATGTGCACAATGTCCCTTCGCTCACATGAGCACCAAACTCGTGTTTCCGTGCATGCACATTACGATCTAAAGTTACCTTCTACTGAATCCAGAGAGAGTAAAACAGCTGAGGTGTGGCATTTCACTCTGCCACGCCTATCAGCTGGTCTGTAAGATTTTTAACTAAAATCTTCGTCTTTTCTTTATATATTTTCAGTACTGCAACTTCCCCATATTCTATCTTTCTAATTAACTTCAGTCCAGTTTTCTAAGAGATCTTCTAATATGAAGACCAAGTCATCTGCAAACACCTGTAGCTTATATTTCTCTTTTTAAAATTTCCATTCCTTTTATTTCTTCATCAAATATTCCGGGCGAACACATCCAAAGTCACTATAAATAGCAGTGGGGATAGTGGACATCCCTGTTTAGTGCCTTTTTAAATATCAAATTTCTCTGTCATGTCCCCATTTACCATCACCTTGGCTGCTTATTTGTGGTATATTGCTTTAATCATATTAATAAACCTCTCCCCAAAATCCATATATTTTAGTTGTAATAATAACGTAAATTGCCAATTAACATTGTCAAATGCTTTCTGTGCATCTAGAAACATCATTTGTTTTCCAGGGTGCATTTCATAATACTCCAATGTTTTTAAATTCATCCTCATATTGTTTTTAATCTGTCTCTTTGGCAAAAATCCATTCTGGTCTAAATGTATAAATTCACCCAAGTACTTTTTAAATCTCTCTGCTATTATTGAAGCATATATAGTCTGCATTCAGTAAAGATATAGGCCTATAGTTCTGTGTGTGCATTAAGTCTGAATTGTCTTTTAGTATAAGAGTGATGTTTGTTTCCATCCATGAGTTTGGTATTTTTGCTTCTAGCAGTACTTCATTATAAACTTCCAACATCATTGTGCTGAATATCTCTTCTAGCTGTTTATAGAACTCTCCCAGGAGCCCCATCAGGCTCTGATGTTTTATTATTCTTTTGTCTCAATCACTTCGGTCAATTCCATCATGGTTATTTGTTCATTCAGGATATCTTTAACAGTTTCAGGTACTTTAGGGAGTTCAGATTGTTCCAAATATTGTTTTATTTTACTTTTCAAAATTTTCTCCTTTTAAGTTTCTCTTTTATGACAGTTTATTTTCTCCTCATTCTGATACTGAAGAGTCTCGTTCTCACCTATTAATTGATCCCAACTGAGCTGCACGATCATCAGAGCCTTTTTCTATTTCTTTTCTACTCCTCTCCTTTAACTTCCTTTGACATACACCATTTTTCCCCCTTTAGGGCTTCCAGAGCCCAAGTTTTATAATCCAAAAAGAAATATTCATTCATTCATTCATTCATTCATTCATTCATTCATTCATTCATTCAATTGGTATACCGCCTTTCTCCAAAGACTCAAGGTGGGTTACAATGCATTTAAGTTCATTTTATTTTAGTTCAATAAAATTCAATCATATCATCCTTAGATTGACCAGTCCAATTTTCCTCTTTTAACATTTATTTCTCCCAAATTGTTCAAATAATTCAAGTTTCTTATCTGGATCAATTTCAGCTTAGTGCTTGCTTGCCGCTGTTCTCTGGGGGTAGAAGATAGACAAATCCACCCCCTTCTTTTACAGTCCCACTGACAGCCAATTTTAAAGGGGGCAAAATTCTCAACAGAAGTTAGAAAGTTCTCACTGAGTTCTCACCCAGTTGCCACATTGTTCTTCCTCAGCCTTCACTCATTCTTCTCCATTCGGGCTGTCACAGCCTTGGACAGCGCGTAATGGCCATCTCTGCAGGAGCAGAGAGCACAGGAAGATACCCTCTCTCATTCACATTGCACACCAGTGCAATCCTTTTCAGGACCAAGGATGAAAACTCCCTAGAAGTAGCCAATTGGTCGTTAGGCTGAACCTGCACCGTTCCTAACCATTCAGACCCCAACATTCTCCCAGTACAATTTAGTATCTTTAGTATACTAACGATACATGACCTAGAACTGACAGATGTCCATATTCTCCAGGAGGCTTAATCATTTCAGTCCATCCCAAATGTATATGGCACTAATTGAGATAATTCCAGAGATTGGGTTACTTGGGAACAATAACTCAGTTCTAATTACACCTTTACTATCAAGTAGATCATTACTCCTGTCAATTAAACTTTACCTCTCTGCTCCATACAATCCCCCCTCCCAGTTTCCCACAGCAGTACATGTGGCAGGCCTGAAGGCCCAACACAAAAGATGGCTTCCAGGCCTGACATCCATGCTAGAGTCCATTACAGTAGAGGATATTTCCACCAAATCTTGTTACTAGGTCCAGGCAAAACTGAATCAGATTTGCTAGGCTTTTTACCTAAATTTCCCTCTTATCCCCTTTGTTTGGAAAGAACACTTGTTTGTCTAGAACCATCACAATTTTCTACAATTAAAGCTACTAAATCGGGTCTTTAAAAATGAAAATCACCACTTGATGGAAACAAAGGAATACCAAAAAAAATACCAACCCTTTGCTGCCCTCTAGCAATTTCCCTGATTTTTATACCTTACATCTGGCAACTCTAACTCAGCTCACTGGCATTACTGACACATTAACATGCAGAAAAAAATGAGGAAAAAAAAAGCACCATTCTCAGATATGATTTAAATTCTCTCAGTGTGTAGCTTTCTAAATCAAAGGAAAAGATAATTTAAAAGCAATCTGTACACCCTTGCTTCACTGCACACAATAAATAATACAAATGTGCCTATGGATAATATGGAAGAAAACCTGGTTTCACCCTTACTTCTTGTTATTGAAAATGCTTAATAAGCTGTGGCTAAAATAAATCTTTAGGACTTTGGGGAAGATGAGTACTGATAGCAAGGAGCCTCTAGCAATTACTGACCACCTTTGTTTCTGTAAAACAAGATGGTTATCTAAGAAAAATAACTGAAGCAATCTGGAGTTTGATTTTTTTTTTATACTCCGAGAGAAATTAAACTTTAGCATGAAGATTATTCTAATACAGCCTAGCCGAATAATTTATTTATGCAATATATTTGAAATAAGAATGCTTATCAAATCTACACTTTTTTTTAATGGGGTAGGCAATACCATACAATACAAGGTAAGTTTGAACTCTGAAACAATCTCTATAGGCTAGAAAAATCTATTTATAGACAAAATTGACAATAAAATTTAACAAAGCAAATACAAAGCGCTTCTGTTTAGAAATAGAAATCAAATATTTAAGTATAGGATAATGGTAGTTGGTAATTTGGTAGTTCAAGCTCTTAGGCAGGCAGGAAAACCCCCATTGAACATGTCAAAGCGTCTCTGGTCATTCAAAAAGCAGATGAGAGTCCGGAGAGTTTCCTCCAAAGACTAATTGAGGCATATGAGTTGTATACTCAAGTGAATCCTAGAGAAGGTGATAATGTGAGGATGTTGAATGAAAGCTTTATTGCGCAGAGTTATGAGGATATCAGGAGAAAGTTGCAAAAGTTAGAAGGAGCGTTGGGAAAGAATTGGAGATCGCAAGGAAGGTATATGCAAACAGGGATATGGTGGAGAAGAAGGCTGAGTTGTTGGCAGTGGCGTTGCAAAGTGGGATGCAAGGGGGTGCGTCTCAGAATTTTCCCCCTAATCAATGTGCCTACTGTAAAGGGGAAGGACATTGGCAGAGAGAATGCCCAAGATGGATGGCGGGAGGTAGAGGGATGAGAAGACTGGATTTTGCGTCAGGGATGTCAGGGCAGTTCTCTGGGAGAAGGGGAGAAAGAGGACAGAGGGGAGGTTTGAGTAGAGGGTTTCGACAGGTGAGGTCAGGTCGAGGGTTTGGTAGAGGATTTGGAGAAGGTGTGAGACAGCAAGAAGCAGAAAGTATCGGATTGGCAGATATGAATTGGTCGGATTGACGGGGACCAGGCTTGGAAGACCCCCCCGCCTGAGCCGTTGATTCCATTGAAAATAGGGGGTCAGCAAACCACATTCTTGGTAGATACGGGAGCAGGAAGATCAGTGGTCAATAAGCAGAGCGCGGCCCCGGGAGCCCATAAAATTCAAGTCCAGGGGCTATCAGGGCAGGTTTTGGGGCGACAAGTCTTAAAACCAGTGATATGTGATTTTAAGGGAGCTGAAATACAGCATGAATTCTTGTATATTCCAGAATGTTCCATTCCATTGTTAGGCAGGGATCTGCTTAGCAGATTAGGGGCAACCATTTCATTCGATCAGGGTCACCAAAGAGTGACCATAAGACACTCTCCGGAGGAGACTTGGAGTTTGATGGTAGGGAGGCAGGTTGAAGAGAGGGAAAAAGATGAGAAGTGGAAGTTGTTTGAAGTGCCAGGATTATGGGCTGAGGATAACCCGCCAGGTTTTGCAGCTCACCACCCCCTGGTGGTGGAACTAAAACCTGGAGCGATGCCTGTATAAGGCAGCATCCCGTTTCTTGGGAAGCGATTTGCGCTATGTATGAAAGCATTCAGAGATATTTGGGAGCGGGGTTTTTAATACCTATTCAGTCCCCCTGGAACACTCCAATTATCCCAATTAAAAAGTCAGATGGATCTTACCAGCCGGCCCAAGACTTAAGATTTGTGAATGACCGGACGGTCACCTTGCACCCAGCCGTGTCAAATCCATACACCCTGTTAAGTTTAATTCCACCGCAGATGAATGGTTTTCTGTTATTGATTTAAAGGATGCCTTCTTTACAATTCCCATTCACCCCGTAAGCCAGCCATTGTTTGCTTTTGAGTGGGAAAATCCTCACATCAAAGGGGTGAGAATAAGGTAGCATTGGGGAATAAACCAGCCGACGTGGAGGCTAGGGAAGCGGCAAAATGGGATGAGCCCTTGCCAGACTTATCTATTTGTGTCGCCATGGACTTGGCCTCCGATGTTAAACCAACATACTCACATCGGGGAAGTGTAAAAGCAGTGACAGATTTGAAAGCCCAAATTAAGATTTGTACAGATAGTCATTTAAAATGGCCGGATACTTTACCGTTGGCTTTATATGCGATTAGAAACTTGCCTAGAGGCCAACATAAATTATCCCCATAGGAGTTAATGTTTGGCCGTCCGCCAGGACTGCTGCGGAGGAATCTGGCCAGATGGCCTGACTTGGGACATAAAGGGGGGGGGGGTTGGAATATGGAGATGGTACAAGAACTTAATAAGCAAGTTGAGAAACTTCAACAATATGTGATGGAACAAGTACCCCCTAGACTAGTCACTCATTGTCATCCATTTAAACCTGGGGACCAAGTGTGGGTGAAGCACTGGAAGAAACAGCCGCTAGAAGGAAGATGGAAAGGACCTTTTGTTGTTATTATGACTTCTCCACTTGCTATTAAGATTGCAGAATCAAAATCATGGATCCATTGGACACGAGTCAAGGCAGCAGCGGATACAGGCTGGAAAGTGTCCATGGACAAGCAACATCCAACAAAACTGACATTTCAACGTGCTTAAAGCAAGCTTTTGTATCCCCCACAATAGGTTACTTTGCTGCGGGGATCCACTGCAAGCCAACTAACGGAAGATATGCACCCTGACTTGTTCCAGAATCCAGATTCTGACAGGAAATTGAAGACTGTTGCGGACCTATGTGGGATGAACCGTGGGTGTGGGCACTGTGGGAGATGGTGGGATTAGCTCTACTGATTATTGTGTTTTACAGATATAAGCAGAGGCTTTGTGGCAAACCAAAGACATTTGAGGTCGCAGTCATTCTTCTCTCTAACCCACCGGGCAGACTAGCGAGAACTTCCTACAAATAAAAGAAGTCCTGGCTTCAAGCATACTGGAAGCTGCCTGTCAGTGCACCGGAACAGACTAGGGCATACTCCTTCAATGTGCTGGTGTTATAACTGTGGGTGTGAGTGTTGTTGTTGTTCTCACTGTATTTACTGTGTTTTATGTATACACTGTAAGGTAGAGTATGACGTGAAAATTATAGAGGACGTGTTAGTACATTATCTGGTGATAGATACCGAGGGGTTTTATTATACCCTTAAGCCTAGTCCCACGATTGAAGTTATATCAAGGGAACGTTGGTGTAGGGAACAAAGGGACGAGGAGGATGCCAAAAACGAAGATTGCTGGATTTGGGTAGATGTGGATGAGTGTGTGGATGATAGGAATACAAAGTGATTTTGAAATTCCAACAATGCCATTAACAAGTCAGGAGGACTGTAGCCCATGTATTCACACAACATTACAGGGAATGAGGGTCTCAAAAACTTTGGTCTATCATACTCAAAAACCAGAGGGGTGTCAGGAACATGCCCCTGCAACACGCCAGGTAAATGACACCATATACCACATGTGTAAGTTAAACAACAAGGTACAATGTTAAGAATATCAGAAATCTGTTACAGCAGGGCTGTCAAACTCATGGCCCACAGCCCATGGCGCCATGGTCACACGGCCACACCCAGTTTAGCAAAGGGGAAAAAAGTCCCAATATGTCACATGACACCACTGTGACGATGCGGGTTTGACACCCCTATTTTAGAGTATTCACATCCCTCAGATTCTAGGAAAAACCAAGTTTTTAAGCATCCAGAAACTTATTACTCTTACTATTTGCTAGGCATTTTTGCAATCTTTATCTAACCAGGGATTTGTATATAACTTGTTAGGCAGCTGTTAATAAGTTATTGAGTTCTCCTTATCTATTTCTATTTTCCCCTCCTAATTTATCTAGAAACATGCATTTCAATACCATAGTAGATACAAAACAACATTCTGGGGATGCTGAAATGACCCTAAGTTCTGATAACTTCTATTTAAAAATTGCATTTTATTTTAATTGTCATATTCATGTTCCTTGTATTTATTTTAGAAGTACCTATGAAACAATGAACACAGGTAACCCTTATTAAAATCCTCACTTGGGACTGACAAGTGCATAATATCGCATGTCCACAATTTACGATTTACTCCTGGTTTCTCCATTGACTTTGCTGGAAAGCTTGAAAATGGCAATTGAATGACTTGTAGATGTTGCAACTGTTTTAAATGCACACAAGTTGTGAAGCATACAAATCATGATCACATGAGCATTCTTTATAAATTCAAGGACTGGTCATAAAATTACTTTTTCAGCACTGTCATATGTTTGAACGGTTGCTAAACTGAGCAGTTAACTAGGGACTTCCTAAATAGTTCTAAGCTGATTTCTCTCATAGAACTGCAAAATCCCCAACATTGTTAGTTTCCTCTTTTGTAGTATTTTCATTGAGTTAACCCAGATCAAGAATATTGTCTTCAATTTTGTATTAATCCAGTTTCTCTTTATCTTTCTACTGCTTCTTCTACTTTGGATGGAACCATATATTTTTAATTACATTAAATCTTTCGTGACAATTTTTTTCAGACACTTTCCATCTCCTTCTATTGTTTTTTTTAAACATGGTAATGACATGTTTTCTTTCTGTTACATTTTCTGCCTTGATTTTCCATTTAGGTTTCTACCTACCTTGACCTCTTTCTTTATTCCTTTGCATTTATCCACTAGTACTTTGGTGACCATGGCAACACAAATCATATGATATTAACAAGAGGATTCAACCTCGGTAAGGATTCTTTCTCTTTAAAGAAACATACATTATATACATTTGTCCACATGTGCATAGCTTAAAAAATGTATATAGTTAAGTGTGGTGCAAAGGGTCAAAGAAAACCACAATTTACAGACTCTGCCTTGCTGCTCTGTCAGATAATATTGGCTATCGTCAAGACCAATAAACCCTAACTGTTCCTGCCAAAATCCTCATCTGCATTTCATCATCACCACTATTTGTTAAACTTGAATGCTACTGATTCTCAAAAATTTAGGGCAGCTTGCAACAATCAAAGAAAATACAATTAAAAAAGATTAACCATAAAGATAAAAAAGGGAATGAAGGGAATGCCCCTCCCTCCCTTGCCAAAAGCTTGGGTGAAGAATTGGCAGAAGAATTGGCTCAGTCACCCTTGCGACTTAGACAACATGGGGCAACATGGAAGGCCAAGCTAAGAACTGTGATGCTCCCTTGTCTATGCTGGCACAGCATTCTGCACATGGAGAAACAAAATGAAAAAAGCTCCACGAAGTCTTATACATTGACCAAATAAGTCCCTTCCTGTGTAATGTTCATTCAACTCAAATAAACTAACTGGATTATGACAGACAGGTCTAGTATTGCCTCTCCAGAGCAGCTAGCACATTACTTGGCTTTTTGAAAGGAAGAAGTTAAGGCCACCTGAGCTCCTTCCTAAAAGTGAACAGATACTAAAGGGAAAGTTTACACACTGAACTGCCTGGTTGGGAACAGGAAAGCTGGGGGGGAAAATCCTTTAAATTATTCTTCCCATGTGTGCCACATACATACATGTCCCTATAGTAACTTATGTCACTACTATGAAAATGCTTTTTATTTGCCCATTCAAAGTTCCTTTGTTTCCACTTTATAACAGGGACAGAAACAAGGCACATGAAATCTGTAGTAGCTGTGGCCAACCAAGATGAATAGACTGTAGAGTCTATTAGTCATGTAGAGTCTATTAATCATGTTAATAGTCCAGCAGTGATTGACTATTTTAATTTTATTTTTTTGTAATCCAAGGCATCTAGGAACTGATCAACCCCTTTCAGGTATGGTTGATTCAATTTAGTAGATTCCATTTTAAAGCTATTTATTCTTTAACATTCCTTTTTACAAAAATTATTTTAAAAGATATTTGAATTAAACGTTAGAACCTATGCTGATTCTTATAATTAATATTTTGGTCTCTTTAGATTCATATATAGCCTGCCTGAGCCAGTTTTCTCTGGCACTTCAAGTTGGAAGGGACCTTGGAGGTCTTCTAGTCCATCTCCCTGCTCAGGCAGGACACCCTACACCAGGAGTGTCAATCTTGCAGCGTCACATTGTCATCACGTGATGTATCATGACCCCTTGCTAAACCAGAGGTGGACGTGGTGAGCACATGCTACAACCGGCAACCAGCCCATGGGTCATGAGTTTGAAACCCCTGCCCTATATCATTTTAGACAAATGGTTGTCCAATTTCTTCTTAAATAGTGTTGGAGAATTCATAACTTCTGGAGGTAAGTTGTTCCACTGGTTAATTGTTCTGTCAGGAAATTTCTTCTTAGTTCTAGGTTGCTTCTCTCCTTGATTAGTTTCCATCCATTGCTTCTTGTCCTGCCTTTAGATGCTTTGGAGAATAGCTTGACACCCTCTTTGTGGCAACCACTGAGATATTGGAACACTGCTATCATGTTACCCCAGTTCTCCTTTTCATCAAACTAGACATACCCAATTCCAGCAACCATTCTTTATATGTTTTAGCCTCCAGTCCCCTAATCATCTTTATTGTTCTTCTCTGCACTCTTTTTAGAGTCTTAACATCTTTTTTACATCATGGTGATCAGAACTGGATGCAGTATTCCAAGTGTTGACTTAGGTCTAGGCGTTAGATCAAGGCGTTGACTTAGGTCTATGGAAAGTTTGCAATTGATTTGAAAAATAAACAAAATCATTGACAGCACTAGCACAGCTGGAGTTTAATATCAGGCTGGAAGTCCAAAGCTCTGAAGTCATGAATGACCACCAAAGAGTAACAAGAGAGTGAACAGCAATAAATAAGCTCAGATTCAATATTTCAGGTGCCACAACTGTTGGCACTATTATAACTGTTGGCACAACTATTATAACTGTTTACTCAAGCATTCTTTTTCCTTCTTTTTATACCTCTCATTCTATTTAACATTAGGAACAGAAACAACAAGTTTCTGCTTTCTCTGACTGAATGACTGATATTTACTGACATTTACTGATATTTAATGTTTCTCCTTCTCCCCCTCTCACCATGAAGGAAAAAATATCAATGATGCAGACTCTCCGGAATTTAATTTCCTTAACATATTTTCCATATACTTTTGGATTTTAAACATTTGCCAATAAATAACCATGATAGGGTTAGTTCTACCTATTCACATACGCTTTGTTAAGGAGACTCAAAACCAGGGTTTCCTCAATATTTTTCATACATTGTTCTCTAAGATAAGTAGCAATTAATGTTGTGTCTATTCCAGGAGAGGGGAAAACCTGTAAAAAGTATCTTATAATTATAAGATATTTAAAAAATATCATAAGTAATAACAGTAATAGTTTGTATGGTATCGATACCATACAAAGAAAACCTATATAAGATATTCTACAGATGGCACCTCCCACCAGCACGTTTGGCTAAAATGTTTCCAAATACATCACCAATGTGTTGGAAATGCAAATCACAAAAGGGGTCATATTACCATCTCTGGTGGTCATGTAGAAGGGCGCAACGTTACTGGCAAGAAATCAAGAGAATGATTGAAGAATTAACAATGCAAAAGGTCGAAATGAAACCGGAATTCTTTCTATTTGGAACGACCACACCACAACATACTAAAGAGATAAAATATCTTATTCACTTCTTAATAGCGGCACGCATAGTGTATGCTCAAAATTGGAAATCCGGACTATTACCAACAGAAGGAAAAATAATTGCAAAAATAACAGAATGTGCAGAAATGGATAGACTTACAAAAGAGCTCCAAGAGAAAGAGGATATCGATTATTACATAGTTTGGCAAAGATGGTATTCATGGCTAGAGGGAAAGATAGGGCTAGTAAAATAAGACTGTAGGAGAACCTAAACAAGAGCACAGAAAATGGCACAGGAGGAAAAGATTAGGGTTATATATAGAAATAGCTAGTATGATTCCCAGAAAGATATATTTGGATATGCATAAGTGTATGAAAGTGCAAACAAGTAAATATACAAGCTGTTAAGTAAAGAAATAGGTGAAATAGAAAATAACCACCGATGTCATAGCTTGTTAGAAGTCAGTTAACAGACTTCTTTTTCTTTTTTCTCTTTTCTTTTTTGCTTTTGTTTGTTTGTTGTAATGTATTAATGTACATATGTTTGTATGTATTTGTTTTATATCAGTGTTCAATAAAAAGAAACGTAATAGTTTATCTTATTGGCCTCATTTATAACTCCAAGTATAGAATCAATGCATCGATGTCATACTTGTCAATACAGGTTGGATAAATTTATGTTTATATAGAACTCCTCTCTCTAAATTGTGTCAAGGAATTGCACAGCCAGTGTACAAAATGAAATCAGAGATGCACACACAAATTTATAGTGTTATATAAATAAATATATTTTACAACCATATATACAGCAAACTACTGGTAGTCAGGCAAATAGGAGCATCATGAGGTAAATCACAGAGTATACAGGGCACACAGAAGATAAAGATGGAGAAAAAGGGAAACTCCCCCTCCACACCCATAGCAACCAATCACAGCACAGATTGCCTCATGTAGCAGCCATCATTCTCCAACCAATCTGTTTTCGCTCACTGCACAACCCCACTGCTTCAGTGGGATATTTTACAACATCCATGTATGAGGCAGACATATAGACTAGAGTTTCTTTCAAGATAATTTAAAACATATATTAAGATATTTAAATTACTTAATTTAAATATCTTAATATATGTTTTAAATTATCTTGAAAGAAACTCTAGTCTATATGTCTGCCTCATACATGGATGTTGTAAATACCAAGATTTTTGAATTTATTGTGGCCCATGGGCTTCTGTTTAAAAATATGGAGGCTTCCTGAGATAAAAGATTGAGGTTCACACAAATCTTAGATCAGTTAAAGATCTAAATGCTGCATTTATACATGTTAATTTTGATTAGAGATAATCTTGCTTTGCTGCTTCCGGATTAACATATTGTGCATATCGAACTCATGTTTTAGGATTCAATGTACTTTATAGATTCATCCCAAAGATTAATTCAATATCTGAGTAATATAAACTAATCCAGTGGCAAAAAAAGAATTTAGTCAGCCACCAATTGTGCAAGTTCTCCCACTTAAAAAGATGAGAGAGGTCTGTAATTGACATCATAGGTAGACCTCAACTATGAGAGACAAAACGAGAAAACAAATCCAGACAATCACATTGTCTGATTTGGAAAGAATTTATTTGCAAATTATGGTGGGAAATAAGTATTTGGTCACCTACAAAGAAGCAAGATTTCTGGCTCTCACAGACCTGTAACTTCTTTAAGAGGCTCCTCTGTCCTCCACTCATTACCTGTAATAATGGCACCTGTTTGAACTTGTTATCAGTATAAAAGACACCTGTCCACAACCTCAGTCACACTCCAAACTCCACTATGGTGAAGACCAAAGAGCTGTCGAAGGCCACCAGAAACAAAATTGTAGACCTGCACCAGGCTGGGAAGACTGCATCTGCAATAGGCAAGCAGCTTGGTGTGAAGAAATCAACTGTGGGAGCAATAATTAGAAAATGGAAGACATACAAGACCACTGATAATCTCCCTGAATCTGGGGCTCCATGCAAGATCTCACCTGGTGGGGTCAAAATGATCACAAGAACGGTGAGCAAAAATCCCAGAACCACACGGGGGGACCTGGTGAATGACCTGCAGAGAGCTGGGACCAATGTAACAAAGGCTACCATCATCAGTAACACTACGCCGCCAGGGACTCAGATCCTGCAGTGCCAGACGTGTCCCCCTGCTTAAGCCAGTACATGTCCGGGCCTGTCTGAAGTTTGCTAGAGAGCATTTGGATGATCCAGAAGAGGATTGGGAGAATGTCATATGGTCAGATGAAACCAAAGTAGAACTGTTTGGTAGAAACACAACTCGTTGTGTTTGGAGTAGAGAGAATGCTGAGTTGTATCCAAAGTACACCATACCGACTGTGAAGCATGGAGGTAGTAACATCCTGCTTTGGGTCTGTTTCTCTGCAAAGGGACCAGGACGACTGATCGGTGTACAGGAAAGAATGAATGGGGCCATGTATCGAGATTTTGAGTGCAAACCTCCTTCCATCAGCAAGGACATTGGAGATGAAACGTGGCTGGGTCTTTCAGCATGACAATGATCCCAAACACAATGCCCGCGCAATGAAGGAGTAGCTTTGTAAGAAGCATTTCAAGGTCCTGGAGTGGCCTAGCCAGTCTCTAGATCTCAACCCCATAGAAAACCTTTGGAGGGAGTTGAAAGTCCGTGTTGCCCAGCAACAGCCCCAAAACATGACTGCTTTAGAGGAGATCTGCATGGAGGAATGGTCCAAAATACCAGCAATAGTGTGTGCCAACCTTGTGAAGACTTACAGAAAACGTTTGACCTCTGTCATTGCCAACAAAGGATATATAACAAACTATTGAGATGAACTTTTGATATTGACCAAATACATTTTCCACCATAGCTTGAAAATAAATTCTTTCCAAATCAGACATTGTGATTGTCTGGATTTGTTTTCTCATTTTGTCTCTCATAGTTGAGGTCTACCTATGAGGTCAATTACAGACCTCTCTCATCTTTTTAAGTGGGAGAACTTGCACAATTGGTGGCTGACTAAATATTTTTTGCCCCACTGTATCTCTTAAAGTTTTAAAGTGAATTGTTAAAACAACACACATTCTGTAGATGTATCTTTTAACTTGAAACAAAAAACGTGTCCTTATGATGCCACCTTTATGTTATCCCTCCCCAGCATGGTTTCCCTCTTTTCCTGCTCGCTTTTCCTTCTGTCATATAACACTTTCTTGATGATGTTGGTGATGACATTGTCAATAACTGGGTCCTGCCCAGGACTTATTGGGCATCTAGACTGGTATGAGGAAACTGCCTTCCCTTTGTCCTGGGCACTGTTTTGCAGGACATTCTAGAATGGTTCTTTCAAACCAGCCTTTCCTCTGATACCTCTCAGGTCTCTGAGCTGATTGTGGGTTCATTGAACTGAGCTGATCAATGAATAGATTGCTGATGGCTGAAGAGCCATCTTTTGTTCCTTCCAAACCCTTGCTGCTGATCCAGAGGCAATTTGGCTACTCCAATTACATGGAGCTACTTTGTGCAATTAGAGAGTTGGCAAGGAAAGAGCCACCCCTCCAAGCTTTGACATATTTTCTGTGGATCCATATACAATCCTATTCCAAAATAACTAATATTACTGTTATAGATGATCAGTATTTCAAAATACTGCTAATTGCAGAATAATGCTGAAGTTGGAATCTGATAGTTGTTTTCTCTATGAACACACTGATTCTAGACCTCCATCACCAGTCCCCCATCACCAGGCCTTGAAGAGGGCCCTAAGAAAGCCCTTAGAATTCTGTGACAATAGAGGAATCTGGATTATTTTGCTTGAGGCCTGTTGCGTGAGTCAACAGGACTCTCTATGTAAAAGGAAAAATATTGCGGAATATATACTCTATTTCAAAATGTATTATCTTTTGTATCACACAGAAAGAACACCCTGTCAACAACACATTCTGCATTAGCCATTCATTTTTTTACTATCCAACACAACTCTTCCAAAAAAATAATGTTTACAATTTTGAGCTCCAGTATTTACTCTCTAGGGATGCGGTGGCTCAGTCGCTAAGATACTGAGCTTGTCGATTGAAAGGTTGGCAGTTCCTTGGTTTGATTCCCTAGTGCCGTGTAATGGGGTGAGCTCCCGTTACTTGTCCCAGCTTCTGCCAACGTAGCAGTTTGAAAGATGCAAAAATGCAAGTAGAAAAATAGGGACCACCTTTGGTGGGAAGGTAATAGCGTTCTGTGAGCCTTTGGCGTTTAGTCATGCCAGCCACATGACCACGGAGATGTCTTTGGACAGCGCTAGCTCTTCGGCTTTGAAACAGAGATAAGCACCACCCCCTAAAATAGGGAACGACTAGCACATATGTGCGAGGGGAATCTTTACTTTTACCTTTATTTAATCTCTACAGGTAGTCCTTGATTTACAATAGTTCATTTAGTGACCATTCAAAGTTACAACAGCACTGAAAAAAGTGACTTATGACCATTTTTCATACTTATGACCTTTATAACATCCCCAGGATCATGAGATCAAAATTCAGAAGCTTGGCAACTGACTCAGACTTATGACGGTTGCAGTATCTTGAAGTCATGTGATCACCTTTTGCAACCTTTTGACAAGCAAAATCAATGGGGATGCCAGATTCACTTAACAACCATGTTACTAACTTATCAACTACAGCGATTCACTTAACAACTCTAACAAGGTCATAAAATGGGGCAAGACTCACTAAACTAAACTCACTAAACTCACTAAACTAGTCTCGTCTGGACTATTGTAACACTCTCTACATGGGGCTCCCCTTGGGGTGCACCGGAAGGCTCCAATTGGTGCAAAATGCGGCTGCGCGGGGGAATATGGGAGCGACGGGGTGCTCCCACGTGACACCTCTCCTGCGTGAGTTGCATTGGCTTCCGGTGGACTTCCAGGTGCGCTTCAAGGTGTTGGTGACCACTTTAAAGCACTCCATGGCTTAGGGCCAGGGTACTTATGGGACCGCCTTCTGCCACCAATTGCCTCCCACCGGCTGGTTCGCTCCCACAGAGAGGGCCTCCTCAGGGTACCGTCAGCCAGACAATGTCGGCTGGCAGGAGGAGAGCCTTCTCTGTGGTGGCACCTACCCTCTGGAACGATCTCCCCACAGAGTTACGAACGATCCCAGACCCCCGGATTTTTCGTCGGGCCCTAAAAACTTACTTCTTTCAGTTAGCCAGGCTGGCCTGATTCTATGTAGATTTTAAAGTTTTGATACTGATTTTAATTGAAATGTTTTAAATTATGGGCCAAAATTTTATTTAATTACTTTTAAAATTATTTTAACTTTTGTGTACAAATGTTTTTATTTTGGCTGTTCACCGCCCTGAGTCCGAAAGGAGAAGGGCGGTATATAAATCTAATAAAAGATAAAGATAAAAGATAAACAAATGGCTCACTTAACAACAGATATTTTGGGCTCAATTGTGGTCGTAAGTGAAGTACTACTTGCAGTTGCCTTATTTCAGTGGCTGATCTTTCTGAAAGTCATTTGATAGAAGGTTGCTACCACAAGTGTTAAATGCAATTCAAAATACCCTTCTGCCTCAAGCATGGCTTTGAATTATACATCTTTTATGCAAGCATAGGGCTGCTTTACATATTAAAATTTCCCATAACAGCAGAGCACCTACAATCCATTTGTATAATACAAAATGTACTAAGAATTTGAATTTGTAGCTGCTGTTAACAACTCATATAGAGATATGAACAGGAATACCTGACTTCTATGGATTGGGGCAAAAACTGAAAGAAAAGCTTGTACTTTACTGCAAAAAGATAAAAAGTCTGAGGACAGGTCTGCACTTTTTGTTTGGTTCATTGTCAGTGTAGACCATTCATTGCTTCCTGAGTGCAAGAACAATTAATGACCCCCCTCCTTCGCATAGTCCATTGCAAACTATCTATGTCTATGCTTTCTAGCTTTTGTTCAAAATGGATGTTTTCCGACAAAGCCATCTAAAGTCCTTCAGACGGATTGTTTACAGTGTTTTGCTTCTTTCTAGTAGCAATTCAACCTTATTGGTTATAGTGCCTGGCATGTCCCTCCTGATGGTTGCCTTGGGCTGCCAAGGTGATCTATACTTTGCAATTGATCACCAGTTGCTATTTTTTTGAAATAAATGTAGTTGAAATAAATGTAGTTAGATCAATGAACTATGTTCAACCTTAGGAACACCTGTTCCATTAATCAGCCCTTAAATCTCCACTGCCAAACCTTGGTGAAGCATGCATCCCTTGTTTCCCCAGACCCTGCAAAGCTTCTCATTCATTTACTTTTTAAAACACAATGTAGGAACACTGTAACATTTTTATGGGCTTACAAAAGAACACAGAGCAAAAGAAGAAATTTTCCTTTCATTTTGATTATTGTAGCATCAAAACAAGGATTGAAGTAGAAAAGAAAAAAGAAAAGAAAAAGTACCCCTGTTAAGTCAATAATATCAGTAGTGAGGTGAAAGCATTAATGTGGGAAAATAAAGAAAAGTCATGATGACTGGTGAAAAAGGAACAATCCCCCACTCCAGAATGGTGGACATTGGTAGATTGGTCACCCAAGAGCCAGTTAAGGTGTACTTTCCCTGCACAGATGGGAAGAGCAAGAAGCAGGGAATGACTATCAGGTTTTCTGGTGATCATAATCCAGATTAAGCTCGAGTCAGCTATACCAAAACTTTGGTTAAATCACCCATCAAAATTCATTTTTGGAGCTGTGAAACCTGCTATGAATATGGCCTACTGAAGTTGACCAGAAGCTTTCCTGACAATGACTTTAACTTGCTTTTCCAGCAGGAGCTATGAATCCAGGAGGACTCCAAAAAGCACACCATCTCTTTCAGAAGAAAAACAAACATAGCAAGAGCAATGGATGAAATCTCCATGGAACAGCTTTGGTCTACTCTGAACTGTCTGAATCAGAGGCTGAAGAGATAGGCCAGATAGACAAGCAATTTGAACTGCCAGCAAGCAATCAGGAATCTATGCCAGTTCCAGGAGACAATAAGCCTGATGATGTGATACATGATTCAAATGATGGTTCTGGACAGGGGTGTCAAACTTGTGATGATACATTGTCATCATGTGACATATTGCAACTTTCCCCCCCTTCACTAAAGCAATGCTTTTATCTCTGCTTTTGTCTTTCTCCTGTTAGCAAAATGCTGAAAACTCATATTTCAGGGTAAATCTTAGTACTGGCTAATTACTCCAAGCTACCTTTAGGAAGTTTATGACATGAGAGCAAAGGATTTCAAATTTCTATCTGCTGGGTTTTCTGTTTTGTATTAGCTGACAATAATTCTGTCTTGCTTGAATAAATATCACCTGTCCTTATCATCTATACCATTTTAAGTCCAGATACATATTTGGGAAGAAAGCATATCCACATTGCCTGAAGACCCATATTTCTCCTGATGTATTTCAAGATTCTTCTGAGTGGAAGGATGAACGAACAGATGACATTTGATGTAGTTATTTGCATTTCCTCTCCAAATTCAACTGTTTTGTTCTGTCTTCCTTCATGTTCCAACTTCTATTTATGATGCATTCTTTTGGAATGAAGGGAAAAACAAGACTCCTAAGAATGAACTCAATGCACCAGTAGATAAGAATCACAAAATGAATGGATAAGTATGGTACATACATCTTTTCTTATCCTAAATTTCCATACATAAAGAAGCTTCCAAGTATAATTCCAAATATATTGGAATTTCCAAGACCAATAGATTTCCCCAAATATCAGTAAAAGCCATTTGTAATATGTCATTTGGGGCATGAAACAAAAGATATTTAAAAAATGTGTGCATTAGTGCGTTCTCTTACCTGAATTTTCAAAAGAAAAGTTTCAGTGCTTCTGAGTAGAAATCTAAAGGAAATAAATAAATCTAAATCTAAATCTAAAAGTGTAACTAATGCGATGAAAGGTTTAGAGAACGAGTGAATAATCAAGGGTGTGGAGGTTCTGAATTTGAAAGTAACCATTATTTGACATTACAGGTAGTTGGAATAATAGAATAACAGAGTTGGAAAGGACCTTATAGGTCTTCCAATCCAACCCTCTGCTCAAGCAGGACTCTATTTCAGATAAATGGCTGTCCAATGTCTTCTTAAAAACTGTTCACACTGTTCACAGTTCACACTGTCAAGAATTTTCTTCTTAGTTCTAGGTTGCTTCTCTTTTTGATTAGTTTCCATTCATTGCTTCTTGTCTTACCTTCTGGTGCTTTGGAAAATAAGTTGACCTCCTCATCCCTGCAGCCACTCAAATATTGGAACATTGCTACCATGTCACCTCAGTCCTTTTCACTAGACTAGACATGCCCAATTCCTGCAACCATTCTTCATATGTTTCAGCCTCCACCCCCACAATCATCTTTGTTGCTGTTCTCTGCACTCTTTCCAGAGTCCCAACATCATTTTTACATTGTGGTGACCAAAATTGCAACATTCCAAGTATGGTCTTACTACTAATGCTGTATAAAGTGGGACTAACACAGGAAAATAGACAGATCAGACCAGATGATACTTCTAGAAATAAAAGCTTCACATTAACTTATTATACTTAAAGGTGGGTCATTAATTTCAGTGGATCTGCTGTATGATTACTTCATCTAATTAAAAATCTTTGGCTGGAAAAATGGGATCTAGTAGTAAGGTATATTTTCTCTATGTCTTCTTTATATGCCAATGCTTAAAAGCACACATTTATGTGAGACCTTAAAATAATTAGGGGTATCACTTTAGAAGCTAAAGCAGTGTTAGGACTTTTTGCTGATAAAAGAAAAAATGAACTTGTGATTTATGGGTTTGATTAGAAAGGGTAGAGATGGAAAGAAGGAAATTATGTTGTAACCTTAGAGACAGGGTAAAATATAAATGCACTTATAACTACTGTTAAGATTGGAAACAGATTCTTTAACACTTTTTTTATTCCTTTCTTTCTCTTCTCTATTTCTTTCTTTGCATTTTTTAAAACTTGTTTTTCTTTTAAATATGTCTTTAATTTAATTTAACACATTATAAAGCAGTGACATGGATGGCAGCTATTTTTTCATGGGTTTCTATTTAAGAACTGCTTCCTTTGGATGATACAGATATTCAAGAATTATTACCACATCACCAATGTCTTCTAATGAAATAGCCAATAGTGACTCTGGGCAAGAGTTTCAGATTGGAAACACACTACATTGTAAGCAAACAATTGTATTTGCCTCTCAAAAGAAATGCAGAGAATACACTTAAGAGACACATACCGCTTGGAAACTTCAAATCCAGCAATTGGTAGTTGGCAATATCAGCACTGCAATTCCATCAGAAAATTTATAGCCCAGAGGATCAATTCTGTCTGGTGAGGTTCTCTGTCATGTTCTGCATAACTGATTTTATCCTTTAAGGCAAAGAGTTTTTTCACAGAAGCATCCTTTGTTCATGACAAAGCTATATATCCTATCTCACAGAACTAAGCAAAACACCCTCCACAAGTTGAGAAATAAGATCCAATTAACTTCTGGCAGATGATCAGGGGGAAAGCATTATAAAGCAACACATTTCAAACAAGCAAAATCAGATGGTTCATATAAAATACAATCTGCTGCTACCAATCAACAAATAACCTAGGTACTAATTAGCTGGGCTACACTTTTAATAAATAGGGACTTAGTTCCAGCCAGCTATTAACTGCTTTTGTCTGCAAATTATTTCAGAAAGTCTATGAAACTCATTTATATAGGGTTGTTTTTTTTAAAAAAGGCATATTTGTTTTCTAAATTTACATTATTTCTGGGGACTAGAAAACTTGTATGGTTCTTATTCTTTAAAGAAACCCATGAAAATAGGTGTTCTAGCACCCAATTAATAAACTATTGACTCATTAATCACAAGGGACCATTATTAAAGAATGCAGATCTAGTATGTAGGCAAAGGAAATCTGAGACTGAACATTACTTCTGTTATTAGAAAGCCCATGTATTTGGAAAGTAGAATGATCACACAGTTCTTCAACTGATATTTTGCAAAAAGGGGAGTTATGTGTGAAATTGGACTTTGGGGGTTATCTAACAAACTAAACCAGGAATGCACACACTGATCAATATATTGAGCTGAAGCTTATATCATTTATGTTTGCATTCAGAAATTTACACTGGGTCTTCAATATGAGAAATAATTTTTGAAAGTAATGATGAAAAGTAAATAACATTATTTCACAAGTTTTCAACGTACTATGAAAAGCTCCCCAAATGTGAGTAAACTATAGAGATTGCATATAAACAATTAAAGGCAGTGACATTTGCCATCATAATTAAGGGAGAATGAATGAAGGAATGAATGCTGTGAAAAAGGAATCCAAAATTTGTGTTCATGTTACAAAATTAGAAAAGTCAGAACTAAATGCATATACCTATTAATTTTTTCAAGAAGGTGAAAAGTGTAGGAAGAAGACAGCTTCAAAAAAGTCATGGAATTAGTAATCAAAAGGAAGCAGTGAAAGTAACTGTTATTCAGTTACCTGAACACACTTGTAAGTGGATCATAAGCTTCGTAACAAACAGGAAGCAGCAGGTGAAGCTAAGCAGAATCACATCAGATACCTGTACAATTAGCACAAGCTCTCTCCAAGGCTGTGTGCTCTCCCCACTTCTCTTCTCTCTGTAACCAATGACTGCATCTCTAACAATCCATCTGTTAAACTACTGAAGTTTGCAGATGACACAACAGTGATCGCTCTCATTCGAGACAATGATGAATCCGCATACAAACGGGAGGTTGAACAACTAGTCTCGTGGTGCAACTGGAACAATCTGGAACTGAACACACTCAAAATCATAGAAATGGTGGTAGACTTTAGGAGAAACTCTTCCATACTTCCACCTCTCAGAATACTAGATAACATAGGCTCAACAGTAGAGACCTTCAAATTTCTAGGTTCTACCATATCGCAAGATCTAAAATGAACACCCAACATCAAAAACATCATAAAAAAAACACAACAAAGAATGTTCTTTCTATGCCAATTCAGAAAGCTAAAGTTTTTTTTACAGAGGAATTATTGAGTCTGTCATCTGCACCTCTATAACTGTCTGGTTTGGTTCTGCAACCCAACAAGACAGAAACAGACTTCAGAGGATAATTAGAACTGCAGAAAAAACAATTGTTACCAACCTGCCTTCCATTGAGGACCTGTATACTGCATGAGTCAAAAAGAGGGCTGTGAAATTATTTACAGACCCTTCACATCCTCACATAAACTGTTTCAACTCCTACTCTCAAAATGATGCTATACAGCACTGCGCACCAGAACAACTAGAAAAAAAACAAGAACAGTTTTTTCCCCGAACGCCATCACTCTGCTAAACAAATAATTCCCTCAACACTGTCAAACTATTTACCAAGTCTGCACTACTATTAATCTTCTCATTGTTCCTATCACCCATCTCCTCCCACTTATGATTGTAACTTTGTTGCTTGTATCCTTACAATTTATATTGATATTGTTTCCTGATTGCTTATTTATACCTATGACTATCATTAAGTGTTGTACTTTATGATTCTTGATGAACGTATCTTCATATACACTTAGAGCATATGCACCAAGACAAATTCCTTGTGTGTCCAATCACACTTGGTTAATAAAAAATTCTATTCTATTCTATTCTATTCTATTCTATTCTATTCTATTCTATTCTATTCTATTCTATTCTATTCTATTCTATTCTATTCTATTCTATTCTATTCTATTCTATTCTTATGAGCCCTTTCTGGCTGCAATCTTAGTTTTTTTCATAAGCATTCTATTCATGAGAGTCATATAAAGAATATAAGACAGCTTCTGTCTAATTAAGCCTGATATGACTGCTGAGAATTATATTTTATGTTTATTTATTTGTTTATGTGTCATATTTGTAGCATTACCCATCTCACTTGAAACTGACTCTGGACGCAAAGCTGCAAATTTAGTATGCCTGAAAGATTGGGCTACTTTGCAAAATAAAAGACGCCTAACCTTGGAAGGGCACGATCTTCAGAAGGGTTGGCACGCCTACCTTTGGGTAACTGGGAAAAAAGCAAAAACATATTTTCATAGACATAAAATAAGGGAAACTTTAATGCAAGCATGGGGAGAGATAAGACAGAGGCAATATACAAAAGTTCCGAGATGGCTCTCCACCATGGAGGCTTTAATATACCTGAATGTATTAGAAATAGGAAAAATGGTTAGATACAATGAGATATTGGATGGGGGAGGGAATCTCAAAACAAGGGAAGAACTGAAGGAGCAAGGTATCTTTATAGACTGGTGGCCATATGCTCAAATTACATCACGATATAAAAAGGACAAGGAGGAATTCGGTATAGAGACAAGTACTAATGGATTTGATAAGATTTGGATGGGTACAGATGAGAAAATATTAGCCAAATTATATATTTATTGGAATATGATACCATAGAGGAGGTGGTTAAGGAGCCGATGTTGGCCTGGGCTAATAATATCAGACAGAATATAAATCTGAATGAATGGGATACAATATGGAATAAAAATCTTAAAATGACCAGGGCGGTGACTTATAAGGAGAACCACTATAAGATGTTCTATAGGGGGCACATGGCCCCAGCTAGGATTGCAAAGATATATCCCAATTCGAAGGCGAACTGTTGGAAATGTGACTACCAGCAGGGTACTTTTTATCACTGTTGGTGGACCTGCAACCAGGCACAAAAATTCTGGAGGATGATATGGAAGTGGATCTCGGAAATTATAAGAGAAGATTTTGATTTTGACCCAAAAGCATTTCTCCTGGGAATACTGAAAACAGAATATGCAAAAAAGAAAAGGCATTTGATTATAGATATAATGACAGCCGCAAGAATTTCTTTTGCCCAGTATTGGAAGGAAAAACAGTTACCATCTGAAGAATTTGTTATTAGGAAAGTACTGGAGTGCGCCGAAATGAATAAATTAACTCTAGAAATCAATGACAGAGAAGATTCGGAATACTATGGCATGTGGGACATGTGGTATATGAGTGGATAGAGAAAAGAAATAAAAAATGAGATAGTGTATAGAGATATTACTAGCTAACTAATGAAGATTTAAAGAAGTGAACAATATCACTTGTACTTTAAGGGATTGAGTATTATTATTTGTAATAGTTTTTAGATAAAATTTACTCATAAGAAGTAATATTATGTGTATGGCAAGTTAAAAGTCTGTGTATTTGCACCATGGAACCGAAAATGTTTTTCATTGTATTGCTAATTTGTATAATAAAAATAATAATAATTAAAAAAAAAAAAGAAACTGACTCTAGACGGCATACAGCACTTAATTAAAAAACAAATACATATAAACAATCATACTTTAAAAATAACTATTAAAAGGCACACAAGGGAGCCATTACAAAATCTCCCCAGACTCCTGGACCTCCAAGTGTGATAACATAACCAGGTCTCTGTTAGATCGGCGCAGGAAAGAAGACGTGACCAGCGGAGGCCATGCAACAAGTTTATTTAAACAGGAACAAGACTGGCGCTGCGCTGCCAGAGTTCTCCTTATATTCGCTCCAGCAGCCACACCACCCACTAGACAGTGATTCAAAATTCCCGCCGGAGGATTTTCTAACCAATCCCCGGAGGATGTCCTTATAACACTCCTCCCCCCTAGTTCTTAGTCTGTCCATCAACAATATAGTCACTTAGATATGCAGGACGTCTACACATTCGGCTAGACCTGCGCAGTCCATTAGCTGGCTGGCAGCTCTCCTGGTCAGAGGGTGCTCTTGCGGTTCCTGGCTCCCTCCCTGGAGCCGGGCTGGATCCGGCCGTCGAGGACACGGGTGTTGATCCCATACCTCCGGCCAGGTCGTTGACCTCCGTCTGCGGGCGACGCTGGTCTTCTTCTTCCCCGCTCAGATCTTGGACTCGCCGTCGTGGATTCTCGCCCTTGACCGGTTCGGAACTCCTGAACCTCAGTAAGTCCTTGGGTTTCCCTCCGGTTCCTACTGGGTCGGGGTTGGTCGGGTCTGGTCGTGGGTGCAGATCCGGCGGTGGTGTCTGGGTCCGGTCCTGGGGTTCCCTGGTTGAGTCCGGTCCACTCCCAGGGTGGCAGACGGTGCGGGTTGGTGTCGGGTTGACCTCGCCGGGGTGGTGCAGCCCTCCTTCGCAGGGGTAGTGTAGGCCCTCTCTGCTAGGTTGGCGCTGCTGGGGTGGTCGACGACTCTCGCGGCCTCCTCCGCAGGGGTGGCGTAGGCCCTCTCTGCGGGGTTGGCATTGCCGATTCTCGCCGCTGGGGTGTCGTCTGTGGTCATCTCGGTCTGGCTGGTGCAGGCCTCCCTTGCTGGGGTGGTGGAGGCCCTCCTCACAGGGTTGGTTTGCTTCATGGTCGGGTGGTTGTTGACGGGCCCTCTGGTGTTGTGGATGGAGGTCTCCCTCACCGGTGAGTCAGGTGCTGCCCTCGCAGGGTTGATGTTGACTTCCCCTGCTCAGTTGGCCCTGGTCTACCGGGCACTTCTGGCGGTGTCTCTCGCTTTTGGACTAGTGCCGTCCGACCTCGCCGGGGTGTTGTTGAGTGCGGTGGCCATCTGCACTTCGGTCCTCCTGGCTGCAGTCGTTGGTGTGTAGGTCTTGGGTGTCGGGGTGTCGCTTGCTGTCCACCCCAGGGTGCTTCGGGGTTCCCCTCAGGCATTGTCCCCGGTCCACTGGCACTGTTTCATTGCTGGTTCTGGCGGGTGGTGGTTCTCTTTCGATGGGAAGCGGCGGTCCCGCTCCCCCGGGGTGTTGTAGGCCTACCTCGTCGGTGTGTGGCAGGTCTACCTCGTCGGAGGTGGGCAGGCCTATCTCTTCGGAGTGTTGTAGGCCTACCTCATCGGGTTGGTTTCTGTCCAATCCCTTCCACCTTTTGCAGAGCTGGTTGATGTGACGTCTCGCGACCTGTCCATCTTCCAGCTCTACCCGATAGGATTTCGGGCCGGTTGTGGTGTGGATCTTGCCTTTAAGCCATTTTGGTGAGCCGTGGAAGTTCAGCACGAAGATGGGCTCTCCCACAGCGAAACAGCGGAGTTGGCGACTGGCGGTTGCGGGCACCTCTGAGTTGTACTGGGGGTGAAGTCTGTCCAGGGGTGACCGGAGTCTTCTGCCCATCAGCAGCTCGGATGGGCATTTCTTTGTGGTGGCGTGTGGAGTTATGTGTTGGGTGAGGAGGAAGGTGTCGATACGCTCCTGCCAATCACCTGGGCCCGTCTTGGTGAGTGCCTCCTTGGTGAGTCTCACCATTCGTTCAGCTTGACCATTTCCGGCCGGCCTGTAGGGCGCGGAGAGGGCGTGGTGGATGCCCAGTCCCGCCAGGAAGGCTTCCATGGGCACGGACGTAAGTAGGGGACCATTGTCAGAAACCAAGATGTCCGGGAGCCTATGGGTCGTGAAGAGCCGGCGAAGGGCGCGAATGGTCGCTTCTGATGTGGTCGATGCCATGGGTACCACCTCGAGCCATTTGGAGAAGGCATCGACCACAATTAGGAGGTGGCGCCCCTGCATCGGACCCACGAAGTCGATGTGGATCCGAGACCAGGGGCTGCTGGGCGTCTCCCATGGTGTTGGTTCTGCTTGGGGCGGTGCTGCTCAAACTTCTTGGCACGGGCCACATCTGGCGACCCATTGTTCAATGTCCTTGTCTAGTGACGGCCACCAGACGTAGCTCCGTGCCAAGGCCTTCATTCGGACGATGCCCGGGTGTCCGTTGTGCAACATCTCGAGCGTCTTCCGTTGCAGAGCGCTGGGAATCAGCACTCTGTCTCCCCATAGCAGACAGCCTTTCATGGTGGACAGCTCCTTTTGCTTGCAGCTGAACGGGCTGTATTCTTCTCCGGTTATCTGCGCTGGCCACCCTCTGAGGATCCAGGACTGCACTTGGCGGAGTGTGGGGTCCTTCTTGGTGTGCGTGGCCACATCTGCAGATGTGACTGGGCAGCTGCTGTCATGGTCGATGTGCAGGAGTTCAAGTGTGGGGGCCGGGTCTTCTACGGCATCTGCGGATGGGCATCTGCTCAAGGCGTCGGCGTTCGCAATAGACTTTCCTGGCTGGTGGATGAGTCTATATGAGTAGCCGGCGAGGAAGATGGCCCACCGGGTCATTTGCGGCAACATGAAGGTGGGGGTTTGCTTGTCGCCTGCGAGTAAGCCCAGGAGCGGCTTGTGGTCCGTGACTATGGTGAAGCTTCTTCCATAGAGGTACTCGTGGAAGCGTTTCACCCCTGCGACGATCGCCAGTGCCTCTTTGTCCAGGTGGCTGTAGTTGCGTTCAGCGCTGGACATCGTCTTCAAGAAGTAGGCGATGGGGGCTTCCGAGCCGTTGGGCAGTTCGTGGCTGAGCACTGCCCCGACCCCGTATGGCAACGCGTCGCAGGTTAGCCGGATGGGTAGTGTCTCGCTGTACTGGATGAGGACGCTTGTGGACGTCAATAGTCCCTTGATGGCCCGGAAAGCTGTTTCCTCCTCAGTGCCCCACTTCCAGGAAACCACTTTCCCAAGCAAGCGATGTAGCAGCTCAGCAACTGTGGCTTTCTGTTGGAGGAATATTGCATAAAAGTTAAGCAATCCAAGGAAAGCTTGAAGCTCCACTTTGTTTTTGGGGCTGGGAGCTTCATGGATAGCCTTAACTTTAGATTTGGTGGGGTGTATGCCAGTGCTATCTATGAGATAGCCCAGGAACTCGACCTCCTGGACCCCGATGATGCATTTGTCCCATCTGACTCTCAAGCCCTTCTCTCTGAACTGCTGCAGGACAAGCCTCAGCCGTTCAAGGAGTTGTGCCTTTGAGTCTCCGGAGATCAAAACGTCATCAAAGTATGGCACTACCCCATCATCGATTAAAAAATCCCTGGGGCGGCACTGACTCCGAATTGGAGATGGTTACATTTAAATGCCCCCCTGTGTGTGACAATCGTTTGAGCCTCCGCCGTTTTTTGATCTACTGGCAGTTGCTGGTAAGCCTGGGCCAGGTCCAGTTTGGCAAAAATTGTGCCCTTGCCTAGTGAGTGCAGGAGGTGCTGCACCACTGGCACAGGATATTCGCTCTAGGGCAAAGCCTTGTTTATTGTAACCTTATAGTCCGCACAGATGCGCACCGATCCATCCTGCTTCATTGGGGTCACAATGGGAGTCTCCCATGAAGCATGATCGATGGGTTCCAGGACACCTTGGGCGATCAGCTTATCCAGCTGCTCATCTACCTTGGGCCTCAAAGTGAATGGAACCCGGCGGGGCTTGAGTCGAATTGGGGTTACCCCCTTGTCCAGATTGAAGGAGATGGGCTTCCCTTTGTACTTCCCCAGCTTACCATCGAAGACTTCCTTGAACTCTTCAATGAGTGAGTCGAGTTCGTCTGCCCTAATCTGGTGGATGCCTCCTATGGAAAGCCCCAGTGGCTGAAACCACTCCACACCGAGCAGGTTCGGGTGGCTGTGCTCCACGACAGTGACTGGAAGCTGTCCCTGGAAGCTCTTGAATGCGATGTGGATGTTGGTTCTTCCCAAGATGCCGATGGGGTTCCCGCCGAAGTCCACCAGTCTGGAATGCAGGGGCTTGAGTTGGCTCTTGGTGATTGCCGGCTTGAGCCTTCTCAGTTGGTGCCAGTCTATGATGGAGTAGATGGAACCGGAGTCTACCTCCATCTTACAAGGTGAGCCCTCGGCCAACAGTGTCACGTGGAATTTGGTGGCGCTGTTGTTGCTGGTGTGGGCTATGGTTGTCTGATTTACCGCGCCGTTCCGGGAATTGTCGTAACCATCGCATCTGGGTTGGTACGAGGACGGTTTGGATGTCCTCTGGTTGTCGTGGCAGTTTTCACGATTCTTGGGTCTGGGCGGTTCGGGGGCTGGGTCGGTGGCTCTGCATGCCTCAGCGATGTGCCCCCTTTTCAGGCAGCATTGGCAGGTCGCATCTCGCCATCTGCAGGAGGTTCTGGGGTGATCGCCTCTGCAGCTGCCGCAGGGTTCACCCCGGTGGCCATTTTGTGAGTTTCCCCATGTGGACAGGCGGGAAACTTTGTGGATGGCCATTTCCCCATCTGAGTCGGATGGTGTGGCTGAGTCGTCCGAGGAATCCGGGATCGATTGGTGGATCTTATGGATCCCCCTCGCCTTCAGCATTTCTGCGGCTGCTTGCTCCGAGGTTTCAGCTGCTGTGGCCTCCTCGAGTACGTCCTTAAGCGTAATGCATTTCCTGCTCAAGAACTTCTTCTGGAGGCCCGCATCCCGCATCCCGAAGACGATGCGGTCTCTCAGCGTGTTGTCCACGTTATCAAATTCGCAGTTTGCTGCGATTTGGCAGAGTGCGGTGACAAATTCTTTGATGGATTCACCTTCCCATTGACTCCTCTGCTGGAAGGTGAATTGGTTCGCGATGGGGGTGCCCGTTGGTGCATAATGTTCTTGCAGGGCGGCTTGCAGATCTATCCAGGACATTTCTTTGATGTCCTGGGGCGCGACGAGGTTCACGGCAAGCTCCAGGACATTGGGTCCACAGTGAGCTAGGAAGAGAGCCCTCTTTCTTTCCTTGTCCAAATTGCTGTATCTGTTTCCCCGTAAGAACTGGCGAAAACGGATCATATTGGTCGCGTTGGTGGATGATCTCTGGAGGGCCCAGAGTAGGGGGTAATCCTCTATCCTGGTGTTGTTAGACCTCTCAGCGGCTTTTGATACCATCGACCATGGTATCATGTTGCGCCGGTTGGAGGGATTGGGGGTAGGGGGCACCGTTCTGCGGTGGTTCTCCTCCTACCTCTCCGACCGGTCGCAATCCGTGTTGACAGGGGGGCAGCGGTCGACCCCGAGGCGCCTGGTATGTGGGGTGCCACAAGGGTTGGTCCTCTCGCTCCTCCTGTTCAACATTTATGTAAAGCCGCTGGGTGAGATCATCCGTGGTTTTGGGGTGGAGTTCCATCAGTACGCTGATGATACTCAGCTGTACATTTCCACCCCAGACCACCCCAACGATGCCGTTGAAGTGATGTCCCAGTGCCTTGAAGCCGTGCGGGTCTGGATGGGGAGAAACAGGCTTCGACTCAACCCCTCCAAGACCGAGGGGCTGTGACTGCCGGCGTCCCGATATAGCCAGCTGACTCCATCGCTGGTTATTGGGGGCGAATCATTGGCCCCCACGGAAAGGGTTCGCAACTTGGGCGTCCTCCTGGATTCACGGCTGTCTTTAGAGGATCACACAACAGCCGTGGCCAGGGGGGCTTTCTATCAGGTTCGCCTGATACACCAGCTGCGGCCCTTTCTAGATCGGGACTCCCTACGCACAGTCACTCAGGCTCTCGTCACTTCCTGCCTGGACTACTGCAATGCTCTCTACATGGGGCTCCCCTTGGGGTGTACTCGGAGGCTCCAACTGGTACAGAATGCGGCCGCGGGGAGATTATGGGAGCAACGGGGCTGCATGAGCTGCATTGGTTGCCGTGGACTTCCGGGTGCATTTCAAGGTGTTGGTAATCACCTTTAAAGCGCTCCATGGCTTAGGGCCAGGGTACTTACGGGACCGCCTTCTGCCACCAATTGCCTCCCACCGGCTGGTTCGCTCCCACAGAGAGGGCCTCCTCAGGGTGCTGTCAGCCAGACAATGCCGGCTGGCGACCCCCAGGGGGAGAGCCTTCTCTGTGGCAGCACCTACCCTCTGGAATGATCCGCCTCCAGAGTTAAGAACAATTTCTGACCTCCCGACTTTCCGCCGGGCTTTAAAAACTCATCTTTTTCAGCTTGCCGGCTTAGCCTGATTCCTGTAAATATTTTATCACTTTTAGAGTTTTTATTATCTTTTAAATGAACTAGTTTTAATCTACGGCTATTTATATTTGTTCTTTTACGAAATTTTTCACTTTTGTGTATTTGTTTTTTAAATTGGTTGTGCACTGCCCTGAGTCCATAAGGAGAAGGGCAGTATATAAATCTAATAAATAAAATAAAATAAATAAAATAAATATAGGAGCTCCATTTCTCCCGGCCGGGGTTGAATGGAGCGAGCGAGGCGAAAGGCACTTGCGGCGTTGCCATCTTCTGGATCAGCGGCGAGTGACTTCAGCTTTGAATGGCGATCGTGCCACGCAGTCGGTTCCTTCTCTAGTCCTTCATCGCCAGTGTTAGATCGGCGCAGGAAAGAAGACATGACCAGCAGAGGCCATGCAACAAGTTTATTTAAACAGGAACAAGACTGGCGCCGCGCTGCCAGAGCTCTCCTTATATTCGCTCCGGCAGCCGCACCGCCCACTAGACAGTGATTCAAAATTCCCGCCGGAGGATTTTCTAACCAATCCCCGGCGGATGTCCTTATAAGGACATAACACACTCTCTCTTTTTTTAAAAATTTAAATTCTTTTTTTTTAAGACAAACAAACATTTAATACATCAGTCATCCCTTCCCTGTGAAATCTCGGTGTTATCTTCCAAACTTCTTCTTCTTCCATAAGTTTCTTCTATCTTGTTCTTCATCCAAACCATTCTAACAATTCATTGCTAAAACAATATTTTAGTCATCGAGTTTTTATACATAATTATAAAATTAATCATTTATATATCTCTTTTCCAATCAACGATAAAAATAATTCCATATCTTAAAATATTCTCTTCCCTATCCTTGATCATCAGTTAATCTATTCATTTCTGCACAATCTAAAAAAAAAATTATTACTTCTTCTTCCAAAGGTATTTTCTCAGTTTTCCAATTTTGAGCATAAACAATTCTTGCAGCTGTTATTACCTGTATAATCAGATAAATATTTTCCTTGTTAATTTTTTCAGGAAGGTTACTCAATAGGAACAACTCTGGTTTAAGTTCAATACATTGCTGTATCATTTATTCCAACCAAGTTTTAATTTTATTCCAATAATTTTTTTGCTTCAGGGCATGTCCACCAATATGATAATAAGATCCTGGTAACATTTCCAACGTTTAGCTGATTTATCTTTAAACATTTTTGCTAGCTTCTCCGGTGGCATATGCCATCTATAAAACATTTTATATTGATTTTCCTTATATGCGGTGGACATCGTTAATTTATAGTTTCTTTCCCATAGTTGTTGCCATTTTTCAAGCTCAATTGAATATCCCAAATTTCTTCCCCAAGCTATCCTTGTTTCTTTTACTTGCTCCTCCTCCAATTCAATGTACAGCAAGAAATTATTTATTAAATTTTCCTCTGTTCCTGTGAGTATCCTATCCAACTCAATCTTTTCCAAATAAAAACCATATAATTTAGCATCTTTTTCATATCTTGTTCGTATCTGCATATACATATACCAATCTGTCTCAATCCCCTGTTCTTCCAGTTCTTGTGTCTCTTTCAATTTCCCCTTATCTGTTAATAAATCCTTATGTCCGGCTAGAGTTGTCGTAGAAATAAGATGCCTCTCACATTTTGATAATAAAGAAAAAAAACTTTTATTTGTTAGAACAACATCTTCACGGACTCATATGCAGTCAGGAAATAACCTCTGCTCCATAATCCCTCCCTTTCCTGGCTTGCTTCCTTATCCTATTGGTCATTATCTAAATCATTCTACGGCAGTCTCTCTTACTAATCCCACAGGAATTTAACCCCCTCTTTACTATGTCAGCACTGGAGGCTGACATCCGGCCCCTCTCCCTTCATTCTTCAGCAAAACTTGCACAAGATAAAACAACAGATCTAATACCATTACCCCGTCTGGGACTGTGTCCCACCCCCTCCCGGCCTGTCCAGATGATCTGCATGGAATTTAGCTATAAGGCGGTCAGCTTTAATGTTTGTGCTCTTCACCCATGATGCTTCTGACGATGGGTAACCCTTCCACTTAATTAAGTATTGGAGGCGGCCTCTGTGCCACCTCGAATCGAGAATTCGCTGTACTTCATATTGAGTTTGGCCCCCAATGATCAAGGGCCCTGGGGGAATCACGTGGCACCAGCCTTAAAGTTGACCCCACCACAGGCTTCAGAAGACTACTGTGAAAAACGGGGTGTATCTTTCCTAGTAACCGGGGCAACTGCAATTGTACCGTGACCGGGTTGATTATTTTTACTATAGGAAATGGTCCTATAAATTTCGGGCCCAATTTCCTAGTTGGGAGTTTGAGTCTCAAGTACTTGGTGGAGAGGTAGACCTTCTCTCCTACTCGGAACGGTCTTTGAGGGGCTCGGTGTTTATCTGCTTGCTTCTTATAAGCCTGTGCCGCCTCGTCTAATGCCTTTTTGACGTTCTCCCAGGATTCTCTTAGCATCGCCATCCAATCATTCAAACTGACTGAAGATATTCTGGGATATTCTGGCATGGGGACAAAATCCATACCACTCACTACCTTGAATGGGGTTAGCCCTGTACTACTGTGGACAGCATTGTTGTACGCGACTTCCGCAAAAGATAGGAGGTCCGCCCAGTTCGACTGTTGGTAGTCTACATAGCACCTCAAGTACTGCTCTATCATGGCATTCAGTCTCTCCGCCCCGCCATTGGTGCTCGGGTGATATGCTGAGCTGAGACCTTGGGATGATCCTATGGATCGTAGGAATTCCCTCCAAAATTTTGCTGTGAACTGGACACCTCGGTCGGAGATGATTCTTCTGGGTACTCCATGCAAGCGGTAGATGTGTTTCACAAACAGCTTGGCCAATTGGCGGGCTGAGGGTAGCCCACTACAGGGTATGAAATGTGCCTGTTTGGAGAATAAGTCTATTACGGTCCAGATCACTGTGTTTCCGCCACTCTTCGGCAGCTCTACTATAAAGTCCATTGCAATCTCCTCCCATGGTCTTGTTGGTTCAGCTACTGGCTGCAGTAACCCAGGAGGTTTTCCTAGTCAGATTTTCATCGTGGCACAGATGGTGCAGCTCTTGACATAAATGTCCACGTCTTTCCTCATGTGAGGCCACCAAAATTGTCTTCGTACTAAGTGCAGAGTCTTTACAAAGCCGAAATGGCCTGCTGGTCTAACTTCGTGGCTCCTTTTGAGGACTAGGGTGCGTAGAGTTTCTGGGACGTAAAGTTTCGTCCCTTTCCATGCTACATTGTTCCTCCTTGTCAAAAGATGCTGATTGTCTCGGAACCAGGGGTCCGCCAATGTCTCTGTTTTGAGCCATATCGTCAGGTCACCCGCTGGTTGGCCCTGCTGGTTGCGATGCTGGCGTCTGGTGGTTACTTGACCCACTCCTTGAGGCGAGGGGATGATGGCATTCACCACCTGCTCCCGTTCACTGTTGTACTGGGGCATTCGGGAGAGGGTATCGGCCAGAAAATTCTTCCCCCCTGGGATGTGTTTCAGCTCGAAGTTGAACCGATTGAAGTATTGGGCCCATCGGACTTGTCTGGGTGATAATTTCTGCAGGGTCCTAAGGGCCTCCAGGTTTTTATGGTCAGTCCAAACCTCAAACGGTGTCTGGTTTCCTTCTAGCAGATGTCGCCAGGTCAACAGCGCCCACCTCACTGCAAACGCTTCCTTTTCCCATGCTGCCCAGCGTCTCTCTGTGTCGGTGAATTTGCGGGAAGTGTAAGCACAGGGCTGAAGGTTCCCTTGGCTGTTCTTTTGGAGTAGAACCGCTCCCACTGCCACGTCGCTGGCATCTGTTTGGATGACGAAAGACTGGTTGGGGTCAGGATGTTTCAAGACTGGTTCTTTTGCAAACATTTCTTTTAGTGTTTCGAAGGCTTGTAGGCAGGCCGGGCTCTACTATAGAGGCTGTCCTGGGCGAGGTTTTGTTGCTGGACTCCCTGTTTTTAAGAGGTCGGTTAGAGGTTTGGCAATTTTTGCAAAAGAGGGGATAAATTGTCTGTAGAAGTTCGCGAACCCCAAGAAGCTTTGCAGTTGTCTGCGGCTGCGTGGGGGGCGCCAGTCAAGGACCGATTGTACTTTGGCTGGGTCCATTTCTATCCCCTCATTGGACACTCGGTAGCCTAGTAGTCTAGCCGTGACTGGTGGAACTCACATTTTGACAGTTTGACATAGAGGTTCGCTTTCAGCAGTTTTTCGAGCACCTGGCGGATGAGGGGTATGTGTTCGTCTATGGTTTCTGTGTAAATGAGAATGTCGTCCAGGTAGACGAGGACCCCCTTATAAAGGTGATCATGTAAAACTTCATTTATCAGTTGCATGAACACCGCCAGTGCTCCCTGTAGTCCAAAAGGCATCACTTTAAATTGAAAACTTCCTAGGGGGCAGTTAAATGCTGTCTTCCACTTGTCTCCTTCCTTGATGCGTATGTGGTAGTAGGCTTCACAAAGGTCTAGTTTGTCCCTCTAGAGGGAGGGGTTGGACCCCCTGGGTGGGAGGAGGGGCCGTTTTCTCTGGTTGTGGTGGCAGGGAGTGGGGTCCCCTTGCTATCCTCAGTCTGTGGGTCCCTTCTTGCCACCAGATGGTGGGGCCCCACTTGTCCAGCCAGGAGAGTCCCAGTATGACTGGGTTGGTCATCTTGGGGGCTATTATGAACCGAATCATTTCCCAGTGATCCGCTAGCTCCAGCTTCACCGGCTCGGTCAAATGTGTGGCATCCGCCCCCCCTAGTAGGAATCCATCAACTTGCTGAAAATGGATTGGGTGGCTGAGCCTTTTAGCCCGGATCCCCAGTTTTAGGACTGTGGGTAGGTTAATCAGGCACCTCGTGCAACCCGAATCTACTAGGGCTTGGAAAGTCCCTTGGGTACCTGTTTTTGGGGCTGTTAGGCATATGGGGAAAAGAAAAGGGTGGATGGGTGCGCTCACCATTGGGTCGTGTTCATCATCGTCATCGTCCTCATACAGTTCGGGGGGTCGATTCGCATCGTCGGAGCTCCCCCTATTTTCAGTCAGATGGGCAAAAACTTCTGCAGTCGGGGAAAGTCTTAATGGTGCCTTGGTGGTGTGCCTGGGTCCTCGTTCCAGTTGTGCCTTGGCCGGGGGCTCTGTTTTTGGCCCCGGGGTTCCACACGCTGCTGCCAAATGCCCAACTCCCCCACACCTGTAGCACCTCAGTGGACTCCGTGGGGTGGATGGCCTCTGGGTGGCCCGTGATGCTGTAGTTTCTGGTCTGATAGACGGTTCCTGGTCCAGCTGGGTTTTCTCCTTTGCCTGTGGTTGTTTTAGCATGTTGTTGGCACGTAGCCCTCTCTCAACTTGCATCGCTATCCGGAACCAGTCAGACAGTCGGTTCGGAATATCTCGATAAGCAGTCACTTGGGTGATTTGCTTATCTAAGCTTGTTCTAAAGAAGTATACTAGCAGTCGTTCAGGCAAAGGAGGTAAAGTCCCAACAACTTTCCTGAACTCACGGATGTTCTTGGATAGGCTTCCCCCTCTGCATTAGGTGCCTGAGCTCATCTTCTACATAGGGATTGTCCCGTTTCTTTGAAGCGGCAGTTGTAAGAAACTATCTGCATCTTGCAGTTGGGGGGCCCTGTATTTGTACTGGGCCGCTGACCAGCTCCTTGCTTCTCCCTCCAGACCTTCTGCAATGGCACTGACCAGGGCCCTGGGGAAAGGGTAAAGGTGTGCGTAGCTCGATGTAAATCTCAGCTGCATCGAGAAATTGAGCTAGCAGGTCCGGATCCCCATCAAATTTCCCTCTGAATCGGGGTGGTTCCACCCTCAGTGGCCTCTCCTCCCATTGCAGGGGTCTGTGAGCCTGCCCACGTTGCCCTTGGGCTTCTTCATCATCTCCCATTTGGGTGCAGGGGAGTGATGCTGTCGCTGGGCTGGGTTGCTTGCTGAGCAGGGAGGGAAGCCCTGAGTGCATTTTGGAGCTTTCTTCTCTCATCCTTTTTTTCCCCCTTGTGTGTGTGTGGGGGGCTATGCTGCCATTTGGAGAGCCATAGAACCTTCCCCCCTTACCTGCCACTTGATGGGAGTCCAGCAAAAGGCATCATAATTTTTTCCTTTTCTGAAGCAAACCTCCGGTGGAGATTGTTTCTTCCATGGCCACTGATAAGGTTTGTTTACCTACGGAGACATCTGAAGGTCTGCCAATGTCGGCGTGGAGTAGCTTAGGAATGCATAAATATTTTTAGAAGAAAAGTTTTTGAAGAGAGCATTTCTTTTTGTTTTAAAAAAACACATTTCCTGACTGTCTGTCCGGCTAGAGTTGTCTTAGAAATAAGATGCCTCTCACATTTTGATAATAAAGAAAAAAAACTTTTATTTGTTAGAACAACATCTTCATGGACTCATATGCAGTCAGGAAATGACCTCTGCTCCATAATCCCTCCCTTTCCTGGCTTGCTTCCTTATCTTATTGGTCATTATCTAAATCATTCTATGGCAGTCTCTTTTACTAATCCCACAAGAATTTATCCCCCTCTTTACTATGTCAGCACTGGAGGCTGACACCTTATATCTAACAATATTTCCAAAGTTAAAAACATTTGGGTGTATTAAAGCTTCCACTATTGATAATCAGGTTGGTATTTTCACATAATATTTATCTCTAACCTTCTCCCATACCAATAACAATGCATTTCTTATATAATGTCTTTGGAAATATGTATGTATCTTCTTTCTACCATACCACAAAAAAGCATTCCATCCCAGTAGTAGATCATGCCCTTCCAATGTTAACAACCTGGTATTTCTTAATTCAATCCATTCCTTCAACCATGTCAATGTTGCTGCTCGATAATATAGTTTCCAATTTGGGAACTATATCCCCCTCAAAATCCAAATCCCCCTCAAAATCTCGTGTCTTGCAGCATTTTAATACTTATTCTTGCTTTTTCCCCTTGCCATATAAATTTCCTCATTATCTTATTAAGATATTGAAAGTAAGTCTTTTCAATTTTTATTTGCACAGTTTGGAACAGAAATAGCATTCTTGGTAATATATTCATCTTTATCAATACAATCCATCCCATAAGTGATAGTTGGAAGAGTCTTCCATTTTTCCAAGTCTTTTTCAATTTGTTGTTTTAATTTGTAATAGTTTTCTTCTTTTATTGTTGCATATCTTGTTAAATATACTCCTAGATATTTAACTTTTTTCACCACTTGTATGTCAAAATTTTCTTTTATCTCTCTGTTTTGTTTTTCTGTTGTATTTTTCACCAAGATTTTTGTTTTATCTTTAAACAAATACTCTTGATAGCATTATATGCACAAATGAAAAACAGGAAGATCTCCTTGCTCAATACGGACTATAAAATTTACATGAGCATCATAGCAGAAAGACTAAAGAAAATCTTGAACAATCTAATACATAGTGATCAAAATGGATTCCTCCCTAGGAGATATATCAGGAATAATACAAGGATGATAATAGATGTATTGGAGTATTATGAGGAACACCCGAATAAAGAAATGGCACTGGTCTTTGTTGATGCCCAAAAGGCGTTTGACAACCTGAATTGGCAATTTATGAAACAACAAATTATCCAAATGGAATTCGGACCAAATTTTACCAACACTATATTTACAATATACAAGAAACAATGTGCCAACATCTTAATGAATGGAGGACTATCAGAAGCATTTCAAATTAGAAAAGGCGTTAGACAAGGTTGCCCTCTGTCCCCCCTTCTATTTATCTTAGCCTTAGAAGTCCTTTTGAGGAAGATAAGGAATAATAATGAAATTAAGGGATTGAGTATTAGAAAAGAGTTGTATAAGGCCCAGGCATTTGCTGATGATGTGGCGTTAATTATGGAAGAACCATTAGAATCAGGCATTAGAATTCTGGAAGAATTAGGCAATTATGGAGAGGTAGCAGGTTTTAAATTAAATAAATCCAAAACTAAATTAGTAACCAAAAATATGACAGAGGCACGAAAGAAAATGTTGGAAGAAGTAATGGAGATACAAATTGTTAAGAAGGTAAAATATCTAGGGGTTTGGATTTCAGCAAAGTGCTCAACCCTCAAGGAGGATAACTACGTGCCTTTAATCAGGAACATAAAACAGGATTTGGAAAAATGGGGAAGATTGCAAATATCATTTTTAGGCAGAATTGCAGCAATAAAAATGAGCATTTTACCTAAATTATTATACTTATTCCAAACTGTCCCTGTCAAACTGGACAAAAAATTCTTCTTAGAACTCAATGCAATAATTAGGAAATTCATTTGGGAAGGAAAAAAACCAAGGATATCAATTAGAAATTTACAGGATAAGAAGGAGAGAGGGGGATTCGGATTACCAAAATGGGAGACGTATCAAAAAGCTGCAAATTTAGTATGGCTGAAAGATTGGGCTACTTTACAAAATAAAAGACTCCTAACTCTGGAAGGACATGACCTCCAGAAGGGCTGGCATGCATATCTTTGGGATCCTGGAAAAAGAACCAAAACATACTTTCATAGACATAAAATAAGGGAGATCCTCATACAAACATGGGGAGAGATAAGACAGAGGCAATACATAAAAATCCCGAGATGGCTCTCCACCATGGAGGCATTAATATACCAAAATGTTCTGGAAATAGGAAAGATGTTCAGATATAAAGAGATATTGGATGGGGGAGGGAACCTTAAAACTAGGGAAGAATTGAGGGAGCAAGGCATCATTATAGATTGGTGGCCATATGCTCAAATTACTTCAAGATATAAAAAGGATAAGGAGGAATTCGGCATAGAGATAGGGACAAATGGATTCGATAAGATTTGGATGGGCTCAGACGAGAAAATTCTAGCTAAACTATACAATTATTTATTGGAATACGATACTGTAGAGGAGGTGGTTAAGGAGCCGATGTTGGCCTGGGCTAAAAATATTGGTAAAAATATAAATCTGGATGAATGGGATACGATTTGGAAAAAAAACCTTAAAATGACCAGAGCAGTGACTTACAAAGAGAATCATTATAAGATGTTTTATAGGTGGCACATGGCCCCTGCAAGGATAGCGAAGATATACCCTAATCTGAGAACAAATTGTTGGAAATGTGACCATCAACAGGGCACCTTTTACCACTGTTGGTGGACATGTAATTATGCACAAAAATATTGGAAGACGTTATTAAAGTGGATTATGGAAATTATAGGAGAAGATTTCGAACTCGACCCCAAAGCATTTCTCCTGGGAATCTTAAAAACAGAGTATGTTAAAGAGAAAAAGTATCTAATTATCCACATAGTGACTGCCGCAAGGATTTCCTTTGCCCAGTACTGGAAGGAAAAACAGCTACCTCCAGAAGAACTTGTTATAAAGAAAATATTGGAATGTGCAGAAATGAATAAATTGTCCTTAGAAATCAATGACAGAACGGATTCGGAGTATTATGGGGTATGGGGTTTGTGGTACGAGTGGTTGGAGAGAAGGAAAAAAATGAGATAGTATATATAATTACTGTGTATTATTATGTGTAATAATCATTAAGATAAAATCTAGCACTATCATATCCATATATCTGCCTATAAGAAGTAATAGTATATGTATATGTATGACAAGATAAAAGTTTATGTATTTATTTATGCACCATGGAACCGAAAATGTTTCTTATTGTATTGTTGATTTGTATAAATAAAATTTTTTTTAAAAAAAGGAATATTTCCAGCCGCAAAGTCCCAGATTGGGGAAAAAAAAAATCTTAATTAACCTTTCAGCTGATTAAATTCGGCATTACCTAAAAAAAAAAAAAAAAAAAAAAAAAAAAAAAAAAAACCAGGAAGAATTCTATCGATGATTACACAGGAAAATTATAGAACTGGATTATGAAAATGTATGTATAATGGGTGATTTCAATGCTGTAACAGATGCAGACTTGGATTACAAAACAGTGAAGATAAATAAAAAATCTAGAAGAACACTGCAAAATCCTTCTTTACAATGATAGAAGAACTAAGTATTCAAGATATTTGGAGACAAAAACACTTGAGAGTCAATATACTATATCATGGTCAAAGATAAATGTGATATGGGTGTCAACTGGACTTATAGAAGCAGTGCAAGAAGTAAATATAGGCTCAAATATCTGGCCAGATCATAGCCCAATGACAATAATATGGAAAGGGCAAAAGAAAAAGACAAGATGGATTTTGAACGCAATGATATTAAGCAAAAAAGAATTCCAGAAATTTGTGGAACAAGAATTGGAAATTTTCTTTAAAATAAACAAGAAGAAGGATACATCACTTCAGAATGGGATACAATGGGATACAATGAAAGCATATATCAGAGGTCTGGCAATAACATACTTGGAAAAAAAGAATAAAAAGAAATGGCAAAAACAAGCAAGATTGAAAGAAGAGTATAAAAGCCTGGAAAAAGAGTTCCAGAAAGATGTTCAAGATAAAAAAAATTAAGAAATTGATGGAATTGAAGAAGCATGAAATAACTCTAAATGAACAAGAATCATTAGCAAACCAATTGAGAGCATCAAAGCAGAATTTCTTTGAAAATGCAAATAAATCAGGAAGATGGCTAGCATATAAATTAAAAAAAAAAGAAGAAAAAAACTATAAAATATTTACAAAATGGAGAAGGGAAATTACAATATAGAACTGAGCAAAAAAAAAAAGTAATTCAAGAATATTATGAAAAACTTTACTCTCAAGAGAAGATCTCCGAGGAGATACAAAGCTACCTGGAAAACAGACTTAATTAAAATATCAGAACAATATAAAGGAATGCTAGAAGAAAGAATAACAATGATGGAACTAACAGAAGCAATAAAAAGACAAAAAAGTGGAAAAGCACCAGGACCAGATGGTTTACTAGCTGAGTTGTATAAAACACTATAAGAACCGATTAGTAATGTAATGTTGGATTTATGTAATGACTTATTATTGAAGGCCAAAATGCCATATTCATGGAAAGAGGCATATGTGACACTCATACCTAAAGAAGATACAGATCTACAATTGATTAAAAGCTATAGACCGATTTCATTATTAAATGTAGACTATAAGATTTTTGCTTCAATAATGGCAAATAGGTTGAAAAAAACCATTAAATGAATATATTTATACTGATCAAATTAGAAACAATGTGATGATGATTTTGAACACTTTGGAATATTATGAGACTCACCCAGAAAAACAAATGGCGCTGATGTTTTTAGATGCACAGAAAGCTTTTTGATAACGTGAACTGGCAGTTTATGATAAAACAATTACAGAGAATGGACTTTGGGGAGAGATTTATAAATACTATAAAAACAATATATGACAAACAATTTGCCAAGATAATGATGAACGGAGAAATGACAGAAAAGATTAATATAATGAAAGGTACCAGACAAGGATGTCCTCTATCACCATTGCTATTTATCCTGATCCTAGAAGTTTTAAATAGAAATATTAGACAAAATGACGAGATAAAAGGGATGAAAATTAAAAAAGAAGAGTACAAATTGCAAGCATTTGCAGATGATTTGGTACTCATTATAGAGGAAGTGCAAACAACAGACTAAATTATTAGAACAGATAGAAGGATATGGAAAAGTTTCTGGTTTGAAAATAAATAAAGACATAGACAGGTCTTGAGTAACGTGTGAAATGTGCACGCACTTGCACTTGTGAACCGGTAGTGAAGGTAAATGAATACCACCCCTGGCTGCTGACTAGTAGAAGTGGGTACCCTGATATAACATGGTGCTCTGTGTGGACTGTGGATAAGAAATGTGGTCCTTTGTGGTCTGACTACTCCCACTATGGTTGGGTATTAGCAGTGGTGGGTTGTTCCTAGTTCTGCCAAGTTCTTGCAAATCGATAGTAAAAGTGGTGGGAGGTTCCGCCCACCCACTCGGATGTCATAATGGACAATATGCGCATGTGCAGAAGCACACACACACACTCCCTTTGCAAACCAGTAGTAAAGGTAAGTAGAACCCACCCCTGGGTATTAGGCACATCAGCTGAGAGTCTTCTGTGGGATATTTGAGTTCCTGGCAAATATGAAACATTGCTCTCTGGAAAACAGGGAGGCTGCTAGTGATATACCCTTCCTGGTAGTTTTCTTTTGGATGGTTGGGATTTCAGAAATTTTACAGGCATATATGCACACTACATATAAACTTAGTGAACTGATAAAAAATCAAGTAGATATTTTAATTGATTTGAATGTCTGAATTGAAGTGGACAGATTTTTCAAAATGATCCAGGAGTCCAAATTAAATTGATTCAACTTTTCCAATTGATTGGAAAATTTAAATTGAACAAAGATGATTCACATCCTATGGTTTTGCACTTTGTCTCTCCATAAATTAAATAGCATCAAATCACTTCTAACCATTTGAAAGTAGTCTTAGGCCTAGCCTTGAAAAGGAATGAATGAAAAAGTGGTGAAGGTTTTTGAGAAGCAGAAAAGAATGGCTACAGTTTATTTGGATTGTACCTGTGAGTTTTTGCCTGACTTTTCTCACCTATCAAGTCTGGAAAATATTTTATATGGTAGCATCTCTCCAAGTCATGCTCCTGAGATGGTTTGTAATGCATCCGTCAGCCATCTGAATATATACCTAGGGGGAGGGGGGATCATCAGTAATCTTTCTCCATTCTCCATATCATGCATTTAGTTCAGTTAAATGCCCAACCTACTGTCAGCTCTGGACAGTATTTTTCTTTGGATCTCCAGGGCTGCCACACTTAGTGCTGTGGGAAACTGGGAGTGGGAGGTGGGGGATTGCAAGGAGTTGTTGAGATATCTAGACATAATAACATTCTTTTCTCTGGGAGTCAAGGAGGTTCAGCCTGCACCTAGAGTGGCATGACTGGGAGGCATCTCCAGTAGGGACAGTGCACTGGATTGCACCATGTGATAAGACATGTGAGTGCAGGGGAAGGGACTTGAACTTTCTTTTGGGTGGGGAAAACCTGGAAGCTTTCAGATTCTGGTTTTCCCAGATGTGCCAATAGGACATCTCTAATACAGTGGAACTTGGAAGAACTTCTAGCCTCGGAGTCTTCTTTCGTTGGGGGTGTTACTTGGAACCCTGACACATACATTTTATCACGTTCTTATTAGTCTGTGTATGCCACATCAGAAATTAAGATGTAATTGATTGCTTCTAGATACACTGTCTTATTGATCTTTTATACCCCAATAATTGAAGCGATTTTCTTCCTCCTCTCTATGCTTCTTTCCCACTTTGTTTGCCTTATTACTTAAGGCACAATAGCTTTTCTGCTAAAATGCCTGATGTGATTAATTTTTAACAGAGAAAATCTTCCCAATGAGCAATATGTAAGGATTATCTATGAAACATGTACATATGTAATGTTTGAAGGCTAGGGTTCAGTTTGAAATTACTCGGACACTAAGCCAAAGTTAATAAAACTTTATATTCACTCCTGCTATCAAATTTGTAACCTTTATGTCTTGTCTTTTAAGAGTGCAATATGTGTGATTTTATTTCATCACTTTGGAAGGACCCTAAGGACCCCTTAGGAATCTGTATTTATCATGCTGCCAACTTTTTAATGTATGTGTACATTTATTTATTTATACATCATTCATTTTCAAGACTCACCAGTTTACAATAGCCAAAAATACAAACTACATATTAAAACAATTCCAATATAAGCAATTCAACCCCCTTGCCTTGGAGAACATAATAAATCTTACAAAAATAAGTCCTAGTTCCAAAAATCAGCCCTCAAATTTTAATAACCAAATGCCCACCTGAACAGGATGGTATTCATAGCTTTCCAAAGAGCTAAGTTTGGGCTTTTTATTTATACTTCAAATTTCTAGGCCACACACCTCAAACAACTCTCAGAGGGAAGACCCCAGTAGAGAATAAAAATAAAGGCAGGACACAAAATAAAAGATAAATAAATAGGCAAATAATGACAAGAGTGAAACATTAGAAATCAAGGAAAAATAGGATTAATAAAAATCAATCAAATAAATAAGACAAATCTTAAATAATATATTAGGGAAGAAAAAAGGATAAAAAAAAGACAAGAAAGAAACATAATTTTTTTTATCTTTAAAAGAACTAGCAAAAAGAAACAAACTCATGGAACAGGAAACTGATACTATTGTGGTATGCCCAAAGAACACCCAATTATATATGCATTAAATGTAAACTATATGAACTACTAGAGGAAAAAGTAAGGGATCTAGGGGCAACTCTAGCCAACCTATGCAAGAAAGCTATACCCAAAACGAACCAAATTATGAACAAATAACTCCCAGAGGATTTGGCCTGCTGATAAACCTTGCATAGCCCAGGGCTGCCATGAGGGTGTATCCCTGAAACTGGCCTCTCCGAACCTGTCTCTTAATACCTCCATAGTATTGGGGCCGGGTCCTGTGGAGTAGCTCCATTCACCCTCCTCATCCTCCATTCTTTTTTTTTTGCAAATATTTTTTTTATTTTTCCCCAAACTTAAACATAAAATATAATTTTCAAGAGCAAAGTCTCAATCCAGTCATACATGGTTACCATGCTTAAAATCCTTTAACAAGCCCCATTCACAATTTCCCATTACATCTTTTAGAAATAAAAAATTCAAAACTTAATATAACCAATTTTAACATCAATTCTAACATCTTCATCTAAACAAATCCATTATATCAATACAAGTTAATTTCAAATTCACTTTCTCTTATTTTTATATCTATATATCAATCCAAGTCATATCTTGTTCTTCTTCATCTTGTATCTTTTACAATCCATATCCAAATAATTTTTGACAATATTCTAACCTCTTATTCTAAGTGTTTACCTTACAATTTTATCACCATTAATCTTAATTTCAAATCAGTACAACTCCAGTACAACAGTACAATCAGTATTACATTTTATAAAACAAAATTCTATCTAGTTTTTAATCCTTTGACCCTTATCCTCAAATCTTAAGATCTAGCTTTATCAATTTATCTTGATTTCTTTACATATTACACTGGTTTATCACAAAAACATATTTTATTTAGTCCAACATATTTTCTACCATAGAAAATACGTTGGACTATTCTACCATACCTCCCTCTATTATTTGGCTGTCTTCCAATGTATTCTGGTCATGTGACCGGGTGGCCATAGCTACGTGTATAGGGACTACTCAGAGGGCTGAAAAAAGTCATTTCTGACAGGTCCTCGCACTTATGATTGGTCCTCACACTTACCACCATCCTCACATTTATGCCCGTGCAGCATTCTTAACAAGCATGTCACTCATTTCACAACAGCTTCTCTTCACCATGGTGATAAGATAGGGCAAAAAACGTAAAATGTGAGGACAGTCGTAAGTTTGAGGACTGGTCAAAAGTGCAAGGACCAGTCAAAAATAACTTTTTCAGCCCTCTGAGTAGTCCATATGCACAAAAGGACTACCCAGAGGGCTGAAAAAAGTGATTTCGCACTTATGACTGGTCATCATTTATGCCCATTATATCATTCTTAACAACTGTGTGACTCATTTCACAACTGCTTCTTTTCACCATAGTGACAAGATAGGGCAAAAACATAAAATGTGAGGACACTGGTAAGTTCGAGGACTGGTCAAAACTGCGAGGACAAGTCAAAAGTAACTTTTTCAGCCCTCTGAGTAGTCCATATGTACAAAAGGATACAGCAATAGAGAGCGATGAAGGAAGGAGAGGGAAGGAAGAGAAGGGAGGAAGGAAGGGAAGGGAAGGGAAATTAGAGTAGGAGTGAGGGTAAGAGAGGGAGGAAGAGAGGAGGAGAAGGAGAAAGGAAGAGGAAGTAGGGAGAAGAAGAAGAGGGGAGAAGAGAAAGTAAGAAGGAAAGAAAAGAGAGAGGTGGTAGGTTTGAGGAGAAAGATTGCTGTACAATAAAAAAGATGAAAGGGAAGAAAGCCAACCCCAAACAAATATAAAGATGTTAAGATAAAGAATGAATTGTTAAACTGTAAAGAATAAAAGAGAACAAATATGAATAAATTGCAATAATTAGAAACACACATACAAACATACAAAGTATTTTCTTTGAACAGAGTATTTGGCCGGTTCACAAATTTAAACAGTGTTTAGTCATTTCAATTAAATTTACAATTTCTATACTTCTTTTTTGCCATATTTATTCCTCAACTGTTTTTTTTTTAAAAAAATATTACCCTTCATCCTCATCTCTAATCTTAATCAAATTCAATTTTTCCTTTCTATTCTATATTATACCCCTTCCCATTGTCATCTATTTTATACCCATCCTCACATTGGTTAATTATGTAATTATGTAATACAGTTGTTTCTTTTTTTCAGCATAGCTAGGGGGAAAAAATCTGCTCCAGCACTCTGCAGCTAACAACAGAGCCCTGAGCAAAACAGCTGAGAGCAAATCAACTGAGATTTGGAAGGCTGGTCTAATCAACTTGTGCTTATTAACCTATGCTGAAACTGAAAGGGGGTGTTTTTTCTATTTTTGCCGGCACCGGTCTACTCATTTGTTTTCTTTTAACACTGATCAGTTGTAGGGTGGCCCTTTGAAGCCCCACAGCAAGAGTTTAAACAGTTTTTCCCTCTAACCATCAGCTGGGACTAAGGAGGCAGCAATAGATTGGGAGTGGGCGGGGTAAGTGAACAGCGACCGGGCCAAGAACCGGTTCGGGGGCATGGCCAGCCAATTTTATTACTGGTTCTCCAAACTATTAAATGTTTTTACTACTGAACCGGAAGCAACCCACCACTGGACTGATGTGGTTCCTGTCTTCAAGAAAGAGGGAAAAAACAGACCCAGGAAACTATAGACCAATTAGTCTAACATCAATACCTGGGAAGAATCTGGAAAAGATAATCAAGAAACAGATCTGCGAACAACTAGAAACAAATAAAATTGTAACCAGTAGCCAGCATAGCTTTGTTAAAAACAAATCATGCCAAACCAATCTTATTTCATTCTTTGATAAAGTGACTAAATTAATTGACCAGTGAAATGCTGTGGACATAATATACTTAGATTTCAGTAAGGCATTTGACAAAGCAGACCACAACTTATTTCTTGGTAAGCTAGAAAAATGTGGAATAGACAACATCACCACCAGATGGATTTGTAGTTGGCTGACAAACTATACTCAATGAGTAGTCCTTAATGGTACTAGATCCATGTCAGAGTGGCAATCAGCCCCGTTACCTTGCATGGGGTAACTGCCCTCAATTTCAGTTGGATTGTGACTTTCTCCTTGTGTATGCTTTGATCAATAAAACCGGAATACATCTTCTAATTAAACTCATATTTATTATAAAAAAAATAAAAAATCTTACTAATCTAAAGTAATTACATGTTGGCAAAGAATCCTAGCCTGGGACCTTCCCTGGCCAGAGAACAAAGGAAAGTTTTCAGAAGAAGAGAAAAGAATGTAGGACATGTGCAGTAGATACTGATAAGAAACTTGGCAAGCTATGGTAAGTCTGACAGTCCAGAAATAATAGCTCTGCTGGTAAATATAAAAATGCAGTGACACCCCTTCTTTTGCCAGTTGAGCGAACATCAGGTACATCATCAGATAAGGCACATCTTCTTACACAGATACTCATGTTTAGCTGCTGGAAGTGGTTTGTTGAGCATGTCTGCAATCTGATCATGTGTAGATACATACTGCAATTTTACAAAACCTTGTTTCACTAATTGTTTGATATTTCTATAATGGATGTCAATGTGTCTGGAATAGAACCTGTGAAATGTGATTCAGAAATATAAACCACCGATTCATTGTCTTCCATCACTGTGAATGGTCGGATTGGATGTGTTCAGATATCTGTGACTAAAGCATCAAACCACGTTAAGAGAATTACATGCATTTGAAACACAAGCATATTCAGCTTCAGTAGATGAACAAGAAACAAAATTCTGTTTACACACTTGCCAATAAACAGGACATCCATTTAAGAACATCATATTACCTGAAGTACTTTTATGTGATTTCTTATCACTTGCCCATTCAGAATCTGCATAACAACTTAATTCTGCATAATCAGTGTGTGTTGGTTCTAACAATAACTTCATATGTTTAGTATTTAGGTATTTCAACAATTTCTTAATACATGACCAATGAAACTGTTTTGCCTTACCTACGTGTCGAGATAAGAGATTAACACTGAGTGCAATGTTGGGTCTAGTCCAACTACTAATGTGTAACAGTGATCCAATAACTGAATGATAAAGTGTTTGATCCTCGAACTCAGGACTTGGTTCATGTGTCAAGTTGTGAAAATCTGTTTGCATGGGTGTCTTTGTTGTGTTAGCATCCTTCATGTTGCAATGATGCAAAACTTGTTCAATTTTATCTTCTTGTGAAAGACTAAACCCCTTCTGTGTTTTGTCAATCTGAACACCTAAATAAGTGCTAATATGACCTAAAGATTTCAATGTGAAGTATTTCTGCAAAGCTTTGGCAAAAATCTCACTCATTTGCTTATTTGGACCAATATAAACAATATCATCAACATAAGCAAGAACTATCTCATATGCATTGTTAGATCTTTTTGTGAACACGCACTCATCAGTTTCGGACTTAATAAAGCCCATTGAATTTAGTTTGTCAGTAAGACATAAGTACCACATTAAACCAGACTGTTTCAGACCATAAAAACTTTTGTTTAGATACCAGGTATCCCCTTCTTGCTGTTGGAATCCTGGAGGATCTCTCATGTAGATCTCTTCATCTAGGTCAGCATGTAGATAAGCGGTGTCAACATCAAACTGGAAAACTTCTAAACCAAGGATAGTTGCAGTGGCCAAAGCAATTTTTATACTTTCAGTTCTGACAGTCGGTGAGTAGGTATTTGTGTAGTCCTCAGTATAACGTTGAGCGAAACCCTGAGCTACAAGTCTGGCCTTGTACAATGATTCACCATTTGGCTTCCTTTTGATTCTGTAGACCCATTGAGTGCCAATGACCTTTTTGTTTGCTGGAGGTTTTGCAGGCGTAAACACCTTAAGTTTCTTTAGACTGTCCATTTCAGCCTGCATTGCATCATACCACTTCTCGTGCTCTGAATCAGGAAGATGTTTGATTTGTGTGAGGGAGGAAGTGTAACATTACAAATCAAAGGCAAGGGTGCTTTTGTCAGTTGCCACAAATATCGCTGTGGAGGGATTCCCTCTGTGGCCTTCTTGGAATGCCTCGGAACAGTCGTCCATTCTTCTTCCGTTTCATCCTTGTCTTCATCATTGTCACTAGCATCAGCATCCACGGTTTGCGAAGATGGAACATCATGTTGGGAAGAACTGGTGGATGGAACATCTGCCTGTGAATCTTGGTCATCACGCTGCGTGGCATCAGTAACATCATCTTTAGGAAAATAAACTCCAGGATCATTAGAATGAATCCTGGACCAGTCAGCATCTTCCTCAAAATTAGCAGATTGGGAAGTCACTATTGTATGATTAGAGTCAATAAATTTACTCCATTTTGAGTTGTCATCAATACCCATAAATCTCAGTCTCTTTGCTGCTGGACCTCCTTTCCTTCTTTGTGCTAAGGGAATGTTCACCATAGCGTATGAGCCAAAAATATGGAGGTTCTTGAGATCGGGCTTGTAGCATCATGTAGAAAGGAGTTTGATTTATTGCACTACTCCAAGTACGGTTGATCATGTAATTTGCCTATTTAAGAGCTTCACCCCAGTATGGGTTACTGAGGTTGGTGTCTTCTAAAAGACAACACATCATGGTTTGCAGGACCCCTTGTCTTCTCTCTGTGACCCCATTATGAGCTGGAGTATACGGAGCCAAAGTCTGATGAAGAATTCCATTCTTATGCATCCAGTCCTGGAAACGGTGAGACATGAACTCATCCCCACGGTCACTCTGGATTCTGGCAATGCTTACTCTGTGTTGGGTAGAGACAAGGGCTGCAAAGTCTTTAAAGATCTGAAAGGTCTCAGATTTTTCTCTCATTGGATATACGTATCCATATCTAGAGTAATTATCAACAATTTTTAAAAAATATTTTCTACCGCCAATGTGGCGAGTGGAGCATGCAAATCACACCTTGGACCACGATGACCTTGTCTTCCGCCTCTGCCTCTCGAGTCTGTTCCTCTGGGCTGTACGTGATGGGAGCTGGAACTCGTTGGGGACAATCCCGGATGGCATGTCCCACACGGCTGCAGATGTTGCATCTTGGCATCCTTGGAGCGTATGTCCTTCCTCGGAAGGGATGCCTAGCAGGAGCTCTTGATGCAGGTGGTCCTCTCAAATGTGGTGTAGCTAACATCAGTGCTTTTTCTTCAATTAAAAGTCTGCATACATTGTCCACTGTGCGTTGAGCAATAGGAACTTGGTTAATCTTTGTAATGGCATCTTTCCATTCATAGTTCAAAGAGTTAATTATAATGCTGATCATTTGAATATCTTCAATAGGATAGCCTCTTTCTCTTAATTCTTTCCTCATACCTTTCAGTTTGGTCAAATGTCCTCCAATTTGTTCACCAGGTTTCAATCTCGAACCATGGAATTCAGACATGAACAAACATGAAGACTCAATTGAGACAGGCCTGTAGCAATTTTCCAATTGGATCCAAATTTGTTGGGCTGTTGCATCAGGCGGAAAAGTAACCTGCAGTTCAGTATCCATGGACATCAATAATGTTGTGCAGGCTTTAGTCTCTAAGTCTCTTATTTCAGGCGTCCATGGTTGGGCAGGAGGGTTAAACATCATACGATGTGTACCTACTTACCTTCAGTAAGTCCAACCTCACTGACCCAGGCTTTGTAATTCTGCCCTGAGATCTTTAATTTTGACTCATCAGCCAGTGGAGCAACAGAGTATGCCTGTTGAGGAATAGGCATTTGAGGTGCTGGCTGTGGGGGTAAAGGCACTTATTGTGCTGGCATTTGTGGTTGAAGCTGTGGCATTTGAGCTGCAATATTAACATGATCTGCTGGAGATGCAGTCATTTGCCTTTGCTGCATTAAGTGTTGTTGTGCTCCATCTAAAAAGACACCAGCGCCACCAGGGGGTGCTGACAATTGAGCCTGTGGAGACACTTGTGGCATTGCAGTCTGAATCTCTGAGTGAGTTAAAGACATATCTGACAAAGTCTGTTGCAATGCCTGTAATTGCTCTCTCAAATCGTGATGCATTTCAGCTTTCTCTAGTAAATTACTTTCGCCAGCAGATGGTGCTGCAACTTTAGTTCTGGGCAGCTCAGATAATCTTTCTGCCTGTGTGGCATTGTATGTAATTTGAGAATGGAGAGGATCATGTGACAAATTTGACGTGAGCACAGCTCTCTGTTCTGATTTGCCTGACACAATATCCACCAAGGGGTGTGTCTTTGGCTCTGAGTGAGAAGAAGGCAAAATGGCATTTTCAGAGATTTCAAAAACGTGGGACTCTCTCTTATCTGGCTCAAGCCTAGATAAAGCCATTTTTGCCTGGGATAGCTCACGTTCAAAAATTTCTATCTGGTCATGATAGTTTATTATAGCTTACTCACAAGGGGTGATCCTAAAGGTTTGAGAGGGATAATAAATTGTTTCTCTCTCTGCGTGGGAGGAAAAAGGCTTTGCCATTTGTGGAATTTTTGGCTTGGCCCCAAGCATTTCAAAATCAGAAGGCTCTAGGAATACAGTTTGAGAGCATGCATAATTAGAAGGGGGCATTACTGACCTCAGTCGTAGTACTTCGCCTTCAAAAGCAGCTTTCATCTTATCTTCCTCATGAAGCTTTCTGTCTGTTTCTTCTGCTTCTAGCCGAGTGGCTGATGTCAGGGGCTGGAATCTTGAGGATCTTTTGATCTCCTCTTCATCCGAAGAGGATAAAGCTCTGGGCTTCATTCTGCCCTTTTCCTTCATTTTTCCCTTTTTCTTCTTTCTCGGCATCTTAGAAGTTAATTATTTAGTGTTCCGCAGTCATTGTTCTGCTGCCATTGTCAGAGTAGCAATCAGTCCCGTTACCTTGTGTGGGGTAATTGCCCTCAGTTTGAGTTGGATCGTGACTTTCTCCTTGTATATGCTTTGAACAATAAAACCAGAATACATCTTCTAATTAAACTCATATTTATTATAAAGGAAATAAAAAATCTTACTAATCTAAAGTAATTACATGTTGGCAAAGAATCCCAGCCTGGGACCTTCCCTGGCCGGAAAACAAAGGAAAGTTTTCAGAAGAAGAGAAAAGAATGCAGGACATATGCAGTAGATACTGATCAGAAACTCGGCAAGTTACGGTAAGTCTGACAGTCCAGAAAAATAGCTCTGCTGGTAAATATAAAAACGCAGTGAAAATCCATATGGAGAGAAGTAAGTAGTAGGGTACCACAAGGCTTTGTCTTAGGCCTAGTATTCTTCAATATCTTCATAAATGACTTAGATGAAGGAATAGAAGGGGAACTCATCAAATTTGCAGATAACACTAAACTGGCAGGAATAGCCAACACTCCTGGATCCAGAAAGAACTTGACAAACTTGAACAATGGGCTTTATCCAACAAAGTGAATGTTAATGTGGAGAAAAGCACAGTTTTACATTCCGGCAGGAAAAATCAAAAGTATAAGTACAGAGTAAGTGAGACCTGGCTCAAAAACAATGACTGTGAGAGGGACCTTGGAGTCCTAGTAGATGATCATTTAAATATGAGTCAGCAGTGTGCAGCAGCAGCCAAAAAAGCTAATACAATCCTGGGTTGTATAAATAGAGGCATAGAATCAAGATCATGTGAAGTATTAGTACTACTTTATGAAACCCTAGTAAGACCCTACCTGGAGTACTGCAACCAATTTTGAATACCATACTGCAAAAAGGATGTTGAGACTTTGGAAAAAGTTCAGAGAAGAGCAACTAAAATGATCAAAGGCCTGGAGACTAAAACATACGAAGAATAGCTACAGGATCTGGGTTTGACTAATTTAAAGAAAAGAAGAATTGGGGTGACACGATAGCAGCATTCCAGTATTTGAGAGGCTGCCACAAAGAAGAAAGGGTCAAATTATTCTCCAAAGCACCAGAGGGCGGGACAAGAAACAATGGTGGGAAATTTATCAAAGAGAGAAGCAACCTGGAATTAAGGAGAAACTTCCTAACAGTAAGGACAATTAACCCATGGAACAGCTTGTCTTTAGAAATCATGGGCGCTCAATCACTGGAGGTTTTTAAGAAGAGATTAGACAGTCACTTATCTGAAATAGTATAGCTTCTTCTTCTTGAGCCGGGGGCTGGACTTGAAGACTTCCAAGGAAATTAACCAGCCCAGCCCAGCCTAGCCCATTCCATTCCATTCCATTCCATTTTCTCCTTATGCCATGAATATAGCTACCGGCTGTAGCTTCTGCATGGTTTTCAATGGTAGCTCCACATAAAATGCATTGCAGTAATCATCTGTGAGGTTTGAATGATCATAAGAATTTGAATGACCATAGTTCTAGAAAATAGTACAACTGATATGCCCCTGTGCTGCCTCTCTTGGCCATAGCTGCCATCTTCAAGCTGCCTCTGTGAGTCTAAGAGGTCCCCAGATTGTTCATCAGGCCCAAATGGGGTAATGTGGGTAATATGATCTTGTTCAGGAGCACTAAGAACAATAATGAGCCCAAACATCTACAGCCATTCAGTCTTGCTAGGACTTGTTTTTCACTGTCCAGGTTTCACAGTTTGCACACAGTAGCAATAGCACTTAGCAATAGCACTTAGACTTATATATCGTTTCATATTGCTTTTACAGCCCTCTCTAAGTAGTTTACAGAGTCAGCATCAGAGGTGGTATTCATCAGGTTCTGACCAGTTCTGGAGAACTGGTAGCAGAAATTTTGAGTAGTTCAGAGAACCAGTAAATGCCATTTCTGACTGCCCCCGCCCCCATCTATTCTCTGCCTCCTGAGTCCCAGCTGATCGGGAGGAAATTTTGCAGTAACCTTCCCCTGGAGTGGGGTGGGAATAGAGATTTTACAGTATCCTTCCCCTGCCATGCCCACCAAGCCATGCCACACCCACCAAGCCATGTCCACAGAACCGGTAGTAAAAAAATTTGAATCCCACCACTGGTCAGCATGTTGCCTCCAACAATCTGGGTCCTCATTTTACCCATCTCAGAAAGATGGAAGGCTGAGTCAACTTTGAGCGGGTGAGATTTGAACTGCTGAACTGCAGCTAGGAGTCAGCTGAAGTAGCCTGCAGTACTGCACTCTAATCACTGCGCCACCTCGGTTTAGTAGACATGATTGCTACAACTTTCTTGGAGTTGTGTGACCTTACCAGATTCAATAATTAAATAAATTTTCAGTAGTAGTATTCGGCCCACCTGAGTACCATCAGCGTACTGATACTTTATGTAACGCCTTAGAGGGAAAGCAAAAGTGATAATCTGTTAAGCAAACTGGTAGCTAATGAGGTATATTTGGACAAATGTGTTTTGTAGTTTATACATATTCAGAATTATCAAAGGGAATTAAGCTCCATAAATATATTTTATTCTGTGGGAAAGAAACCTCTTGTTTCTGATGTAAAATTCAATAATACATTAAATGCTTGTGATTTATATATTGAACTTAGCATGCTTTATATTTGTAGCCTCTATAAATGTATGTCTGTTTTCTTCTTAGCCAAAGAGGAACATATGAGGGAAATTTTTGGGTAAAAAATAACTAAGTATTTACTTTGGAGATCTTTAGTACAGAACAAGCCTTTGGATATAATGCAGATTCCTAAGCCTTAGAGGATTTGCAGGAATGTTTACTGAGTCTGGGACTTGATGACTGCACTTTTTATGAATATACTGAGAAGCCTTTTCCTTTGCCTCCCCTTTGGATGAAATCTATCCAGTGGTGGGATTCAGCTAGTTCACACCACTTCGGGAGAACTGGTTGTTAACTTTCTGAGCAGTCTTGCAAACTGATTGTTGGAAGAAATCATTAGGTCAGAGAACCAGTTGTTAAATTCCTTGAATCCCACCACTGAATCTATCCCTATTTATTTATTTATTTATTTATTTATTGAATTTCTATACCGCCCGTCTCCCAAAGGACTCAGGGCAGTGAACAGATTAAGATTTCATATACATATAAATATATTTTATAAACAGTAAATAATAAATTGAGTCAACTTGGTGTATCTACTAAGACCTTGGCATAGAATTTTGATGTTTATGCTAGCCCTGCTTGTTGAAATAGAAAGGTCTTCAGGGCACGTCGGAAAGTGCGAAGATCTGGGATTATTCGTATTCCAGGTGGTATTTTGTTCCAAAGCGTAGGTGCCCCCACAGAGAAGGCTCTCTCCCTTGGAACTACTAGATGACATTGTTTTAATGATGGAACTATGAGTAGGCCTACTCTGTGAGAACGTATTGGTTGGTGGGAGGTTATTGGTTGCAGCAGGTGGTCTGGTAAGTACTCAGGTCCTATGCCATGGAGAGCTTTAAAGGTCAAAACTAACACGTTGAAGCGCACCCGGAAGACCACCGGAAGCCAGTGCAGCTCGCGCAGGAGAGGTGTCACGTGGGAGCGCCCTATCGCTCCCATAATCACCCGCATGGCCGCATTCTGGACCAGTTGGAGCCTCCGGGTGCATCCCAAGGGGAGCCCCATGTAGAGAGCGTTACAGTAGTCCAGGCGAGAGGTGACGAGTGCATGAGTGACCGTGCACATGGAGTCCCGATCCAGAAAGGGGCGCGAATGGCGCATCAGGCGAACCTGATAAAAGGCCCCCCTGGCCACGGCCACCATATGCCCTTCCAAGGACAGCCGTGAATCCAGGAGGACACCCAAGTTGCGAGCCCCCTCTGTGGGGGCCAATGACTCACCCGCAATAGCCAGCGATGGCACCAGCTGGCTATACCGGGACGCCGGCATCCACAGCCACTCGATCTTGGAAGGGTTGAGATGAAGCCTGTTCCTCCCCATCCAGACCCGCACGGCTTCAAGGCACTGGGACATTACTTCGAGGGCATCATTGGGGTGGTCAGGGATGGAGATGTACAGATGAGTATCATCAGCATACAGTTGGCAACTCACCCCAAAACCACGGATGATCTCACCCAGCGGCTTCACATAAATGTTGAACAGGAGCGGCGAGAGGACTGACCCTTGTGGCACCCCGCAAACGAGGCACCTCGAGGCGCCACAATTATTGTTTAGTAATATTATTTAAATTAAGTTTTGTTTGTTTGTGTATACATACGTGTGTGTGTATATGTATGTATGTATGTATGTGTGTGTGTGTGTGTATGTATGTATGTGTGTATATATATATATATATATATATATATATATATATATATATATATATATATATATATATATATATATATATATATATTTGTTTTCTGAGGTTTTCGCGGGTGTTTGTATGTAGGTCTTTGGTTATTCGGGTCTTCTCCTGCGTAAAATTGGAAGTGTCTTGGTGACATTTTGACGAAGTCTCATTCATCATCTTCAGGCTGGTGTTTTCGGCTTCATGCTTCTAGGCTCACTTGGCTATTTGAACCCTCCTTCTGGGTTTGTTCTCCACCATCCTGATACATCTACATTCAATCCTCTTGTCTTCTCCCAGCTAATTCACTGAGATGACTTTTTTCCCCACTATGAAAGTCTGCCAACTTCTTTCTCTGTTGGCCAAGCTTGCCAACAGATATTCTATTTTACAATTTATTTACTGATGACTGCTCTTTTTTTCTTGGTTTGAAGTTCTGTCTCTTAATATTCTCATCTCCTTGAGTTGCCACTTTCACCACCAAACATTTCCTTTACTTATATTTCTTAGTAGGCTAACTTCTTTGGTTTCTTGCCTTGATATTCTATCTGTGTCAGTGTGTGCATTTTTTTAGCTATCTAACTCTTCTAAATTTGGTACTCAGAAAAGCAAGGGCAAACCCTGCCCTTGCTTATGGTCCTTAATTCAGATTCCCTTATGGACACCAAGCTCTCTACCAGCAGCTTCCTTATCTGTCCCCACTTCTTCACCTTAACTTCTCCAAAAATTAGCTTCACTCTGATTGTGATTAATTCTCCTTAGAGATATTTTATAATCAGATGGTTAGTATCTAAATTACTTCTTTATTTCTGGCAAATTCTGGACAATTTTCTCCAAGTTTTGATTCCCTAATTATTTCTTAGCTTGAATGTACATAAGTGGTTGGGTTATATACAGTGGTGGGATTCAACCAATTTGCACCACTTCGGCTGAACCAGTTGTTAAATTGCTGGCTGGCTGGCCCTGCCCTGCCCTGCCCAGCCCTAATTATGGGCAGAGGTAGGATTCAGCAAGTTCAGCCCAGTTTGGCGAACCAGCTGATCCCGCTATTGGCTGGCCCTGCCCCGCCTCTCACCCCTCCCCTCCCCAGCACCCCTCATCTGACCTGGCTGCTCCTCTAACTGTCCCCTGTCCCCCACCAAGCAAGGACATCCATGCAGGCAAAAACCCAAGACAGCTCTGACAAGGCAGAGGGAGGAGCTGGAGGTATTAAACAGGCGACCAAGCTAAGTGCCTGAAGGACCCCATCTCGTCACTAGGAGTCCAGGGGCACCTCAGAGGGAGGCGGGCGAGGCCTTGGCTGAGCTCCTAAGCAGACAACAGGCTGCACTGGGGGCCAGTCTAGCAGCCGGAGCCAGATCTCCCCTAAGGAGGGTGGGGAGAACTTTGGGGCTCCTGTGAAGGGAGGCTCAGGCAGGCCTGGTCCCTGTGCGGTGCAATGATCCATGAACTGCTGCTGGCGCTGTGTGGCTACCCAGGCGTCCTCTTCATGGGCAGCAGCCTGCAGGTGGGCGCCCCTCAACCCTCCTTTCCCAGGCCCAGCCAGCCACTCACCTGGCCTGAGAAGGTAAGGCTGAGAGCAGGTGAGGGAGACCAGTGCGCTTGGCCAAAGGGATGCCTGGAGGGGGACACGGTGAGGCTTGGTCATCTTTCAGGCCCAGCTCTCCCACAACCTGACCAGGCAGATGGACGGGGGGATGTGGAGCCCTCGCCCACTACTGGCCTTGCCCGCTGGCCTCTCTGGCATTTTCAACCCTTAGGGCAGCGCAAATACTGCTAATTCCAAGCATGAAGGCATGCATAGTGTCTCCTTTGAAGAAGGGAGGGGGGAAAAAGGCTTGTTCTGATCAGTGTGTAGCAGCATAGTGTGGAGGTAGGGGGCTGGGAGAAGGAATAAATCCTCTTGATTCCTGTGCATGTCTTTTCACTTTTCACTAAGTGTAAATGTATGAGTGTGTGTGTTGGGGTTCTTCCTTCTCCCACTGCTTGCGCTCTCCTTTCCCAGTCTAGCTTGACACTTGAAGCAGGTGGAAGCTGACAATTGCCTTTTCCAAGCCCGCTGACAGTGAAGCTGGGCACCGGTGAGGGCTGGCTTTTTGCCTAGGTTTGTCCAGCTATTGGGGGGGGGGGGGAAGGGAACAGATGGGGGCCTGGGGAGTAAGCAGTTTTCCCCAACAGTGGGCTTGGAAAGAGAGCAAGTAGCTGGAAGAGGGAAGCCAGGCAAAGGGGAGAGTAAGGGGTGTCTGCAGCATGCTGTAGCACATGCACTTTCCCTTAGCCTAGCAGACTTTCTAAGGGAGGGAGAGAGATCTGATCCAATCTTGGAGGGTTATATCAGGGCTGGTGGCGGTGTTCTCTCTCCCCTCACTCTCTCTCTCACACGCACAGAGGTTGGATCATTTTTTCTTCCCTCCCGCGCCACCTACCAGAGATCCCTGGATTTCGTCCCCAACCCTGGCACATACAGGCACCACCCATGAAAGTGACATAAAGTTGACCACACCCACTCAGTCAGATGACCACTAGCTATGCCCACCCAGTCACATGACCACCAAGCCATGCCCATCAAGCCACACCCACAGAGCCAGTTGTTAAAAAATTTGAATCCCACTACTGGTTATATACAGCGTATGAGTTAATGATTGGTTTGTATCCTGGAACAAAACAAAATAAACAGCCACTAAATTTCAGAATGTTATGGAAGAAAGGATATAAGAGACATCCCATAGCGTCAGCTAGAGTCAGGTTTATTTTGCGCAAAAGATTCAGAATCAGAGTTGTATCTGAAAGTTCTGAATGAAGAGTCCATCCTTACACGACACCTTTTATACTGTTTTAAACAAAGGATTCTGCCAACACAGTAACCCCTCCATACATTGACATTTCTTAATTATTACAGTTTTACATCGTCCTTGCCAAACAATCATAATTCTTCTGTAAATTACTGGAGCATACGTTCAAATTATCTTTTGTTGAAGGACAAGTTTCAACCCAGATGGATATCCTTGACCTAACCACTTCTAGCTATATGTCGTTAGGATTGTTCTTTTCTTCTGACAAGTTAGGGGGCCTCTTAGAGTGTTAAAGAAGATTATGCTGGTATTGTATTCTTTCCAGCTGGATGTATTTCTTGTCTTCAGAATATAGTTGCTTTTAGAATATCTTTTAGAATATAGTGAATATAAAGTTATCCAGTGGCCATCCAACCGCTCCCACTTTAAGAAAGCTCTGCAGGTCTTCTTGTTCTAAAGATCTTCCATTATTATTACTACAGTATCTATTTTCCTCTCAATTCTGGTTTAAGACAGAACTTTGGGTCTTCCTCCCTTCTGGGGGAAGAACAGAACCTGCTTAACATATGGACATGATACCGTAGTAAAATGATAGTAAAAACACCCGACGTCAAACAATCTGATATAACTTTACTCAGGGAAATACCGCTATTTAGTTTTGATTCTTGTATCTTATTAGACCAGCATGTTTGATTACAACCTGGCATGATGCCTGAGATGTATTTTAAGCAAAGTAATGAAAAGTGATCCTAATCAATGAACAAGAGACTGAGTAGATAATATATTTACAGTAAGGAGAATCCAGATAGAATAAAAAGAGAAATTAGCTAGGGAATTAGAATTTCTACTGTGAAAAATAGACAAAGGACTAAATAGTTTATGTTTTTGTTTTTGTTATAGTTCAGATAAACTAAATTTTGAAATATTATTTTTAAAAATATAGATAGAAAAAGGGCAGTTTGTGGAAATTGAGACATTATAACTCATGTGCACACAGATGCATATACATATTAGCTTCATGATTGACCAGTGAGGTGGTTAGTTCAGACAGAGGGATCAGTTTGCATTAAGGTAACTTTTTATGCACTTTTCTCACTAAATACAGGATTACTAAATTCTTACACACTTTTGTACTATACTATCCCATGCATGCCACAATATGAGCTACTTTGCATTGAGGACCCAGTTTGTTGGGGGCAATAAACTGACTTTGTATAAATATAAATATACAAAAGTATGGCTATTGCTTAACGCATTGTAAGCCGCCCTGAGTCTCCGGAAAAGGGCGGCATATAAATCAAATTTTAAAAAAAGAAAAAAAAGAACTAACACTATAAATATATCTATTATTTTTCCAGTCACTTGAATCACTGGCATAATTCATGAATCACTGGCATAATTCATACTCCTTATGGGAATTTCTCCCTTGGGACTCCATATAAAGAAGAATTTGGTATTGTCATCTGGCAGTGAGGGATTCCTACAGGCTAATTTTCTTTTGCAAACTGACTTTTATCATGCTGGTTACTTATATGAATTGTCCTCATGTACTACTGGTTTGTTATTTTCCTGGGTTTTTAAATCTGATTTTTAAGGAAAACTGAAACATAAATAAAAACATAAAACCTTGTGAGCAGAAGACTAATTGATTACAAGCCCAAACTACTTTAGCTAGCAGACTCAATTTCCATTCTCAGTAAATGAACACTGTCAGAAACGTAATTAGTGTTCTTAAACAAATGTGTACTTCTGGAACTGCATAAATTTAATTAACAGAGCCTGATGAGGTAACAGAGGTGGGCACTCTCACATTTGCTAACTCTCTGAAGACTTTTCTTCCATAAAACCTGGTGTCCATGTATTATTTTTATTCTTCTGTTCAGAGATTTGATGGATTGTTGCTTAAATGGTCCTACATGGGACTATTTCATCAGGTATTGAGGGAGAATTAAGAGAGCAGCATTTCTTGGCAAAAGTGACTAAATTGTCCTTCTCTTCAGATCCATATGGTACACATCAAAAGAGCATAGTCTCTGTCCACCTCCTTTGCAGACCTCTTAGAGAGTTTTGCTACCCACTCCTCCTGTTCTTTTGCATCCATTCCTCAGCTCTAACTTCTTTACTGAGTACATGCTCTTTCACAGGGACTGTTATAAACATGGCACCAGTATGGAACTATGCATAATTATTTCATTATAATGAAGGACATCAGGATAGTAATCCAAATAGAATGCATTTTAATGACTTAACTTCTCTACACAAGAAGTTGCTTTCCATTCTTTATTTTAAAAAATCATACAACCAGGGGTGGGTTCCAAATTTTTTTACTGCCAGTTCTGTGGGCATGGCTTATTTTGTGGGTGTGGCTTAATGGTCATGTGATGTGGGGATGACTTCATGGTTATGTGACTGGATGGGGCTTTGTGGTCATGTGGCTTTGTGAGATTTTGTGTTTCTGTGGTGAGTGTGAATCGCCACACAGAATCTCACAAAGCTGCACTAAGCTGAATATGTTAGCTGAATATGTTAGTCACATAAAATACAACCAGTTTCCATTTGACTCAATAGCTTGCTTTTATATGTGCAGCTTTGTGAGATTTTCTGTTTCTGTAGTGAATGTGAATCACCACACAAACACACAGAATCTCACAAAGCTTACAAAAATCTGAACATATAAAAGCAGCTAAAATTTCCTAAATTTTATGTGACTCTATTTCTTAAAAAAATACATTTCCTAAAACAATAACATTTCCTAAAATTAATTTTTTTAAGCATAAAGAAAAAAAAAACCAGCCACTTACCCAATTGAAGGTACAAGGCACGCAGATTCAATTGCTTGCTGATGAGATGGATGCCTTCCACTTCAGGCCAGGCAGGTCTGCCTGCCAGCCGCTCAGGATTCAGCTCCTGAAGGCTGAAGGCTGTACAAGACAGGCAGGTAAGGCAGGCTGGAGGGACAGTGGAAAAGTTAGGCCACCTGGGATGGAGCCGAGGCAGTCACGAAGCCTACTTGAGGCTGGGGATTTGACTTGCTGGCCAGCAGGGCTCCAAGCAAGCTCTGGCTAGCTAATAGAGGTTGGGGATTTGGCCTGCTGGCCAGCAGGACTCCAACAGCTCCAACTGGCTAACAGAGGCCGAGGATTGGGCCTCCCGGCCAGCATGACTCCAAGCAGGCTACAGCTGGCTACAGGAAGCTGGGGATTGGGCTGGGTGGCCAGCAGGGCTCCAAGCAAGCTCCGGCTGGCTTCGGGAAGCTGTGGATCAGGCCGGCTACTGCTTACCTGTAGGTGAGAGAAGGCAGCTCCATTGGGGCGCAGGTGAATTCAGCGGAGCAGAATGGTCAGGCGCAAGTGAGTCCTGCTGGGGAGGTTACCACTGAGTCATGAGGCGAGTAGTGGGCCACATGGTGAAGAGGAATATATATATATATATAGCTCGGATGGGCAAGACGATTTTTGAGTGGACGAGTGAGTATCGAGCATGTGCCATGCGAGCGTCATGCGGGTGGGCGGGGCAAGTGACCAGCGACCGGGCAACTGGTTCAGGGGCATGGCCAGCCAGCTGTTGCTAACAGTTCGGTGACCAAGGCCAAATTATTGCTACCAGTTCTCCTGAACCAGTGCAAACTGGGAGCAACCCACCACTGCATACAACTGATATTTAAAATAATCTGATTCAGTTGTTTCAGATATAAAATTTTCACAGTTTCAATCACAAATTGACTTCTGTGGATGTTACATCATACTTAAGTGGTCAGTAGAGGGGGCTTGCATAAGTGCACTTGTTAAGTAGGTGGATTGAAGAGACTGGAGACAGGCTTCAGACAACAGCAACTATTTACAATCCTGCAGCCTGTCCCTGAAACAGACAGCCTTTATATAGAGGGCTGTCTGGGGCTCAGCCAATCACATTTAAACATTCTTTCTGCCCAACAATGGACCAGAGAGAAAACTTCCTTGTCAATATCTAACACCCCTCCCTTCTAGAATGGAGGAATCCATTTTACATATGTAGTCATGCAGGTAGGTGGGGCACTTACCAGCCCTACTAGACCTGCGTGGTTCATTTGGCATGGCGGCGGCAGGCTGAGAGGTTGTGCCTGCTGCTGCCTCTTGCTCTGCCCCTGGAAAGTCCTGGAAAGTCCAGAGTGGGGCCTTGGATTCTACAGGAACCAGTTCGCTGGAGGAGCATCACTGGATTCCCGGTTCTTCAGGTGCATTCTCTGGTTCCATCGGGCTTGAGTCTGCTAGGAAGGGATTAGAATTAAACTCTCTTTGTTCATTTTCTAGATTTTCAGTATTAGAATTAAGGTGGCTACGTAATTGATCTATGTGCTGCCTCCATTGATGCCCATCATTTAATCTAACAACATATGACTTGGGCCCTATGATTTTTTCTATTTTGCCAGGTAACCATAGGAGTCCTTTGGCAAAGTTTTGTGAGTGAACCAAGTCTCCGATGTTAAAAGACCTGGTGCGGTTCTGCATATCGATTGCTGTTTTGGGTGCATAATTTGGGTGCAGGCAGTCTAAGACTGAACAAAGCTGGCGGCCCATTAATAGTTCAGCCGGGCTTCTACCTGTGACCACACTGGGGGTTATGTGTTGGTACAGGAGGAATTTGTTTACCCACTCTTGCCAGTCCCCTGGTGCCAACCTGCCTAGTGCCTCCTTGGCAGATCTTACGGATCTTTCAGCAAGTCCATTACTGGCTGGATGAAAGGGTGCAATGAGGGCGTTGGCATATTCCCAATTCTGCCAGGTACCCTTCAAATTGTGTGGCTGTAAATTGCGGGCCATTGTCTGAAACCAGGACATCAGGCAACCCATGAGTTGTGAATAATTTTCAGAGGACTTTTATTACTGCATCCACTGTTATGGTGGCCATCAGAATGATTTCCATCCATTTAGAATAGGCATCCACAATTACTAAAAATGTTTGGCCATGAAATGGCCCAGCAAAGTCAATGTGGATCCTCGACCAGGGGGCTTTTGGTCGGTCCCACTCTTGAATGGTTCCCCCCTTCCTTGGGGGGAACTGGCTTGATTCTTGACATGTGGCTACCCACTCTTGTATCTCTTGGTCCATATTGGGCCACCATACAAAACTCTGAGCCAAGGCTTTCATCCGGACAATCCCCAGCTGACCCTCATGCAGTGCATTAAGTACAGAATACCTCAAATGGGTGGTATAATCACCCGGTCCCCCCACAGTAAACAAACCACTTGTACCGAAATCTCATGTTGAAGTATTGCAAATGGCTTAAACTCTGTACCAAATGGGCTCCCTTTGGTCATCATCCCCTCCATACCCAGTTCAAAATTTGTTTGACCATAGCATGTTTAGCCAAGTGCTTTGTCATAGCGGCAGAAGTCATGAGGCCAGAGTCCAGGCAGTTGATGAGGAGAATGGGAGCATCTGGGGTCAGGACATCCAACAAGTCAGGCAGAGGACATCTGCTGACGGCATCAGCATGTCCCATAGTTTTTCTGGGCCTGTGAATCAGTTTGTAGCAGTACACTGACAGAAAAATGGCCCATCTCGTAAATCAAGGCAAGGTGTGGGATGGTCCCCCACCAAGAGTCCCAACAAAGGTTTATGTTCCATTACCAATTCAAAATCCCTCCCAAACAAGTACTCATGAAACTGCTTGAACCCAGCTGGCTAGTTCCTCTCCGCACTAGACAATGTCCTGGAGAAATAGGCATCTAAAAAGAGCCTGGATAGCTCTGCAGACTAAGCACCCTAATTAACATCCAGCTGTCTGCAATTACTTCATGTTCGAATCTCACCAGGCCATCACCATCTAACCTTTACAGAGGCAAAAGTGGTAGCTTCCTTATGTCCCCAAACCCAAATGCTATTCTTCACCAATAGTTTGTGGAGGGGTTCAGCAACGGTAGCCTTGTTTTTTAAAAACACACTATAGAAATTGAGCAATCCCAGGAAAGCCTGCAATTCTGTTTGATTCCGTGGTGCCGGGGCTTCCTGAATTGCTCTGACCTTGCTGTTGGTAGGATGAATGCCTTCTCCATTTATCTGGTATCCCAGGAACCCTTTCCTGGGATACCGGATAATGCCAGATCGGGGTCAACCTGAGGGACCCCGATCTGGCATTTGCTACCCTTTCTAGACTGGGGCGAGGGAGTTCTGCAGTTCTGAATTTTGACAGCATCTCCCTCAGACAGGAGTGTAGTTGTTGTTCATCACTAGCAGTAACTAAGACATCATCGAAATATGGCACTACCCCAGGAATTTTCTGCAATAGTCTTTCCATTACACTCTGGAATAGACTTGGGACAACGTTTACATCAAATTGTAAACGGTGACATTTGAATGCCCCCCTATACGTCACAATGATTTGGGCCTCAGCAGTAGCACCATCTACAGGCAGCTGCTGATACACCTGCGATAATTTTGCAAAAATCCTTCCGGGAGGAATGCAACAAGTGCTGAACTATGGGAACTGGATACATACTTTGCTGTAGAGCCTTGTTCAATGTGCACTTGTAGTCAGCACAGATACGTACAGATCCATCACTCTTAACTGGGGTGACAATTGGGGTCTCCCACTTAGCGTAGTCAACTGGCTCAAGAATTCCCTGCCTAATCAATTTATCAAGTTCTTTGTCAATTTTGGGTTTTAGGGTGAATGGGACCCTCCAGGGTTTCATCCTAATTGGTGCCACCTTGAGGTCTAAACTGAATGATATTGGGGTGCTCACATACTTGCCGAGTTTCGGATTGAACACATTTTGGAATTCCCGGATCAGGTCATTGGTCCATGAGCTGGCAATGGCGTTGATGCCGGTCATCCCCAGGTCAAGGGACTCGAACCAGTCCACCCGAGCAAGTTGGAAAGGTTTCCTCTGATGACTGTTAAGGTCAGCTCACCCCAGAATTTGTTAAATTGGACCTTGAAGGTTCCGCAGCCAATGACAGGGATCTGGTTCCCCTGGTAATCACTGAGCTGCATGTTTTGTTGTTCAAGTTGGTGTTTCTGAAGTCTTGGAACAGCAGTCTTTAATGCTTGCCAGGAGACAATTGTTACTGCCGATCTGGTATTGATCTCCATGTCGCAGGGTGACCCTTCTATCTGTACAGTGGCATGAAGCTTTTTCTGGCAGGGAGTGCTCACCTGCGTTATCCTAGTCTGGCAGTTTGTTTCTGGAACCCTTTCGCTAGCAGTTTCACAACTATGCTTCCAATTTTCCCACCGAAATGGTCTTGGACCCTCTGCCTTTGTAATGTCTGTGTCAGCTCGATAATTAATGGGCTGATTCACTCAGCAGACTTTCGCCAAGTGTCCCTTCTTATTGCATCGGTGGCAATTAACGTCCTTGTAATGACAGGATTCCCTTGGGTGCTGGCCCCCACAGCTGGCACATGGTTGCCTTCTATTCTCTGGTTCTATATATTTCTTCTTCTCGGTGCAATAGACCTCGTCCTCACTGCTTTCAGAGTCTTCATCTTGGTGACGGCTCTTATGCATCATTGCAGTCTGTTTTGCTGCAGCCAGAGCTGTGGCAAGCTTCTGTAGTGACTCCGCCGTCCTATTTGATGACTCCGTTGCCCTTGCTTCATCCAGTGCAGCCTGCAACATTAGATTTGTCTTTGCTAAGAGTCTTCTCTGCAGTTGGAGATCTTTTACTCCCTAAACTATTTGGTTGATTAGAATATCATCCAGGTCTCTAAATTTGCAGTGAGCATCAGCTTTTCGCAGCGCCGCAACAGATTGGTTTATAGATTCTCCGTCCTGCTGCATTCGGTGCCAGAATTAGTAGCGTCTCACCGTTTTTGATGGGGCAGGAGAGTAGTGTGTTCTTAGTATGTTTTGTAGCACTTGCCATGGTACAGATTGTACCGGAGTTGGTTCGCACAGGGCTTCAGTGGTGTCAAACACATTGTGCCCACAATGGCTCCGGAACAGAGCTCTTTTTCTGTTGTCCGACAGTCCAAGGAAGTTGCTTGCTTCCATGAAACACTCAAACCTTGTCATATAAGTGCCCCATTTCTCCTTTGCTGGATTGAACGGAGCCGGAAGGTGGAACACAGACATGCTTGCCGCTATTTCAAGCATTTGAATTTGGCGTGCAAGATGGCTGCTGTTCGCATTGCCGCCAGACTGGATTGTTTCGTTGTCAGCTCTTTTTGGTCTCAGTGATTTCTCCAAGATCCCACCTTCATCGCTAGTGTTAAGATGGATTGAAGAGACTGGAGACAGGCTTCAGACAACAGCTCTTTATTCAGCAACTATTTACAATCCAGCAGCCTGTTCCTGAAACAGACACCCTTTATATAGAGGGCTATCTGGGGCTCAGCCAATCACATTTAAACATTCTTCCCACCCAACAGTAGACCAGAGGGAAAACTTCCTTGTCAATATCTAACAGCACTAATGTGCCTATCATCCCCATCATTGTATTTTTATTCTTTTATTCTTGTTCTTGTTTTTGTTTGACAAATTCTAATAAATAAATAAATATTTATTTTTATTTTTATTTCTTTTACTTATTTTTTATATTATTATTTATTATAAATATATACTGTATTTTTCAGAATATAAGACGCTCCAGACTATAAGATGCACCTACTTTTTTTGGTGAGGAAAAAAGAAAATCTGCCTCTGTCTCCCAGCAATTTTGGCTTGTTGCAGCATACAGCAAATAGCCTGTTTTACTCTCATTTTAGTTTTCAGCATAGCTTGATTAGCACAAGAAAAAAAATCAGCTCCCAGCAATTTACCTCCTTGCAGCAAGCATCAGAGGCCCATGCAAAACAGCTGAGAGTTGGGAGGCCAATCCAAGGGACAATCAACTTGAGCTAATTAGGCTGTGCTGAAGCTGAAATGGGCTGTTTTTCTTGTTGGTTGCTGCAAGGAGGTAAATTGTTGGGAGGTAGAGGCCAAAGGGTGAGGGCCAGTGGGTAGGCGGGGCTACATTCTGTGTATAAGATGCACCTAAATTTTCACCCCTTTTGGGGGGGGGGGAAAGATGTGACTTATACACAGAAGAGCCTGGTGGCGCAGTGGACTAAGTGCTGTTAAAGTAGCACTTAGTTGCCAGCTGCCTGCAACTGGGTATGGCTAGTCTAGTGAAGAGAAGGAGCAGGGGAGACATGATAGCCATCTTCCAGTATTAAGAGGCTGCCACAGAGAGGAGAGGGTGAAGCTGTTTTCCAAAGCACCTGAAGGCCAGGCAAGGAATAATGGATTTAAACTGAACAAGGAGAGATTCAACCTAGAAATGAGGAGGAACTTTCTGACAGTGAGAACAATCAACCAATGGAACAACTTGCCTTCGGAAGTTGTGGGAGCTTCATCACTTGAGACTTTCAAGAAAAGATTGGACTGCCATTTGTCAGAAATCATGTAGGGTCTCCTGCTTGAGTGGGGGGTTGGACTAGATGATCTATAAGGTCCCTTCCAACTCTGTTAATCTGTTAAAAATCTGTTAAAATAAATACACTATGAAAGTGTTTTCAAAAAATTGAGTCTTTTGCACTAATAAAAATGACTTTGTCCTATGATTTTTCTCCTATTTAGTAGCCCTTCTATCTTAAAACAAAGCTCAGAACTCAATGTACAGCAAAGCAGATAAAATGTAATTTTCACTCCCCAGCTGTAACTATTTTAATGAAAAATCTGCATAGAGTAAATAGGCAATCACATTTCTGCTAAATATGAAATTTTTCATTAAGCTGTCTCTTTCTTTTGTAAACTACAGCTGGAACTATTCTCTATAAGATTCTTCTCCTTCCTGTACTTCAATTCATTTAACACTGGAAGCACTGGCGCAGAAACATTCTTTTAAAACAATTAATTTAACATTCAGTAGATACCATTAAAGAAAAAAGAAATTCTGAATCAGCTCCAGAAAATATTGGTGCAAAACATATAAAAATTATCTCCAAAGATTAAAAACTAGTTGTATAAATAACCTGTGTGTGTGTGTGTGTGTGTGTGTGTGTGTGTACAGGTGATATCTCGGGTTTCTTCCCATGTAATTACAAACATATCTTTAGAAGTATTGCAGCGATGTTTCGATGGAATCTCATCCATCATCTTCTGGCTGATGTTCTTGGTTTGGTGCCTATGGGCAAACTGTGTGATCTTAACTGACATCCCTCTTTGAAAAGAGGCAAAGGTGTATTCTGATTGGTTGTCAGTGCTGCTTTATTCTGATTGGCTGATGATGTAGTTGTATTTTGATTGAGTAGAAGCACTGTTGCTGGGCTGTGGATTGATGGATAAGATATGTTGGAAATGGTGGCAGCACAGGCTTTTTGATGAACCTTTGATCTATGGTTTATATTTTTTGTTAAGATTCGTCTATTTATGAGAGAAGGTTTCCAAATAGAAGGCAGATGGGAGGTGTCATCACGTTTATTCATACAATATGGTCTTTTCTCTATTTCAATGGCCTGATTATTCTGCCATTGAGATGTTCCATTTTTGCAACTGTTTTTGTGTTATTAAAGTTAATATTATGTCCTGTGGCATTTATGTGTTGTACTAATGATGATGTGTGTTCTTTTTTCTGTACTGAGTTTTTATGTTCCTCGATGCGCACACTCATTCTTCTGTTGGTCTGTCCAATATACATTGAGGGGCAGGAAGCACACGGGATTTCATATGTGCCTTGATCTTCTAGTTCTATTTTGTCCTTAGGGTTTCTCAGAATAGACGATATCTTTCTGTCTGTGCAAAATACAGTTTTGATGTTGTGTCTATGCAGTACTTTATATACTTTAACTTTATATACATTACTTTATATACATTAACCAACTTTATATACATTACTTTACTTTATATACATTAACCAATGTACGAACATCAAATGGGTTCTGTAGAAATAAAATCATCAGTATGATCCAGCATGCAACACTCAAACAGAAGAGAAATCAACAAGAGGAACAAAACAATGGGAAAGCCATCTTACCCTACATAAAAGGAACAACAGATAAAATTAGCAAAATACTGCCTAGGCCATGTGAATTATCAATAAAATTAAATTATCAATTCTACAATTCAGTACATAATAGCTTAGAATAAAATCCAAGCAAGTAAACCACAAATTAAGTATGTTTATATTAGATATAACTTCATAGTCAGTGGTGGGTTTCAGCTGCTTTGGGCCAGTTCGGGTGAACCAATAGTTAAATTGCTGGGTGGCCCTGCCCCACCCCTTCCAGGAGTTCCCACGCAACCCATTTTGGCTTCCAGGTAAGTGCAGGGAGGCCCATTTCCACTCCCAGGTGGCTGCAGGGAAGCCTCCTAAGCCCAAAATGGGTTGCGGGTGGGCAGTGTATCCCCCCTGCAGCCCATTCTCTCCTGCAGCCCATTTTTGCTCTCGGGGGTGCAGGCCAAGTGCTGCCTGTCACATCCCCTGGCCACGCCCACCCATCCAGTCATTAGGGCAGAGAACTGGTGTTAAATTATTTGAATCCCACCACTGTTCATAGTGTGCATCAGGGGCAGGTTTCAAAACCCTTCGCTACTGGTTCGCTCATGGGTGCAAGTGTGCGACACTTCTGTGCATGCGCAGAAGCTTCTGCGCATGCGCACAAGCATCTGGGCATGCGCACAAGCATCTGGGCGGGTGAGCAGAGCCTCCCGCCGCCGCTACCGGTTCGCCCTATCTGGGGTGAACTGGCAGCAACCCACCACTGGTGTGCATGTGTGTTTATGAGGATAGAACCATCTGGCCACTCTCAGTTTGGTTTAAAAGCTTTGGATAATTGGACTAATTATCAAGTTCTAATCAACTTGAATAGGAGATCTTGAAGGAATCCAAGTATAAGTAGAAAAATGAAAAAAATCAGTGACAGAGAAAGTCATCTCTATATTGCTGTCAACAAATCTACATGAATATATCCATTAAATCATTAGAAGTCAAACTCAATTTACTTGAAAAGATTTAAGTTTTCCAGGACCACAGGGGCTCTGTTTCATATCACCCATATTTTGTTGCAGAATCCACCATCTGAAACTGGATTCTGTCAATCTTTTTGAAGTCTAAAACTATCACATCCAAGAAATAGCTTGCTTTATAAGGCAATTGTTTGATCACGAAATAAAGGGATAGCTTGAGATTCAGCTCTCTCACTTTAAACTCATCTTGAAATTCTATGACAATCAACCTATTTTTTTTTAAAAAAAAGACTTATTATATTTACACATAATCTTTGGATTTTTAAAAGTGCTCCAAAAGTCCTCTACATCTATTCAATTTGAGGGGAAGCTGAACCAGCCACAGAAGATTTTTAACTGACTTGCTGTTAAACTGAATAAAATAAAATCAGTGGCTAAGACACTGAGTTTGTCAATTAGAAAGGTTGGCAGGTTGGCGGTTTGAATCCCTAGTACAGATCTTCTGCGTGAGCAGGGGGTTGTACTAGATTACCTCCAAGGTCCCTTCCAACTCTGTTATGGTTACTGATTTTCTTTGTTTTTCCTTGAAGACATTTTGCTTCTCATCCAAGAAGCTTCTTCAGTTCTTTTTTTTTAATTGAAAAAGTTTTACAATACAAAATTTTTTCATTTCCCCCCCAAACCCCCCTTCCCCCCTCCCCCTACCTACCTCCCTCCACCCCAACCCCTTTCCCCTCCCCATCCCCCCCTTAACTTCCGCTACAGATTTTTTAAAAAAATTAAAACAAAAAGGAAAAAATTTTAAAGTATTCAAGTTTTAAAGTTGGAAAAAATTTAAAAAGAAGAAAAAGAAGAGAAAAACAAAAAAAACCCCAAACCCAATACATATAACAAAGTAATATAACAAATAAACCTATAAATAATAATATTTTTCTAAAGTTAACAATATTGTAATAAAAAGAACTAATAATAATAAAATTTACCTCATTAACCAACCATCAATATTCATTTATCAATCAATAAAATACTTATAATATTCAAACCCAATTAAAAAATATCATACCTTTCTGTAATCCATTAATATTAACATTACTAATCATATACCAAAGTCAGTCCCCCTTATAATAAAATATATCACCTCAATATCCATATCAAATAATTTTATCCCAACTACACCCCTTAACTAAAAAACAAAAACATAAAACATGAAGTATAATATATATGATTATACATATATAATTATAATTATACAATTATGTCCAAAAAGAATTTTTTCTATCTCAATAATCCATGTTTCAATCTTCTCTTCGTCTTGATTGAAGTTAAATATACTTTCTTCCAACGTAAATCCATTCCAATAAGCTTCATCTTCCAGCTGCCCCCATCAGCAAAAAAAACATCTCTCCACACAAAAAATCCCCCCGAGTGACTTTATATAAATAATATCCAACTCAAGATTCTTCTGTGAACTTTTTATCTTCTCAACAACACTCTCTAAAGACCTTGTTATGAAATCTTTTAAATCCTCATCTGCAGTTCCCTGCGAATGAGCCATTTCTGCTTTGTACTTTATCTGAGTTGTAAGGGAGCCCCCCCTTCCTTTTGGTTTAGGAGTCATACTTCTAAAAAAAAGGGATTTTAACTTTTCTTTTTCCAAAAAAAATTCTTCCTTTTCTCTTTTTTCAAAAAAAAAAAACACAGAAAAATTCTGTTTAAATCAGTCCTTATTTCTTTAATTCTTTTCCCTACTAAAATATTTCTTTTAAAATACCTCAGCGCTGGCTAAGCTAGGCCCTTCTTTCACTTTCCACTCTCCATTTTCTCTGAGCAAAGCCAGTCGCCATTTTCAAGCACTTTCACTGATCACTCTCCTTTTTCCTTTTCTTTCCTTCTTCTTCTAGAAAATTAATATAAAAGCCATACTTGCGTTTTTCCTTTTTTTAAAAAAACTCCTTGTTCAGCTTGGCTAGATTTTCCATCAATCGTGGTGTTGCTCATGACGTCTGGCTTCACTAATTAAAGCGGAGATCCCTCTCGGCGCGGAGCCTCTCTGGAGGTGGATAGGGAGCCATCACCCTGAGCCTTCCCCCGGACAAGGAAAAAAGTCCTGGGGCGATTCAAGGGGCTCAACCGCACCCCCAGATGCACTGCCCACTCTTCCGATCAAAGAGCGGGTTTTGCGAACCGCCTGCCAGTTGTAAGGCGGCTCTTTACGCACCGGGAGGCCAGCGGTCATAAAAGACCGCCAACGACGGAGGCGCCACCCAGAAGTCCCAAGCTTCTTCAGTTCTAACTGAATGGTAGGGAATGGAAGGATTTATATTCATGACTGAGAATCTCTATAGACCTTGAAGTTTGCAACACCCACCCCTTGGACTTTCTGCAACAATTTTGAACTTTATTGATTGAAAACACTACAATTGTTTTATTTTGTTATATTTTGCCCAATTATATTTTTCTTTTTAAAAATATTTGGGGGTGGGGGCATTGGCAAATCCTTGGCTATAAATCTAACTCAGCATTCATAACATTAGAGAGACAAGGTAGAAAGCAGGTGTCTGTGAGTTCTACTTTAAGCATGAAAGCCAGTGGGGGACTTTAAGCCAATCACTCCTTAGGTTTAGGTTTAGGTTTTATTGCATTTATATATCGCCCTTCTCCCGAATGGGACTCAGGGCGGTTTACAGCCATATTAAAACAATCACATATAAAAATTCAAACTAATAAAATAATTAAACTATTTGGCCATAAAATTTAAAACCCCTACTAAAAACCTTTTTAAAAATTTAACACAAATTTAAGTCAGACCGGCTTGATGAAACAGTAGAGTCTTCAGGGCTTGTCGGAAGGCATGGAGATCAGGAATCTTTCTTATATCCGGGGGTAGTTCATTCCATAGGGCTGGAGCTACCACAGAGAATGCTCTCCCCCTGGGGGCCGCCCTCCGGCATTGTCTGGCCGACGGCACCCTGAGGAGGCCCTCTCTGTGAGAGCGTATTGGGCGGTGGGAGATATTCATTGGCAGAAGGCGGTCCTGTAAATATCCTGGTCCTAAGCCATGGAGCACTTTGAAGATGGTGACTAGCACCTTGAAACGCTCCTGGAACACCACCGGGAGCCAGTGCAGCTCACGCAAGTGGGGAGTTACCCGGGAGCGACGAGTCGCTCCCATAACCACTCGCACGGCCGCATTCTGGACTAGCTGGAGTCTCCGGGTGCTCCTCAAGGGGAGCCCCATGAAGAGAGCATTCAGTAGTCCAAATGGGAAGTGACGAGAGCATGAGTGACTGTGCGTAGGGTGTCCTGATCCAGAAACGGACGCAACTGGGCGATCAGGCAAACCTGATAAAAAGCCCCCCTGGCCACGGCCGTCATATGATCGTCTAAAGACAGCCGTGCATCCAGGAGGACGCCCAAGTTGTGAACCCTCTCTGAGGGGGGCAAGATCTCTTCCCCAATAGCCAGTGATGGCACCAACTGGCTATATCGGGGTGCCAGAAGCCACAGCCACTCTGTCTTGGAGGGGTTGAGTCTGAGCCTGTTCCTCCCCATCCAGATCCATATGGCTTCCAGGCAGCAGAACATCACGGCAAGGGCATCGTTGGGGTGATCCGGGGTAGAAATGTACAACTGCGTGTCATCGGCATACAGTTGACACTTCACCCCGAAACCACGGATGATCTCACCCAGCGGCTTCACATAAATGTTGAACAGGAGGGGCGAGAGGACAGACCCCTGTGGCACTCCACAAGTGAGGTGTCTCAAGGTCGACCTCTGCCCCCCCGCCAACACAGACTGTGTACGGTCAGCGAGAAAGGAGGAGAAACACCGCATAACGGTGCCTCCCACTCCCAAACCCCCAACTGACGCAGCATGATACCATGATCGATGGTATCAAAAGCCGCTGAGAGATCAAGAAGGACCAGGACCGAGGAATATCCTCTGTCCCGAGCCCTCCAGAGATCATCAACCAATGCGATCAATGCCGTTTCCGTGCTGTAACCCGCCCTGAAACCTGACTGGCACGGATCCAGATAGACAGCTTCATCCAGGTAACGAGGAAGCTGTTGCGCCACCACACTCTCAACAACCTTTGCTGTGAAGCGAAGGTTGGAGACCAGATGATAATTACCTAATATAGCTGGGTCCAGGGAAGGCTTCTTGAGGAGGGGCCTCACCACCGCCTCTTTCAAGGCGGCCGGGAAGACACCCTCACTCAGAGAAGCATTAATAATATCCTGGAGCCCAACTCACCTCACAGGGTTCAATGTACTTATTGAACCATAGAGGTCCCTGTTGTGAAGAAAATAGGAGAAGGAAGGAGTATTAAATATGTCTGCCACCTTGAGTTGTTTATAAAAATAATAAAGGAATTAAAGAATTAAAGGAAATAAAGGATTAAAGGAATTTTTTAAAAATTTAAAGAAACCTCAAACAGAAGTAGATTCTATAGTACAGCTATACAAGTTTCTTAAGGGCAAAATAAACTTGTAGACTTTCCCTCTTTTTGCTTTACCATTAAATACAATTTGTTTTTGTTAATCTAATGATGTATTTATTGAACCACAGTGGCCTCTGGTTTTGATAATCAGTGGACTGTGACTTTGAAAAGGGCATATTGGGATAGAGAACTTTGATAGAAACAGGGAGAAAAGATTTTTTTTTAATTTATACCATTGCCAAAAATCAAAGCAACCTATTTTAAAGTTGTTTTATGTATACAATGTAACTGCAATGAAATTTGATCCATAGGATTAATAGTCTGATAATTTTTGGTTTACTGCTTCATTTCACTGGCTAGAATGAAAAGAGAAATACTTCTGCAACAGCATTGCAAGCAGATGATTGAAAGGTGCCCCACAGTTTGAAAAAGGTAATTTTCCTGGTGTCCTTCTTCTGCAGGAAGCCATTGACTAGAAGAGAAATGAATAAATTTCCCTGAACCCTGTGGAAATATCTATCTGGGTACCTCATTGTAGCACTGTATAGGAAAGAATGATATCCTAAATGCAATAGGTATGCAAACTTTAATTTCTCAGAACTCCAATTCCAAAACATCATTTCTAATAATCACCAATCCCACAAAACTAGTCTTGCAAGATTTCTTGAAACAGATGAGAGTCTTGAGGACTGTGCTCAAGTGTGACTTTCTTTAAATTAAATCTTTATTAAATATTTACATTAAAATTAACACAAAATAAAAATTGGGAAACAATATAAATGGTGAAATGTAGAAACACATAAACACAAGACTAAAACGAAACGACAAACATGACTAACCAGGAGTTAAGCTCACTCTCAAATTAATAATAACTAGTGTCATCCAAACCAAACATTTCAATAGAGTCAATTTCTACTAACTATCTACAAAACAGTTAGTCTGTTTTTGTCGAAATTTTAAGAAATCATATAGCCTAATAAATATCTAATTAATCTAAATAGACGATCTTGTCACCCATTTCCTAGGTTTAACCTTCTTTTGAGCCAGACAAAGCATTTGTCCCAACTTCTATTGTATATTGAATCTTTCTTGTCTTTTAAAATATACGTTAATCTATCCATCTCAGCACATCAGAGAATCTTGTTTATTATCAGATGATCGAGGGGCGTATCTGCATCTTTCCACAGTTGGGCAAATGCCATTCTCGCCGCTGTTGAGACATGGACAAATATATATCAATCTTTGTTATCAATGTAGTCTGGTCTTATTCCAAACAAGTAGAAGTCTGGATGAAGGGGAAAGCTCACACCTGTTATTTCCAGCAGCCACTGTTGTATTTTCCCCCAATAGCGTCTAGTTAACGGACAAGTCCACCACTGGTGGAAGAAAGTACCCTTGGCCGATCCACATTTCCAACATCTATCAGAGGACCCTGCGGACATCTTATCAAGTGGTGGGGGGGAGATACCAACGGTAGATCATTTTATAAAAGTTTTCCTTAAAAGGAGAAGAAAGGGTCAGTTTCATAGTTTTGTTCCATACGTTTTGCCATGCATCAAGCTGAATTGTTGTTCCTATATTTCTCCCCCAGGCAATCATCGTGTCCTTTACAATCCACCATAAAATTGGACAAAAGAAAGTTGTAAACGTTGGAGATAAATTTCCTTTGGTCACCTAGGAGAAGCTTGTCAAAAGTTTGTAAATGAAGGGAAATACCAGGTTCCTGTTTATCCCTAGCGAATCTAGTTTGAATTTTCGCATAGGACCACCAATCTATATCTAATCCTCTAGTTTGGAGATCGGCTCTAGGTCTAAGTCTCCCGACTTCATCCAACAAGTCACCATAAACCCAGTTCCTCTTTGTGTTGTGCACAGTCGAAAGGGTCACTGCCTCTAACGGAGACACCCATTTAGGAATCTGTGTGTAAACTTGCTTCTTCACCATTTCCCAAACCCTTATTAAAATTCCTCTAATATAATGATTTGTAAAATATTTGAATTTTTTGTCTTTTTGAGACCACAAAAAAGAGTGCCATCCCTACTGCAAATCATATCCTTCAATTGTTAAAATGCGCTTTCTTGAGAGAATCACCCAATCTTTAATCCAAACCAGGGATGAAGCTAGGTAATAAAGCTCCCACATTGGGAGCCCCAAGCCACCTCTTGTTTTGTGCTCTTCCAACATTTTTCTCTTTATACGGGGCTTTTTACTCTGCCAAATAAATTTACTTAGAATTTGGTCTAATTTCCTAAAAAAATTTTTTTCCAATCTTGCAGGGGCTGTTTGAAATAAAAAGATCCATTTCGGTAAAACATGGGCTTTTATCGCGGCAATTCTACCCAAAAATGAGATCTGAATATGCCGCCATCTCTCCACTTCATTTGCTGTGTCTATTAATAATTTAGAATAATTGTGTTCTTTAATGGAAGAACATCTATTTGTAAGCCAAATATCTATATATTTAAGTTTTTTGACACAGTTAATCCCCATAATACTTTGGATCTGTTCCTTTTGGGCACCTGACAAATTTTTTGTTAACATTTTGGTTTTATCTTTGTTAATTTTTAACCCCGCTACCTCCCTGTATTCATCTAATTTAGTAAGTAATTTTGGTCCTGTAATAAGGGGATCTTCTAATATGAAAACCAAATCGTCGGCGAATGCTTGGAGTTTATATTCTTCCCCTTTAACTTTTAAGCCCTTAATTTCCGAATCCTGTCTAATCATCTTAAGAAGTGGTTCAAGTGTTAAAATAAATAGCAGCAGTGAAGGAGGGCATCCTTGTCTGGTACCTTTATAAATCTGTATCTCATCTGATAGTGATCCATTAAACAGTAGCCTTGCCAACTGTTTAGAATAGATGGCTTGAATTGCCCTTGTAAATTGAGGCCCAAAACCCATCACTTCCAATTGTTGTATTATAAAATTCCAGCTGACTCTGTCAAAGGCCTTTTGGGCATCCAAAAAGATCATTACCATTGGTTTATCAGAGTGTGTCTCATAGTATTCTAAGGCATTCAATACCACCGTTACGTTATCTCTTAGATGCCTATGAGGCAAGAAACCATTCTGGTCTTGGTGGATAAATCGGGACAGGAACACCCGGAGTCTCTCAATTAGTATTGTCGCAAAAATCTTATAGTCCACATTCAGAAGCGAGATTGGTCTATAGTTCTGGATCAGAGTTTTATCTGTTTCGGGTTTCGGGATTAGGGATTAGGGAAATGTACGTTTCCATCCAGGACCGGGGTATTTTAGAGTGTAGTAAAACCTCATTAAATAGATCTTTAATATACAAACTAAGTGAGTCAAAGACTCCTTTATAAAATTCACTAGGAATCCCATCCGGTCCCAGAGTTTTGCCATTAGCTTGTTTCTTTATAGCTACTGCTATTTCCCCAACTGTGATTTCTGCATTTAAAATTTCTTTACAGTGATCCGGAATCATCTCCAATTGTAGATTCTGGAGATAACTCTTTAGTTTATCTTCCTGATAAATTTCCTGGCTATATAAGGAGGTATAAAAATCTTGGGCCACCTTTGCTTTTTGCTCTGTAGTACCTACCAAATTTCCCATAGAGTCCTGTAAAAATTCAATCTTTCTAGATTCTGCCTCTTTTCTTAATCTATATAACAACCACCACTTGTTAGCATGCTCAAATTGATTTTGTCGACATTTCCGAATTTTATTCGCCAAATCGTTTTGATCTAGGATAGATAACTCATGCCTAATCAAGTCAATTTTCTCCTTAATCAAATTATTATACGGATTTAAATGCAGCTCTCCTTCAGCTTTCTCCAATTCAGCCATTAACTCAATCCGTTTGGCCTTCTCCTTTCTCCATTTGGTAGCTGTATATTTTATTACCAATCCTCTAACTACTGCTTTAACAGTATCCCAAATATTTTGAAGGGAAGTATCTTCTCTCTTATTTTCAGTAAAGAAATGATCTAATTCTTTTTTAATCATATTTATAAATCCCTCGTCTTTCATGATCTCAGCCCTCATAGACCATCTCGCTCTTCTAGTGGACCCTTTCCATTTTATTACCAGGGGGTGGTGGTCTGCCCATATATTCGTCCCTATTTCAACTGAATTTATGCTTTCTTTCAGTTCTGAGGTTGACTAAACCATATCTATCCTAGACCATGATCTGTGCCTGGGAGAGAAATATGTAAAGTGCTTTTGCATAGGATGGAAATCTCGCCAAATGTCTCTTAACCTATTTCTGTTCTTAGGTTATCCCATGTTTTAGGGAGTACCTTCCTATGCCCTTTTTTATATTTAGGAGATCCCTTTCCTGGATCATAATCAATTGAAGTATCAGTAATCGCGTTGAAGTCACCTACTATACATACATGCTCGTAATTTAATTCATTAATTTTCTTATACAAATCTTTAAAGAAACCCATTTGGTTAACATTAGGGGCATAAATATTTACTAACAATACTTTTTTTTGGCCAATACTAATCTCTATCATAGTATCCTACCCTCTATATCTGCATAGATTTGACGTTTCACCAGGCCTCTCCGATCGTAAACAACAACTCCCCTTTTCTTCTGGTCAGCTAAGGATACATACAACTTCCCCAGTTTAGGATAAGTTAAAATCTTAGAGTGGTCTTTCCTTATGTGGGCCTCCTGTAAACATATAATATCATAGTTATCTTTTTGAAGTTTAGCCCAGACCTTTTTCCTCTTAGTGGGAGCATTCAGGCCATTGAGGTTAACAGAAAACAGGTTAAGCACCTCATCCATACCTCTACTTACCTGCGTTCTTGAGTTTCTGGGATCTAGTCTCGATTTGGAAATTTGTTCCTCCTTCTTCTCCAGATTGGGCTGTGCCTTTGTCATGTCCAATATGCTCTGTGGCTGTTGTTTCTTGGGTTACCTCTTCTTGGCTCTTACCTAGGTTACCACCTTCACTCTCTTGGTCACTTGAATTAATATAGGCTTCCGCGAAGTCTTGCGCTTCCTGTACGGATTCCAATCATAGCCTCTGTTCTTGCCAGGTAAACATCAGGCCTTCCGGTAGAAGCCAACGATAATGTATCCCTTGCTTCCTCAGCCATGTTGTCAAAAAGTCATATTTCCTCCGAATGTCTCGTACACGTCTCAGGAGCTGGGGCAGTACTGTTAGTCGGTTATTTTTATAGGTAAAAGCTTGGTCTCTCGTTTTCCGAAACACTTCATATCTTAGTGCTGTTCTAGTAAATCGAACATGAATCTCTTTAGGGAGCTTGTTGCACCGAGCATAGCTGGTATATACTCGGTACACATCGTCACTATCTCTTGAAACTTCTGCAAAACCTCTTCCAGTAATTCCTGCAACAATCTCTCCCATTAGTACATCCAAGCGCTCACCTTTCTCTTCAGGGACATTCTGAAACCGTAAGAAGTAGCCAGATCTATCCATTTCGAGGAAGATAATCTCTTCCTCAATTTTTTTATTAGCCATGGCTTGCCGGAGTTCGAGCCGCTCCATTCTACATGTCACCTTCTCAGTCTTTATCTCGGAAGCTTGAATCCGCTCCTCATGGTTAGTCAAAGTATTTTGGACCTCCTCAAACTTTGCATGAAACAACCTTGTCTCCGTAGTTAACGTTTCTACATTCCTCTTCAGCTCTTCCAAAATTTTAGACATTGAGTCTTGATTTTTGATCAATGTTTCCTGTATAGACTGGAGAATATCTTGTGTCGATGCTTTTCCCGGAGTAGCCACGTCTTCAGATGATCTTTGTAGTGTCACAGATGTAGTGACTGGGGATGAGGCTGAAGAGGTCGTGATTGCCTTCTTCTTTAAAGTGGTAGTCATGGTAGCCATTTTGGATATTCCTAAAAAGTCTTTCCAAGCAATCATACAACACCAAATGGTTTCACCACCTATTATCAAAATTCACTCTTGCTTCACTATGTCCAATGTACTAGGGGTAAATTTAGTCACTGATTCCTACTGGGTATTTAATTCCTACTGGCTATCTAAAAGGAAATAGGAAAGAAAAGGAAAAGGAAAAACAGGGGGGAAAAGGGGGGAAGTCCAACTATAATAAGTCTAGGTGTAGTTAGCAATTTTGGTCACTAGATGGCAGCAAACACCAACTTCTTCAGTTCTCCAGATCTTCTCGCAATGAAAGTAAGTTCAAAAGTGATTGCTCATACAAATGGCATATTTCAAAAGCAGCAAATGTTAGTACTAAGTCAAAAATAGAAAAATCAAAGGAAGCACAGCACTCTTACTTTCAAAGTCTGCGGGGGGGTTCACATTCCCAAACAATAAGTCAAAATTCAAAATTCACCAGTCGTAAAAACAGAGTGAAATTAGATCGCAGTAATCAGTTATAATCCAAGGTTGATAATCTTCTCAAACTGCCAGCTAACTTCACTGTCACTTCACTCAGTTTAGGCTCTGGGAGTAGGAAAGATTTTAAACTCCACTACCTTGCAGCTTCCAATCGAGTCACAGTCTCAAATTACCGAATCAGTCTTTTGGTTTGGCTTGGATGAATAGACTTCCTCAAGCAGTATAGTCACAGCCTCGGGGCACCATAACAGGCATCCCCTCACTGCTCCGACATCAGGGAGGGACTTCAGTCTCTTCGTGCAGCCTGCACTTTCCACACGGAGCTGGCAAAGCTCCCCTCTTTTCCACCAAGCTTTCCCACTCAGTGTTGGCTTCAAAGAAGCTTCAAAGAAGCTGCCAGATACAGCGATGGGGGGTTGGCTCGGGAGAAGAATCCCTTGCCTCCTCCGGCTGCTGTGACGTCACAGGAAGTTTGTGTGGAAGTGTGCCTTTAAATATGTATAAGAAGAAGTGGTCTGCTGGCAGATCCAATATTCTTTATGTTATGTCCTTATAAGGGCATCCGCCGGGGATTGGTCAAATCCACTGGCGGGAAATTCAAATAGCTGTCTCGGGCGGTGCGACTGCCGGAGTGAATATAAGGAGAGTTCTGGCAGTGCAGCGCCAGTCTTGTTCCATCCTAAAATAAGTGCTGAATGGACCTGAGCTGGTCGCGTCTTCTTTTCCTGTGCCTGATCTAACACTGGTGACGAAGGACTAAAAAGAACCAGAGCGTCGACTGCGTGGCACAAACGCCAACTGACCAAGAGCTAACCCGAGCTGAAGTCACTCACCCATGGCAGACCGAAGCATGGCATCACCGCAAGCTCCTATCATCTCACTGGCCCCATTCAACCCTGGGAAGGAGAAATGAAGATCCTACATGGTCCGGTTTCACCAGTTCCTCTGGGGAAACAGCTACCAGGACCTGGATGACGACCGCAAGAGAGCACTCTTCCTGGCTCACTGTGGCTCCGAGGTTCTGGAGATGGCCATCGACTTTGTGGCGCCCAGGGATATTGAGGAGATGTCCTGGGCTGATCTTCAAGAGATCCTGCAGGAGCACTACATGCCCACCGGCACACCGATCGCCAACCGGTTCACTTTCCACCAAAGGAACCAGCAGGATGGTGAACCCATCAAAGACTTTGTGGCTGCCCTTTGTCAAATCGCAACGAATTGTGAGTTTGACAACGTGGACAATGCTATCCGTGACTGCATTGTCTTTGGAATGAAGGATGTGGCACTCCAGAAGAAGTTCCTGAACCACAAGAGAATCCTGCTCAAGAAAGTCATCGAGGAGGCCACAGCGGCAGAAACGTAGGAAAAACCAGCAGCTGCAATATTGAAGGCAAGAGGGATCCACAAGATCCATAAGACTTCACAGAGCTCCACGGACGATTCCACTGCTGTGTCTGAATCTGATGAAGAGATGGCCATCCACAAGGTCTCCAGACTCCCAAGGCAGGAAACCACTCAAAATGGTGACCAGGGGGAGCGCTGCGGCAGCTGCAGAAGAGACCATGCCAGGGCAAGCTGCAGATGGAGAGATGCCACCTGCCGATGCTGCCTGAAGAGGGGGCACATCGCAGAGGCCTGCAGAGCATTGGACCCAGCCCCTGAGCCATCCAGACACTGAACCCGCGAAAATAGGAAAGAACACCAGAGGGCATCCAAACGGCCCTCTTTCCAGTCTAGACGTGGAGACAACAACTACTTCCGCAGCGAGGCGGTCCATCAGATGACCATCCCCCACACAAGTGATGACAGTACCACTAAATTCCACATGACACTACAAGCAGAAGGGACACCGTGCTCCATGGAGATAGATTCGGGCTCGATCTACTTCATTATGGACTGGCAGCAGCTGAAACACCTGAAACCTGACTGCAATAAGAAGGACCTGAAGCCCCTGCATTCGAGGCTCGTGGATTTCGGTGGAAACCCAATTGGGGTCCTGGGGAGAACATCACTCCAGATCTCCTACAAGAAGTTCCAAGACAACCTTTCCATCACAATTGTGGAACACAGCTGACCGAACCTGCTAGGCATGGAGTGGTTCAAGCCATTAGGGCTCTCGATTGGAGGGATCCATCAAATCTGCCAGGACGAACTCAACAACTTCATTGAAGAGTTCAAGGAAGTCTTCAATAGTAAGCTGGGGAAATTTGTGGGAAAGCCCATTTCCTTCAATTTAGATAAAACGATCACTTCAATTAGGCTCATGCCTCGCTGAGTTCCATTCGCTTTGCGGCCCAAAGTAGATGCCCAGTTGGATAAATTGATTGCCCAGGGCATATTGGAACCAATTGATCATGCGACATGGGAGACCCTCATTGTGACCCCAACGAAGCATGATGGAACTGTGTGCATCTGCGCCGACTACAAATGCACAATCAATAAGGTGTTGCAGCAGAGCGCATACATGGTTCCAGTGGTGCAACATCTGTTGCATTCACTTGGGAGTGGGTCAATATTCACCAAACTGGATCTGGCCCAGACCTACCAGCAACTGCCAGTAGGCGAAAAAATGGCAGAGGCTCAAACAATTGTCACCCACAGAGGCGCATTCAAATGTAACCACCTCCAATTTGGGGTCAGTGCAGCCCCAGGCATTTTTCAATCCATGATGGAATGCCTTCTCCAAGGTGTTCCAGAGGTGGTGCCGTACTTTGATGATGTTTTGATCTCCGGTGATTCAAAAACCCAACTACTTGAGTGGCTCAGGCTTGTCCTACAGCGGTTCAAGGTGAAGGGTTTGAGGTCAGGAGACAAATGCATCATTGGAGTCCAGGAGGTCGAGTTCCTGGGCTATCTCATTAATAACACGGGCATCTACCCCACCAAAAATAAAGTCAAAGCTATTCACGAAGCTCCCAGCCCCAAAAACAAAGCAGAGCTTCAGGCTTTCTTAGGATTACTCAATTTTTACAGCGTTTTCCTTAAACAGAAAGCCACAACTGCTGAGCCACTCCACCGCCTGCTGGGGAAAGTGGCTCCCTGGAAGTGGGAGGAAGAAGAGGAAGCAGCCTTCAGAGCCATCAAAGCAGATAGCGTACTCATGCAGTACCACAAGATGCTTCCCCTAAGACTAACCTGCGATGCGTCACCCTACGGGGTTGAAGCAGTGCTTAGCCATGAACTGCTGAATGGCTCGGAAGCACCTATCGCCTACTTCTCGAAGACCATGTCCAATGCGGAGAGGAACTACAGCCAGCTGGACAAGGAAGCCTTGGCCATCGTCACAGGCATCAAGCGCTTCCACAAGTACCTCTATGGCAGAGGCTTCACCATCATAATGGACCACAAGCCTCTGCTGGGACTACTCGTGGGTGATAGACCGATGCCGACCTTCATGTCACCAAGAATGACCAGATGAGCGATCTTCCTAGCCGGGTATTCTTACAGACTGGTCCACAAGCCCGGCAAGTCCATTGGAAACGCCGACGCACTGAGCAGGTGCCCATCCAGAGAACTGGTGGAAGACACAGCCTCCACACTCAGGCTCTTTCACATTGACAGTGACCAAGCCTGCCCAGTCACATCTGCAGACGTGGCAGTCCACACCCAGAAGGACCCGACCCTCAGCCAAGTCAAGTCCTGGGTCCTGCGGTGCTGGCTGACAGAAAAGACGGAGGAGAAATTCAGCCCTTTCATTAGGAAGCAGAAGGAGCTATCCAAAATGAAAGGCTGCCTGCTATGGGGAGACAGAGTGGTGATTCCCAGCGCCCTACAATGGAAGACGCTAGAAACCCTCCACAACGGGCACCCGGGCATTGTTCGAATGAAGGGGCTGGCACGGAGTTATGTTTGGTGGCCATCTCTGGACAAAGACATAGAAGAATGGGTCTCCAGATGTGACCCATGCCAAGAGGTACGTCCCGCCCCCCCCCAAGCCGAACCATCACAGTGGGAGACACCTAGCAGTCCCTGGTCAAGGATCCACATTGACTTCGCGGGTCCGATGCAAGGGTGATACCTCTTGATTGTCGTGGATGCCTTCTCAAAATGGCTAGAAGTAGTCCCCATGGCATCCACCACAGCAGAAGCAACGATCCGGGTTCTCCGCTGACTCTTCGCAACCCACGGACTGCCAGACGTGTTGGTTTCTGACAACGGCCCCAACTTACGTCCTTGCCCATGGAAGCGTTCCTGTCTGGACTGGGCATCCGCCATGCCCTCTCAGCACCCTACAGGCTGGTGGAAAATTGACAGGCGGAAAGGATGGTGAGGCTCACCAAGGAAGCGCTCACCAAGATGGGCACAGGCGACTGGCAGGAACAATTAGATATCTTCCTCCTCACCCAGCACATCACACCACATGCCATCACCCACAAGTGCCCGGAAGAGCTGCTGATGGGCAGAAAACTCAGGTCACTATTGGACAGATTGCACCCTCAGTACAACCCAGAGGTGCCAGCAACCACCAGCTTTGCGCCTTCGCCATAGGGGATCCGGTGTTTGCCTTGAATTTCTACGGGTCCCCGAAATGGCTGAAGGGGAAGATAGAAAGTACAACTGGCCCGAAGTCCTACCGAGTGGAGCTGGAAGATGGACAGGTCTGCAGACGTCACATCGACCAGCTCCGGAAAAAGTGGATGGAAGTAGGACGAAATCAACCCAACAAGGTAGACCTTCAACACCCCGGCGAGGTAGGTTGCAACACCCTGAAGAGGTAGGCCTGCAACACCCCGAAGAGGTAGGACTACCACACCCCGTCGAGGTAGGACTACCACATCCCATCGAGGTAGTCTTACCACACCCTGCCGAAGTGGGCCAACATCCACCCGGGGTTGAAGTCCACTGGCGCTCATCGGGAGTAGACTGGAGATCATCCAGAGGGGGCACCCCACAGCATCCTGCGAGGTTGGCCAGTGAGGCCCCAGAGATGGAGACCAACACAACAATGAGGTGGTAGACCGGGGTCAAGTCGACGAGGGCAACCCGCAATGTTCCGGTGAGGTCGGCCAGCACCATTCCGGCAAGGGAGACCTCCACTGCAGAAAGACAGTAGACCGGGGACATGCTGCCGAGTGAACCCCGCAACACTCCGGTGAGGTCGGCCAATGGCACCCCAGCGAGGGAGACCTCCACCAGTCCAGCAAGGCAGACCCGTGGCACCCCAACAACGACAAGCACCAACCTGACGAGGAAGGCCGAAACCACCTCTGCGAGGAGGGCCTCCACCATCCCAGCAAGGGAGGCCTGCACCACCCCGGCGAGGTCAGCCAACAACATCCTTGTCTCTACAAGCATCAATGACTCACCAGGCAACATCATCCCAGCAGAGAGGGCCTCCACCACCCCTGCAAGAGAGGCCTGCCCCACCCTTGCAGGGGTCGGACAAAAGACACCATGACCCGGCAGTCACCAAGGGAAGTCATCGGACTCAACCAAGGGACACCGAGACCAGAGCCAAGACAGCGGGAACCAAGAAACCAACCGGAACCCCCCACCACTGAACCTGTCAAAGTCAAGGGGAGCACCAGAGACTTACCGGGATTCAGCAGTTCCCCACCGGTCAGCAGCGACGGTCAGCGGCAGGAAGTACATCACCCAGGCCAGGAGGAAGACCAGCATCGCCAGCAGACGGAGGTCCGAGACCCGGCCAGAGGTGCTGGGGCGAAGCCCGCACATTTGACTGCCAAGTCCTGTCCGGTTCCAGGCAGGGAACCGGGAGACACAGGAGCCCTGCCTGTCCGGGACGACGGTGAAGCTCAACTGGGACTGTGCAGGTCAACCAGGCCTTCCCGGTGTCCTGCGTACCTGCGCGACTACGTACTAGATGGACAGACTAAGAACTGGGGGGGGGGGAGGAGTGTTATGTCCTTATAAGGACATCTGCCGGGGATTGGTCAAATCCACTGGCGGGAAATTCAAATAGCTGAGTGAATATAAGGAGAGCTCCGGCAGCGCAGCGCCCGTCTTGTTCCAGCCTAAAATAAAGTGCTGAATGGACCTGAGCTGGTCGCGTCTTCTTTTCCTGCGCCTGATCTAACACTTTAGGTAGTCATGTCTCTCATTCTGTGGAAGTCTGTCCTCATACTTATGCTTCCTTTCTATCACTGAGAAAATGAGTGTTCTATTCCAGCAATTATTGTGGAAGTTGTGAATATTTAATGGCAAATTATCTTTCCTGCTTGGTGTTTATTAAACTAATTATTTAGTTTTAGCCACTGTTAATGACTTGGTTGTAATGAATACCTAAAAAATTGCAATAGCAATAGATGAACCATACATTGCTATGAATGACTGACAACTTAGGGTATTATATTTCAGATCAAACCAAACAGCATCTGGAAAATTCAGCTGGTGCAGAATGGGATTAAATATTTTTTTCTCCTGCTTTCTTGAGTTTATCTGTTTTGCTTATCTGTTTTGTTTACCTGTTTATTTTTTACTGTTTTAGATTGCTGTGGAATTTTACAGAATCACTGTGTTTGTGAGGTTGGAGAGAGGGGGAGGGGGGAATAATAAAAAGACTAATAAGACAGAATTGGTTCAAATCAGCCTTGATCATTAATGAATACTTATACAACTGGCATTAGTTATCCCTTTAATGTAATTGACATGAACCAGTGGGGAGAATTTACTTTTTGTCACTGATACATCTCAGGTAGGGTGACTATTTATGTAATAAAAGAAACAAGTATCAAATGCTGGTGTTGATTTTTGTTTAGATTCTCTTTATATGATACTATGACTCCCACAAAATGCTGATATTTAGGGACAAAGATTTGCAAAACCTTAGAAAAATTAAAAAGGTGTGAATACTTTTCTGCATTATACTGTTGGAAGAAACATCCTTCCAGGTTCTGCTCCAAGTGGGGAAGCAGACACTGGAGACAAGGAGACTGCTTGGAAAGATGATTTAATGGTGGTCAGGATCACATGGCTTGAGTTCCTGAACAGAAAAGGGCAGATACAGGGAGTTTTGGGGTTTTTGGGGCTCTCTCTGGCTTTGCATTTCCTGGGGGCCGGAAAGAGTATCCTGATTAGTTGTTAGACTTCCAGGGGGTGGGGGGTCTCAGCTAGTCTTGCTGGCTGCTGGTCACATGTGCTTCCCTGGTCACATGTGCTTCCCAGGTCACATGTGGTGAGTTTCTGCTGCTACTGTGTAGAGGGCTAATCCTATCTTTGTTGAAACTTTTGGCAATTCCTACTATGGCTCTGCCTGAAGGAGGTAGATCTTTGTTATGTAGAATAGACTGGCCCAGGTCTTAATGGCCCATTGACAAAGGGTGGGGGCAGGAAGATGGGAGCTGCTTTAAAACATGCTTATCCATTTCTCATCCAGGAAAATATAATATTCTGCCTTTAATAATTCCTAAAAATATTTCATTCTTCTAGGACAGGGGTGGGTGCTAACCTCCTACAATACAGTAGGACAGAAAAAAACTTTATTTTGTATGGTAAAGAGAAAAATCACATATTTGGCACCAATTCCATATTTACTGTTCTTGCATAACTGATGAGAGTTGGATAAAATAAGTTAATGAAAAAGACATTTTCCAAACCAATTCTACCAGTTTTCTAAGAATAATGATGTTGCTGCAACTCAGCTGTCAACATTTAGCCATATCTAAAGTCTTCTCATCACTGCAGAGGGAAAAACCTTTTCAAATCCACAGGAAGATTGACTGCTGTTGCACAAATTCTAGAATTCACACCAGGATTTAAATTCAAGGATAGAATTATAGGCATTCACTCAGAGCCAAATACTGGAAGTAAAAAAGCCTCTGTATTTCCTTGAAGCTGGTAAATTTGATCCTATATACCTATTGGCAGTTGTGGTGGTGCTGAGAATTCTCTCAGCTACAAGGCAATACTGCATATATTCATGACAAGTCTCTGTGAAAAGCTATTTTAAATGCCATTAATATTTAAGTCCAACATTTTCTTTTAACATGCTTGTCACTCACATGCTGCCGTGATTCTTGAACATATCCTTGTTAAGGAGAACAGATGGTTTGGGTTTCAGTAGAAGAACCTCTCAAGTTTGTCAGAGTTGCTGTTCAGATTTGAGGATAATTTGCTTAAATTGGATCTTAAACCAAGCGTCTTCTTGTGATGTCATTCTATCTCAGTCTCTTCCCTCTTTCTTTAACTGTGGCTGACAGAACAAAAAGAACAGCTTGCTGCTGCAGATGTAGCCAATCAGTAAATGTTGGTTAGCCATTTACAGCTGAGTTGCTAATGAATTCTTATGTCTCCTAATTATTAATAGGACTAGTTTTGCTGGAGAAAAAAGATCCTGTGCTTGTACTTGAATCTGAAATCTTTTAAGCATGTTGCTTTGCATTAACAAGTTGCATTCTTCTTAAAACCTGTTTCAGAATGGTTGGGGTAAATAATTGTTTCCATTTGTAAAAGCTGGATTATGCTTTGCCATAAAGATTAAACTAAGAAAAACTGAAAGGCTTATCATTTTGTCTTCAACATCACAGGTCTTAATGAAAATCAAAGCATCTGAACGTAATAGCATATTTATTATATTTTATAGGATGTTTTTTCATGAATATGCCAGAATTATTTTGAATAAACGCTACAAGTGACAATGTGTATGGGGAGATGTCACTGCTTAGAATATTTCTCTTTGAAAAACTGCTTTATTTTCAAGATAGTGTTTGTTTAGTAATGTAAAAAAAAAGTGTGAGAGAAGAAACCATAAATTTGTTTTTTTTAAAAAAAGCATTTGTCCTCTGTGGGAAACTACTACTTTTTTGAAATAATATTTTCCCCTGTTTATTATTGTTCCTTATTCAACCAGGAGGTGACAGACTTCTAGACTAACAATATAAAGATTAAACAACACATAGATGCTTCCCTCCAACCCACCACCCATATATACTATTTTTTCCACTCTTTGTAAGGATTTGGAAAAAATATTGCTCAAAGGTTTAGCCCTGAATCTTATTTGCAACAGCTGGTATGTGTTTATTAAAATTTTCAGAAAATTTTGCTTGCCCCATAAATTGGTTTGGTCCCAGAGCAATACAAAAGGAATATCTTGCTTGAGCAAGATGAAGCTGCTAGCTACTCTAAAGAATCTATACAGTTTTGCTGGCTGAGGAACTCTGGGCCTTAAGTCCGCAAGTCTTAAGGTTGTCAAGTTGGAGACCCCTGCTATAGAGGGTATTCACGTTCAAAATGATCAGACAGAACTTCAAAAGCATGTGTTTGTTTTTATTTTTTCAATACATTTACAGATACATTTATTTGTTTGCTTACCCTCATAAAAAAGATTCTGAGACAGTTTGAAGAATTATAAATAAATTGTCACCCACAGATATGAACATTGTAACCAAAACAGTTAATAATATTTGTTTGGTTTGTCTTTGTTTCTTTGTTGTCAAAGTAAAAAAAAACCTAATAAAATACAATAAGCAGCGAACAAAAGAAAATGAAGTAAAACTAGAAAATTGACAGGGAAAGATGTCCTTCAAAATGCTTGGCTAAATAGAAATAACTTCTAAAGCAATCCCCTGCATAGCAATTATAGCCCCCAAGTATGATGTTTTTGGGGCCTGAATCACATGGAATATAATTTATTGACATATACTGATTGAAAATGTATCTCTGCCTAAGAAAACAAGTGTAAAATTCTGTCATCTCTCTATATCTATGCATTTTTCCTATGGTTTCTAAGTGTCCAGCTTTACCAGAGAGTTAATACTGGATTTAGGAGGAATTTTATTTATAAATATATTTTCTAAACTCTGAAAAAATCATATACATTGGGAACACTGAATTGATCCTAAATATAACAGTTCCAAATTCCACCTAACATTTTTTTTTATTTCAGTGGTACAGATATAATTATTTACCAATGGAGAATCTGGTTATATGTTTCTGTAAATAGCTGATGTCTCTATTACCCGTGTATCATTCATTTATAGTTGTTAGTTGTAACATTATTAATGAAAGGCAGCTATTTCTTCTAAATTTACAAGTTGGTCAACTATTTAATTAATTTAAATGATCAACAAACAATAGATTTGTAATAAGATCTTTATGGGAATAGCATAAATTGCCTTTCAAATTGAAGGATTTTTTAAAGCAGCAAACAATAGCAAAATCATTTGTTCATTTGTCAGTGTGGTTTTGGCATTTCATTAATCTTTGGTGTCTTTCACTGAAAATTAGAAACTCTTATTTTCCAATATGAAAATAACATGGTCTTGATTTCTGCTGCAACATTTTTATCCATTCTGTCACAATAGTCTCTTATGAACAGCTGTCTGCAATTTCAACTATAGAATAACAAAATAACAGAGTTGGAAGGGACCTTAGGGGTCTTCTAATCCAACCCCCCTGCTCAAGTATGAAACCTATACCATTTCAGACAAATTGTTGTCCAATCTCTTCTTAAAAACCTCTAGTGTTGGAGCACCCACAACTTCTGGAGGCCACTGATTAATTTTCCTAGGTCAGAAAACTTCTCCTTAGTTCTAGGTTGGATCTCTCCTTGATTAGTTTCCATCCATTACTTTTTGTTCAGCCTTCAGGTGCTTTGGAGAATAGGTTGACCCCCTCTTCTTTGTGGCAGCCCTTTAGATTTTGGAACACTGCTATCATGTCATACCTAGTCCTTCTTTTCATTAAAATAAACATACCCAGTTCCTGCAACCATTCTTCATATATTTTAGCCTCCAGTATTCTAATCATCTTTGTTGTTCTTTGCACCCTTTCTAGAGACTCATCATTTTTATATCTTTTAAAATATTTTTAGATCTTATATTTTATAAAAAATGCAATGTATCTTCTTATATTTATGTTTTATACTAGACATTAAATGTAGGAGTTAGAGACTTGAAGTCTCTCTATCCTCTCCAGATATAATTAGAATCTTGGAATCTGTTCATCCTCTAAAACTTGTAGAGAAGCCAACGATAACATTTCCCTTTAGTGGGAAAGCAAATATCTGGAGCAATTACCATATTTTTTGGAGTATAAAATGCACTCCCCTCCCCCAAATAGTGGGTGGAAATTTCTGTGCATTTTATACAGCAAATATTGCGGCGGGGTGGGGGTTGGTGTGGCGCTGATCAGCTGTTGTAGAATGGGCCATGACAGCGGTGGTGAATGGGCCACAGTGGCAGTGGCAAACAGGCTGCAGTAGCGGCGGCGAACGGACTGCAGCAAATGGATGGCAGCAAACGGGCCATGGTGAATGAGCCATGGTGAATGAACGGTGGCAGCAGATGGCTCGTGGTGAACAGGCCGTGGCAGCAAATGGGCTGTGATGAACAGCCACAGCGAATGGGCCAGATGAATACCAGATGGATGCTGGGAGGCATAGGTAGAATTTTTTTTCTTGTTTTACTCCCCAAAAGCCAGGTGCATTTTATAGTCCAGAGCATCTTATAGTCTGAAAAATACGGTATACTGGAATTTTTCCACTTGATAAACAAATATTGCTAAAAATACAGCAGTGGGGAACCTGCATGTATAACATAATCAGAACTGTTCATTCTCATTAGATACATCTTTGTTTAAAACTTCAAACTCCTGGAATGTCTTTTGCATATCATTTACCCTCAATATGATTCTTAAACTGGTTCTTCAATTAACTGAGTGAGAAAGAGTCTCTATGGAAAGAAGAATAATGGTAAGAAGATGGAATGGTAGAATAAAATAATAACATGAATGGATAAAACAGATAATAGGCGTGGTATAAAAACAAAGAGCATCATTAATTATATCCATTATCCATGAACATACATTCCATGGGAAATCATAATTCTGTTCCAATTTAGATACATTTAGTCACTAATCAATTTTAGTTCTTCAGCTTCTTACTTTATTTGTTCATTTTCATTCTTCTGTATATATAGTTAGATTAGGCATTTTTAGAAGACTGAGAAGTGCCCCAGGAATTTGTGAAAGAGGAAATAGTAGTCTTTTCTCAAATTTCATTTAGGTTTGTACTAGATCTTTGACCACAAATAAGATAAATAAATTGCACTGAAAATTAATTTGTGCTGAAAGACTCCAATGTTTTTCCTCCAGCTATTATTCCACGAGAGACAGACATTAAAAGTGGTGATTCCTCTTTTTAATGATTGAGCAAATAATTATTTTCTCCAGTTTTATAGATATATTGGTTAACTCAGCCAATAGCAGAAGAAGAACTATTTGCTGAATATCATTGTTTTTAGAATGGCTTTTATTTTAAAGTTTTTCCTGTGGTATCATTATAATTTATACAGATATCCAGAATCATAATTTGTTTTCCTAAGAGTTTTCTAATTGTTTTGCTCTTCCTTCTCTAGTGTCAAACAATGCATTACAAATAAAAAATCTAAGTATCATAAAATAAAACACATAAAAGATATTTAAAATATCTATACAAGTTTTCATCAATACCACATCTTTAATATAATTCAATAAAATATACTATAAAATATTTTATAAAGTATTTTCAGTATACATAGGTAGAATTTAAAATAGAGTAATAAACTAAAACAATTGATCAGTATTCTTTAAAAACTCTTTTTTGAGGGACCACATAAGTAGATATTAAAATGAGACTCCTACATGTATCACTTCTGTAATATTAAACCAAGAAGGTGCATCCAGTTTTCTCATACCACTTTCCTCTTTTATAACCTCAAGGAAGGGTAAATTGCTACTTATAGTAAGTCTGAGGTTGACTTCCCTAACCTAGCACTGTCTGGATATTTTGGAAATGCAATATCAAGAAAAATGACAGGAAGGCTGGTATAGCTCTTCATAGGGCAAAAACAGTAGACTGGATAGTTCTGTCAGTAAACCTACTGAGCTCAGTAGTTCATTTCTAGTAAAATAAAGGTCTCTTTATGAGAAAATGGGTTCTATCAACAAACTTCCCATTAATAGAACCATTAGGTTCAAAGCTTAAAGTACTTTGTTGATTTCTTTTATAGAGGAAGACTTATTTTCATACATATTTATACAAAGCACACTCTGACATGTAACACCAAATATGGAGAATAGCTTCACCCTGCTGTATCAAACCACACAGCATACAGGGACATTAGAGCAAGTCCCTTTTCTCTCCCCGAAATCATAGCCCATTCTCTGTGAGATACTGCATTTGCAAGAACCTCAGATATAAACCCACAAAAGTTCTAGCTTGGGAACCCTATGTATTCCCTATGATAAAAAGTGACCTCACTTCAATAACTTCAAGCTTCATGGTAAAGTGGCTTTACTTAATGCTAGACAATACTTGAATTTCACACGCAATATAAATGTATAATTTAAAAAATAATTAAAAAAATATATTATTAAAATACTTGAATTTTAATTGTACAGATTAAATGGCATTATACAGTCATGCAAAGTCAAGGAGAGAACCATCTGCTTTGGAGAAAGAATTTGTGACATATGTGTAATTATTAATCAAATATTAATCATTGCAATAAGTATATGACCTCAAATCTTTTTCGGCTACTTCAGATGGCCAATTAACCAACCTAATTTGCCCTCAGTTTCTCAAGGTTATTGATTAGTTGGCCCACAGTTGTTGGTCAGTTCTGTTCTTGGAGAACACTGGTGTTGAAAGTAAATTTTCACACATTCTGCTAAAAAAGGATGTTTTTAAAAAATCCCTGTTTGAAAGTTGCAGAGATATTTTTACCCATAAACCTTTTTGAAATAAACATAGCAAAATTTCTTACTCAGTATTGTAGATTCACTGTCCTAAAAATGTTTGTGCAAGTGTAGAATGTCTTTACTCTAAACGCAATGACAGCAAGAGTGAAAAGATATTTCTCAAACTCAGTTTCAAAGGAACAACTGCTATCTAACACAAGCATAGTTGTTGCAACATTTGCATGATTACAACATCATGCATGTTTCATCATTTGCTCACCTTGTTCCCCCTGTGCCCATCTGTGTTCTACCTCTCACATTACCTTTTCACCCACATCCATTGTCATCATTTCACTATTACATGGAAGGAGACATTTTGCTTTATCTGATTTACACTTACATTTCCAAATTGCTTTCTGGCTTTCATAATAACTATGAGAAATGAAGCAAAATATCTGGACAGATAATAGCGAAAGACTAAAAATTAATACAATTAGCATTGGTACTTGTTGATATTTCGACCCACATTGTCAGCCCTGGATCTATCTTTGGTCAGACTTTATAGGGCTGCCACAATTGGAATGGGAGAGTAGCGAAGCAAGTAAATCATAACATTCTTTCACACAAGATCAAGGTCGGGCTGCTGGCACCTGGAGGGGAGTGAATGAAGTTTGGTGGCAGCTGAGACAGGGGATTGATTGGACCATGTGATGTGAACATCACTGGACAAGGCAGGATGTGAGTTTTAGTGTGGGCGGGGGAAAACGTGGGATTTCAGATTTGGGGTTTCCCCACAGGTGCCAGTATGACTTCTCTAATAAAATCTTACTTTGATGGACTTTGCTTGGAGTTCTGAATTGCAATGAGGAGTTAGTTGGAACGCTGGCATATATGAGCAAGAAAGTATATGCATTTTTCAGTCTTACTACATTTGCAAATTTTAATTTAGAAACACTATTCAGGATGACCTGGATCCTTTTGGAGAAAAATAGGAAGGAAAAGATCCCTACAGACTACTCAGAAGTTTTGGAAAGTTTATTTGCTGATAAGTTATTTATAATCACTCAGACCTAGATGCCATATTGGCAGAACCAAATGAGATGGGGATGGGGAGGACAATGTCTTGCAATAATGGGATTCTTTTGAACTGGTGGGATCAAGGAAGTGATCCCTGTAGGAAGAGCTCCATCTCTTCCTACGGAACAGCCTACAGAACACCTACGGCTTCAGCTCATGCTAGATCTATTTTTTTGAATGGTTAGGTGGTATATACATGGCTGAATTCTGGAACCAGTTAATGCCTCTTTGAGGGAGGGTGTGATGCTACCTGCTTTGAAAGAGGTGATGTTATACTTTCCTTGAAGGTACCATCTCTTGATCCAACCTTTCTGGACAACTTCCACATAATTTCTAACCTTGCCCTTGAAGGTTGGAGAATGACATCTTCTACAGAACATCCTAGAAAAAGTGGATTAACCTTTCAGGCAGGATTCAAGCCTGGACATGAAACAGTTTGCTCTGTGTGGTGAATAACTTTGGCTAGTACCTGGATGGTGAGAGTATAGTTCTCATGCTCCTATTAGTCTTCTTAGGAACATTCAGTACTATTGGGTTGGGCGATTGAGGAGGCAGAAGCAAGGTAGTGACAACAGCTCTTTAATGGATAGTGAGACTTCAGCAAAGGTTACAGGCAAATTTATTTATTTATTAGTTAGATTTATATGCCGCCCTTCTCTGGAGACTCAAGGCAGCTTACAATGCATTAAGCAAAAGCCTTCATACTTCTGTATATACCTGCTTATTAGGGCTTTCGGCCCCTCCTAAGTGGTGTTCTTTTTTATACAAAGTCAGCTTACTGCCCCCACAATCCGGGTCCTCATTTCACCTACCTCGAAAGGATGGAAGGCTGAGTCAACCTTGAGCCTGGTGAGATTTGAACTTGCAATAATTGCAGGCAGCTGGCAACTAAGTGCTACTTTAAAGCACTTAGTCCACTGCACCACTAGCCCTCCTTTTATACTCTGCTGGCCAGGGAACTGACCAATCACAATTGACCCATTGTAGTTTGAATCTCCCGCCAAAACTTATATACATAACACCCTTCCCCTCCCAGAAGGCACTTAGTCAATGCATTTACATACAAAATCGTGCAGGTGACCAGGGTGTGTCTGGGTCCTAGTTGACCTGCACAGTTCAGTCTGAGGCGTGGCATTGAGCCGGTCAGAGGAACCTTTTGTTTCTCCTGGCTCTGCCAATGGAACCTCATGGAATTCTTCAGGGGTGTTGATGTCCTCGGCTGGGAATGATGTGTCGCTGGGGTGGTGCTGGATCCCGGAGTTTGCGGCTAAGTCTTCCGACCACTTCGGGCTTGAGTTAGCTGTTGTGGAAAACCTTGGCAGTCAGGGCTTGGTATTTCTGAATATATTTCTGGCTGTCTAGCCAACCTCTTTCTAAATTGATCAATGTGTCTGCACCAGATCCTTCCGTCTCCCATGTCCACAGTGTATGAATTTGGGCCCTTAATGTCAGAGATCACCCTGGCCACCCAAAGGGGACCATCTGAGTAGTTCCTCGTGAACACTGGTGTCCCTTTCTGGAACTCCTGTAACTTCTGGTCTATTCCCTTAAACACGTCCAGGGAATAGTTGGGGTGTAATTGGTCCAAGGTACACCTGAGCTTCCTACCCATGAGGAGTTCGGCTGGACTGCACCCCATGGCTGTACAAGGGGTGGTATGTTGGACTGCTAGGAATTTGTCCACTCAGGCCTGCCAGTCTCCCGTGTTCAGCCAGGCCAGGGCCTCCTTGGCTGTTCTCACAAATCTTTTGGCCAGTCCATTACTGGCTGGATGAAACAGGGCAGAGACTGCATGCCGGATGCCTAACTCTGCCAGGTATCCCTCGAACTGGGTGGCAGTGAATTGGGGCCCATTATCTGATACTAGGATATTGGGCAATCCGTGGGTGGCAAAGAGTTTTCATAGTGTTTTAATGACTGCTTCGGCAGTCGTGGATTGCATGAGAATGATCTCGAGCTACTTCGAAAAGGCATCGATGATCATCATGAAGGGCCGTGGAATGGCCCTGCAAAGTCTACGTGTATCTGTGACCAGGGGCCCTGGGGATGCTCCCATTCCCTGACTGGTGCTGTGGGAGGATCTGGCCTAGATTCCTGACAAGGGTTACACTTCCCCACCCACTCGGTGATATTGTTATCCATCTGGGGCCACCACACATAGCTCCTAGCCAGGCCTTTCATCCATACAATTCCCAGGTGCCCTTCATGAAACATTTTTAAAACTTTCTCCCTTAAGCATAAGGGTACAATGACGTGATCACCCCATAACAGACAACCCTCTTGCATGGACAGTTCATTTTTCTTTGTGCAGAATGCTTTGAATTCCCCACCCTCAGTCTTTGCTGGCCAACCCCTCATGACCCAACTCATGACAGTTCTCAGCACATGGTCTTTGGTTGAGGCTCTCGCTACTTCTGTTGAAGTGAGAGGCCCCGAGTCCAAAGCATTAATAAGGAGAACTGGTGCTTCCGGGGTCAGGTCTTCTAACAGATCCGGTAGTGGGCAACGGCTGAGGGTGTCAGCATGGCCCAAACTCAGTCCCGGTCGGTGGACAAGTTGGTAGGAGTAAGCCACCAGGAAGATAGTCCAGCGTGTCATGCATGGGGACAAGGCAGCGGGGGTGGGCCGATCCCCAGCCAGGAGGCCCAGGAGTGGATGATGGTCCGTGACTAATGCAAAATGACGGCCGAATAGATATTCATGAAATTTCTTGACCCCCGACAGGGCTCCAAGGGCTTCTCTGTCCAGCTGGCTGTAATTCCATTCTGCGCTGGACAGGGTGCATGAGTAGTAAGCAATGGGTGCCTCTAGGCCATTCGGCAGTCAAGACGGCCCCGATGCCAAAAGGAAATGCCTCACAGACAACTACAAGTGGTAGTGTCGCATTGTACTGAATCAAGAAACTGTCTGCCGATAGGAGTTTTTTCACTGCATTGAACACGGCAGCTTCAGCCTTCCCTCAGACCCAAAGTGCATTTTTGGTCACTCATCAGTGTAGCAGTTTGGTGACTGTTGCCTTGACTCGTAGGAATATGGTGTAGAAGTTGAGGAGACCCAAGAAAGCCTGTAGCTCCAATTTGTTCTTGGGTGTGGGTGCATTCTGGATGGCCCTTATCTTACTCTTGGTGGTACTCCAGAAATTCTACAGAGGGGCCGGCAATCATGCACTTATTCCGTTTTACGTGAAGTCCAGCCTCTCTGAATTTGGCCAAAACCCACCTGAGTCTGTCCCCTACCTGCTTTTCAGATAGAGGACAGACTCACTAATGAGTACATCATCAAAATAGAGCACCACCCCAGGTAGACCCTGTAACAGACGCTCCATGGTACTTTGGAAAAGTCCGGGCTCTATGCTGACCCCGAATTGAAGTCTAGTGCACTTGAATGCACCTCTGTGGGTGACTATAGTCTGTGCTTCCATGGTAGGCCATCTACTGGTAGTTGCTGGTATGCCTGGGCAAGGTCAAGTTTAGCGAAGATCTTTTTAGGGCCCAGCGAATGGAGTAAGTGGTGCACAATTGGGACAGGGTAAGCACTCTGCTGAAGAGCCTTATTTAAGGTTCATTTGTTTCTTAATACTGGATCGTTCTCTCCTCCATGTTTTTTTAAATCTACATGAAATATTTTGGAATATTATCTATTTGTTTCATATGAGATAGTATCATTTCCATGGCAGGTATTGGAATGATACCTGGGGAGAAAGAAATCCAAACCATAGCAAAATCAAAGTGCTGCTTATCTATAAACATCTAAACTTTCCAGCTTTGGTTCTGATGGCTATTCTAGATGGGATTGTGTTTCCTGTGAATAGGTTTGCCCATTCCTGATGATAGAGGGCATGGTTCATAGAAGGACTCTTTGGCCAGCTTCAAATGTTGTACTGATTACACCTTTTGGATTAGGAAGTATGGCAACAACAATTTTTGATTCTCATGTGGTTAGATACTGTAGTATGCTCTATGTGAGACTGCTTGTGAAAGTAACTTGGAAACTGTAACTGGTACAAAATGCTATAGCTAATCTGCTGGCAAGGGAAACAATTTTTTTGCAGCATAACACCAATTTTGAAGTTGCCAATAGATTTCTATTGCAGATTAAAATGCAAACTATTTATAAACCCCTTTAAGGTTTGGCACTAGATTACATTGGGGACCATTGCATATCACCCATAATCTTCTGAGATGGCAGTACCCCCACCCCCAATCATACAATCTATAAAATAATCCTTAACCATTTTCCTGGACGTTTTTTCACAGAAATTCATATATACTGATATTCTACCAAGTTTGTAGAATTACTCTTTTTCAAATATATGTTGGGGAAAATATTACATTGTTATGTGATGACATATTTTCATTTTCCACAAAAAAACTATTCAAAAATTAGCTGCCAAATAATCTCGTTGAACACAATAGGACCTACTTCTAAGCACAGGTATAGAAAAATCACACTATTAGGAAGAGCAGCTGAACACAAAATAGAGCAATGTGGTTCTACAGGCTTTCTGAGGATTAGTCAAACATATTTGCCTCCCATGGATAAAAAATGAGATTATTTCCCACCACCAAGCAAAAATAATCTAATTAAGAAACATTTTCTTTGGAATCAATCTCAGTATTTATTTTCCCCCCTTTATTTGCTTCTTTATAATTGCAAAGCAAGAATATCTTAATCTTTGGAAAGTATGCATGGCTGAAAGATACCATAAAATGTTCCCACATTCCCTTGCTTAACCTCTTGTTTTACATTCTAGGACCTGTCACCCACAAGATCTTTATTTCACAGCAGTTATTGATGTGAATGCTTAAAGGAAAAGGTGGAAATTTATGCCAGACCCAGTAATATTATGTCTAGTCTTAATATTAGGCACTGAACAGCCTTCAGCTTGAAACTGGACCTTCAGGAAGATCATAACCTGGGCTGATAATGCTCATTGGTTAAGTAGGTCTTCATTATTTCCAAGCATGAAAACACCATCTCTGAAAATAATGTATAGTTTTGTCAGACTTTGTAGAAATTATAAAAATGTCGAGTATGCTTCCTTCAGTATCCAGGAAAGGAAAACCCAGACTTCATCATAAATTAAAGTATGGTATTTTTACTAGATATGAAGTGAACGCAACCATGGAAAGCAGGATTCTGAGGCAAAAAACGCGAAAGTTACATATAGCATCCCCTCCCAATGTCCACCATAAATCATCCAATCCAAAGGTCTCCCAGAGGTCAGGTGGGAGCACACATCTGGCCGTGTCAGCACCCAGGAATGCAGTGTCCGTTGGCCTGATAACAGCTTAAGAATCGGTTTCGTTTCTTAGACTTATCCATAGCCCAGCTACCTATCCCCCCCTCTCCATTTCTATGACAGCCAAAGCAGGGAAAGGGGGAGGCTGACATTCGGCCCCCCTTCAGAAGAGATGACCTCTAGTCCTGAAACAGAGAGAAAAAGAGGTAATATCACAACAATTAATAACTATCATTACTTAAGGTTTATCAGGGTATTTGGTGTGAAACATCTGCACTTTTTTAGGTGCCCGAACATCACGTTTATTCACCCATTCAGCTTGTGATAACGGGAAGTGTTTCCAGGCCACCAGATACTGCACTTTACCATGATGTTTTCTGGAGTCCAAAATTTCCTTAACTTCAAAATGTTGTTCCCCTTCAATGAGTATGGGAACGGGAGGAGGTTCTTTGGCTGGATGTAGAGGGGACGAATGTTCCAGTTTCAGTAAGCTAACATGAAACACTGGATGAATCCATCACAAATTCTTTGGTAAATCTAATTCAACTGTTACTGGGTTAATGATCTGAGTAATGGGGAAAGGCCCCACATACTTAGGCCCAAGCTTTTTTGATTTTTGAGGAGTTTGCAAATATTTGGTAGAAAGATAAACCATGTCTCCCACTTCATAAACATGTGCAGGGCACCTCCTTTTGTCGGCTTGGGTTTTATGAGCTTGGTGAGCGTCATCTAAAGCTTTTCGGGTTACTGTCCAAGTCCCTCGTAACTGTTCGATCCACTCAATCAGAGAAGGATTCTGTGGGTTATCTTGAAGTAGCTCTGGGATTGGCACAAATTCCTGGCCAGAAGCCACCTTGAACGGAGTGAACCCTGTGCTGCTATGTATGGAATTATTATACGCCACCTCTGCAAATGGCAGCAAATCTACCCAGTTATCTTGCTGGTAATTTATATAACACCTCAGATACTGTTCTAATACGGAATTGGTTCTTTCACAGGCCCCGTTGGTCTGGGGGTGATGGGCGGAGCTTAACCCCTGGGCGGAGCCTATCAGCATCAGGAACTCTTTCCAAAAATTGGAGGTGAATTGTACTCCCCTGTCTGAAATTATACATTTTGGAGCTCCATGTAACCTATACACATGTTGAATGAACATTTTAGCAAGGGTTTTTGCTGATGGGATCTTAGAACATGGGATAAAGTGCACCTGTTTGGAAAACAAATCAGTCACTACCCATATAACTGTGCACCCCCCACTTTCTGGAAGGTCTACAATGAAATCCATGGATATTTCTTTCCAAGGGGCAGTGGGTCTGGCTACAGTTTGGAGTAGACCAGGTGACTTCCCTGGAGGTCTCTTAGCTGAGGCACACACTGGACAGCTCGTTACATATGCCTCTGTGTCCTTTTTGAATGCAGGCCACCAGAACTGTCTTTTGACAAGATGTAAGGTTTTGACAAAACCAAAGTGCTCCGCCACTTTGGAGTCATGAGCGTGCTGCAGAACTGTTACTCGTAGGCTGGCTGGAACATATAATTTAGCTCCAATCCAAGCTAGACCATCATGAAGTGTGCATTCATTTGAGTGGGCTTGGAACCACTTGTTGGTTTTCAAAGTCTCTTATAATTTCTGGAGCAAATCGCCCGAAAGGCTTGGATCGCTCTTCGACTGTGTTCTGGTAGTCACTGGTGCCACCAGTTGGGCTGAAGGGACAATTGGATGAACCACCTCCTCCCTGGTGCTGTTGTATTGAGGCAATCTGGACAGACCATCTGCCATGAAGTTCTTCCCACCAGGGAGGTAGCGCAAGGTGAAGTTAAAACAGTTGAAGTGTTGGGCCCAGCGAACTTGTTTTGGCGACAACTTACGTGGGGTTTTTAAAGCCTCGAGATTTTTATGATCAGTCCATGCTTCAAAAGGATGCTTAGCTCGTTCGAGAAATTGTCTCCAGGTTAGAAGTGCCCAGGGTACAGCAAAAGCTTCTTTCTCCCATATGGCCCATCTCCTTTCAGTTTCTGACAGTTTCCAGGACATGTAGGCACAGGGCTGTAGTTTTCCATCTGCATTCTTTTGCAGAAGTACGGCTCCTACTGCGACGTCACTGGCATCTGTCTGTACTACAAAAGGTTCATCCATGTCTGGGTGTTTGAGGACTGGTTCGGCAGCAAACAGCCATTTCAACTTTTCGAATGCTGCCTGGCAGTCCATAGTCCATTCAAGAGGTCTGGAGGGTTTTGGTTTTTCTTCACCTTTTGTTTTCAGGAGATTAGTTATTGGCAGTGCGATTTTGGCGAACGAGGGGATGAACTGTCGATAAAAGTTAGCAAACCCCAAGAAACTTTGTAATTGCTTGCAGGTGCATGGCGCCGTCCATTCCAATACCACCCGAACCTTCCCAGGGTCCATTTCTATTCCCCCCTGGGAGATGCGATATCCAAGATAGTCAATTTTGGTTTGGTGGAATTCGCACTTAGAAAGTTTTGCACACAGTTCAGCAGCCCTGAGTTTTTTCAGGACGGTGCACACTAATTTCACGTGGTTGGCCATGTTCTCAGAGTAGATGAGAATGTCATCCAAATAAACCAGCACCCCCTTGTACAAATGCTCATGCAAAACTTCATTGATCAATTGCATGAATACCGCAGGAGCTCCTTGTAGACCAAAAGGGAGTACTCAAAACTGGAAACAACCCAGCGGGCAGTTAAATGTAGTTTTCCATTCATCCCCCTCCTTAATTCGCACTCTGTAGTAAGCTTCCCATAAGTCCAGTTTGGTGAAAACTTTTCCCTTCCCTAAGTGAGCTAGCATGTCCTTCATGAGGGGTACGGGGTAGACATTTTCCATGCAAATAGCATTTAAGTTCCTATAATCAACTACTAGACGAAAGGAACCATCTTTCTTCTCCCGGAACAGAACTGGCACGGCCACCCGTGGTCTAGCTGGTTGGATGAAACCCCGTTCTAGGTTTTTGTCAATGAAATTTCGTAATTCCCCCAGCTCACGGGGGGTCATTGGGTAAATTTTTGGCTTAGGGAGCTTTATTCCAGGGAGTATCTCAATGGTACAGTCCGTAGCCCTCTGCGGGGGTAGCACATCCGAGGCCTTCTCACTAAAGACTTCATGGAGATCCCAATACTCCTTCAGAATTTTCTCCTCCCCTTCAATGTGGTCTATTGCCATCTCTGCTTCTTCGTGCTCCTCTCCACCCTCAAGGGGAGGGGGTTTCCCCTCTCTAGTGGTGGGTTCCTAGCGTGAATGCGCAAAACCCCCGTTTTCCAGTTAACTCGTGGATTCCATTTACGTAACCAGGGCAGGCCAAGTATAAGGGATCGTTCCATGCTAGGGGCCACAATAAAACTGAGAGTCTCTACGTGGTCCCCTAATTCATTTCAATGGGTTCCGTTGCAAAATTGGTTGCCCCCCCGCCATCGATCCATCTAGCTGACAAAATGCAATAGGCCTTTTCAATGCTTTCAGTCTCAGGCCCATCTCCTCTACTACTTTCGGGCTGATAATGCATCTGGTGCACCCAGAATCTAATAAGGCTGGCATCTGTGCGTGGGCCCCTGTGGACGGCCCCCTTAATTCTATGGGGATGAGCATGGGGCCCTCAGTGTGACTCACCAAATCATCGGAGTCGGAGTCAGTCTCGCTGTCGTCCGCGTCGGTCAGAGTTCCCAACTCAGCCTTGGCCCAGGGAGCGAACTCAACAACTTCCCCTTCCAGTGCAATTTCACGAACTTTTGTGGATGTTTTGTCCATCTTCTTAGGCCCTCTGCTGGTAGGTTTTGGCACTGGCTTGGAGGGACACTCAGCAGCCTGGTGACCTTCCATGCCACACTTGAAACATGTGAAGGGTTTCAGCTTGGGTTTGGACTCCGCCCTCCCACCGGCCATCTTTGGGGCTTCCTTGCGGTAGTAGGAGGATGAAGGCTACCCAGCACGCCCTCTTCGGAGTCGACTTCGGGCTATCTCGATTTCCGCATTTTCAGCTACTATGTACCAACTGTGCAAATCCTCGGGGACCCCCTGTGCTCTACAGTCTTTGTAGATTTCCTCATTCAGTCCATCTTTGAAACTCTCCAGCAGAGCCATTTCTGACCACCCTGTCATGTATGGTGCCAGCTCCCGAAATTCTTGGGTGTATTCCGCTACCGATCTCCGGCCCTGCTGGATGCCCTTCATTTGGAATCTTGCCTTCCGCTCAGCTAGGTGGTCCTCAAAACGCCTCCTAAGAGCTGCCATGAACTGGTTATAATTACGCAACAGGGGGGAATTGTTATTGTGGAGGACCACCATCCACTCCCTTTAAGCTGCTAGTGACACATCTCACTCGAGCTGCATCCCACAGGTAGTCCTCACCCCAGTCTTGCATGTGATTCCACACTTGGGTTAAGAAAAGCCACAGGGTTTTCGGGTCTCCTCCATATTTTCCAGGCGGGGGGGGGGAATTTTTGGTTTCTTGCATCTGCGGGGTGGGGCCTGCAAGGCTGGGGGTCCCTGGACTGCTGCATCCCTCGCTTGACCACCCAAAACCTGGGATGTATCTTCGCCAGCTCCCTCTTCCTCTCCCCCACAAGCCCCTTCCTCTGGATTTACTTTGGAGTATTCCCTTCCCTTCCCTGCAGAGGTTGCATAAAACTCACGGTTTTTTCGGCTTTCTTCAACATCGTGGATGAGTTGTAGTGCTTGTGCCATCATGAGACTTTACTTTTGCTCTTGCAGCCACACTGCCTCCCCTTTTCAGGGTCTGGAGCTGGTTACTCCATGGGGGGTCCTCCCCAGGTCTGGCAACCTTCCTACTCCCTTCGACCATCGGGCTTCATCTGGCTCCTCTCTCAGCTGTAAATTCTCCATCCACACCACGGCCTCTTCCCCCGGCTGGCATGAAGACATTGCTGAGCCATATGCCCCCATCTGATCTAAATCACTTTCTTTCTTTCTTTTTTTTTATTGAAAAAGTTTTACAATACAAAATTTTTCCATTCCCCCCCGAACCCCCCCAACCCTAACCCTAACCTCCCAAACCTCCCCCCACCCAACCCCTTTCCCCCATCCCCCTCTTGACTTCCGCTACAAATTTAAAAAAAACAAATACATATAACAAAATAATATAACAAACCTATTAATAAAATTTTCCTAAAATTAACAATATTATAATAAAAAAAACTAATAATAATAAAATTTGCCTCATTAATCAACCATCAATCATCAATATTCATTTATCAATCAATACCATACTTGTAATATTTAAACCCAATTAAAAAATATCATACCTTTCTCTAATCCATTGATATTAATATTACTAATTATATACCAAAATCGATCCCCCTAATAATAAAATATAATAAATCACATCCATATCCATATCAGATAATTTTATCCCAGCTAGGTCCATCAACTAATAAACAAAAACATAAAACATTTCCCTATTCTAATAAAATATCATATATGATTATACATATATAATTATGATTATACAATTATATCCAATTTTTTTCTCAATAATCCATGTTTCAATCTTCTCTTCATTTTGATTGAAGTTTATCCAACATCATTCTAATAAGCTTCATATTCCTGCTACCTCCATCAGCAAAAAACATTTCTCCATATAGAAATCTCCCCGAGTGACTTTATCAAATAAATTTTCTATCTCAGTAACCAGATTTTCATCTTCTCTTTTTTTTTTTTATTGAAAAAGTTTTACAATAAAAAAAATTTTCCCCCTTTTTTCACCCCTGCCCCCACCCCCCCTCCCATCCCCTCCAACCTCCCCCCAACCCCAACCCCTCCCTCCCCATCCCACCCCTGACTTCCGCTGCATATTTCTTAAAAAGAAAAACAACAACGAAAATTTTTAACAGCCAGAAAAACAAATACTATTATATACTCAATTCTATTCTGATCTAAGTTGAGAGGAAGAGAAAAGAGAGAAAGAAAAGAATTAAAAAAAAAAAGATGAAAAAAAAATAAAATGAAATAATGCAAAGAGAAACCCATAAACATGAATATCTGTCTAAAATTAACAATATTATAATAAAAGAAGGCACCAAAAAAGAATAGCCATTATAATGTTTAAGCCAATTTAGAAACAAAAAGAAGAAAAAAAATAAAATAAAATAAAAAAAACATTACTAACATTACTAATCCTATACCATACTCGATCACTCCAAAGTTCTATACCTTACTTATTCATATTAGATAATGCCAGCTAGTTTAATCCGAACTACTCCCCCTAATTCAAAAACACAAAAATCCCCCCTTCAGGGAAAAAACATGCAATATAATATAATCATACATATATTATTATAATTTTCCATAACTCGAATTACAGTCTTCTCTTCTTCCTGATTGAAGTTAATTCTTCTTTCTTCACCTATATCCAATTGCGATACTCTTCATCTTCTGTCTGCCCCCATCAGTAAAACAAAACATTCCATATAAACCCCCCGTGTGACTTTATATGAATAACATCCAACCAAGAAGATGTTCACTCCTGTAGGTAGAATCATTCAAGCTAACGTATTCTATTTCAGCAAAAAAAAAAAAAACCCCAATGCAGCTCCACCAAGCCTTAACAAAAGAATAAGAAAAAAAGGGAAATAGAAATCCTTGAGACTGCATCCAAATGTTCTTGTAAAAACTGTTTCAAATCCTGCCACCCTTTGTTATCCACTCTTGGTTGTAAGACGTTTTCATTTCCATTCTTTCCTCTTAGATAATAATTTCCAAAAAAAACCATGATAGGGTAATCACAAAACACTGCTACTATATAGATAACATCCAACCACGAAGATATTCACTCCTCCAGGTAGAAACATTCAAACTAACGTATTCTATTACAACATAAAAAAAAAAAAAAAAAAAAAACCAATGCAGCTCCACCAAACCTTAATGACCAAAAAATCAAAAAGAAAAAAAAAAGTCCTAGCAGCTGCATTCCCAGATGTTCTTATAACAACTATTTCAAATCCTGCCACCCGTTATTATTCACTCCTTCTGGTTGTGAGATATTTTCATTTCCATTCCTTCCTCTTAGATTATAAGTTCCAAAAAAAACTATGATAGGATAATCACAGAACGCTGCTAGTTCCAAAAAAAAAACTATAATCGGATAATCACAGAACGCTGCTACCATTGCAGCCCTCTGTTAAACTTGCTCAAGATGTTAAATCCAATTCAGAATAAAAAAAGAAACTCCAAGTCAGGATGAAGACTTTATAATCCATAAATCCAAATCCATATAAACTTTAGGAATTTTATAACCGGTATCCAAGATTGTCCAAGCTTTCTGATAACAACTGCATCTGATGAAGGACTTTAAGACACTCATTAGTTAACCCTCGAATTTCCTCGTTAGAATCTGGTTCCTGCTGTTCGATATCACCATCCTTTTCTTGCGGAGCATTGGACCTCTGCTGCTGATCATCTTGAATAATAGTATTTCTTGAATCTTGCTCCAGCAGTTCAAGGTCCGGTGCTCCTAGATTAGGTTCACTGATGTAGTTTATTTTCCCATCTGAGAAGTCCATAGTAAGATCCTCCAAGAAACCAGATTGCGCTCCTTGTTCTTTTAACATTCTTTGATTCATTCTTTGAGTCTCATCCTTCTGTTTACCTTTTACAAGCTCTCTTTCTTGTTTCTTATTCTTAAGGTCTTTCGAAGCTCCCTTAAAAATATTTTTATAAAAATGTTCCGCTTTTTCAATAGTATTCAAGCAATATCTCACTCCGTGATATCTAAAAATTATACCGGCTGGTAAGTCCCATCTAAATGGGATATTACTTTTCTTCAATTCTTTAGTTAAGAAAGCAAATTCTTTCCTTTTCTTTAAAACCTTCAATGGTAATTCTTTAAAAATATTAATTTGTTCACCTTCTACTTGCACTCTGGCAGAGTAGGACCTTTGTAAGATGTCATCTCTCAACCTTTTATCAGTAAAGTAGACAACAACATCTCTGGATAAGTTCCTTTGTTTGGCTACTCGTGAGTTGACTCTGTAAGCTTTCTCTATACAACCAAGAATTATCTCATCCTCAAGCTCTAGTAGTTCAGCAAGAACCTTTGCAATAGTTGCTTTTAAATCTCTCTGGTTTTCTTTAATACCTCTTACTCTGATAGCAGAGGCCATAGTTTTAATTTGAAGCATGATAATATCATTCTGTGTAGTCTGATTACTAATCTCAGCTTTCACAAACCTTTCTTGTATTTCTTGAATCTGGGAGCCAATTTCACTGCTAATTTCAGTTACTTTCTCCTCCATTTCAATCACCACATTTGAAAGGTCTGAAATTACTTTAACAATAGTTTGACTTAATTGGTCATGCTTTCCAGCAATCAAATCCACAAGATTCTTCTGTGAGTTTTTAATTTTGTCAACTACACTCAATAAAGGAGTTGTTATAAGTTCTTTTAAGTCCCCTTCTGCCAATCCAGACAATTGCATCATCTCAGCTTTATTCTTTAACTGGCTCAAGGGGGAGCCCCCCCTTCCTTTAGTCATCTTTATTTTACTTTAAATGGCTTTAGTATACTACTTCACTTTGCCATACTTTACTTTAAAAAAGATATCCAAGAAAAAAGGGAAGAGAGAAAAAAAAATTCTGTTTACTTTAAGTGACTCTCCCATAGCAAGGCATTCATTTCAAAGCTTCCGTTTTCAATCGCTCTGGCATTCTTTCAATTAAGACCAGTCGCCATTTTAAAAAAAAACTTTCTTAGGAACTTTCACTTCTCTTCCTCTCCTTCCCCCCTCCTCTCGTTACTCTTCCAAAAAATCAGTAAAGAAATCAGTTTTAAAAATCCATACTTGCTTCATCTTTGCTTCTTTCTTTTCTTTTCTTTTGCTTCTTTCTTATTCAGCTTACTCCATAGACGCTGTGGTGTTGCTTCCAGCGTCTGGCTCCGCTAATTGCTTAGCGGAGGACAGTCCCGTCGCGGAGCTTCTCTGGAGGTATGGAGGGGGCCATCCTTCTGAGCCCTCCCCAGGACAAACGAAACGATCCTGGGGCGACTCAGGGGGCCCTGCCTCACCCCCAGGAGCTCTGCCTGCTCCTCCCGCTGAGGAGCAGGTTGTTCGAGCCGCCTGCCAGCTGTGAGGCGGCTCTAACGCGGCGGGATGCCGGCGGGCATGGAGGAGCCCGCCGCCGACGAGGAAGGCGCCACCGGAAGTTTTTCATCTTCTCTTCATCTTGATCTTGATTAAAGTTGGACAACTATCTTCTAACACAATATTTATAAACTAGTTCTTATTCTTATTCAAGCTGCCCCCATCAGCAACAAACATCTCTTTATGTATAAATCCCCCCGAGTGACTTAGTATTTGTAAAATCCAACCACGAAGGTATCTTGTAATCCTCTAGGTAGATCAATCAACCTGACTCCTAATGTATCCGTTAAAAGAAAAACAAATGCAGCTTATACAAGCTGCACTCCTAGATGTTCCTTTAAAACTCTTTCAAATCCTGCCAACCTTTCCACCTCCTTCCTTCGGGTTTCCAAGATGTTTTCATCTTCAAGTTCCTCATCTAGATAATTAATTCCAATAGAATTATAATAGGGTAATCACAGATCCTCTGCATATTTTGCAGTGATCTGTTTAACTTTCTCAAGATGTCAAATCCAAATCAGGATGAGTTTTGTAACAAATTTTAAGTCCAATATCATATAAAAATTAAATATAACAATGGTTATCTTCCAAACTATTTCAAATAATCCTTTATTTAATGGATTCCATCTATTCAGAATTAACCTTTAGGGTTCACCATGCGATTCCATCGAAAAACACATTTTCGGCTGCAGTTCAGTTTCAGTGGTTTTCAATTTCTTTCCTCCCTTGACTTGTAGTTTCTGTTGCTTCTCCTCATCATACTTATCCACTTGTGGAATACTGGGCCTCTGCTGTCTCAGTAATATTTGTTTTTCATCTTGCTTCAACAGTTCAAGGCCCGGTACCACTTCTCTTGAATCTCTGGAATGCTTTGTCTTCAAATCTGGATATTCCATAATATGTTCATCTAGAAAACCACCTAACGCTCCTTTTTCTTCTAACACACTTTGATTATTTTGATTTGGTAATTCCATCTGCATACATTGTTCCTCAACCTCTCTTTCAGACTCTTTATCTTGCTTGTCTTCTTCCATAAATGACAACATAGCAGAAGATAAAAGTATGGGAGCTCCCTTAAGAATGTTATTATAAAAATGTTCAGCTTTTTCAACGGTATTTAAACAATATCTCACATTTTGATAACTCAAAATTACACCAACTGGTACGTCCCATCTAAATGGAATCTTTCTTCTGTGCAATTCCTTCACCAAAAATCCAAAATCTTTTCTGTATCTCAAAATCCTAGATGGTAACTCTTTATAGACCCTGATTTGTAGACTTTCTACCCTTAAAGTAGCTGAATAAGATTTTTGTAAAATATCATTTCTTAATCTTCTATCAGTGAAATAGACAACAACATCTCTGGGTAGGTTCTTCTGTCTGGCAACATGTGAATTAACCCTGTAGATTTTTTGAATACAGCCAAGAATTTGGTCATCTTCCAAATTTAAAAATGCCGCTAATGCCTTAGCACAAAGTGTTCTCAAATTTTCTCTGTTAGTCTCTCTTATACCTCTTAATTTCAAAGCAGACTCCATAGCTTTAAATTGAAGCATCATCACATCATTCTGAATTTCCTGATTTTTGGCATCAGCTTCAACAAATTTTTCCTGTAGATCTTTCATCTTGGAATCAAACTTTCTACTGATTTCAGCCATTTTCTTCTCTATTTTCTTCACTGCAGTTGAAAAAGCAGAAACTACTTCAAAAATAGTTTGGTTCAATTCATCATATTTTCCCTGTACCAGCTCTTCAAGATTCTTCTGTGAGTTCTCTATCTTCTCAGCAATACTTCCTAGAGACCTAGTTATAAAGTCTTTTAAGTCCTCATTTGCAGTTCCCTGCAAGTGCTTTTGAATCATTTCTACTTTTTCCTTTGTAAGGGAGCCCCCCCTTGCCTTTTGTTTAGGTGTCATACTTCCAAAAAAGTTCTAACTTTTCTCAAAAAAAAAAAAAGGTCCTGTTTAAATCAATTTGCTTCATTTTCCCTGCTAGGATGTTTCTTTTAAAATACTGTATTTTCCTGCGTATAAGACTACTTTCTAACACACAAAAATCTTCTCAAAAGTCGGGGGTTGTCTTATACGCCAGGTCTCATTCTCCTGTAACCAGGCAGACCAGCCCATAAGGCTCTGATGAGCCTTAAATGGCTCTGAGGAGGTTCGTCTTATACGCCCAGTCGTCTTATACGCCGGAAAATACGGTACTTCGGCGCTGGCTAAGCTCTTACTTTCACTTTCCACTCTCCATTTTATCAAGCATTTTCCGAACAGAGCCAGTCGCCATTTTCAAAACACTTTCTCCAATCTCTCTTCTTCTTCCTCTTCTCATTTCTAAAAATTAATAAAAAACAATACTTGCATTTTTCCTCCTTTAGTCAATCCAGGTTTCATCAGCTTGCTTTTTTGTAGATTTCAATCGGTCTGTGGTGTTGCTCATGATGTCTAGCTCTGCTGCTGGAAGCAGCAGAGATCCCTCGCAGCGCGGAGCTTCTCTGGGGGTGAATAGGGAGCCATCGTCCTGAGCCCTCTCCAGGACAAAAAGAAAGTCCTGGGGGCAGATCAGGGGGTTCTACCACACCCCCAGTAGCTCAACCTGCTCTTCCGACTGAAGAGCGGGGTTTTCGAGCCGCCTGCCTGCTGTGCAGCGGCTCTTTCACGCGCGGCAAGGCCGGCGGACATAAAGCGCCGCCGACAACGACGGAGGCGCCACCGGAAGTCCCTAAATCACTTTCTTGATCAGACATTCTGTGAATTTCAGCCCCCTCGGTGTTGTCCAGGATGGCTGAGGATGAGAATCCTGCTTAATGTCGAGTATGCTTCCTTCAGTATCCAGGAAAGGAAAACCCAGACTTCATCATAAATTAAAGTATGGTACTTTTACTAGATATGAAGTGAACGCAACCATGGAAAGCAGGATTCTGAGGCAAAAAGCATGAAAGTTACATATAGAAAAAATCCCCACCCAATGTCCACCGTAAATCATCCAATCCAAAGGTCTCCCAGAGGTCAGGTGGGAGCACACGTCTGGCTGTGTCAGCATTCAGGAATGCAGTGTCCGTTGGCCTGATAACAGCTTAAGAATTGGTTTCGTTTCTTAGACTCATCCATAGCCCAGCTACCTATCCCCCCCCTCCATTTCTATGACAGCCAAGCAGGGAAAGGCGGAGGCTGACAAAAACCTTAGACATTTTTCTAATCCAATTTATAATTCTTATTTATTCATAGATCACCAAATAGCCAAGTTACATTTTCTGTACTCCCTTGCCTCATTCCTGCCCTTTCATGTCACTTAACAGAATAATTTTCCTATGGATCACTTTCATTCAGAAGCTGCACATTTTTTTTCAAAATATGCCTCTTTTTCTTCTATTACTATTATTCATTATATAATAACATGCAACTATCACTAGCCTTTCATATGCTCCTACCACAGATTAGATCATATAAAATAATACTTTCCAACTTACCTTTTTAGCAAATGTCATAATTGAATTTACATTTTCACTTCCCTGTAAGTTTTAATCAGATCCATTCCACAAAATCAGATTATTTTCACTGAGGTCTGTTATATGTTTTTCTTTTCTCTTAGTTCAACTTTTCTTCTTTCATTTCGTTATTTCTTACTCTTTGTCATTTACTTGCTTACATTGCTAGTCCCAGTCTTCCCTATGCCAAGATTGTTACCAAATGCATCAGTAAGTATTGACTTTTATGTTCTGTCATGGCTTTGATCAACTGAGATTTTCACATTAGACAAAAAATGAGAAGCCTGAAACATTCAGTTTGAGCACATTTTGGTCAGTAACCCACAAGGGCAACAAAAACCTTACTTTATCTCAGAAATAATCACAGTAACCTATGCAAGCTAGGATCTTCAATCTAGCAGCTTCCTTGCAAAGTAATTCAGATTAACTACATTCCTCAGAGATAGGTGATAGGTACTGGTACACTTTTTATGGTACTGTTAAAGTAACAACGTAAGTATCTTGAATTTTGTAATATTTTTGTAAAAAATACAATACATATACAGAAACTGCAGATTCTTTTTTAAATATTTTCTCTATGTTTACTGTCTTTTTTAACAATATAATCCACAAGCTTCTCCCCCACAAATAATTTACCTAATGAAGATCCTGACTAATTGGATGAGGCAAGTTTATTAAACCCAAATTGTATTTGTAGATCCATTGTATTCTAATTTATTTTGTAAATTGATTATGTTTAACTTCATTATTGGTTGTCATAATATTGATAGTTTATCTATAACATCAAGAAGCACATTTATGGAAATAATTGACTTAATAAAATCAGTAACAGTATGTACCAGTCATATACCATGACCACATGTTAGCATAACAATTTTCTCCCATAATACTGTAATTTTCAAGAGCTATTATTTATAGATATAGTGTAGATATAGTGTAGATTGTGTTGTAGTAGTACAACAAAATAGTGATCAAAATGTATGTCAGGGTCAGCATGAGATCTTGGTTTTGGTATGGTTTATTAACTGCTGCTCTAACTGACTCTGGGTAGAGATTTCCATTGCTACCTGATGAGGAGCAGAGATTCCAACATGACCTTCAAGTCACACAGTATCTCCTTTGGAAAGATTGTAACCCTGACTACAGTAATTACTAGAATTGATACTTACTGATTGCAAGACCATCATAGTAGTGCTGCCTTGAGTTATTTGTAAAAATAATAAATGCAAGATAAATCAATAAATCAATGAAGTCTGAGATTGTTCAGTCCCATCAAAATCCTCAAAGTCTCTAAGCACTGTTTAGATAATGACATTTCCATCCTGGTCTGGAATGGTGATACATAACGGAATATAAATAGCATATTGATTATGCCTTCCTGTTTACTGACAAGTTATCTCTGTCAGGAATAGAATGCACAGTATATTAAATAGCATCGGGAGAATAGAAAATTTGGAATACCCATGACATCAACACTCCCCTGTTCATGACATCTTACTGAAATCACCCAATCTTATAGGACTGGAACTTCCCAACTCTTAATATCTTCAGGTCTTCTAGAAGGACACCATCATCATCTGAAGAATAGAGGACGGGCATGGATTCAAGGCCAAAGATGGTGGAATTTGAGCTTTGGAGAACCTATGTATAAACTCAAAGAAAATCCATGTCGCAGCAATCTCATCTAGAACTCTAGTAAACGTGTACCACAAATCAACCAGATATGATATGGAATGATCTGCTAGATTGCTATTCTTTTGTTTTATATCAGAGATGGATAATATGAAAGCCTCCAGATATTATTGACCATCTCTCAGCATTATTCAGGTCAGCTAGAGTTGCTGAATTTGACATACTGTAACAAGATGTATATGTAATAAGAGAGGATGTATTTTAAAACAATAGTAATGGGACAAAGGAACTTAAGCATTGTTTTGTCCCAGGCACATATATAGTTTTTTGCTCATTGTTATATTTCTTGGTTTCATTTCTCTATCTAATGAATCCTCTTTTAGGCTTCCACTTTTGAAAGATAGGTAATCTAAGCACTTTATTCTATATAGTATTTTGCCATTCTTATCTCTTCTTCACAAAACCAATAACAACCAGTCAACAGTTCAGGAAAATGCCATCTCAGATTCTTTGCAAACAGTACAAAATAGGAAAAAAATATAACTGTGTTTTCTAAGAGAGACAAGTTATTCAGCTAACTTGTAACTTGTTACAAATGAAACAACACGAGGAAGTATACTGGGAGTAAAAAAAAAAGGAAAAACAGGTAATTTACAAGTAATTTAAGTATTGGAGGAAAACATAAACAGGAACTATGGTATTTGATAAAGAAATGTTCGTTGCACATACTGAAGACACTTTTACAATTTTATTTAAGAGAAGCCTTCATTTTAAAAAATGCTATCAAGATCTGAAGTCTTCTCTATCCAATAGTAATGATATGCCTTGCTCTATGTGTATTGCATCATTAAACCATATGTGTGCAAATTAGATGCATGTATGTGTTTTACAAAGATTCCTTGAAAGAGCTAAGTATTCAGGCCCATAGAAAAAAATAGTCCTTATACTGAATGAAGACTATTCCAGAAAAAGGACAACATCACTAAAAAAGGCTTAATCAGTGATCCTGAAGATGACATTTCTTCTAGGATAGGACTCTTAGCCTACAATTCTTGTTTGAACTCACTGGATAGACAGTTTCCATCAGGAACCATGTTATTTCAGATACACAGACTCTAAGATAGGCAGATTTTTTGGGGAAAAAAGAAGAAGCAAAAAGTACAAATTCTCAAGTTGGAAATGCATCTGATCCAGCTAACTATTTATCACTATTCAATTTACGAAAGAACATGGGGGGAGGGATGAGAAAGAATGCAGACGCTCCAAGAATAGACTATGTGAGTCATAACTCCAGGTATCTTACAAGGAGATGAACTGTTCTCAGAACAAAAGCTTTATTCATTATTGGACAATGTGAGCATGATGGATGGGAGAAGGAGAAACCAAATGTTTAATTATGTAGCATTGTGCGGGAAATCCTCAGAGCTGATTTTCATTCCCTAGTGCCAAAATGGTGTACTCAATAAAGCTTTGGAGTTTGGAAGTTTTCAAGAGTGCTTGCTTTTTTTGGGTTCACTAGTTGGACTATTGATACAAATAACATGTACTTCTAATAAATTGCAAAACCTGAGATACACAGTTGGCAGAACCTCGTTTAAATTGATCCTCTGTGAATGTTTAAGATTTAGCCATTCTTTATTTTTCAATATAATAATTCCATCTTCAATTAAACAGTGTGTCATCCGGGTACAGATATCTTTATAAAGTAATAATCAAAATTTACAGCAATATTCATTACTTTAACATTAATTCTATAGTATTAAAATGATAATATTAAACATAATAATCATAATATTTGCTTCTCTCTCTTAACATGTCTTCTTTATTTCACTAATCTTGGTTAAAATGGTATTTTATTTCCCTATTTCTAACTTCCATTTTTATTGTCTAACCATTGATAAAATAAGTCCCATGTCATGTAATATTCAATTTGTTCTTTTTCCTTAATTGCTAGTGTTACTCTATTCATTTCTGCACATTCTAATATTTTCCTAATCACATTTTCATCTGTGGGAGTCTCTTCACTTTTCCAATTTTGTGCAAATGCAATTCTAGCTTCAGTTAATATATGAATAATTAAATATGCATTCTCCTTATATTTTTTGGGTAAAGTCCCCACAAGAATATTTCTGGCTTTAAGTCAATGTGCTGCTTTATAATTTTTCCAACCACGTATGTATTTTTGTCCAAAACATTTTTGCCTTTGAGCATGTCCACCACATATGATAATATAACCCAGATATCTAGCGGCACTTCCAACATTTAGCCAATTTATCTTTAAACATCTTTGCCAACCTCGCTGGTGCAAAATGCCATCTATAAAACATCTTATACAAATCTTCTTTATATGCAGTTGACATAGAAGAAGGAGAAGGAGAAGGAGAAGGAGAAAGAAGAAGAAAGAAGAATTCTTTATCAGCCAAGTGTGATTGGACACACAAGGAGTTTGTCTTCGGTGCATATGCTTTCAGTGTACATAAAAAGACAAGATACATTAATCAAGAATCATTGTTGATGAATTGTTAATTTATAGTTTCTCTCCCACTGTTTCTGCCATTTATCTAACTCTATTGTATAGCCAAAGTTTTTTGCCGATACTATTTTTGTCTCCTTCACTTGTTCACTTCCCAATTTAATACCCAATAAGTAGCTGTACATTTTCTTTATCAATTTTCCTTCTGCCCCTGTTAATATCTTATATAATTCTGTCAGTTCTTTATAAAATCTGTATAGTTTAGCGTTTTTCTCGTATCTAGAATATATCTGCACTGGTGAGTATCATGCCATATCAATCCCTTGATCACTCAGTTCTTGAGTGATCAAGGGCGTTCCCTTGATCACTCAAGGGAGTTGAGTGATCAAGAGAACTTAGTTTTGAGTTCCCCCTTTTCATTCAAGATATCTTTGTACCTAACAATATTTTTCATATTAATAACATTTGGGTGAATCAGTGCTTCCATTGTTGAAAGCCAAACTGGTATCATCAAATAATGTTGTTCTCTAGTTGTTTCCCACACTAACAATAATGCATTCCTAATGTAATGTCTTTCGAAGTAACCATATATTTTATTTTTCCCATACCACAAGAAGGCATGCCAGCCCAATTGCAAATCGTGCCCCTCCAAAGTCAATAGTTTTGTATTCCTCAATACAATCCATTCTTTCACCCATATAAGTACCGCAGCCTGGTAATATAATTCCCAATTCAGTAGCCCAAGGCCTTCTCTATTCCTTGCATCTTGCAGCATTTTAAAACTTATTCTTGCTTTTTTCCCTTACCAAATATATCTTAATATTACTTTATTGAGTCCATTTTTATTGTCGCTATTCTTTTTATTAATAATAATTGCAAATGTTTCCATTTCTCTAGCTCTGCTTTAATTTGTTGCATCAGTTTATAGTAATCATCTTCTTCTAGTTATACATCTTGCTGTCAGGTAAATCCCTAAGTATTTCACTTTCTTAGTGAACTGAATATCTGTTCTCTTCATTAACTCTTTTTTTCTGCATGTCTGTAAGACTTTTAACTAATATCTTAGTTTTCTCATTATTTATTTTCAATCCTGCCACTTTGACATACTCCTCTATTTTTTTTATTAATTTAGGCCCTGTTTCTTGTGGATCTTCCAGAATGAAGACTAAATAGTCTGCAAATGCCTGCCGTTTATATTTTTCTTTTTTTTAAATTTTCATTCCTTTTAGCTCTGTGTCTTGTCTAATATTTCTATTTAATACTTCCAGTGTAAATATGAATAATCGAGGGGACAAGGGACATTCTTGTCTTGTACCTTTTTTAATGTTAACCTTCTCTGTCATATCTCCATTTACCATCATCACCTTTGCTGTTTATAATATATCACATTAATCATATTAATAAATCTCTCCCCAAAATCCATATCTTTTAATTGTGCTAGCATAAACTGCCAGTTCACATTATCAAATGCTTTCTGTGCGTCGAGAAAAATCAATGCCATTTGCTTCCCTGGATGTGCTTCATAGTACTCCAGTGTATTTAAAATTATTCTCATGTTGTCTTTAATTTGTCTGTTAGGTAAAAATCCATTTGGATTTGAATGTATAAATTGGTTTAAGAACCTTTTTAGTCTTTCTGTAATTATTGAAGCATATATTTTATAGTCAGCATTCGGTAAGGATATAGGTCTGTAATTTTATAAATGCTTTGAAAAGCGCTGGTGAGCATTATACAGGGAAATGCCTCCTCAGCAGCCAGATGTCCACCCATTCTTGAAGTCCAAGCCAAAATTACCATGAAGGGCAATGCCCTGTGACTGGGGGACATTGAAACATCCTAGACTGTATTAATAGCAAATATTGTGTCAGCAGAATAGGAGAAGCATCATTTTAAAATTGAAACAGCTAAAGAGTGTAGGCTGGAGACAACATCATGAGGATATGTTATATAAAAATAGTTATAAAGACTGTTGTTTGGAGAATATGATGGACCAATGACTTCTAGAATTCTGAGGATGAGAAAATTGTTCTCCAGATGTTTCTTGCATATAGATCAGAGCTATTATAGTCCAATAAAATTCAGAAAACTCCCTCTCTTTCATTAAATAATAATAGGTATCAACTTTAATTTATGGAAGTTATTTTAGAATTAGGCAATAAAAAGCTGTGGTGCAATAATGAAGTCCAAGTTCATACCCTTTGCTTTTCTTCCAACAACACCTCAGGGAAATCCTTTGTGAGAATATCCAAAACAGCAATACTGTTTGCAAAAGGAAAAACCTTTATTGTATAAAAACAGGAAACAGAGACATGAAAGCATAGACAGATTAAATATATATCTTTGCAAAGGGCCTAACCCCCTCCTCAAATGGGGAAAGGCGAACACAGAAGCAATTAACACGGTTTATGTACATCAGAAGTCACGTGACTAATGTCCTTTGGGAATCAGTTTCAGATTTATACAACATATTATAATATAGGTTCCACCCTGGAAATTCCCCAATTCTCAACAGAAATATTCCACAAAAACATCACTTGCGTATTTCCCCTTCTGGAACAAACAGACAGGCCCCAAACAACCCCATTTCAGTACTTTTCCCAGAACATCGATTTCCGTCAAAACAACTCCATCATACATATTTCCCATAAGGTAATCATTTCAGAAAAGCCTTATTGTGCTCTCTTTTGTCCAGTTATATAATCAGGTCATACAAGGTAAAATAAGACACTTAAAATGGCGTAACTCAGGTTACACTTTTACAGGAATAATCCTCATATTCTCTCATCCTTCTAGACAAGAATTTTTCAGCCTGAAAGAAGAAGTGTGGTATATCATACAATCATACTTCAATTTTATAACATCAAGGAATCAGTGCTGTAACTGCACTTTTTGAATTTAATGTGAAAGGCAATAAATATATTTTTCTCCCCCAGCAGATCGCTAGAGAAAAGCTTGTAGTGACAGAAGCATTTGTATATGTTAGTTCTATGACAATGATGTGTAATTGTAAAGCTTCTGTAACTCATCAGATTATCTTAATACCTGCATGCTTAATATAGTGAGGGAGCACAGAGCTTTCTTCAAGGAGTTATGCAGGAATATCCAGGAATGTATTAGTCACATGTGACAGAACCAGTCACTATATGGATTTTTTTCTTTTTTCTTTTGAACAGCAGATATTTCCATAAAACATAATGAATGAATTAGATATTGAGGGCCCGATGTGGATTATTTTCCTATTTGTCAACATTCTGTTTGAGAAAAGCACTATTTGCTATAATCATTTATGGATAGTATAAAAAATATGCCTTAACATTTTATACACCTTTTTTTAAAAAAAAGTTTTATTTTAAATTAAAATTAAAAAACAGCTTAAAAAACATCATCCTTACAAACAATTATAGACAGCATCTCAATCGGTCAAAATCATTTCGTGCTTACAATTTTCCAAATCTCATCATATAACAATTATTCTTCAATTGAACAGAAGATAAGTATTTAAACATTTCATCGAAGTTTCATTTTATATATGCTATCTCATCTTCGTACTTTTTTGTCAAACCACTGATAAAATATCTCCCATATCAAATAATATTGTTTATCTTCCTGTTCTCTTTCAAATGTCAATCTTCTCATTTCAGCACAGTCCAACATTTTCTTAATAATTTCTTCATCAGTAATTATCTTCTCTCCTTTCCAATTTTTGGCAAATACAATTCTAGCCGCTATTAACATATTCACAATTAAATATTGCAATTCTGTATTAAATGTCACTGGTAAGATCCCCAGTAAAAATATCTCTGGTTTAAAGTCAGTATGTCTCTTTGTCATTTTTTCTAATCACGCATGTTTCTTAGTCCAAAATCTCTTTGCTTCCACGCATGTCCACCACGTACGATAATAAGATCCTGGAGTTTGATGACACATTTCTCCGATTTATTCTTGAACATTCTATTCTAGCTATCCTCATCGGGGGTAGATGCCACCTGTAAAACATCTTATACAAATTCAATTTATATGCTGTCGACATTGTCATTTTATAGTTATGCAACCACAATTTTTGCCATTTATCTAAATCGATACTATAACCAAAAATTTTCCTTCATGCTATCATTGATTCTTTAACTTGTTCTTCTTCCAATTTTACTTCAAGTAAATACCCATATAACTTTTTAATTACATGGTCATCAGAACCCATTAATATCTTGTCTAAACCAGTCGAAACACTATGAATATCTTCATGTTTAAGATCTTCTTGATATCTGGAAAGTATTTACATATATAAAAACCAATTGATCTTGATTCCCTGATCTTCTAAATCTTGTTTCAATTTAAATTCACCCTTGTCATCCAATATTTCACTATATCTAACAATTTGTTCCCCTCTAAATACCACTGGATAAGAAAAAGCTTCAATTGTAGATACCTAGACTGGAATCTTCAAATAATAATATTTTTTAATCCTCTCCCATGTCAAAAACAAAGCTTTATGTGTCGTCTAAAATACCCCTGAATTTTAGTTCCTTGATATCATAGAAAGGGATGCCATCCCATTAACAAATCATGTCCCTCCAAATTCAATAATCTAGTGTTTTTCAATGTTACCCATTCTTTAATCCACATTAAACAAACCGCTTAGTAATATAATTCAAAATTCAGTAAACCAAAACCACCCCTCATTTTAGCATCTTGTAACAATTTGAATTTTATTCTTGCCTTCTTTCCCGGCCAAATATATTTCAAAACCATTTTATTTAAATCTGCAAAGAATCCCTTATCGAGCTTTATAGGAATTGTCTCAAAAAGATATAAGATTCTAGGTAAAATGTTCATCTTAATAGTTGCAATTCTTCCAATCAAAGATAACTGCAAATTCCCCCATTTCACCAAGTTTTGTCCTAGCTGTTGCTTAAGCTTATTGTAATTATTTTCTTTAAGATAACTGCATCCTGTTGTTAACTGAATCCCCAAATACTTTACCTTATTTGTGACCTGCATCTGTGAAATCTCCCTCAAGTCTTCTTTTTGTTTTTTAACATATTTTTAGTCATTATCTTTATCTTTTCTTTATTAATATTCAAACCAGCAACCTCCCAAAATTCTCCCATTTTTTCTGTCAGTTTATTTATTGACATTAATGGTTCTTCAATTATAAAGACCAGGTCATCAGTGAAAGCTTGTAGTTTATATTCTTCTTTTCTAATTTTCATTCCTTTTATCTCTTTTTCTTCTCTAACATTTCTATTCAACACTTCCAAAGTCAATATGAACAGCAACGGGGATACGGGACATCCTTGTTGAGTGCCTTTTTCTATTTCAATATAATCAGTCAATTCTCCATTAATCATTACCTTTGCCATCTGTTTCGAATATATAGCTTCAATTGCCTGGATAAATTTTCTTCCAAAGCCCATCTCTTCCATTTGTAGTATCATAAATCGCCAATTCACATTGTCAAATGCTTTTTGTGTGTCTAGAAATATCAAAGACATTTGTTTTTCAGGATGTGCTTCATAGTATTCTAGAGTTTTCAAAATTATTCTTATATTGTCTCTAATTTGTCTTTTTGGAAGAAATCCATTTTGATCTGAATGTATAAAATTATTCAAATATCTTTTGAGTCTTTCTGCCAGTATTGAAGCAAAAATGTTATAGACTGAATTTAGCAGGGATATAGGCCTATAGTTTCTAATTTGTTGTGGGTCTGTGTCTTCTTTGTGAATCAGTGTGATATAAGCCTCAGTCCATGATTGGGGTATTGTTTTATTTATCATTACTTCATTCATAACATCCAAAAGCGGAAGGCATAGAGATTCTTGTAATGTCCTATAACATTCCACAGTCAAACCATCTGGTCCTGGTGTCTTCCCATTTTTTTTGTTTCTTAAGTGCTTCTGTTAATTCCATCATCGTTATGTGCCCATCTAGCATTTCTTCAATATCCTTGGGAATCAGAGATAATTTTGCATTCTGTAAATATTTTTTGACTTTCCCATCTTCAACCAATTCTCTTTTATAAAGTTGCTGTAATTTTCTTGTATTATTTTCCCCATCTCTTTATTTCCAAATTTACTTTGTCCTTAATCATCAGTCAATTGCATTATTTTTTTATTTCTTTTTTTCTTTTTTCAATTTATATGCCAGCCAAACATTTTATACACTGTTTGTGTACATTCTTCTTCTATTTCCTTTTTCTATTGAAAATCACAGTATGAATAACTTCCTAACTTGAACTGGGTACCATCCTTAGATTATAATATGTATATGGATTGGATCCTTGAACAATAAATATGTAAACTTTATTGCCAGGCTAGCCACAGAGTTAAGCGGCTCAGACAGGGAGGCTCTGTACATAAGTAGCAATCCAACTACCATAGTCTCCCAAATGACAATGGCTACCCTCCTTCTCTTTTCCTAGAGTCTTGGCTGATTCCATATCATAATTCAGGTACAGGACCACCACTATCCCCTCACATCCAACCAGGTCTCAGTAATGCAGATCAAATCAGCCCTCTCATCCACAATTATTATGGCTGAGGAAAGCTGATCTGATATTCAGCCGCCCCCACCAAAATTAAGGGTTTCTGAAGGTCTGTTGGTTAGGTCTTGTGGTTGAACACCAGAGGATAAAATGCAATACCATGATTCTCCAAGATTATTAATCTCTTCTTAATACATAATGTATAAACAGTATCACCATCCATTTCTTAGCATTGCTTCAATTATCTTATTTCTCCATTTATAAAGTATATTTCTTGTAATCACCATCATATTTTATGGTTATAAACAATAAACTTCATCTTATTCAATTCTTACATTGAAACCCTTTAACTTGATTGATCTTCCACATCTTATTTTATGTCTTCTTAATACATAATAAGCAATATTATTATCTGCCCTTAATTCCTAGCTTTTATTATAGCATCAGTTAATTATTTTGTTTCATTATTTACAACATATTAGTTCAAAATCCCCATCATACTTTTTTATCTTAATTTCAATTATTTTCATAATTAAACCTAATTACCACTTCATATTTCATCTGCTGTTCCATTTTACAATACACAATATACATCATCATATTTACTTTTTACATTCACAATTGCTAATATTAATACAGTTCCCTTAGATCTACTAATATATACCTTATTTCTCTTCCTCCTTTCCACTATTCTTCCCCTTTTAAGCATTTTCTCCTGGTCTCTCCAGAATTTCACTTCTTAATGATTTTCTCTTTTCATCCTATTTTCTTATCTTCTTTTTTTTATATTTATTGTATCTTTTCTCTTGAATCCTTTCTCTAATTTTTGAGTCCATCATTCGCATAATTCACCCCCCCCCATTACCTATTCTTTTCCCATTTTCTTCTCTTCCCTTAGATTGCTTTTGTTTTAGAAAATATTCCCCCTATCCATTCTTTTTTTGCCACTGTAAATCCCAGTGTAATCATCTAACTTTTTTCCTTCAATATTATTTTCTTGTTTCTCATTATATTCTTTTTCCTGTTTTATGTGCGCTGACTTTTCTGACTTTTTATTGCCCTTTATTAATTCACGCACATTTTTAAGCATCTCAATTAATTCCTCACACATTCAAGACTCCATACTATTAGTTTAAAAAATTTAAAAAATTATTAGTGTTTCCACTTATATTTAATTAAGATTTTAGTCCATATAGTCTCTTTTTTATTTCCAGATAATATCCAGTACAGATGTTTGTCCAATCCACTCTAATTTAAAGCTTTATTATTGTCTACCTCCTTTGGAATTCGAGTCCAAGCAGCTTAAGATAAAACAAATACTCCTTAAGATTTCCCACAACTCTTATGATGATCAAGGTCACTGTTGTAATTTCCTTGAATTCTCAAGCCAGTCATTGTAGTGCTCTCTTTCTACCAGCAGATGTCTCTCTCCAATCCACAATTTTCAGAACAACAAAGTATCCAGTTTACAAAAGTATTTTAAATCCACATAGAAAATACTTTCTCTCAAATTGCTTTTATCCTTTTATTGTTTTTAATTTCTCCAAATTCAATTTTAAATCCAATTGTAAAATTTCCTTTCCTGGGCTTTAGTATTTTAACCTCCTCTTTGTTCTTCCTATATACTTCAAACCTGTCAAAATTCTTTCAAATTTTCATTAAAAAATACTTTCCCTTAGGTTTCCTTTTCTTATATTAGTTTTAGTTTCTCCAAATCCAATTTTTATTTTCTGGGCTTTGGTACTTTAACTTCCTCTTTGTTCTTCTCCTTCCATTAAAATTCCCAAGTGCCAATTAACTACTCGTTTCCTTGCCAGGATCTTTTAGAGGGTTTTTTTTTAATTTCCTTTTTTTACCTGTGAGTTGGCCAATCACTCACCCAGTACCAGTACCCCGTCCAAACACCATTGCTGCACAAAATCTTATTCCGGTTGCCCCAGTTTCAAGTGGTCATTTTTAATGGCCGCTGCCCCCACTGCCAGATCGAAGAGCTGTCTCCAACCTTATGAGGAACTTGCATGTTCCTCTTGATTATCAGAGGCACCATTGTCCCTACAAGATGGTTCCAGTCTGAAGACCCCCAGAAAGCAGTTTGTCTTGCTGGATTTTCGCTGGGCTCATTGAAGCCCGCTAATTTCCAGCCAGTCTCACTGCAATGCTTCTTGTTTCTTTTGAACATTTAAAATCTTAAGTGGTACTCTGAAAATCATGAGTCTGGCTTTTTTTAAAAAAAAGTTATAATTTAAAATAATTTTTAATCAAGATCTTGGGGAAAATTTACATTTGATCTCAAAATTTGACCTCAGATTAATTATATCAAATCAGCTAAACTCATATCAAAAAGAAAAATGTGCTTTCTGTAAATGGTACATGGATTACTTTTAATATGCAAGGGTGATTAACAATTAGCACTTGAAGCAGGAAGCATAGGAAAGAAGCAGGCAGGAAGAACATAGAAACTGAGGCGACCAGCAACTGCATGTAGGACACCTGATAGTCATCTTTTCTTTCCAAGAAAGTTCTTATTTGGTTGTTGATTTTTTCCACCCCTTGTTGCAATCACAAGATCTACATGATAATAACACACAAAACACTGGTCAGTATGGACCAGTTATTGGACCAGTGCTTTCATTATATTTAATTTAGTGGCAAAGTTAAACAATAATGATTTATAGCCACTTTCTAAATAATGCATACCCATTAAAGAGAGTACAAATGAATGTACATGCCAATATTATCTCATGTTCTTTACCTGATTATCAAGGGGTGCCTTTCAAATTGCGGAATACCCTTAGAATTCTGTGTGCCATTTATATGGCTATCTAATATTCAACTTTGATGATGGCTGGCTTATTGCTTAATATAGAGTGGAAAACAAGTGTTATTACCTGGGCCTGATTTCAATATTCCTGATTTTAGAATCATAGCATTTGGTAGTCTGAAAATTGTCAAACAGATGAGCTCTAAACCGTGAAGTAGTGTGGACAATCTTAATACTTGGCTTAAATCTACAAATCCCTTCCCATTAGAGAGATTATAGTCTACTTACCTTGTATCAAAGTATCAAAATCACTATATGTGTCATTGTTGTCATCATCAATCATCATTCAATGCATTCTAATAATAGCTCTGGTTCTTTATAGCAATAGCAATAGCATTTAGACCAGTGGTGGGATTCAAGTAATTTAACAACCGGTTCCCTGCCCTAATGATTTCTTCCAATGGCCAGTTTGCCAAAATGCTCAGAAAGTTAACAACCGGTTCTCCCAAAGTGGTGTGAACTGGCTGAATCCCACCACTGATTTAGACTTACATACCGCTTTACAATGCTTTATAGCGCTCTCTAAGCGATTTACAGATCAACATATTTATGATAATTTGCCTGCTTGTAATTTATATCCAGTTAGTTAAAATGAAAAAAGCATGACTTTTTCTTAGTTCAAGAAGTATCTTCCTCCCAAAACATCTGCCATAGTTAACACACCCCTGGAGATTTCTTTCCTGCCAAAATGTATTTTTATTTCTAACCAGGAGGTAAAGTAATAGGTACTTTTATTTGCTTTCTCCTCTTTTGCATTTAAATACTAAATCTGGTATATTTTTAAGATGCTTTTTTAAAAAAAAAGTCCATTTAGAGGAAAAAACGCTGAGGATTCACTACAGACAGCTGAATTTAATTTAATTACCAATTGTACCACCATTATTAGTTTTTTAATCTTTTCTTCCTTGCACCTTCAAGATTACTGTTGTTCAGTAAAAATATTTGTGATAAATATCAAAGAATGTGGCAACCTGTTTAAATTTTCATGTCATCCTAGCATAGCTTGATAGGATTAGATCAGAAGTTAGTTGTTTTTGAGTCCACTGGAGCTTAACCTGACTAAAGTGTTAGGCAAAAGGGGCATCTAAATATTTTTGCTATGTGTTTTCTTTCAGAGCTCTTTTCACTGGTTCATGGAATGCTGGGGAGGGGGGACAATCCTAAATTGTCCCACAGTTGTAAGAAAAAAGATAACAGATATTTGTTGAGTTCTAAGAATAGTTGGAAAAAATACACTTCTATAGGGGCACCCTTCCCCCCACAAGAGAGAGCAACAAGGGGGAAAGAGACAGATAAATCAAGAATGAAAATAATGAATTGCTGGTGGAGTTTCTGAAGCATTTAATCAAAGATTTCTTTCTTTTACTCAACAAGCACACAATAATGTTCCTTTCTCAGATTCCTACATTTCTCAATAACTTAAGAAAAAAAGAACAAAATCTGCCTTGTACATCCCCTGTATAAAGTATAAGGTCTTCCTAATTTATGCTCCATGGGAACATCTTATACCATTTCAATCAGAATTCTGCCAAACTTCTTCCCAGGCATACTTAAACCTATATTCCTTCTATAGTTTTTCTATTCACTCTTGCTATCATTCCCTTTGTATGGGAAAACAATATTGGCATTCTTCCTTGAAGTCAGGCACAAATGTGGTCTTTATATATACATTGAAGAAATCATATAAATCATTCTAAAGAGAACCACTTTCATATTTTAAGATTTCTCCAGTTACACCATGTGCAATCTTACCATTTTCCAGTATCCTTAAAGCATTTATATTTCTTTTTGCCAAACACTTTCCTGGACACTTTTTTGGTAAACTAGAAAAAAGTGGGATAGATAGCATCATCACCCGATGGATTCGAAATTGACTGACAAACCATACTCAATGAATAGTCCATAATGGGTCTACGCAGTGGTGAAATGTAAATTTTGTTACTATTGGTTCTGTGGGCATGGCTTGGTGGTGGGGGTTAATGTGACTGAGTGGGTGTGGCCAACTTTTTGTTTTAACTTTTAAAACCATTTTTTCTACAATCCCTTTGGCCGAGGTTGTAAAAAAATGCTTTTAAAAGCCTCTGATGATCCCAGCTGAGTTGCCTGATCGGCAGAGGCTTTTTTTTCTTTTAAAAGCCTCTGATGATCCCAGCTGAGTTGCCTGATCAGCAGAGGCTTTTAAAAGTATTTTTTTACAACCTCCTCGGCCAATGAGGTTGTAGAAAAAATGCTTTTAAAAGCCTCTGATGATTCCAGCTGAGCTGCGCAATTATCAGAGGCTTTTTTTTTTACTTTTAAAAGCATTTTTTCAGCCGAAGAAAATCTCTGAGGGGGCCAGGGATTTTTGCTATCGGTTCTCGGAACCACCTGCCGTCATCGCTATCGGATTGGGTGATCTGGTCCAAACTGGGAGCATTTCACCCCTGGGTCTATGTCTACATGGAGGGAAGTAAGCATGGGGTACCACAAGGTTCCATCTTAGGCTCAGGACTCTTCAATATCTTCATAAACAACTTAGATGAGGGAATAGAAGGAGAATTTACCAAATTTGTGGATGACACTAAGCTGGCAGGAATAGCTAATACTCTAGATGATAGGCTCAAGAGCCAGATGAATCTTGACAGACTTGAACACTGGGCCCTATCTAACAAAATGAAATTCAATATAGAGAAAAATAAAATTTTACACTTGGCAAGAAAAACCAAAAGTATACATATAGACTGGGTGAAATCAGGCTTAATAGCAGTAAATGTGAGAGGGATCTTGGAGTCTTAGCAAACAACCAGTTAAATATGAGCTAGCAGTGTGCGGCAGCAGCCAAAAAAGCCAATGCAATCCTAAATTCCATTAACAAGGGGATACAATCAAGATCAAGTAAGGTACTAATACCATTCTATTAAGCCTTAGTAAGTCCATGCCTAGAATACTGCATTCAGGTTTGGTCACCACACTATAAAAAAGATGTTGAGACTGTAGAAAAAGTGCAGAGAACAGCCACCAGCATGATTAGGGGACTGGAGACTAAAAGATATGAAGAACATGAACTTACAGGAAATGGACATGGCTAGTCTACTCTAGTGAAGAGAAGGACCAGGGGAGACATGATAGCAATGTTCCAGTATTTGAGGGGCTGCCATAGAGAGAAAAAGATCAAGATATTTTCCTAGGCACCCAAAGGCCAGACAAGGAATAATGGATGGAAACTGATCAAGGAGAGATTCAACCTAGAAATAAGGAGAAATTTTCTGACAGTGAGAACAATCAACCAATGGAACAGCTTGCCTTTGGAAGTTGTGGAAGCTTCATCACTGGAGGCTTTCAAGAAGAGATTGGATTGCCATTTTTCAGAAATGGTGTAGGATCTCCTGTTTGGGTAGAGGGTTGGACTAGATGACCTACAACATCTCTTCCAGCTCTGTTAATCTTTTAATTAGACACTAATATTTATTAGTGTTTGCATTGCCCAGCATACGACTTTGGATATTTACAGTAAGCATAAAAAAGAATCCCATATAAATCTTACATCTACCAATCCAATCTACAAAATGGGCTAGAAAATAAATAAATGTAATCAATGTATAAGAAGTATAAAAAATAGAGAGCAAACAATCAGCTAAGCCTCAGCATAAAAAAGAAGTAGAAAAAATATGGAAAATCTCATTAGTCCAATCACTTTCCCAAAGCCCATTTAAACTAAATCATATTGACAATCTTGAAAAAGTTCATAAAAGAATCAATATCCCTGTAATTCTCATGCAAATCTCTAAAACATTCTTTTCAACATTCTCTCACTTCAGTTTCACCCTGCATAATTTAATCACAATTATACTTAATTCTATTATTCTGCTAAAGGCTTTTTGTTTAGCCACTTTCACTTGCAAAATATTTTTTTTAAATTTCCATAGTAAGCACTCTGCCATTTCTTGGCCTCTTTATTATAACCATTCTTTGTTCTTTGTCATTACATTCTTGCAATTATTGTTTTCTCTCTGATATAATATTTATATAATATTTTTCTCTCATTTTCATTTATTGCAGAAATCATCTTTTATATGAATTTTTTGTTCTTATCCATATTGTTTCACTCCATCATTCCTGCAAGCATTTTTTTCATACTTCCCCTAGCATTCTACACATCGATGGTGTTCTGTAATATAATTATTTTCACACTGTTCCAAGCGGCTTCCATGTGCTAAGTGATTCTTAATTAGAGTAAGATTAGAGGCTGTAGTTTATCTGCAGGGACTAAAGATTGATCCTTCTCTGTAACTACCCCGGTAGCTAAATTTTTAAATGAAAGGCAGGATGAGGTCATTCTATATCTTCTAGAAACATTATAAATTATTTGGTATTTATTGATAATGCATCTCCTACTTCCAAATAAAACATCATAACATCAGGGGTATAAGTAGTCCACATTAGGCCCAGTCTTTGAGTGTTCTACTTTGTACAAAGGAGGTGATGTGTTTTATCTCATGAAATGTTAAGATAAGATCCATTCAACTGGCTTTCCTGGCTTGAAGAAGTGGCTTCCCAGCATGAATTCTAATGTGCAGAAACCACTTTGATCAATCAAGTTAGTCACCACACTGTTTAGAAGTGATGGAGGACATGTTATGGTTTTGCTTCGAGGGAGTATTTCACTCAAAGCTTTATTGAAGTGAAAACACATGACAGAATTTTGTAACCTCTCATGTATATTAGTGCTCTGAACATAGAATTGTCAGATTAAAGATGTTAATTTTTCTTTATCTTTAAGAAAGGAAGCAAGAAGAGTATAAAAAGGCAGTTTTTCATTTGCAATATTTGTAAATGTGCAGAATTACTTTCCATTTTGATTTAGTTGATACAGGAATATAAATTGAATATTAGGTGTCCCATTTATCATTTTAGAATTTATGGAAAGAAATATAATTCATCTTCACTACTGAATAACAAACATCCTTATAAGATAGCATGCAATATATGTCTATTTATTAATCAAATGAATTTAGTTACTGTAAATATATACTGTAAATTATTCTACACTTAAGTTTATTTAAAAAACCTAGATGGATGGGAGTTTGACATTTTGGATAGGATACAGAAGTCACATTTAATTCACAGTGTATGGTGAGTTTTTGAAAATGGCCTAACAACTGATGAATATTTCCATGCACTGAATTATCCAGATGTGCTAATCCAATATTTGCACTTGCAGAATGTATGCTCACTTGCAAAATGTATGCGCACATGTATTTTTTTTTTTTTGAAATTTTTTTATTAATCACATATTAAAACATTGGACACAGTGTAACTGTCCTGGCATTATCTTTGCCATACATACTAAAATAAACAATAAGTATCATATTCAGTATACCTTGCTACTTACATACATTTGGTCTATTCAGTATTTACATATATAAATACATCATTTTTCTATATATATTACTTATACATTTGTCTTATACTTATACATTACTTATACATTCTGTTGTAATTAATTCTCCATTCTATAAATTCTAGTCAGTTTTTATTTTTTATCCCTCCTTTCCATTCCAACCATTGATAAAATTTGTTCCATATTTTATAATAATCTGACTCACTTTTATTTTTCAGTTCCAACGTTAATTTGTCCATTTCCGCACATGTCAAAAAAATTCTGATCACTTCATCTTCTAGGGGGATTTCCTTATTTTTCCAATTTTGGGCAAAAATCATTCTTGCTGCTGTTATAGTATGTATTATTAAGTAAATTACTCCTTTACTATATTTCCCATTTATAATTCCCAATAGGAATAGTTCTGGTTTATATTCTATTTCTTCTCCAATTACTTCTGTCAGCCATAAATGAATTTTCCACCAATACCCCTTTGCTTTTTTACATGACCACCACTTATGGTAGTATGTGCCTGATTTGTGGTTGCATTTCCAACATTTTGGTGATAAATTTCTAAACATTTTTGCCAATCTCGAGGGCAGAAGATGCCACCTGTAGAACATTTTGTATACATTTTCTTTATACGGTATTGCTAATGTTATTTTCCTATTTCCCCCCCCCCCCATAAATCTTGCATAAATCTTGTTTCTTTGACCCACTCTTCTTTCATTTTATAATCCAATATGAATTTATAAATTTTCTTTACCAATTTATCATTTGTCTCCAGAAAGATTTTATCTATTATCATTAATTCCCTGTTAATGCCCCGCTCTTTCATGTCTTTCAAGTAAAGTGATTGAATCTGTAAATAGGATCACCATTACAAATCTACCCCTTTTTCTTTTAATTCTTGCCTCAATTTCAGTCTTTGTTCTTCATTTATTATATCCTTATAATATAACCAATTTGGTTATCCACATTAGAAGCATTAGTACCAAACCTCATCAATCAGGGAAAATATGTCACAATAAGGTATGTGCACATGTATTGTACCTTTCTTCAGTTCAATGTCTGTGATTTTTGGCATATTGTTACAGAATTTAACTTGTTTGGCATATTGTCTCTTCATTTAGAGAAAGGAACCTTAATAAATAGAGATGTCATTTTGATTATATTTCATTTCCTATCTGTGCTTCTTTATATACTGATAAAAGGATATACGTACAGCTCTGCATCCTCTTTAAACATCCAAGACTATTATAGGATTAGCACAGGGGTGAAATTCTACCAGTTCAGACCAGTTTGGGTGAACCAGTAGTGGATATAGGGCTGGTTCACCAACCTGGTAGCAATCACTGACTGGCCACGTCCCCAAACCAGTCCGCAACCCACAGTCCTGGGCTTCCCTACCTTCCACATGGCCTTCCCGGCATCCCCGTCATCAACTTGCGAAGGCAGGCAAGCGGAAGGCCATGTGGAAGGCAAGCAAACATGACAGGAGCTAGCAGCCTACTTGCAGCCCTGCCATGCTTGCCTGCCTTCCACACTGCCTTCCCGCTTGCCTTCCGAGGTCGGTGTCCAGCCTGGCCCTTGGAGATGCTGCCGCTGTGCTACCCTGGGACATGTGCAGCAGCCCCTCCACTGTGGTGCCGGTGCCCCTCTCAGCCCCGGAGCAGCAGCTGCATCGCCACCAAGGGCCACCTGCCATCAGCCTTACCAACATGCTGGCTCCATTGGGCATGCTGAATATGCCGGCGGAGGATCTCTAGAAGGTAAGCTTAATGCTGGTGGCAGGGAGGGGGAGGGAGACCTGCTGTGCTTGGCTCCTTGGAGGGATATGGTGAGGCTCGCTCATCCTTTGGGCCTGGTACACTTGGCTTCCGCAGGGCCTTTGGCCAACTGCCACCATCTTCTTCTCTGCCTCAGGTCCCTCCTGCCCTCCCGGAGCACTGCTGCACTGCCGCTGTTCACTTTCTTTCTTCTCCTGCCACGAAATGAAAGTGAACGGCAACAGGGTTGCTTCAGGAGGTTGCTTCGGGCAGGCGAATGTCTGCAGCCAGGTGGGGAGGGAGGGCAGCAAGAATCGTGGCAGGGGGAAAGGGAACGCCAAGATGAAGGGCTATCCACACTGCTGCCCAGGCTGAAGGGAAAGCATCATGGACTCTGCGATGGTGCAGCTGGGACTGGCTCTTTCCCCACCCAGGGGGCTTCCACCCCTCTTGCTCTGCTTCTTCACCGCCAGGAAGCAGCAGCGTGGCTGAGCCTCCTTCCTCTGGAGTGCCAGACTCCATGGGTTGAGTTCTTGGAGTGGCACCAGCAGTCAAAGAGAGGAGGCAGGTGGCTGGGCGGGGATCCAGTGAGCTATTTCAGAGCCCCAAGCCCTGCAGAGCCGGCCCGGGAGGCCCAGGTGGAAGGCGGCCTTTTCTGCAGCATCTCCTTCCCCTCTTTGGATTACTCTGCAGGTGGGGGGCTCTGCCTTTGCAGAAACGGGGTGGGCGATTTGTAAGGAGGATTGGCATGGTGTGTGTGCAGCCCTCCAGGATGGAGAGCAGGGCAAGTGAAGTCTCCAGGGTTCACTTGGGCAGTCAAGCCAGAAGCTGGAGGGAAACTCAAAGCATTGGGGGCTTCAGAAGGGCAGAATGTACTTCAGAATGTGCAGCTCCTGGCTCTAACAGTGAGTGACATACGTGACATCAAGTTGGCCATGCCCACCTGGTCACATGCCCACCAAGCCATGCCCATCAAGCCATGCCCACAGAACCGGTAGCGACAATTTTTATTATTATTTTTATTTTTAAAAATATATTCTATGCTCCAATACACAAATGAAATATACAATCTTACCACCATGGTGTAATGTGAATACATTGTCCATAAATATAAAGTCATTCCTTTATATATACATACTTGTCATCATATATATTAAAACAATGTCTACGCTTTGGAACAAAATACACCTGGAATACGAATAATCCCAGATCTTCGCACTTTCTTTTTTTTTTTTTTTTATTGAAAAAGTTTTACATTACATTTTATAATATAAAACCCCCCCCCTTCCCCCTCCCTTTCCCACCCCCCCATCCTATCCCTTCTATCCCTCCCCCCTCCCTTGACTTCCGCTATTTGACAAACTTTAATCTTATCATATTCAACATTCTTTAAAGGCAAGATCCCTTTGCATAAGAAATTAACTATTAACACTTCACTAACATTCACATACTTATAAATCTAAACATATTAGATTAAGACAATTTAGCTAAATAAGCTTAATACATTCTCTTTAAAATTTAATCTATACCTCAGTTATATACTCTTCATTTTAATAATGATAATTAACCATATAACTATACCTTTCATACAATTATTTAAGTATACTAACATTTAGTGATCTTAAATTTTAAACTATACATCAATTATAAATTCTTCAGTTTAATAATAATAATAAACCACGTAACTATCCATACATTTACTTAAATACATTCTAACTCTAATTCAACTGAGCACTATCTGAAATTTCTTGCTTTGATATTTCTTCTTCATATAGTCAACCCATTTCCTCCATTCCTTGACAAAAGCTTCATGGGTCCTTTCCTTTAGGTATGCAGAAATTTTTGCCATCTCTGCCAGATTAGACATCTTCAATATCCATTCCTCTATGGTAGGCACTTTGTCTTTCTTCCAATATTGACCTATCAGTAATCTGGCTGCAGAAATCATATACAATATTAACCTAGTATCAATTACTGAAAAGCCCTTGACTATTCCCAACAAAAAGAACTGAGGAGAAAACTCCAACTTCTTCTTCAAAATGTTCTGCATCACCCACCAAAGTTTAATCCAAAATGGTTTCAACTTCCTGCATGTCCACCAAATATGAAAATATGTTGCATCCAAACAATCACACCTCCAACATTTAGGTTGAACATTTGGATACATACGTGATAATTTTTTGGGATCTAAATGCCATCTATAGAACATTTTGTAAAAATTTTCCCTTAGGTTCTGTGCTTGCGTAAATTTAACGTTCTGGACCCAGATCTTTTCCCATGTTTCTAACATTACTGGTTGATCAAAATTCTGTGCCCATTTAATCATGCAGTCTTTAACTAACTCCCCCTCTGAATCTCTCTCCAACAGTAAATTGTACAATCGTTTAATATGCATCGGTCCTTTACATTTTATCTGAGTCATCAAGTCCTCTTCATGTAGCATTAATCCAATTTTCTGATCTTCTCTCCATCTCGCTTGAAGTTGAAAGTACTGCAACCAAGTTAAATTGACTCCATCTTCCAACAGAGTATTCCAAGACTTCAAACACCAACTGCCCCCATCAATAAAAAGTATCTCTTTGTACAACAACCCCCCGAGTGACTTTATTTTTGGCAAAATATGCCCAAGATCCAACCACAAAGGTATTTTGTAATCCAATTGAAGCTGGTGCTTCTTCCAAACTCTCAGCAAAGCGTGTCTTAAAATATGCCTATTAAATACACTGTCTCTCTTATCTTCATAAAGTAGATATGCATGCCATCCAAATTGCAAATCATGGCCTTCTATATTCAAAATATCTCTTTTGGTTATTCCAATCCAATCTCCGACCTGTATCAATGCTGCTGCTTCATAATATAAACGTAGATTTGGAACTTTAAGGCCACCACGTTCACGTACATCTTGCATGATCTTAAATTTAACTCTTGGTTTTTTCCCACTCCAAATAAATTTATTTAAGCCTGCTTGCCAGTCCATCAGATATTTATCATTTTTAAGCACCGGAATCATTTGAAACAGAAACAGAAATCTAGGTAGAACATTCATCTTAACAGCTGCAATTCTACCAAGCAGAGAAAGTTGCAGTTTTTTCCATGTATCAAGATCTTTTTGAATCTTATGCCAAAGTTCTTCGTAATTATTTTGAAAAAGTTTTTTATTAGATGCTGCAACTTGAACCCCTAAATATTTCACCTTTGTAGCTATTTCAAAGCCTGCCACCCTTTCAAGCTCTTTCCTTTGTGGTTCCAGCATGTTTTTAACTATCATCTTAGTCTTTTTCTGGTTCAGGCTAAAACCTGAAACCAGACCGTATTCCTCTATAATGTTTTTCATCTGTATGATAGATTCCAAAGGTCGTGTTAGGGTAACAATCAGATCATCTGCAAATGCCTTTGTTCTGTAATCTATTTGCCTTACAACTATTCCACTCATTTTGTCCGAGTCCCGTAGAGCATTCAGCAGCACTTCTAGCGTCAAAATAAACAATAGTGGAGATAATGGGCAGCCTTGTCTTGTCCCTTTCTGTATATTAAAATTAGTAGTCAAACTGCCATTAATAATAATCTGTGCTGTCTGTTCTTGATAAATTGCCGAGATTGCTTGTATAAACTGATCTCCAAAATTCATCTTATGCAAAATCTTTTTTAGAAAATCCCAGTTGACTCGATCAAAGGCTTTCTCCGCATCCAAAAACACCAGCACCGCAGAGATCTGTTTCTTTTCATCAAGATATTCCAACAAATCTATGAGTTGCCTGACATTGTCTTTCATGTATCTGCCTTCTATAAAACCAGCTTGGTCTTCATGAATCACATCTTGAATAACTGGCATCAATCTGTTGGCTAATACTTTAGCAAAAATTTTATAGTCCGTGTTCAGGAGAGATATTGGTCTAAAATTTTCAGGTATAGCAGAGTCTTCTTCTTTAGGTATCAATGATATAAAAGCCGTCTTCCACGAGGGAGGTATTTTTCCCCCCTGTTGAATATTACAAAACAAGTCTTTAAGAGGCTCTATGAGTTCCTCTTGCAAGGTCTTGTAAAAAACTGCTGTCAAACCATCTGTCCCAGGAGCTTTAGATAATTTCAATTGTTTTATTGCATATAAAATCTCTTCCGATGTTATAGGTCGCTCCAGTCTGTCGCTTTGTGTACTAGAAATTTTTGTAACTCTCTTCTTCTGCAAATATTCATCGATAAGATCTTCTTTAACTTTATCGGCTTGATACAATTTCGAATAATAGGTTAAAAAGGCTTGATGTATTAAGTTTTGCTGATGTATTCGTTTCCCTTTATACTCAATAGCATTTATCATACGAGAATTTTGCTGTTTCCTCAAAATATAAGCCAACCATCTGCCAGGTTTATTAGCGTTACAAAAAGTATTATGTTTAGCATACTGCAGATTAGTTGCTGTTTGTTCAGCCATCAGCATTTGAAATTGATCTTTCAGGAGTTTTATAGTTAACAATACCTTTTCGTCAGTCGGATTCTTAATGAGCAATTGTTCTTTATCCTTTATCTCCGTCTCCAAGTCCAATCTCGACTTCTGTCGAATTATTTTATGTCTAGAATTCATATGTATCAGTACACCCCTCATATAGGCCTTGCATGCATCCCAAACTATCTCGATGGGTGTACCTTTATTCAAATTAATATAAAAAAATTCTTTAATTTGTTCCTTTAACTCCTTAATATACTTTTCATGTCTGAAGATATTCTCATTCATACGCCAAGATCTCCTTTCTCTCTTGCCTGGGTTCATCTCAATCCAGACTGGACTGTGATCTGTTAAAGTTCTAGGAAGAATTTTTGTTTTTGTCACTACATTAAGTAAATCAGTAGTAGCCAGCATAAAATCAATTCTCGAGAAAGATTTATGTCTATCTGAGAAGAAGGTAAAATCCAATTCATCTGGATGATGAATTCTCCAAACATCCTTCAACTCTAATTCTTCTTTCATAGCAAAAAAAGTCTGTGGTAACTTATTCCCTTTCTTGGCAGATGTCTTTTTATCCAATGTTACATCAATCACCCCGTTCCAATCTCCCATGATCAAGAAAGATTTGTAATTCCACTGCAAAATTTTCTCATTCAACATTTTATAAAAACTTTCCTGTTGCTGGTTCGGGGCGTAGATGCCAATTAGAAGCACTTCAACATTCTGTACAGTTATTACGACAGCAACATATCTCCCCTCATCATCCGCTTCTATAAGTTTAGCTGGTATTCTTTTAGCAATGTAAAAGACAAGTCCATTTCTTTTGGCCCCACTAGAAGATATAAATTGTAATCCAATTTTTGAGATTAAAAGCTTCTGGTCCTGGGTTCTTATATGAGTTTCCTGTAAGCAGACAACATCATTATTGTATTGTTTTAGATAATGAAATATTTTTCTTCTTTTCTGCGGTGAATTCAAACCATTCACATTCCAAGATAAAATTTTAAGTATCATTTTGACGATGGCTGAAGCTCTCGAAGCAATTCGCGAAGAGTTCCCGCAACCGCCGACGTCTTCGGTCTTGCTCCTCCCACAGCTTCTGAGTATAACTTTTTCCCATTCGCTTCCTTCACCTCCTGTGGTGTCTTCTCCTGATATGTTTCCAATCGTTGTTTCCCTGCCGCTCTGGTTATACGTTGGTTCTGGGGTTCTTGCATCAGTAAATCCAAATCCGGTTCCACCTCTCTTGTGGCTCTGGATTGCTTTGGTTTCACCTCAGGGATATCTATTAATGAATCTTCTAATACACCTCCTACTGCACCTAGAATTTCCTCCCTTGGGGCTTCTTGACCTTCCTTTAGCAGTCCCTGTTGAAAAACCTGCTCGACTGAGATATCTTCAATAGGTATAAGCGTAGAAGAGCGAGGTGAAGGAACTTTTTTCAACACATTGTTATAGAACTGTTCCGCCTTCTCCACCGAATTGATACGATATCTCACATCTTCAAATCTTAAAACAATACCAACAGGGACATCCCACCTAAATGGAATCTGACGCCGCTTCAACTCATTCACAAGGAAACCAAAGTCTTTCCGGTCTCTTAACATCTTTGGTGGTAATTCTTTGAAAACCCCAATTTGATTGCCACCATGTAGAAGCGTAGACTGAAAAGAGTATTGCAAAATGTCATTTCTCAATTTCCTCTCAGTAAAGTAAATTACCACATCTCTTCGCACTTTCTGACGTGCCCTGAAGACCTTTCTATTTCAACAAGCAGGGCTAGCATAAACATCAAAATTCTATGCCAAGGTCTTAGTAGATACACCAAGTTGACTTAATTTATTATTTACTGTTTATAAAATATATTTATATGTATATGAAATCTTAATCTGTTCACCGCCCTGAGTCCTTTGGGAGAAGGGCGGTATAGAAATTCAATAAATAAATAAATAAATAAATATACATCATCATATATCTATTCTATCCCATGTTTTCTGGACCCAGTCATATTATTATTATTATTATTATTATTATTATTATTATTATTATTATTATTATTATTCAAATTTATATACCGCCCTACTCCCAAAAGGGACTCAGGGCGGTGAACAGCCAAAATAAAATACAATAACATATAAAAGTTAAAAGTTATTTAAAATAGATTAAATAATTTAGGCTTAGAAATGAAATTTAAAACATCAAATTATATAAAAACATCTTAAAACCCAATTTAAAAGGGGAGACTTAGGCCAGACCAGCCTGTTGGAATAAAACCGTTTTTAGGGCGTGGCGGAAGGTGCGTAAGTCCTGAAGCCTCCTTATCTCAGGGGGAAGCTCGTTCCAGATGGCGGGTGCCCCCACAGAGAAGGCTCTCCCCCTGGGGGCCGCCAGTTGACATTGTTTGGCTGACGACACCCTGAGGAGCCCCTCTCTATGGCAGCAAACTGGTCAGTGAGAGGCTATTGGTGGCAGAAGGCGGTCCCATAAGTACCCTGGTCCTAAGCCATGGAGCGCTTTGAAGATGGTAACCAAAACCTTGAAGCGCACCCAGAAGACCACTGGGAGCCAGTGCAGCTCGCGTAGAAGGGGAGTCACATGGGAGCGCCACATCGCTCCCATCACCACCTGCGCAGCCGCATTCTGGACCAGTTGGAGCCTCCGGGTGCTCCTCAAAGGGAGCCCCATGTAGAGAGCATTGCAGTAGTCCAGGCGTGAGGTGACAAGGGTGTGAGTGACCGTGCGTAATGAGTCCTGATCCAGAAAGGGATGCAACTGGTGAATCAGGCGGACCTGATAAAATGTCCTCCCGGCCATGGCCGTCATATACTCTTCTAAAGACAACCATGAGTCCAGGAGGATGCCCAAGTTGCAAACCCTATCCGTGGGGGCCAATGACTCACCCCCAATAGTCAGTGATGGCGCCAACTGATTATATCAGGACGTCGGAAACCATAGCCACTCGGCCTTGGAAGGGTTGAGCCTGAATCTATTCCTCCCCATCCAGATCCGTACAGCCTCCAGGCACCGGGACATCACTTCAGGGGCATCATTGGGGTGGTCTGGGGTGGAGATGTATAGCTGGGTGTCATCAGTGTACTGGTGGTATTTCACCCCAAAACCATGGATGATCTCGCCCAGTGGCTTCACATAAATGTTGAACAGAAGGGGCATCCCACATACAAGGGGCCTCAGGGTCGACCTCTGCCCCCCTGTCAACACAGACTGTGACCGGTCGGAGAGAAAGGAGGAGAACCATTGTAAAACGGTGCTCCCCACCATTAACTCTTCCAACTGGCGCAACATGATACCATGGTCAATGGTATCAAAAGCCGCTGAGAGGTCTAATTGGATCAGGACAGAGGAACAACCCTTGTCCCGAGCCCTCCAGAGATCATCAACCAATGCGACCAATACCGTCTCCATGCTGTAACTGGACCTGAAGCCCGACTGGAATGGATCTAGATAGGTCAATTCATCCAGGTACTGAGGCAGCTGTCGTGCAACCACACTCTCAACAACCTTCGCAACAAAGCGAAGGTTGGAGACAGGACGATAATTTACCAACATTGCCGGGTCCAGGGAAGGCTTCTTGAGGAGAGGCCTCACCACTGCTTCTTTCAAAGCAGTGGGGAAGACACCCTCACTCAAAGAAGCATTTATAATTCCCTGGAGCCAGCCTCGTGTAACCTCCCGGGAGGCCAGCACCAGCCAGGAGGGACACAGATCCAATAAACATGTGGCTGCGCTCAGGCTGCTCAGTATCCTGTCCATGTTTTCCGGAGTCACAGAGTCAAACTCTTCCCATGTAATATTCTCAAGACCTGCCCCAGTCACCTCCCCTGGATCTACCCAATCGGAGTCAGAATCCAGCTGTTCCCAATTCTGAGCGATTTTGTCATACAGATATTGTACAAAGTCCTCAGCTCTATCCTCCAGGGGGTCTTCCTGGGCCCCCTGTTGGAGCAAGGAGCAGGTCACCCTAAACAGGGTGGCTGGGTGATTATCTGATGACGCAATAAGAGCGGAAAAGTAGCTTCTCTTCTCTGCTTTTATCACCACTAGGTATGAACTCTTACCAGTGTCCAGTCGGATTCAGAACGATTAGCCCTCCAACTGCTCTCTAGGCATCTTTTCCGGTGCTTCATCTCCCTCAGCTCCTCAGTATACCAAGGAGCCAGGTGAGATCAGCACCGGGTCAGAGGCCGCAAAGGCACAACTCGATCCAAAGCCCTGGCGGCCGCCTCATCTCAGGCAGCCACTAAGTCTTCAGCCGAGCCTTGTGCCAGAGCCTCAGGAAATGGCCCAAGCTCCATCTGGAACCTATCAGGATCCATCAGCACCTGGGGTGGAACCACCTCACCAGTTCCGCCTCCCTGCAGCGAGGTGTGGCGGTTCGAAGGTCTAAGCGAAGGAGGGAGTGATCTGACCATGACAAGGGTTTGATTGCTATATCTCCTATCTCAAGATCACTCAACCACTGTCCAGAGTGTTGTGGCCCCGTCCGCTGAGCCTATCCCATTGGAGGAAGGAAGCTCTGAGCAGGAGGAAGAGGAGCCAGCCAGATCTCCCAGCCCCCCCCCTCTGGCACCGTCTCAGGTGTCAGCTGAAAGAGAGCCAAGTAGTGGGGAAACAGGTGTCTCAGATGAGAGTGAGGGAGAGACGTCATTCCTGGGCGCACGCCAAAGAAGGCAAGAGAAACGATTACTGCAGCTGCGGCGACGTATGAGGGAATAGACCTGAGTCACTGGATTGGAGTCACAGGATCAATGAGTCACTGGACCACACTCAGAGCCTATATAATACAGGAGAGTGGGTCATGATTTTTGTGACGAACAAACAAAGCAACCTCGTAGTCTTGGGAGCTAAAAAAACGGCAAAGCTACGTAGGTGATTTTCTTTTTGTGTGAACTAATAAAGTCCTTGGCAGACGGTGTGCATATTGCTGCCAAGTTTGAGATAAGAACTGTGGAGTGTGCCAAGTGCTTGTTAACCCTCGACTGGCTGTGTTTTTGTGGGTCTCTGAAGGGGGGGGGACAGATCATCTTGTTCGTCACCCCAACTCCATCGTTAACCCACGATGGACCAACAGCTGCAGCAGCAGGTACAGCAGATGCTGGAGGCCAATCAACTTCTGCAACAGCAAGTAGCACAGCTAACTGCACAACTTGCTTTGGGAAATGCTCCTGTAGCAGGTCCACCTGCTCCCCTTCCCCGTCCAAGATGCCCAGTGAACATGCCAGATAAGTTTTCTGGGCAGCAGGAAATGTTCCCGGCCTTCTTGGGACAGTGCCAGCTGTACATGGCAATGCGGCCGGAGGATTTTCCGGATGACCGGGTTCGGGTGGCCTTCATTATCAGCCCCCTCTCTGGCACTGCCGCCCGATGGGCCACGCCCCTGTTGCTGCAAGACAGCCCCTTGCTTCTGGACTATCAGGGCTTTTTGCAACACCTGCGCACTATGTTTGAGGACCCCCTCTGGGTGCAGACGGCAGCGAGGCGCATCAAGGACCTCCGCCAAGGCAAGTGCCCCCTGCAGGACTATATTGCGGAGTTCCGATTGCTAGGCCAGGATTCGGCCTGGAATGAGGCGGCGCTGATGGATGCCTTCCAGGACGGCCTCTGCGATGAGATGCAGGATGAGCTGGTTCGGGTGGAGGCGCCACAGACCCTGGACGCACTGGTGACCCACTGCCTGTGCATCGACGCCCGCCTACAACGGCGCCGGCACCCCCGCGTTTCGTACCAACAGCGCCCCGGACCGTACCACGTTTTGTGGCGACGGCTGAGGAGCCCATGGAGCTCGGAGCAGCCAGACCTCAACTGACGGCCCAGGAGCGGATGCGGAGACGCCAAGGGGGGTTGTGCCTCTATTGCGGCGAAGCTGGACATTTCGTTGCCTCGTGTCCCCGGAAGTGGAGTGGACCGCTCAAGCCTGTTCTGGAGCCTCGGCGTGACCAGCCGGGAAACGGGTCAGGCCTGGCTTAGGGGAAACTCTGGGTCAGGCAGGTGACCATGCCCCGCCGGAGGCGGCGGCTGTGGACTGTGAGCCCCCTCGGCACCTGATTTTGAACACCTGGGTGTTGTTGGCTAACCGGTCGGAGGGGCTCCAGGTGCACGCGCTGGTAGACTCGGGGGCCACCACAAACTTTATGGACCAGGCCTTTGTGGCCCATTACAAGGTTCCCTTGGTTCCAGTGGACCCTCTGTTGCGGGTCGAAACTATTGATGGGCGGGAACTTGTGGCGGGGCCCATCAACTTCGCTACCCAGCCCTTGCGCCTTACCATTGGGAACCATGAGGAGGCGATCCAGTTTTATGTGACGGCGGACCTGCACTTCCCCTTGGTCCTGGGGATGGCCTGGCTTCGGGCGCACGACCCTCAGGTGGCGTGGTCGAGAAATGCCATCTCGTTCCCAAGCCTGCAGTCGACCACCTTCGCCACACCTGTGCCGGCCAGGACGTCTCCGCCCCGAACGTCTCCTTGCCTCCGGAGCTGACATCTTTCGCCGACGTGTTCAGCGAGAAGGAGGCGGATCGCTTGCCCCCGCACCGACCCTACGACTGCGCGGTGGACTTGATGCCTAATGCGCCCCTGCCCTCGGGACGCCTGTACTCCATGTCAGAGCCCGAGCTGGCCGCCTTACGGGACTTTTTGGACAAGAACCTGGCCCGTGGGTTCATCCGGCCTTCGACCTCCCCGTTCTCGGCCCCAGTCCTCTTCGTGAAAAAGAAGACGGGGGACTTGCGCCTGTGTTGCAACTACCGGCACTTGAATGCCATCACGGTACAGAATCGCTATCCTCTGCCGCTGATCCCGGAGCTGATGGAGAGGTTGCGGGAGGCCTCGATTTTCACCAAGCTCGACCTCCGGGGAGCCTACAACCTGGTGCGGATGCGAGAGGGGGACGAGTGGAAGACGGCATTTGGCACCCGATACGGACACTTTGAATATACCGTCATGCCGTTCAGGTTGACCAACGCCCCCGCGGTCTTCCAGCACTTGATGAACGACGTGTTCCGGGACATGCTGGATCGGTTTGTGGTGATATACCTGGATGACATTTTGATCTATTCCCGGACCCCGGAAAGTCACCTCCAGCATGTCTGCCAGGTCCTGCAGCGCCTGCGGGAGCACCAGCTCTATGCGAAGTTGGAGAAATGTTACTTCTTCCAAACTTCCATAGAGTTCCTCGGGCACATCATCACCCCCGAGGGCATCGCGATGGACCCACACAAGGTGGCGGCCTTGCGCAGTTGGGAACCCCGCGTCGGGTGAAGGACGTCCAGCGTCTGTTGGGATTTACCAACTACTATCGGACCTTCATCCCGGGCTTTGCCACCCTGACCGTGCCGTTGACCCAGCTCCTTCGGAAGAAGGTCCTGTTCCAGTGGGGGCCCCCGCAGCAGCAGGCCTTCGAGGTTCTCAAGCAGGCCTTTGTCACGGAGCCGGTCCTGAGGCACCCCGATCCACACCGTCTGTTCGTGGTGGAGACAGACGCGTCCAACGTGGCGATTGGGTTGGTGCTGCTACAGGCTCCAGTGGATGACGGCACTCTTTTTCCCTGCGCTTACTACTCCCAGAAACTCACTCTTTCCGAGCGCAACTACACCATCTGGGAAAAGGAGTTGCTGGCTATCAAGGCCGCGTTCGAGGCTTGGCGACATCACCTCGAGGGGGCCCGACACCAGGTGGAGGTGTGGACGGACCATCGGAACCTGGAGCACCTCACCACGGCCAGGAATTTGAACCAGCGGCAGATCCGGTGGTCGTTGTTTTTCGCCCGGTTCAACTTCCACGTCACATACATTCCGAGCCACCTCAACCAGAGGGCGGACGCGCTATCCCATAAGCCGGAATACTTTTGCCCCAAGGACTCCCTTTCCCCCCGGACGGTGCTGCCAGCGGACTCCTTGGCCGCGGTCCAGGAACCAGTGGACCTGCGGACTCAGGTGCTGGAAGCGCAGCGACGGGATGACTGGTCGCAGCAGCGGAGAGCGGACGTCGGCCCCACGTCTCCATGGACCGTGGAGGAGGGCTTGCTCAGTCACCGGGGTCGGCTGTACGTGCCCACAAGTCCGCTCCGAGCCCTCGTCATGAACCAGTGCCATGACAACCCCGCGGCGGGGCACTTCGGCTTCTTTAAGACCTTGAACCTAGTGACGCGGACTTTTTGGTGGCCTCGGGTACGGCACGACGTGCACGCCTACGTGACGTCCTTTGTGCCGTGCCGACAGGCCAAAGCCGCGTCCGGCCCCCCTCCTGGACTCCTCCAGCCGCTGCCGACACCAGAGAGACCGTGGGGAGCCATCTCCATGGACTTCCTGACTGACCTGCCCCTGTCAGCTACGTTCACGACCGTCCTCGTGGTGGTGGATGCGCTCACGAAGATGGCACATTTCATCCCGTGCCGCGGCCTGCCCTCGGCTCGTACCACGGCTCGCCTGTTCCTGCAACACATCTTCCGCCTCCACGGCCTGCCAGACCGGGTGGTTTCGGACCGCGGGGCCCAGTTCACGGCCCGCTTCTGGAAAAGCCTGATGGCTGCGCTGGAGGTGCAGGTGTGCCTGTCGTCGTCGCACCATCCGGAGACTGACGGGGGCACGGAGAAGGTCATTGGCATACTGGAGCAGTACCTCCGCTGTTTTGTCAACCAGCAGCAGGACAACTGGGCCGAGTACCTTCCCCTGGCGGAGTTCGCTTTTAACAACTCCCAACATACCTCCACCCAGATGACACCGTTCCATGCCAACGTCGGGTACCATCCACGGTTTTTTCTGTTGACCATCATGGACTCCCCTGTTCCTGAGACCCGGGGCTTCCTCTCGGAGCTGCAGGCGGTGCAGCAACTGGTGCGGCGGCAGCTGATCCGGGCGAAAGAGGACTATAAACGGTTCGCCGATCGCGCCCGCCGGGCGACACCACCGCTGGAAGTTGGAGATCGGGTGTGGCTGTCCACGAAACACCTCCCCACGGACCAGCCGGTGAGGAAACTGGCCCACCGCTTTATCAGTCCCTTCCCCATCGAGGCAGTCATCAACCCAGTGGCCTATCGGTTGACTCTACCCCGCTCCATGCGGCTCCACCCCGTTTTTCATCGGTCCCTCCTGGTCCCTGAGACTCCCGTGAGCCTTCTCCGCCGCCCGCCGCCGCCTGCCCCCCCAGCCGCAGCCGACGAGGACGACGCCTCGACGTATGAGGTGGACAGTATTTGGGACTCCCGTTGGCTGAAGGGGCGCTTCCAATACTTCATCGCTTGGAAAGGGTACGGGGCCGAGGATTTCACCTGGGTGGATGCGTCTGCCATTCAGGCCCCTGACCTGGTGCGGACTTTCCACGAACAGTTCCCGTCCCGACCCCATCCCGACCGTCAGACCCGGGGGAAGGGCCCTGCGGTGGGGGATAGTGTTGTGGCCCTGTCCGCTGAGCCTATCCCATTGGAGGAAGGAAGCTCTGAGCAGGAGGAAGAGGAGCCAGCCAGATCTCCCAGCCCCCCCCCTCTGGCACCGTCTCAGGTGCCAGCTGAAAGAGAGCCAAGTAGTGGGGAAACAGGTGTCTCAGATGAGAGTGAGGGAGAGACGTCATTCCTGGACGCACGCCAAAGAAGGCGAGAGAAACGATTACTGTAGCTGCGGCGACGTATGAGGGAATAGACCTGAGTCACTGGATTGGAGTCACAGGATCAATGAGTCACTGGACCACACTCAGAGCCTATATAATACAGGAGGGTGGGTCATGATTTTTGTGACGAACAAACAAAGCAACCTCGTAGTCTTGGGAGCTAAAAGAACGGCAAAGCTACGTAGGTGATTTTCTTTTTGTGTGAACTAATAAAGTCCTTGGCAGACGGTGTGCATATCGCTGCCAAGTTTGAGATAAGAACTGTGGAGTGTGCCAAGTGCTTGTTAACCCTCGACTGGCTGTGTTTTTGTGGGTCTCTGAAGGTGGGGGACAGATCACAGAGACAAAAACCAGGTCCAGCGTGTTTCCCCCCATGTGAGTAGGGCCATGAATTAGCTGGGTCAGGTCCTTGGCCGTCATGGAAGCCATGAACTCCCGAGCTATCTCAGACGTCTCACCGACTTATGGCAGGTTAAAATCCCCCATGACCATAAGCCTGGGGGTATCAACCGCCACCATGGCAATAACGTCGAGCAGCTCGGGCAGGGCTGCTGCCACATGGCAGGGAGCCAGGTATGTGACTCGCAGACTCAACTGCACCCTATGACCCCACTTCACAAGGAGGGACTCACATCCAGCCATCTGAGGAACAATGGCCTCCCTTGGAGCAAAACCCTAGTTTATAACAACCGCCACCCCCCCACCCCTCCCCTGTGACCTTGGCTGATGGAATGCATGAAAACCGGGTGGGCACATATCAACAAGGTGGACCCCCCCTCCTGGCCCAACCAGGTCTCCGTAATACCCGCCAGGTCCGCACCCCCCTCCTGAATAAGATCATAAATGAGGGGGGCTTTATTTACCATGAACATGGCATTGCACAGCATCAGCCGAAGGCCTGGGGCCCGAGGGTCCGTGCAACCAGGGGAACGGGAGGAGCATTGGGGGCCGGAGCATGCCACCGCTTGTAAACAGCGGGGATGCACTCCCACAACATGATATGGTCCCCTGCTCCCGCCATATCTGCCCCTCCCACCTACAGTATCGATATGATGGCCATCCACAGGATAAGCTCTAACCCCCTCATTGGTCCCAAAATCCACACCTCCCATGCCGCACCTCACAGCTGGCCCAGATGCCCTCCCCCATGGGTTCTCCCCCAAACCCACATAGCCCACCCCCCTCCCAGTGTCCTTTAAAATCCTATTACAAAATTTCTCTAAAAAACTCCATAACCCTCTTTTTGCCACATGCCATCTCTCTGGACTCCAAAGTCCATCCTCGAGATAGGCCCTCGATAAAGTGGAGGGCCACATCTGTGAGAGGGGGGAGTCTCGCAGTTTGAGGAGTTCTCCCAACGAGTACATTCCATAGTTCCATGGCTGGGGGGCATATCCCTGCTATCCAGGATCCCCTGGAGAAAGAGTCAGTCAAAGGTATCAGTCATTTCATTCCTACTGCCCTCTCACGGCAGTGGGAAATCCTCAGCTGTTGTGCACTCAGATATAACCATCAGCCACTCTCTCACTGCGACTGAATAAAGGAGGAAACAGTAGTCTTAATCTGGATTCCATCAATGTTTGTACCTCTGACTAGATGTAATAGCAAATCCATAAATCAGAGACAAGGATGGTTTACGGTGAGTCAGTAGTAGGCAAATCCAGTGGGATATAGATGAAATAAGATTAGGGGATTCTATCCTGGCACAAAGGAACAATCCATCAGGATAAGAGTAGTCACAAAAGGCCCAATAACCGGCCATAAAAAGGGGCAAGGAGGATGAAATATAGGGAAAGGGAAGATGGAATAAGGCAGTGACACACCAGAGGTACACAGCCCATGGTGGACACCGCAAGCCCTTCCCACCCCCCTGGCCACCTTTAGATCTTCCGTGTCCACAATTAATCCTGGTTTCAGCCCCCTCCTCCCCAATATAAGAAGGGGGGGCCTCTGGGCAACAATCCAGGGCTGGCCTCCCCAAGCGAGTCAGCACCCCCAAGTCGCCCAGGACGTGTTAGCAAAATGCCAGGCAGACCCCCTATTCTCCCAATGGTGGCCTCTCAGGCCTTTGCCACCTCTGCCGCCACTGCCGGGAGCCGCCATTTCAGGTGCCGCCATCACCGCCGCCATTGCCATCGGCCTCCTTTGCTCCGACCCCATCCACCACTGGCCTCCGCAGGTAGCTCCTGCCTTCGCCAGGGTCCAACGGCGTCTCGTCACAGGTGCCATACGGCCATCGCCGCCGCACACACCGCCATCTCTTTAACAGCCTCCACCAATGCCGAGCTGGCTGCTATGGAGCGCCAGGCCTCTCTCACCATCTTACGTCCGCACCACTCGCCTCACAGCTGTTCCGGAGAGCCCAGCCTCAGCCTGCTCTCAGAAAGTCTTCCGGGTCCGAAAATCAGCTCCTCAGATCGGCGAAACAACCTTCTCACCTACCCTGGGCCATAGATAGGCAGCCTGGCCCTAGGGGACCCCTAAAATGCCGGGACATCACCCCCGCAAAACCGAAGCTCCGTCGGGGGCCGCCATCTTGGGCATGCGCAGAAAGATAGTTACCATAATTTCCAATTGTTATAAAATTCTGAATTCTTATCCAATTCTTGTCTTTTACGGTAAATTCCTTCGCTATATAAATCCTTTTTATACCTGGAGTGCACTTGGGAATAAGACCACCAGTCTATCTTATATCCTTGAAGAGTTAATAATTCTCGTGACTTCAGATTACCTTGAACATCCAAAAAAACTTCATATGTCAAAGTTTTCTCCTCTTTATACAATGTCGGGTAAATCTGAGCTTCCTGTGCCAAAATCCAACATGGAACTTTTGAATATACCCTTCTTCTAATCTTTTCCCAAGTGTACCCAAGAGTCTTATGTAAGTAGTGATCATCAAAGTGTCTGGGGCGGCCGTATATTCCCGGCCACAGAAAATAGTGCCAGCCATGTTGAAGACCGGCTCCCTCAAATGTAAAAAGTCGTCTCTTTTGTAGGGTCATCCATTCTTTCACCCAAATCAAGTTTGCTGCTTGGTGATAGAGCTCCCAATTTGGGAGTCCAAGTCCTCCTCTGTTTTTGGGTTCTTGTAACATTTTAAGTCTAATCCGTGGCTTCTTTCCTTGCCAGATAAACTTGGATATATTTTTATCCAAATTTGTAAAAAACTCTTTATTCAACCTTACCGGGGCTGTTTGAAATAGAAATAGCCATTTACGTAACATGCACATCTTAATGGTTGCCACCCTTCCCAAAATTGATAGCTGGAGATTTTTCCATCTTTCTAGATCTCTGAGCATCTGATTGTAAAGAGGAAGATAGTTATCCTCCTTTATGGAGGAGCATCTGTCAGTCAACCATATACCCAGATACTTAATTTTATTTGTCATTCTTAAACCTATTAACTGCTCCAGCTGTTGCTTTTGCATCTGAGTCATATTCTTTGCTAAGATTTTAGTTTTTTCTTCATTCATCAGTAATCCCGCTACCTTCCTATACTCTCTAATCAAACATAATAATTTCAGGCCCAAGTCCAGTGGCTGATCCAAAATAAATACAAGATCGTCTGCATAAACCTGGACTTTAACTTCCTCCTGCCTAATCTTCATTCCTCTTATTTCCGTATTTCCTCTCACTTCTCTAAGCAGGGGCTCTAAGGTCAATACAAATAACAATGGGGAAAGGGGACATCCCTGTCTTGTACCTCTACAAATTTGAATCCTCTCCATCTCCTCTCCATCTATGAGAACTCTTAGATGGAGCTAAGATGGAGCAGAACTCGGTCTGCTCCCGGTAGATAGCTCGAATTACCCGAATAAAATTCCCACCAAATTCCATATATTCTAATTGAGAAATAATAAATTCCCAACTGTCTTTGTCAAACGCCTTTTGGGCATCAACAAAAATTAAAGCTAATTGTTTATCCGAGCGATTTTTGAAAAATTCTAATGTATTCATGATAATTCTAAGATTGTCTCCTAAGTATCTATTAGGAAGGAAGCTGTTCTGCTCTGAATGAATGAATTGGTTAAGGAAACAGCTAAGTCTGGCTGCAAGAACCCCCGCAAATATCTTATAATCAGAATTTAATAATGATATAGGTCTATAATTCTTAATAAGAGATGGGTCAGTTCCTTCTTTTGGAATAATAGAAATATAAGCCTCAATCCAAGTTACTGGAACCTGAGCCTCTTTCATAACCACATTGAATAAATCCATCATGTGTCTCCCTACAACGTCAAACACTATTTTGTATAGTTCAACTGGAAGGCCATCTCTACCGGGGGTTTTGCCATTCGCCTGTACTTTCATAACTGTTTCTACTTCCTCCATCATAAATTCTGCATTAAGAATATCCTTCATTGTTTCTGAGACAATGGTTTTAGGCAAATCTGTCTTATTCAAATATTTCCAAATTTCACAAATATTTTTCTCCCCTTTCTGATAAAGCTGTGTGAAAAAATCCTGAGCTACCATTCTCTTGCCTTCCTTAGTACAATGAAGATTCCCAGTTACATCTTTCAGCCCTTCTATTCTCTGTTGTTCCTGCTTCTTTCTAAGCCGATAAGCCAACCATCTTCCTGTTTTGTTCGCCCTTTCAAAAAAATTTTGTTTAGTCCACTTTATTTTATTTGCTAATTCCTCTTGATCTAATAATTTAATCTGGTGTTGCCAGAACTCCCTTTCCTCTATCAATGTTGTCTGGGTTAATCCATTTTGCATCTTTTCTTCCACCTGTTGTAATTTATTCAAGAGGTTGTCTCAGTGTTTCTTACCTGCCCTACGTTTATCAATCATGTATTTAATTAACTATCCCCTCATCACTGCCTTAGCCATATCCCATATATTGTATATTGAAGTATCCTTTTTCTTATTTTCCTGAAAAAAAAGATGTAACTCCTTCTTGAGTTTACTCATAAATTCTTCATCTCTCAAAATACCTATATTCATTCTCCATCTACCCTTCCTACAATGTGGGATCTTCTAGGTTACCATTAGCAGATTGTGGTTTGCCCACTGGTTGGGCCCTATTTCCATTTCCGAGACCAACCCCCTCAACTCAAGAGACATCCATATCATATCTATTCGGGTCCATGAGTGGTGTCTAGGAGAAAAATAAGTATATTGATTTTTATTGGGATTCCTCAACCTCCATATATCCTGCAATCCAAATTCCTCCCTTTAATCATTACATATTTTTGGTAATGTTCTCTTAATATCCTTCGCCCTTCCTTGTATATTTCCCAGGACATAATCCTGCATTCTATCCGTTACAGCATTGAAATCCCCCATGTCTGTACCAAACAGACATGTTCGTATTCCAGTTCCCCCAGTTTAACATATAAATTTTGATAAAAAGTCCTCTGATTGTCATTAGAGGCGTAAATACAAACCAATAAAGACTTCCACTGGGCAATTTCTATTTCGAACATGAGAACCCGACCTTCCTGGTCAGCAAAAACCTGTTGGGATTTCAAATGATGTTGTACATATACCACTATCCCTGTTTTTTTTTTTTTTGACCTGCTAATGAGGTATAAGTTTTACCCAACGCCCGGCATCCTAATGAATGATTTTGATATATATGAGTCTCCTGCATGCAGACAATATCATACTTAGCCTTTCTTAATTTATTCAAAATCCTGCTACGCTTATTAGGAGCATTTAAACCATTAATATTTACAGATATCAAATGTACTAATTCCCCCATCTCCTTTTCTCACCTAAATTTTTACTTTCCTGCTGTTGTGGCCTTCTTAGCTATTTGTCTTGTCTCCCTCTGAGGCACTGTTAATTCCTCAACTTTTCGTATTCCCCCCCCCCTTCTTTCCCACCTTTCCTTCTCTCCTCTCCTCTACCTCTTCTTCCTCTTGCAACTCCTCCAGGCTTCTACTTTCCCCTTCTCCTTCAACATCTAATTCTGACAAATTAAATTGTTGTTCCATAAATTCTCTTGCTTCTTGAAGACTCCGAATCCTCATTTTCTTATCCCTCCATGTCATCAGTAAGCCTTCAGGTAACAACCAACGATAGGGAATTGTGTTTTTCCTCAGGAAAGTCATCAAAAATTGATATCTCCATCTCTGTTCTCTACCCGATGTGGAATTTGTTTCAAAACTATTATCCATTGGCCTTTATATGTAATAGTTTGATCACTTGTTCATTTATAAAATTCTTCGCACATTGCTTTCTTATTAAAACGAACGTGAATTTTCCGAGGGAGATTGATCTTTTTTGCGTAACTAGTGAATACTCTAAAAATATTTCACCACTGGCTTAGCATAATAGATTTAATATTATGGGGGAGACACCACATCATGTAATAACAAGTAACTTGTGTCAGTCTCAAAGGTCATTGCTATGTAAATACTCTCTGTGGTGTTTTATCTGTAAACTTGGTCTTGATTTAGTGTAATTGATTTATGAGTTGATAATTTGCCAAATTGATTTACAAAGATGAATCACAGCTGAGATTAAAGTTCAATGTAGATGTAATTTATCAACAAATATAAACAAATTCAGAATTTTTCTGTCTCCTTTCTATCTTGATGATAATTGAACATGCTTTATAGCAATTGCATAATAAGGAATGAAACTAAGTTTAAAAGAAAAAGGGATATAGAATAATCTGGTAAGGCTTTTAAATGTTGACTCAGGTGCTGGGTATTTTTCAAATACTGAGCTAATAGTATTCATGTAGAAGAAGGGAAGAGAACAGTGGTTGGTTGCTACCGGTTCATCCTGGTTCAGGCATAAAAACAGAAAATGCAGCTGATTTATGTTGTAAAAATGTGTGAGCCATCCTTAGACTACCTTCTTGAATAGTGTGATTTTAAAGATGTCAGTGTTCTATTGCATCATATGTTTCAGCCTTTCCTAACTCAGAGCCCCTGGAGGTGTTAATTTGTAATTTTCATATTCTTTCAAGCATCTACTGACTCTCTGGAGGACATCAGTTGCATCAGAATTGCATTTAAGTATATTCCATTCCTTTAACTGTTGAGATTGCCATAGAAATCTGATGTGTAGCTGAAACATAACTTGTGGTTGTTTAGATAAGGTTTATTTCAAATATAATTCCTGTGTAATATTATTCTGTTTTTTTTTAATTTGATTTATATACCGCCCTTCTCCGGAGACACAGGGCAGCTTACAATGCGTTAAGCAATAGCCTTCATACTTTTGTATATTTTATACAAAGTCATCTTATTGCCCCACAAACTGGGTCCTCATTTCACCTACCTTAGAAAGGATGGAAGGCTGAGTCAACCTTGAGCCTGGTGGGATTTGAACTTGCAGTAATTGCAGACAGTTGAATGTTAATAACAGTTAATAACACTGCTTTAGTCTGCTGAGCCACCAGAGCTCCTTTTTATTGTGAATTCTGTAATAAAGTTGTCAGAGCCTGGAATGCCCTACCTGATTCCGTTGTCTCAGATACACATTTTCACAGTTTCAGTCACAAATTGACTTTCATGGACCTTACTTCGTAGTTAAGTGGTCAGTAGAGAGGGACTGTATAAGTGCACTAATGTGCCTATCGTCCCTGTCATTGTATTTTTATTCTCTTATACTTGTTCTCATTTTTGTTTGACAAATTCCAATAAATAAAAAATAAAATAACAAACTGTGGAACCTACACATTCATTGGTATTCTTCACTTGCCCCACTGTCCTTAATTGGATTTGGATGCAATTTTTCCTATTTCCTTTATGCTCCAGCCTCTTTGATAAACTGAGTTTTATACATGTTTTTCTTTAAAGTACACTTTTAAACTAGTGAATGTTATATATGATTTTTGTAAATACAGATTCCCCTTACATAAAATGTTTTTGAACACAACTTTCTACAGATAGGCTTTTTTATTCAAATTTTGGAATAAAAAATGTATATAAATGTTGCAACAGCTGCAACAATGTCATTCCATATAATCTACCATACCCCATTTCTGTGTAATGTAATGATTTTGGATTTATTGTTCCTTATTTTCCAACCTTCCCTGCAACAGATATACAAATCAAAAACATATTTCCCTTAACTTTAGATTAAACTTTTAGATTAAAGACATAATTAATTATTTCATTTGAATAAGCGATAATGATCTACATGAGATTTGGAATAGATAAAATGAGCAGAATCTATTATTGGGTAGGTTATGGTACTGTAATCAAGTTATAAAATATTCAGCCTATAATCTATATTTTGCACATTTCTGAACTGAAATGAGCTCTATTGCTTTTTGGATTCATTTTTTCAACGTTAGTGAATAATCAGCCTTGGTGGTGCAGTGGACTAAAGTGCTGTTAAATAGCACTTAGCTGCCAGCTGCCTGCAATTACTGTGAGTTCAAATCTCACCAGGTTCAAGATTGACTCAGCCTTCCATCCTTCCGAAGTAGATAAAATGAGGACCCAGATTGTGGGGGCAATAAGCTGACTTTGTATAAAAAAGAACACCACTTAGGAGGGGCCAAAAGCCCTACTAAGCAGGTATATACAAAAGTATGAAGGCTATTGCTTAACGCATTGTAAGCTGCCCTGAGTCTCCGGAGAAGGGCAGCATATAAATCGAACCAATAAAATAAATTTAGAGTCCATTACATGATAAGATGCTGATAATAAAAAACAGAAAATATGTAAAAAATAATGGAAAAACTGGCATGAGACAATCAACAACTTCAAAATGTTAGACATAACCAAATGATTGAAGACCTGCCCTTTTTAATGTATGTCATACACATATAATACATGTAAAAGGGGAAGGGATTTAAACGTTTATGAAAAGGCAGACCTAGCATGTTTTTCTGAGATCTTGCCAGATAAAGAGAGTGAGTGTATGGGTGTCCTAATGGAGATGTGTCTCAGGGAATGTAATTCCTAACTGATTATGGATGGCCATCATTCATATTTTTGAATATATTGTTCCTTTTTTGCTTTTTGTATTTAGATAATTGTCATGTTGTAATCAGTTTGCCAGAGTCAACTGGATTGGTATTGATGATAAATATTGTAAAATAAAGCAGATGGACATGGACATACTCTTCAGTTATTGGTGCTTCTGTTGGCTGGTTTGACTCTCTAAATACAGTTCTATGAAAAGCTAATATAGTTTCATATGTTTATATGTTTCATATGTTTCACAGTTTAATATGTTGATATCAGACCAGATGACAACTAATTTGCAATGTGCCAAACACAATACTTTTTGTAATGCAAATAAGCCAGGTAGATGGCTAGCATATATGTTGATGAAAAAACAAAAGTCCCATACTATAGAGAAAATAGATTATAAAGGTAAAGAGGTTTATCAACAGAATATGATTAAAAAGGCTTTTTAAAAATTTTATATGAGATTGTATGCTGGAGATAAAATACAAGGTATAGATATAGATAGAAATTTGGAAAAGGAGAATATTCCTATAGTTACAGAGGAGCAAAGAGAACGGTTGAATCAGCCAATAGTTAAGGAGGAAATTCTCCTGGCAATTAAGCAGTTAAAAGTTGGCAAGGCCCCTGGTACAGATGGACTGATGGCGGCGTATTACAAAAATCTACAATTGGAAATGGTAGAACCCCTTAGGGAATTATTTTGTAAAATACAACTCGGAGGAGGGGTACCACCATCCTGGAGAACAGCCTTTATTTCTTTGATTCTGAAAGAAAAGCAAGACCATACTCAGCCAAAGAATTATAGGCCTATATCATTACTTAATACAGATTATAAGATTTTTTCCAAGATATTAGCAAATAGGTTAATGTCGGTAATGCAACAAATGATTCATAGTGATCAATCCTGTTTTATACAAGGCAGATAAATGAAAAATAATGTAAGGCAAATCGTTAACATATTGGAGTATTTGGAAAGGAACAATCAAATCCTTGCGGTGCTTATGTTTTTGGATGCTGAAAAAGCCTTTGATTGATTGAATTGGCAGGTTTTACTGAAAATGGTTCAAAAGATGCAGTTTGGAGAGTATTTTACACAAGCTATTAAGGCAATATATCAGGAACAGACAGCTCAAATAATAATCAATGGTAGTTTAACAGAAACCTTCAAAATTGAAAAAGGAACAAGGCAAGGATGTCCCCTGACTCCATTACTGTTTATATTAACTCTGGAATTATTGTTGAATAAAATACGTAATTCAGATAAGATAAGGGGAATTGAGATTAGGCATTATGATTACAGATTGCGAGCATTTGCAGGCGATTTGGTTGTAACCTTAACTCAACCAGTGAAATCAGCTATAGGTTTGATGGAGATAATTAATCAATATGGTCAAGTATCTGGGTTTAAAATAAATATTGGGAAAACAAAGATGATAGTTAAAAACATGACAATAAATCAAAAAGAAGAATTAGAAAGAGTAACGGGATGTGAGATAATTAAAAAGGTTAAATATTTAGGAATTTATATTACAACCTCAAATGGGAAACTATATAAGCATAAGTATGAATTGTTATGGCATAAAATACAATCAGAGATGGTTAATTGGAAAAAATTACAATTGTCTTTGTTGGGTAGAATAGCAGCAGTAAAAATTAATGTTTTGCCTAAGTTTTTATTTCTTTTTCAAATGATACCAATACTTAAAAAGGATGCTAACTTGGAAGAATGGCAGAAGGGTATTAATAAATTTGTTTGGGCAGGGAAGAAACCAAGGGTGAAACTAAAAATAATGCAAGATATATGTGAAAGAGGAGGTTTGAAACTGCCCAATTTAATACTACGAAGCAGCTGTTTTATCAGCAATTAGTGATTGGATTAATTTAACAAATGAAAGGACATTGAATATTGAAGGATATGATTGGCATGCTTATTTAGTGTATGATAAAAAGGTGGATTGGACATTTAAAAGTCATATATTAAGGAACGCTTTATTGCGTGTCTGGAAAAAATATCAATATAAATTAAATGATAAGATACCTATATGGACAGTATAGTCATGCGACCCAGGCATGTGATAGAGAACATAAGTATAGAACAAAGACAGTATGTAATTACATATAAAGAAATTCTTAATATAGAGAAAGGTATACTAAAACTAAAGCCTTTGAATGTATTAAAAGAGGAAAAGATAATTCAAACTTGGTTTCAGTATGTACAATTACAAGCCAGATGGAGAAGAGATCAGAAAATTGGTATTACACAAAGTAAAGAAAACTTGATAAAACAAATTAGAGACCAGAGTCAAATGCATTTAAAAAGGTTGTATAATATATTGATAGAAATAGACTCGGAAACAGAGTTAGTTAAAGATTGTATGATAAAATGGGCACAAAATTTTGAACAACCAGTAATGATGGTAACATGGAAAAAAATATGGGTAAGAAATGTAAAATTTACACAAGCGCAAAATCTAAGAGAAAATTTTTATAAAATGTTTTATAGATGGCATTTAGATCCCAAAAAGTTAGCGTGTATGTATCCGAATTTACAATCTAAATGTTGGAGATATGACTGTGAAGATGCTATTTATTTTCATGTATGATGGACATGTAAAAAGGTTAAAGCATTTTGGATAAAAATTTGGTGGATTATTCAAAATATTCTTAAAAAGAGGATAAAGTTTACTCCACAGTTGTTTTTGTTGGGTATAGTTACGGACTGTATGGTTATAGAGACTAATTTTATTCTGAATTTAATAACCATAGCAAGATTGTTGGTGGCGCAGTACTGGAAGAAGCAAGATTTGCCTACTATTCAAGAATGGACATTAAAAGTAGCAAATTTGGCAGAGATGGCAAAAGTTTCACCGTATTTGAAGGACCATTCAAATGAAAAATATGTGAGGGAATGGAGAAGATGGATAGATTATATTCAAAGTAAATATTGAATTAAAAAATTTCAAATAGTTTATGAATAAATAGAAGATATTATTAGGTAATTAAATTTAGTATGGTAATTGGGGAGTTAAAGAACTAGAGGGATGTAGGAGGCTATAGTTAATTAGATTATGATGGATTATGATTGTCAAATGTTATACCCTGTATTTTGTTCTGGGAAGTAGGGAGGGGGGAGGGTGGGAGGGAAAGGGTTGGGGAGGGGGGGATATATATGTAAACTTTGCTTTAAAATTTTTCAATTAAATAAAAAGAAAATGGTGGCTAAATGTAAACAATCATATTGTGGAAACTGACTTTTTCTTCTTCATTTAAAGTTGCAATTTGCACATGATTAGTTTTTGATCTACTCACAATCAGCAGCTGGCTATGTCTTTGATACCATTTCTACTGTGATATATTGCAGTCATGATATGTGAAAATAATCAAAATTTTGTTATATATTATCTTAAACACTTTTTAAAATGAAACATAACATAATTCAAAATTTAGCTGCAGGTCCAAGGGTTCAAAATTTCTTATTTTACAAATTATTTGCACAAAGCCACAGATTAAATCATCACAAGTGGTGGCCAACCTGGACTTTTCATTCAGTTCACTGTTTTCAGTACATATTTCATAATATATAGTAGCACTGGGGGAGAGGTAAATATTTTAATAGACAAAAAATACTTCTTTACATATCTTACAACTATAGTACTTGGGAGAGTTACATATCATACTGTTAAGTATCATTGGGGATACATTGGAGATCATTGTTTTAATATACAAAATGGGAATAACAAAATAAAATGTAATAAATAAGCAGGAAAGAGGAAACAAGGAAACTATCCAAATATATTACATATAAAGAAAGACATTCAACTCAGTTTTCAAACACATCATTTGACCTTTATTACACAGAATGATAATATTGTTGCCCTTCCCTTTATATCATAAAAACATGAAAGATATAATGGATCTAAGATTGTGAATGCAAATGAGCACACATACACACACATACACAACACAGACAGATATAGATATAGATAGACAGAGACAGAGACAAATACAGATATACTGTGTTTCCCCCAAAATAAGACCTGATCTTATTTTCTTCTGACCTCCAAAATAAGCAGCAGGGCTTATTTTGGGGAGATGGCTTTTTTTTTTTTGCCCTACCCTCCAGGGCAGCTCAGTGTTCCAGAGAAGCTGAAAACAACGCTTCAGCTCTGGTCTCTGCTGCCGCAAAAGTCATTGCTGGTGCTCTCTGAGCATGCTCAAGGCCAGCGAGCAGACGTGGTTGGAGCCAAGCTGCAGCTTCTTCCTGCTTTAGCTTTACCCTCAGTTGGGAGCAGGGTGTTCATCATGAAATTGTGGGTGAAATAGCTTGTGAGGTATTTCTAAAGCCACAGCAGGAGGGGAGGGTCACTTGGGTAATAGGCTGAGAAAGTGGAGTTAATATGCAAGATGTGGGTGCAGGTCAAACTCGACATTTCACCTTCCTGCCTTTTGCAAAGTTTTGGCTTCACACAAGGAAAGCAGATGCAGCAGAGACCCTGGCTTGTTTCTCTCCCTCAAACTCCACCAGAAATGGGTCTTTGCGAGGCTTGTCGCACCGGCACAGCCTCTCACAGCAGGACACTGCAAGGCTTGTTGTGTCATTGCATATGTGAGAAGCAGCACTGCTGCAAGATTTGTCCCACTGGTGCAGCCGCTCATGCTGCGAGGTTTGTTGTGCCATTGCTGAAGCGAGCAGTAGCACCACCACGATGAGCCTTGTAGCATCCTGCTGCTTGTGGTGCAGCAGTAGGATAAACCTCACAGTAGTGCCACTGCTCACACACGCAATGACACACCAAACCTTGCAGCATCTTGCTGCAAGCAGCTGCACTGGCAGAAAGAACCTCGCAGTGTCCTGATGTGAGTAGTTGCATTGACACGCCTCACGGCATCCTGCCACTCGGGGATGCATGTTGCGATGAACTTCCACATCTGAGCTTACAAACTGCCAATCATGCCTGAGCCTGGGAGAAAGCTGTGAATAAAAGTCTCCAAACTTGAAATGTATGTGTTTGTGCACATGCACACTTTTGCCTACCAGTATTTTGGGGAAGTGAGGAGCTTGTGGGCACCGAATTGTCCCCACATCAAGTTAGCTGGTGCAACTTGTTCCATCCTGACCCAGCCATCCCAAATCACCCAGTAAGCAGTGTTGAGGCGGCCATGCCCATTTAGTTGCAGCGACCCAGCTACTGGCCCTTTGAGAGCAACCATAATGCTGATGCGGCCTTCAATGAAATTGAGTTTGACACCCCTGCTCTAAATGGTTTATAGAGTCAGCATATTGTCCCCAACAATCTAGGTCCATGATGGTGAACCTATGGCACGGGTGCCACAGGTGGCATGCGGAGCCATATTGGTGGGCATGCGAACTCAGCTCCGGCATGCATGCGTGCACCAGCCAGCTGATTTTTGGGCCTTCTGGGCCCACCAGAAGTCAGGAAACACACTGTTTCCAGCCTCCGGAGGACCTCTGGGGAGGGAAGGCTGTTTTTGCCCTCCCCAGGCTCCTAGAAAGGCTCTGGAGCCTGGGGAGAGCAAAAAATGGGCTTACTGGGCCCACTGTGCCATCCCGTGCCAAAAACAGGGTAAGCATGGGGGGGCAGGGCGCATAGAATTATGGATGTGGGCACACATGTGTGTGACCCCCACCGCGCTCCCCCCACTTTTGGCACACAATGGCAAAAGGGTTAGCCATCACTGATCTAGGTCCTTATTTTATTGACCTCAGAAGAGGTGGAAGTCTGAGTGAACCTTGAGTTAGTCAGGATTGAACTCCTGGCAGTGTGCAGAATTCAATCATCATCTGAAAGATGCAAGTACTGTAAAGACAAATATATACTCTATATTTCAGGAACACCACATTCTGCAACCGTTATAGTCAGTGCCCAATGAAAAATTAATATTTGTGATACTAATGTATTTTATACATATTCATTATAACGTAGAAGTATAGATCACTTTAAAAAAAATTCAAGAAAGAACATGTCTTAAATTATTAATTTGCTTGAAATGTTGCTGCCCTAATGAATTACAATCTAGCCTTAAAACGGATTAAATTGTCATTAAATCTGCCCCCAAAGCAAATTTGGTTTTGTGGCTAAAGGCACCAGGTTAGAAACTGGGTGTCGGACTTCCGGTGGCGTCTCCGTCGTTGTCGGCGGTCTCTTCATGACCGCCGGCCTCTCGGTGCGTAAAGAGTCGCCTTACAGCAGGCAGGCGGCTCGAAAAACCCGCTCTTTAATTAAAAGAGCAGGGAGAGCTTCTGGGGGTGAGGTTGAGCCCCCTGAGTCACCCCAGGATTTTTTTTCCTGTCCTGGGGAAGGCTCAGGGCGATGGCTCCCTATCCACCCCCAGAGAAGCTCTGCGCCGAGAGGGATCTCCGCTTATTAGCGGAGCTAGACGTCATGAGCAACACCACGACTGATTGACAACTTAAACAAGCTGAATAAGGAGTCTTCAGAAAAGAAGAATGCAAGTATGGTTTTTTTTATTGATTTTCTGGAGGAGAAGGGAAAGAAAAACGAAAGAGAGAATGAATAGTGAAAGTGTTCTTAAGATGGCGACCGGCTCTGCCTGAAGAAAAATTGAGAGTGGAAAGTGAAAGCAGAGCTTAGTGTCAAGAGATTTTAAAAGAAATATTTTGATAGTGAAAAGAAATAAAGAAACAAAGACTGATTTAAACAGATTTTTCCTGTTTTTTTTTTACTGAAGTAAGAAGAATTTCTTTGGTCTTTTTGAAAAGTAAATAATAAGTTAGAAGTATGACTCCTAAACTTAAAGGAAGGAGGGGCTCCCTCATGAGTCAGTTGAAGGATAAAGCAGAAATGACTCATCTGCAGGGATCTGCAGATGAGGATTTAAAAGATTTTATAACAAGGTCTCTAGCGAGTGTTGTTGAGAAGATAAAAAGTTCACAGAAGAATCTTGAGGAGTTGGTTTCTGGGAAATATGATCAATTAAGTCAAACTATCACCAAAGTAGTCTCGGATCTTTCAAGTGTGGTGGTCGAAATGGGGAAGAAAGTGACTGAGATCAGCAGTAAGTTTGACTTCCAGATGCAAGAAATACAAGAAAAATTTTTGGAAGCTGAGGCTAAAAATCAGAACATAGAGAATGATGTCATTATGCTTCAAATTAAAGCTATGGAATCAGCAATTAGATTAAGAGGTATAAGAGAAAATAAGAGAGAAAACTTAAGAACAATTTGTGCAAAGGCCTTTGCGGAATTATTAAAGCTAGAAGATGAGCTAATTCTTGGTTGTATAGAGAAAGTCTACAGTCAACTCACGTGTAGCTAAACAAAGGAATTTGCCTAGAGACGTTGTTGTTTACCTTACTGATAGAAGATTGAGAGATGATATTTTACAAAAGTCCTACTCTGCCAGAGTGCAGGTAGAAGGTATACAAACTAGTATTTTTAAAGAGCTACCACCGAAGGTTCTAAAGGACAGAAAAGATTTTGCTTTTTTGGTTAAGGAATTGAAGAGAAGTAATATCCCATTTAGATGGGATTTACCAGTTGGTATAATTTTTAGATACCATGGTGTGAGACATTGTTTGAATACCATTGAAAAAGCGGAATATTTTTACAAAAATATTTTTAAGGGAGCCCCAGAACATGTTAAGAATAAAAAACAAGAAAGAGACTCTACAAAATGCAAACAGAAGGAAGAAATTCAAAGTGTGTTAAAAGAAAAAGGAGCACTAGGTGGTTGTCCAGAGGATTCTATTATGGATTTTTCAGACAAGAAAATTGAGCATCCCTAGAGGGGGAGTACCGGACCTTGAACTGCTGGAGCAAAATTTAAAAAATAAAATTACAATTCGAGATGACCAGCAGCAGAGGCCCAGCGCTCCTCAAGAAATGGGGGGTGATGCTAATCAACAGGAACTAGACGTTAATGAGGAAACTCGACTGGAAACCACTGATGACAAATTTAAGGAGTATCGTGAACTGTTTGAAATTATAACAGAAAGCATTGAAAGATTTGGAAACAAGTTATAAATTTTTTAAAGTTTATACTGAGTTGGATTTATATTTGACTTACATATTAAAATGGATTACAAAAATTTTCTACGAAGTTTATTTTGAGGATTCGAGCTATTGTAGATAGCTGTTAAAATTTTGGAGATGTATAACAATTTTTTAAAAGTTCATCCTGAGTCGGACTGATATTAGACTTATATATTAAAATGTATTATAAAAATTTTACTACAAAGTTTATCCTAAATTTGACTTAACATCCTGAGTAAGGTCAACAGATTGCTGCAATAGTAGCAGCGATCTGTGGTTACCCTATTATAGTTTTTTTTGGAATTCATCATCTAGGAGAAGAGAATGAAAATGAAAACATCTCACAACCAAAGGAATGAATTGCAAAGGGCGACAGGATTTGAAAGAGCTTTAAAGGAACATCTGGGAATGCGGTTTCTAGTTTGTTTTTTTTTCTTTAAGGTTTGAATCTTAAGAGGAGCTGCATTGGTTTTTTCTTTCTTTTAGGTGGTACAGTATAAGCTAATTTGAATGATTCTACCTAGAGGAGTGAATACCTTCATGGTTGGATATTATTTATATAAAGTCACTCGGGGGGTTTGTGTGGAGAAAGGCTTTATTTTGCTGATGGGGGCAGCTGGAAGACGAAGCTTATTGGAATTGGATTTATGTTGGAGAAAGTATATTTAACTTCAGTCAAGACGAAGAGAAGATTGAAATTCGGATTATGGAGATAGAAAAATTTTTTTTGGATATAATTGTGTGATTATAATTATATATGCATAATTATATATATTATATTGCATGTTTTATGTTTTTGTTTTTTAGTTAAGGGGTGTAGTTGGGATAAAATTATTTGATATGGATATGCAGGTGATATATTTTATTATAAGGGGGATCGAGTTTGGTATATGATTAGTAATGTTAATATTAATGGATTACAGAAAGGTATAATATTTTTTAAATTGGTCTGAATATTACAATGGTTATTATTATGGGGTTTTTTTTATTATAACTTTGTTAACTTTAGAAACACATTAATATTTATAGGTCTATTGTTATACTTTTTGGTTATAGGTATGGGGTTTCTTTTGTTTGTTTTTTCTTTTTTTTCTTTCTTTTTTTTCTTCTTTCGAAATTTCTTCAATTTAGAATTTGAATACTTAATAATTTTTTCTTTTCTTGTTTTAAATTTTTTCTTTTAAAATTTGTAGCGGAAGTCAGGGGGGATGGGGAGGGAAGGGGTTGGGGTAGAGGGAGGTAGCGGGAGGGGCTGGGAGGTGGGGGTTGGGGTGGGAGGGGAAATGAAAAAATTTTTGTATTGTAAAACTTTTTCAATAAAAAAAAAAAAGAAACTGGGTGTCCATAGCTTTTACTCCTACCTTAGGCACAAAGAGAGCTGGTGACATCAGACCAGTCACTGTCTCTCAGCCCTAGGAAGAAGGACATGGTAATCCATTTCCAAAAAATGCCATCCAGGAAACAGTAAGAACTTGTCATCAGGAATCAAAACTGACTTGAAAACATCCCTGCTCACTTCATATCTACCAAATTTTCAATAATATATTAATGTATGCCCCAACCAAATAAGTTATATTGGTTATCAAGAATTAATTTACTTATATAAATATGCTTGCAATATTTCACTTCTAAGCAAGATTTAAACTGTTGTTCCAAACTAATTCTATAATTTCACCACCTTTTACAATTTTACCATTAATACCAAAATTATATTTTTATGCAAGAGCACCAAAACTGGACACCATGAAACAGACTCTGAGGCGACAATAAGACAATAAGACAATCAGTGGGAATTCCTTCTGAGAAAATATGTAGTATTGACTAGTTAAACATACACGTTTAACCATTGAGAATTAGAACAAAGAAGAATAGTAGATTATTTTAACTTCAAAAACTTTGTAAATGATAATTCAGTTCATGGGTTTATAGTAGAAAACTAATGTCTGGAAATGATAAAATAGAAATGCCATTGAAAGTCCTATTGTATATTTCTCAGGGTTTTATTTTATTGTTGTGACTGTGACTATAGAACATTAGTTTATTTTTCTGTATTTTTTTGTTTTATTATACTGTCATCTACAAATAAGTCCCAGGTTCAATGTTAAGAGCATCCTTAATATTCAGTGTAACATTTTAGAATTCAATTTCTGTTCCCCTTATTCTTTTCGTGTCTTTTTTTTTACTTGAATTAACTTTACTAAAATGTTAATATTTACCTGAAGAAAGCTCATAATTCTTCTTTGCTCAAATTCTCAGCATTGTTTTCCCCCTTTAAAAAAGCACCTTTGGACAGCAAATTATATAAGATGCCATCTGTACACATTTTCAGATCTTTTCCTATATTCTTTTTCAATGTTACTTTATACATTTTGTGGTTTAAAAAGAATTGCTGATGGGGCAGCCTTCAGATGGCTTACAATGTCCCATGTATTTGTGTGTGAACTAGTATTTGGAGATGAACTGATCTGAGAGTGCAAATCATTAAAAAAAAACCTTTGAAACTGCAATCTAGTACTCAGTGGGAATTAATTTTGAATAGAAATAAGTCTGGACTGCAGGTTAAACATACACATGGAACATGTGCTTATGGAGAGTGAAGTCTCTAGATCCGGGCTGTCAAATTCATGGCCCACACAGGCCGGATGTGTCATGCACTGACTACACCAATGTAGTTTAGTGAAGGGGAAAAAATTGTGATACATCATGTGATGCCACCGTGACAACACAAGTTTGACACCCCTGCTCTAGACTGACACATTATAGCAGCAAGGGAACCCATCTGCAACAACATCCAGGGTTAGATTACAGTCATCGTCATTTAATGATTGCCTCATCTATCATATTAAATTATTGTACCATAATTTAACCTACTAAAAGCTGTGGTGAGATGTAGAGGACCAGAATGGGTACATTATCCCAGTCCAGCCCTAAAGGTCATCCACTAGTATGACAGTCCCATTTCCATCCTGTGCATTTAGAAATGCAAATTATCTCTACATTTTCCCAGCTAATGATAAGAACAAAATGGAATCTCCAATAATATAATCAGTATCTGCAACAGGTTATATACTTACGGTTTATAAACCATTTGATGCTGTTATATACAAATGGCCTATTATACTCGTAGCTAGTTTTACCAAAAAAGAGAGATAATATATACTGAACCACTGAATTAATTCCTGACACAAGCAATGTTTTGCTTAAAGTCTTACATTAAAAACTAGAAGTGTGGGTGTGTGCGTGCACACACATATGCGAAAATACTACTTTTGCAGAAAATTGATAATTGTTCAGATAATTGAAACGGGATAAATATACCACTAGTTTCCAAAGGATAGAATTCTACTTTAACCCCAAAATATAAACAAATATCATTACTGAACAATAATTATAAATATTCACAACAATATGAGCTGAAAGGCTGAAAAATATTCTACAAGATTTTATCCATGAAGATTAATGTATTTTTTTTAAAATCTGAGAGACAATGTTAGAAATGTTCTTATCATAGTAAGGTACTTGGAACAATTTAATGAAAACTTAATGTAACGCAAATGCTTTATAATATTCCTTCATGTAAAGAAAGTTTTTGGCAATTAAAATTGGACTTCTATGTTAAAAATTTTAGAAGCTAGAGATAACATTGTATCAGTAAAATCAATATAAACTTCACAAATTGTACAAAAAAGTGTGAATTAAGAACCAACAAAGCCATGTAAAATAACGAAAGGGACAAGGTAGTGATTCCCATTTTGGCTGTTATTATTCATTGTAGTCGGGAATGATTAGCATGTATGTGCGAGGGGAACCTTTATTCATTCTGGGCTCTTGAAGTTTTGAAAAGAGATATAAGAAGATAAGAAAATTGGTAGAGTGACAGTTTAAAAAGAAGTAAACTGATGTGCATTTGCTGCTGGTATGGTTTGATTTTTGGAGAATCCTCTAGAAAGGAAAGATGAATTACTAAATTTGGTACAGGATTTAAAAATTACTAAGGAGAAAGCAAAGTTGTTGACAAAGAATATAAAGACAAAAGGCCAAAAATAACCATCAGCAAAAATTTTGTTTCAGATGGAAAAGAAAAGTAAAATATTTGAGTATTACTATAACTAATAGTATTTCAAAATAATTGTGAAAGTATGGAATGAAATTAAGGACTTGTTAAGGTGAGGAAATTACAATTTTCATTATTGGGAAGAATGTATGTGGTAAAGATGAATATGTTATCTAGAATCTTGTTCTTATTTCAAACATTAACTTGTTCGAGAATTTATGCAACATTTAAATAGTCTTAGAAGCCATCTCCAGGTTTATATTACAGGGAAAGAAACCAAAGTTAAATATGAGATTCTCGAAGACACAAAGGAATGGGAAGATTACTTCATTTTACACTGTATTTTGCTGCCTGCTATTTGGTTTGGATAAAAGAATGATTAGGGTATGGTTATCTAAAATGTAGATTGTAAGAATCATTGTATCAGGAATGCCATATTATAAAAATGGAATTAAAAGAAACCCAAGCTGTGCCCAAAAATACTTTGTTGGCCTCACCCCAAGAAATGTTTATAGAAAAGGCAAAGAAAAATTGTTACCTTATAAAGATTTGTTAGTACAGGAAAATGGAGATCTTAAGATGAAATCAAGAGAATAATTCACTGTGGAAAGATTTATTTTCAATGGTTTTCATAGGCACTGTTAAGAGAAAGGTTTAATACAGACTTTAAAAAAAAAAAAAGTACCAGGAACAGAATATGATAAAATGGAGTTGGACAATGAATTATGTACAAATCATGACTATGTGATTGCTAAAATATGCACTTCTCTTCAGATTTGAAATGGAAGAGTAAGTTAAAGAAAATATAGCAAAATGTGCCAGGGACTTTGATTACAATATTCAGATGGACCAATGGGAGAGAATGTGGTTAAAAGGTTTAAAATTCATATTGTCTTACCATTAAAAAAAACTTCTATAAAATGTGTATTCTTGGTGTATGACACCAGAGCAATTGTCCTAGATGTATGAAGGTACTTCTAATTATTGTTGGAAATGTGAAAAACATGAAGCATCATTTTACCATGCGTGGTGGACTTGTGAAAAAACAAAAAGAAGTTAGACACAAATACATATAATGATGCAGAGCTTTAAAAATTAATGTTCATGTTGGAAGAAAAATCCATCTGGTTCAGTTCCAAGCTGGGAGAAAGGCACTGGAAAAAAATTGGAGGCTGGAGGCTGATTGGAAAGAAAGGTTCCATTTACTGATGAAGCAAAACCACCAACCACATGTGATTTTGGGACAGCTGACAAAATGGAGTTGAGAGTGGGTGGGTTTTTATACCTTCTTTGGGCTTTGTATTTGAGCTTCCTGTTCCTGGGCAAGAACATGTCCTTTAATATTCTATTGACTGTTGTCAGATTCCTATGAAATCATGGCTGGCTTTGCCTATAAAAGGCAAAAGGGGAAATGCAAATCCTAGGTGCTTGTCTGACCTAATCCTCTCAACCTCTTTGGCCTTCTAATTGATTTCTGAATGGATTACCAAATCTTCATTTCTAAAAGCTGGACTTCTCAGTTTCTGCTTGGGGACAGGGAGACTGGTCCTGGTTTCTGCCTCCCTTAAGTTTTTTTTCCCCATTTCTCCTTTAGGGGAAATATTCTATCCTGCCTTTTTTAAATATTTCCCAAAATATTTCATTCTTCTGGAGTTGGGGAAAGGGCTTCCCACATTCAGATGAAACCAGAGTTTTTCTTATTAGGACTTATGGGCAGTCAACTGGAAAAGGATGATTGGTTTTACATATAGTACCTTCAACTAAGTTATTATATGTATAAAGATGGAAGACTAGAGAAATATAAAAAAGGAAGGAAGGAATCATGAAGATGGAAGAGCTTGCAGAAATAGCTAAATTGACTTGTTTGATTAAGGAGGAAACAATTACTTTTACAAAAGACTGGAAATCCTTTCGCTAAAAACAGACAAACTGATGATTTCAGATTTTATTGAATAAAGGTTTGTTTTATGGGAAGAAGGAAACTGCAACATGGATGGAAATGGTAATTGCTATGTTTATAACTGCTGCAAAGATCAGGTGTTGCTTCTTTAGATGTCTTCTTTCCTTCCTTCTTTTCTTTTTTCTTTTCTTTTCCTTTTGTCATCTTTCACTTTTTTCTTTTTCTTTTTCTATTTTCTATTTTTCTTTTATTTTTTCTTTTATTTTTTTGTAGTTTTTCTAATCTTAAAATTAAAATTAAAATCTTCTAATTAAAATTACATTAAGAAAATATGCCTGAGCACACTACAAGACGATAAATTTAGAGGAGGGTTTGGGTTTCCTGTGTGGGACAAATATTACAAAGCAGCAAGCCTGTTATGGATAAAGGAGTGGGTTAATTTAGAGAATCAACGTTTACTAAAATTAGAGGGGCATGATCTAATGATGGGGTGGCACGCCTTCCTGTGGACTGCCGGGAACAAAAGTTATCATCATTTTAAGAACCATATAATTAGAGGTGCCTTAATAGATATTTGGCTGGAAATAAAAAAAAATGTTATAAGAAAGTTCCCGGGTGGTTTTCCACTGTGGAGGCGGTCATGCACCCAAACACCATATCCTTTCAAAAAATTATACAATACCGAGTATATTAGACTCAGACGGGATATTAAAAACGCGCCAGGAACTCAGAGATGGGGGAATAGAATTAGATTGGTGGCCCTACCTTCAAATACAAAATAGACACAGAAAAGATAGGGATGAAGGAGGAGTTGAGTTAAACCCAAATAGATTAGACAAAATTCTGGAAACGAAAGAAGGGAAGACGATATCTAAAATATATAAATATTTACTAGAATTGGAATTGAGTAAGAATTTAATTAAAGGGCAGATGATTGCCTGGAACAAAAACATAGGTAGAAATATCCAATTAGAAGAGTGGGAAAGAATTTGGGAAAATAATATTAAAATGACAAAATCGGTAAGTTATAAAGAAAACCAATATAAGATATGGTATAGATGGCACTTACCCCCGTCGAGGCTAGCACAAATGTATCCCAACTTAGACTCAAAATGCTGGAAGTGCAAACAGGCTAGAGGAACTTTTTACCATATGTGGTGGCTATGCCCCAAAACTAAGGCATACTGGGAGAAAATTAGAATGTGGATAATACAAATAGTAGGAGAAGAAATTGAACTAGACCCCAAGATATTTTTATTAGGAATTTACAAACAAAACATTAGAAAAGAAAAGATATACTTAATACACCACATAATTACAGCGGCGAGAATAGCGAATGCACAAGTATGGAAAAAGGAATATTTGCCAAACGATCAGCAAGTAATACAAAAGATATATTTGTGTGCGGAATCGGATCAATTAACACAGAAATTAAAAAATGAGGAAAGCTCAAAATATTCTAGGGTATGGGATAGATGGTACGATTGGATCAAACAAAGACAAAATGGATAATGATACTTTTAATTGAATATGAAAGTTAATTTGAACGAGCAATATATGTTATTATACTCTTAGTGAATTGTAAATTAAGAATGAAAATTGGAAAGGTATTTGTATGATAGTCTTATATAAGTACCCCTGATGACTTCACCGACAAAAGGCATGTGGATGAAAGCAATGAATGGTATAATGTATGTATATATATGTATATGTATGTGTATATGTATAGTAATCACATATAGATACTTAAGAAAGTAGAAAGGAATTTCACCATTGACTACGATTTATGGACATGGATTTTTTAATATGGTTTTTATCTGTTTTTGTATACATTCGAAACTTAAATAAAGTTTGTTTTGAAAATTAAAAAAAAAAAAGAAAAAGAAAATATGACCAAAGTGATTTGTTTTTATGGACAATTTGAAAAACGGTATCTGACCAATAACTTAGTGATTCATATATTCAAAATGTTCCAGGTCAATTGATCTGGTCAATTCCTATTTATGTCAACAAAAAACAAAACAGAACAAAAAAATACAGCAAAGCTCAGAATCATTAAAACACTTGAAGAAATATGCAATCACATAATGGAAGTTTCAAATCAAATCAACTTTTATTATGGACAAAGCCCAGCATAAGAAGGGGTAAATGAAAGTTTTGATAAATTATTAAATATACCAATAAAAATCTAGATTAACAAGTTATTGACTGCTAGTAAAAGTGAAGAAAAATGTTGCCTATAATTTATTGTAAAAACATCATTATTCCAACACCTGCTTAGATTTGCTGGTTTTAAAAGTCTCCTTCAAGAACGTTTTGAAAAACACACACATGCTAAGAGCCATGATGGCGTAGTAGTTAGAATGCAGTATTGCAGGCTAATTCTGTTGATCGCCAGCAGTTTGATTCTCACCGGCTCAAGGTTGACTCAGCCGTCCAACCTTCTAAGGTCAGTACCATGTTCACCCAGATTGTTGGGGACAATATGCTGACTCGGATTTAGGGAGGGCTGTAAAGCACTGTGAAGCAGTACATAAGTGCTATTGCTATTGCTTGGTAGAGGTAGTAGAAGTCCATTGCCATAGGGACTCTAAAGCATCTATATTACACACACACACACACACCCGCCATGTGGCAAAGAGATGCATGCAAACTTATTAATGAGTCTGTATGTACAAGGTCAACATGGAAACTTCTGAATGAAATCTAAAGGACTTCAAGACCACTTAGAACACAGAGGTTTGTTATCTATATATATAAAAGTGAAATACCACTCCAGTGGTGGGTTGAAATTTGGCACATATGTTCCTCTTGGCTCCTAGGTGCTTGCTAAGAAAGGATTTTTCAAAATGACCATCAGATCATTAGTATTTTTTATATTATTATTAACACACTCTGATGCTAAGGAGTTAGATGTTCTACTACTCCTTCCCACCTGAAAAGAACCCTGTTTCCAACTGCCACTTGGGCATGGGCGTGGTCAGCACGTGACTCGTCTGACCTACAAGCTGGGAGTTTAGACATTCTACTCCCCATCTGAAAGGGAGAGAAGGGGATAAGATAAAAGAGGCTTCTGTGGGGCCTGAGGGAGAGAAGGGGAGAGAAGAGGATCAATGGGGCAAGCCTGAGGGAGAGAACAGGATAGGAGAGGATCGATGGGGCTAGCCTGAGGGAGAGAAGGGGAGAGAAGAGGCTGATTGTAACTACTCATTACTTTTCAAGCTGTAAGTGTCAATTTATCAATTGACGATAAATTGATCACATAATTTCATAGCAGAGCACAGGTATCCAGCTAGTATGTATTATAATCATATTACTCTGATTTCCTGCTTCTGAACCACAATCTTCAGTAAAAAAAATCAATGGGTGTTATATATTTTAATTAACTGAGCCTCCTAGCCACTCTGCAGAAAAGGTACTATTTATTTCTAAAAAGAACAGGGGGTGGGGGCTTGGAAAAAATCCTCTGACTAGCACAAAAGTTACATAGCAAGCTTACAAAGTCTGTGGTAGAAAACTAATATTTCTTAGCATGGCAGTTTGCATCTAAAAATCAATCACCAGTGACAATGAGGAATAATTTAGAGAACCCATTTTGTCACAAAATATTGCAAGCCCTTCACTCAACTTAGGTTTGCTGCCAACTTGGGTGTTTGCAGTAAAACAGAAGAATGTACAGATTGCTATATCAGATCAATCTCATTAAGATTGTTGCTTCTATAATCACCAAACAGATTCATACAGGAAAATGGTAGGAAGGAAATTAGCATATTACCCCTCCTGTTTGTGATCCCAGTCAATAATTTTACGAGGCCCATCCTGGGGACAATAGCAATGTATTTTAATTAAGATTATATATTATTGATAGGGATTAAGTGCACAAATCACTTAGTCACAGTGTTTCCATTTTGTTGAGTTTAAATTCTCCAAGATCTCAAATACTCAGGTATGAGAAGATAGTTCCTATCCCTACAATCTAAACTAAAAAAAAAAAAAACCCAAGAGTAATATTTATGTAATGTTATAATGAGACTATATGGCTTGGAAAATAATGTGGAATATTAAATGAAAACAAGCAGAGTTTTTAAGAAATTATGAGGCTTGATCTTGGATAAATATATGGTGAAGATGAAGCCTCCAAAAAAAAAAAACCCCAAACCAGATGCAAATGTGAAATTGGAAAGGCATAAAATCCATTTAATTGACACATTAAATGCAGTATATATGCAGCATGAGATGACCTTCAAGTTTTCTTATTTTAATATATTCTAAATTAATGAGCAGGAATGTGCAACATACAGTTTTTAAGGCTTTGAGGTAACTGGAGAATCCACTTCTCTCATCTAAATGGAATTCATTGGTGTACTTTCCATTGACATTTGGAGACAATATGTCAAATTTTGTGATAAACAAAAGAGTAATGTTAAAATTAATAGTAGAATTCACTTTGGACCAGTGGTCTTATATTCTATACAAGGGTAATTTTTAGAATAAAACATTATGTTGTCAATAGGGTGAATGTAACATCAAAATTAGGTTTCTTGGTAATTATTTAAGGGTAAGCTTAGTGTGGTTTTTATTGATTGCGGTAATTTCAATTGTGCTGTACTAAAATAAAGTTTGCTGAATTTTAAATACAGAGAAAAAGTGCAAAAGTGCAAACTGCCATACTGCCATACTCTGGCAGTATGGTAAAGTTTTGTGGTAGGAAATTTCCAGTGGGTATAGCATGAATATAGGGTTAGTGCTAGGCTCCCTTAAATTCTAATTTTAAATTTAAAGTCAGAGTTAACTTTGGGTTGAGTTTTTATATTCAGTAATATTTATATATGGTAGAGATTGCCTGGGATAGAAAATTAATAAACAGATAGGAGGATTAGGGTTATCTCCCTTGATTTCTAAGGTTACATTTTGGGTCAAGTTTTTATACTTAGTGATAATCTTACATTGGTATTAGAATAAGAATTGCCTGCCATGATAACTTCTATGGTAGGAAATATCTAGTGGTGGGATTCAGCCAGTTCGTACCACTTTGGGAGAACCGGTTGTTAACTTTCTGAGCAGTTTGATGAACTAGTGATTGGAAGAAACCATTAGGGCAACAACCATTAGGGTTGTTAAATTATTTGAATCCCACCACTGGAAATATCTAATACCAGTAGGGTAATTCGGATTTAAACACCCACCGCTATGATTAAATTTCTAGTTCTACTTACCTTTACTGGTAGTAAAGGTAAGTAGAACCCACCCATGCTTCTGAGTTAGGATTAAGATTAGGATTTCTACTTTCCATTTTCACTTCCATTAAGATAGGACCATTGCTTGCCAAGGTAATTATAGGAAAAAAGTTTTGTTCCTTCTATTGCCAATCAGATGACTGCAAGTTTAGGATTATAAATATGAGGGGTTCTTGATACTCTCTGAGCTTGCCTGTTTTTTTGTTTTGTTTTTTTTTTGTTTTTGTTTTTTGCAAATGTTCCATTACCCTAACTAACATTAGTTAGTAACATTATCAGTGCTGGAAGGACTAGCACTGATGATGTTAATTAGTTAGAGTAATGAAACATTTGCAACAAAACAAGCACTCTCACAGAGCTACAGGGTTACAGAGCTGTAATCCTGAGCTACAAATATTTTCCTTTATTACAAGTATGGTTAAACTTAAGGGCAAGTTAGCTTATGGATGAATTTTGATAGTGCTAGTCTTATATTTGTATAATGATACAAAGTGCTTGTCAGGGTACTTCTAATGTAGAAAATCTCTATTTCTAGGAGGATGAAGGTAGGGTTAGGGTTAAGCTTCCTTGAGTTCTAAGTTTACATTTAAGATTACTTTTTGCACCATTTTCTAAACACAGTAGTTGTCCCAGGAATGTGTCAAGATAAATATTTCTTGACAGGATAATTTTTAGTATTAAAAAATTCTCCAGGCAGTTTGGGCACCTATCATTCAATTTAGTAAGAAAGTTAACTTTACAGACAGTTTCTCTAGTTAGTATTAGTCTTGTCTTTATGTTATATGGATATTGCTTCTCAGGCTAACCTTTATGGTAAAATATTTTTATTGGTATTAAAATGAAAGTCACATAAGGTTAGCTTTTCTCAAGGGCCTTGCTTTATTTCAGTGTGAAATAACTTTAGAGCAGTATGAAAACTTTGACTAGCTTTATGGCAGTATTAAAACTCAAGTAAAAATTTAAAGTTTTCAAAACTTTTAAAAATATTCCATACATTTTAGTTTTAAAGCTTTTTGGCAACTTTTTGTCCTTCACTGTTGATCTAAAATGAAGATCATGGAAGAGAGTTCCAGGTGTTATCTGTTGAATTAATGAATGTCTATTAATTAAGATTTCTGTCTCTCTGTCTGGTTTATGTGAGCCGTAACCTCAGCTGACAGTTAAAATTCTACTATTCACTTACAGGGATCAACTGATTCCCTTTTCACAGTTTATACTGTAATTTTTATTTATGCATTGTCAGCCCTGGAGGCCATCTTTTTCTTTGGCTCTTCAGGGCTGCCACACCTAGAGCTGTGGGAAATTGGGAGGGGGATTGCATGCAAGGATATCTATCCATAATAACATTCTTTTCTCTGAAACTCAAGGACATCCACATGGAGTTGCGTGACTGGGAGGCATCTCCAGTTGGGTCAGTGCATTGATTGGACCATGTGATGGACATGTGGGTGCAGGCGGAAGAAACTTGGACTTTTTTTGGGTGGGGAAAACCTGGAAGTTTTCAGATTCAGGTTTTCCCAGATGTGCCAATATGACATCTCTAATAAAGTGGAACTTTGAGGAACTTCTGGCCTCTGAGTCTTCTTTCATTGGGGCTGTTACTTGGAACCTTGACATTAACCTGAATCTGCATTAAAACTTCAACCGGCTCCCCAATCCCCAGGGTGCTGTCTGTGGTGCTGAGCCCTGAGTGCCAACCCGATACTGGGCGGTGTCAAGACTCAGGGAAGATGAAGGAGAAAATGGCGACTACAAAGGGAACTACTGGGACTGGTTCACTGGTCCACATTGAGACCCTCTACTCCCCTTCAGAATCTGTGGTGAAGGCAACAGAGGCCACCAAAGCAGAATGTTGACAGGGTCCCCGGCCCAAAGAGCTGGCACCCTGGCAATCCGCTCAACCAGATCCCTCTCTGGTTGAAAATATTCGTTTTCTTTCTATTTATTTGTAATCCAGCTACTTCACCAAATTTCTGTATCATGTCAATAAGCTGCTGACCGGAGGTTAGTGGCTCTTCCAGAACAAAGACCAGGTCATCCGCAAATGCCTGGACCTTGTATTCTTGTTCTCTGATCTTTAGCCCTCTTATGCCCACATCCTGTCTTATTAACCTAAGCAAAGGTTCTAAGGTAAATATAAACAGCAATGGAGAAAGTGGGCAGCCTTGTCTGAATGCCTTCTCATCTACCACTTCAAAGAGGCCCTAGACCCAGGAACAGAAATAAAATTAATTAGTAATATATACCAATACCTACTAAGGTATTGGCAGAAGAGGTAGTTAAGGATACCATGATTAGATGGGCTAAAAATTTTGGCAATATAGAATTGGAGAAATGGGAAAAATTATGGGAGATAAACATTAAATTGACTCTATCAATGGCATTCAAGGAAAACCAGTTAAAAATGTTCTACAAATGGCACTCTACACCAGTATGGCTTGCTAAAATGCCTTCTAACAACTCTCCAAATTGTTGGAAAGGTAAAAAAGTCCCCGGAACATATTACCATCTCTGGTGGACATGTCCTAAGGCGAAAAAATATTGGGCTAAAACTAGGTGGATAGAAGAGATAATTGGCTATAATGTGGACGTGAAACCAGAGATGTTTTTACTGGGGATATTGAATAGAACCTACAGTAAAGAAATTAGATATTTGATTTTGCATATAGTTACAGTGGCAAGGATAATCTACACACAGTCCTGGAAAAGTGAAAAAACTCCAACAGAGGAAGAAACAATTAAGAAAATTCTGGACTGTGTGGAGATGGATGAATTAACAAAGAAATAAAAGAAAAAGAAGATACAGAATGTTATATAGTATGGAATAAGTGGTATGATTGGCTAAAGACTAGGGAAGGTAAAAGGGAATAACGATGTGATAACGTGTAAAATATTTTAAATGAATAAAACTAGAAATAAAGGGATGATAAAGATAAAGACAATAAAGAATGAGAAAAATGGAGAATGTAGAAAGTAAGTAGAACGAAACTGATATGTAAAAAGACACACATATGGTGTGTTCATGTTTTATATGTTGTGTTTTGTTGTTGTAGTAAAATCAATAAAAAATATTTTTTTTAAAAACCAAACAAAGAGACCCTAGACCCGGACCTCAGACAAGCCTGCAGCATCAGGGGAGTTCTGGAACATATACAAGCCTGGTACAACACAGCAGTGGCCTTGGATCTGGAAATCCACCCCCATTGGAAGCTGACTGCTGAGAAACTATCAAAAAGAACTCTAGGCTGCTGAACACCAGTCAAGCTAACTGACGGATCACAGCCCATGCCTTCTTGGATGATCATGTGCTACTGATGCGGTCAGCATGGGCACAAGTCATCAAAGTGCCTGGCCCCAGCTCCAGGCTTCCAGGTCTGGGCCCCCTCTTCACCCCGGGGGAAGAGATCCTGAGGAAGCCACCAGACAATGGGAGAATTGCCAAACAGGCTGTTGAGGTTCCTCTCCTCCCAACTGGGAATGAGGAAACTCCAACTGAAGAAATTCCTCCGACTTCCACCAAAGGGAGCAGCAGCGAGGATGAACCGATGGTAAGTGAAGCCATCCACCCCTTCACCCCTTCATCCCTTCACTATCAAAACCCAGATTGTGGTGCTGGAAACAGGAGCCCAAGACACTGGCTATACCAGATGCCTGATCAGCCTCCCCATAGTCCAACAGCTAGGAATAGGCACAAGACTCCAAGTGAACCCCATCTGTTTTGAACAGGTCAATGGGGCATTGATAGGCGGAGCCCCTGCCACATTGGTCACAGAACTCATTAGACTGGAAATGGGGCGTCACCGAGAGCTCATCCAATTTATCATAGCTCCCAAAATGACAGAGTCTATCATATTGGGCCTCGCTTGGCTAGACAAATAGGGACCAACCATCACGTGGGAGGACAGCTACCGAAAACTAAACACAGGCATTAGCCCACTGCTGCCCATTAAACCAGACAGTTGTCAAAAAGCAACAAACCTCAGCAGCCCCAGCAAATGGGAAACCACAGCGCCCACTGCACACAAACTTCCAGGCAGCCCACAGGTGCCAAAGGAATACCTTTGCCTTTTGGTGCCAAAGGACTCCAAAAGAAATGGCTGAGTTAAGAAAATACATCAATGCCAACCTAGTGTGGGGTTTTATCCATCCCACCAAATCCAGAGTGGCAGCCCTTGTACTATTTAAAGAGAAAAAAGATGGTGTGTGTGTGTGTGTGTGTGTGTGTGTGTGTGTGTGTGTGTGTGAAACTTTGTGTGGATTTTCATGGAATTAATGCCGTGTGCATGGAGAACACCTATCCCCTCTCCCTCATGAAAGACATGCTAAGTCACTTAGCCAAGGACAAAGTGTTCACCAAACTGAACCCGAGGAAATCCTATTACCGCATACAGATTAGAGAAGGGGATGAATGGAAGATCGCTTCCAACTGACCGCTTGGCAGCTTCCAATTCAAAGTCATGCCATTTGGCCTGCAGTCAAATGTTATGTAAGAAGTTGCTTACAACAGTACCATACATAGCAGCACTGGCCTGACCCTCTTTCAGGTCACAGCAGCATGGATTTTGTTCCCATGCCCGAGCTGCCCAGGGAGCCTCCTTCCTCCATGACCATGACCGAGTGGATGGAATCACTAAAGAAGGGGTGGGAAAACACCAAAAAAGCACTGACAGAAGCCACTGGGGCATATAAAAAACAAGCAGATAAGCACCAATCTCTCCAGCCCCGCTTCCATGTGTGAGATCAGGTTTACTTATCAACCAAATACCTAAAATTGAAGTTGCCCAGTAAAAAGCTGGGGCCAAAATTTTTAGGACCTTTCCCAATAGTGAAAGTAATTAACCCAGTATTGGTTCAGCTTAACCTCCCATGCATACTAGGGAAACTAAAACCAGCACTTGGGTCAAGATTCAGGCCATAGGACTGACCAGCACCCAAGCCTATAGTGGTGCAAAGGGAGACACATTATGAAGATAAGAGAATCCTAAACTCTAGATTGTATAGAGGCTAGTTAGTTTATTGGAAAGGATACTCTTTGTCTGAAGCTACTTGGGTTAAGAGCTGGGATGTAAAGGCAGAAGGATTAGTAAAACAATTCCATGATAAATTCCCTGATAAGCCAAAGGCTGGGCAGGGGGGTGGAGGTTGTTAGGGAATATGGTATTAAGCCCCTTTGTTCCTCTCATTGCAGGACATGATCATCGATTGACGGGGGACAGCCTGTCAGCCCTGGAGCCCATCTTTTTCTTTGGATCTTCAGGGCTGCCACACTTAGAGCTGTGGGAAATTGGGAGGGGGGATTGCATGCAGAGATATCTAGCCATAATAACATTCCTTTCTCTGAAAGGCAAGGACATTCGGCCTGCATCTGGAGTGGCGTGACTAGGAGGCATCTCCAGTTGGGTCAGTGCATTGATTGGACCATGTGATGGACATGTGAATGCAGGGGGAAAGGACTTTGGACTTTCTTTTGGGTGGGGAAAACCTGGAAGCTTTCAGATTCAGGTTTTCCCAGATGTGCCAATATGACATCTCTAATAAAGTGGAACTTTGAGGAACTTCTGGTCTCTGAATCTTCTTTCGTTGGGGCTGTTACTTGGAACCCTGACATGCATTTTATTGCATACTGCATTTAAAGTTTGTTGGTTTGGTCCTGGACCATAGATCTACCAATAAAATACATGCTAGAGATTTTATATTCATAACAATTTCTCAGATATTAGAAACTCAGTAGTGTTCATGCAAAATAAAATGTCTTTAAAAAGATCTGCTCAGTTTCCGATAGCTACTTAGGAATTTCCATGGTTTGCCTTTCCTTCTAGGTGTTTGTTTAATTTTCCTTATAGCTTTGGGATTTCCTAAGGATCTCCCACCCTAGTACTAGCAATAAAGAAATAAAACTTTCCATACATCTGAACTATTTCCTCTTCCTCTGAATCAGGAATAGAGAACACTTAGATGATAAGGGATCTTTTCTTCATTGCAGGCAGTAACTAGGGAAAAATCAGCAGAACAGAATTTTTTATTTAGTTGGTCGAGGAGAGGCACATTTCCTCTTTCAGTTGTGTTAAACTTGGAAATAGATGCTGCTCTGTGTTGGCACGATTCTGTGAAGCCTGCTAGTATCTTATTTCATTTTAAATTAGAAGAAGATTTAAATCCTAGGTTCAGTGGGGAGCTTGACAGGCACAAAGGGAAGGATCTGTAGGCATGTTGATGCCTTAGAGACACTGGGTTGGCTATGTCTGCAAAACATGTTTTTTTCTTTTTCATGTTATCTTTCTGCTTCTTTCTACCCCATAGTTCAAAAAGCTACCATATTAGAGCTCTGGACTATAAGACACTCTGGTCTATAAGACACACCAACCTTTTTTGGTGAGGAAAACAAGGAAAAGAAATCTGCCTCTACCTCCCAGCAATTTTGCTTGTTGCAGCAAACAGCAAATAGCCTGTTTTACTTTCATTTTTGTTTTCAGCATAGCTTGATTAGCACAAGAAAAAATAATCTGCTCCCAGCAATTTACCTCCTTACAGCAAGCAGCAGAGGCTTGCACAAAATAGCTGAAAACAAAACAGCTGAGAGTCGGGAGGCCGATCCAATCAACTTGTGCTAATTAAGCTGTGCTGAAGCTCAAACGAGCTGCTTCTTCTTGCTGCTTGCTGCAAGGAGGTAAACTGCTGGGAGGCAGAGGCCAAAGAGTGGATGGGGCTACATTTGGTGTATAAGATGCACCTAAATTTTCATCCTCTTTTGGGGGGGGGAAGGTGCGTCTTATACTTCAAAAAATATGGTAATTATGACTTCCGGTGGCGCCTTCCTCGTTGGCGGCGGGCTTTCCATGCCCGCCGGTCTCCCGGCGCGTTAGAGCCGCCTCACAGCTGGCAGGCGGCTCGAAAAACCTGTTCCTCGGTGGGAGGAACAGGCAGAGCTTCTGGGGGTGAGGTAGAACCTCTTTGAGCCCCCCAGGAATTTTCCATGTCCTGGGGAGGGCTCAGAGGGATGGTTCCCTCCATACCTCCAGGGTATGCTCCGCGCCGAGAGGATCCTCCGCTAATTACTTAATTAGCGGAGCCAGACGTGGGAGCAACACCACGATTGAAATCACATTTGGAGCAAGCTGGAAAAGAGGAAAGAAAATTTCAAGCAAGTATGGATTTTTGCTTTAACGGAGTTTTTTTTTTCGGAAGAGGAGGGGGGGGGAAGGGGGAAGGAGAGGAAGAAACTTGAAAGTCTTTAAGATGGCGACAGGCTCTGCCTGAAACGAAAGTGCCAGTGGAAATGGAGTGCAGAGCTTAGTCTTGAAAGGAATATCCTGTTACAGACAAAGAACCCAAAGGAATAGAGGCTGATTTAAACAGATTTTTTTTACCCTTTTTTTTTCTTTTCTCTATTGAAGTAAGGAAGATTCTTTTTCTTGGGTTTTTTTTTTTTAAAAAAAGTAAAGATGCCTAAACCTAAAGGAAGGGGGGGCTCCCCTTTGAATCAGATGAATAAAGTTGAAATGTCTCATGTGCAGAGACTTACAGAACAGGAGTTAAAAGAGTTAATTACAAGGTCCTTAGAGAGTGTGGTAGATAAGATAAAAGGTTCACAGAAGGATCTTGAGGAACTGGTCTCTGGGAAATATGACCAACTAAATCAAATCATTGCCCAAGTAGCTTCAGATTTTTCAACAGCGCTGGCTGCAATGGGGAAGAAAATGATTGAGATGAGTAGTAAATTTGAATTCCAAATACAAGAGTTACAAATGAAACTCCTGGAAGCAGAGGCCAATAATTATAATATTCAGAATGATGTTATTATGCTTCAAATTAAGTCTAAGGAATCTGCAATCAGATTGAGAGGGATAAAAGAAGATAACAGAGAAAACCTAAGGACAACTTGTGCAAAGGCCTTTGCAGAATTATTAAAGTTACAAGATGAACTAATTCTGGGCTCTATTGTGAAAGTTTACAGAGTTAACTCACGTTTGGCTAAACAAAGGAATTTGCCTAGAGATGTTGTTGTCTACTTTACTGATAAAAGACTGAGAGATGATATTCTACAAAAGTCTTATTCTGATAGATTGCAGGTAGCTGGCACACGAATCAGGGTCTTCAAAGAGCTACCTTGGAAGGTTTTAAAAGACAGGAAAGAATTTGATTTTTTGGTCAAGGAATTGAAGAGAAGTAATATCCTATTTAGATGGGACTTTCCAACTGGTATAATTTTTAGATATCAAGGTGTGAGACATTGTTTGAATACTATTGAAAAAGCAGAATATTTTTATCAAAATATTTTTAAGGGAGCACCGAAACATCTCAAGAATAAAAAGTCAAAAACAGAGTTTGCAAAATGTGAAAAGAGAGAAGAAAATCAAAGTGTGTTAAAAGTAAAAGGAGATTTTGTTGGTTGTCCAGAGGATTCTATTATGGATTTTTCGGATGAGAAAACTGAACACCCCAGTGTTTCGGGGGGATTACAAGACCTTGAATTGCTGGAGGAAGATTCAAAAAACAAAGTGTTACATCGAGATGACCAGCAGCAGAGGTCCAATACTTCTCAAGACATGGGGGTTGATGCTAATCGACAGGAATTAGAATTTAACGAAGAAATCCGACTGGAAACCACAGGTGATAAATTCAAAGAGCATCGTGAATTGCTTGATACTGAATCTGAAAGCATTGAAAGATTTGGAAAAAATGGATTAAGCACAATAACTGGTTAAAAGTTTATTCGAAATTGGATTAATTTTAAACTCACATATTAAAATGGATTATAAAAACTTTTACTATGAAGTTTATCCTGGATTGGACATGATATCCTGAGTTTTGATAGATTGCTGCAAAACTAGCAGCGATCATTGGTTACCCAATTATATATTTTGGTGGAACATATCGTCTAGAAGAAGACTAAGAACTTGAAAACATTTTATAACCCGAGGGGTTGAATTGCAAAGGGTGGCAGGATTTGAACTAATTTCAAAGGAACATCTGGGAATGCAGCTTTTGTTTGAAAGGCTGCAAAAGCCTATTTTTAGGTATAGTATAAGCTAGTTGGAATGATTTTTTCCTAGAGGAGTGAATATCTTCGTGGTTGGATTTTACTTATATAAAGTCACTCGGGGGGTTGTGTGGAGAAATGTTTTACTTTGCTGATGGGGGCAGCGGCAAGATGAAGATTATTGAAGTGGATTTATGAGAGGAAATATATTCGACATCAATCAAGTTGAAGAGAAGATCGAAATTTGGATTATATAGACTGAGAAATGAATTATATAAAAGATAATTTTTCTTATGATATAACTGTATGATTATGACTACATATGCATATATATTTTTTGTGTTTTATGTTTTTGGGGGTTTTTTTTTCTCTCTTTAGTTAAGGGTGTAGTTAGGATAGAACTATAATGGTGTTTTTAATTATAACTTTTTTTTATTATAATATTGTTTAGATATATTAATGTTTGTTCTTGTTAGTTTGTTTTTTACTTTTTTGCCCTCTTTCCTTCCTTCTCTTTCTTTTCCTCTTTCGAAATTTGTTTAATTTAGAATTTGAATATTTAATAATCTTCTTCTTTTTCCCTTGTTCTAAATTTTGTTTTTTTTAAACTTGTAGCGGAAGTCAGGGGGGGGATAGGGAGGGAAAGGGTTGGGGAGGGATGATGGGAGGGGTAGGGGAGGGGGATGGGGGGGGAGAAAATGGAAAAATGTTTGTATTGTAAAACTTTTTCAATAAAAAAAAATATGGTAATTATATTTAAATTGGATGTTGGTCTTACCTGATATGTCCGTTCTCGAGTAGAAAGGAACATCTGTCAGGCTGGGGAAGGACTTGCTATGAAGCATTGACCGAGTCTACACCAATTTGCATAGCCCCACCCTCCTGGCCCAGTGCTTCGGCGAGGGCGTAGGTGCAGACCGGCGTGTCTTCCTAAAACAACAAACAGTTAGAAAAATACCCTCCCCCCAAGGGACTAGAGGGCCAGAAATAAAGGGTGGGGCTGACAGATGTTCCTTTCTACTCGAGAACGGATGTATCAGGTAAGACCAACGTCCATTCTCCAATGGAAAGGGAATGTCTGTCAGGCTGGGGACATACCAAAGCTTCATGTCCACCAGGGAGGTGGCCTGAAGCCTCAGGAATGAAGAACCTCCTGCAGCACCTGCCGGCCGAAGGCCGCATCAGCAGAAGCGAAGGAATCAATGCGATAGTGGCGGATGAATGGAGAGATGGATGTCCATGTGGCAGCCCAGCAGACCTCCTTGAGAGAAGCTTGGGTAGCCCACGCAGCCGACGTTGCTGCACTTCAGGTTGAGTGCGCTGTGATCCATGGAGGAACCAGAAGGCGCTACTGAAGATAGGCAGTGGCAATAGTGGCCCAGATCCACCTGCCGAGGGTGGAGCTCGAAACCCGGGAGCCCAGAGACCCAGGCTGAAAAGAAACGAAAAGGGCCTCTGTCTTGCGATGAGGAGCAGTCCTGGAGATATAGATCTTCAATGCCCTGCGGATGTCCAATGAGTTCCAGGAGCGCTCCAGACAGTGAGTAGGATGAGGACAAAAGTCCGGGAGGACGAGCTCCTGAGCCCGATGGAAAACTGAGTTAATGTTTGGAAGGAAAGCCGGATCCAAGCGAAGGACCACCCTGTCCTTGTGGAAGATACAGAGATCATGGCGAATGGAAAGGGCAGCCAGCTCGGATATCCGGCGGGCAGAAGTAATAGCCAAAAGAAACGCCACTTTAAAGGATAAGAAGCGGAGAGAAACTTGACATAAGCGTTCAAAAGGAGGCGAAGTCAGGGCATTAAGGATCTTGTTGAGGCTCCAGGTAGGGTATCGATGAATAGGCGGGGGACGAAGGTTAACCGCCCCTCAAAGAAAAATGCGAATAAAAGGATGTTGAGACAAAGAGTCCGGGGACCCACAGGAAAGAATGGACGCAATGGCCGCCACTTGGCACCGTAATGTATTCGGAGATAACCCAGCTGCAAAGCTGTAATGAAGGACGAGGACAACAGAAGCAGAGAGTGGTTCGATGGAGGACCGGCGACACCAGGAGACAAAGGTCTTCCATGTGGCTTCATAAATACAGTTGGTGGAAGGTCGACGAGCAGCCTGCATGACTGCTGCAACACAACGTGGAATTCGGGCAGACGTTAGAAGTTGCCGCTCAGTCTCCAGGCGGTCAGATGCAACCAGGAGGGGTCTGGATGGAGCAGAGACCCCTGGGACAGGACCACCAGAGATAGGGGAATCTGCCAGGGAGGAGCGATCAACAGAGAGATTAGGTCCGCAAACCATGGCCTGTGAGGCCAGTGGGGGGGCCACGAGAATGATCTCCGCCTTCTCGTCTAGCAGTTTCCGGATCACCCGCGGAACGAGAGGCAATGGAGGAAATGCAAACAGAAGGCCGGGAGGCCAAGGAGAACGAAGAGTGTCGCAGGTCTCCGCCCTGGGATCCGGAAAATGGGAGAAGATGATTCGACGGGGAGGTGAAGAGGTCGACTAATGGCGTCCCGAACCTGGACGTTATTGTCTGAAAAAGTGCAGGAGACAGACTCCATTTGCCGTGGTCCACCTGAGAGCGGCTGAGGGCATCCACCTGGATGTTGGTCTTCCCCGAGATATGAGCTGCCCTAAGGGAGGAAAGATGAGCCTCGGCCCAGCGGCCTAAGAGAATGGACTCGGTTAGCAGAGACTTGGAGTGAGTGCCACCCAGTTTGTTTATGTGCACTTTCGTGAAGACATTGTCTGTTAAGATGAGAATGTCCTTGCCTTCCACTAGGGGTTGAAAGTGAAGAAGAGCGAGGCGCACTGCCTGCAGCTCCAGCAGGTTGATGCTGCGGTGGCGATCCTGGGCAGTCCAGTGGCCCTGGGTGAGATGATGGAGCAGATGGGCCCCCCATCCCGACAAACTGGCATCCGTCGTAAGAACAAGATGGGTGGGTTCTCTGAAACAGCTGCCCATGGAGATAGCATCTGAAGTCCACCATCTGAGGGAGGCGATGACCTGTGGGGGGAGCTGGAGACGAGACAGCAAGGTGCTCTGTCTGGTTCGTTGAAGAGGAAGGAGGAGCCATTGAAGATGACGGCTGTGTAAGCGAGACCAGGGAACAATCCTGAATGTAGAAACCATCTTCCCCAAGAGGCAAGATAAATGGAGAGCAGATGCAGACCCCTCCTCCCTGCACTGTCTAGCTAGGGCGTGGAGATCGGCCTGACGCTCAGGGGAGAGAAAACTGTAAGAGGAGACCGTATCGATAACGGCACCCAAGTGAACAATACGGGTAGAGGGGGATAGGTGACTTTTAGACCAATTGATAGAGAAACCATGGCTCTGAAGCAGGGAGAGAACAGTAGAGAGGTCTTGACGAGCAGAAGAAAGAGAGGAGGATTGAATGAGAAAGTCATCAAAATAAAATTGTAAACGAATAGGGAGGGAACGTATGTGACCAACTAAAGCCGCCATGATCTTAGTGAAAACCCTGGGCGCGGAGGAAAGGCCGAAGGGTAAAGCCCTATACTGAAAGTTTTCCCTGGTAGGAAAAATGGAGGAATTGGCGGTGGGCGGGGAGGATGGCAATATGGAGGTAAGCATAAATCGATGGAGAAAAGAAAATCCCCGGGGCAAAGACACTCCAAAATGGGGAACAGTGTATGCATTTTAAAACAGCGATACACAATATATCTATTGAGAGACTTAAGGTCTAATATTGGCCTCCATCCCCCTGAGGACTTCTGGACTAGAAAAACTCGGGAATAAAACCCCTGACCCTGTTGTTCCAAAGGGGCCCACTGGATAGCTCAAATAGAAAGCAGGTGATGGATGGCAGAGGCCATCAAGGCCCGCTGCTCAGAGTCCCGAGACAAAGGACAGGAGACAAAAAAGGGGGGCGGGATGCTATTAAACTCTAGGGAGAGCCCAGAATTAATGGTGGATAAAACCCAGGAAGATAGACAACCGCCACTGATTATAGAAAAAGGATAGGCGGCCCCCAATGGGGATATCCTCAAGGGACCTATCTACCGCGCCTATTAAAACGCCCTCGTCCCCCTCGGAAAGATAATTTCGGGGGGAGGCTGGCCCCGGATCTGACCTGAGATTCGAAGTTAGAAGACCGTTGATGGGGAGGGTGCTGGAAACGAGACTGGAAGTGAAAGGAGTCGGAGTTCCGAAAGGACTGGTTCTGAGGATAAGGTGTAAAACGAGATTCCGAGCATCGTTGTTGGGACGGGAGGATCTTGCGCTTGTCCCGCATTTCAATCAACAGCGGTTCCAATGGCGGGCCAAAGAGGACCAATTGCCACTTGCTGCGCATGTCAACCTGCCAACCTCTGAGTCAAAGGAGTTGGCGGGAGACAATTGAAGAACCCATGGACCTGGCGGCAAACCTGGTGGCATTGAGGGTCGCATCCGCAGAATACTCGAGAGCCGCGGCGATCTTATTGAGGTCCTGGTGGGTCCTGGTGTTGGAGCGGGGTAAGCGCTCTTGAAGTTGCTTGAGCCAGAGAAGGGCTGCCTGATTGAAGAAGGAGGCCGATGAGGAGGCCCTTGCAGACCAAGCGGCAGCCAAATGTCCTTTAACAAGGATCTTCTCTGCCCGCCTGTCCTCAGGAAGAAGGGAATCCTCAGGAGGCCCGGTGGGATGTGAGGAGTTGAACAAAGCCACAATTGGCGGATCAGCAGTTGGCAGTTGCAGAAGATTGGAAAGGGCAGGAACTGAGTTGTAAAGGCATCGGTCCAAGCTGTTAGGGCTGGGCCAGCCCCTGGGAGAGTCCACTGCCGCTGAAGCACGTCTAGAAAAAGTTTGGGAGCTGGGATGGTTTCCTGCGCCACCGTAGGTTCAGCAAACATAACAGAAGCAGGGTCAGGAGCCGGGGTGGTAGACGAGGAAGGAGGAAGCTCCCCCAGGTGAGTGGTGGCAATAGCTTTAAACAGTAGAGAGCGAAAAAGCTGAGGCTTGAACAGCCCAATAAATGGAGCCTGATCAGGGAGCAAGCCCTCATCATCAGAAAGAGCCAAATCGAGGGCCTCATCCGGCTCAGAAAGAGACACCTGTTCTGCAGCAAAATCAAGGTCATCTGGGCCATGCTCAGAAGAAAAATCCTCAGTGTCCCGGAGACGGGAAGGCTGAGGGGCAAAACCAGTCAGGGGCAGGCCCACCTGTTGCATACACTGGGAGAAGCCTTCATGAATGACCCTTGCCATGAGAACTTCAAAGGGCTCAGGGAACTGAGGAAGAGGTGGAATAGGAGGCTGATCAGGCAGAGCAGGGGCTGGAGAATTGGCCCTGACAGAAGGGGATGCAGAAGCGGTCCAAAACAAAGGCTCTCTCCCAGGCGGAGGAGCAGGTCCAGCAGAGGAGGGGCGATCTGGAGAAAGCTCTCTGATGGAAAGGCCCTCACCCGACTCAGAAACTCCAGAAGAAAAGGGTCCTCTTGCCTGCACAGTAGCATCAGTCATGGCAGAAGCCCTCAAAAAAGCCTTCTCCGTTGCCTTGTGGCGTCGCTGTTCATCTCTGGAGGGAGCAGGAGCAGTCTTGGCCGAGGCAGGGGCCTTCTTGTCCCTGGCCCGTTTAGCTGGCTGAGGGTGGTCAGAGGGGGCCTGAACAGAGTCCTTAGAAGGCCGGGAGCGGCTTGAGGCAGAGGAGGAATGAGGTCTGTCAGAATCCCCCATGGAGGCAAACCTTGCAACAAACAAAATGGCCGCTGTGACAAAGCGCGCCAAAATAAACGGTCAGTACTCACAGGCAATGACTCCAACAGCTGCAGCCAGACTAGGAGACTCAGGCACAGGCTCAGAATGCAGAAACAAAGCAGGCCAATCGCTAGCTCAAGGCTATTAGCGCGATGTCTGGCCAGGCGAGAGAAAAAACTCCAGCCGATTAGCAAGCTGCTGGGCAAAGCCTCTAAATGCAGTGGGGAGCCTTTTGAATGATCGGAAAGCAGATAAGGATGAAAGAGGCCGCCGCTGAGGACAGCAGGGCACCGGCAGGAGCTCTGACGAGCAGTGGCAACCAGGAAGAGTCCAGAGGCTTCAATCCACAATTTTGGCAAAAAAGGCAGCAAAAAAACACTTTGTAGGAGCAATAAAGCTTGAAAAACAACGAAGTCAGACTGGCTAAGCTGGAAGACACAACTACGCAGCATAGACCGAGTTGAAGCACTGGGCCAGGAGGGCAGGGCTATGCAAATTGGTGTAGACTCGGACAATGCTGCATAGCAAATCCTTCCCCAGCCTGACAGACGTTCCCTTTCCATCAGAGAACTCAGGTATTTCTGATGTCCTGTAAATTTTTCCCTTTCTATGGCAAAGTCAATCTTTTCTTGTTACTCAGTTGGCAAAGGAAAAACAAACTGAACTTACATTATTGAATGATTAGGAGTTCCCAAATGGTGGAGGCTAATTTACAGAACCATTCTGTCCTAGCTTGCATTGCAGGGCAGATATACCTTTTCTTGCAGCCTCTTTAGCTCTTTCAATTTATATTGGTAGAGGCAGCAACAACTTGCCCCGGAGTAACATAGACACAGATTCAGATGTCCAACCTTCAAATTTCAGCCTGCCTATACTTTAGAATCAATCATTTGTTCTCTCTTATGCCAATTATGATCCTGAGTGTCTCACATGTCATTGTAACTTTATTACAATGTCTTTATTCTATTTTAGTTACTGCAGTATAAAAGTATTTAATAATGAGAGGGCTTCTGGTTGACGTTGGCACAATCAGACACGAGGAGTGGGTCTCCATTGTTCTCCCCATTGGTGGGCTCCAACAGGTGCCAAAGCTGCCCTGTAGGGGTGGTGAAGCAAAGAGAGGTGCCCTATGAAGTCGTGGAGAGTCGCAACTCTCCTGTCTGACCCAGGATTCTTTTTCCCTCTCAGCCATAGCAAGGAGAAGAGGCAGCCTAAAGATGGCTGCTACAAAGCTGGGACAACTGAGGAACAACTAAGACTGGTGCTGGAGTGAAGTAGGTGAACAGTGACTGGAACTGGGGGAGAGGATTCCTTTTTACTTAAAACCTAACTCCAAGGAATAATTAGAACTGCTTGCTCAGAATTATTTGTAAAAGCAGCAATTAAGCATTCTGAGAAAAATACCAGACCAGAGGGAAAAGATTTAAAGAGAGAAAAAACAATAAATCTCTAAAAATACAGAAAATTGGATTCTTAAACTGGGAAGACATAGTAATGGGAAGGCATTTTAAAACGCTGGAATTATTTACTTAAAACACCTATCCTATAATTGAATTACAATTAAACTTATGATCAAAATAACTAAAATTAGACTGACTAGCAGCAACACTGAAATTTAAGGTGAGAGCACCACCTGCTGATGAAAGGAAAATATACAAGTCTGGGAATACTTATACGAAGGATTGTGAAAATATTTACTGGGTTATATTTAACTATCCCACAACTACTGGAGATTCAAATATGAAAACAAGGAAGTTATTTAATTAAAGTGACCCCTGAATGTTATGCTAGAAGTTTGAACCTGTAAAGGGGACATAAAGAGGCTTTTGATAACTTCTGGGACTATTTAAATGGAACTGATTGATTACCTATGAGATACAAAGCACTATGATTAGTGTAGTTTTTGAAAGGCAATTTTAGGTCTGAATAAATGGTTCTTGGACAAAAGTGGGATTTTTAAAAACAAAATAAGATGCTTCATAAGGAAGAAATGAGTGGAACTTTGAAGGAGATGGCATTGATTTTCCAAAGCACAAAGAACATCATGGAGAAAGGATTTAAGAAGATTATGGAAAAAATGGAAAATACTAGATGAGAGATGATGAATAAAGATCTAGACACTCTGAAAAGGGAGGAGCCAACAGAAGGAATGAAGGAAAAGATAGAACCAAAGAACCAGCAAACAAAAGAAGACATGCAAGAGATAATAATAAAAATAACAGTGATTGATAAATTAAACCAGGGGGAAATATTTTAAGAGAGTTGAAAAGAGAATTGGAGATACAGGAAGATACTTTTGTATGGGAGATAGGGATTTGGGCAGATACTTTGGAAGCTAGGCAGTGGAAGAGGGTAGAGATGGGAGAAATACTTAGATTGAATAGTGAAGAAGTAGATGCAGACAGAGATAAAGATCCACGAGAGGAATATGGGAAGCAAATTTAAAAAAAGGATAGCAACTAAAGTACTGAAGCAGACAAGAGATGATGGATAGAAAGGAAAGGGGTTTCTCTCTTTTTTTATGTTTTTATTTGCTTTTCTTTTTCTCTTTCTTTCCCTTCTTTTTTAGAATGGTAGCATGATTAGAAGTTAGGTAGAAATAAGAGAAGGGGGAAATATTAATATATACAGACATTTATATAATGGAATAAAGATAACAATAAAATAGGAAACTAGAGATTGAATGATGGTATTATTAAGTATGTTTTAATAATATTGTGATTGGCATTGGAATTGTGTATTGAAACATTGAATAATGAAATAATGAATCATCATTGATTATAATGAATCAATAATGATTCATTATAATGAAATAATGATTCATTATTGATTCAAATTATTGAATCATTCAATAATTTCATTGAATAATGAAATAATGAATGAATGATACAATCATTCACAATGAATGATTGTATCTTAATACAAATAATTGTAAAGAGTGAAATATGGGAGGTAAGTTAATAATGAACAGGATTCAAAGCACCAAAGTGGGTGAGAGATGTTGAATAGAAAGAAAACATATTTTAATAAAAGGGTGACATGATTAAAAGTTAGAATAGAGATAGAAATAAGAGAAAGGGGAAATATTAATGTATACATTTTTACATAATAAAATAAAAAATAATAACAAGAGGGAAGCTTAGAAATTGAATGGCGGTATTGTTATATATGAATAAATAATATGGTGAGTGGTATTACAGCAATATATTAAAACATGGAATAATTAAATAATGATACCCTATAACTTAATATAAATGTGTATTATTATTCGAAATGTATAAGTTGGTTGAATGTAATAACTATGATTAATTTTACTAGTTTTATTTGTATTAGAATGTATGACACCCAGGTGCCACACTGTTCGCACATTGATATGTATATGTAAAATAAAATTAAAAACATGAAACAAAAAAAAGTATTTAATAATGATACTATCCTCAGCCAGCTGGCATAAGTGAATAGAATTACAACATATTTTCTATATAATTAATCAAATAAATGTCTTTTATTGGGGTTATAACTCTAGCATTCATAAACCAAAGTAATGGCTAAAACATATTTAATCTTACAAAAGGGACATGACATTTTGTACAATCATTGTGCTGAAAAGTAGATCAATGTGTAATTGACAAATTCATCAAAGAGCAGATACACTGTGATTCTCTCTATATAATGGAAAACTAGAAAAAGGACTCAGTATTCCATCATTTTGTGTAATTTAATTAAGCATTGAAGTTTTAATTGTCCTTTCCTAAAATAATGTTTGTTGAACTTTTACATGCAGACCATAAATAACAACTTTAAAAAAAAAAACCTGATAGATTGTGTTGTAGTCAGCTCTCGGTTGCATTTCATCCCACTATATCTAATATTATAAGCACACTGTTGTCTTTTCAATCCACTTTCCAAATCCATTTGATTAGGCAAAGGAAGCATATTTGTTGGGAAATGTGCAAAAGTCTATTATCATTGTCCTAGTCTCCAATATTAGAAACATATCCTGCGAAGCATCCTAGAAATCATTCTTAAAATCAAACCTAGATGGTTGGAGCTTGACAAAGATATGAATGCAATGTTAAATTTTTAAAGAGTTAGGTAATAGATACTAAATAAATAATGAACAGAAAAACTCTTAGCACCATCCTCATACTGTACCTGGAAGGTAATCAATTTTCTTAAGGGGTTTAATGCATTACATACCCCGCACAAGGTGGAACCTGGTCGTGCATTTCAAATTAAGATGTATCTAAGGTCAAGGTTCATACACTATTTTTTTTCATTCATTCTGCATTGCTGCACCATTGGCAGCCTGTCATCATCAGTCAGTCATTCTGAAGCAATATAGAGAATACAGTATTTGTTCTTAAATGACCTTTATCTCTTGATATTAATAAGGCACAGAATCTTTCAGGGTTTTTTCCACCAAAACAATTCCCTCTGTGCCTTACATTCATCTTCATCAAAAGTTCATAACAGATGGGACTTCCAGGGAAGAAATGGCAAACTGATGCCTGCAGCAAAATAAAGAACCAGTTTTAAAGAACCAGACCAGTTTTTCATAATCCCTCTTCAAACAAAGAGAGGACTTGAAATCTCCCACAAGTGCTCCATATAGTTGCTCATCATGAGGAGACCACAAGACAGAGATCGCTGGTGGGTTTAGAGCTCTGAGAGACAAGGGAATAGCCATCTTTTTGCTCAAACCATAGTTGTTCAAAAGGGCACTGAGTTCACATACTTTTCTAATTAGCTTTGGAAATTTGCTTATTAATTAGGAACCTTCAGATCAACAACTTTACAACATGAGTGGGTTTCCTTCAGTCCTTAGTGAAAGAAGTTTTTAATATAGTTTTTTATTAATTTGTTATATGACATACAAAGAGAACACAAAAGTAAATATTAGGGAATTTAGGGAAGGGAAAAGGGAAGTGGACAGTGAATAGTGGGGGAAAGCAAGGGAAAAAGAAAGAAAAGGTATTGACTTCCGACTCCTTTGGTGCAGTAAAATAAGGCATTAACACCTACCCTCAACTTTTTACTTTTTCATAATAATATAAACTAGCTATTTCTATAACAACAAATCTGTGAAAGAAGTTTTAAATACAGGTTTAAGGATTTAAACATTCTTTTGGAATGAATAGCAAAAGGATGATTAGAACTTTGATTTTGGAATGTAACAAATGGACTAAGGGTCCAGATTTGAAATAAGATTTTAGAACTAATTAGAAGAATCTTTGTCATGAGAAAATGTTTTTTTCTTAATTCTCTTAAAAAAGAACATGATAACATGAGACTTGGGAGTTTGGACACTAGAGGGAGACAAAGGGAATTAAAGATTACATTTAAAGGAAAATGATGGCTGTGGCCCCTGGCTCTTCACATGCTCTTCTAGCGACAGCCGTGTATCCAGGACACCCAAGTTGCAGGCCTTCTCTGGGGGGGTCAAAGTATCACCACCAATAGTCAGTGTTGGAACTGGCTGGCTATACCGGGATGCCGGGAACCACAGCCACTCAGTCTTGGAGGGGTTGAGTCTGAACCTATTTCTCCCCATCCAGATCCACACAGCCTCCCGACACCGGGACATCACATCAAGTGCAACATTGGGATAGTCAGAGGTGGAGATGTACAGCTGAGTATCATCAGCATACTGATGAAACTTCACCCCGAAACCACGGATGATCTCATCTAGTGGCTTCACATAAATGTTGAACAGAAGGGGTGAGAGGACCGACCCTTGCAGCACCCCACAAACAAGGCGCCTCGAGATCGACCTCTGATCCCCTGTCAACACAGACTGCGTACGGTCAGAAAGGAAGGAGGAGAACCACCGCAACACAGTGCCCCCCACACTTAACCCCTCCAACCAGTGCAGATGATACCATGGTCGATGGTATCAAAAGCCATTGAGAGGTCCAATAGGACCAGGACAGAGGAGCAGCCCCTATCCCGGGCCCTCCAAAGATCATCCACCAATGCAACCAATGCCATTTCCGTGCTGTACCCCGGTCTGAAGCCTGACTGGAATGGATCCAGATAGGTACTGGGGAAGTTGTTGCACCACCACAGTCTCAACAACCTTCACCACAAAGTGAAGGTTGGAGACTGGACAATAGTTCGCTAATAGAGTTGGATCCAAGGAAGGCTTCTTGAGGAGGGGCCTCACCACCGCCTTGGAGGCAGCCTTGTGTAACTGCCTGGGAGGCCAGCACCAACCAGGAGGGACACGGGTCCAATAAACATGTGGCAGTGCTAAGTCTACTCAGAATCCTGTCCACGTCCTTGAGAGATACAGAGTCAAACTCCTCCCAGATAACACTCTCAAAACCCACCTCTGTCACTCCATCTGAAACTACCCAGTCGGAGTCCAGGCCTTCCCTAATCTGAGCGATTTTGTCATGCAGATATTGCACAAAATCCTCAGCTCTACCTTGCAAGGGGTCCTCCCACGCTCCCAAATGAAGTAGGGAGTGGGTTACCCTAAACAGGGCAGTTGGACGGTTATCTGCAGATGCAATAAGGGCGGAAAAATAATTAGATTTTGCCGCTGTTATCGCCATTAGGTAGGTCTTAATATGAGACCTCACCAGTGTCCAGTCAGATTCGGAACTGCTTGCCCTCCAATAGCTCTCCAGCGGTCTTTTCCAGCACTTCATCTCCCTCAGCTCCTCAGAAAACCAAGGAGCCAATTGAGTTCAGCACCAGGTCAGAGGCTGCAAAGGCATGACATGATCTAAAGCCCCAGCAGCCGCCCTATCCCAGGTGGCCACCAGGTCTTCAGTTGAGTCATGAGCCAGAGCCTCAGGAAATGGCCTAAGCTCTGTCAGGAATCTACCAGGATCCATCAGACGCCTGGGACGGAACCACCTGGTCAGTTCTGTCTCCCTGCGGCGGAGTGTAGTGGCTCGAATGTCTAGTCGAAGTAGTGACTAATCTGACCATAACAAGGGCTTGATGGCTATATCCCCTATTTCTAGATCATTCAGCCACTGATGAGAGACAAAAATCAAGTCCAGAGTGTGTCCCCCCATGTGAATAGGGCCTTGAACTAACTGGGTCAGGTCCATGACATCATGGAAGCCATGAACTCCCGGGCTGCCTCTGATGTTTCGCCAACAGATGGCAAGTTGAAATCTCCCATGACCACAAGTCTAGGGGTCTCAACCGCCACCCCAGCTATTACATTGAGCAGCTCGGGCAGGGCCGCTGTTATGTGGCAGGGAGCCAGGTATGCAGTCAGCAAGCCCATCTGGACCCCTCGACCCCACTTCACAAAGAGGGACTCACATCTGGCTATCTGAGGTACAGTGGCCTCCCTCAGACAAAGATCTTCCTTTATAATAGCTGCCACCCCCCTGCTCCTACCCTGGATCCTCAGCTGATGGAATGCACAATAGCCTGGTGGGCACATTTCAATGAGGGGCACTCCCCCCTCACAGCCCAACCAAGTTTCCATAATACCCACCAGGTCAACTCCCCCCTCTTGAATAAGATCACAAATGAGGGGAGCTTTAGTTATCACAGACCTGGCTTTGCACATCAGCCGAAGACTCAGGCCCTGAGGATCTGTACAACTCAGGGAACAAGAAACACATTGGGGACCAGAGTGCACAATCGCTCGCAAACAGTGAGTGCACACTCCCACAACATGATATGGCTCCCTGCCATGGAATCCAGTCCCATCCCTGACATCCAACCCCACACTCCCAATGCCACAGCCCCCCATCTAGGCCAGCCCCGGCCCTGGTGGGTTGCTCCCCAAACCCACCCTGGTCACACAAATACCACCCTCACCCCTACCCCTACCTCTACCCCTAAAACAGTAAGTAAAAAGACTCTCTAAAACCCCCTAGTTTTCTGCTGCCTTCGATGCCACTTCTCGGGATTCCAAAATCTGTCATTAAGGAAGCTTTTGATAGTCTAGATGGCCAGCCCTGAGAGAGAGGGGACCCCCTCAGGGCATATAGTTCAACCGCCATATAAGTTCGCATGATCAGAGAAAACCCAAAGGGCGGTTACACACCTGATGACCAAGTCCAGGGAGACAGTACCAAAGTGATGAAGCCATATCCCTCCCCCATTGCCCTCTCACTGCAATGGGGGGAATCCATAGGTCGAGGTCCTCATGAGCCGTTTTCTCACATGAGCCATGTTGGGTGTTTTAATGTCCCAGTCCTTCCGCCAGGACAGGCAGGATCCATCAGTCCGGCAACATCATCCCTAGTATCTCCTGGAGGGGGGCAAAGTGGTGTGCCCAAGGGCAATAAAGGGCAATCCTGAGTCAGAAGATGCACCCAGATAAGCAAAATAAGAAGCCAACCTCTCCAACCCCAAACAACCTCATCCCCCTCTCCACATACTCCTGAGGAGGGGCGGAAGGGGGACCCTACTATCCAGCAACCTCCACTTCTCCAGCTGCCAGAAAATCACATATAGAGTCAGTGGTGGTCTAGGAATGAGAGGAAGCCGCGAGGTCTTCCCAGTGTGGCTCAGCGGGAGTCCAGCGACATCCACTGCGACTGCTGCAGCAACTTCAGCAGCAGCCTGGGAGACGCCTCCACCAACACAACAGAGGCCTCCCACCAGCACCACAGAGCACCACAGGGTCCTAAGGCAGCCCGTATCTCTTCAGCTACCCTCCGGAGGCCACAGTTTCCTTGGCGCAGCCCGGTCTTCCTCACCGGCATCTTTCCAACAGCACTGACTGCACTGGCCACACCCTTGTCTCCATTCCTCTGCCTGCCGATCAGCTGGCCTCCGTGTCTCCCTCCGGTGCTCACCGCAGCTCTCATCGACAATGGCAAATGCTCCTGGACAAGCCCTATCAAGTCCTCAGTAGCTCCACCAGCTGAATCAGGGCCCAGAGTCAAGCCACAGGGGCCTGAACCCCTCCAGGGAAGCCAAAACCTCCCCCCCCCATGGGTAAGCTCAGCAGCGTTTTACGGCCATCTTCAGGCATGCACAGGCATGCCTGAAGATGGCCTGTACAGCATGGTGAGAGCTGTACAGAATATATTACTTGTGTGACATATAATTTACATGTTTGTCTGCCTATATTTATCTGAATGCTAGCAATTTATATTTCCATTTTATGAGAAATGGGTTCTATTCTAATTAGAAATGCATTTTTCATATGGGTACACAATAGGAAAAGCTATACTAAATTTCATGCCACAATTTTGCATGGTATCACTGGGGGATCTACTGAATGACATTCAAATTAATTTTTTTTTATTGAAAAAGTTTTACATTACATTTTATTTTTAAAACCCCTTCCCCATCCCAACCCCCTACCAACTCCACCCTATCCCCCCATCCCTCCCCAATCCCCCCCTTGACTTCCGCTATTAAACAAACAACAACATTAACATATTTAACAATTTTTAAAGGTGAGATCCCTCTAAAAAAAACTATAACCTTGTTTTAAAATCAATTTTAACCTTAAATAATAAAAAAGTTTTTCTTTTAAACCAATATATGACAACAATCAAATGTAAAAAACACTCAACTCTTAACAATCTATTTAAAAAATCTAGTGAAATAATTTTGAGCATCATAAGATTTAAATTGAATTATCATACAAATACTATAAATATATAACATTAACTATAATTCCCATATATCAAAATCAAAATCAGACAATACATAGTACGTTTCTCTTTAACATTTAGTCTAAATATTAAACTTATAAATTCAATTACATAAAATATGATAAAAGATATAAAATTATCAAATTCAATACATTTCATAGTATATTTCTCTTTAAAAATAAATCTAAATGTTAAAATTAGAAATTCAATTACTTAAAATATAATAAAAATCCAAAATTATCAAATTCAATACATTTCATAGTACATTTCTCTTTAAAATTAAGTCTAAATATTAAAAATATAAATTCAATTACATAAAATATAATAAGAATTAAAAATTATCAAATTCAATACATTTCTCTTTTAAGTTAATTCTAAATATGTAAAATATAAATTCAGTTAAGTGCTAATTGAAACTTCTTACTTTGATATTTATTCTTCATGTATTCTACCCATTTCTTCCACTCCTTAGCAAAAACTTCATGGGTCCTTTCTTTTAGGTATGCAGAAATTTTAGCCATCTCTACCAAATTAGACATCTTCAATATCCATTCCTCTATAGTAGGTACATTGTCTTTCTTCCAGTATTGACCTATCAATAATCTAGCTGCGGTAATCATATATAAAATTAATCTAGTGTCAGTTACTGAGCAACCCTTAACTATTCCCAACAAAAAAAACTGAGGAGAAAACTCCAGCTTCTTCTTCAAAATGTTCTGCATTACCCACCATAGTTTAATCCAAAATGCTTTCAATTTTCTACACGTCCACCAAATATGAAAGTATGTTGCATCCAAACAATCACACCTCCAACATTTAGGTTGAACATTTGGATACATACATGATAACTTTTTGGGATCTAAATGCCATCTATAAAACATCTTATAAAAATTTTCCCTCAAGTTCTGTGCTTGTGTAAATTTAACATTCTGGACCCAAATCTTTTCCCAAGTTTCCAACATTACTGGTTCTGCGAAATTCTGTGCCCATTTTATCATACAGTCTTTAACTAATTCACCCTCTGAATCTCTTTCTAACAGTAAATTATACACTCGTTTAATATGCATCGGCCCTTTACATTTTATCTGGGTCACCAAATCTTCTTCATGTAACATTAACCCAATTTTCTGATCTTCTCTCCATCTTGCTTGAAGTTGAAAATACTGCATCCAAGTTAGGTTCACTCCTTCTTCCAACAGGGTATCCAAAGATTTCAAACGCCATCTGCCCCCATCATTAAAAAGTATCTCTTTGTACAACAACCCCCCGAGTGACTTTATATTTGGCATAATCTGCCCAAGATCCAACCACAAAGGTATTTTGTAATCCAATTGAAGCTGGTGCTTCTTCCAAACTCTCATCAAAGCATGTCTTAAAATATGCCTATTAAATACACTGTCCCTCTTATCATCATAAAATAGATATGCGTGCCATCCAAATTGCAAACCATGGCCTTCTACGTTCAAAATTTCTCTTTTAGTTATTCCAATCCAATCTCCAACTTGTGTCAACACTGCAGCTTCATAATATAAACGTAGATTTGGAACTTTAAGGCCACCTCTTTCACGAGCATCTTGCATGATCTTAAGTTTAACTCTTGGTTTTTTCCCCTTCCAGATAAATTTATTTAAACCTGCTTGCCATTCCATCAAAAACTTGTCATTTCTAAGCACCGGAATCATTTGAAACAAAAACAGAAATCTAGGTAGAACGTTCATCTTAACAGCTGCTATTCTACCAAGCAAAGATAGTTGCAGCTTCTTCCATGTTTCAAGATCCTTTTGAATCTTATGCCAAAGTTCCTCATAATTATTTTGAAAAAGTTTTATATTAGATGCTGCAACTTGAACCCCTAGATATTTCACCTTTGTAGCTATTTCAAAGCCTGCCACCCTTTCAAGTTCATTCCTTTGTGGTTCCAACATATTTTTGACTATCATCTTAGTCTTTTTCTGGTTCAGGCTAAAACCTGAAACCAGACCATATTCCTCTATAATGTTTTTCATCTGGATGATTGATTCCAAAGGTCGTGTTAGGGTAACACCAGATCATCTGCGAATGCCTTTGTTCTGTAATCTCTTTGCCTTACAACTATTCCCTTCAGTTTGTCCGAGTCCCGTAGAGCATTCAGCAGCACTTCCAAGGTCAAAATAAACAGTAATGGAGATAATGGACAGCCTTGTCTTGTTCCTTTCTGTATGTTAAAATTGGTAGTCAAACTGCCATTAATAATAATTTGTGCCGTCTGTTCTTGATAAATTGCCGAAATCGCTTGTATAAACTGTGCCCCAAAGTCCATTTTGTGCAAAGTCTTTTTTAGAAAGTCTCAGTTGACTCGATCAAAGGCTTTCTCCGCATCCAAAAACACCAGCACCGCAGAGATCTGTTTTTTTTCCTCAAGATATTCCAACAAATCTATAAGTTGCCTGACATTGTCCTTCATATGTCTACCTTCTATAAAACCTGCTTGGTCTTCATGAATCACATCTTGAATAACTGGCATCAATCTGTTGGCTAATACTTTTGCATAGATTTTATAATCCGTATTCAGGAGAGATATTGGTCTAAAATTTTCTGGTTTTATAGAACCCTCTTCCTTCGGTATTAATGAGATAAAAGCCGTCTTCCATGAGGGGGGTATTTTACCCCCCTTCTGAATATTACAAAACAAGTCCTTGAGATGCTCAACCAATTCTGATTGTAAAGTTTTATAATATACTGCTGTCAAACCGTCCGTCCCAGGAGCTTTGGATAACTTCAATTGTTTTATTGCAAATAAAATCTCTTCCGATGTTATAGGTCGATTCAACCTATCACTCTGTGTACTTGAAATTTTTGTAACTCTCTTCTTCTGCAGGTATTCATCGATAAGATCAGCTTTAATTTTATCAGCTTGGTACAATTTAGAATAATAGGCTAAGAAAGCTTGATGTACTAAATTTTGCTGATGCACTTGTTTCCCTTTATACTCAATAGTGTTTATCATACGAGAACTTTGTTGTTTCCTCAAAGTATAAGCCAACCATCTGCCAGGTTTATTAGCATTACAAAAAGTATTATGTTTAGCAAATTGCAGATTAGTTGCTGTTTGATCCGCCATCAAAATTTGAAATTGATCTTTCAAGAGTTTTATCGTTAATTGTACCTTTTCATCAGTCGGATTCTTAATAAGCAATTGCTCTTTCTCCTTTATCTCTACCTCCAGATCTATTCTTGACTTCTGCCATATTGATCTGTATTTAGAATTCATATGGATCAGTACACCCCTCATATAAGCCTTGCATGCATCCCATACCATCTCAATAGGTGTACCTTTATTCAAATTAATATCAAAAAATTCTTTAACGTGTTTCTTAAGGTCCATAATATACTTTTCATATCTAAATAAATTTTCATTCATACGCCAAGATCTCCTTTCTCTCTTACCCAAATTTATCTCCATCCACACCGGACTATGATCCGTTAAAGTTCTGGGAAATATTTTTGTCTTAGTCGCTATAGTGAGTAGATCAGTAGTAGCCAGCATAAAATCAATTCTCGAGAAAGATTTATGTCTATCAGAAAAAAAGGTAAAATCCAATTCCTTGGGATGATGAATTCTCCAAACATCCTTCAACTCCAATTCTTCTTTCAATGAAAAAAAAGTCAATGGTAACTTATTCCCTTTCTTGGCAGGCATCTTTTTATCAAGCGTTACATCAATCACCCCGTTCCAGTCACCCATGATCAAAAAGGACTTATAATTCCACTGCAGTATTTTATCGTTCAACATTTTATAAAAACTTTCCTGCTGCTGGTTCGGGGCATAAATGCCGATTAAAAGTATCGAAACATTCTGTACATTTATTTCAACTGCAATATATCTCCCCTCATCATCCGCTTCTATAAATTTAGCTGGTATTCTTTTAGAAATATAAAAAACAAGTCCATTCCTTTTAACCGAACTGGAAGATATAAAATGTGATCCAATTTTGGAAATTAAGAATTTCTGGTCCTGGGTTCTAATATGGGTTTCCTGCAAACAAACAACATCATTTTTATATTGCTTCAAGTAGTGAAATATTTTTCTTCTTTTCTGTGGTGAGTTCAGACCATTCACGTTCCATGATAAAAATCTGAGTGTCATTCTGAGAGTGGATGAAGCCCTTTGAGCATTTGACGAAGACTCTCACCCACCACCGATGTCTTCGGTCTCGCCCCTCCCACAGCTTCAGAGTATAATTTTTTCCCTTTTGTTCCATTCTCTTCCTGTGGTATCTTCCCCGGATATGCCTCCAATCTTTGCTTTCCTGCGGCTCGAGTTATACGTTGGTCCTTAGGTTCTTGCATCAGTAAATCCAGATCAGGCTCCACCTCTCTTGTAGCTCTAGATTGCTTTGGTTTAACCTCAAGAAATTCTATTAACGAATCCTCTGAAAAACCTCCTACAGCCCCTAAAATTTCCTCCCTTGGAACTTCTTGATTTGCCTGTCCTTCTTTTGACGAAATTACTCCTTGAATCCCCTCTTCAGGAGCCTTCTCAACTGAAATATCTTCAATAGGTAAAAGTGTAGACGAGCGAGGTGATATTAAAATTTTTTTCAAGACATTGTTGTAAAACTGTTCCGCCTTCTCCACAGAATTAATGCGATATCTTACATCCTCATGTCGCAAAATGATACCAACAGGAACATCCCATCTAAATGGGATCTGACGCTTTTTCAGCTCATTTACAAGAAAGCCAAAATCTTTCCGATCCCTTAACATCTTTGGTGGTAGCTCTTTGTAAACACCAATTTGGTTGCCATCATGTTGAACCGTAGTATGAAAAGAACTCTGCAAAATGTCATTTCTCAATTTCCTCTCAGTAAAGTAAATCACCACATCTCTTGGCAAATTCCTCTGTCTCACTATGCGTGAGTTAGCTCTGTACAGCTTGTCAATTCTATTATCAATCACATCTGGTTCAGCTTTTAAAATCTTAGCCAACACCTCCACACAGGTTGCCCTCAGGTTCTCTCTATTATTCTCCCTTAAGCCTCTTAGTCTTATAGCATACTCCATATTCCGAAATTGCAACATCGTGATCTCCTCTTCAAGCCTCTGGTTCTGCACCCCCACCTTAAACATCTGTTCCTTTACTTCCTTTTTGTTGGCTTCCACTTCAGAATTTAAATCCTCCACTTTTTTCTCAACCACCAGTAGGGCATCAGTAAGAGCTGTAGCTACTTTAGTTACACTCTGATGTAATCCTTCAGTTTTTTCCTCCACCAACTCCTTCACTTCCCCCACCATCTCTTTCATTTCCTTTTGATTTTTGCCCATCCTTTCATCCATTTTACTCATTTTTCCAGAAAGCTCTCCCAAAGATTTATGTATATTTAATATAAATGCTTTCAAGTCCTCTGTCTCGCTGTCCTGTGCCTGTTTTGACTGTTTTGAGGCTGACACTGACTTTTCCTTTGTCTGATGCGTGGGGGAATCCCCCCCCCTGTTTTCTTTGAAGCCATGCCTGAACAGGATTTAAATTTTTGAAAAAAAGAAAAAAATCTTCCTCCTTTTCCTGTCCTCCCCAGTTTTACAGAAAAGGAGTAAAATACATTAACTTTTGCAGTTAAAAAAAACTTGTAAAACTTGTAAATAAACTCAATGCAATTACAGGCAGGCACACTTTCCCTTTCTTGCTGCGCTTTCTTCTTTCCGCTTTCACTGACTCAGCTTTAATCAGCCGCCATTTTAAGCACTTTTACACTGAGACAGCTTGCTTTTCAAAGTTAAAAAAAGTCCATTTAGAAACATTGTACTTGACAAAAAGAATTCCAAATCTCACCAAACTCGTTGTTAAACGTTTGAAGATAGGCTTCGACCGTTGGAGTTGCCTCTCCGTCTTGCTCTGTCTTGCAGAGGTCCCACGCCGCTCGGAGATCCAGCAGCTTGTAATTTTATTTATTTATTTATTTATTTATTTATTTATTTATTTATTTATTTATTATTCACATTTCTATGCCACCCACTCTCCAAGGACTCTGAGTGGCTTACAACAAAGACAGTATACTAAATAGCATATTGCCCCCAACAATCTGGGTCCTCATTTTATCCACCTCGGAAGGATGGAAGGCTGAGTCAACCTTGAGCTGGTGAGATTTGATCTGCTGATCTGCTACAATATATAACAACTGTAAATAGTTTATTCATTTCAATAAATCATGCTACCTTGTACATACACATATCCCTAGGATTTGTTTGTTTATTAATTTATTAGTCTTATCATATTAACTCCATAAAAAGTGTCATCCTTTTTTGGGGAATCTTTTTCTCAGTATAAAGAATGAATCTGCCCAGAATAAATTCTCTCTAATTTAAATAACTTTTTTTCAATCTGTGACTATAATGGTCTTTTAATTCTTTATTATCCAATGATAATATTCTTCAAAGGCAGTAGTATAACATACTTATTTATTAAATTTATTTCACTCCATGGATTGCTGGAGTATACATTACTAAGGACAATTCCTTTGAATATTTTTTGTAAACCAATAATGCTTTTTATCTTGATTGATTTCACACTAATAAATTCCTGTTATGGACAGGATCAATCAAAGGGTAGTGGATATAATACAAAGTTCCTTAGATGAGAATTAGTGCTATAAAGAATATTGTTAGTTTAAACTGAAATTAAAAGTTCACATCATTGTTTGCTTTGAACCCCTCAAGACAATACCAAGTCTGATAATTGTCTATATTCTCTTCTTCCACACTTATGATTACTGTACATTACTTTAGTAAGGCATACTTCATGTTCTTGAAATAAATGTTGCTCTAATGTCACAAGTGTTATACCGGGTAATGATAGAAAAGAAATTTATTGTAAAAGAGAAACTAGACATGTAAGTAAATGGGCCAAGGCACTGATACAAAATAAGTTATGACAGGCTTATGATGATGTCATAAGTTATGACATCATCAAGGGAAATGATGTCAGAATCATAGCCCTTCCTTCCATAAATAATAGAGAAAAGTAATAAGATGGAACCAAAAGAAAGAAAAGTTGTACAGGAAAATACAAAACAACTCATTTTATTTTAATGAAGGAATACTGCTATGATCAAAACTCATAACAAGAAAGCAGCTAAATATGGATAAGGAGGCTGAGATTTCATATATCAGTTGCCTTATTTTATCTATCTTATCAAAGAACATTTCACTAGTTCACTAATTTAGTCATATTGTCAAAGAATGCAATAAGATTTGTACAACATGTCTTGTTTTTGACAAAGCCATGTTGGCTTCTGGTTATAACTTTGTTTTCCTCTAGGGGTTTGCATATTCATTCCTTGATTAATTTTTCCAGGTATTGATGTCAGACTGATAGGTCTGTAATTTCCTGGATCCATTTTTTTCCTCTTTTTTGAAGATGAGAACATCAGCCCTTTTCCAGTCATCTGGTAGCTCCCCACCACTCCAAGATCTTTGAAAGATATGGTTCAGTAGTTCTGAGATCATATCTGCCAACTTCTTCAGAACCTTAGGATGTAATCTATCTGATCCTGGTGTTTTGAACTCATATAGAGTGGATAGATACTCTCTTATTATTTTCTTGCTTATTTTGTTTGGTAGGTTAGACTGTTTTTTTCTTTCTGAATAAAGACAGATTGCTTCTGTTACAAATCAGTTTGTGTCCAAAAACTGCATATATTTGGAGATGTTGAGGAATCAAGGTGTTATGTACAAAATGTATATTTTACCAAACTTGTATACAAACAGTACATATATAACAGAATAACAGAGTTGGAAGGGACCGTGGAGGTCTTCTAGTTCAACCCACTTCTTAGGCAGGAAACCCTACACCACTTCAGACAAATGGTTATCCAATATCTTCTTAAAAACTTCCAGTGTTGGAGCATTTACCTGCTCCATTTAGTCTTATTTAGTCTGGAGGCAAGTCATTCCACTGATTATCTTATTTTTCAGAGTATAAGATGCAGCTTCCCCCCCCCCTCGAAAAGTGGGTGAAAATTTAGGTGCATCTTATAGAACGAATATGGGCGGTTTTGGCCTCCTGGACCCTTCGCATGTCATGTTTTCACCTGCCCGAGCGCCCAGAAGCACTCTACAGTACTCTGCATGGCCCATTTTTGCCAAAACCGGGCCCATTTTTGCCAAAACCAGGCCCATTTTTGGGTTCCCATGCCCTCTGTGTGTTGCGTTTTCACCCCGGCTGCCAAAAGCACTCTAAAGACTAAAAACAGGCACATCTTTGGCGAAAATGAGCCATGTGGAGCACTGCAGAGTGCTTCTGGGGTCCCTGGGAGGGTGAAAATGTGATGCACAGAGGACTTGGAAGCCCAAAAACGGGCCTGGTTTTGGCAAAAATGGGCCCAGTCTTGGTAAAAACAGGCTGTGCAGAGCACAGCAGAGTACTTCTGGGGACCTTGGAAGGCAAAAATCCGACATGCGGAGGCCAAAAAATATTTTTTTCTTGTTTTCCACCTGTAAATTTAGGTGCGTCTTATAGTCTGGTGCATCTTATAGTCCAAAAAATACGGTAATTATTTGAACTATCAGATAATTTCTCCTTAGTTCCCAACTGCACTTAATGTATAGTCCTCAATGGAACTGCATCTACATGGAGGGAAGTATGCAGTGGGGTACCCCAAGGCCCAGTACTTTTCATCATCTTCATCAATGATTTGAACAAGGGGATAGATGGGGAACTCATCAAATTTGCAGACAACACCAAGCTAGCAGGAATAGCCAACACTCCAGAAGATAGGCTTAATATATAGAAGGATCTTGAAAGATTTGAACATTGGGTGCTATCTAACAAAATGAAATTCAATGGTGAAAAAAGTAAGGTTCTACACTTATGCAAGAAAAAAAATGCACAGGTATAGTATATGTGGTACCTTGCTCAATAGTAGTAACTGTGAGAGGGATTTTAGAGTCCTCGTGGACAATCATTTAAATATGAGCCAGCAGTATGCAGCAGCTGTCAAAAAAGCCAACAGAGTTCTAGGCTGCATAAACAGAGGGATAGAATCAAGATCACATGAAGTGTTAATGCCACTTTATAATGCCTTGGTAAGGTCACGCTTGGAATACTGCATCCAGTTTTGGTCACCATGATGTAAAAAAGTTACTGAGACTCTAGAAAGAGTGCAGAGAAGAGCAACAAAGATGATCAGGGGACTGGAGGCTAAAGCATATAAAGAACGATTGCTGGAATTGGGTATGTCTAGTTTAATGAAAAGAAGGACTAGTGGGTGACTTGATAGCGTCTGATATCTCAGTGATTTCCACAAAGAAGAGGGGATCAAACTATTCTCCAAAGCACCTGAGGGCAGAACAAGAAGAAATGGATGGAAAGTAATCAAGGAGAGAAACAACCTAGAATTAAGAATAAATTTCCTGACAGAATAATTAATCAGTGGAACAACTTGTCTCCAGAAGTTGAGTTCCAGCTCAAACACTGGAAGTTTTTAAGAAGAGATTGGATAACCATTTGTCTGAAATGATGTAGGGTTTCCTGCCTAAGCAGGGGGTTGGACTAGGAGACCTCCAAGATCCCTTACAATCCTGTTATTCTATTCTGTGCAAAAGAGAAAAACACTCCAGTACCTCTCCACCAATAATCAGCACTCAGATCATCATAGATTAACTCCAATTTCATCTTCAAACTAACAATCATGTAAATTATATCCCAATCAAGAAACTGCCTAAGAGCATTAGTAAACAGCCCAATCCAAAAATACCTAAGACTGTCCCCACCCCCCATAGACAGGCAAGAAACCAGAATATAACCTGACAGCAGACAACACTCCTTACTAGCACTGATGATATTACCTAGTTAGTGTCAGTTATGCCTCCTTTCAGTACTCAAAAAAGAAAAACCCTGATTCCATTTTCATAGAGAAAGGTACTTTTACTAAGTATGAACTGAATGCAACCAAAGAAAAGCAAGGTCTGAGGCAATAGGCACAAAAATCACATATAGAAAGCATCCTTAAAACCCTCCCCCCAATGGTCCAGTCAGGATTATCCAATCCACATCCCCCCAATGGCTCCATCCTTCTGGTATGCCAGGATGATTGACCTTGACTGGTTATCAGCACACCTCCCAGCTGCAGAGAAACGCTGAGGAAAACTTTCTCCAAATTACTCCACCAGCTCACTTCCCACCTCCCAACTATCCAGACAGCTCCCCTCTCCCCCGGTTTCAATAGCAGCCATAGCAAGCAAGTAATATAAAAGCAGAGGCTGACATTTAGAGTGATGAAACATCCTGCAAGCTCAGAGAGCACCAAGGACCCCTCTTTTCAATCCTGAGCTATAAATATTCTCCTTTATTGGGACTATCAGTTTATAAGGGTGAAAGTTTCAAGGAACATCTTTATCAACCATTGACTTCCTTAAGGTACTTCTTTAAACTAGGGGTGTCAAACTCACATCATCACAGTGGCATCACATGATATATCAGGACTTTTTTCTCCTTCACTAAACTAGGCATAGGCATGGCCAGCGTGTGATGCATCCGGCCCAAGGGCTGGGAGTTTGACAGCCCTGCTTTAAACAAATTCTAATAGAAAAAATAATCAGGGAGAAAATCCCACTGACAGTAAACTGTTTGAACTAGATTTAGAAACAGAAAGAATTGTTCCAAAATTGGAGGTGGTTGTGTGCTGGATTTCAGGAAACATAAATAATGGCAGTCAGGATCTACAATATTGCATGTAAGCTATTATTCATTAGAGACACATTAGAACTCTATGACGCTGACACATCCAGCAAAAGAAGTGGTGAAAGAGGTTGCTTACAAACCCTATGTTATGTAGTCCCTAGCTTTGCAGACAGGTGCTGCCAAAACTGATAGAAAACTGTGAGCAGCATCACAAAATAACAGCCAGTTACTACAACAATGGACTTTAAGAGCCCCCATTGTGCTAGACTCTGCACTCCCAGACTTGCATGAGATTTTGCCTTATTTTTTACTCTGCAATTTAAATTTAAAAGTACCTTTACTTTTAATTTTTGTTCAAATGAGCTGTGTTGCCAACATATAGTTTAAACAAGACGCTGAGATTCTTCCTATTATCAAATTTTGCCTTCTGAACCAAAACACACTTTCTCCCTTCTTCCAGGCAATATATTAATAATATGATACATACAGAATTATTATTATTAAAAATATCCCCAGGTAATAAAGATCTCACTAGATGAATACTTATTTTTCTGTGATGCAGGAGGATGCTGTTAGGCTTCAATGCTCTTTGCAACAACTTCAAACCAGATGACCTAAATAAATATTAAGTAGATGTCTCAGTGATAGTTGTAGTTGTCATAGTGGCAGTAAAATAAAAGGAGCTGTCACTATGAAAACATAGAATATATGTCATAAAATTTTAAGTGTCATAAAATTACATAGGATCCTTGTAGAAATGGTATATAAGATAATAGGGCAGGAAAAAATTCTACATTTACCATTGTGACCATGCACTATTTAAGGCAGTTTGAAACAATTAAAGAATCAAATCATAAACCATAAAAATAAATATAATTAAAACCAAATATAAAGTTAAACACATCATTAAAATGAGTTCATTTAGCAATTAAAACTTTGGTAGAAATTATGGGTTTTTGCCATTTTCCTGCATGCAGTATTTTCTTTTTGAATTTTTTTAAAATTTTTAAACAAAACATAAAACATAAATCCATCATCCATTACAGTTGCAAACAGCGTATCGGTTGGTTACAATCTTTTGTGCTTCACCTCTATATTCAGAATTTACTAATTATCTAATTCCTCACATTGTCAAACAAATAAACATCTTCATTTATCATTTATTTAACTATGACTTAACCACTTCAAAAAAATTATTTTCAAATATTATATTTATAACATTCATTTTGTGTTTCATATTTCATTTCCATGCTTTCTTATCTAGCCATTGATAAAATAAATCCCATATCTTATAATATTGTTTATCTTCTTGTTCTCTAATTTCAAATATCAAAATTAGTGGAGCTGATGTTGCTACGGCACGATGGAAGATCCTGGAGCTCCAGGATCACGGTCAATATTCCCACCGCTGGATGGTTGTTTTTGTACCTCATCATCCCCGTTGAGATGGTGATAGTGAAGGGCATATTCTGTTGATCACAGGGACACCACAAAGTTCCTGGCTGATCCAGGAGAAGCCCTTTTTGTGGCGGTGGGGAGGCAGCCATTGTAGCTGCTGAAATTGGGAACGGAAGAAGATTGGAAGGAAGTGTGTTGACTTGGTGAGAGACTTTAAACTATAACCTATATGAGAGAGTACCCTGAGATTTAAAGGAAGATCAAATTGAAGACAGAAGAAAATTAAGTGGCGGAATTAAACTTGAGTTGAAGGTAGTTTTTCTTTTACTTTCAAATTACTTGCATTGGTGGATGTTTAAATGCTTTTGGCTTTTCAACCTGGACTGGACTGGATTGGATTGCAGGTCTCTGACTTGCTATTGAATTTTTAAATTTTTAGTGCCTTTTTATTATAAATTTGTTCTGATTTCATTTTTTGTATTTTTTTCTCCCCTTTTTGGCTATTTTTATTTTAATGCCCATTGAATATAGCAGGGGAAAGGGAAGAGAATATGTAACATAGCCATCCAGTGGATTGGAAATTTTGTTTCTCTTTCTTTGATTCAAGAAGTAACAATTGTGTTACAATTCAAGGACTCTGAGCCTTTTCATAGATAAGATAGTGGGGAGAACATCAAAAGGACATTAAAACTGCAGAATTGTTTATTCAGGTGTTCTTCTGGGAACTATGATAAAGTGGGACTGTTTGGATGACTACTGGATAATTTTATATTCACTATATTCTAAAAGATATTCTAAAAGCAGCTATATTCTGAAGGCAGGAAATACCGCCAGCTAGAGAAAATACAATGTCAGCATGAATTCCCTTGATACTCTAAGTGACCCCCTAACTTGTCAGAAGAAAAGGGAGCATCCTCATGAAACATAGTCAAGGGTGATTAGGCCAGAGAATAGCACCTGGACGAGAAGCAAATATCAAAAGAAGAATTTGTACTTCAGCCAGTTACAAGAAGAATTATGAGTGTTGGATAAAGATAATGTAAAATCTTAGTAATTAAGAGATGTCAATTAAAAATAACAAATGTATGTTAACCATATATGGGAAAGTTGCTGTGTTAGCAGAATCCTTTGTTTAGGAAAGTATATAAGTGCCATACCATCATGGAGACTTTACTCAGAGCCAAGATTGGCAAACATGGCTTTTGAGTCTTTGCGCAAATAAAAACTCTCTCTCTGACTGACCCATGTTGCTTGGTCACTTCATTCCATAACAATGAGAGGCAGGAGCCTGAGATTGAATAAGAAGGAATTTGCAGTGACTCTGAAAGAGAATTGCAAATATTATTTGGGACCTAATAAAAGAATCTTTGGATTTTAAGCAGAAGTGATTTTTCTTTAGGCATTTTTTTCTTTCTCTTTCTCTTTTTTTTCTCTAAGTGGTAGTTTCTTCACCTTTCCCCTATGTAAGCATTTTCAATTGGACTGTGAGTTGATGGAAGATCTTTAATTTTTCTTTTTTAATTTTTAAAGTTATTTATAATTTTCCAGTGCTTGTCTTTTGTTTCTCTTCTCCTTTGGTTTTTTTTATTTTGCTTTTTTCCTCTCTTTTTTGGAGTGGAAATTGCCAAGGTGGTTAATATTTTTTATTGGACTGAACTGGATTAAGGCATACAAGAGCCTGAAGATTGCTTCTTTGCTTTTGGTTGTTTTTTCTTTTTTCTTTTTTGACTTTTTGCATATTTTATTGATATTTGGGGTAATATTTACCCCATCCATAAATGGATTAAGATATAGAAGAACCTGAAGAACTTTTTATTTGTTAAAACCTTTAGCAACTATTTCACAGAATGAGAAAAAAAATAACGGCTATTGCTTCTTCCACATTGACGCCTTCTTCATCACCATCTGAAGGACAGCGGTCAATAGAGACGATGCTACAACAGGAGAAGGAGAAGGAAAGAGAGAAAGAAAAGGAGACAACACTACAGATGATTCTACAAGGAGTTCAAAATATACAAACAAGAGTAGAGAAGATTGGAAAAAGAACAGAGAAAACAGATGAGAAATACAGCAAATGATGATGAAATATGAAGATCAACTCCAAAAAATTGAGGAAAAGGAAGAGCAAAGAGAGAAAAAATATTGATACTAGACTGGATGAAGTGGAACAAGATAAGAGTGGATTAGTTGGATGGGAGATGGACAGAGCAGAATTTTATCTCAGATTTCAAAATATAGATGTCAGGTTTCGAGGTCGTCTCAAATAAATTGTATTTCAAACAGAATCTTTGCTGAAAATCTTTCATTTATTGAGCACAACATTCTATCTTTTGACTCCACATAGCCAACACTGATTTCCCGGCGCGAACCCTGCTCTTCCTGTCTCCACTCCTCTGGTCTCATTGGCCATCTTCTAAATCACTTTTTCCCTAATCTACCCACTCCAGCTCAAAGGAATTTCCCCCCTCCCCTCCCATCTCCTAGGGGATATTATCTCCAGGGAAAATAAGTAGGTGAAAAGTCAAAACGTCTCTTTACAGATGCCCTTCTTCTCCTTCTTATGTCAGCACTAGAGTGAATGCAGCTTGGAGTGCTGACATCCAGCCCCTCCCCCTTCATTTTTCCAGGGTGGCCTGTGTAAGACAAACAACAAGTTAAGTACTGTTACCCTGTCTGGGGGTACGTGTCCCACCCCCTCCTAGCTTGCCTGGGTGATCTGCATGGAATTTGGCTATAAGGCGGTCAGCTTGGATGTTTCTGCTTTCCACCCAGGAAGCCTCTGACAAGGGGTAACCCTTCCACTTGATTAAGTATTGGAGGTGTCCCCTGTGCCACCTTGAATCGAGAATTCGCTGTACCTCATAGTGAGTGTGGCCCCCAATGACCAGGGGGCCTGGGGGGGTCATGTGGCACCGGCCTTAAAGTTGACCCCACCACAGGTTTCAGGAGGCTACTGTGGAAAACCGGGTGTATCCTCCCTAGTAGTCGGGGCAGCTACAGTTGTACTGTAACCGGGTTGATTACTTTTACTATAGGGAATGGTCCTATAAATTTCGGCCCAGTTTCCTGCTTGGGAGTCTGAGTCTCAAATACTTGGTGGAGACGTAGACCTTCTCTCCCACTCAGAATGGTCTTTGGGAAATTCGGTGCTTATCTGCTTGTTTCTTATAGGATTGTGCTGCCTTGGCTAATTCCTTCTTGACGTTCTCCCAGGTTTCTTTCAACATTTCCATCCAATTGGTCAAACTGACTGAGGAAGGGGGCTCTCTTGGGTACTCTGGCATGGGGACGAAGTTCATACCACTCACTACCTTAAATGGGGTTAGTCCGGTGCTACTATGGACATCATTATTATAGGCGACCTCCGCAAAAGATAGGAGGTCCACCCAATTAGACTGTTGCTAGTCGACGTAGCATCTTAGATATTGCTCTATCATTCAGTCTCTCCGCCCCCCCATTGGTGCTCGGGTGAAACGCTGAGCTGAGGCCTTGGGATGACGCTATGGACCATAGGAATTCCCTCCAGAATTTCACTGTGAACTGGACACCTCGATCGGAGATGATTCTTCTGGGCACTCCATGCAGGCAGTAGATGTGTTTCAGGAACAGTTTGGACAACTGGCGGGCTGAGGGTAGCCTGCTGCAGGGTATGAAATGTGCCTGTTTGGAGAATAAGTCTATTACTGTCCAGATCACTGTGTTTCCACCACTTCTTGGCAGTTCTACTATGAATTCCATTGCAATCTCCTCCCATGGTCTTGTCGGTTCAGCTACTGGCTGCAGCAGCTCGGGAGGTCGTCCTGGTTGGGTTTTCATCGTGGCACAGATGGTACAACTTTTTACATAACTGTCTACATCTCTTCTCACGTGGGGCCACTAGAACTGTCTTCGTACTAAGTGCAGAGTCTTTAGGAAGCTGAAATGCCCCGCTGGTTTAACGTCGTGGCTCCTTTTGAGGATCAGGGTGTATAGAGTCTCTGGGACATAGAGTTTTGTCCCCTTCCATGCTAGGTCATCCCTTTTTGTCAAGAGATGTTGATTGTCTCGAAACCAGGGGTCCGCCAATGTTTCTGTCTTGAGTCTTGTCATTATGTCACTTGTTGGTTGGCCATGCTGGTTGCGACATTGCCGTCTGGAGACTACTTGACCCACTCCTTGGGCAGAGGGGATGATGGCATTCACCACCTGATCCCACTCACTGTTGTATTGGGGCATTCGGGAGAGGGCATTGGCCAGAAAGTTCTTGCCCCCTGGGATGTGCTTCAACTAGAAGTTGAAACAATTGAAGTATTGAGCCCACCGGACTTGGCTGAGCAACAACTTCCATGGGGTCCTGAGGACCTCCAGATTCTTATGGTCAGTCCAAACTTCAAACGGTTTCTGGCCTCCTTCTAGCAGGTGTCGCCAGGTCAACAGCACCCATCTCACTGTGAATGCTTCCTTTTCCCACGCCGCCCATCGTCTCTCTGTGTCGGTGAGTTTGTGGGATGTGTAGGCACAAGGTTGTAGATTTCCTGGCTGTTCTTTTGGAGTAGCACAGCCCCCACTGCCACATCGCTGGCATCTGCTTGGATGACGAAGGGTTGTTCGGGGTCAGGGTGCTTTAAGACCAGTTCTTTTGCAAACATTTCTTTCAGTGTTCTGAATGCCCGTTGGCATTCCACTATAGAAGTTGTCCTGGGCGGGGTTTCGTTGCTGGACTCCCTGTTTTTAGGAGGTCCATCAGAGGTTTGGCAATTCTTGCAAAAGAGGGGATGAATTGTCTGTAGAAGTTCACGAACCCCAGGAAGCTTTGCAGTTGTCTGTGGGTGCGAGGGGGTTGCCAGTTTAGGACTGATTGTACTTTGGCTGGGTCCATTTCTATCCCCTCATTTGACACTCGGTAGCCCAAGTAGTCTAGCCGTGACTGGTAGAATTCACATTTTGATAGTTTGACATATAGATTCACCCTCAGCAGTTTTTCCAGCACTTGGCGGACGAGGGGCATGTGTTCGTCTATGGTTTCCATGTAAATGAGAATGTCATCTAGGTAGACAAGTGAAATTCCCTCCAGAATTTCACTGTGAACTGGACACCTCGATCGGAGATGATTCTTCTGGGCACTCCATGCAGGCAGTAGATGTGTTTCAGGAACAGTTTGGACAACTGGCGGGCTGAGGGTAGCCTGCTGCAGGGTATGAAATGTGCCTGTTTGGAGAATAAGTCTATTACTGTCCAGATCACTGTGTTTCCACCACTTCTTGGCAGTTCTACTATGAATTCCATTGCAATCTCCTCCCATGGTCTTGTCGGTTCAGCTACTGGCTGCAGCAGCTCGGGAGGTCGTCCTGGTTGGGTTTTCATCGTGGCACAGATGGTACAACTTTTTACATAACTGTCTACATCTCTTCTCACGTGGGGCCACTAGAACTGTCTTCGTACTAAGTGCAGAGTCTTTAGGAAGCTGAAATGCCCCGCTGGTTTAACGTCGTGGCTCCTTTTGAGGATCAGGGTGTATAGAGTCTCTGGGACATAGAGTTTTGTCCCCTTCCATGCTAGGTCATCCCTTTTTGTCAAGAGATGTTGATTGTCTCGAAACCAGGGGTCCGCCAATGTTTCTGTCTTGAGTCTTGTCATTATGTCACTTGTTGGTTGGCCATGCTGGTTGCGACATTGCCGTCTGGAGACTACTTGACCCACTCCTTGGGCAGAGGGGATGATGGCATTCACCACCTGATCCCACTCACTGTTGTATTGGGGCATTCGGGAGAGGGCATTGGCCAGAAAGTTCTTGCCCCCTGGGATGTGCTTCAACTAGAAGTTGAAACAATTGAAGTATTGAGCCCACCGGACTTGGCTGAGCAACAACTTCCATGGGGTCCTGAGGACCTCCAGATTCTTATGGTCAGTCCAAACTTCAAATGGTTTCTGGCCTCCTTCTAGCAGGTGTCGCCAGGTCAACAGCACCCATCTCACTGTGAATGCTTCCTTTTCCCACGCCGCCCATCGTCTCTCTGTGTCGGTGAGTTTGTGGGATGTGTAGGCACAAGGTTGTAGATTTCCTGGCTGTTCTTTTGGAGTAGCACAGCCCCCACTGCCACATCGCTGGCATCTGCTTGGATGACGAAGGGTTGTTCGGGGTCAGGGTGCTTTAAGACCAGTTCTTTTGCAAACATTTCTTTCAGTGTTCTGAATGCCCGTTGGCATTCCACTATAGAAGTTGTCCTGGGCGGGGTTTCGTTGCTGGACTCCCTGTTTTTAGGAGGTCCATCAGAGGTTTGGCAATTCTTGCAAAAGAGGGGATGAATTGTCTGTAGAAGTTCACGAACCCCAGGAAGCTTTGCAGTTGTCTGTGGGTGCGAGGGGGTTGCCAGTTTAGGACTGATTGTACTTTGGCTGGGTCCATTTCTATCCCCTCATTTGACACTCGGTAGCCCAAGTAGTCTAGCCGTGACTGGTAGAATTCACATTTTGATAGTTTGACATATAGATTCACCCTCAGCAGTTTTTCCAGCACTTGGCGGACGAGGGGCATGTGTTCGTCTATGGTTTCCATGTAAATGAGAATGTCATCTAGGTAGACAAGGACCCCCTTATAGAGGTGCTCATGCAGAACCTCATTTATCAACTGCATGAACACTGCCGGGGCTCCCTGCAGTCCAAATGGCATCACCTTAAATTGGAAACTCCCTAGGGGGCAGTTGAATGCTGTTTTCCACTCATCTCCTTCTCTGATGGGTACCTGGTAGTAGGCTTCGCAGAAGTCTAGTTTGGTGAAAACTTTTCCTTTGGCCAGGTGGGCTAGGATGTCTTTCATGAGAGGAAGGGGATATAAATTGTGTACGCAGACAGCGCTGTTACCTCTAAAATCAACCACCAGGCGCATAGAGCCGTCTTTCTCCTCTTTGAAGAGGTCTGGTGCTGCGACCCGTGGATTGGCTGGCTCAATGAAACCCCTTTGCAGGTTCTTGTCTATGTAGTTTCGCATTTCTTGCATTTCACGGGGCGTCATGGCATACAATTTAGGTTTAGGTAGTTTCGCCCCAGGGATGATCTCAATGGCGCAATCGGCCTCGCGGTGGGGGGGGGGGTAGAACGTCACACTGGGCCTCGCTAAATACCTCTGCAAGGTCTTCGTACTCCTTTGGGATCTGTTCTATTTCACAGGAACTGTTGGATGCGGCTGCCAGTTGCTCTGCTGTACCCTTAGAGAGGGACCCTTGTGTCAGTGCGGTCTTCTTTTGGTTAGGCGGGAAGGATTGGGGCCCCTGCATGGGGGACGTCTCCCCTGGTTGGAGCGGCAGGGGTTGGGGGCTCTTTGCTATCCTCAATCTGCGGGTTCCCTCTTGCCACCAGATGATTGGGCCCCACTTGTCTAGCCAAGACTGGATCTGTCATTTTGGGGGCTATTATGAATCAAATTGTTTCCCAGTGATCTGCTAGCTCCAGCTTCACTGGCTCGGTCAAGTGTGTGGTGTAGGTCCCCCCTACTAGGGATCCATCAACTTGCTCAAATCGAATTGGGTGATTGAGCTTTTTAGCTCGGATCCCCAATTTTAGGACTGTGGGTAGGTTAATCAGGCACCTCGTGCAGCCCAAATCTATTAGGGCTTGGAAAGTCCCTTGGGTCCCTGTTTTTGGGGCCGTTAGGCATATGGGGAGGAGAAAAGGGTGGATGGGTCCACTCATCATTGGGTCATTTTCACCATCATCCTGGCTGTCATATGATTTGGGGGATTGATTTCCATCATCTGGGATCCCCTTTGTTTCTGTCAGGTGGGCAAAGACCTCTGTACCCAGGGGGAGTTTTCATGGTGTGTTAGTGGCACGCTTGGGCCCTCGTTCCCGTTGTGCCTTGGATGGTGGGTTTGGCCTCGGCCTCAGGGTTCCACATGCTGCTGCCAGGTGGCCTGTTCCACCTCAGCAGGCTGTGTGGGATTCCACACGCTGCTGCCAGGTGGCCTGTACCACCTCAGCAGGCTTTGTGGGATGACTGGCCTCTGGGTAGGCCATAGTGCTGTAGTTCCTCGTCTACTGTGTAATCCCTGGTCCAGTTGGCCTCTCTCCTTGGCATCTAGTTGCTTTAACATGTCGTTGGCACGCAGCCCTCTCTCGACTTGCATCACTACCCAGAATCATTCGGAGAGTCAGTTTGGGATTCCCCGATAAGCAGTCACTTGGGCGATTCGCTTATCTAGGCTTGTTCTGAAGAAATATACCAATAGTCGCTCTGGTAAGGGAGGTAAGGTCCCAATAACTCTTCTGAATTCACAGATATGCTCTTTGTTGGGCCTCCCCTTCTGCATTAGGTTTCTGAGCTCGTCCTCCACATAGGGATCCTCCTCTGCCTCCTCGAACTGGGCTCCTAGCAGTTGTAAGAACCCATCTGTGTCCTGGAGTTGGGGGGCCCTGTTCTTGTAGAGGGCTGCTGACCACCTCCTTGCTTCTCCCTCCAACCCTTCTGAAATGGCACTGACTAGGGCTCTGGGGAATGGGTAGAGGTGTCCATAGTGCTCGATGTAGATCTCAGCTGTGTCAAGGAATTGCACCAGCTGGTCTGGATCACCATTGAACTTTCCTCTGAACTGGGGTGGGTCCTCCCTCGCTGCTCTCTCCTCCCACTGCGGAGCTCTGTGAGTCTGCCCTTGGTGCCCCTGGTTCTTTTCCTCATCTCTAATGCGAGGGCAGGGAGGTGATGCCCGGCCTAGGCTGCTCTGCTTGCTGTGTGTGTGGGGGAACCCATGGATGCACCTTTGGGCTTCCCCTCCTTCTGCCATGGAGGGGAGGGCTGTGTCTCAATCTATGGCCTCTCAGTTCAGCAGGCTCCCTCTTCTCCTTTGGCCTGCATGATGGCCCTCCTCCCGAATCATGGCATGGTCAAATTCCTCCTTCAACTCATCTATGGGGCTCTCAAGTGGCTTCCCTGCAGCTTTTTTGTGCCTGGCTTGCTGCCAGTCTCACAGCCAGACTGCCCTCCCCAATTCACTCAGGGGTTTCCCCTTTCCTCGAGTGTTCCTCAAGAGGGGAACTCAGCCTCTGCGGATTTTGGCAAAGCCTCCCAATACTCATCTCTTTTCTTCTGGGTTTGTGGCATGATCGTCTGACTTTGGCCATCTTGCAGCTTTGCCGGAAGAGGGAGGGGTTGAGGCACCATAACATCTAAACTGGCTGGAATCACAACTGGCTCTCCTCCAGTTGCCTGAAGTAAGCTCTCTTCGGACAGCTTGTTATCTACCATGACGTCCGGACTGCTTCTCCACTCACTCCATACATCTCCACTCACTCCATACATCTGGGAGGGAGCTGGAGATCTGGAGGTCAGCCAGTTTGGCTTAGAAAGGAGTGTTGGCTATCTGTCAGGTTTCGAGGTCATCTCAAATAAATTGCATTTCAAACAGAATCTTTGCTGAAAATCTTTCATTTATTGAGCACAACATTCAATCTTCTGACTTCACATAGCCAACACTGACTTCCCAAAGCGAACCCCTCCCTTCCTGTCTCCACTCCTCTGGTCTCATTGGCCATCTTCCAAATCACTCTTTCCCTAATCTACCCACTTCAGCTCAAAGGAATTTCCCCCCTCCCATTCCATCTCCTAGGGGATATTATCTCCAGGGAAAATAAGTAGGTGAAAAGTCAAAACGTCTCTTTCCAGATGCCCTTCTTCTCCTTCTTATGTCAGCACTAGAGTGAATGTGGCTTGGAGTGCTGACAATAGAAGAAGAAAAGTGAGAGAACTTGGCAGAAAAATTAGAAATTCTAGCAGAAGCATTAGAAATTACCAAAGAAAAGATGATGGATGGCATAGATGAGATATTTCAATTCTACACAAGGTATGCAATGCAAAATAAATTACCACGAGAAGTCCATATAAGGTTTACCAAGAAATTGATTAAACTACAAATATTGCAGATTGCAAGAGAAAAAACACTGAAGTACAAGGAAAAAGAAATTGTGGTTCTGAAGCAAATACCGAACAGAGTGAGGGAGATGATGAGAGAATATCAATTCCTGAAGTGCGCGTAAGAGGTCTCATTATTAAACACATGGCCATCAAATATAAAAAAGAAAAACAAGAAAGGGAAGAGTTAATAAATAAATTGATAAAAGCAGAGGAACAATTACAAGATAATCCACTCTCTAAGGGGGCAAAAGAACAGGTAAATCTCGTAAAGCATCAGCTCAATCTGTTGGAATTAGATAAATTGGCAGATAAGATAAAGATAACAAAACAAAAACATTTTGAATCAGCTAATAAACTGGGAAGATGGCTTACATACAGACTTAAAAAAAAAAACAGTCTAGATGAATTGACCAGTTAAAAGATGAAGAAGGGAACTTAGTAAAGGTTAAAAAAGGAAAGGAAAAAAATTGTGGTGGACTTTTATAAAGATTTATATAAAAGAGAGTAGATCCCAACAGAGGAAATAAAAAAATATATAGAGGAATCAGATTTACCTAAGATATCTAATCTAACAAGAGATATTCTGGAAGAAGAAATTACTTTAGCCGAGGTTGAAAGAGCAATAAAGAAACAGAGAAACCAGAAAACGCCAGGTACAGACGGACTCCCAGCGGAATTATATAAGATAATGTTTGAAGTCATGGGAGAACATATGAAAGACCTATTTAATGAAACATTGGAGAAAGTAGAAATCCCTCACTCATGGAGAGAGGCCAATCTTAGTTTAATCCCCAAAGAAGATCCACCTTCAGTAGACATAAAAAACTACAGACCCATTTCTCTTCTGAACTCAGACTACAAAATCTTTTTTTTTATTGAAAAAGTTTTACAAGTACACATTTTCCATTCCCCCCCAATTTCCCCCCCTACCCCCCCTTCCCTCCCATCCCCCCCTTGGCTTCCCTTACAAAAATTATTATTCTTATACAGTCTACAAATATTAAACAAAAGAAAAGGTGAAATCCAAATAAGATAACATATCAGACATTTCTCTCATCTAATCTACCCCCTATCAGTAATAAAATTTTTCTAAATAACAGTAATTATCTACATTTATCAATCCCCCTTATTACAAGAGAGAATCCAAAACATAATTTCCCCCAATTATTCATCCCCCCATTTAAGCTATTTCCTAGATAACATATTCTACATAACATTCTATATCAATATATCAGTCTCTATTCCTAATCTTAATTACCTCCAGTTATTTTACCCCCTATATACTATAACTCTCAACACAACATAACTTTCTTCAACTAAATGCTAACTAATACTTCTTTGTTTGATATCTATTCTGCACATAATCTATCCATTTCTTCTGTTCCCAAACAAAAGTTTCTTGGGTCCTATCTTTTATATACGCTGATATCTTTGCCATTTCTGCAAAACTAGCCATCTTCGAAGTCCATTCTTCAATAGTAGGTAAAATGTCTTTTTTCCAGTATTGTCCAATCAATAACCTAGCTGCAGTAATCATATATAATATCAATCTTGTTTCACTCGATGAAAAGTCCTTGACTATACCCAATAAAAAGTTGTGGAGAAAATTGAAGCTTCTTCTTCAAGACATTTTGCATAACCCACCAGAGTTTAATGCAAAAAGCTTTCACTTTTCTGCAAGTCCACCAAATATGATAATATGTAGCATCTAAACAGTCACATCTCCAACATCTTGGTTGAACATTAGGATACATACATGACAATTTCTTAGGATTTATGTGCCATCTATAAAACATTTTATAAAAATTTTCCCTCAAATTCTGTGCCTGAGTAAATTTAACATTCTGGACCCATATCTTTTCCCATGTTTCCATCATAACTGGTTCTGCAAAATTTTGTGCCCATTTTATCATACAATCTTTAACCAATTCACTTTCAGAATCTCTTTCTAACAATATATTATAAACCCTTTTAATATGCATCGGCCCTTTCTGTTTTATCTGTACCACCAAATCTTCTTCATGCAACATTAAACCAATTTTTTGATCTTCTGTCCATCTTGATTGGAGTTGACTGTACTGCAGCCAAGTTAAATTAATCCCTTCTTCCAACAGAGTTTTTAATGACTTCAAGTTCCAGCTGCCCCCATCATTCAAAAGTATCTCTTTGTATAAAATCCCCCCGAGTGACTTTATATTCTGTATAATGTGCCCAAGATCCAACCACAAAGGTATTTTGTAATCCAATTTAAACTGGTGCTTCTTCCAGACTCTCATCAAAGAGTTTCTGAGTATATGACTTCTAAATACATTAGCAACTTTATTTTCATAAAATAGGTATCCATGCATGCCAACCAAATTCCAAATTGTGGCCTTTTATGTTCAAAATTTCAGTCCTTATCATTCCAAACCAATCACTCGCTTGTGTCAATGCTGCTGCTTCATAATATAGCCGTAGGTTTGGAACTTTAAGGCCACCTCTTTCCTGAACATCTTGTATAATTTTCAGTTTTACTCTTAGCTTTTTCTCATTCCAAATAAATTTGTTCAGTCCTTTCTGCCACTCAATCAAGTTTTTATCATTTTTAAGCACCGGGATCATTTGAAACAAAAAGAGAAATCTAGGTAGAACGTTCATTTTAACTGCTGCTATTCTGCCAAGTAGAGATAGTTGCAGTTTTTTCCAAATTTCCAAATCTTTTTGCATCTTTCGCCACAACACTTCATAGTTATTTTGACAAAGTTTTTTATTGGAAGCTGCAACCTGCACTCCTAGATATTTCACCTTTGAAACTATTTCAAAGCCTGCCACCCTTTCGAGTTCCTTCTTTTGACCTTCCGACATATTTTTAACTATCATCTTGGTTTTTTTCTGATTCAGTCTGAATCCTGAGACCAAACCATATTCTTCTATAATATATTTCATCTGGATGATTGATTCCAAAGGTCGTGTTAGGGTAACCACCAGATCGTCTGCAAATGCCCTTGTTCTGTAATCCTTTTGCCTTATAACTATTCCATTCAAAGTATTCGAATCCCGTATTGAGTTCAGCAAAACTTCTAAAGTTAAAATAAACAGCAGTGGGGATAACGGACATCCTTGTCTTGTTCCTTTTTGTATATTAAAATTTGTTGTTAAACTCCCATTAATAATTTGTGCGTTTTGCTCTTGATAAATTGCTGATATCGCGTGAACAAACTGGTCCCCAAAGTTCATTTTTGACAAAGTCTTTAATAGAAAATTCCAATTGACCCGATCGAAGGCCTTTTCCGCATCCAAAAACACCAGCACTGCAGGGATCTGTTTACTTTTCTCAAGATGTTCCAATAAATCTATGAGTTGCCTTACATTATCCTTCATATATCTACCCTCTATAAATCCAGTTTGATCATGATGAATCACCTCTTGGATAACTGGCATCAATCTGTTGGCTAATACTTTTGCAAAAATTTTGTAATCCGTATTCAAGAGAGATATTGGTCTAAAATTTTCTGGTTTTGTAGAACCGTCCTCTTTTGGTATAAATGAAATAAAGGCCGTCTTCCATGAAGGGGGTATTTTAGCCCCCTGTTGTATACTGCAAAATAAGTCTTTAAGATATTCAATCAGTTCTGTTTGTAAAGTTTTATAGTACACTGCTGTCAAACCATCCGTCTCTGGAGCTTTTGCTGTTTTCAGTTGTTTAATTGCAAATATAATCTCCTCAGATGTTATTCCTTGATTCATTCTTTCCTTTTGCTCTCTAGAAATTTTTGTAATTCTAGTTCCTTCGAGGTATTCATCTATAAGCTCGTTCTTTATATTATCTTTATGATATAATTTAGAATAGTAGTCTAAAAAGGCTTGTTTTATTAAATTTTGTTGAAAAACTTCCTTCCCTCCATAATCAATAGTGTCAATAATAGGAGAGCACTGCTGTTTTCTCAGTGTATAGGCCAGCCATCTGCCCAGTTTATTAGCATTGCAAAATGTATTATGTTTTGCAAATTGTAAATTAGTTGCCGTTTGTTCCGCTATAAGCATTTGAAATTGGTCTTTCAAGAGTTTTATGGTTTCTTGTAGTTTTTTATCTAGTGGGTTTTTAATATGTAGTTGTTCCTTTTTCTTTATTTCTAGTTCCAATTCTATTCTTTTCCTTTGCTGGTTTGACTTATGTTTAGAGTTCATATGGATCAGTACACCTCGCATATATGCCTTATTCACATCCCAAACAATTTCAATGGGTGTACCCTTGTTCAAATTCATTTGAAAAAATTCCTTCACATGTTTTTTAAGTTCAGTTATATTCTTTTCATATCTAAACAAGTTCTCATTCAATCTCCAGGATCTTCTCTCCTTCTTCCCCATTTCTATTTCTATCCATATCGGGCTATGATCTGTTAATGTCCTAGGAAATATTTTAGTCTTTGTTGTTTTAGTAAATAAATCAGCTGTAACCAGAATAAAATCACTCTGAGAAAAAGATTTATGTTGATCTGAAAAGAATGTAAAGTCCAATTCTTTCGGGTTCTGGACTCTCCATACATCTTTCAGTTCCAAATCTCTTTCATAGCAAAGAAACTCTGTGGCAATTTAACCCCTGATTTTGCCAAACTCTTTTTGTCAATTTTGGTGTCAATCACCCCATTCCAATCTCCCATAATCAAAATAGATCTGTAATTCCATTGCTATATTTTAGCATATAATAATTTGTAAAAATTTTCCTGCTGTTGGTTGGGGGCGTAGATTCCAATCACCAAAAAAGTATCATTCTGTACATTTAGTTCAATTGCAATATATCTTCCATAACCATCTGTTTCCACAACTTTAGCTGATAATCTTTTAGAAATGTACAACACTACACCATTCTTTTTTTCCGGGCTTGAGGATATAAAATGTAGTCCTAATTTAGAATTTATCAAATATTTTTGATCCTGAGTTCTAATGTGAGTTTCTTGCAAGCAAACAACATCATTGTTAAATTGTCTCAAATAATGAAATATTTTTCTTCTTTTCTGCGGAGAGTTCAGACCATTCACATTCCAAGATAAAAATTTAACTGTCATTTGTAGTTTCACAAAGCGAATCAAGCATTTGCCGAAGTCTCTGTTCCAGACCAGTAGTCTTCGATCTAGCTCCTCCCATGGCTTCAGATTTCTGTGGTTTACCATTGGCCCCCTTCTCTTCTTGTGGTGTAATGGACCTCTGCTGCTGTTGCTTTTCTAACATTTGCTTCTCAGCTGCTCGAGTTATACGTTTATCTTTAGGTTCCTGCATCAACAATTCAAGGTCCAATGCCACCTCTCTTGTACTTCTAAGTGGCCTTTTTTTAGGCTCTGGAAAGTCCATAAGAGGATCATCTGAAAAGCCACCTACTGCTCCTTGAGTTTCCCCTATTGCTCTTTGAGTTTCTATTGCCTCTAGTTCCATTTGCTTATGTTGTTCCTCAGTCTCTCTTTCAAATTCTTTATCTTTATCACCTTCTTCTATAGTTAACACCGTAGATGAACATGGAGATATTGCAGCCCTTTTAAAAATATGGTAATAGAAATGTTCCACTTTTTCAATGATTGTTTAAACGGTATCTCTCACCTTCATAATTATGCCAACTGGGGTGTCCCATCTAAATGGGATCTGACATCTCTTCAATTCAGTCACCAAAAATCCAAAGTCCTTTCTATCTCTTAACATTTAGGTGGTAGCCCTTTGTAGACACCAATCTGATTTCCATCTACCTGGATATTAGCAAGAAAGGACTTCTGCAAAATATCATTCCTCAATCTTCTATCAGTAAAGTAGACTACTACATCTTTAGGCAAATTCCTTTGCCTTGCCACACGAGAATTCACCCTATAAGCCTTGTCAATCCTACTAAAAATTTGATCAGGTTCTACCTTTAACATCACAGCAAGTGCATCAGCACAAACTACTCTTAAATCTTCTCTGTTATTTTCTTTTAATCCTCTCAATCTTATAGCAAACTCCATAGATCTGAATTGAATCATTGTCACTTCATTTTCAATCCTTTGAGTTCTGACATCAGCATTGAAAAATTTTTCTTCCGTTACTTTCATTTTAGATTCAACTTCTAAGCTAAGTTCACCCACCTTTTTCTCAATCTCAACCACCGCATATGAAAGACCAGAAACTACTTTAATTATATTTTGATTCAATTTGTCATATTTTTCTTGTACCAGCTCCTTAATTTCCTTTTGGGATTTTTCCATTGTTTCAGCATAACTTCCTAAGGTCTTGGCTATAAACTCTTTCAAATCCTCAAGTCCAGTTTCCTGCATCTATGGCTTTTCTGGCTTTTCCTTTGTCTGATGAGTGGGGGAGCCCCCCCCCCAGCTTAGTTTGTTTTGAAGCCATGCCTCTACACAATCTTAGCCTTTCCAAAAAAGAGGATTTCCCTCCTTTTCCACCTTTTCTCCCCAGTTTTATAAAAAAGGAAATTAAGTAGTAAGCTTTTCTATTTTCTTATATGTTACAATGTTCCTTTAGGCAATTTAGGTGCTTTGAGGCAGGCAGACTCTAATACTTTCACTTTTAGCTTTTCCTTCTTCCGTTAGAGCCAGTCGCCATTTTAAGTTACTTTAAATCACTTTCTCCCATTCCAACCCTTATTTTAAAAAGTTATTAACAGGGCTAGCCAAAGTACTTGCACTTTGTGGAATCTGGATTTCACCCTGTTTTGCTTGCAGAGTTCTGTTGTTTTTCTCTGGCATTGCTCTCGCCATCTGACTCTGTTTAAATAGAGGTCCCCCACTGTCTGGCCTCGGTGAGCTGGAAAGGGAGCCTTCACCCTGAGTCCTCCCCAGGACAAAGTAGAGAGTCTGGGGGCTTCTCAGGGGGCTCTACCTCATCTTGCTGGCTCTACCCATTCTTCTTAGCGAAGCTCAAGCTTTCCGAGCCGCCTCTCAGCTGTTGAGGCAGCTCTGACAGGCAGCGAAGCCGGCGGTCTTAAAAAGACCGTCTCACAACGGCGGAGACGCCAACCGGAAGCCCAAAATCTTTACTACAATCTTAGCAAACAGACTAAAAGGTTTTCTGAACGAATTTATACACATGGATCAAAATGGATTCTTACCATCATGACAATTAAAGGATAATATGAGAATTATATTAAATACACTGGAATATTATGAAGAACACCCAGATAAACAGGTCGCATTAGTTTTCATAGATGCACAGAAGGCATTCAATAGAGTAAACTGGGAATTTATACTACTACAATTAGAATATATGGGGTTTGGAAAGAAATTTATAAATGCAATTAAAGCGATCTACACAAAACAAACAGCCAGAATATTAATAAATGGGGACTTGTCAGAAGAATTTCAGATAAAAAAGGGTATGAGACAGGGCTGTCCTCTATCTCCGCTACTTTTTATTTTATCCTTAGAAGTACTACTACGTAAAATAAGAAGTGAGGAAAAAATAAGAGGCCTCAAAATAGGCCAACAAAATTTTAAAGCCCAAGCCTTCGCAGACGACATGGTTTTTATCTTAGAAGAGCCTCTAGAATCTTGTATATCTTTGGTAGAGATAATTGAGGAATATGGGGCCGTAGCAGGCTTATTCATTAATAAGAAGAAAACAAATATATTAGCCAAAAATATGCCAGAAAAGATTAAGATAAATCTACAAGAAATGACAGAATTAAAGATAGTGAACAAAATTAAATATCTGGGAGTCTGGCTGACCAATAGATGTTCGAGTATACAAGAAGACAACTACGACAAATTATTAAAGCAAGTAAGTAAAGATCTAGATAAATGGGGCAAAATACAACTTTCATTTTTGGGACGAGTAACAACAGTAAAATCATATGTGTTACCGAAATTCAATTTTTTATTTCAAACCGCCCCAGTTAATCTATCGAAAAATTTTTTTATGGATCTAAACCAAATAATAACTAAATTTGTCTGGCAAGGGAGAAAACCACGGATTAAAAGAAAGATGATGCAAGAGATAAAAGAGAGAGGCGGCTTGGGATTACCGTGCTGGGAGAATTACCATGCAGCGGTGATATTAATCTGGGTAAAAGAGTGGATTACTCTAAGAAATAGACGTCTTCTTAAAATAGAAGGATTTGACATATACCAGGGTTGGCATATGGCTCTTTGGAGAAATAACACCTCACAAAGTAAATGGTTTACCCAACATTATGTAAGAAACATCCTAATTTGGACCTGGGAAAAAATTAGTAAAAAATACTATACCAAGACACCATGTTGGATATCACCAATACAAGTGCTAACATACCCCAAATTATATAATTTTGACTGAAAATTAACATATAAAGAATTATTGAATCCATTGGGAAAACTAAAATCTAAGCAAGAACTGAATCTACAAGGAATGCAAGTGGATTGGTGGACGTATAGGCAAATTAACTCTAAATATAATCAAGATAAAGAGAGAGGTATTAGTAGCGAATTACAAGAATTAGATAAAATTTTATTAGGACAAAAAAAAGGCATGATTTTGAAAGTGTATAAATTATTGATGGAAATAGAGATAGGTGAATAAATAATTAAAGATACCATGATTGCTTGGGGAAAAAATTTCAGTTTCTCAATCCACCTAGAGAAATGGCAGGAGATATGGTGGGACAATATAAAATTAGTGGTATCCACAGCCTACAAAGAAAACATATACAAGATGGTATATAGGTGGCATCTCTCTCCAGACCGATTAGCTAGAATGTTTAAGGGATATCCCACAGATTGCTGGAAATGTGGGAAAGAAAGGGGCACATACTATCATCAATGGTGGACATGCCCGAAAGCAGTGGGATTCTGGGGAAAGATTAAAAAATGGTTAAATGAAATTCTAAATTCAAAAGTTGACTGGCGCCCAGAGACATGCTTGCTCGGATTCAGGCCAGAGAATATGGAAAGGGGTGTATGGTATCTTGCCCTTCATGTGATTATAGCGGCAAGATTGATATACGCACAATTCTGGAAAAATCCAAACAGCCCACCAGAGGATGCTATTATCCAGAAGATTTTGGATTGTGCTGAGGCTGATAAATTAACTAAAAAATTAAAAGATAAAGACCAAACACGAATATGTTTATCATGGGAAAAAATTTATAAATGGGTTGAGAAAAGGAAAATATAATATAGGAAAGGAAATATATACATGGTTAGGGATATATGAAATTGAAAGGATTGGATTGATGTACCAATATTTACAAGTCTTCTCCGGGTTATAATGCTAACATAGAGTATAGGATGTTGTGGTGGTGGGGTTAGGGGTTTATAGGTTTATGGATTTATATTTATATATGTTGTCTCTTATTAATGTATGATGTTTTGTTTTTGCATTTTTTATATATTGTCTGTTTTTAACTGAAAATATAAATAAAGATTATTTTAAAAAAAATCAATTCCTGACTAAAATACTACTTCAAAAAGGTGTGAATTACAGATGGCTGATACCAGAAGGATTAGTGCTTACGTGGCAACAACAAAGATATAGAACAGATTCAATGGATAAACTAAAGCATTTTATGCAGAATTTCTCAGAGAGAAAGGAATGGAAACTAGAATGGCAGAACCACTGATTCAAATCCAAGAAGAAGACATAGCAATAATTGAAAAAGCAGAAGGAGCAGTAGTGGGTATTGTGGAACACAAAGAACAACATGAACTGAGATCTACCACGGCAATAAACCCCTCATATAAAATATGAACAAGGAATAGAAAAAAATGATTACAATAAATATAAACAGACTTAATTTAGCCATTAAAAGAAGAAAGGTATTCCATAAATTAGAGAAATTAAAGTTTGATATAATCTTCCTGCAAGAAGTGCACATTAAAAAGCAATATGAACAGTTACTGGTACAGCTAAAATTAGTGAAAATTTTTACTTCATTGCCACAATGTAAGAAAAGGGGAGACATTAGAAATACAATTCCAGGAGAGCAAATATACGCAGATGATGAGGGAAGAAGTTTGATGGTGGAAATAATAGATAATAATATGAAAATACTCTTAATAGCAATATATGCTCCAAATAACAACCAAGATGACTTCTATAGAAAGCTACATAAGAAAATAATTGAATTGGACTATGACAATATTTGTATGATGGGGGATTTTAATGGTATAGTAGATGAGAAATTAGATTACAATACACACAAGGCAATATAGCATAGTAGAAAGATACTTCCAAAATCTTTTTTTAAAATGATAGAGGAAACAAATTTAAAAGATGCATGGAGAGAAAGAAATGCAAAAAATAGGCAATATACTTTTTATTCTGACAGACATTCATCATGGTCTAGATTAGACATGATATGGATGACAATGGAACTGACCTCTAATATAGAAGAAATTGAAATAGAAGCAAATACCTGGGCAGATCACAATCCAGTGATTGTGGGATGGAAAGGACAAAGGATAAGATCTAGATGGACTCTAAATAATACAATATTAAAAGAAAAGGATTTTGTACAGAAAATGGAGAAAGAATTGGCTTTCTTTTTAAAAAAAACAGAAAAGAGGATACATCGATGCAAAATCTTTGGGATACAATGAAAGCTTATACTAGAGGTCTGATAATAGACTATACAAGGAAAAGAAATATTAAGAAAAGACAATCTATAAAACACTAGAGCAGTAGTTCTCAATCTTCCTAATGCCGTGATCCTTTAATACAGTTCCTTATGTTGTGGTGACCCCCAACCATAAAATTATTTTCGTTGCTACTTCATAACTGTAATTTTTTACTATTGGTTCTGTGGGCATGGCTTGTTTTGTGGGCATGGCTTGGAGGTCATGTGACTGGGTGGGCATGGCTAGCTGGTCATGTGACCAGGTGGCCATGGCTATGTGTATAGGGACTACTCAGAGGGTTGAAAAAAGTCATTTCTGACAGGTCCTCGCACTTTTGATTGGTCCTCACACTTATGACCATCCTCACATTTATGCAGGTGCAGCATTCTTAACAACCATGTCACTCATTTCACAACTGCTTCTCTTCACCATGGTTACATGGTGCTTTATCCAATGTGCTTTTTCACTTAGTGATGTATTATTGTTAAGGATAATGTTTTCCAACCTTTCTGGGTTGATGGCCCAGATGAGGTGGGGAGGGACAGGCACCTTTATGCAGACATGTAGATGCACAAATGGGGCTGCAAGCACATGTATGATGCAAACAGAGCTGCAAATATGCACACAATGCTTGCCATGATGCTACCGGAAGTGTGGTGTATGCACACACACACACACATGAATACTGTCCAGCTATTCTCCCAGCTTGGTGGTCCACAGATTGGGGACCCCTGTTCTACAAGGCAGCTTAGAATGCACTATAATGACTTTCATAGACTTCTGCCAACGATAGGCAGCTTCTTATTGTTATGCCACAGTCAGAAACTTGCAGTCAGAAGAAGCTCCTGAGCAGCATTTTATCTATACCCTGCTATTGAGGTTCACAATTCATAGTGACATCCCTGCCCCAGCAAACCATTCTGATGCATTATAAAAGGCAGCAGATTTCTCAGCTGACAGAATTTTGGCAGTGCTTGAACCATTGACTATTGTACAATAGTCCAATGCATGTCTACTCAAAGGTAAGTCCCCTGGTAACTTATTTCTGGTAGGTGTGTCTAAGTTTGGTCTGTTAGTAGTTCCAGCTTATGTTCTTTTTTTGACCATCAAAAGTTTTTGCTTGCCAGTGAATTTATATGGCTATCTTTAAAATCCTTTTAAATGAAATTCTTGTGCAATATTCAGAGGTAGCTAGATAGTAAAGATAGTAAAGATAGTAAAATGTGAGGGCAGTCGTAAGTTCGAGGACTGCTCAAAAGTGCGAGGACCAGTCAAAAATAACTTTTCAGCCCTCTGAGTAGTCCATATGCATAAAAGGATACAGCAATAGATAGGGATAAAGGAAGGGAAGGGAAATTAGAGTAGGAGTGAGGGTAAGAGAGGGAGGAAGAGAGGAGGAGAAGAGAAAGGAAGAGGAAGTAGGGAGGAGAAGAAGGGGGGAAGAGAAAGTAAGAAGGAAAGAAAAGAGAGAGGTGGTAGATTTGAGGAGAAAGATTGCTGTACAATAAAAGAGATGAAAGGGAAGAAAACCAACCCCAAACAAATATAAAGATATTAAGATAAAGAATGAATTGTTAAACTTTAAAGAATAAAAGAGAACAAATATGAATAAATAGCAATAATTAGAAACACACATACAAACATACAATGTATTTTCTTTGAACAGAGTATTTGGCCGGTTCACAAATTTAAACAGTGTTTAGTCATTTTAATTAAATTTACAATTTCTATATTTCCTTTTTGCCATATTTATTCCTCATCTATTTTTTTTAAAAAGCCAATATTACCCTTCATCCTCATCTCTAATCTTAATCAAATTCAATTTTTCCCTTCTATTCTATAGTATATCCCTTTGCATTGTCATCTATTTTTATATCCATCCTCACATTGATTAATTATGTAATATTACAGTTGTTTAAAACAAATTCAACATTATAATATAAATCAATTAGTTATATAACTATCTTTTTTTGTATATTAATCAATATGAACATGAATGTTCCAATTATTTCCATGCAATCCAATTTCTTACAAATCAATTAATTATATTTACCAATAATAATAGACCAAATAATTTCCCCCATACATTCCTCCAAACCACAACTTAATCATTTCTGCTTTCAACACAATATACAATTAATAGTATCTCAATTATTACAATTCCCTAGTTAAATAAAGCTTTTTTTCTTTTGTGTTTTAAAATCTTGAACCTCTTCTTTTGCCCTAAATTTCCCATTGTTTGCAGTTTTGCACCTACCTTTTTTGGTGTGGAAAAAGAAAAAGAAATCTCTCTCTGCCTCATTTTGTCACTTTGCAGCAAAGACCCTGCTTTACTTTCATTTTCACTTTTTCAGCCTAGCTAGGGGGAAAAAAATCTGCTCGAGCAATTTAGCTCTTTGCAGCTAGCTAGCAACAGACCCCTGCGCAAAACAGCTGAGAGTCCGGAGGCTGAGCAAATTAATTTATGGTAATTTATGGTATGTTGAAGCTGAAAAGGGCTGTTTTTTTTTTATTTTTGCAGGCACCTAGCTACTCATTTGTTTTCTTTTAACACTGATCAGTTGTAGAGCGGCCCTTTGAAGCCCCCCGGCAAGAATTTAAACAGTTTTTTCCCCCAGCCATGAACTGGGACTTAGGAGGCAGCAACAGATTGGGAGTGGGTGGGGTAAACTAACGGCCACCGGCGATCCAACAAAGGCAGAAGGTCAGGGTGAGTGAAGGCGTGGGGGGGGCGAGAGAGGGCTTTGGCGACTCCTGTGAAATGGCCGTTCGACCCCCAAAGAGGTCGTGACCCCCAGGTTGAGAACCGCTGCATTAGAGGATGACTACAAAAAACTCGAAAAGGAGCTTCAGAAATTTCCACAAAAGAAGGATATTAAAATAAAAATGGATACAACTAAGCATAAAATGGAATTAATAGAAAAAGAAGTTTTAGCACAAAAAATCAGAAGTGCAAACAGAACTATTTTGAATTTGCCAACAAACCATGGTTGGATGGTTAGCATACAAACTGAAAATAGAGAATCAAGAAAAATAATACAACTAATGGATGAACAAGGACAAATTATATTCGGGAATAAAGAGAAGAAAGAGATTATACAAGATTACTGTAGAAAACCGTATGAACAAGAAAATATAGAGGAGGAAAATATTAAACAATACTTGCAAAAGGCGAATTTACCTCAAATTCCTAAAGACATTGAAATGATGTTAGAAGGAAATTTAACAGAGACCTGGCTGGGCCCAGAGAGAAGGGTCCCTCTCTCTGATTTATGCTCACCCGGCTTTCGTTACTGCATCAGCCTCGACTCCACGGGAGGGGCGATGATGTGGCGGTTGTTATTAGGGAAGGTTTTAGACCTAGGGAAGTCACTGTCCCTCAGATTGGCGGGTGTGAGTGGGACCTTGGAGTACAGTTGGCTCTGTTGATCATGTACTTGTCTCCCAGCTGCGTGTCTTCAGTCCTGCCCACACTGCTCGAAATCATAGCCGAACTGACAGTTGAGCTCCCCGACTGATGGTTGTGGGAGATTTTAACCTCCCATCAGCCGGTGAGACTTCAGAGTTGGTTCGGGAATTCATGTCCTCCATGACGGCCAGGGACCTGACTCAAGTTGCACAGGGGTGGACACACACTCGACCTGATTTTTATCTCTGGGCAGTGGATAAATGCTTGGGGTAGGGGTGTATTTTCCACCCAACCCCTGTCATGGACCAATCATTCCCTCCTGAAGCTAGGCTTTCCATCTGCTAACCAGTTGGTTGATGATCTCTGGAGGGCCCGGGACAGAGGTTGCTCCTCTATCCTGGTCCTTTTAGATCTCTCAGCGGCTTTTGATACCATCAACCATGGTATTCTACTGCACCAGCTGGAGAGGTTAGGAATAGGGGGCACCATGTTTTGGTGGTTCTCCTCCTTTCTCTCTGACCATTCATGGTTTGTGTTGGCAGGGGGGCAGAAGTTGACCTCGAGGCACCTTATTTGTGGGGAGCCGCAAAGGTCGGTCCTCTCACCCCTTCTGTTCAACATTTATGTAAAACTGCTAGGCGAGATAATCCGTGGATTCGGGGTGAATGTTCATCAATATGCTGATGATACTCAGCTATACATCTCCACCCCAGACCACCCCAACAATGCTCTTACTGTGATGTCCCATTGCCTGGAGGCCATATGGATCTGGATGGGGAGGAAGAAACTCAGACTCAACCCCTCCAAGACTGAGTGGCTGTGGCTTCCAGCATCCCGGTATAGTCAGCTGGTACCATCACTGACAATTGGGGATAAGACCTTGCTTCCCACAGAGAGGGGCTCACGGCTATCTTTAGAAGACTATTCGATGGCCATGGCCAGGGGGGCCTTTTATCAGGTTCGCCTGATCCGCCAGTTGCATCCCTTTCTGGATCAGGATGCCTTGCGCACAGTCACTCATGCCCTAGTCACCTCCCGTATGGACTATTGCAATGCTCTCTACATGGGGCTCGCCTTGAAAAGCACCCGGAGGCTCCAACTGGTCCAGAATGTAGCCGTGCGGGTGATTATGGGCGCATCTCATTGTGCCCATGTAACACCTCTCCTACATGAGCTGCACTGGCTCCCGGTGGTCTTATTTATTATTTATTATTTATTATGTATTATTATTATTATTAGTTATCACCTTTAAAGCGCTCCATGGCTTGGGACCTGGTACTTACAAGACCGTCTTTTGCCACCAATAGCCTCCCATCGACCAGTTCATTCTCACAGGGAGGGACTACTCAGGATACCGTCAGTCAAATTGTGCTGACTGGCGACTCCCAGGGGGAGGGCCTTCTCTGTAAGGGCTCCAACCCTTTGGAATGAACTGCCCTGATATACGAAACATCCCTAATCTCCGTGCTTTCCGCTGTGCCCTCAAGACCCTGATGTTCAATCAGGCGGGGCTAAACATGTTAACTGGGAATGATTAAAATATTATTTAATTCTGGGTTTTATTTAATTTGGGCTAAACTGTTATAATTTTAATTATCAATTTTATGATGTTTATGTATCTTTTATTTTTTCTCGACTGTACACCGCCTTGAGTCCTGTGGGAGAAAGGCAGTATAGAAATATAATAAATAAATAAAATAAAAACCCACGCCACTGGGAGGTGGAACTGACTCATTGGTTCCATCCCAGGTGCCTGATGGACCGTGATAGGTTCCTGATGGAGCTTGGGACATTTCCCACTGACCTTTCCCACAATTTGCCAGAGACCTTGGTGGATGCCTGGGAACGGGCTGCCACCGGGGCCCTGGATTGAATTGCCCCTTTGCAGCCTCTCCGCCAACAGGGATCCCGGTTTGCTCCATGGTTCTCCATGGAGCTGCGGGAGATGAAATGTCGGAAGAGACGCCTAGAGGGCTGTTGGAGATCTTCCCATTCCAAATCCAAACGAACACAGCTAAGAACCTATATTAGGTCTTATCTTGCAGCGATGGAAGCATTGATATGGGATTATTTCGCTGCTCTCATTGCATCTGCAGAAAATCACCCAGCAGCCTTGTTTCGAGTGACCCACTCTCTTCTCAATCAGGGAGTGAGGGAGGACCCTTGGCAAGGCAGTGCTGAGGATTTTGTACAATTTCTGCAAGACAAAGTCACTCAGATCCGGATGGGGTTAGACTCTGACTGGGCAGAGTCTGATGAGGAAATGGGAGCAAGTCTTGAAGGCGACATCTGGGTTGAGTTTCACCCTGTTTCTATAGATGAAGTGGACAGGATTGTGAGTAGATTGGGGGCCTCCACGTTTGTTGTACCCATGATCCTCCTGGCTGGTTGTGGCAGCCAGGTAAGGGACCGGAGACTAGATCTGGGTGATTACCAATGCTTCTTTGAGGGATGGGGTCTTCCCCGCTATACTTAAGGATGCGGTGGTGCACCCCCTCCTCAAGAAGCCAATGCTGGATCCGACCTCCTTGAACAATTTTCATTGTGTCTCCAACCTTCACCTTGTAGTGAAAGTTGTTGAGGCTGTGGTGCCTTACCAACTCCCACAATTCCTGGAGAAAACTGATTACCTAGATCCGTACCAATCGGGTTTCAGGCACGGACACAGCATGGAAACGGTATTGATCATCCTGGTGAATGATCTCTGGTGGGTCCGGGATGGGGGTTGTTCCTCCATTCTGGTGCTACTTGACCTCTCAGCAGCATTCAATACCATCGACCATGGTATCTTACTGCAATGGCTCTGGGGGCTGGGAGTGGGGGGCACTGTGCTACAGTGATTCACCTCCTACCTCTCGGGCTGTTCAGTTTGTTTGGGTGGGGGGTCAGAGATCCTCCCCGAGGCCCCTCACCTGTGGGGTGCCACAGGGGTTGGTTCTCTCCCCCGTTTTTTAACATCTACATGAAGCCGCTGGGTGAGATCATTCGTAGTTTCGGGTTGGGGTATTATCAATATGCTGATGATGCCCAACTGTACATCTCCACCTCGAATCCACTCAGGGATGCCCTTTCCGTGATGTCGAAGTGCGTGGAGGCAGTACGGGTCTGGATGGGTAGAAACAGGCTCCGACTCAACCCCTCCAAGACTGAGTGGCTGTGGATTCCGGCATCTCCTGATCTAGTCACCCCATCACTTATGATGGGAGGGGAGTTGTTGACTCTCTCTGAAAGGGCTCGCAACCTTGGCATTCTCCTTGATTCACGGGTGTCTTTGGCAGATCATCTAACAGCCATGACAAGGGGGGCTTTTGCACAGGTCCACCTCGTGTGCCAGTTGCAGCCTTTCTAGACAGAGATGCCATTCGCACAATCACTCAAGCTCTCATTGTCTCTCGATTGGACTACTGCAATGCCCTCTACATGGGGCTGCCCTTGGGGTGCACCCGGAGGCTCCAGCTAGTCCAGAATGCAGCCGCACGGGTTGTTACGGGAGCTTCCTGCTACTCCCGGGCAACAGCTCTCCTGCACAAGCTGCACTGGCTACCAGTGGCCTTCTGGATCTGCTTCAAGGTGCTGTTACTTACCTACAAAACCCTTCATGTCATGGGCCTGAGGTACTTGCAGGACCATCTTCTACCGGCCTCTCACCACCCTGTGCTCTTTCATAGGGCTGCTTTCCTCCAGGTGCCAGACAATGGCGCCTGGCAGCCCCCAGGATGAGGGCATTCTCTGTGGCTGCACCGGCCCTCTGGAATGGACTACTCACCGAGCTCCTGACGGCTCCTGATCTCTGCATTTTCTGTACTGGCTTGAAGACATGGCTCTTTCACCAAATTCCCTGACTGATTATGGGGTTTTAATTCTGGGGTTTTAATTCTGGGGTTTTTAAATTTGGACTGTTTTTCAGGATTTTAGTTTTTATCTCTGTTGTTTTAATCTATGAGAGCCGCCCCAAGTCCCATAAGAGAAGGGTGGCATATAAATTTTAATAATAAATTACTAAATAATAAATAAATAACAATGATGAAATTAACTGAAGCACGTAAAAAACAAAAGATTGGGAAGGCACCAGGCCCGGACGGACTGCCAGTGGAATATTTTAAGACATTACAGGAATCGTTGATTCTCCCATTGCTAGAAGTTATGAATGAAGTTATGTTAAAGAGGAAAATACCCAAGTCATGGGCAGAAGCATATATTACACTCGTCCCAAAAGATGACACAGACCCACAACAAATCAAAAATTATAGGCCTATTTCCCTGCTAAATTCTGATTATAAAATTTTTGCTTCAATAGTGGCAGAAAGACTTAAAAGGTATTTAAATAATTTTATACATTCTGATCAAAATGGGTTTCTGCCAAAAAGACGGATTAGAGACAATATGAGGATAATTCTGGACACTTTGGAATATTATGAGGCACAAAAACACAGGGGTACTTTAGAAGACATTATATACGTGAAGCTTTGTTACTAAACTGGGAGAAGATTAAAAAACAATACTACTTTAAAATTCCAGTCTGGTTATCGACAATTGAAGCATTTTCATACTCAATAATATTTAGAAGGGAACAAATTGTTAGATATAGTCAACTATTGAATGAAAAGGGTGAACTCAAATCAAAGCAAGAATTGGAGGAACAAGGTTTAAAAATGAATTGGTTTTATTATATGCAAATACATTCTAGATATGATAAAGATTGAAAGACAGAGGGTCTTTATAATAATTTGACTAATTTAGATAAAATTCTAATAGGTTCTGATGATTATGTAATTTTAAAAAATGTATGGTTATTTATTAGAGGTAAAGTTGGAAGAAGAACAAGTTAAAGAAACAATGATTGCATGGTGGGATACTGGACTATAATCCACACAGTTGGAAAAAATGATTAAAAAACACATAGACTTTAAGCCAGAGATTTTTTTATTAGGGATTGTGCCAGAAATATACAATGGAGAATTGAGATATTTGATTGTGAATGTTTTAACAGCGACTAGAATTGTGTTTGCTAAAAACTGTAAAAATGAGAAAATAACAACGCAAGATGAAGTTATTAAGAAAATCATGGAATGTGCCTGCATGCAATATTGAGAAAATAGAGGCCAAGTACATCATTAGGGATTAAATTCCATAGCTGAAGAATCACACAGAAGACCTGTGTGCCAGATATACAAATTTCTGGCAGATGGGATATCCTCAAAAGGCTTCTTCTGCTGGTCTAACTAATAAGGCAAGTGCATCATAAGAGAGGAGCTTTCCCAGGCTCAAAGCTTCTTTGGGTTTTAAAAAGCAATATCAACACAAAAGTTAATAAAGTCTCTGGAGATTCTCAGTCATTCAGGTGATGGTTGGCCCAAAGTTGCTTCTTCAAAAGGCAAATAGGTTTGAAAATGTTTTGCTTCTCATGCAAGAAGCTTCTTCAGAACTGAAGAATGGATGAGAAGCAAAACATCTTCAAGGAAAAACAAAGTCCAGTTGCCTTTTGAAAAAGTACCTTTGGAACAATAAACCAAATCAGAATAGAGCTGGAAGGGACCTTGGAGGTCTCTTAGTCCAACTCCCTGCTCAAACAGGAGACCCTATATCCGTGATGGCAAACCTATGGCACACATGCTAGATGTGGCACGCAGAACCATCTCTCTGGGTATGCAAGCCATTGCCCATTGCTCTTCCGGGTTCTGGTGCACCAGACAGCTGGTCTTCACATGTGCTGGAGCACCAGAAACTGAAAGAGCAGCTGCATGCATGCACTGGGAAGATGATCTTCCAGTTTTCGGCATGAATGCACATGTGAAAACCAGCTCGCCAGTGTGCATGTGCGTGCCGGAAACCGGAAGATCATCTTCCTGGCGCGCACATGTGCACCAGGCTGCTGCTCTTTCAGTTTCTGGCGCTCCCACACACTTGAAGACCAGGTGGCCGGCACACCAAAGCCCGGAAGAGCAAGGGGAGCAGAGCTGCCAGCCAGGATGGGCTGGTGGACAGGGGCTTCCCTCCCTCCCCACCTGAGTGAGTTTCTTGAATGGCCCCAGCCCTCCAGCCCATGGCACTGATTAGCGTCCGCTGTCTGGAGTGCCTGGCCAGTTCGGGTGCTCAGGGAAGAGGCGTAACATTTGCTGGCTGGGCGGCCGCCCACCCTGCCCTCTGCTCCTGCTGTGGGGCAAGGGGCAATGGGTCTGCAACAGTTCTCATTCTGCTGCTTCCAGCTGGGATGCTGAAGCAGCCAGGAGAAAAAGGAGGAGCGGCCATGTGGGAGGCGAGCTACCCAGGAGGGCTAGAGGACAGTGCAGCGTGGAGACACCACCGATGGGTAAGAGGCATGCCAGGCCAGCTGAGAAGCAGCAGGGCATTGCTGCGGGAGCGTGCCATCTGCTGGCCCCCCAGGCTAAGCCTCGGGAATGCCAATACCCCTTACTTCTGAGGCTGGGAAGGGGTTCTGGCTTTCCAGCGGAGGGAGACAGCATTCCCTGCCCAACTTTCTCTCCCGGTCTGGGGCTACAGGCCCGGGTTATTGGTGGGGATGTTCCGCCATGCTGATGAGACCAGGGGGTGGGCAGGGAGGCATGAGGACCCCCGAAAGGCAAGGTGGAGCTGGTGCATGTGCGCTGGACAGTTGATCTTCACACCATGTGCACCAGAAACTGGAAGATGATCTGCTTTTGTGGTTTCTGGCATGCGTACATGTACACGTGCTCCTGTTTTGGTACTCATTGCCGAAAAGATTTGCGAACACTGCCCTATATCATTTCAGATAGGTGGCTGTTCAATCTTTTCTTAAAAACCTCCAGTGACGAAGCACCTACAGCTTCTGAAGGCAAGCTGTTCAACTGGTTAATTGTCCTCACTGTTAAGAAGTTTCTCCTTGAATTATAAAATGGAAGGTGGGATATACATCTAATAATAAAGAAATAAAAAATGCAACCACATCCAAAGGAAGTTTCATCTCAATTTCAGAGTCTAGTTTTTTTCATAGATAGAACCTCCAGCTTGCTGGGATTTAATTTCAGTTTGTTTTCTTTCAAATTCTGAGTGAATCCCTGCAGTGTCTGTGTAAGATCCCTGTATCTGCCATTCTTCGTGGAAGTGGGAGGGAGGTTGGAGTTGTCACATTTAATTCTTTTTCCTATGTGTCCTAAGTATCCTATTTCCTGCCTGGTCCTCTTTGTATAAACTTTAACCTAATTTAGAACCCTTGCCTGGTGCCAGGAATGCCTGGAGAATTCTCACACCTTAGGAAATGAAAGGGGAGGGGGGAAGGAGTGGATTGCAAGATGACCCTGAGAAACTCTTATCTGTTTCTCAGAGAGACTGATACAATTCATCTTCATATCGGCAGATTGGTCAGAATTCACATCGGACGGTGGGGAGGGGGGTTCCTAATTTCCTTTATCCTGAATTAGGCCTGAAATCATGGGAAACACAGTTATTTGGGTTGTAATGGACCTCTTTTTAAAACAGGTCCATTTCATGCCAGAAGATTCCAACAGCCAAGGTATAGCAGAAATGTTTTTAGTCCACATTTATTGCCTCCATGGAGCTCCCCAATGGATTATCTCAGACAGGGGTATCCAATTCATCTCCAAATTTTGGCGGGCTTTCTTAAATCTATCAGGCTCCACCCAGGGGCTGTCCTCTTCACACCATCCCCAAATGAACGGGGGGGGGGGGGGTAGAGAAAGTGAATGGCATATTGGAACAATATTTAAGATATTTTATTAACTGCCAACAGGACAATTGGACTGACCTGTTACCTTTTGCTGAAGTAGCCTACAACAACTACGTATACAATAGCACTGGTTTCACCCCATTTCAGGTAGCCACAGGACAAGAATTTAACCCCATGCCAGAGCTACCAGCTAAGAAACCTGACATCCCCTCCCTTAAGGAGTGGATAAACAACTTACAAACCACTTAGCCAGTGGTCAGACTAGCTCTACAAAAGGCTAGAGCAGCTTTTAAAATTCAAGCTGACAAGTGTTCTGCCACAGCTCCGAATTCCCGAGGATATTGACACACACCAAAGTCCTTATCAAATTTATTAATTAGCAAGAATAAACCAAAGTCTGGCAAAGGTTGGCAACCAGCCCAGAAAACAAGATACAATAAGACTTCCAAAAATGCTCTGGTGATAATTACAAGTTGTTTCCAGCAAGAAACTGACTAACGGCATGTGACTTAAATAGGCTAAGGGAGTGGCCAATTATTCTCAAGCCTTACTCTCAAGGAGACCTCCTCCTCCTGAGTAGCCACTCCTGCCTTTTGGCAGCCTTGCGTGCTCAAGCATTGAGGAGCGGCTCCTCCACTTCGTTCTCTCCACTTGAAGGAGCCTCTGGAGGTTTTGAAGGCCCTGGCTGAATCTCTGCCTCTGGCACCACATCCTCTTCAGCCTCCAGGCTGCTGGCGTGACACCACACTAGCCTCCTCATTGTCTGGATCAGCCACGATCCACGCAGGCTGCTGGTGGGCCACAACAACAAGAAACACTGTGAACCAAACCATTCAAATTTGGGGACCGCGTATATCTATCCATAAAGTTTCTACAATCCTTACAACCATCTAAGAAACTGGGACCAAAATTCATTAGCCCATTCCCCATCACCAGAATCATAAATCCTGTCATGGTAGAACTCCTCCTTCTTAAGACACTTAGGCAGGTTCATCCAGTGTTTCACTGCAGCCTACTCAAGCCAGAAATCACTTCAAAAGTCAGACACCCTTTGCCCACACTGCCAATCCTTATTATGGTGGAAGGAGAACAACATTTTGAAATCAAAGATATTCTTGACTTCCACACTCACCACAGCTCCACACAATATTTAGTGCCATGGAAACACCTACCATCCTCTCAGAACAAATGGGTAGCCAAAAAACATGTAAAAGCCCTCACACTGTTAAGGAAATTCCACCTGAAATACCCACACAAACCATCCTAAATCTTAATGTATTATATGTTTATGTCTTTCTAAGTGGATTCTCCATTTTTCTGAGGAGGGCAATATGTCAGATTCATGTATCTGCCATTTTTCATGGAAGAAGGGGGTGGGATTTGGAGTTGTCACATTTAATTCTTTTTCCAATGTGTCCTAAATATCCTATTTCTTGCCTGGTCCTCTTTGTATAAACTTTAACCTGATTTATAACCATTGTCTGGTGCAGGAATGCCTAGAGAATTCTCACACCTTGGGAAATGAAAGGGGAGGGGGAACAAGTGGATTGCAAGATGACACTGAGAAGCTCTTCTTATTTGTTTCTCAGAGGGGCTGGCATAATTCATCTTCACACCAGCAGATTGGTCGGAATCTACATTGGACAGTAGGGAGGGGGTTCCTAATTTCCTTTATCCTTAACTGTACCCTGAGGGACCCCAGAGGCCTGCTTTGAGTTTTGATTTGCTTTCATCCCTTTCAATAAAAGGCTCCTTTTGAAATACAAAGTTCTCGTACTTTCTTGGAATTGGGGGGGGAAGCTAATCCTTACAGTCTGTTTCTTGACATGGCCTATCTCAAAAGGCTGATATCTCTCTCTAATCTTTACCTATTCTAAAGTACCAATCAAGATGAATCCAATCAACTCTGCTAAGACAATCACTCACATATTGGTTTTGCCAATGGGCCTAAAATCATTCTTTGTTCAGTCCAATTCAAGAATTTCTTCATTTGCACTCCATCCATTTACCTATCAAATCATCACTTTCAACTCTGTAGTAGACACTTAAAGCAATCACATTCCTATTTATTTGACACAGAAATTTTACTAGAACTTCATTCAGAGACATCTGTAACTGGTGCTCAGTTTTATAGCTAACCAGTGCAACCAAGCAAATAATGAAGACAGTGTGAAGATGTCAAGATGAAGAATAAATAATAATGGCAGCTTTGCTTTAGATGGAAAGCTAATATTGGGCAGCAGAAAATGAAAGATAAGTGAAAATGGCAATCATAGTAAAATTATAGCAGTCAGCAATAAGAAGAGCTCCATAAATATTTGCTAAATTTTCTGAAATGATATTCACCATGTGGCTATAAAAAAAAGCTTTCCATTTTCCCCACAGTATAGCATCTATCATCATGTGTTTGTCTCTTTAATTAATGCCAAGAACAACTCCAATCCTATGTATTTGAGAATAATTCTCAACATTGAACTTTAACTTCCTAAAGAACAATTTTAGAATTGAACTCCCCAAATCTACATAAACTACAAGGACAGTTGCAATGTAGGCAAAGTGTGGAAGACATTTTTATGCATATGTAAAAATCATCATTATGTAAAATCCAAGCAGAACTACTGACTCATACAATATTTTATTAGTGAAGCCTAACAGTATTTTATCCTGCATAGATAATTAAAACAAATTTTTCTACATGGATGGAAAATAATCAAAAACCTGCTCTCAAATTTTACACAAAGCTGTTCAAGAAGCAGCTCTAGTTGAACAGACTAATTTTTCAAATATTGCCATCAACACCATCCTTTCCCCTTCCACCTTGCCCTGGAAAGGAACGCATGCTTCCTATGAAGTAACACATATGTTGGAAGAAATGTCCATCTGGGTTCAGTTCCAAGTGGGAAGAATGACACTGGAAACATGGAGACTGCTTTGAAAGATGGTTTAATGATGTACAGGACCACATGGTTTGAGGTCCTGGGCAAAAAGAGCCCGGGGGGGGGGGGGGGAGAGAGAGAGAGAGAGAGAGAGAGAGAGAGAGAGAGAGAGAGAGAGATATTCTGCGTTTCCAACATTTCCTAAAATATTTCATTCTTCTAGGAGGCGGGTGGGTGATAATGTTTTCACATACTAAAGCAAAAACAAAAATCTGCAAATATATACTGTTCTTTTAAAAACCTATTGTATAACTACATTGCTATTACTTTTGAAGCAAAAAATTGCAATACACATAACAGTACTGAGTGCTGTTGTTCCAACTATGACTTTGAAAATGTAACTCACTGCAGTCACAAGCTCTGGAGAATTAGCTTCTCTTGGAGAGTCTAAGATTTACTGTTCATCCCCTAGCGGTTTTTCTCTTCATCTCAAGCTTGACTAGGTCCATTATTATAGCAATGTACAGAAAGCCTTAAAACTAACATGCAAAATTGCACTCCTTAAGCTGTCTGGAAATTCAAAGTTTTCCATGTGTGGGAACCAAAAAAGAGTGTAAGGAAATATTCTCTCCATTATAATCTCATGAAAATTCTGATTGGAAGAGCAGTGGATATGATCTAGTGCTAGATAGCTTTATTGATTAGCCTATAGGCCATATCAAAGCACAAACACATATCATCAATAAAATCCTATACAAACAATTTAAAATAAGAGTAAGGTAAAATACAATAGTTATAGGATAAGTTGCAATATAATTTAATACATAAATATGTAAAATAGAATAAAATGACATAAAATTATATTTTAGTGTCACCCTTACGATCTACCCCAATCAGTCCCACATATGCAGATCTCAACTGAACCATTTTGTTTAAGTACTGTGCTATGTTAAATGTTATTTTCAGGTTCTGGCCACACATAAAGTTAGTTGTTTTGATATGGGGATCCCAATGGGTCATTCGTTTGGTATATAGACCAAGATACCTGTCTCTTACCCCCTTATACAAGCAACAATCAAATAGGATGCGAACCAGGTCTTCTACCTCTGCTGCTCTGCAAATGAAGAGATGCTCATTACAGGGTACAGAATGGAATCTCCCATATCTGACCATTGTGTCAAGCTGTTCAAATCTCACTCATGTAAATATCTCCCTAAGATGTTTTGCTAGTTGTAACTTCAAATAGCTGTCTACTTGAAAAGTACATTTGTATTGGCTCAGCCATTTCAAGTTACCCACCTTACTAAGGATAGCTATGCCACTTTGTGTTTCTATATCCTTAATTCTTTGGGCAGCTCTTTTTTTGAATTGTTCTTCTGTTACGCAAGAGACAGGAAAGCCACTGCTTCTTACAAAATTTGTTAGTTTGGTGATCCAGGAGATTTGTGATTGTAATTTTATTTGCTCTAGTAGACATAACTTGGGGAGTCTATCAGTCTCCATTTCATTGACTTTGGGCCACTAGTTATATGCTCTAATTTTGGATAGTGCATGAATTGTATGAATTCTCAATTCAGCCCGAACTGCTGCAGCAGATGTTCTTGGATTTACACCCAAAATACATCTCAAATGCTGCGACTGTGTTTGTTCTAGGATTGTGGTTGAGTATAGACCCCAAACCTCTGCTCCATACAAGAGCAAAGGGTAACCTTAGCTTTATATACTTTAATTAATGGGGCTAGGGACCCTGGGTAACTATGGTTCCTTAGTTTAAGCAGTAAATTCAAATGGGCTTTTGCTCTAAGTGTACTCCATTGATGATGGCAAGCCCAAGATCCAGTCTTGGAAAAAGTTACGCCTAAATATACAAAGATGTTAATCTGTTCAATTGGTTCACCATCTAATTGCCACCTATGTCGCTGATGATGTTTTCCAAACACCATGATTTTTTATTTAGATTTACTAATGATTAGGGAATTATTCTGGCAATAAGAGCTGAATCTTCTTAATAGCCTGCATAATCCTAATAGTGAATATGATAATAAAATCATATCATCAGCATAAAGCAAGCTGTTACAGTAAGTATTTAGGATCATTGGCATGTGTACCATGGGATCTTTCATTAACACTAGCAAGTCATTGATATATAAACTAAATAATAATGGAGCCAGGATACACCTTTGCCTTACCCCTTTATTTTTGTGAATCCTGTCAGAGCCCCATTAAACCCATACAACACCCTCAAACAGGTACTTGTGTAAAGGGCTTTAATCAAAGCCAGCAGTCTAGGTTTTATTTTAAGAAATGTCAGTTTACTCCTTAGTACTTCTCTGCTTACCATGTCAAATGCTGTTGTAAGGTGTATAAAAGCAGCAAACAGGGCTCTCCTCTTATGGGCATATTTGGCAATTAGATGGTTCAAGACAAAGCAGTTATCAATAGTGGATCAGCTTTGTCTAAAACCTACTTGTTCTTTTGTGAGGATATTGTTTTCCTCTACCCAGATTTCAATTCTGTTCAAAAGGAACCTAGCATATATTTTTGCTGCAATGTCAACCATAATTATAATTACCCTATAATTACTAGGATCCTATAATTACTAGGATCCTTTTTATTTCCTTTTTTATATATGGGGACAAATATTGCCATCTTCCACCCATCTCGTATATGGCAGGTATTATTTATATGTGTAAAAAGACCTGCCAATACTGTACCCCATCAATTGGGAAATTTCTTGAATAATTCTGCTGGTAAAAAAATCCTTACCTGGAGCTTTATTGCTCTTTAAGCTTTTAATGATGGATTGTATCTCTTTTTCTGAAACTGGTAGCCAAGGGCGGGAGGCGGGGAGAGTTATAGGGTTTACTAGATCACTCCTTAAAGACAATTTCTCTGCAGGTTCCACGGAAGCAAACAAACACTGATAATAATTCTCCCAGTCCTCAGCAGAGATTGTTATATCAAATGCAAATCTCCATTCCTTCAGGACCCCTGCTACAGAGTGCCAAAATATTACTGAGTTATGACTTCTGGCAGCCAACTCAAGTTCTGACCAGATTGAAACGGCAAAACATTTTTTCTTTAGTGTTATAATTTTTTTATATTCTCTTCTTGTGTGCAACATCTCAGCTTGTATATGAGCAGTAGGATTCCTCTGGGTGAGCCTCATGGCTATCTTCAATTTCTTTTTCAGTCTCTGGCATTCAGGATCAAACCAATGGGGTCTATCCACTTGGGTTCTTTTTGTAGCAGGTTTAGTTGTCAGGTGTTTCTTCAGAATATTACAGAGATTAGAGAATGCAATGAAGGCTGACAGACAGTCAGTAGTAGATGACTGGATTGTTCTAATCCACTTGGTAGCATTCTCTGTTTTAAGGCAGACTGATATTGCCTTAGTATCAATTTTTGCCCAAATTAACCTTTTATTTTGGGTCACCTCTACCTTTTTGGTGAGCCATCTGTCAGCCATGTTATGTGGTCTTAAATCTGAGTGGCCTTTCAATATCATGTTTATAGGCTGATGATCGCTATCGTTGCTAAAGTGTACTGTGACCTCCGAAAAGAGGTCGACTTTATCTCTAGACACACAAAAGAGATTCAGTACGCTGCTTGAATTGGCTGAGTGATACGTGTAAGGATACGTGTAATTCTTTTTTTTTTAATTGAAAAAGTTTTACAATACAATTTTTTATATCCCTTTCCCCTCCCCACTCCCCCCCCAACAACCACCCCCTCCCTTTCCCCCCATCCCTCCCCCCTTCCCTCCCTGACTTCCACTATTAACCAATCATATATATCAATCAACATCAAACAACAACAAAAAAGCCCGGTGAGATCCAGCTAAAAATATAATAAATATAACAAATTTAACCTAAATAATAATAAAGAAAATTAATCTAGCCTTCTAACATCTTTTACCCCATAATTCAAATATATAGTAACCATGAATCATTTATAAGAACTCATGACAATCTAACAAATATCACATATATAACAGATATATAAAAAAAAACAATTTTGAGCATCATACATTTTTAGAATAAAATATCATATAAATGTTTAACTTTAAATATAATTCCCAATATTCAATCTTAATAATATTTTTAAAAAAGTAGGAAATATATAATTACATTAAATTTAAAATAATTAATAGATATTAGTAATAGTAATATTATTTATATATATATATGTGTGTGTGTGTGTGTGTGTGTGTGTGTGTGTAAAGCTCATCTATCTATCAGATATATAAACTTATTTTTAACATTATAATTTGTCTAGATATTAATATAAATGTATAAGGTAATACAAATATAAATTCAAATATTTAATAAAATAATTAATAGATATAATTAAGAATCAAATGCTAGTTGAAACTTTTTACTTTGATATTTATTCTGCGTGTACTCTACCCATTTCTTCCACTCCTTAACAAAAACTTCATGGGTCCTGTCTTTTAGGTATGCAGAAATCTTAGCCATTTCTGCAAAATTAGACATCTTCAATATCCATTCCTCTATAGGAGGTATCCATTCCTCTATAGTAGGTACACTATCTTTTTTCCAGTATTGACCAATCAGTAATCTAGCTGCGGTAATCATATATAAAATCAGTCTCGTTTCAGTCGATGAGCAATCCTTAACTATCCCCAATAAAAAAAATTGAGGAGAAAATTCAAGCTTCTTCTTCAAAATGTTCTGCATAACCCACCAAAGTTTAATCCAAAATGCTTTCAATTTCCTACAAGTCCACCAAATATGAAAATAAGTTGCATCCAAACAATCACACCTCCAACATTTAGGCTGAACATTTGGATACATACATGATAGCTTTTTGGGATCTAAATGCCATCTATAAAACATCTTGTAAAAATTTTCCCTCAGATTCTGCGCTTGTGTAAATTTAACATTCTGGACCCAAATCTTTTCCCATGTTTCCAACATTACTGGTTCTGCAAAATTTTGTGCCCATTTTATCATACAATCTTTAACTAATTCACCCTCTGAATCTCTTTCTAACAATAAATTATACACTCGCTTAATATGCATCGGCCCTTTACATTTTATCTGAGTCACCAAATCTTCTTCATGTAGCATTAGTCCAATTTTCTGATCTTCTCTCCATCTCGCTTGAAGTTGTAGATACTGCAACCAAGTTAAATTCACCCCTTCTTCCAACAGAATATTCAAAGGTTTCAAACTCCATCTGCCCCCATCATTAAAAAGCATCTCTTTGTATAAAATCCCCCCGAGTGACTTTATATTTAGCATAATCTGCCCAAGATCCAACCACAAAGGTATTTTGTAATCCAATCGAAACTGGTGCTTCTTCCAGACTCTCATCAAAGCATGTCTCAAAATGTGGCAGTTAAATACTCTATCCAACTTCTCTTCATAAAATAAATATGCATGCCAACCAAATTCCAAGTCGTGGCCTTCTATGTTCAAAATGTCTATTTTCATTATACCAAACTAATCACCCACTTGTGTCAACACTGCTGCCTCATAGTATAAACATAGGTTTGGAACTTTGAGGCCTCCTCTTTCACGAACATCTTGCATAATTTTAAGTTTAACTCTTGGTTTTTTCCCATTCCAAATAAATTTATTTAAACCTGCTTGCCATTCCATCAAGGTCTTATCACTTTTAAGCACAGAATCATTTGAAACAAAAACAGAAATCTAGGTAAAACGTTCATCTTAATAGCTGCTATTCTACCATGTAAAGATAGTTGCAGTTTCTTCCAAGTTTCAAGGTCCTTTTGAATCTTATGCCACAATTCCTCATAATTATTTTGAAAAAGTTTTGCATTAGATGCTGCAACCTGAACTCCTAGATATTTCACCTTTGTAACTATTTCAAAACCTGCCAACCTTTCCAGTTCACTCCTTTGTGTTTCCGACATGTTTTTAACTATCATCTTAGTCTTTTTCTGGTTCAGACTAAAACCTGAAACCAAACCATATTCCTCTATAATGTTTTTCATCTGGATAGTTGATTCCAAAGGTCGTGTTAGGGTAACAACCAGATCATCTGCGAATGCTTTGATTCTGTAATCTTTTTGCCTTGCAACTATTCCATTCAAGTTGTTAGAGTCCCGTAGAGAGTTCAACAACACTTCTAAAGTTAAAATAAACAACAATGGGGATAACGGACAACCTTGTCTAGTTCCTTTCTGTATATGAAAATTAGTAGTTAAACTCCCATTAATAATAATTTGTGCAGTCTGTTCTTGATAAATTGCTGAAATCGCTTGTATAAACTGGCCCCCAAAATCCATTTTATGCAGAGTCTTTTTTAGAAAGTCCCAGTTGACTCGATCAAAGGCCTTTTCCGCATCCAAAAACACCAGCACCGCAGGGATCTGTTTATTTTTTTCAAGATATTCCAGTAAGTCTATGAGTTGCCTGACATTGTCCTTCATGTATCTACCTTCTATAAAACCTGCTTGATCATCATGAATCACATCTTGGATAACTGGTATCAATCTGTTGGCCAATACTTTTGCATAGATTTTATAATCCGTATTCAGGAGAGATATTGGTCTAAAATTTTCTGGTTTTATAGAACCCTCTTCCTTCGGTATTAATGAGATAAAAGCCGTCTTCCATGAGGGGGGTATTTTACCCCCCTTCTGAATATTACAAAACAAGTCCTTGAGATGCTCAACCAATTCTGATTGTAAAGTTTTATAATATACTGCTGTCAAACCGTCCGTCCCAGGAGCTTTGGATAACTTCAATTGTTTTATTGCAAATAAAATCTCTTCACTTGTTATAAATTGGTTCAATCTATCACTTTGTATGCTTGAAATTTTTGTAACCCTCTTCTTCTCAAGATATTCACCAATAAAATCCTTTTTAATATTATCAGCGTGATATAATTTAGAGTAATAATCTAAAAAAGCTTGATGTATTAAGTGCTGTTGAAAAACTTGTTTCCCTTTATACTCAATAGTGTTTATCGTACGAGAGCTTTGTTGCTTTCTCAGGGTATAAGCCAACCATCTACCAGGTTTATTAGCATTGCAAAAAGTATTATGTTTGGCATATTGCAAATTAGTTGCCGTCTGATCCGCCATCAATATTTGAAATTGATCTTTCAAGAGTTTTATAGTTAATTGTAATTTCTCATCAGTCGGATTTTTAATAAGCAGTTGTTCTTTTTCCTTTATTTCTGACTCCAATTCTATTCTAGACTTTTGTTGTGTTGATCTATATTTAGAATTCATGTAGATCAGTGCACCTCGCATATAAGCCTTGCTTGCATCCCAAACAATTTCAATAGGTGTACCCTTATTCAAATTAATTTGAAAAAATTCATTAACATGTTTTTTAAGGTCCATAATATTCTTCTCATGTCTGAATAAATTCTCATTCATTCTCCAAGATCTTCTCTCCCTCTTGCCACAATCCATCTCCATCCATACCGGACTATGGTCCGTTAAAATTCTAGGAAATATTTTAGTCTTAACCACTTTAGTAAGTAAGTCAGAAGTAACCAGCATAAAGTCAATCCTGGAAAAGGATTTATGTCTATCAGAGAAAAATGTAAAGTCCAATTCCTTCGGATGATGCATTCTCCATATATCCTTCAGTTCCAATTCTTCTTTCAGTGCAAAGAACGTCTGTGGTAATTTATTCCCCCTCTTGGCCAAAGTCCTCTTATCAAGATTTGTATCAATCACCCCATTCCAGTCCCCCATAATCAAAAAGGACTTATAGTTCCACTGCAGTATTTTAGTATTCAATAATTTATAAAAAATTTCCTGCTGTTGATTTGGGGCGTAAATCCCAATAAGAAGCATCGAAACATTCTGTATATTTATTTCAACTGCGATATATCTTCCTTCATCATCCGCTTCTATCAATTTAGCTGGTATTCTTTTGGAGATATACAAAACTAATCTGTTCCTTTTCACAGAACTAGAAGATATAAAATGTAGTCCAAGTTTTGAATTTATCAAAAAATTTTGGTCCTGGGTTCTAATATGAGTTTCTTGTAAACATACCACATCATTTTTATATTGCTTCAAATAATGAAATATTTTCCTTCTTTTCTGTGGAGAATTCAGACCGTTGACATTCCATGATAAAAATCTAACTGTCATTTGGGGATGGTTGAAGCGATTTGAGCACTTGCCGAAGACGCTGTTCCACAGCAGATGTCTTTGGCCTCGCTCCTCCCACAGCTTCAGAGTTCTGTTTCTTCCCATTTGCACCATTCTCTTCTTGTGGCATCTTGGACCTCTGTTGAAGTTGTTTCTCTAGTCTTTGCTTCTCTGCTGCACGAGTTATACGTTGATCTTTCAGTTCTTGCAACAACAAATCAAGGTCCGGCTCCACCTCTCTTGTGGCTCTAGACTGCTTTAATTTAGGTTCTAAAAGATCTGCAAAAAAATCCTCTGAGAGACCACCTACTGCTCCTAAAATTTCTTCCCTTGCTGTTTCTCGAATTGCCTGTAGTTCTTTTTGGTTGATCAATTCTTGAATCCCCTCTTCAAAATCCTTCTCTCTAGAAATTTCTTTTACAGATAACAGTGTAGATGAACGTGGTGGAGTTGAAGTTTTTTTAAGAACATTGTTATAAAGGACTTCCGGTGGCGCCTTCCTCGTTGGCGGCGGGCTTTTCATGCCCGCCGGTCTCCCGGCACGTTAGAGCCGCCTCACAGCTGGCAGGCGGCTCGAAAAACCTGTTCTTCGACGGGAGGAACAGGCAGAGCTTCTGGGGGTGAGGTAGAACCTCTTTGAGCCCCCCAGGAATTTTCCATGTCCTGGGGAGGGCTCAGAGGGATGGTTCCCTCCATACCCCCAGGGTATGCTCCGCGCCGAGAGGATCCTCCGCTAATTATTTAATTAGCGGAGCCAGACGTGGGAGCAACACCACAATTGAAATCACATTTGGAGCAGGCTGGAAAAGAGAAAAGAAAATTTCAAGCAAGTATGGATTTTTTCTTTAACGGAGTTTTTCTTTCGGAAGAGGAGGGGGGAAGGGGGAAGGAGAGGAAGAAATTTGAAAGTCTTTAAGATGGCGACAGGCTCTGCCTGAAACGAAAGTGACAGCGGAAATGGAGTGCAGAGCTTAGTCTTGAAAGGAATATCCTGTTACAGACAAAGAACCTAAAGGAATAGAGGCTGATTTAAACAGATTTTTTCTACCCCTTTTTGTTTTTTTCTTTTTTCTTTTTTCTATTGAAGCAAGGAAGATTCTTGGGTTTTGTTTTTTTTTAAAAAAAAAAAAAGTAAAGATGCCTAAACCTAAAGGAAGGGGGGGCTCCCCTTTGAATCAGATGAATAAAGTTGAAATGTCTCATGTGCAGAGACTTACAGAACAGGAGTTAAAAGAGTTAATTACAAGGTCCTTAGAGAGTGTGGTAGATAAGATAAAAGGTTCACAGAAGGATCTTGAGGAACTGGTTTCTGGGAAATATGACCAATTAAATCAAATCATTGCTCAAGTAGCCTCAGATTTTTCAACAGCGCTGGCTGCAATGGGGAAGAAAATGATTGAGATGAGTAGTAAATTTGAATCTCAAATACAAGAGTTACAAATGAAACTCCTGGAAGCAGAGGCCAATAACCATAATATTCAGAATGATGTTATTATGCTTCAAATTAAGTCTATGGAATCTGCAATTAGATTGAGAGGGATAAAAGAAGATAACAGAGAAAACCTAAGGACAACTTGTGCAAAGGCCTTTGCAGAATTATTAAAGTTACAAGATGAACTAATTTTGGGCTCTATTGTGAAAGTTTACAGAGTTAACTCACGTTTGGCTAAACAAAGGAATTTGCCTAGAGATGTTGTTGTCTACTTCACTGATAAAAGACTGAGAGATGATATTCTACAAAAGTCTTATTCTGATAGACTGCAGGTAGCAGGCACACGAATCAGGGTCTTCAAAGAGTTACCTTCGAAGGTTTTAAAAGACAGGAAAGATTTTGATTTTTTGGTCAAGGAATTGAAGAGAAGTAATATCCTATTTAGATGGGACTTTCCAACTGGTATAATTTTTAGATATCAAGGTGTGAGACATTGTTTGAATACTATTGAAAAAGCAGAATATTTTTATCAAAATATTTTTAAGGGAGCACCGAAACATCTCAAGAATAAAAAGTCAAAAACAGAGTTTGCAAAATGTGAAAAGAAAGAAGAAAATCAAAGTGTGTTAAAAGTAAAAGGAGATTTTGGTGGTTGTCCAGAGGATTCTATTATGGATTTTTTGGATGAGAAAACTGAATGCCCCAGTGTTTCTGGGGGATTACAAGACCTTGAACTGCTGGAGGAAGATTCAAAAAACAAAGTTTTATATCGAGATGACCAGCAGCAGAGGTCCAATACTCTTCAAGACATGGGGGTTGATGCTAATCGACAGGAATTAGAATTTAACGAAGAAATCCGACTGGAAACCACAGGTGATAAATTCAAAGAGCATCGTGAATTGCTTGATACTGAATCTGAAAGCATTGAAAGATTTGGAAAAAATGGATTAAGCACAATAACTGGTTAAAAGTTTATTCGAAATTGGATTAATTTTAAACTCACATATTAAAATGGATTATAAAAACTTTTACTATGAAGTTTATCCTGGATTGGACATGATATCCTGAGTTTTGATAGATTGCTGCAAAACTAGCAGCGATCATTGGTTACCCAATTATATATTTTGGTGGAACATATCGTCTAGAAGAAGACTAAGAACTTGAAAACATTTTATAACCCGAGGGGTTGAATTGCAAAGGGTGGCAGGATTTGAACTAATTTCAAAGGAACATCTGGAAATGCAGCTTTTGTTTGAAAGGCTGCAAAAGCCTATTTTTAGGTATAGTATAAGCTAGTTGGAATGATTTTTTCCTAGAGGAGTGAATATCTTCGTGGTTGGATTTTACTTATATAAAGTCACTCGGGGGGTTGTGTGGAGAAATGTTTTACTTTGCTGATGGGGGCAGCGGCAAGATGAAGATTATTGAAGCGGATTTGTGAGAAGAAATATATTTGACATCAATCAAGTTGAAGAGAAGATCGAAATTTGGATTATATAGACTGAGAAATGAATTAAATAAAAGATAATCTTTTTTATGATATAACTGTATGATTATAACTACATATGCATATATATGGCGAGTTTCCTGGCGAGTCTGGGAGGTTTCGAGCCGGTCGGATGGAGGAGAGAGGAGCCAGAGCTGGAGTGGTGGAGCCAAAGGAGTTGGAGGGGGCTCGCTGTCTTGGGTTTTTCCTCTCCTGCCACCGACGGCGAATCTGAGACCTGCTGTACCCATGAACTATCAAGGGACCACCTTGCCCTCTGCTGGTCGCCGCTGAGAATACCTGCTGTTGCATCGGCTGTGCCTATGTTCTTTCTTGGGCACACTTCGGGCATGAAAGACCTCTGGGGGGTCGACCCTGGGCCCCCTTTTTAGATCTCTGGGGCCCCACCCAGGTTTAAGCGAATTTGAACTCAGACTTGGACGGCCGGGATGGCTCTGGTCTTTCCTCCTTTATGGAACTGGTGTATTCTGGGCGGGACTTCCCACTGCCGTGAGAGGGCAGTTGTGGTTCTAGGACATCGAACTGACTGTGCAGGGGTGAGAGTCCTGTCATTGTCAAGGAGACCGCCGAACAGAACTCTTAGACAAGTTTTGAGAAACCGTCGTAGTGAGAGGACGATGGGGGGTACCAACTATGCCTCATCCAGTGTTGTGAGAGGACGCCTGGGTGGGGAGATTCTGATGTCTGCAAGAGTTCTCACCCAGTCCCTAGTCCGCTAATATTATCTCCTGATGGCCATTTTCATCACATCCTTTTTATGGCTGGTTATGGCTCCACGTTTTTATTCTAAATCTGACTTATTGGCTTTAAGGAATGCCCCCCATTCCTGGATGTGGCCAACCGGCCTAGCTAAAAAATACCTCAAGGACGGATCCTGGGATCCCGAGAGGTGGCATGAAGGCGTTGGGGTTTTTAAAAGTTCACTGTATTTGTTTTTAACACGTTTTTTAAGGGGTGGGAGGGAAAATGACAGGTGTATGACTGGGATGGGTTTGGGGGGTAACCCACAGTTATTGGGGGGGGCTGAGAGGGCTAGTTCCTATACTGTGGAGGGCGCTTCCATCGGCATTGTGGGTGGGAGGGGCAGATATAGTGGTGGCAGGGGGCCATATCGTGTTAAGGGAGGACGTGCTCGCTATTTGCGAGCGATCGCGTGCTCCGGCCCCCAATGCCTTTCTCGCTCCCCGGGTTGTTCAGATTCTCAGGCCCCGGGCCTTCGGCTGATGTTGTGCAATGCCAGGTCCGTGGTAAATAAAGCCCCCCTCATTTGTGATCTTGCCCAGGAGGGGGGTGCGGACCTGGTAGGTATTACGGAAACCTGGTTGGGCCCAGAGGGGGGGGTCCCCCTCGTAGAGATGTGCCCACCGGGTTTCTTTGCATTCCATCGGCCAAGGTCCCAGGGGAGGGGTGGGGGGGTGGCAGTTCTGGTAAAGGAAAGTCTTGTCCCTAGGGAGGCCACTGTACCTCAGATAGCTGGATGTGAGTCTCTCCTCGTGAAGTGGGGACATGGGAGGCAGATGGGTTTGCTGATTGCGTACCTGGCTCCCTGCCACGTGTCGGCTGCCCTGCCCGAGCTGCTAAGCGTGATTGCCGAGGTGGCGGTTGAGACCCCCAGGCTTATGGTCATGGGGGATTTCAACCTGCCATCTGTCGGCGAGGCATCTGAGTTGGCTCGGGAGTTCATGGCTTCCATGACGGCCATGGACCTGACCCAATTAATTCATGAACCCACTCACACGGGAGGACACACTCTGGACTTGATTTTTGTCTCTGGTCAGTGGATAAATGATCTTGAATTAGGGGAGATAGTGATTGAGCCCTTGTCATGGTCAGATCATTCCCTTCTTAGGCTCGACTTTCTAACCGCCATACCCCGCTGCAGGGAGGCGGAACAGATTAGATGGTTCCGCCCCAGGCGCCTGATGGACCCGGAGAGGTTCCAGACGGAGCTTGGGCCATTTCCTGAGGATCTGACACATGGCTCGGCTGAAGGGTTGGTGGCCGCCTGGGATAGGGCGGCCGCTGATGCTTTAGACCGAGTCGTGCCTTTGCGGCCTCTGACCCGTCGCCGAGCTTACCTGGCTCCTTGGTTCTCTGAGGAGCTTAGGGAGATGAAGCGCCGGAAAAGACGCCTAGAGAGCAGTTGGAGGTCCAGCCGTTCCGAGTCCGACCGAACACTGGTAAGAGCTCATATTAAGACTTACCTAGTGGCGATAAAAGCGGCAAAATGTAACCATTTTTCCGCTCTTATTGCATCGGCAGATAACCGCCCAGCCGCCCTGTTCAGGGTGACCCGCTCCCTCCTCCATCCGGGAGCGCGGGAGGACCCCTTGCAGGGTCGTGCTGAGGATTTTGTTCAGTTTCTGCACGATAAAATCACTCAGATTCGGGATGGTCTGGTCTCCAACTGGGTAGATACAGGTGGGATGATGGAGGCCGGTCTTGAGGATGTCATCTGGGAGGAGTTTGATCCTGTTGCTCCCGAGGACGTGGACAGAATACTCAGGCGGCTGAACGCGACCACATGTTTATTGGACCCGTGTCCCTCCTGGTTGGTGCTGGCCTCCCAGGAGGTTACACGAGGCTGGCTCCAGAGGATTATTAATGCTTCTTTGAGTGAGGGTGTCTTGCCAGTTGCCTTGAAAGAGGCGGTGGTGAGGCCGCTCCTCAAGAAGCCTTCTCTGGACCCAGCTATTTTGGCTAATTATCGTCCAGTCTCCAACCTTCCCTTCTTGGCGAAGGTTGTTGAGAGTGTGGTGGCGCATCAGCTTCCTGGGTATCTGGATGAAGCTGTCTATCTGGATCCGCTCCAGTCCGGCTTCAGGCCCGGGTACAGCACGGAAACGGCATTGGTCGCGTTGGTGGATGATCTCTGGAGGGCTCGGGATAGGGGTTGCTCCTCTATCCTGGTCCTGTTAGATCTTTCAGCGGCTTTTGATACCATCGACCATGGTATCATGCTGCGCCGGCTGGAGGGGTTGGGAGTGGGGGGCACCGTTTTGCGGTGGTTCTCCTCCTATCTCTCCGACCGGTCGCAGACGGTGTTGGCAGGGGGGCAGAGGTCGACCCCGAGGCGTCTCTCTTGTGGAGTGCCGCAAGGGTCGGTCCTTTCGCCCCTTCTGTTCAACATCTATGTGAAGCCGCTGGGCGAGATCATCCGTGGCTTTGGGGTGAAGTTCCATCAGTACGCTGATGACACTCAGCTGTACTTCTCCACCCCAGGCCACCCCAACGATGCCGTGGAAGTGATGTCCCGATGCCTGGAGGCCGTGCGGATCTGGATGGGGGGCAACAGGCTCCAACTCAACCCCTCCAAGACCGAGTGGCTGTGGCTTCCGGCATCCCGATATGGCCAGTTGACTCCATCACTGACCATTGGGGGCGAGTCATTGGCCCCCACGGATAGGGCTCGCAACTTGGGCGTCCTCCTGGATGCACGGCTGTCTTTGGAGGAGCATGTGACGGCCGTGGCCAGGGGGGCTTTTTATCAGGCTCGCCTGATACGCCAGTTGCGTCCCTATCTAGATCGGGATTCCGTACGCACAGTCACTCAGGCACTCGTCATTTCCCGCCTGGACTACTGCAATGCTCTCTACATGGGGCTCCCCTTGAGGTGCACCCGGAGGCTCCAACTGGTGCAGAATGCAGCCGCGCGGGGGATTATGGGAGCAAGGGGGCGCTCCCATGTGACACCTCTCCTGCGTGAGCTGCATTGGCTTCCGGTGGTCTTCCGGGTGCGCTTCAAGGTGTTAGTGACCACCTTTAAAGCGCTCCATGGCATAGGGCCTGGGTACTTGCGGGACCGCCTTCTGCCACCGATAGCCTCCCACCGGCCAGTTCGCTCCCACAGAGAGGGACTCCTCAGGGTGCCGTCGGCCAGACAATGTCGGCTGGCGACACCCAGGGGGAGAGCCTTCTCTGTGGCAGCACCAGCCCTCTGGAACGATTTGCCCCCGGAGATCCGTACGATACCCGATCTCCGGGCTTTCCGCCGTGCCCTAAAAACTTTTTTATTTCGTCAAGCTGGGCTGGCGTAACCCCCCCCCCCTCTCTTTTTTAAGCTTAAAGTTTTATGGGTTTTAAATTTTAATTGCCTATTGGGTTTTTAAATTTATTGGGCCAAAATTATTTAATTCTTTTATTAATATTTTAAATTTTGTATTGGAGTGTTTTTTATTCTTGGCTGTACACCGCCCTGAGTCCACTAGGAGAAGGGCGGTATATAAATTTAAATAAATAAATAAATAAATAAATATATTCTTTGTGTTCTATGTTTTGGGGGGTTTTTTTCTCTTTAGTTAAGGGTGTAGTTAGGATAGAACTATAATGGTGTTTTTAATTATAACTATTTTTTTATTATAATATTGTTTAAATATATTAATGTTTGTTCTTGTTAGTTTGTTTTTTACTTTTTTGCCCTCTTTCTTCCTTCTCTTTCTTTTCCTCTTTCGAAATTTGTTTAATTTAGAATTTGAATATTTAATAATCTTTTTCTTTTTCCCTTGTTCTAAATTTTGTTTTTTTTAAACTTGTAGCGGAAGTCAGGGGGGGGGGATAGGGAGGGAAAGGGTTGGGGAGGGATGATGGGAGGGGTAGGGGAGGGGGATTGGGGGGGGAGAAAATGGAAAAAATGTTGTATTGTAAAACTTTTTCAATAAAAAAAAAAGAACATTGTTATAAAAATATTCCGCTTTTTCCACCGAATTAATATGGTATCTTACATCCTCATATCTCAAAATGATGCCAACGGGAGCATCCCATCTAAATGGAATCTGACACTTTTTCAATTCATTAACCAAAAAACCAAAATCTTTCCAATCTCTTAACATCTTGGGTGGCAGCTCTTTGAAAACACTAATTTGGCTACCCTCGTGTTGAACATTAATGTGAAAAGAACTTTGCAAAATATCATTTCTCAGTCTTCTATCAGTAAAATAAATCACTACATCTCTTGGCAAATTCCTTTGTCTTGCCACTCTGGAATTAACCCTGTAGATCTTATCAACTCTGTTAGCAATTAAATCAGGTTCAATTTTTAAAATCTTAGCCAATATTTCCACACAAGCTGCCCTCAGGTTCTCTCTGCTATCCTCTCTTAAACCTCTCAGTCTTATAGCGAACTCCATATTCCGAAACTGGATCATCGTGATTTCATCTTCTAACCTCTGATTTTTAATCTCAACTTTAAAGATTTTTTCATTTGCATCCTTCTTGTTAGATTCCACTTCAAGATTTAAGTCATCAACTTTTTTCTCCACCACCAACAAAGCATCTGTAAAGGCAACAGCTACATTGGCCACATTCTGATTTAACTTGTCAGTTTTTTCCTCCACCAACTCCTTCATTTCCATTTGATTTTTTTCCATCTTTTCATCCATTTTACTTATTTTTCCAGAAAGCTCTCCTAGTGATTTATGTATATTAAGTATAAAAGCTTTCAATTCCTCAGTCCCAGTTTCATGAGTCTGACTCTGAGCTGGTGCTGGTTGTTTGGCTGGCTTTTCCTTTGTCTGGTAAGTGGGGGAATCCCCCCCCCCCACTTTTTTTGAAGCCATGCCAGAACAGGATTTTAGTCTCTGAAAAAAAGAAAATCTTCCTCCTTTTCCTGTCCTCCCCAGATTTGCAGAAAAAGAGTCAGATCAGATATATTTTGCAGTTTAAATTCTGTGTTACTTTCAGTTACTGGCAGGCAAACTGATAATCAACACTTTCACATTTCACTTTCTCTTTCTCCGCTTTAGCCAGCCGCCATTTTCCTAGCACTTTCACTCAGAGGCTTAAACTTAATTGTTTAAAAAAATCACTTAAAAATACTTAAATTCTTTAAAAAAAAATCCAGATCTCACCAAGTCCTTTAAATGCAAGAAAACTGTAAGTTGAAGTTGGTGGAGTTGCTCCCGTCGTCTCGCTCCGTCCAGGACAGAGGTCCCTCGCCGCTTGGAGCTCCGGTAGCCTGGAAAGGGAGCCCTCTCACAGAATGCTCTCCAGGATAAAAAACAAACCCTGGAAGCAATTCTGGGGGCTCAACCTGCTGCTACCCGCTCTTTCCTCCGTTCCAGACTGAAGGGGGGATTTTCAAGCCGCTTTGCCGATCGCAAAGCGGCTCTACAAAACGACGAAGCCGGCGGCTATGGAAAAAGCCGCCCAGTGACGACGAGGTCTCCACCGGAAGTCCCAGGATACGTGTAATTCTTATCCTTACCTCCCAGAATTTGGCGATTACCCTTAAAGATTAAGGATACTAGGAGCAGACCAGCAGCATTACTTTTTTGATCTCTCAAGAGCCACTGAGGATGGTTATCAAAAAACTCCCCTGGGACTCCCTTCTTCTGGGCGAGCTCATACAAAGTGGGACCCAACCTAGCGTTAAAATATCCTAGTAACTTCCAAGTCCATCCAGTATTCAGAGTTATAATACCGGGATGTGTTTGGAGGGATATACACATTTACCAGTATTAACTTGAACTCTTCATATCCAAATTTAACAGCTAGAAAGTACAAATAATTGTCTTCATTGTATAGTTTCTTCCCCTGCCATTGCAATGCTTGCTTTATAAGAATGCATAGCCCACCAGAAGGTCTCCCTTTGTTTTGGGGGCTGGAGAGGCCCATCCCTGAAAGTCTGGCAGTTTTACTGGTTCATCCACTTTGGTTAACCTGGTTTCCTGAATTGCTATTACATCAAATCTAGGGAGAAAGCTCATTAGTCCACTATCAACCATCCCTTTCCAGCCAGCTACATTCCAGGTCAGCACCTATATGGGATTCCCAGAGACAAGGTGATCTGGCTTGGTTGGTTGGCTAGATGGTAAGAATGCCGGATGGCAACTTGACATCGGAGCCAGGTTGATATCAACTATGCTTTCCATATAAACACAGTTATTGTGAGGTTCGATATTTCTCCTCATGAGTTACAGAACTTCTTGTTGCTCCTCTTTATCTTGATTGCCAGTGTGCCTCTGCCCTTGCTCCAATAATGAATTTTTTTCAGATGGGCAGGTACTCCGGCTTTCCCTCTCCTTGTCTAGTTGTTCTACTGGATGGTCAATTTGGACATGTACTACCAAGTCCTGATGGATTTCCCTTTCCTCCTCTTTTTCTTTTGGACTAGTACACCTTCTCTTTTTATTTATTGGTGCTTGAGTGCTTTCAGAAGCCAGACTTGATAGCAATTCCATGGAGGAGCTGACAGAAGCAAAACATTCAAGTATGATCTAGTGAAAATCAGGCAAATGACAAAGAATGCCTTATGTTAGCATGTAGTAAAATTAAGCTGTTCTTTTGTTATATTAACATTTGGGAACAACTGATCAGAGACTGCAATTAACTTTTATGCTGCTATCATTCCTGTAAAAGAAAGCGATTCATCTATAATTCAGGGCTTTTTCTCCCCCAATTCACTAATCATGGTTATCTCACTAACTGCTGTTAAAGGATATATTTGTACACAAATTCCTAGACCTCCATATTTAATTAGTCTGTTGTACTATTTTTTCCTCATCTCTCGATAATAATCTGATTAGGATGCCTCCTCCATGATATTGATGATAATGCGACCAAAAGGTGGGATCAGCCAGCTCCTACTGGCCATTTTAGGCTGTTATAGGCAAGCCTCCTTCTCTCTAGACATTCTGACTTTTTCCATGATCATTTTAACTCAGATCAGTGGTATCCACAGGACAGGGGAGGATGGTGCAGCACCATTGCAACATCATGACTCAATCCCAGCACCACTATACATTTGTGACATTGCACATATGCCTGCACAATAGAGGCAGTTGAAAGAAGCATAATTTATGGTGCCACACAATCATTTTGAAGAAAGAAACAAGCTGAGTTCCGACGGTGATGTCACCATGTTAGGGACAAAGGAACGGATCTCCATTCTCCAAGTCCCTAATGTCCTCAATTTAGGAGCCGATTTAGGCACTATTGACTTCGGAGAGGTCACTAGAAAAAAGGAGAAATTCCTAGGACCTCGGAGAGGACAGCAATCCCTCCGAAGATTCAGGAAAAAACCCTTAATCCTGATCGAGGAAGAGCCAGCCATGCTGGCTGGCCAGAAACGCTGACAGCTGACTAAGTGGGAAGCGAAAATCAATAAAGGAAGATATCGGTGGAAAGTTCGAAAGGAAAAAGAACTCAAGAGGTACATTTACAACCCATATCGTGAGGATTAAAGGCGGGAGAAAAGAAACTCCAATTGCGAAGCAAAATACAGCTAAACAAGAGGCGACTGAAAGCTAAGCGGAGATGGAGTCCATTTTGACAGTGACGGCGTATAATTTAACAACCGGCGAAATTGGAGGAAATCCAGAGGAAACCCAGAAGGAAAGAGTGAGCCTGGAGAAAATTTGGATTTTGGATAATTTGCTACAGAAGAGAGATGGGATTTAAGGAGAGAGAGGGAGAAATTTGATGGACCTTGCCCTCTGTGAAGGCAGCGACGAGGTAATCAACAAGCAGCAGACATTGGAAGAGAGACCAGCAGAAAAACCCCGTTTGAGTGGAAGCTAGTGATTCCTGGACTTAAATCTATTTAAATGTGATATTTTCCTTTGGCTATTTGGATATTTGGAGATCTGGACAAGATTTGGGCAACACTCAGATATTTGGACTAGGGTCTTTTGAGAGGTGAACGTTTTTTGAAACTTGGTGGACACTTAATTTAGAAGACATTGGGATGCTAGACTTTGAAAGCAAATAACAGAGACAATAAACCAGAAGGATATAATTTTTTTAAAAAAAAGATATGAATTTGAAAAAAAAGAAGAAGGGAGAGACCTAGAGGAAGAAGAATCAACCGTGAAGTAAAATTAATTGTAATTAAGCTTGCTTAATTTAGTGATTAAAAAGTAATAAATGTATTGTTATTGTTTTTGAAATCTTATATATAATTGTTAATTCAGTTTTATATCTACTTAGGAAATTATTTTGGTATTTAATCATTATCTTGATTTGTATGTTTAGCTTTGAAGATTTATATTAGACAGACTAAGTAAATTAAGGATCATAATTAAGGGTAATTGATACCTATAAATAGTAATTAATAATAAATTTAAATAAGATAGTAATTAATTAATTATAAGGACAATTAAATGATGAATTGCTGAAGTATTAGACTTTTCCCTCACTCACTCCCCCTATACCTTCCCTCTTATTTTTATAGATCAATAAAGACTAATAGTCATTAATATTTGAAGAACTGTGAAAAATATTGAAAAGTGAAAGATAAAATTTATAGATAAATTTATATATAGATAGTGTAATAAGGAAATCTATTTCAAACATTTATTACCTTGGGATTGCTGAAAGCAATAAATTGAATACAAATATCAACAGAAATATAATAGCCCAAATAGTAATCAGTATATAATCAGTATAGGAAACTCTGGAAGAAGATAACACAAGAAATACTAATGGCAACTACGGGCTCAAGTCAAGCAAGAAAATACCCCCAAACCAGATGATACTTATGGCCACCCCAGCACAGCAAAAATCAGTTCAAATCATGGAAACGGACAAGGCAACCCCCAGTCTTAGTATGCAAAATATCCACTCCGTGCTAATGATGATCCAGGAAGGAATGAACAGAATGTAATAGATCATGGTCCACAACCATGAAGAGACAAGGAAAAATCATGAGAAACTAAAGATGGATGTGGGGGAGATAAAAGACAATATTAGGAACATGGATGAGAAGATAGGGAAGATACAACAGAACACAGAAGAAAACAAGCAGAGGATTCAAAAGGTGGAGAAGAGAATAGAGCATACAAATAAGAGAATGGAAAGGATGGAATACAATCAAGCGACTACAAATAAGGACCTGGAGGACTCGTTATCATATCTCAAGATGGAGAAGGCACCTTCTATTTAAGATTTCAAAATGTAGAAGAGCAAAAGGAGGAGGACCTAGGAGAAATCATGGCTGAGATACTTTTAGAAGTGACCCAGAGGGATAAAGAAGAGATAAAAAAATGGAATAGATGAAATCTATAGAGTTCATACGAACTACGCTTGGAGAAATAAGTTACCCAAAGAAATACACATCCGATTCACAAAAAAATCCATAAAATAAGAGATCTATCAGAAGATGAGAGAAGATACAGCTATGTATTGGGGAAAAGAAATTTTAACCCTCAAACAGATACCAAAAAGGACAAGGGACCAAGGAAGGAATTACAACTTTCTAACCGCACAGTTGAATAAATTTAAAATAAAATTCCACTGGAATTTTAATACCGGAAGGCCTACTAATCTCCTGGGAAGACAGAAAATATAGAATTGATAATTTAGAAAAAGCACAGGATTTCTTTGACCAACATTTTGTACTGGAAGAGGAGCAGGAGAGCAGAGAAGAACAGGGACCCAAGAGGCAAGAGGAACAGTGGATAGAGAAAGAAGAAAGAGACCAAGAAGAGGAGAGAAGAATGGAAAGAGAAAGAATGGAGAGAGAGGGAGAGAGGGAAAAGACACAAAGAATTACTAGGAACACAAAAAGACTGAACAGATAAATAAATAGGGATGGAAAGGGAGTTAAAAATCATCTCAATCAACATAAATGGACTCAACTCAAAAGAAAACAGACATTTACAAAACTTCAAAAGCTAGAAATGGATATCATAACCCTTCAAGAGGTACATATTAAAAGACAACATCAAAAATTATTGGAAAATCAAAGATTAGGAAAACTATATGCATTTCTAGGAGACCAAAAAAAGAGAGGAGTTGCAATATATGTAAAGAAACACCTAAAAACAAAACAAATATATTCAGACACAGAAGGATGCATTTTAATAATAGAAATACAAACAGAATCTAAAACAATATTATTCATATCTATATATGCACCTAATGGAAACCAAAGTGATTTTTTAAAGAAATTACACAACATAACTAAAGACCTGGAATACGAAACTATCTGCATGGTAGGAGACTTCAAAGCAATCATGGACATAGAAAAAGATTACTGGAACAATAAACAAAGTAGAACCAGAAAGAAAATATTATTGGAGCCCTTTAAAGACATGATCAACGAATTACGCCTGCACGATGCATGGAGAGAGATAAATAAACAAACAAAACAGTACACATACTATTTGAATCCACACCAGTCATGGTCCAGGATCAACATGGCCTGGATGACTTCAGATCTCAGAGAAGAAATAAAGGACATTGAAATAATAGCGAATACATGGGCAGACCATAACCCCATTAAAATAGTATGGAAAGGACATCAAAAGCAACGAAGGTGGATGATAGAAACGGGAATAATAAAAGATAAGGAATATATACAGATGATTGAGAAAGAAACCAAAATGTTCCTACAAATAAATACTAAAGAACAGACATCACTCCAGAACCTGTGGGATACAATTAAAGCATATATAAGAGGTCTTACCATTGCGTATATGGCCAAAAAAAATAAATAAAGAGAAACAACAGATAAGGAACAATCTATTAGAAGAACTTAGAACATACGAATTAGAATTGCAGAAACAACCTCACAATAAAACAGTAAAAGAAAAATTAAACCTTGCTAAACATAGAATTAATCTAATCATGCAAACAGAAATTGCACACAAAATTAAACTAGCAAAACAGAAACATTTTGAACACGCAAACAAAACGGGGCGATGGCTAGCATACAAACTGAAAAAAGAAAAAGAAAGGAGAACAATATTTCAGCTACAGAACGAAACAGGACAAATATTCTATACAAATCTAGATAAAAAATGCATAGTTAAAGACTACTTTCAAAACCTCTACAGACAGAAAGAGATCCAGGACAAAGATGTCAAGGAATACCTACGTAAAACAAACATTACAAAATTAGAGGAGACCCACAGAGAAGCATTAAATAGACCAATCACGATGTCCGAGCTGGTAGAAGCAAGAAAAAAGCAGGAAAACAACAAGGTTCCAGACCCGGACGGAATACCAATAGAGTTTTATAAAAATTGTCAGCATGCAATAGATGAGCTGTTACTGCAAGTCCTCAATGATGCATTATTAAAAGCAGATATTCCCAAATCATGGACTGAAACCATTATTACACTCATCCCCAAAGAAGATACAGACCCTACACAAATCAAAAATTACAAGTCGATCTCATTACTCAATGTGGACTACAAATTGTTCAAACTGGTTACAGCACAAAGATTGAAGATAATCATTCACAAATACATACATGCAGATCAAAACGGCTTTGTCCCAAGAAGACAGATTAAAAACAACATAAAAACAATCATTAATGTCCTGGAATATTATGAGAAAAGAGTTGACAAACAAGTAGCCTTAATGTTTTTAGATGCGCAAAAGGCATTTGATAACTTAACTTATCAAATGCCTTTTGCGCTTATTTGATAACCTAACTTATGAACTTCCTCATATTTCAATTAGAGGCCATGGATTTCGGTGACAAATTTTTACACATGATTAGAAAAGCATATTCTTTCCAAACAGCCAAAATTATGAGTAATGGGGACATGACTGATAATCTGAATATACCAAAAGGTGTGAGACAGGGTTGTCCCTTATCTCCATTATTGTTCAACATCTCATTGGAAATACTTTTAAATGAAGTCAGGAAGGATGCAGAAATAAAAGGTCTGAGAACATGAAAAGAATATAAATTACAAGCCTTCACTGACGATGTGGTATTTATATTGGAGCAACTGGAAATAACAGGAACCAAACTTTTAGCAAAGATAGAGGAATACGGAAGAGTGGCGGGGCTCAAAATTAACAAACAAAAAACTAAAGCACTAACGAAGAATTTGACAAAGGTACAGAAGACAAAATTAGAAGACAAATTAGGAATACAAATTGTAAAGAAAGTAAAATATCTAGGAATCTGGTTTACCGCTAAAGCAATAACAATTAGAGAAGACAACTATAATAAATTAATGAAACAAATTAGAAAGGATCTGGAAACATGGAACAAACTTCAACTGTCATTCTTAGGCAAAATCGCATCCATAAAAATGAATATATTGCCTAGACTATATCTTTTTCAAGTAACTCCAATTTGGCCAGGAAAAGATTTCTATAAGGACCTTAATAAAATAATAACAAAATTTATTTGGAATGGAAAAAAGGTCAGAATTAAACTAAAGTGCATGCAAGACACTCGGGAAAAGGGAGGATTAGGCCTACCGGACTGGGAGTTATATATAAAGCAGCATCTCTAAATTGGATAAGGGATTGAACAGACCTCAAGAATAAAAGAACCCTACTCCTAGGTTTTGAACTACAATGCGGCTGGCACACCTTCCTATGGGAGGGAAAGGACAAGCAACATGGATACTTCCAACAACATACTATCAGAGGATCATTGTACAGAACATGGCAAGAGATTAGAAAACACTATACTAAAATTCCACGATGGCTATCGACCATGGAAGCATTAATTTATCCCAACGCCATGGATATAGATAAAATGAAAAGTTATAAAGAATTATTGAATAATGAAGGAGATCTACAAACAAGACAAGAATTAAAAAATGATGGTATAGACACTGATTGGTGGCCATACTTGCAAATAGAATCAAGATATAGAACAGATCGGGAACAATTTGGAATTGAAAATGAACCAAATGAATTGGATAAAATATTACAAGGTGCAGATGATAAAATGATAACCAAAATTTATAAATATCTAATAAAATACAAATTAGGAGAGCAGGTGGTTAAAGAAAACATGATAATTTGGGCCAAAAACATAGGACATAATATTGAATTGGATAACTGGGAAAAATTGTGGAAGACAAATTATAAACTGACAATGTCTATACCCTATAAAGAAAACCTTTACAAAATGTTCTACTGATGGCACCTCCCACCGGCACGCTTGGCCAAGATGTTCCCAAATATGTCTCCAATGTGCTGGAAATGTAAATCACAGAAAGGGACATATTATCATCTCTGGTGGTCATGTAGAAAAGCAAGACAATACTGGCAAGAAATTAAAATAATGATTGAAGAAATTACAAAACAAAAATTGGAAATTAAGCCGGAAACTTTTCTATTGGGAATGATCACAGCACAATATACCAAAGAAATAAAATATCTGATTATCCGTATCCTCACAGCAGCGCGTATACTATTTGCCCAAAATTGGAAATCTGAGCAGTTACCAACAAAAGATAAACTAATTGCCAAAATTACCAAGTGCGCAGAAATGAATAAGCTCACAAAAGATCTACAAGAGAAAGACGATACTGATTACTATTTAGTGTGGCAAAGTTGGTACAGCTGGCTGGAGGGAAAAATAGGAATATAAAAACAATGTTTGAATATTCAATAGGAATATATAGAATTAAACAAAGAGTGAGCTAAATGTCCTATATATAAATATGTAAATATGTGAACATATAGATAGATATGAATAGAGAAAGATAAGAGAATTTGAAAAATAACCCACCGATGTAGAAACTGTAAGAGTCAGTCAGGGAACTGAATTGATGTTGGTTTGTTTTGTACGTTGTCTTAATGTATTTATGTTTGTTTGTATATCTTTTATTAATAAAAACTAAAAAAAAGAAGAAAGAAACAAGCTTCTGCACATTCCTATGGCTTGGTAAAACAGTGTTTGATCAACAGAAAGATTTTTGTGCTTGGCAGCCGCTCACAGCTATTTTTTTAATATAACTTTATTGTTAATTTTTAAAAAGCCCCTCACAATTATTGATCAACTAGCTTAGGACCAGATTTTGACAGTTGATCTAAGCTATTGAACAAAACTTATTCCTCTCTCAGGAAAATTTCCTCATATTCCCTCTCACCCACCCCCAGGAATCCACTAATTGTTTTCATGAAGTTGTTCTGATTAAATCTGTGAAGATAACTCCAGACACAAACCTTGTTGTTGGGGCAAAATGGGGTTCTATAATAAGGGTAGTGCAAAATATTCTGATTTACTATGAGACATTGGAAGAAAAAACATGCTAACATGGCCATGGGGAAGAGCAATGAGACATTGACAGTGTTTCTGGTCTCTAGTTGCTCTATGGTAGGTAGATAAAGGAAAGGATTCTTCTCAAGTGACCTTCAGAAAGGAGGATTCATAGAAAAGTAGAGACAACATCAATTATCTCCTGATTGGTTTTACAGTTCTCAGAAACAACCTAATCTTATTTTCAGTGCTTATTGCATAAATGTAATACATTGAAAATAAGTGTCTTGCAACAACACATTTAACCTTTGCTGCCATTGATTTTGGCAATCTATATGGGAGATGCTAAAAAACTTAATTTGCTTTAAATAGCTTGGTTCTTGTTGTGTAGGAGCAATACTCTTTTTAGGATCTCTCACCATCCTGAAAAGCTTATATGTCTTCCTGATATTCATTTTTATTTACATATTTAAAGCCAATGAAAATATCTTTCTAGAGAGGAAAAACTTCTATTATTGATCTTTCTATAAAAGATATAAGGGACGTGGAGGCTCAGTGGCTAAGATGCTGAACTTGTTGATCGAAAGGTCTGCAGTTCAGCGGTTCAAATCTCTAGTGCCAATTAATGGGGTGAGCTCTCATTACTTGTCCCAGCTTCTGCCAACCTAACAGTTCAAAAGCACGTAAAAAATGCAAGCAGAAAAATAGGGACCACCTTTTGTGGGAAGGTAACAGTGTTCCATGCGCCTTTGGTGTTTAGTCATGCTGGCCACATGACCATGGAAACATCTTTGGACAGCACTGGCTCTTCGGCTTTGAAATGAAGATGACCACCGCCCCTTAGAGTTGGAAACGACTAGCACAAACAGTATGTGCGAGGGGAACCTTTACCTTTACTTTTTATAAAAGATAAATCAAGGAAATACTACTCAGTTGATTCTCATAGAATTTTCTATGAGCAATCACCCTCATATCTACTCTATTATAGTGTTTCCTCTATTTGTAACCCTCCTGTCTTTCTCCACCATTTCTGCTATTATTAATTTTTTTTAATGGAGGCAAAGATAGAATAGCTGCACAATGACCTTTGATCAATAGCACTAAAAGCCCTCCATATGGAAGAAATTTTATTTTACGATAAAGTGGACAGTAGTATTATATTGGGCTGCTTACAGAACTTGACACAAAGCACTTCCATACTATCAATTTACAGTCTCATCCAATCATTACTGTGGGAATATATACAGTAATGAAGTCTCTGTAGCAATAGCTGGGCAACACTATGAATCCCTAATGGATCCATGGAATTTTACAAAGTTCAAGACCATGCTATGGCTATTCTCAGTTACTAATTGCCCATTACAAAATATCAACTTCTGAGAAGGAAAATTGCTGCAATCACTTACAACCACATCTCACCACCCCTTTAACTTTGCAGGAAACTCTCTCAGCTTAGGTGACAGTTTCTCTTTCTAAGGAATGATTTCCAGTTATGACTCTAAGCTGCAGACACATCATTTGCATTTTTTAGAACACTTGAGCAGTCCATTATGAGGCTTGAAAGGCACTATTGGAAACAGAGTGGCTGATATTTTGCTTTACAATGTATTAGCTTTCCATTTTTAAAATTAAAAGAATCTTTAAAAAGTCACATGGGGCATTAAGACTGGGAGATTTCAAGGAAAATGTTGTGGGCATGTTGAAGCCAAAGGAGTCCCATGTTTGAAACCTAGGGTACATTCAACTATTGGAACAGTATAATATAAGAATATATGACATTTCAATTTCTACTTCAGACTGCAGGAGGAAACTACAGATTCATCATAAACTGGGACGATTGGATGAACCTGCATAAACTAATATGTGATTGACTTGGTTTACTGACAATTTACTAGCTTTATGTGGGTCCTTTTTCCATTTTAACTTGTAGAAGCACAACCCTGATATAAATCTATATTTTGCTGGACCACAAAAATTGACTACTTAAGATACATATTGGTAGTTTTTCAACCACAATGTCTCTGCCAAGTCTCATCTAGTCTGGATCACATTTGGCATATACGCTGCTGTTTCTGTCTACTCAAAGTGTACGACATTGTCATATGTTGCAATAACACATAGAAGCAATAGAATTTTCAGCAAAATAACGAAACACCAAAAATCCTTCTTAACAATATATACTGGCACCTCATAATAATGCACAAGTCTTTTTTCCATCATCTAACTAGTTTTCAGAAAACTTCTGTATCATGGTGGGTCTCTTTCTTTTTCTGCTGTTTTTTGTTTTTAATATTGTTTTCTTTTTTAATTCTTCTTTTTCCAAGTAGCTCAGAATCTAACATACTTTTCATTTTCATTTCTTTTCTCAATGTGTCCTTACAACAACCTTGTAGATTATATTGAAGAAATAATTTCTGAACCAGTGAACAGTGGAGAAACTTTTTTTCCTCCCTTATCTTAATCTAACCATGGGCTTGGCTAGAGCCCATGGCCTCCTGGTTTCTAGCCTAGTGCCTTAACTATTATTCCAAACTGGCTCTCAGATGTAACATACTAAGCTAAGATGACATTAAGGCAGTTCTCTGCTTTAGGTTGCTACACAATATAAATATATTTATCTAGATTGTTCATTTTAGAAATTTTCATTCTGAAAATTGAAATAATTATCTACACTATGTTATTAACACAGTATATTATCCTATATTAAATTGCAATTAAATACATTTTATCCCAAGATACGATACTACATGCTATGGAGAAATCTGCAGTTATTTGACTTTGTTGATTCTTATAAAGCTGGGTAAGATACATTTCTTTCAGTTGTTTTAAAAATGTTCCCAACACCTAAAATCCAATTCAATGTTCAAAGAATATTTCTGGTCAACTGAGTAAATCCTTTTTTATTCTTATATGTCTTTTCAATATTTAGTGGTTTCAAGATGATCTGTGCTGAATTTTATTCATGTTGAAAATATGATGCCCAACTAAAAAAAAAGCATAAAATGTTTTAGTCTATAACTGAAAGAAATGTGAATGTCTTTCAAGCATTTGAAATCATTTAAATGGATGCAGTAATGCAATCCAGAATGAAAACTAGTGTCATTTTACCCTTCTCTCGCTTTCCATTCTTTTTCCAAATACCTTTAATATTTGCCTTTAAGTTGCCCCATGAGATTTTTCACACAAGAGCTAGATAAAAATGCTGTATTATTTTTAACATGAGTATAATCCAGCCAAACCTAGGCATTTTCCAAGCCCACATTTTACAGTGGGAGAATTAACTCCACTTAATTCTGTCTATAATAACAAATTGTATCTGATGGAGTTCTAATGTTTTTAAAACAGTGATATGTGAAAATGGAAGAAAATTTAACCATTTCCTCTTTAATTTTACATTACACTATAGCTGCTTTATCTCATAGAATTCATAATTCTTATCTGCAATTCTATAGAAATAAAAATGGCCCGGGAGAATACTGTAGTTTTCAATTCCCATTCTCATTTATTTCCTTTTGGGATTTATAAATGCTTTTTTATCCTTGTAAACATCAACATGTAATCCCACAGGGGTCATGGCATGATGTTGGGAACAAATTAAAGCAGAAAGTGGCAGATACTGTATCATCCTCTATTTCTTCATGCAGAACCTGCTGTTCATTAAAAAATATATATTGACAGTTCTATGCGTATGTATATAATGCTTGACTGTGCCCTGAGATTCATGGACATTTAAATATGAGCGTAATTCTAAGAAGATCAATTTAAAAAAGAAGTCCTTGAAATAGATACTCTGCACAAGAAACAATACAGCTCATTGTGAGAATAGTCTGCCAGAAAGAGATTATTGTTGCTTTCTTGTTGAAAAAAAAAGTGATATTGTGACCTCATGCTTTTACATTTGTTTGCAATAAGTAAATTTCCTCCCAACATGTGTTAGCTGCAAATTTAAAATCACATAGTATCCAAAGAAGATGAGGAAAAACGCTAATGGATTTTAGTGAAATTGCTGTTTAATGAAGAGCAATTTCACATCTGGGTAACCAGAAACAATTAGAAGTTCATTTCACACTGACTAAAACAAATGTTGTTGTTTTTAAATCAAACCCACAAAGCTAGTTTCAGGGGCTTGTCAGCATTCCAGAAAAGCTTTCTTATTCAATGTTGTGTAAAAGTGTATAGAACTGCTACTCAGCATAGTATCTAAAGTCATTTTAAAAAACTCAGTTAGTAAACCAGAAGTCAGAGAATTGCTGGTTAGTTTATCCAAAGGATCTTAAAGATGCATCAGAGAAGTACCTTATCAATACAAATATTCCACATGTAAATAATATTTTAAAGGGGGGGGATTGCTTGCTATTAGCTTGTTATATTTTAATGGATTTTTGTAGCATGGTAGTATTAGAAAAAATATCCTTCTGGGTTCAGCTCCAAGTGGGGAAAAAGACACTGGAAACATGGAGATTGCTTGGAAAGATGGTTTAATGGTAGACAGGATCACATGGTTTGAGTTCCTGAACAGAGAAAGGGCCGAGATGCTGCGAGTCCCTGGGTTTTTATGCCCTCTCTGGGTTTTGAACTTTCTGGGACACCGGAAGAGTATTCTGATTGGTTGTCAGACTCCCAGGGAGTGGGGGTTTTAGCTAGCCTTGCTGGCTGATGTAATCTTCCCAAGTGCTATGTGGTGAGTTTCTGTTGCTAGATGAGTCCTATTGTGTTAGTTTCTGTTGCTAGATGGGTCCTATTGTGTTGCAGGTGATGGTCCATTGACAAAGATGGGAATTGAGTTTCTGCCTCTGGCCCATTGACAAAGGGTGGGGGCAGGAAGATGAGAGCTGCTTCATCTTTAAAACATGCTTCTTCATTTCTCATCCAGGGAAACATAATATTCTGCCTTTTTAATATTTCCTAAAATATTTCATTCTTCTAGGAAAGGGGTGGGTGCTAACTTCCTATAATATATTGGATTGTGTCCCATGATGCAATTTCCCTAGAGAGATATTTCTCCCATTTTCATAAATTGGGCTTCCTTTCTTTATTGCAAACTGGGGTTCTGCTAATGTATTGCAAGTCATTGCACAAGCAGCTCTGAATGTTTTTGTATAGGTCTTTCCAAAAGTCACTGCATTTATTCCATAATTCATTAACATTTATAGTACATAGTATTGAGATATTTCTTCTGATGGCTGTTGTCCCAAAGGTGCTTTTTGTCAGGAGGCAACTGACTTTTTTGTTTTTTCTTTGAAGACCTTGTACTTCTCATCCAAGAAGCTTCTTCAGTTCTGACAGGATAGTGGAGAATGGAAGGATTTATACTCTTTGCAGACAGCTGGTCATTTGTATCCTTTCAGAGGGTCATTGAAGAACTGGGAAGTTTATCTGTGTCCTGAGGGCCACCTGAGTAGTGCTCCTGGTTGTTGTTGTTGTTGTTGTTGTTGTTGTTGTTGTTATTATTATTATTATTATTATTATTATTATTATTATTATTATATTTATATACCGCCCTTCTCCTTACGGACTCAGGGCGGTGCACAGCCAATTTAAAAAAACAATACATAAAAGTTAAAAAATTCCATAAAAACAAATATAAATAGCCGTAAATTAAAACTAGTTCAATTAAAAGATAATAAAACTCTAAAAGTGATAAAATATTTACAGGAATCAGGCTAAGCCGGCAAGCTGAAAGAGATGAGTTTTTAAAGCCCACCGGAAAGTCAGGAGGTCAGAAATTGTTCTTAACTCTGGAGGCAGATCATTCCAGAGGGTAGGTGCTGCCACAGGTTCCTGTAGTCTGCAATTTTTCCTCTAGAAATCCATTCCTACTCCCACACCATTTAAAGGGTGTTCATCCCAAATTGTATAGCTGAAAGTCTGTAGAGATTCTCAGTCATCCAGGTCATGGTTGTCCCAAAGGTGTTTTTTTGATGGCTTCCTGTTTTGATGTGTTGGAAGAATCATCCTTCTGGGTTCTGCTCCAAGTGGGGAAAAAGACACTGGAGACATGGAGACTGCTTGGAAAGATGGTTTAATGATGGACAGAATCACATGGCTTGAGTTCCTGAACAGAAAAGGGAAAAGATACAGGGAGTTTTGGGGTTTTATGCGCTCTCTGGCTTTGAACTTCCTGGGGGCCAGAAAGAGTATCCTGATTGGTTGTCAGACTCCCAGGGGATGTAGATCTTAGCTAGCCTTGCTGGCTGATGGTCACATGTGCTTCCCAGGTCACATGCTTCCCAGGTCACATGTGGTGAGTTTCTACTGCTATTGTGTAGAGGGCTAATCCCGAGGTGCCTTGTTTGTGGGGTGCCGCAGGGGTTGGTCCTCTCGCCCCTTCTGTTCATCATTTATGTGAAGCTGCTGGGTGAGATCATCCGTGGCTTTGGGGTGAAGTTCCATCAGTACGCAGATGATACTCAGCTGTACATCTCCACCACAGGCCATCCCAACGATGCCCTTGAAGTGATGTCTTGGTGTCTGCAGACCATGCGGATCTGGATGGGGAGTAACAGGCTTCAACTCAACCCTTCAAAGACCGAGTGGCTGTGGCTTCTGGTGTCCCGATATAGCCGGCTGGTGCCATTGCTGGCTATTGGGGGTGAGTTCTTGGACCCCACGGAGAGGGCTTGAAACTTGGGCGTCCTCCTGGATGCACGGCTGTCTTTAGAAGAGCATATGACGGCCGTGGCCAGGGGCGCTTTTCATCAGGTCCGCCTGATTCGCCAGTTGCATCCCTTTCTGGATCAGGACTCCTTACGCAGTTACTCAGGCACTCGTCACTTCCCGCCTGGACTACTGCAATGCTCTCTACATGGGGCTCCCCTTGAGGAGCACCCAGAGGCTCCAACTGGTGCAGAATGCAGCCACGTGGGGGATTATGGGAGCGTGGGGGCGCTCTCATGTGATGCCTCTCCTCCATGAGCTGCATTGGCTTCCAGTGGTCTTCCGGGTGCGCTTCAAGGTATTGGTTACCACCTTTAAAGCGCTCCATGGCATAGGACCTGGGTATTTGCGGGACCGCCTTCTGCCGCCGATAGCCTCCCACCGACCAGTACGCTCCCACAGAGAGGGACTCCTCAGGGTGCTGTCAGCCAGGCAATGCCAGCTGGCGATCCCCAGAGGGAGAGCCTTCTCTGTGGCAGCACCTGACCTCTGGAACGATCTGGCCCCGGAGATACGAAGGATATCAGATCTCTGGGCCCTTCACCGTGCCCTAAAAACTTTTCCATCAAGGAGGGCTGGCATAACCCCCCCTTTTTTAACCTCTTAACCTTTTAACTATTTTAACCTTTTAGTTTTAAAGTGTTAATGGGTTTTAGGTTGAGAGATTTTTAAATTTCAGGCCAAATTTGTCTAATTCTTTTAATAATTTTTAGATTTTGTTTGGGTATATTTTTATTCTTGGCTGTTCACCGCCCTGAGTCCAGCAGGAGAAGGGTGGTATATAAATTGAATAAAATAAATAAAATAAAAATAAATAATCCTATCTTTGTTGGACCTTTGGCAATTCCTACTATGGCTCTGCCTGAAGGAGGTAGATCTTTGTTATGTAGTATAGACTGGCCCAGGCCTTAATGGCCCATTGAAAAAGGGTGGGGGCAGGAAGTTGGGAGCTGCTTCAAAGCATGCCTATCCATTTCTCACTCAGGGAAATATAATATTCTGCCTCTTTTTAATACTTCCTAAAAATATTTCATTCTTTTGGACAGGGGTGGGTGCTAACCTCCTACAATCCCTACTTTTTTTTCTTTCAAAACGTGAGTTTTGAAACAAGTTCTTGGCAAAAGATTAAAATTGATCAGGTCAGGGAGACTTGATAGGTGCTTTTAATTGTTCTAATGCAAAGGGGAAGGCATTGATAGGGGCAACAGAAAAGGATTGCTTCAGTGGCTTCCAAAAGCTTTCAAGCATGAAGGTCTAGCAGCCAGGGGAAAAGTTCTGGAAAGAATTTTACAGTATCCAATTTTCCATGCCAATTAATTTCAGATTTCAGATATTACTTTCTGTGAGCTTCCAGTCAGGTTTCAAGCAAGCACATCCCAACATTTTTCACAGCCATGGTTATCCTTTAAATTGCAGGCTGCCCATTTCCAAGGGTTGGTTACTGAACCTGCCCTAGCTCTTACTTTAGTGCATCCAGGATTTGTGAGTCCAAATTGAGGTTAGCCAGTGTACAATCCAGGCTTTGTTTTTTTTCTTTTTCTCTTTTCTTTTCTTTTCTTTTCTTTTCTTTTCTTTTTTCTTCTTTTTTTTCTTTTTTTTTTTTTGGTATTATTACACACAATGAGCCCTGGAACTTCTACTCATGAGACCACCAGCGCAACATATCTTTCTTTACTGGGCAACTGGGCAGCATCATTTGTGAGTCACAGTCAGGGCTTGGGTTTTGGATATCACTTTTTCTGCTATCTCTTCAAGTGAGGTAATTGCCTGAGGGGGATTGTCCCCTCCCCCATGGAATTAGCAGGGAGATATGACTTCTTGGGCTTTTAGTGCCACAGAGCAAAAATCAACCTAGGAGAAGGTTTGTATGGAGGTAAGTGAAGGGAATCGTTTCAGTCTAATTCTGAATGGTGTGCCTCTCTGTGTATGCATGTGTATGCAGCTACTTTTACAATACAGGCAATACAGACATTCTGGACATATTTCTACTCCCCACCAGACAGAAATCTAAGGTGTTGACTTCCGGTTTGGGTGCGCTCTGTCGCCGGGCGGCTCGTTGAATCGGCCGCCGCCCCCGCCGCCTGTAGAGCTGCTTTTTCGACCTAAAAGCGGCTCGGAACGCTCCCTCTTGGAAATTAAGGGGGAGCTAGAGTGGGCAGCTTTAGGTAGAGCCCCAGAAGTGCTGCCAGGGTTTTTTTTTTTGCCTTGGCAAGCGCTTCGGGTGCGGGCTCCCTTTCTAAGCTGCCGATCCTCCGAGCGGCGTGGGATCTCTGCAGGACAGAGCGAGGCGGAGAAGGCAACTCCAACGCAGAGAATATATTTCCAACGAAGCAGAGTGAATTTGGTGAGATCCGGATTTTTTTTTGGACTTTATAATTATCTTAATTGGACTTTTTTTAATTTTAAAATGCAAGCTGTCCCTGTGGGAAAGTGCCTTAAAATGGCGGATTAAAACTGAGCTAACGAGTGGAGAAAGTGAAGTAAGAAAGTGAAAGTTTGCCTGCCTGCAACTATAAAGCCTTTAATTATAAGTCTTACAAGTGCTCTTAACTTCAAAATACAAAGTATTGGACTCCTTTCTTGTAAAACTGAGGATAGGGAAAGGAGGAAGATTTTTTTTCCTGTTTTTTAAAGTTTTAAACATTGTTCAGGTATGGCTTCAAAGAAGGCGGGGGGGGGGGGATTCCCCCACACATCAGACAAAGGAGAAGCCAGTCTCAGCTTCAAAGCAGCCACAGGGCAGCGAATCAGAGGATTGGAAAGCATGTATATTAAATATGCACAAATCCTTGGGAGAGCTCTCTGGAAAAATGAATAAAATGGATGAAAGGATGGGGAAAAATCAAAGAGAAATGAAGGAAATGGTGGGGGAAGTTAAGGAGCTAGTGGAAGAAAAAACTGAGGGATTACATCAGAGTGTTGCTAAAGTAGCTACAGCTCTTACAGATGCCTTATTGGCAGTTGAGAAAAAAGTAGAAGACTTAAACACAGAAGTGGCAGCTAACAAGAAGGAAGCAAAGGAACAGATTTTTAAGGTGGTGGCTCAGAATCAGCGTCTGGAGGATGAGATTACAATGATACAATATCGGAATATGGAATATGCCATAAGATTGCGGGGTCTGCGTGAGAATAACAGAGAGAACTTAAGGGCAACATGTGTGGAAGTTTTGGCCAGGATTTTAAAATGTGAACCTGATGTGATTGCCAACAGGATTGACAAGCTATATAGAGTTAACTCACGTATAGTGAAACAGAGAAATTTGCCAAGAGATGTTGTGATTTATTTCACTGAGAGAAGATTGAGGAATGATATTTTGCTTAGCTCGTTCCATATGACCGTTCAACATGAGGGCAATCAGATTGGTGTGTATAAAGAGCTGCCACCAAAAATGCTAAGAGATCGGAAAGATTTTGGTTTTCTTGTAA